>JAHHIN020000030.1:0-1385000 GCA_019925095.2 Dendrolimus kikuchii
ATATTGTACCGCAACGCTTTACTCACGCGCATCACACACAAACGCTCATTTATTTTCATACTTCAACGCATTTACGCACTATATTTTCATTATAATTAATAATATACTTTGATAAAATTTCCATCTCAAATCGGCACCCGTACAGATCATTTCACGCATAACCTATCACACTTACATTTCATTTTTTTTTATATATTACTCATTTAACTCATTAAAATGGCAAAAGCAAAATCAACCGAACACTTTGAAACTCCAATTGATACGAAAGTTTTATTACTAGAAGCGAAAAAAGATAGCTTATTTGCGATCATACAACAAGTCTATGATTTAGGCCTTAAAACAGACCCAGACTCCAAAGCACAGTTTCTTTCTCGTATAAACTCAATTGATAAAACGCGTTCTGACTTTATTGAAACATTAGATTCACTTATTGCAGCCCAGTTAGCATGTAATCCACACTCAAAACCAAACTACATGCCTTTTCAAGCATTTGATCAGATGTATTGTTGCATTAAAGAAACCGCTAACTTGTTACAACAAGAAAGAACAGAAATGTTCAACGGGCAACAAGCTGATTTCTTGAGCAGAAAGTTACCTCCTCTTCACCTTGCATCATTTGATGGCAACCCTTTAAATTGGCAAACATGTTATGAAAACTTTAAAAGCCTAATACATAATAACAAGCATCTTTCGAACGCTGAGAAAGTTCAATACTTGATAGGATGTCTTTCAGGCAAAGCGCTAACAGTCTGTGCAGGATTAACTCCCACCGCTGATAATTATACTATTCTTTGGGAATCTCTTATTGAAAGATATCAGGATACTAGGATCCAAGCATCAATGTATTTGGATACCATGATAAAACAGTAAAAAGTAAACAATTTAAATCTCTTGAATCATTTATTGATCATTTTTGCACAGCTGAAGCTGCACTTAGGCGTTTAAAAGTGGACAATTTATCTGATTTTATTATTACTCACATAGCCCTAAGCAAATTAGACAAAGAAATTGTAACACAATTTGAACAATCTCATAAGAATATTATTTTTCCATCTTTTGAAAATTTAACTAAGTTTTTAAAAGAACAAATTAAAATTCAAACGCTTCGCACTCCATCTTCAAGTCATATTTCTAAAACTAATTTATCTTTGAATAAAAAGTCTTCTCGCACTCATGCTTTTGTAATTAACACAAATAATAGTCAAAATAGTGGTAACCTGCGCTATTGTGTTATTTGTAATATTCAAAATTCTCATCCTCTTTATAAATGTGAACATTTTCTCAATCAAAACCCTTATACTAGAAACAATCTAGTTAATAAATATGGTTTCTGTAAAAATTGCCTAGGCTTTCATAATATTAATATATGCAAATCGCTAAACAGATGCTCACAGTGTCAACGTAAGCATCATACTTTATTACATTTTGACAATACATTATCTCAGCCCATTAATGAACCCTGTACCTCGCAGTCGTATAACTCACTTAACCATAGAAACAATAACGCTTCAACCACTATGAATCAACCCCGCACCGCGGCCCCGTGCGCGCCCCCGCCGCCTCACCGATACCACACGCCCGCGCTTCTTTCCTCGCCTCACCGCCCGCAAGCCTACCGCGCGCCCGCGCCTTCCTCCGAGCTTACTTCTGGCTCGCCCGCCGCACACCATCTCACCCCGCAAGCATCCACGCACTTCGCTAGTGTGCCGCATAACATTGTTGCAAATGCCGATCAACAGCACTCAGCTCAACTTGCTTCCACTCCGCTAGAGCGCGAAAATATGAAAGACTTAGCTTTATCAACTACTACTTTACCTCAAAATAAATCGCAAAATAATACCGTATTGTTACCTACTGCATTAGTTTACGTTTATAATAATTTTAAACCTCAAACAATTCGAGTTTTTCTAGATACGGGTTCCATGAGCAATTTTATTACGAAAAATTGTTGTGAACGATTAAATTTAAATATAACTCTCGCGCCTTCGGCTATAAAAGGTATAGGCGAATCGCTAACCACTTGTCTTGGCTTTACTACTTTTAAAATTTTCTCTCGCTTTGATTCTCGTTGTTCTTACACGATTAACGCTAGGGTAATAGAAACAATTACGGACCGCTTACCAAATACGCGCATTGATACTTCGCAACTTTCGCATTTACGCTATTTACCTATGGCAGATGATCGCTTTGATACGCCCGCAGCAGTCGATTGTTTGATAGGCAACGAACTGTTTCCCTTCATGCTTGGGTGTGATAAAGTCATATCGCCGCATTCATCGGTTGTGGCTATCCAATCCACGTTAGGTTACATCGCAATGGGTAAAGCAGACTGCAGCCAATATCCTCCACGCGACTCATTTCCTGAGGTCTTCTGCTGTACAACAGGAGAGCCATCGCTTGAAACGCTCACGCAACGCTTCTGGGAGATTGAGAACGTCCCCAATAAAAATCACGTAAGTCCCGATGACGAGGCTTGCGAACGCATATTTCAAACTACGCACTCCCGCGACGAAACAGGTAGATATATTGTGCATTTACCCTTTAAGGAAGATCCGTCTAATCTCGGTGACTCATACTCTAACGCAAAGCGTCGACTTTTTCAACTAGAAAAGAAGTTAGATTCCAACGCGCAGCTTCGCGAAGATTATAATAACACTCTTCAATCATACATAGATAATGGTTATTTAAATAAAGTTCAAAATCCCTCTCATAATTCTAATTGTTACTATATACCGCACAGAGCTGTATATAGGCCTGATAAACAGACTTCTCAGACGCGCATCGTTTTAAATGCTAGTTGTCAAACTACCTATAAAAAATCTTTAAATGATTTGCTTTATATCGGCCCCAACTTACAAGCTCATATTTTTAATCTATTACTCAATTTAAGAATGTTTTCAATCGCTTTGTGCGCAGACATTGAAAAACATTACTTCCAAATTAAACTTACAAAATCGCATCACGCTTATCAACGTATTCTATATAGATTTAATTCCACAATGGAAATAGATACTTACGAATTTTCCCGTGTTTCATTTGGCATCTCAAGCTCACCGTATCTCGCTATGAGAGTAATTCATCAGCTCGCGGATGATAACATTGACAAATACCCGCTCGCCGCCTATGACGCGAAAAACAACATGTATATGGATGACTATATTAACTCTGTAGATGGCTTAGAAAAATCTGAATCCACTTACCGACAAATGGTAAACATGTTTAAATCAGGTGGTTTTAATTTAATTAAATGGATATCTAATGATGAAAATTTCTTAAATAAAATTCCCTCTTCTCAAAAGAACCCTCAACTTATTAATTTTGACTCAACGGATAATACTAAAATTATAGGAATGCAATGGCATCCTAAATCAGATATTTTTGTTTTTAAAATTAACTCGGATACTCGTGAATATACGAAGCGCTCCATACTCTCGGTCACCGCTCGTCTATTGGACCCCCTAGGTCTGATAGGACCTGTAACGACATTCATGAAATTACTTGTTCAAGAATGTTGGAAGTTAGGTCTCGACTGGGATACCCCAGTACCTAAACCGCTTTCTCAAAAATTTAAACTATTTATTAACGAACTCTCATATCTCGAACATATGAAAATACCTCGTCACGTAGGAATATACTCTTCATCTCAAATCACTCTAGTAGGCTTCGCAGATGCAAGCGAACACTGTTACGGTGCTGTCGTTTATATTCGTGTTTGTGATAAGCTCGACCATGATGGTTCAGTTTATTTGCTTACTTCGAAGTCTAGAGTCTCCCCGCTTAAGAAAATGTCAATCGCTCGCCTCGAACTCTGCGCTGCACTTTTGTTAGCAAATCTTCTCAACTCTGTATATGACGTATTTATTAAACGCTGCAAAATAACCAATATTTACGCTTTCTCAGATTCCACAGTGGCTCTCACTTGGATTCATTCGCCCGCTTATAAATTCCATACTTTTGTCGCAAATAGAATTACTGATATTAACTCAAAACTCCACGCTAAACACTGGTTCCATATCAATGGCCAGGAAAATCCTCCAGATATCATTTCTCGTCCTATAACTTCTAAAGAACTATTAACTCGTGATCTCTGGTTTCACGCCCCTTCATGGGTTTCATCTCCTATTTCTCAATGGCCTATTCAACATTTCCAAGTAAACACACATAATCAATTTTTTGAAGCCAAACCCGTCACATTAACAGTAAGTAAAGTTACATCTGATACTTTACATCCCATTCAAACTCTTGCTGATCGCGTTTCTAGATGGTCAAAGTTACTTCGCATTATGGTATATATTCTTCGATTTTGTAAACTTTTACACTCTAAAGATTTAATTACCGTTTCAGATCTCGATTTCGGAGAACTTTATATAATTCGCTATGTCCAAAATAAGCACTATTTTCGAGATATAGTTTCACTTAAAAATAGTAAACTTTGCTCTAAAGCTCTGATTAAACTTCACCCTTTTTTGGATAATGACATAATAAGAGTTGGTGGACGTTTAAGTAATTCTCGATTAGACTATGGTCAAAAATACCCTATTATTCTCCCCGCTAAAGAGCGCATAACGCAACTTATAGTCGATCATTATCATATAAATAATCTCCATACTGGACCCTCATTATTGCTCGCGTTACTCAGACAAAAATTCTGGATTATTGCAGCTAGAAATTTAGTTCGTCAAAGAGTTCACAAATGTAATTTATGTTTTCGATTAAATCCCAAGTCAAAAACACCACTCATGGGCGACCTTCCCGAATTTAGAGTATCTCAAGCAAAAGCTTTTGTTTTCACAGCTGTAGATTATATAGGACTATTTTTCATAACGCATGCTCGCCGTCGAGGTGTTAAAAGTCAAAAGGCATACATTTGTCTTTTTGTATGTTTATCCACGAAGGCTGTTCATTTAGAACTAGTCTCAGATTTAAGTTCTGATTTATTTCTTGACGCCTTTAAAAGGTTTATCTCTAGAAGAGGACCAGTTTCCATGATATATAGTGATAGAGGCACTAATTTCATTGGCGCCAAAAACAAATTAGACGAAATATATGCATTAATACAGTCCAAAGCTCATAATAATTACATAGGTCAACAGTTAGCAGAATCTCGAATTCAATTTAAACATAGCCCGCCATATGGACCTCATTTTAACGGTCTCAGCGAGATAAACGTTCGCTGTGATAAAACTCATTTATTTAAAATTATTGGTACTCAGATATTAACTTATGAGGAATTCTCTACTGTTATTGTTCAAATAGAAGGATTGCTTAATAGCAGACCTTTATGCATTTTAAGTTCAGATCCTTCAGACATATCAGCTTTAACCCCTAATCACTTTCTTAACGTAACTCCAATAAAATATTTACCCGCTGAAGATTTATTACAAATACCTGACAACCGCTTAACTCGCTATCAATTACTCACAAAACTCACTCATTCATTCTGGCAACGTTGGAGCCAAGAATATTTAACTTCTCTGCAACAACGGCAGAAATGGAATACGCCTTCTAATCCTATAGAAATAGGTAATATTGTGCTTTTGAAAGATTCAGGTACACATCCGCTTTGTTGGCCGTTGGGCATTGTAGAGAATGTATATCCAGGGAAAGACAATGTAGTCAGAACGATAAAAGTACGAACCGAGTCTGGTACTTACATTCGGCCTGTAGTTCGGGTTTGCCCTTTACCATATCAATAAATTTACTTTCTATTGCTCTCTATTTTTAATTTACTAGCATTTTCGTTTTATTTTGTTTTTGTTTATTAACTCACTCGCTCACTTACTCACTCACTCACTCACTCGCTCACTTACTCGCTCACTTACTCACTCACTCACTCATTTACTCACTCACTCACTCACTTACTCACTCACTCACTCGCTCACTCGCTCACTCACTCGCTCACTTACTCACTCACTCGATCACTTACTCACTCACTCACTCGATCACTTACTCACTCACTCACTCGCTCACTTACTCACTCACTCACTCACTCGCTCACTCACTCACTCACTCACTCACTCACCCACTCACTTTCTTGCTCACTCACTCAACATATCTAGAGGGAAAACCTCTAGGCCGGGGGAGTTGTTAACGCCATCTGTTAACCAATAGCGAACACTATAAACTGCTCATTTTTCTCTGACGCATTCACTCATTCCCGGTCCCATCCTTTTCATTCCGTTTCCGCTCACTGTCGCCTCGCACCTCCTCGCAAAAACTAACCTCTCTTGGAACGTGTCGTGACATCGTGTAAAACGTTAAAAATAAGAAATTTCTCTTGAAAACTTTTTAAAGAAACGTGTTAAGAAAAATAAAAAAATTAAGTGTACTCAAGATAAAAGTCCAGCGACCTATAGAGTGAATTCAGGTTAGTCCCTGTTTTTTCTTCCTTTTTCCTACAGTCGCTATACTGGAAATCCAGCTTCACTTAACGCCGTTAACCATTGTCGACGAGTATATGCCGAATCAAATGAAAAATTGAATAAAGAATATGATAAACAAATTGATCACGAGCCGATCAATGAGTATGCTGAATTCGCGCCAGCCGAAACAATGCCGAGTCACAATGTTTATTTGTCTCAATCTGAGGTCACATATCCTATTACGGAAAAACATCACATAGTATCTGATGCTGCCGCATTTCAAGGGAGGAGCGTAAACGACGCCTTGCTAACCGGTCCAGACTTACTTCAATCGTTATTTGGAGTAATGCTACGATTTAATGAAGAAAACGTAAACGTAATAACAAACATCAAAGTAATGTTTCTACAAATTAAAAAACAACAAAAAGGATATCCGCAAACGTCATGCGCAATTACACGCAACGATCACTTGGATAGCTATTTATGGAGTTCTTAAGATAAGAAGGCATCGAAAACAATAGAAGCCATAAACACTGTGCGTACGGTAGCCACCACCTTAGACCTCAGACAGTGGGCTAGCAATAAAAGGGATATATTCAAGCAGAGTCCAGCAAAGAAAGAAATGATGAGTGCGGTAAAGTTAACTATTGTTCTAATGCAACTCTTTGTTCCGGTCTTGAACAAAGGTAATCATTTCATTCAAGAATTATGGCGAGCAGGAAATAACTGGAATGAATATTTTGAAACGAAGCAATATGCGTTTGGGCAAGAATACGCCATAAAAATCGCACTGAAGAGCATTAGTGATGTTTGGATATGGATCGCAGTACCTGCTTCCCCATACGAGCCTGAAACAAAGTGGCTAACTAAAAGATACGGTTGGATCTGTCCCATCCGAAAAACGACATGGAAAGCAGTACAGCGAATGGCAGACCACATTTGGAAGCGCTGGTTGAAAGAATGTCTCTCAACCCTTAAGCCTCGTAGAATCGGCGGAGGCCTTGCAAAGATGCATAAAGGACACCATGGAAGAACAAGAATTGTCGACGTCCAAATAACCGGCGGAGTCATAAGAGGAATCACTTTGCGTATCGTCGTCCTGGTATCTGCAGTAGTGGCATCGTACCCAAGTTTGGAGTACCTGACGGAGCAGGCACTCAGGGGGAGACTTTTAACGATGCCGAAATAGTTTTTAGAAAGTTGTTTCCCACGAAGGCAATGCAGATGCTGGGATATGGAATAATTTATGACGTCCCCCGTAAGGTCCTCCATTGTTTTATATTTTCGAGAATTTCGGTAATAGTTTAAAATAACGCCCTTTGTGAGACTATTCGAGTCAAAGAAAGATAATCCTAACATTTGCCATTGCCGTTATACATATTTTAGAAAATAGTTGTGTAATTTAACTGCATGCTTTGTTTTAATTTAGTGAGGAAACCATTTATTAGTTTATGGACGGGGGTCGCTTCTTCCCAGAAGGGTTGGGTCCAGGCCGGAGAAATCGTGGGAAGCTGCCGCAAAATGTTAGTTTTTTTAATGTATTTGTTCGTATAAGTAGTGAGTGATCCGCCAAGACAAGTCAGTGTATTACGAGTGTGTGTTAGAGTATTAGCTGCAGTGTATTAAAAGTGTGTGTTAGAGTATTAGCTGGAGTGTATTAAAAGTAGTAGTCAGCGGGTTAGAGTCTATACAACTTAGTTAACGTACGAATATACCGATTACGGCTTTAATATAGCCAATGGTTATTTTATTGTAAATACAACTCGGTGGCGTTCAAATAAACGACGTGAACCGTAAGAGTGACTGGTGTATTATTTTTACCGGCATGTCACGCCAGCACCTCCTACAGGCTTCCACCGAAAGCCCTGTCGGAGACCCGCTATAGTTCTTTGTAGTGCAGCTGTGAAGACCGAAGGGGTTCCGGAACTTAAGAAACTTGCGAGCTTCCTGAACGAAGAGGCAGACAAGTGGGCCGCGTACGCACCAATCGAACGCGAGAGCCAGATGGCACGATCAAAAAGAAGGATGGAGCACATACACGTAGTGAACAACGACAGCGAACGTGTGAATATGAGAAAAAGTTAATTGAGCCTGGTCTGCAAACGCGATCATAAACTTAGCGATTGCCGTAAGTTCGTCGGTGTGGATGTGAGTGCGCGGTGGGACTTAACCAAAAAGTGTAAAGTGTGCTTCCGTTGCCTGTAAAGTAGGCATCGACGATCTTCATACCGCGCCCCGCCATGTGGAGTGACAGGATGTACGCTGCAACACCACCGGTTGCTGCATCACCAAAGAAGACCCAAAGTTAACGAGGTAAGTCCAAGTGCAGTGAGTGTGACGTCAGAACCGGCGGGAGAAGTGTTAGCATCCGCGATCAACAGTGTTATCAATGATGGAAGAAACCAACGACGTGCCTATCTGAAGGTGGCCCCGGTTGCTATAACCGGACCAAGGGGCAGTCATCACACTTACGCACTATTGGACGAAGGCAGCACCGTGACCATTATTGATGCGCAGCTGGCCGAGCAACTGGGACTTAGCGGACAACGGGACCCCATGAAGATGCAGGGAGTCAACGGTGAAGAATCATCGCATGACTACAGCATGCGAGTGTCTGCAAGGATAAATTCAAATTCAAATTCAAATTCAAAAGTTTTTATTCAAAATAAGTTCCACTGGAGAACACTTTTTGAAGGTCATACATGTAAGTTAAAATTATTATTTTTTTTACTTCCTATTCTATGTACACCGCTTCGCAACGTGTTGATGCTATAAAGGAGAAGAAGCGGCAAGAAACTCCCCAGCAACACGTCTAGCTAAATATTGTTTTTCTTTATATTTCATATTCTATTTATATCTCAAATTCTTTTAAGAGGCTCATATGAAACAGAAGAACACACACTGAGGGACGCTCGCACAATAAAAAACATGAGCTTCTTCAGCCAGACTGTTCACGGGAGCGATGTGCAGGGCTGTGCACATCTGCAGGAGATAGAGAATGTACTCATCTACGAAAAGGCTACACCGAAGATACTAATCGGTCAAGATAATTGGGAGCTGATTATTTCAAATGAAGTGCGTAAAAGCCCGCGTCACCAACCGGTCGCCTCTGGTACGTATCTGGATTGGGTGCTGCACGGCTGCCGCACCTCAACCACATCGACGGTCGTATTCTGCTCACACTTGAGCATGGTGGAATAAGACCACGACTTGAAGAAATTATGAAAAAATATTTCGCGTTGGAATCATTGGGAATCGAACCCAGGACGCAGCTTAGCGATCCCCAACAACGCGCTTTAGAAATTTTGGAAAAGAAAACTCGTCGTTTGGAAAATGGCCAATTTGAAACGGGGCTTTTGTGGAAAGATGAAAATTCACCTATGTCAAATAATTATGAAAATGCATTAAGGAGACTTCAGAATTTGGAAAAGAAATTGGATCGCGATGGAGAGCTTAAAGCGAAGTATGAAGAGCGAATTGAAAATTTAATGTTGTCAGGCTACGCCGAGCGCGCCTCCACTCCCCCACAAGCGGGAGGACGTGGTATTTTCCCCACTTCGCCGTCGTGAATCCAGACAAGGAGAAAATAAAGGTGGAGCACGACCCAGCCGCCAAACATCATGGCAGAAGTCTGAACGATATGTTGCTGCCTGGACCTGACCTTCTTCAATCACTACCGGGTGTCATCATGAAGTACCGGCAGTATCCAGTGGCAGTGTCTGCCAACATAAAGGAAATGTTCATGCAAGTGAAGATCATAGAAGCCGACAGGGATACACTACGCTTTCTGTGGCGTGGTAACCGCCGCGACAGCGAGCCTCCAGAGGAATATAGAATGACGTCGCTCATCTTTGGTGGAACGTCTTTGCCTTGTGGAGCCTTGTACGTGAAAAACAGGGACGCTAGGGAAATTGAAAATGAAGACAGAGAGACGGCGAGGGCGATAGTGGTCAATCATTACATGGACGACTATCTGCAAAGCCTTCAAACAGTTGAAGAAGCCAGAAAATGGCAGCAGCCGTTGACAACATACAGCGGCGAGCGGGTTTCCAACTACGAGTGTGGACCTCCAATTATAAGGAGGCGATTTCAAACTTTGCGCCATCCGGTCAAGCCACCGTTGAAATCGGCGGGAGCGAAATAGAAAAAACGTTGGGTCTAATGTGAGAGAAGAAACGCTTGGCTTTCGTGTCAATCAGAGAAGAGTTCCGGCAGAAGTGTTGGAGGGGAGTCGAATGCCGACAAAGAGAGAAGTACTGGCGCTCATTATGTCGATATTCGATCCCCTGGGGTTCATTTTCCCTCTCACCACACCGGCAAAACGCATCATGCAAGATACATGGAAATACAAAACAACATGGGACGAAGTTATCCCGGAGGAACTGCAAGACAAATGGAAAAGTTGGCTGAGAGACTTGATATCACTACCTGACGTGCGTATTCCGCGCTGCTACGAATATTCACCGGCAACTGTCAGGAAGTTGCACACATTCGTCGACGCTAGTGAAGAAGCATACGCTGGGGTTGTGTACATACGCACGACACGGGCGGACGGCCGGGTCAACGTCATGATAGCGGCAGTTAAAAGTCGCGTGACACCTACGAAACCAGTTTCCATTCCGCGACTCGAACTCCAAGCAACCGTCCTGGGAGCCCGTCTGCCCCAGTCCGTGCAAGAGAGACACGACTGGGAATTACACCGTCACACATACTGGAGTGACTCGCGCACTACGCTAGCATGGATTCGAGCGGAACCGCGAACTTACAAAACGTTCGTGGCCCATCGCCTCGCCGAAATAGAAGACCTCACTAAGAAGAATGAATGGCGATGGGTTTCCTCGGCGCTGAACGTAGACGATGCAACGCGCAAAACACCAAGTGACTTCAACCCACAAAACCGGTGGTTTGCGGGCCCCAAGTTCTTGTATCTTGACATAGAAAAATGGCCGCAAGAAACAAAGACCGAGGTGCCAACCACCGGAGAAGAAAAATGCGCGACACTTACTGAAGGCAATGACGTCATTGTCATCGACTTTAAACGTTTCTCACGTTGGACTGTCATAGTAAGAACAATAGGACGCGTGATTCAATTTATCAGGCTATGTAAACGACCCGCGAACACGTTGGCAGCCGCGCGCCGTAAAGGACAAAGAGAAATCCTACACCAGACGAGGAGTGGAAGAAAAACATAAAGAAGAAGAATAAAGAAAAATCAGTGTCCAAAAGGAAATAACGTTGGAAGAAAATTTAAGAACATCAACCGGAATATATTAATGTTGTCTGAACGTAAACTCATTGTACTCGCAAAAAGCGAATCGTTCGGCAATAAACCGCTCGATACGATACGTCGACGTCGTAACAAGGGAGAGGTCGCCGGTTTAACTATAGAAACCGACGAACATAACATATTGCAACTGAGAGGAAGAATCAACGAAGCGCAATAAATAATAAGCCGCCATCTTAGACGGGATACACAAATACACAAAGTTGTACATACAACATGCATACGAGAAACTACACCATGGCGGCGTTGAGATGATGGTCAACGAGCTACGACAGCGGCTGTGGGTTATGAAGATTCGGCCCTCAGTCAAAGCAGTGTTGAGGAACTGCCTCCAATGCCAACTGAGGAGGGCCCAGCCAGGGAGTCCATCGACGGGGAGCCTGCCTGCAGCTCGCCTGGCGCATCACTCACGCCCCTTCACCTTCACGGGCTTGGACTATTTTGGCCCATTGGAGGTGACGGTGGGCCTTCACCGGGAGAAGAGATATGTGGCGTTATTCACATGTATTACGTCACGGGCACTACACTTCGAGGTCGTCGCGGCGCTGAGTTCTGACTCAGCCATCAACGCGCTGCGCCGCTTCATAGCGCGGCGCGGCGTCCCCACCGAACTCTGGAGCGACAACGATACGTATTTCCGTTCGGCCGACCGCGAACTCGCGGAGGCTGGGCGCGCCGTCGAAGAAGAAGCGTCGCGCCGGCAGATCGCCTGGCGGTTTTTACCGCCGGCGGCACCCTTCATGGCCGGCGCCTGGGAGCGCATGGTACGCACCATCAAAGAGGCATTGCGAGTCACCCTACGCGAGCAGCCCCCGAGCGATGAGACGCTCGTCACACTGCTCGCCGAAGTCGAAGCCACCGTGAACTCGCGGCCGCTCACTCTTGTGGCCGTGAGTCCCGACGAGCCCCCAGCCATCACGCCGAACATGCTACTCCTGGGGCCAAACTGCCATACGCTGGCCCCCGGGAACTTCGAGGCCAGCGACGTGACTGCGCGCGCGCACTGGAGACGCGCGCAGTACCTTGCCGATGTCTTCTGGCGACGGTGGGTGCGGGAATACCTGCCGTTACTACAATACCGGCCGGAGCCCTGTTTTTTTTTTGATAACGCAGGGGGAATGTTTTTTTGGACACCATACTCGGACCCTTCGGGGGAAGGGTCTGAATGCAGGCATAAGGCCTACATCGAGGATGTGTGGGATTCTCAGCGACCGGTTCTCCACGCTTGCTTTTAAAACGAAGCTGTCGCGAGAATCGGCCGCCAAACTACCCACTAAACCTAAACCTGCGCCCCATTTATAGCGCTTTTACGAGGCGTCACGGGATCTCGTATAGTTCAATGCAAACTTTATGGCGGCTCGGAATATCGCACTTTCCGATGCGCAGAACGCATAATTTAGGTGTAAGAGGGACGAAGTTTTCGGAAGACGAGGTATATACTCGGAATTCTCGCTCACTCTATTGCTCGCTATCTCGTTTACAGGACTTCCTCAGCGCTCGCCTCATCAGGGCTGCCACTTTCTCACTCACTGCGCTTTCTGAGCTAGCGCTTTTTAGGGCAACCCAGCTCCCATTTTTATTATACAGTCGAAACCGTATATAACGACATTGAAGGAACCGTAACCTTTCAAGTTAACAACACTGATACAGATTAATACTATAAAAGAATAGATAGGTTTATTAAACAATAAAAGTTATGTATTTAAAAAAGTTGTCGATGTCGATCATTTTGGGGAAGTTTGGTGGCGGATATGGGAAGTTTTTCTAAATTCAATGAGGGAGACCCCGATCTGACCCATGTTAGTGCCGAGTCTACATCCGTACACTGCACACGCACGCGCGCGTTCCTGTTTACATACAATCGAGTTCGATAGTTTGTTGTTTACTTTGTTATTGTTCGGTTAAGTTTTCTTTATTGTTATTGTTAAGTTTGTTATGTGTGGTAACCCTACGGTTTTCCACGCATATGGGGCAACCCTGTTGTTTCTCACACAACGAATTCAAAGAAAACACCTCATCGAAGCCACCTGTGGGTGACTCATGCATACGCGTGGGAAAGTGCTGAGTCGAGAGATTCCTGCAAAGCCTCGGAGCCACCCTGCGGACCGATGGACGACACAGACCAGCTCCAATCGCGGTAGCATGCTGTCGTAACTGATCATCGTGATCAATTAGTATTAAGTTATTATTGTAATAATTAATTTAATTAAAGTGTAAGAATTATATTTGGATTTTTAAAACTTCCTCCGACGGCCATCTCACATAACTGGCGCAGTCGGTGAATTGTCGCATTATCGGTTCGCGTCCTAAACCTCGGTCCGCGTATCCGATTTTCGTATCGTCGACGCGTCGACAATCCGAAAAGAATCTACGGAGAGCGCCGTTGGAGAAACATCGCGGGACATCCAGAAATCGATGGCTCAGCACGCGATGCATATATTGCAGCAAGTGAAATAGAATAGTTTCTATTGGCTGCTATTTCCTGATCCATATCCTTTTATTAATCATTTAAAAGTCTCATATCGATTTTTTAATTGATTTAAATATAATAAATAATATAATTCTTTTTAAATAATATAATTAATAAATAATTTAATTCATATAAATAGGTTAGATTGTATAACATAAAAAATAATTTTAATTTTAGCATTAGATGTAATAATTTTTCAAGATTTTTCGCCCACATAGAGCCAAGAATACTCGGCCGCATACCCGGCGAAGTATTCTTGAAAATTATAGAGAATCTCGATTACATAGAGATTTATTAGAATCCGAATTAGAAGACATGTCTTTAAATGAAAATAATATGTCTGCCCAACCCTCAGTTGCGCAGTTGTACGAATATGACCTCACAGACAAAATTTGGAGAGCTTTGAGGCTTGTCCCGGAATTTGATGGAAACTCAAACGTGCTCATTCGATTCCTTTCAATATGTGACCAACTTATATATACATATGTTAACCCAACTCCGGAAAACGAATTAAATAATGCAGCCCTAATAAACGGCATATTAAATAAAATCACCGGTCCAGCTGCCCGCATGCTCAACTCAAATGGCATTCCTCATGATTGGAAAGGCATAAGAGGAGCCTTAATTAATAGCTTTTCGGATCACAGAGACGAATCAACCCTTTATACTGATCTGTCCATTTTAACCCAGGTTTCGGATACTCCCCATATATTTTATGAGCGTGTCAAAAATTTATTAAGTACCATTATGACTTACGTCGAGCTGCATGAATGTGTAAAAACCACCATAGAGGCAAAACGCGAGCTATATAATAAATTAGAGTTACGAACTTTCACAAGAGGGTTGACCGAGCCTCTAGGCTCACGTGTTCGGTGTATGAGGCCAGAATCACTTGAAAAAGTCTTACTATTTGCACTAGAAGAATTGAACGTACTATATTTACAATACAGAAACACTCCCTCTAGTTTATTTAATCCCTAACTTAACGGACAAAGACAAAATTTCTTTCAAAATTCCTCTTTATAATTATCCTCAATTTATCAAACACCACAGCAAACAAGGGCCCCGCTCTATGGCCCCTTTACACAGCCATTGCATTCTGGACAACCAACCAGAAGCAATTTTAACCAACCTCAAAGATTTTTATCTAGTAATAATCCTAAATTTTCGGCTAATAATAATGCATCTTAAATAATTTCAATAATCCTTAAATAATTTCAATTTCCCGCAAAATAATTTCCGCCAGCATCAAGTTCCGTGGGAAAATAGACCCAACATGCAAGGCCCTTCAAGGACCCAACAAATGATGAGAGCTCTTCCGCGTTCCAACATGACAACAGGATTTAGAATACCATCTAGGCCAATTAATACCTATCAACAGCCTCAACAAAATTCTCAGCCTATGTGCGGCGTAAGTCACGCTGTTGCGCGCACTTTACCTTACAATACACCGAGAAAGATAAATATGAACGAAACAATTGAACCGTACGTTGACGACTTACCAGCTGACTACTACTATGACCATTACAATGACTATTGCAATGACTATAATAATTTGCCTGTGACTTACACAGACGAAGAACCGGCGCAAGGCAATCCGATGGAAACTAAAATCCAGGATCAAACGGAAAATTTTCAGATAGGCCCGGATTTAATATCCCCAGAATAGAATTAAATTTACAAAATAAAAAACAACTTCCATACATCCAGATTAATAATCCCCCACTTAAGCTCTTAATTGACACATGTGCAAATCAGTCTTTCATAAGCCCAGAAGCTGTACAATTTTTTTTTTATTACATCCCTTTAGATTATGATCCCTTTATAGTTACAAATATACACTTATCAACCAACAACGAATATTCTATAATAATCCCATGTTTCTCGGAATTCAAGGAATGCAGTCCTATCAAACTTTATGTCTATCGATTCCATAATTAATTCGATGGCCTCATCGGATTAGACCTCTTACAATAATGGCAATCAAAAATTAATTTTCAGTCGTGCATTTTAAAAACTCGATATGCCAGCAACCCTATAAAAATGTTTAATTCAAATTCGCTAAATGACAAAAATAATAAAATTGCCGATGCATTAACTCTCAATGAATTTTATAATGAGGAGTTGGAATCTGTAGTAGTTAACATTGACTCTAGCTCTTCATCACGTTCAGGTGAAACAACGTTGACAGCCCCAGACAACAGACCTATCATAAGTAAAACTTCTACTGACACTGCACTCAGTGTTCGACCTTTGCCTAGTCCCAGTCCAACGTACTCCGATACAATACATACAAGTAAAGAGCAACCTATTTTAGACATACCAATTAGTGAAAATCCCCTTAATACATATCGCAAACAAATTATTATCAACGTCAAAAATTGTTTTACGAAATCTAAGCCAACCATTACAAAACCTTTTGATAATTACCTTCGCGTCACTACTAGTGCATCGGAAGAAAATCTCGAAACAGATATAATAGATATAATTAAAAGATACGTAGATCCAAAGGTTCGTACTGCAATCCTAGTTCAACCAGCCAAAAAAATGTACAGCATCATACCAATAATACAAAGAACATTCCGTAGCTCATCAATGAAATTGATATTAGTCAAAAATAATATCCAGAATGTTTCTGATTACCTAATTCAACAAGACACCATTCGCAAATATCATATAGGAAAAACGAATCACCGCGGCGTTAATGAAATACCTCGTCTTATACGAAAAATATTTTTGGCCAAAAATGAAAAGCGATGTAACTAAATTTATAAATGAATGTGAAATATGTGGATGTGCTAAATACGACCGTAATTCAGTACGCCCAGAATTCAGAATAGTCCCACCTCCGAATAAACCATTTGAAATCATACATGCTGATGTATTAACCATTGAGCAAGAAAAGTACTTAACTATTGTTGACTCCTTCTCTAAATATGCCCAAGCTTACCGTATGACAGATTGTACGGCCCATAAAATTATAAATGCCCTCCTACAATTCAGCACACATCATGGTTTTCCACTTACTTTAACTACCGATCAAGGAACTGAATTTACAAATCAAGTGGTTACTGAATTCTTAAGATTACATAAAATTCTTCATCATATTACAGCAGCTCACGCTCCGAATGAGAATGGCATTATAGAGCGTTTCCACAATATGCTTTTAGAACACCTACGACTACAGAGGGTACTTTGCAATACTTCGACCCATACAAGCTGAGCTAATTTTGAAGTTTTTAAAATAAATAACAGTATTTTGTTTTAAATATTTTATTGTAAAAGGTGACAATCATCTATGATACGTCATATACAGTGTTATCCTGTGTTTTTGTTCTTATTTTAAAACTTAAAATCAGAAGCTAAACAAAACAAAAAAGTGTCATTTTATCTTTCGAATGTACGGATAATAGTGATTAAATAAACAATAATTGGATGTTACGCAGTGCTTTTTTGATAACATCAGGAATTAGCGGATATTTTTTGAGAATTTCAAAAAATAATTATCATTATTATAAACCTTCGGCATACAGCGCCATCTATTGCATAGGAGAAAATTTCAAGTAAATTGCCAATAAGCTATTGAACTATTCAATAATTCCTTCCGAGAGATGTGTAACTTGCCGGAAATTTATTTCATGAACAGATGGCATTAGGTGTACAAAATGTAACGTGCCGCAGCACAGAAATTGCGTTGCGCTCCCGGCCAAGGGCAACGTGGCTGCTGCCTGGAAGTGCCCTGAATGCAGAAAGGGAGATGCAAGAGGAAGCAAGGATGATACACCGGTGAGTGTCAGGTCATTATCAACTTATGAAGATGCTAGTCAGTCTGACAGCAGTCCCACAATATCAATGCAGAGGGGAGAGGTCGATCCGATAGACTATACTAATAAGGACCTAATGAAAGAAATGCGCGCGATACGCCTCGATCTCTTAAATTTCCGGAAGGAAATTTCAGATTTGCAGACCGAGGTGCACTCCTGTGTTCACCGTATTGATGGACTTCAAACTCGGATGGAGGCCTTGGAAAAGCGTTCCTCTGCACAAAATGAAGTGCCTCCTGATGTAAATGGGATTATTAACCAGCTCAGAGCGGACCTAAATGATCGAGACCAGGATCTTCTTGAAAACGATTTGGAAATTAGAAATATTCTCGAAGTGAAGAGTGAAAATCCCATGCACCTCATTGTGTCCGTTGCAGGGAAGCTTGGTGTCACGTTAGAAAGTCGGGAAATCGTCAGCGCAGAAAGAGTAGGTGGTCGTTTCCTTAATGCAACAAACCCCGAAGGATTCTATCCGTGCAGGAACGGAGAAAGAATACAATTTCCTGCGGCCGGGCGGCCTGTCGTAAGAGGCGACTTAACAACCCACAGCCAGGTGGTAGGGCATTTGCCCGACTGGATGGCTACCACCCCTAGTCTAAAGTATGTCGCCATAACAACCTTGCGTTGTGTTCCGGCATTAGTGACCAGGTTCCAGTCTCCCTTAAGAGAACAGCAGCGCATTTGTAGCAACTTTGGTGCTGCAAATGTCCATAGGTGATGGTAACCGCTTTCCATTAAGTGGGCCGTATGCCTGTCTGCTGATCTCCTGCAATAAAAAAAAAAAAAAAAGGAACCACAACGCCGGAGTTCCGCTCGAACCGCGACCCAGAGCAGTCGATTTTTTCTGAGCTCCGTGGGAAAAAATTAATAAAAATAGGATTTTTAAGAGTTACGTAGTGGTGCGATATACCAAAGTGTGCCCAAAAGTGCGGCGCAGGTGCCAGTGAAAGAATAAAAGTGCTAACAATTTGGAAAAAAAAGTTATTAACAAAAAACAAAATTTTTGAACTTTGAAAATTCATATCTCGGAATCTAAATCGAGGACACCTAGTTTTTATTGGCGGCTTTGGTGGGGATCTGGAGCCTCCACCCCGCAAAATTACAAGCCCCGGAATCCCAACTCGAACCACGAAGTTATAGTGAAAAATTTGAAAAACGTGGTGCGAATAGTGTCTTTTTTGGACTTATTCAAAATTCTAAATTACGTGAAGAAAGAACTTTAAAAACTAAGGACTTTTGGCCAAGTAGAACTTTAGAATTGTATATATTAACCTAGTAAAAAATTAAAAAGTGGGAAAATTTTAAGACAATTTTCGTTTTTTGGGCTTAATCCAAAAAACTTGTAACAAATAAGAGAATCCGCCGCGGTAGCCATTTAGGGATCAGTGAGACGCGAGTCCTGACAGCTCGCACGTGGACATCGGAGCAAACCCGGCTGTGCAAACAAGAAAAAAACAAGATTCTAACCTCAAAATTGCTCCGCCATTATTGGTGTGAACGATCTGAGGTAAGGGTCACTTGAAGACTTGAATAGGAGCAGCCCATTTCCGGTTTTTAGAAGAATTTTATGTAATATAGTTGTTAACGCCATCTGTTAACCAATACCGAACACTATAAACTGCTCATTTTACTCTGACGCATTCACTCATTCCCGGTCCCATCCTTTTCATTCCGTTTCCGCTCACTGTCGCCTCGCACCTCCTCGCAAAAACTAACCTCTTGGAACGTGTCGTGACATCGTGTAAAACGTTAAAAATAAGAAATTTCTCTTGAAAACTTTTTAAAGAAACGTGTTAAAAAAAATAAATAAAGTGTACTCAAGATCAAAGTCCAGCGACCTATAGAGTGAATTCAGGTTAGTCCCTGTTTTTTCTTCCTTTTTCCTACAATAGTTTTTAATTATTTTTTAATTAGAAAATTAAACTTGTTTCGTTAATATCTCAGAAAATATAAGAGACGCGTGGGTTTCAAAATTGTAGGATTGTGCGCGGCAGCTGGCTCTACCTGCCCGCATGATAAACTAATTTTTTGTGTAGGGAACATATTTAATAAAAATTAAAAAACCGTAAATTCCAAAAATCTTAAATTTTTATAAGTTTTCAGTATTAGGGTAAAATCAGCAAAATTCGGGGTAAAATAGAGCAAAGTTTTTGGCCTATTTATACTTTCTGAGATAAATTTTTTTTAGCTTAAAATTTAAATAAAGACATAGATATAAGTTTTAGCGAGTAAGTACGGTTAGCAATAGTCGAGTCTCGCCGAGAGCTTCAATTTGAGTCCAAGCTCGACCGATTTCGGCCCATAGGGGCCTGAGAAACCGAAAAGTGGTGCTTTTTGGCTAAGGGCCGGCGCCATCTTGAATTGTTTAAAACTGCGATATCACGGCCATTTTTGGACGTAGTGCGGCGGGATTTCGACTATTAGCATTGGACTAGGCTTCTGCATCGGACCAGCCTGACCAGCCAAATTTTTTTGGGTAAACCCCCCCCCCCCCCTAGTTGGGGTGGAGAAGCTGACGGGAAACACGACAGTCCAAGTCCGGACGAAATCGGACTAAAAACAAGGGTGTGGCGACGTTTTCTCGCCTTAGTTTGACAGCTAGGCCGCCATTTTGGATTTTTTCGAAGTGTGATATCTCGGCCAATATCCACCGTAGGAAGTTGCGACTTGGACTGTGGGTGTTAAAATAGCCTACTCCTTAGGATTATGCCAAAATTGGACTAAAAATTTTGACGTACAAAAATAGATTTAGGACCTAGATCAGGCCAGGGGTTCCCTAGAGAACCCAAACACGGGCCCGGTAGGCCTTCTGGTTGCAGAGTTTTAGGAGTACAAACTTTACCGGCGGTCAAATTGGAAATTTTAAAATTCCAATAACTCAGCCAATATCTATTCATCCGTGCAGGAACGGAGAAAGAATACAATTTCCTGCGGCCGGGCGGCCTGTCGTAAGAGGCGACTTAACAACCCACAGCCAGGTGGTAGGGCATTTGCCCGACTGGATGGCTACCACCACTGGTCTAAAGTGTGTCGCCATAACAACCTTTGAGTTGTGTTCCGGCATTAGTGACCAGGTTCCAGTTTCCCTTAAGAGAGCAGCAGCGCATTTGTAGCACCTTTGGTGTTACAAATGTCCATAGGCGATGGTAACTGCTTTCCATCAAGTGGGCCTTTTGCCTGTCTGCTGATCTCCTGCAATAAAAAAAAAAAAAAAAAAAAATCTACCTGAGGAAGCTCGAGTTTCCTCAGGGGTGGCCCTCAGCACCAGGAGCACTCGCTGGACCCATTTTAGGCTAAAAAAAAAATCGAAAAAATTCAGCTTGTTTTTTCAACCCAGTCGATAGATCTTGCCAAGACGAGAGGTTTGAGCCCAAGCACGAGCTTCTAGCAGTGATATTGAGTGAGAAACAACGATTTGAAAGTTGCGAAGTTCCATCCGGTTTTTTGGGGACAAAACTTCGCAGCCTGTTTCTCAGATAATTTCAAAGCTAACATAGTCGAGTTTGGTATAATTCAACTCGGAACGACGAGATTTATCGATTTCTACCCCTCCCCGCCTGTATCTCCCCCCCCAAATTCCACTTACCTGTAAATTCCTGTCTTCTTGTCCAATCCCGGCGTGCGAAGGGTCGTTGAACTCGTAGTGACGCGACGCATCCATCTGTCCACCTCCCGGCTCCCGGCGCCATCCCGCTCCTCCCCTGGACCTGAAACAAAAAACAAAATATTAGTGTAGCGACTGGAATTGCTGATTCAGGTAAAAGTAGAAATCTATACGGGGTTTATTCGACACGAGCCAGTCGCTTACTCACACCCGCCTTGTCACCTCGTATACTATTATTTGAAGTTGTAATAATATAATAAATGAGATTTAAGAATTCCTGTGCTTAATTGAAGAGGCCTGATCCCAAGTCATCATCGTCTGAATGGGATAATCATAACTGGATTCATGGACTATCTCATCAAAACATTGCTGTATTTTGATATCTCTATCAGTGAGATTCACTGTTTCTCTCCATTCTTCTTGTGTCCCATTTAGTTGTTCTGATATTTCACTAACTCTACTAATATATTCAATATTTCTTGAAAAATATGAGTGCTTGGCATGGGTTTTTTAATTAAAATCCTCTTCTAGTCACAATGCTTTATTGATTTATTATCAAGCGTTACATTTAACAATCGTCCATTTGTCGGCGCGTCCATAGAGAGAGAGAGCTAGCCGAGAGCGCGGCATAGACAAACTATCATAGTGTTGCAACTATGATACATGCCCCTCTTAATAAAAAAATAAACTTGACATTGACACTTGACATTGACATTTGACAAATTGACATAAACATAATAACATTGATCTAACCTAAAACTTTAAAAGTGACAGGTGCGTTCGTAGAGTATATACGTGTCTGGCAATTTTTTTTCAATTTCTCAGTTTTTCTGTTCTTCTGGTTCATGTGTTGTCTATAATTGTAGGTGGTGGTAATTAACTAACCCATATTTAATTGGTAAGTACTCTAATAACTTGTAATGTCGCAGTCAGTGGGCGAAAATGTTCCCCCTGACAGGGGTAATAAGCTCATGGATTCTGAAATGACCCCCATTGCTATACCTGCTGCCCGTCAATCCGGTGAAAAAGTGAGCTCTAAACGCCCTTTAGACTGCTCCGGAGAAATTCCGGGAAAAAGAGCCCAATTTTTGCCCGCTTCTGCGTCTGTACAACATACCTACACTCGCCCTGGATATGATCTGAATTCTGACCTGAAATATAATGAAATTGATAGTGGCCCATTTGTAGTATATGTTTCACGTAGTGAAGCGGATTCTTCCAACTCTACTGCGAATATGCGTGCGTTAAAAATAGCCCAAACCATTTACAACTGTAATGTTTCTGGCATTAGTGAAATTAAACATGAGGGTAGAAATAAAGTTGCGGTATTTTTTAAAACTTTCTCTGAAGCAAATACTTTTCTAACTCATCCAGCCCTTGTATCTAAAAATCTGATAGCTGCCATACCCCGATATCAAGTTACTCGTATGGGTGTTATTCACCAGATCCCACTCGATTGGACATTGGAGGATCTGGTCTCCTGGATCGAATCCCATCCAGCCACCCCATTAGTCATTAAAGCTCGTAGGCTAAACAAGAAAAAGAGGATTGATGGGAAAATTAACTGGGAACCCACAGGAACTGTTGTTCTCACTTTTCTCGGACAAAAATTGCCTCCTTATGTTTACTGCTGCCATGTTTCCCTGCCTGTTAATGTTTACACATTACCCACTATTCAATGCTTGAAGTGCTGTCGTTTTGGACATATTCGAGAACAATGCAGGTCCAACCCACGTTGCTCACGTTGTACTGGTCCGCATGAAAGCCTATCCTGTAATACTCCAGAGAACAGTAGTATATGTTTGTACTGTTCTGGCAATCACTCAGCAACAGATGCTAGTTGCCCAGAACACGATAGACAGAGGGCTATCAAACGACTCATGTCTAATGAAAATATAAGCTATTTAGAGGCTGCCCGTAAACTCCGTCCAGCTCGGTCCTCATATGCGGAGGCAACAAATACGCCACAACCCCAAAAACCTACATACCGGAATATACGAGTGCCTACTTCAAACCCTGTCTTTACTTCCCCTCTTTCTCAACCTCTTCCTCATTCCCCCCATCCATCCCCCCATCCCCTTCCATCCACTTCCTCTTATAAAAAAACTGTTTTCATTGAGAAGCGCCCTAGACCTGAATTGAGTAAACCGTTTGATCGTCATGCTCATAACAATATTACTTTAACACCTCCCTCATCGCTTCCTAATGGATGTGCCCTTCGAGAAAGCTCTACAGGGCTCACTGCCCTAAATGATAACCTGGCAGAGCTCTTATCTGCTACCTTAATAAACATGTTCTCCAAGTTTGGAGTTTCTGCACCGAACAATGTCTTCGAAATTATTAGATCTGTGATTACTTCATTAATTAATTCTTATCTAAAAAATGCTGAATCTAATGAATCTAATCCAATGGAATAGCCGTAGCATAAACAATAAAAAACATGAAATAATTCATCTAATTAATCAGCATAAACCCATCATCCTTGCGATCTCCGAGACCTGGCTGAGACCTGGTTCCCTTTTTAGGGTGCCAGGTTTCTCATGCCTCCGGGATGACAGGGAGGATGGTTGGGCAGGGTGTGCCCTTCTGGTTAGAAGAGACATAATATTCTCCCGTATTCCTGTTCCTCCGCACTCTTTTAACATCAATATTGTTGCTGTTCGTTCCTTCAATAACACAACTTTCGTATCAATCTATATACCTCACCCTAACCTTTCCATTATCCAGGAACTTTTTACTCTTTTATCCTCTCTTCCACCTCCCATTATCATTCTTGGTGACCTAAATATCCATCATACTCTATGGGGCTCAATCTCCTGCGATGCAAATTCTTCAGATTTAATTAATATACTAGATGAACTGGACCTATGTGTCCTCAATGATGGAACTCCAACCCGAAGGGTCTCCCCTACCCAAAACCCAAGTGTCCCCGATCTTACTCTAGCATCTCCTTGTTTAGCAAGTTCCCTTTCCTGGTGCGTACTTCCCAATTCTCACGGAAGTGATCACCTCCCCATTCTTATCTCTTTTGTTGATTCATCTCCTCCTCGCATTAGTCCTACCCCTCTCCTGAAGTTTAGATTAGAACATGCAAATTGGCAAAAGTTCTCCAACCTTTTACAAAATAAATTAGACTGTTTTCCTCCCATTACTAACTCAAATTGTCTTTCAATATATTCACAATTTACATCCGCTGTAATTTCTTCAGCAGAAGAGTCAATCCCTCTTAAAAATTCCTTTATAAATAAAATCTCATCACCTCCTTGGTGGGACTCTGAGTGCACTTTAATTGTTAAAAAACGCAAAGATGCTGAAAAAAAGTTTGCCCGAGATCTTTCATTAGAAAGCTACTTAGAATATCAAAAAACATCTGCTGCGTGTAAAAGGATCCTACGACAAAAAAAAAGAAAGGCTGGCACTCTTTTTGTGAATCCCTTTCTCCACGCACTTCCGCTTCGTTGGTGTGGAAGAAAGTAAAAGCTTTTCGTAGATCCCAGATAGAAAACAACGTAAACAGCAACGACCCTTCTCCGTGGCTTTCTGATTTTATAAACAAGCTCTCTCCTCCTTTTGTTCCTCCTAACCCATGTCCCCCTATACATTACTCTCCCGCCTCACCCTCCGACCCTATGAACTCCTTGTTTTCCTTTGAGGAACTTCTTTGCGCCTTAGATCACCTTAAGGATTCTTCTCCGGGTATGGATGGTATCCCTTACTCATTCATCATCAAATCCTCTGAATCTTCAAAATACCTCCTTCTTTCTCTTTTAAACCACATATTTCTATCATGCTCAATACCAGACTCCTGGAAGCTCCAATGCATAGTTCCCATATTAAAACCAGGTAAAGATGCAAGAGAGTCTAACTCATATAGACCAATTGCTCTTTCCTCAGTTATAGCGAAAATCATGGAACATTTAATTAAAAATCGGTTGGAGTGGTTTGTCGAAAGCAGAGGTCTCCTATCTAAAAGTCAATTCGGGTTCAGAAGGGGTATGGGAACTATGGACAGTTTGAGCCTGCTTACGTCTGATATTCGTCTTGCTTTCTCCAGAAACGAACATGTCGTGGGGGTCTTCTTAGATATTACTGTTGCCTACGATAACGTAGATCTTCATATACTCAGGGAGAAGATGCTCCATCTGAGTATTCCCTTGAAGATCACTAATATCATACACTGTATGCTTATGGAGAGATCTATCTCTGTTCGTTTGATGGGAAAAGCTTTACCCCCTCGTCTGATTTGGAAAGGCCTCCCTCAAGGGTCAGTCCTTAGTCCCCTCCTCTACAATATTTATACTGCCGATATTGATTCCACAGTAAATTGTTTCTGTAAAATTCTACAATATGCCGATGATATTGCTCTCTATGCCACTTCTCGTTTTTTCTGTGATGCTTCTTCCCGCATTAACTCAGCATTATACCACTTAAACACATGGTTACTTGAGCACGGTTTGTCCTTATCCCCTCCAAAAAGCACGGCAGTGATTTTCTCCCGTAAAAGAATAATCCCAGACATTGACATACATGTATACAATCAACTCATCCAAATCTCTGATAATGTTAAATTTTTAGGACTGTTTTTAGACAGCAAACTTTCTGGTGTTATACACCTAAATTATATATGCCAAAAGGCAGAGAAAAACATAAATGTTATTAGAGCTCTGTCCGGTGTCAGATGGGGATCTCATCCATATTGCCAACAGCTTCTTTACAACGCAATTGTCAGAAGCCATTTAGACTACGGTTGCTTCTTATTGGAGCCTTGCAATAGGACAGCTCTATCTAAACTAGATAAAATCCAATCTAAATGTCTTAGAATTATTACAGGCACTATGAAATCTTCCCCCAACAAGGCTCTTCAGGTAGAGTGTGCTGAACCACCTCTTGCCTTACGTAGACAGCTTCTCTCTGATAGATTCCTCTGTAAAATAGTGGAGCTTTCAAATCATCCCCTCTTAGATATCCTTGACCAATTATCCCAACTAATCACTAACCCCTTCTGGAATCATAAATCCTTACCACCCCTTATTCACTCCTATAAAAAAATAGTTGACCTTCCAACTGGCATTTTTCAAAACTATATGTTACCTTTATTCCAAACTAATTTCACTAGTCTTGTTTCTTCTCCTAATGTTATAACTGACTTAGGTATTTCAAAAAATTCTGTTCAGGCTAATCAATATTTCTCTTCTATAGTCCAAGAACGTTGGCCAGATCACCTACAACTGTTCACAGATGCTTCAAAAACAACCCACAACGAACCTGTTGGTGCTGCAGTATGGATTCCCAAATATAAAATTGTTTTAAGTTTTAAAATCGCTCCCTCTAGCTCTGTGTTTACAGGAGAAGCTGTTGCAATTCTGGAAGCCATACTTTACATTGAGGCCCACAACATCAGCAAATCTATCATTGCTTCGGATTCACTCAGCTGCCTACAGGATATATTGAAACTCCCCTTTCATGCTAAAAATAATTTTGATGTTACCCTCAAAATCAAAGAGTCTCTTCACCGCTGTCTCTCTTCCGGTCTTGACATAGTTCTCGCCTGGATCCCTGGCCACTCAGGAATACGGGGCAATGAGGTTGCC
Organism: Dendrolimus kikuchii; assembly: GCA_019925095.2. Taxonomy (NCBI): domain Eukaryota; kingdom Metazoa; phylum Arthropoda; class Insecta; order Lepidoptera; family Lasiocampidae; genus Dendrolimus; species Dendrolimus kikuchii. Next base: position 27,136 of record JAHHIN020000030.1, read on the forward strand.
GACCTTTGCGCTAAGGAAGCTATCTATACAGGGATGGACAAATATAAGAAAAATTTCCCTCGAGACCTCCGATCCCTAGCCAGACCCCAAATGATCCAATCATGGGAAGTGTTGTGGCAAAATGCTCGTCAGACAGTGGGCAGACACTATGGGTGCCTCCAGCCTACTATTCCACCGAAACCTTGGTTTTTCACACACCGCAACTTACCTAAAAAGGTAATTTCATCGATTATCCGTCTTCGGCTTGGCCACTGCTCTTCACCGGTCTTTCTGGCCAAAATCAGAATCCGAGATCATTCCATATGTGAGTGTGGCTTAGCAGAGGGAACATTAGACCATATCTTTTTTGAATGTCCAAATATTGTTACTCCATTATATGATATCTTACCCAAAAAAATTCCCCGCCCTATAAATTTAAATTTCCTACTAACCCTGTTTAATCCTGATAATATATATATATTAAGCAAGTTTATAGCTATCAATAATATTTATTTATAGTTTATTTTATCTAACATTTATGTTTGTGTTGTCCACAGGTTTACAGAAAACATTTAAACATCAAAATTATTCTTTTTTAATAATATATAATTTTTGTACACCTGTCATTTTTAATTAAACTGTGACGTTGGCAAAATCAATGCCTAATGCGTTGGAGCCATTATACGCAAAAATAGAATAGTAACCTAAAACTTTGGCAAGACAAAGTTTGGTTATTTTATTTATCATTTAATTACAATAACATTCTATAAATAATATTACAATAATTAATATATGGATGACACATTATTTTTTAGGCAATAATTGATACAATTTAAATTATTTAAGTTAATACCATGTTATTTAAGTTACGACAATAAACTTATTTTTTACAAGTTTAATTTCTTAGTTTTTCTTAAAAATCTACCTCTAGAACTATATTTTCCTTCAGATATTATGTCTCTTTCAGCATTATAAGCTTCGTCATTGATTTTAATTACGTCATTTTTTCCAATATTATCAGGTAAGTTGTCGTCAATTTTATGCATCTCTGTAGGACTAGTTTGACTTATTATTTTCTGTTCGAATTGTTTCAATTCTGACAAATCTTGACTATCATATTCACATATACTGTCATCAGACGATTCATTCTCGTGAACATTTACAAATATAGGTGATTTTATTGACTGATTCGACTCAACTGACTCAAAGGAATCTGAATCTAAGTCATTTTTATTTGATTTTTGACTAGAAGTTGGATAATTTACATTGACATTTTCTGTAGGCTTTTGTATAGACAAATTTCTTTCTGGACTTGACTGAGGACTAGACTCATGAGTGAAAATGCTTACATAATTATTATCCTCCCCGTTCGAAGGATTTGGAGACATTGATTTATGTGTAAATGTTTGCGACTTCAACATATTTGGTTTGACTTCATGACTTCTCAAATGTTCATTTTGTTTATTGTCACTGAATTTAACTTTCTTTTCAGATTTAGATAAGTATTTGTGTTTAGCCTTGTGATCAAACTGAATATGTTGAGTGTTTCTTCTATATGTAGTTTCAGAATAATTATCTTTGACAATAAAAGATCTTGGGAATTTTGTTTTGGCTACAATTGTTCCCTTTGTCCATATTATGTCTTTAGGATTTTTCTTAAAATAGACTTTGTAATTTATGTGAAATGTAGGGTATTGTTTACAATTTTTATTGTAATACACTTGTGATCTTTTTAAGCTATTTTCCTTATTTTGTTTGTGTTCTGAAAATTTTATGACTTTAGGCTTTAAATGACTTATTTTACTAGGTAATTTAGTACGTAATTTTCTTGACATTAACAATTGTGCAGGTGAATTTAGATTACCCCTAGGTGTGTTTCTATATTGTAATAGACCTAAGTAAAAATCTGTCCCTGATTCGTCACATTTTCTTAAAATGTTCTTTATTATTTTTACAGACACTTCAGCTAATCCATTGGACTTTGGATAATGTGGACTTGAAATTATATGTTCAATATCCCAATCAACAAGAATTTTTTTGAATTCCGTTGAATTGTATGGAGGTCCTCCATCACTGATTAATTTCATTGGAATTCCATGACGAGCAAAAATCGATTTTAGATTAATTATTACATTAGTACTACGGCTGTCGGTTTTTAAATTAGTGATTTCTGTATAATTTGAATAATAGTCTACGACAAGTAAATATTTTTGACATTTGTATTCAAATAAATCTGTAGCTAACTTTTGCCATGGCAATATTGGTTGTTCATGAGACATCATTGGTTATTTTGTTTTGTTTGGTTTGTACATGGCACATGTCTCACAATTTCTAACTTTGTTTTCTATGTCATGATTAATGTTAGGCCAATAAACTACATTTCTAGCTAAGTGTTTTGTTTTTTCTATACCTAAGTGACCTTCACGTAGAATAGCTAAGATTTCTGATCTCATAGAGTTAGGAATAATGACTGAATTATTTTTAAAAAGAATGTTGTCAATAACATGAATTTCTTCTTTCACATTCCAGTATGGTAATGCTACTTTGTCACATTTATTTTTACTATTAGGCCAACCCTTAATGTAATATTCTTTTAATTTTTGCAATGTTGTATCCTGATTAGTATAACTTAATATTTTTGCAAGTTTTTCTGGTGAAATTGCTAAGTTAGACTTTAACAAATTAACATGAATCTCTACATCTGTGTCTAAGTCTTGTAAACTGACTAATTCTTGATTAAAATCAGTGTCCTTAATAGGAGCACGTGACAGAGTATCTGAGATATACATTTCTGACCCTTTTGTATATGAGACAATCAAATCATATGCCTGTAATGTTATCATCATTCTTTGAAGTCTTGTAGGGACTTCTGACAATGGTTTTTTAAAAAGAGTGATTAATGGTTGGTGATCTGTTTCGACATAGACTGGTCTACCATATAAGTATTGATGAAACTTTTTACAACCAAAGACAATTCCGTATAATTCTTTCTCTATTTGAGCGTAATTAATTTGACTTTTAGTTAAGGACTTTGATGCGTATGCTATAGGGTTTTTCCCATGCAAAATGACAGCACCTACTGCACTTTGTGATGCATCGACAGACAATTTAATAGATTTTTTCATATCAAAATGAACAAGGACTGGTGATTGACAAAGTAATGACTTTAATTTAGAGAATTGTTGTTCATGTTGCTCTTGCCACTGCCATAATATATCGCGTTTTAACAAATCTCTGAGTATTGCGGTTTGTTCAGACAGATTTGGAATGTAAGAACCTAGATAATTAATCATTCCTAGAAATCTTTGAAGTTCTTTTACACAAGTCGGACTAGACATTTTTAAAATTGACTCAATTTTAGATTTATCTGGAGATACACCATTTTTGTCAAAAATGTGACCTACATAACGAATTTCAGACATACCGAATTGACATTTTGACTTATTGAATTTAAGGTTGACTTCACAAGCACGTCTAAAAAGCGTTGTGAGTCTTTCATTATGTTCCTGGACTGTAGAGCCGTATACCAGAATATCATCTACAAAAATAATGATGCCTGGTAGATCTCCAAAGAGTTCATTCATTGTTCTATGAAAAATTTCACCGCTAGAGTTAATTCCATAAGGCGATCTTAAAAATTTATATCTACCAAACGGGGTGTTGAAAGTGCATAAATCACTACTTTCAGAGTCTAAGCAAATAGTCCAATATTCTGAGCTAGCATCTAATTTTGAAAAAATTGATGCTCCTACCACTTTGGATCTAAGATCGTCAAATGTGGGAAAAAGAAAATGAGGTCTCTTTATGGCTTTATTTAGGTTTCTTGGATCTAGACAAATTCTCAATCGTCCATCTGGCTTTTTGACTAAGACTATAGAATTGACCCATTTTGTTGGCTTTTCAACCTTTTCTATGACTTTTAGACGTTCCATATCATTCAGTTCTTTTTTCAGACGAATATGAATGAATAAGGTATTCTACGCACTGGACAAATTTTTGGTGGTACATTATGATCAATGTCTAAATGAGCTTTATAAGGTAGACATCCTAAACCTTCAAATGTTTTTGAATATTTAGATACAATATTTTGCACTGACCTTTCATTACCTTGATCTTTGATATTAAATATTTTTTTGACAATTCCTAGGTTTTGACATGATTTCCAACCAATTATTGGTGAACAGACACATTCGACTACAATAAAGTGTAATTTTGCTGATAGTCCATTTTCAAATTGACAATCAAGTATACAGGTTCCTAGATAAGGCACTAGTTGATCTGAAAATGAGAATATTTTGTTGTTTGTCCTACGAATGTCAATTTGACAATGTGTATTGGCTTTGATTTTGTTAATAGTCTGTTTTGAAATTACATTTGTATCAGCACCTGTGTCAATTAGACATTTAAGTTTGTAGTTATTACAATAGACATTTATTTGCCAGTCTTTTATTTGGTGGTTGTTGATTGAACTAACGACATAATGATATGAATGGTTTGACTTGTCTGCATGGCTAGATTCAGATACGCTACTTACATTTTTATAATTGTTACCCTTTTTAGAGAAACAGCATTTGGCAAAATGGTTCTTCTTTTTGCAGATGTTGCATGTTTTTCCTTCAGCTGGGCACTTGTAACGATGAAGTTGACCACATCTGCGACATGTTGTACTGTTTCCAGGTGACCTCGACTGACTTGTTGACCTTCCTATGGACCTATTTCGTGATCTTGCTCGGCTATGTTGTTGACTTCTGCTTCTATTGCTTTCATTTGCTTTTATGGCTTGAACAGTTGACTTGGTTTCACCATGGTTCAGTTTGGATGATCTTTCTTGCGATAATTCTAAACTTTTCGTTATTTTGATGGCTAATTCAGTGGTTAAATTATCTTCCTGAAGTAATCTTTCTTTAACATATGAGTTTCTGATGCCGATGACCAGCATATCTTTTATTAGAGAATTTTTAAGTGTAGACAATTCACATGATGTTGCCAAATTGTTTAACACCGTGAGATAGTCTTCCAATGATTCATTTTCATTTTGATATCTCGTAAAGAAATTATATCTTTCGACTGTTACATTTGTATGCAGACTGAACTTTTCATCAAATCTTTTTAGTATATCTTCAATGGATGCCTGCCTCCGGTCTAGATTGAAACTATTAAAGATATCGAGACCTTCGTCGCCTAATAGATTTAGTAAAATAGCGACTTGCTTTTGTGTCGTAAATTTCGTAATTTCGTTTGCATCTGCGAAAATTTCGAACCTTTGTTTCCACGCCTTCCATTTTTCAGCATGGTTCTCGCCATTTTGTATCGTAAGAGGTCTCATGTTAGCAATGAATATTTCGTCCGTCATTTCTTTGTTTCACTTACTTTTTTATGTCCTGAGCCGTCCACCGCTTCTGACACCATGCTTGGCATGGGTTTTATAATTAAAATCCTCTTCTAGTCACAATGCTTTATTGATTTATTATCAAGCGTTACATTTAACAATCGTCCATTTGTCGGCGCGTCCATAGAGAGAAAGCTAGCGGAGAGCGCGGCATAGACAAACTATCATAGTGTTGCAACTATGATACAATGAGAAGTACCAAAAATTTCCTCAAGACGACTTTCGATGATGGCATCTTGAGTCAAATTTAGGTCACCTGGGCTGTTAACAGCGGCTGTCTGATAATAGGGGTCATCGTCAGAGTCAATGTCAGATAAATCTGACAGGTTGTCCACGATAGCTTCTAACTCCGCCTTCCTTTGAATTATCTTCTTGTTTTCATCATTTCATTCATGGCTTATAAAACCTGTAGGTAAATATACAGATTATGAACATGTCATTCACAAAAACAGCCACAAACAGAAATTTTGATTAGAAGATAAGTTGGGACTGACAAACGTATTAGTATAGTTACGTGTCTACGTGCAGGCGCAATCGGGCAAAGGGAAACATTTTCCCATTTTGTAATTTTAACTTTTTACGGGTAAAGATCGTTACAATCTATATGAAAACTGTATGAAACACTGCTGGAATAATCTATTTATATGAAATACAAAACTTGTTCTACCTACACAAATTTTTGTTAAACTATTGGAATTTTTTCTTCAAGGTCACCGAAAAATAACCGTTGTCGATCACTATTTCACGTCACCTTATTTTGAATTTGACATATCAGCGACACGATGGTATTATTACCAAAAGTGTTGCCATTTTAGAAATTTTAAATAAACCAAGAAACTGCTAGGTATGGTTGCATTCATATTAAAGGTTATCTGTCACGTAAAATTTAATATTTTTTAAAAGAAGTCTTGGTGGGAAATTATATCCCCTTGCCTTATGAAGGGTTAGAATTACCCATCATATTTATGAATAAATAACAATTTTCTGTTATAAAATTGAATCATGTGAAGACAGGTTGCTGCTCTGTTACGCGCCATTACTTGCTAAAATTGTATGTAGAATAAACAAAAACCTTTAACAAAGGAAGAAACGAGCTGCTTGGTCTCCTTAATTGAGGGGACCAAGATAACAACAAAAAATCCACCAAGCACTGTTGCCAACTCTGAATTCTAGAGGATGGTAGAATTCTTCTTAAATACGGTAGATTTTCCAAAATTATGTTGTAATTTATATTTTAATTATGGTAGAATTACCTTATTTATTTAGTAGCATGTTAAGGGTCAGAATAATTAAAAAAAGATATTTTTAATCAGAATCAGACCGTATAATTGTATCAATATTTTTATACATATCTGCAGTGTGTTTTTTAATCATAGCGTCGGTGGGATTAAAATCAACACAGTTTATTCCGTGTCTATGTATGGCCTGGTGCTATAAAAGATTTCCCTTGATGGATTTTGTAAGGAATTTATTCCGTTTTTTCGTTTTTATGTCGTTAACTCTACTGAAAACTCTCACACTCAGCATTCTAGCGTGGTAGAGACAAAATGGACAACATAAACTTTGGCAAGTGCATAAAATATTTGTTCCCTTGTCAATGCTTGTCGCGTAGTTGTGCTATCTGTAAAATTTTTAATAAACCTGATTAGTCTACTACAAAAATAGAAACCAATATGAATTCAGCTTGTTTACAGTTTACGTGGAAACTTACCTGGTGCCAAAATACGTCAGGTGGTTGACTTAAATCCAAATCTTTGTGGTAAAAGGGTAACTTTCGCCACTCATCATCTAGTTCTTGTTGATGTTGGATTGAAGTTGGAGAAATTCTGGTCAGTAATGGAAATAACGACGAAACTGACTCTTCCCTGTCGTTAGAAATTACTCTCTCAAGATCAAATTTTGCTATTTCTGTCATAATTTTGTCATTAAAAGAATACCGTTTACGAATACCAACACAAGCACTAATAATTTTTTTTTTACACATCTTTCTCAGAATTAATTTTCTTTCTTCATGTTCAATAGAATCTAGTTCTTTCTGGATACCTAAACCTAGGTATATGTCTTTCAGGTCTTTGTGATTTATTTCTGCTATTGGGTCTAGAGTTTCAATAGGAGCAGAATTCACATAATTTCTGTGTAAAACTAATAGCAACAGTTCTTTATAAAAAATCTGTCATTTTCTCATGTAGTTTCGTAATTTAAACAGATTCGCTCTGAAAACATCTATTTAATGTTGTAAATTTTGGCAATATCCAAGCCAAAAAATAATGATAAGCCTTGATTATGGGATCATTCAGGCATAAATGAATATCGTGGCACTCCAAATCTTCCAGCCTTTGCACTACTGCATTTAAAGATAATCATCTAGTCTGGGCTAGTCTAATAATTCTGTGCACATCCGCCTCAGCAAAATACTGGACCTCCTTTAATTCACTCTGCCTTTTACTACTGGATTTAAAATAATTATAAATATTTCGCGCCATTTTTTCACAATTAAGCGGAAGCTCTTTACATGCGTCACTAGCGCAATGATGCAGAGAATGGCAAATGCATTTTTTAATCACAATTATGCCTGGACAACGTTGACGAAATCGACTATAAACTGAGTTGTTACATCCCATCATGGTGTTGCATACATCAGAGCCGACACCTATGATTTTTTCCGTAGGAATCTCATACTTTTGAAATGTATCAATAACAGTATTAAAAAGTTTTTCGGCATTTGCAACATGATCGGTTGTTTTTTCATCGAATAATTAAATCAAATCCCAAAACCGAGTGATCACTTAGCAATCATTGGATCAAAATACCTGACCACTACAGCTAGTGTCTTTGATACAGCAATATCTGTGCTTTCATCTATCAAAATTGAAAACATTTGTGACTGCAAATTACTGATCAAATTTTCTTTTTCAGTTTCGCCAATACAGTTGAAGAGTGTGCTATGATATTATAGTTGTGATGTAAGGCTCTTGAATAACTATAACTTCACTCTTAAACTGACTTTTTATTTTCACCTTTGTAAGTATCTTTTTGTCGTACAAAATGGCCTCTCTTAACTGAATTCAAAAACCGTGTCTCTTTTTTACATTTATGAATTGCCACCATTGAGAGCGAGTTTTATACACATCTCTCATTGGTTAGTCGTATCCTTACGTCCTGGCTAACATAGGCATATAGGCATTGAATAACAATAACAAAAGTAGATCATTATGTAATTGGTAAATTAAATTTAATTAAATAAATAAGAAAATTGAAATAGATATTTATATATAATTTATTTTATGATTAGAAATTATGATTTAAAGATGAATGGAAAACATAGCGTAGATCAAAAGAATGTTTTTGCTATGTTTTTCATAAGGTAGCACTTGTCAAACGTCAAAAGTCAAATGCCAAAGATTGACCTTGAACTTGGCCTACTTTTGTTTATGAATATGAATTAGATTAAAATACAAGTTTTTTTATAATACGAAAGTTTCTGATAGACATGAAATGAAATTCCAGAAATGTATAAACAAATAATTGAGTTGGAAAACCGAGCGTGTGGTAACCAGGATCGTGGTATATTTTAAGCAAATATAATATAAAACTACAACTAAACGTGGTAAATGCATCCACTACACTATTCCCCCCTGAGACTGATACTGGAAGCTAAGGTCGATGATGATCCGTAAATTTTACTCTTCTTCCAGATTTGGTTCGTTTTTCAACGCTCGGTTGCGTCGAAGAATCGGGCAAGATTGTGCCAGCATCCTGTGTGTCATTCGACGGCGTGCTGATGTCATCCTTGGTCATATAGGCTGGCTTCACTCTATCAATAGAGACTGTGGTCTCTTTGGCTTTGACCTGGATATTAAAGATCTTCTTGCCGCGCTCCAAGACTTTATATGGCCCAGTATATGGCGGATCGAGTGGATGTCTCACAGCATCATGGAGGAGGAATACAAAATTGCATGTAGCCAAGGTGTTTGGTATATAAAATGTCCTCTCCCCATGACGACTGGATGGTGTCGGAGCCAGCCTCGTCATGTGTCGCCGCAGGTGTATGGAGAAGTTGGAGTAATCCATTGAGTGACAGGCAGATGGGTTGAAAAATTCGCCGGGTAGGCGAATCAAGTCTCAAAAATTAACTTCAAGATTTCACTTCAACCTCAAGCCTCCAACTCCATAGAACATCAATTCTACCTCAACTTCAAGCACCATCATCAGTACCACACTCCCCGCATAACTCAAGATACTGAGTATATCCTGCTAGCCTCCACTGCCAATCATCACTGGTAGCCACTATAGGGTTAGATCGCACATCTGCAACACGATGTACCTCCATCTCTACTACCACGGCTACGCACTCAGGCGACTTCGGCAACCAAATCCCGGCTGCTGTACGCTGCTTCCTGTGGATAGCCACCACTCAACAGCCAACACAGTCCAGCCACGTGACCCGCACGAAGCTAATCGCCCACTCCAACCGTCTTTCCATACGCATTGGAAACCGACACACGAGCTCCTGCTCCTCCCGACTCACAGGACTGCCAAGTGATAAATGAATTGGCATACTACGAGAAGCACTGATAGCTGTGAACAACTCTCGACTTCATTCGTCTACCATCGACTTCCAGTCTCAGCAAGGGGGTGTGTAGTGGAACACTTACAAGCCAATAGATGGCGCTGTGCAATAATTAATGTCACAAACATTTCCCGAAACATACAAAGAATATATTACAAAATTTCAACTATAACAGACGGGCCTAGGCCTGCGAGGAACAACATTAGCCTCGCTGGAAGATCTTCCTTTGAGACGGAGGAGCATTCCATCTCGCTCCTCCACCCTATCGGGGCTCACCCTTCACTGGTGATCCTCGACTAACGAACACGCAACCTTCACTTCAACAACTTTCAATCTTCAATAACTTCATTCAACCTTCAATCAAGTAACTACAACTAAACGTGGTAAGTGCATCCACTACACAGTTATTTATCACAGTTTGAACTTTAGTTCTTTTTAATCTAATATCTTTGGCTATCTGAGAATGTGGGAACAACTCTGGTAACAAATCTGCTAAGTGATTCATGACATTATGAGATAGCTTATGCTCAGCAACGTCTTTGCATCGTGCTTTTCAGTAGTTTCTATAGATTTAAAAATACTTACTATAGACTGCTGTTTTTTGGACGTTAAGCACTACATTTCTTTAAACTGTTCACGTGTTTAGTTCCTTCTTTGTGGCGTCTTATCACACTTATTTCTGCACTGAAAGATGTATAGCAAACATTGCAGGACGCCTTTGATAAGTCCATGTTATCTTTTCTTAGCCAATCACTATATTCTTTATTCAGCAACCATTCTTCCCGAAACTTCTGCTTATAACGCTTTCTCTAAGCCGGTACTCATATTAGGCTATCTTCTCGATCAGTAGCGCTGTCGCTTTCACTCGCCATTATTTTAAAAACTCAGATCACACACAACACAAGAAACTTTTACGTAATGATATGCATGAATGCAATATATAATAATATAGTCGATTAAGAAACAAATAAACTAGGTAAATTCAAAAGTTCTAAGTATTCAAGAAAATTCATATATATAAAGTACCACCGAATTTGTTCGCGTAATATTTCCAAGCTGGTACCTCGCTATTGGGGAAATTCCTGACGCATAAAACAGTGTTGTTGGTACAATAAAACGAAAATACCCTAAGGTACAGACAATAGATATTCAAACTCGCTAAAATTATTTTAGTTATATATAATCTACAAGATTTAAAAAAATACGATCTTCAATGGGTACAGTGTGATGTGTATTTTGCTACCGTAATAATAAACCTACAGTAGATGGTAGATCTATGCTGATTACGGTGTTTTTACCGTAATTACGGTACAGTTGGCAACACTGGCCTCAAGTAACAAAATAAGAGTTGCAAAGTGGAACAAAATCTGTGACGCGTCCAATGCCAAATACGTAGTATCCATAGTAGTTTGTGAATGCCAATGTGGGTATCTGTCGCCGTACACCTCAACAACTGCGTCTTAAATGGGAGAATTTGAAGAAGAACTGCTTTAGCGTAGTACTTCAATAAGAATGGACCGAATTAAGGTAAAAAGTTTCTCATTCTCATAACTGGTGAAATTATTAATAGACGTAGCTTTATTTCTGGTCTAATCAGTCATAAATTTATAGGGAGACTAAAGTATATTATTGATGGTTGTTATATTATCTTTTATTTATATTTTATTTTTAAATGTTGTTTATATACACAGTTAATGGTAAAATGTAACAAAATCTTAGAGCTATATTACTAACATCATATACAACCACAAGGACAAGTGTGTTTTATTACTTTTTTAAAACAAAATATTTGTTCAAAATTACAGATAAGATATTGTTACTTATGGTGTAAGTAAGTTTGTCCTGGGCGGTTGTTAAAGTTCTACTAATAACCCTGTTTAGTAAGAATATAAGTATATGGTGGACAAGTGTTATTACATTTGAGTCGCAACTGAGATATCCTAGCTCTGATTCCCCCCTATGTATTGAAACTTGTACACCGAGTCAAGTGGTGCTGTCCAATACTCTAAGGGGAAGCCCAAACCGAAATTATTACATATACATATGTAGCAGCCTCAATGACTCAATTTTACAACTATTGCAGATGTCAATGACATTAAGATTCTGTAAACTACATAGAAAATATGATTCTAGAAGGAATTTAATTATAATATTTATTTAATTAATGCAGATTCTTATATCACATTTTGTTTTCACAGGTGCCAAACGCAGGATAATAAAAAGTGATGACGGTTGTGAAGCCAGAAATATAGCTATAGCAGAATATTATATAGTTAAGAAAAAAATATTAGAGAGTATAGTTGAAAATATTAAATTAGAGAATGAGAAGTAAAGGGGTTTGGGTAAAAGTGGCGTGATTTTTTAAATTTGCGGCCAGCGATGACATTTATACAGTAGATAGTATGTATACTGTAGTATTACTGTAGTAATAAAAACACTTTTTGTTTTAACGTTTTTGTCTAACATACATCGGAGCCGAAATATGAGAAAAAATTGAACCAATTAAAACATACATTATTTTTTATTAGATTTTGGGTTTTCATGCACAAAACTTTTTAATCTGCCATTTATTCGTTAGTAGTATTAGGGTAATAGTTCACTTTAATTAGATATGTTATATTATTTCAAAAGCCATGCACAAAAACATGAATCTTGCAACAAATAACCTTGCATAAAACTGATACCGTAAAACGGGGTCGATAGGCAAGGTTTCGTAATTTTGGATTCGATTATCTTTAATTATTTTTATGTCTGAATAAACGCTTACATTATTTTCAAATGAGTCTTATTGTTAATTTTATCATTTTATAATAATTTCATTGGTTTTATTCATGAATTTAGAAATAGATTGATAAAATATAAAGGGGTTTGTTCGGAGGTTTGCATGATTTTTTTATGAGCGGCCACTTTTTTAGCTATTGCTATTTAATAGTTCTATACTTGAGATACAAGACTATTAAAAAAACTTGGTCCTGAGTTACATCGGAGCCGAGCTATTTAAGTTCAAAATCGTGCTGCGTGAACTTAAGGTACCGTAAAACGTGGTTAATAGAAGTCATGGGGTGATTAGTCACATTGAGGTTTGGGTAAAAGTGGCTTGACTTTTTAAGTTTGCGGCCAGCGATTACATTTATACAGTAGATAGTATACAGTAATAAAATCACTTTTTGTTTTAACGTTTTTGTCTAATATACATCGGAGCCGAAATATGTGAAAAAAATGTAATCAATAAAAACATACATTATTTTTTATTTGACTTTGTGTTTTCATGCACAAAACTGTTTAATCTGCAGTTTGTTCGTTAGTAGTATTGTTCGCGATCGGACGCCGCATGAGTACCGAGCGCATCGACTAATTACAACGTACCATTCGGCGGCAGACATTGTGCCTGTCACTCGCCGTTTGGCTTTTGAGTTAAGTGCACGCGTGTTTAATCTTGTAAACTTGTTGTTTACCTGTGTTTAACATCAACGACCTCGCTTTTCTTTCTGGACTCTGTGACTTATAATACTTCTCTTGTTGCCTGGAATTCTGAACTGAACCGCTTAAATTTAATCCCCAATGATCTGAATTTTGAACATGGATGAAGTTAATATTAGTGTTTCTACATGTATCAGTTGTCGAAGAAGTTTAAACCGAATTGGTGGTACTCGTCGGAGGTCGATAACTTTAACAGTTGAATTTATGCAGAACCACTCTTTTTTGATACCATATTGTGCTGAAGTTAATAACATATACCAGGTGAGTCATTCATTATTTACTATTCCTAAAGATATTATGCTAAGTGCATCCAGTGTTCTTTTTTACATAACTATGATTTTGAGACCTGTGTCGGTATATTTGAGTTGGGTGGTGGTTTTTTTCACTACAAAACAACAAACAATAAGACATCCTAATGTTTTACGAGTTTTATAGCGTGCCGGCGGCGTCTTTTTGATCACTCCGAATCGAATAGACTAGATAACGTTCAAAGTTCATAACCGGTTCGCCACAGCAATCATAGACTTGCTGACGCCGAATACGGGCTCGTATGATTAGTCACCGATGAGCATTTGAGAAATAGTGCATAAAACCCAATGACAATATCTCTGGAGCTGGTGTCATTACTTCGTCTTGGCTCGGGGAACAGAGAGGTGTAGCAATTAGATGAGTGCGGGGTAACGAGAAGGGCGTTTTTGGGAAGCAATATACTTTTTACAACTGTAGTTTTAAGAAAAAATATGTACCGCTGTCCGATGCAGCTCAATAAGAGAATTACACGGGTTGCGCATTATGACACAATAGCAAAGTCTGCCAAAACAAAGGCTCTAGAAATGAGTAAAGCAAACAGTTTTTGGAAGATTTATTGTCACATCAAAAACAATACGTTATAAAAGAACCGCTGTAGGGTCCAAAGACTTCGCCGAAAGCAAGCTGCCTTTTATTTGAAAACATAAATTAGTATATTAGCACGTGGTCTTAGTTGTCCAATGTAAAACATAGGTACCACTTAGGAACGCTATACACTACTGTCATTATTAACGTGTCATGGTTGATTACACTAACTTACGGAACCTCCAACGCTACAACTCTCACCTTAATCTCTCTTGTCTCAATATACCTATTTCATTTTGCAGTTTAATGGAGATGAACAAATATGTCGGCCATGCTTCCAACGTGCTCAGCGGCATTTTCAAAATAATGAACAAACTGGACAACAACTGTAAACCCGTCCCGAACAAAATCAACCTACAGAACAGAGCCAAGATGAACCAATCCAAGAATATTCTAATAACGAACCTGTTTTCATAGAACAACATGAACTTCTAGTGCAAGACCAAGCTGTGCAAGTAGATAGAGTGCAAATGGTTGAAATAACTGGGTATACACGAGCACCGTTTAATTCCCAATTGTGTATTTATACTGGTTGTAACAATATGAATCTTCACAGAATTCATGTTGATTTGAAATCCATAATTCTTCAAAAAAAAACATTTTATATTACCCGTGGATCACGAGTGTGTGAAGAACACTCCAACTCTATATGGCAAGATATTGATAATAATACACGCCGTGCACTAAGCAGGTTTTCGGTGACCATGATAAAAGATATGATGAACATTTTAAGAAAACGTAAAACGTAATTTTATATATAAGCCATAGTGATACTTGATGGGACTTATATTTATTTGTAAAAAAGCAGTAACTATTATTTCCTAAGAAAATCATATAGCCTGCACAAATTCCGGCATTTAGTTAAACCATTCTTAGTAGTTTGCCCTGATGGTCATATTATTGACATTTATGGTTTATATGAACCTACCAAATCCGATGCGACTATCCTTTCTGAAATAATGTGTAGCCAAATTGACCCCTTTCATTGGTTTTTTAATAAAGACGATGTCCTGATTTTAGACAGGGGATTACGAGACAGCATCGAAGAAGTAGAATCTTGTGGGTACCGCACATACATGCCCGCCTCAAAAGATGAAACGGAATATCAAGTCACTGTTTTACAGGCGAATGAATCGAGAAAAGTATCTATGTGCCGTTGGGTTGTCGAAACGATTAATGGGAGACTGAAAAATCAGTTTCGCCAGTTACGCGCTCAATATTTTAATCTAGCAACACCCCACTTGCTAGTTGAAATTAAAATTGCCGGAGCTTTATTAAATGCATTTGGTGTACCTTTGACTGATCATTATCTAGTCAGCAAAATTATCGACCAAGTAAGATTAAGGTTTGGTACTCAAAATTGCTTAAGTGAATATGTGTTAGAAAATAATTTAAACAGAAGACGGGCTCATTTTCAGTCTATAAATGCCGCTGATCTTGGCGGAGATGAGTTTCCAGTTTTAAGTAATGATGACCTCATCATTTATGCCCTGGGCACATATCAAGTAGAGCAAGCACGTAGCTATTATGGTGAACACATAAAAAACGGAACCTATTTAATTGAAATATTTAAAGAACCCAACCTGGAAGATTTCACAAACGTTAACTTAGATTGTAACAATCCATGGCTTTTGAGAGGAAGAATCCAATCCAGGCATGTATCGAGCCGAACTTACTATGTCTATATTTTGTTAGAACGAGGGCTTCAGTGTCGGGATGCTATTTTAGGTCATTATTGCTCTTGCATTGTTGGAAAACGTACATTAGGTTGTTGTTCCCATGTCATGTCAATCGTGTGGTATTTGGGATGGGGTAGGCACCAAAACCATTTGTCTTCTCCTGCTCAGTTCCTAGATACAATAATCAGGCATGATGTAGAGAACGAAGCGTATGAAGAACCCGATATCGAAAACTAAATAACGTGCACATTTAATGTCATTATAGTGAGCGTTTTATTTAGTTTTCTTTTCTCGCGTGTGATTATAGATATATAAGACCTAATTAGTGGATTAATAAATATAATTGTAAAAAAGTTATGTGTATTAAATGTAATTACAAGAACAACTACTTTTTATTATGTGTATAAGTACCTATGTTCTAATAAGAAACATATTCAATTAGGGTAATAGTTCACTTTAATTAGATATGTTATATTATTTCAAAAGCCATGCACAAAAACATGAATCTTGCAACAAATAACCTTGCATAAAACTGATACCTTAAGTTCACGCAGCACGATTTTGATCTTAAATAGCTCGGCTCCAATGTAACTCAGGACCAAGTTTTTTAAATAGTCTTGTATCTCAAGTATAGGACTATTAAATAGCAATAGCTAAAAAAGTGGCCGCTCATAAAAAAATCATGCAAACCTCCGAACAAACCCCTTTATATTTTATCAATCTATTTCTAAATGCATGAGTAAAACCAATGAAATTATTATAAAATGATAAAATTAACAATAAGACTCATTTTAAAATAATGTAAGCGTTTATTCAGACATAAAAATAATTAAAGATAATCGAATCCAAAATTACGAAACGTGCCTATCGACCCCGTTTTACGGTATCAGTTTTATGCAAGGTTATTTGTTGCAAGATTCATGTTTTTGTGCATGGCTTTTGAAATAATATAACATATCTAATTAAAGTGAACTATTACCCTAATACTACTAACGAATAAATGGCAGATTAAAAAGTTTTGTGCATGAAAACCCAAAATCTAATAAAAAATAATGTATGTTTTAATTGGTTCAATTTTTTCACATATTTCGGCTCCGATGTATGTTAGACAAAAACGTTAAAACAAAAAGTGTTTTTATTACTGTATACTATCTACTGTATAAATGTCATCGCTGGCCGCAAACTTAAAAAATCAAGCCACTTTTATCCAAACCCCTTTAGAGATTAGGAATTTGAAGGGAGAAAATGTATAAAATTGTTTGTTTTAGTTATATTAAAACATTTAGTTTTTAATTTAAAAAAAAATAAGTTCTAGGATGTTTCACATTTGTATATTTTAATTTTAAGTTTGTGTGTATACTGTGAATGTAAATATTAATTGTAAATAACCTAAATGTAGCTATTAGAATTACCTACATTAAAAAAGTTTTTAATAATATGTGAAGGGTTTTGTTATGCTTGCAATAACCATAAACCGCTCACCGGAACGTATCAGTGTCGCGTGTGACAAGTGACATTAGTGTCATTGGCGCCACCAACCCAATTACAAAATCTTCAAAATTCGAATACGGAGCGAGCGGTGAGTTTACAAATAATTTAATTGCAAGCCTATTTTATTCTCAATATTTACGTGCCAATCCGCACATTTTGATCTATTCGAGCCAGGATAACCCAGTTATATAATCAATACTTAAAGTTAAAACCAAAATAAAGTGTTTTGTGAACAATTAAAATATCTTCACCTTATCGACTTTTTATGTGGGTAGGTAATTTTCTTAAATTGTAATTTATATTGAAATTATTAATCTAATATTATAAATATCAGTCTAAATAGTGAGTTTTTTGTGTATTTCATCAATATTTGTACTAATTGCATTTATAAATAGTTGTTTTCTTGTTAAATTACGACCGTCATTTTGTGTTCATTTTTCAAACAAGTGTAGTATTGCAACATTGTATTAAGGAATTTCGTGTCACATTCTTTATGCATTTGGAGTGTTGTGTATCGAAGTAATTATATTTTGTGTTTACGAACTTCACCCGAATATCATCATCTGTTAATACCGGTTGTGTCTTACGGTTACTTAGTCCCATTTTAGTACTTAATCAAAATGATGGACGACGTACAATATGAGGACCTATTACAGCCATTTGTAACGATGAAAGAAATGTGTTTTGTTCGCGCTCAACGTTTATATGAAATGTCTAAAGCGGTTAAAAATAATTCATCTTTAGAAGTCGAATTTTCTGCTAGGGTTCAAGACTTAGGTAGTATTCGTACAGAATTCGATAGATGTGTGGCAGAGATAAATTCTATATCACGAAAATACAAAAAGAAATTTGTGCCATCGTACAAAGACATCGAGTCTTTTGATGAGTTATATTATTCGATAAAAAGTGTTGTGAATACGTTGAAACTTAACGAAGGTTTAAATAAAATGGAAAACGAACATAGTGAACAAAATGGTGGAAATAAGCGACGGGTTAAATTACCGGAAATTCAACTATTTAAATTCGACGGTAAAGTAGAAAACTGGACTACTTTTCGTGATACATTTAAAAGTCTTATACACGATAATTCTAGTATTAGCGATATCGAGAAATATTACTATTTACTTTCGTGTGTTAGCGGGCCAGCGCTATCCATAGTGAGATAGATGCCGGTAAACGCCGATAATTACGCGATAGTGTGGAGCGTGCTTATGAAGCGTTACGAGAATAAGCGCGCGCTAGCTACTGCTTATTTAGATAACTTCAAACCGATTGTTTGCGAGTCGGCTACCAATTTAAATATATTTTTAAACACTTTTCAAGAAAATATCAAGGCTCTAGAAATTCTTGACATACCCGACATGTCAAGTTTTATATTATTTTATATTTCCTTGCGTAATCTCGACCCGGTCACTAGGCGAGCATTTGAACAATCCGTGCCTCCGGGAAACTTACCAACAATAACGGAATTATTAGCATTTGTTGAGAGACAGGCGCGCGTAATTGAGATGGCGGAGTGTAAGACTGTAACAGGTAAATCATTAGGACCTGTCAAGCAAGCCCCTTCCAAATCGCCCCCTCTCGCGATGTCAAAATATTCTGAAAGTAACAAAACTCACCCTCACAAGCTCACGTTCACCTCGGCTGTGGCCAATATAAAAAAGAGTGATTCAAAACTGTCTTGTTTATATTGTCAAAAGCCACATTCGATATATAGATGCACTGACTACAACGATCTTACACCTGAGTTACGCACTGCTAAAGTCAAAGAGCTCAGTCTGTGTGAGAATTGTTTGCGTGACAATCACACCACGGAGGATTGTACGTCCAAATTTAGTTGTACGGTCTGCAAAAAAAGGCATCATATTACTCTCCACACAGACTCGACTAAGTCCAAGGAGAGTGTAGTAGCACTCACATGCTCCACTGAACAAACAGTTCTGCTGGGCATCGCGGTCGTCCACGTCGCAGATGCTTGGGGTCAATACCACACCGTACGTGCACTTATCGACAGTGGCGCTATGTCCAGTTATGTAACTAAAAGTTGTGCAGCAAAGCTAGATTTATCACGTCGCAAATGTGCATTCGAGCCCATTGGCCTAGGTGGTAATCGAGTTCACCATTTTGGTATGACCACCTGTACGTTAAAACCACGTAACAGTAATTCACCAGTTTTGACAACTGATGCTGTAATCGTATCTAACATTGCTGGCGATTTACCAACAGTGAAAATCTTGTGTTGGCTGATCCGCCGTTTCATACGCCGGCACCCATTGAATTACTTATAGCTGGTGACCTGTTTCCATTCATTTACAGCGGCAAGAAAATAATGCCTGTTCAAATGGGGATGCCGGTCGCTATTGAATCTATATTTGGCTACGTTATAACAGGCCCAGTAGACTTAGACCTGCTAGCACAAAGGAACACTGCAATGGCGACAGCTAGCAGCAGTAAGACAGATCAAACCTTCTGTGGCTTGAGCAGTAACGTAAGTCTTGATCGAGTTATGGAGAATTTTTGGGATATTGAGAATATACCGTCAGAAAAGTCGGTAAAACCGGACGATATATTGGCAGAAGAGCAGTTTGCTACTGATCATAGTCGGGATGAAAGCGGAAGGTATACTGTCAAGTACCCGTTTAAGTCAGACCACGCTCTCGGTGATTCTCGACAGATGGCCATACGTAGGTTGATCAATTTAGAGAAGAGACTTGATAAAGACCCTCTGCTCAAGTCTGAATACAAAACGTTTATGTCGGAGTATGAATCACTGGGTCACATGACCCGCTTAGGAAATATACAAAATGTCGCATCAAAATATTTGATTCCACATTTTTGTATTTTCAAACCAGCAAGTACCACCACAAAGTTACGGACTGTATTTGATGCATCGTGCAAAACAACAAATCAGAAATCTTTAAATGATGTTGTTTTACCCGGTCCGAAACTTCAGGCAGATATTAATAAAATATTAATTAATTTTCGTTTGCATGATGTTTGTCTATCTGCAGACATTTGTAAAATGTATCGACAGATACTAATTCATAAGGAGCAGCGTCCATATCAACACATATTGTGGAGAGATTCAACAGATCAACCTATTCAGGTTTACGAGCTCAACACAGTAACTTACGGTGTGGCCAGCAGCCCCTACTTGGCAATTAAGGTATTGCACACCTTAGCAGACACCGAAGCACGCAACTATCCATTGGTTGCTCGGGTCTTAAAATGTGGATTTTTCATGGATGACTTGTTATGGTCTGAGCCAAATATCGAGGATGCTCTACGACTGCAGACAGATCTTCGCATTCTACTGGAGAAGGCTGGCTTCGTATTAAGAAAGTGGGCTAGTAACCATAGCTCTGTTCTCGCAGCAGTACCAGAGTCTCATCGGGAGACTCCAGTTGAGTTCGACGATGATCAACTGTCACTCAAAGTTCTGGGTCTCCAGTGGCAACCTCATACAGACTGTTTCTCTTTTCGCACAGTACCCCTGGGAGGAGAAGTTACGAAAAGAAACATTTTGTCACAAATTGGTCGCCAGTTCGATCCCCTTGGTTTTGTTGCACCATGTATTTTTTATGCAAAATCCTTTATGCAGAAGCTTTGGATCAAGAATCTCAGCTGGGATGAACCACTTCCCCTTGATCTAGAGAAGGAATGGTTGGCATATGCGTCCGAACTACCGCTCTTATCCAATTTAAGACATGATCGTCAGGCTACAATCAAGAAGCATTCACGATATCAAATCGTAGGTTTCTGTGATGCATCCAGCTTAGGATATGCAGCAGTTATTTACTTACGTTCACTTAATAATGATGGCGAGGTCAAAGTGAGTTTGATTTTAGCTAAATCCAAAGTCGCGCCCTTGAAAACTGTCAGTATCCCTCGTCTTGAACTAATGGCTGCGCATTTATTGGCCAAGCTCGTAAAATACACAAAATCAATTCTTCTTGAACAGATCCCGATTCATGATATATTTCTGTTTACAGATTCGTCTGTGGTGTTAGGATGGCTAAACATTCCTACTTATAATCTTAAAACGTTTGTTGCTACTCGTATCTCGAAAATATTAGATACCATTTCAAATGAAAGTTGGTCCCACGTTAGTGGCACTTTCAACCCTGCAGATATATGTTCTCGAGGTGCACTTCCTTCGACGTTGATGGCGTCGAAGGAATGGTTTGATGGACCAGCCTGGTTGTACACTTCATATGACTACTGGCCAATTAAACACATTGAACAATTCAAAATTGTAAATGTACCTGAAGTGAAGCAAGCTAACATAACATTACTACAAGCTTGTAACACTAAAGATAAGAATTCGAATTATATTAATGATGTAATTCAGAAATATTCAAAGTTTTCAAAACTTCTTAATGTGTTTGCTCGATGTTGGCAATTTATCGATAATTGTCGAACATCTAAATCATTGCGCAACACTAGTGTTCCTACTATTTTAAATCTAACTAAAGCACATAACATTCTTGTCAAAAGTGTTCAACTTGCACATTTTTCCGATGAAATTGAATCAATATCAAAAGGAAACAATGTGAAGTCTTTGAAAAATTTAAGTCCCTTTATTGATCCCCTGGGATTCCTCAGGGTGGGGGGTAGACTTGCCGAGTCTAATCTACCCTATGGAAAAAAAACACCCGCTACTTTTACCGAAGAAGTGTCATTTCACTTATTTATTGATAGAACATTATCATAAAATTTATTTACACGTAGGTCCGCGTACTCTGCAAAGTTTGATAAGTCAAAAATACTGGATAATTTTAGCACGCAGTGTCATTCGTTCATGCATATCTAAGTGTATTCCATGCTTCAAGGCTAAGCCAACTACATTGCAGCCAATCATGGGCAACCTACCTAAATATCGTTGCCAAGACATACATGCCTTTCACACGGTGGGTCTTGACATAGGTGGGCCATTTTACACAAAAGAGAGTCACCGGCGTAACGCAAAAGTTCATAAGAGTTACTTATGTCTTTTTGTTTGTTGCGCGACGCGTGCCGTTCACCTAGAAGCTCTTTCAGCGCTCACTGCGGAGTGTTTTTTGGCTACGTTCGACCGGTTTACGGCTAGGCGTGGGCTTTGTCACACATTGGTATCGGACAACGGCAGAAATTTTATTGCTGCAGGAAAGCATCTTGCGGAAGTAGTACAATTTTACAATGAAAACTATAATCAAATGTTAGACGGCTTCAATTCGCGTCAAATCAACTGGAAATACAATCCACCAGCTGGCAGCCATTTTGGCGGGCTATACGAAAGTGGTATTAAATCGGCGAAGCAACATTTAAAACGCGTTATTGGCGATCGCTCATTAACATTTGAAGAGTTGAGTACTCTTTTCGCACGAGTCGAGGCCGTACTTAACTCACGTCCGTTAACTGGTTTGTCCAGCGATCCTAACGAATTTCAAGTACTGACACCGGGTCATTTTTTAGTAGGTCGCGAGCTTCTCACAGTTCCAGAGTACGTACTGACTGATGAACCTACTAACAGACTGTCGCGTTGGCAGTTAGTCCAGCAGGCTTCCCAACGGTTTTGGAGTCTATGGCGGAATGAATATTTACACACGCTTCAACAACGTTACAAATGGCAAAAAAGTTGTCGAAAAATTAATGTCGGCGACATGGTTCTCATCCACTCCGATGCACCACCTTTACACTGGCCACTTGGTCGAGTCGCGCAGCTCTTTCCCGGTCCAGATGGTGTTATTCGTGTGGTGAAAGTTCGTACACCAACAAGCGAATTTATAAGACCTGTCGTTAAACTTAGTCCTCTCCCTCTGGAGCAGGAAACATGCTAATTTTATGTATCTAATTGTTTTAATAAGCTCACGCAATTACCGAATTGTGTGAGTATCTAGCTTAAGATAGATAACTTTTATTATTATTATACAGTCCACTACTCTAATGTATTTAGCTATTGTTATTTGATGCTAATTATTTTCAACTTTGTTATTCAAACATCTATCATTGTCCTTGGTTTTATAACCGGGAAATCCTGGCGGATTTCGGTGGGGGGAATGAAGGGTTTTGTAATGCTTGCAATAACCATAAACCGCTCACCGTATCAGTGTCGCGTGTGACAAGTGACATTAGTGTCATTGGCGCCACCAACCCAATTACAAAATCTTCAAAATTCGAATACGGAGCGAGCGGTGAGTTTACAAATAATTTAATTGCAAGCCTATTTTATTCTCAATATTTACGTGCCAATCCGCACAATATGTAATGTACCTTTTATTTCGAAATTAAACAACTTTATAGTATCTGTATATTTTATTTCCTGGACATTGTTCCATTTATATTTAGCATAATTTAAGTAAAATATAGCTATCATCACAACACATATATTTACATGAACTTTAAGCAATTTACAAATCTTATAAATATAAATAAATGTGAAAGTTTGTTTGTGTGAGTGTTTATTTGTCAATAACACAAAATGGCTGAAAGAATTTTCAATAAAGTGTAGCTGTAGTACAATCATAGCTTACAATCTAAATTATCACAGGCAACTTTTTATTTCAATATATTAGACAGACGTAATATTAGATTATATTTAGAGGCAGGTATAATATATATGTATTATTGAAAATAATTTGAAATTATATCTATTCTATGAGTAACATTATTTTCCAAATTTTTTGATGTCAGAGTAACTTCACTTTCTCTCGACAACTCTGCTTCAGGGGCCACTTTCTCAATACTAGGTCCTACAAATGATGTGAAGAACTGCTGTAGCAATTATAACCTTTGTTATATTTTTTCAGGACAATCGCATTTTCAGTTATATTACTGGGAAGCGATGTTTCCAAACTCCAAACATCCCATACAAAGAAATGTATTTTTCAAATTAAAAAAGAAATACTATTTCCTACTAGTAAACAGGTGAGTACTTTCTTTACTACTTGACCAGGGATATAAGCTACCATCATACAAAATTTCATTTAAATCGATCCACTCGGTTCAGAAATTAACTGGTACAAACAGACAGACAAACAGAAACAAAAAATCTAAATTAGTTCTATTTCACTTCTTACATCCCCCTGACTCGGTTTTTAGCATTTTTTCTCATTGTACAGAAATTCGACCTCTACAGTTTTATTATATGTATAGATGTAAAAATTCTTACATGTACATAATATATATATATATATATATATATATATATATATATATATATATATATATATATATAATATCAGCCCATTAATGTCCCACTGCTGAGCTCGGGCCTCCCATTATAGGGGGAACAGACAGTGTACCCGCCACGCTTGTCCAAGGCAGCTTGGCAGGTTTGACACATCGGTTATCTCGATGTGCAGGTTGCATCACGATGTTTTCCTTCACCGTTGTTAGCACATGGTAATTGTTACAATTACATACATACATACATACATACATAACTTCACGCCAGCTCCCTTGCGGGGTAGGCACGAACAACAGAGTGCCATTTAGGCTTATTCTTACACACCTCACTTGCCTCTTTGACATTCATAACTCTTGTCATGCACACTCGTCTGTTCTTAAGGCTCCTGACATCACCTTCTGCTAGTACACGATCAATTTGATCATGGAAGGTGTGTCGTGGCCTTCCACGACTTCTGCATCCATCCACTTTTGCATTGTATATCTGTTTAGTCATTCTTTCATCATGCATTCTTTCCACATGCCCGAACCACCGGAGCATTCCTTTCCTTACCTTCACCCCGACACTCTCTTTCAGACCAACTCTCTTTCTTACTTCGGTATTACGAACGCGGTCCGCGAGCGTCACTCCGCAGATTTTGCGCAGTGCTCGCATCTCGACCGCGTTTACTCTACTTTCATGCTCTCTCTTCCATACCCAACTCTCGCATCCATACGTGAGCGTAGGTACCAGTACCGCGTTGTGTACGGCGAGCTGGGCCTTCTGGCTGAGGTTCTTAGCGCCTAGAAGTTTACCTAACGCTCCATTCACACTATTCCCCAAATTCACTCTTCTTTCTATATCAGCGGTGTACCTTCCATCCCTGCTAAAAGCACATCCAAGATATACAAACTCATTCACTTGCTCTAGCATAACATCATCGACCATTATCCTTGCATTCGTTCTGGTTTCTTCTCTTTCAAACACCATAACCTTTGTTTTCTTCGCATTCAAATGTAAGCCTCTCGCCTGACAGTCATCTTTCATCATTGTGACTAGTGTTTGCAGTTCTGATGGCGATTCGGCTAAAAGCACGGCATCATCCGCATAAAGCAAGGTGCTTACAACTAGATCACTCATCCGCACCCCAACATCCATCAATCTTATTCTCTGGAGACAATCGTCCAGATATAGGATGAACAGCAAAGCCGACAGCACGCAGCCCTGGCGGACGCCAATATTGACGTCAAACCAGGGCGACAGGCTGCCTTCCACCCGCACGCATGCCATACAGCCCTCGTAAGTGGACTGCACAGCACGCATCAATTGGCCATTAATCCCATATCCGGGCAATATGTCCCAGAGGTCCTTCCGCACAACCCTGTCAAATGCTTTCTCTAGATCCACAAAACCGCAGAAAACCTTCCGGCCCATAGCCAGCTGCTTCTCTACGATATTGCGGAGACATACATGTTACAATTACCATGTACATATAGCATAGGTCAAATGGTAACAATAAAGAAAGTACCCACCTGTGGTAAGCAACATGAGTACCTAATAGAAAAGCAAAAGAGCATGTACCTGTGCCTCCTCCTAAGACACGTCGGCCTGCGACAGGAGCCAAGAGATATTAATTTTTCTTCTGACTTTTTCCGTTCATTTTCCTTTTACTAAAATGTTTGTTTATTTTATACGTCGCAGACATTTTCATTTTTTCTGTTTATGTATGTAAACTATGAACTATTAAACTTTCTTTCATTTTTCTGAGATGTTTTTCTTCTTCTTTCTTTCGTTTTTTGGCAATAGGTTCGTTTGTTTAGCCAACGACCATTACTGCCAATGTCAAGTGTGGAAAAGGCAGTTTACATTGATTTTTATTTTTATTATTTTTTAATTATCTTCTTCACATAAAAAAACCACCACCTAGAAAGACATAAGAATAATAAAAAATGAAATATAATTTATAACATACATAGGCACTTGAACATATAGATAAAGGACATCACAATTTAATATTATACATGTTTATATATTTACAAATTATATTAAGGACCATAGGATTATGAATATTTACAAGTAGGAATTTTATGTTTATGGGCTTCGGATTTTTTTTTGGGAGGATTTCATACAAAGACTGAGAATATATGGACAGTTAAAAAATTTATGATCTGGCGATCCCTCTTCAGTGCCGCAGTCACAAATAGGAGTACTGCGTACACCAATTATATTTAAATAGACCGTAGAACATAGGTGTCCCAACCGGAGTCTGCAGATTATGGAAATCATTGATTTGCTAAGAGAGCGGTATTTAGAGAACCAGGGTTTGTTTGGTATAAAAGGTTGAATGTCTTTATAGTGTCTACCTCTATCCATACTTGTCTTAGACCAACTCAATTGCCAGTCTTCAGTCAAATCAACTTTGGCTTTGGAGCATAGGTCTTGCGTCTGAACAAGGCGGTGGTCAAGGCACCCTGAGACAATGGCACCCTTCGCTAGTTGGTCAACAACTTCATTGCCACTTATACCGCAATGACTGGGAATCCAAGCTAGTATGACTTCAACATGGTCATATAGGTGAAATAACATTTCTTTGACTTTGAAAACTAAGGGAGATTTGGATACATTTGAGAGGTTACTGTGTAGAATAGCCTGCAAACAACTAAGGGAGTCTGAGAAAATAATAACTTTTTTGAATTTATTTTTGTTATCCAATACGAATTTAACCGCCTCCAAAATAGCAATGGTCTCTCCAGTAAAAACCGATGTTAGAGAAGGACATTTGAAGGTTTTTTTTTTATTTTTTTTATTGCAGGCGTTCAGCAGACAGGCAGACGGCCCACTAGATGGAAAGCGGTTACCATCGCCTATGGACATTTGCAACAACAAAGGTGGTACAAATGCGCTGCTGCTCTCTTAAAGGAGACTGGAACCTGGTCACTAATGCCGGAACACAACACAAGGTTGTTATGGCGGCATACTCTAGACCAGGGGTGGTCGCCATCCAGTCATGCAAATACTCTACCACCTGGCTGTGGGTGGTTTAGTCGCCTCTTACGACAGGCCGCCGGGCCGCAGGAAATTGTATTCTTTCTCCGTTCCTGCACGGATAAAAAGGTTAGTGCAAGTTGATAAATAGGGCACCAAACTGCAGTGCCGACTTCATCCTTCTTGTTTGATTTTGAGGCCTCAGTATAAATAGGTGTCCAGTCAGACCATTCCGACTGTAGCTTTTGGTTGAAAGTGGAATTAGCATTATGATCGTTTTTGGATATATAAAGTTTAGCAAGACTTTAGGTTGAAAATTTAAGGCTTCATACGTAATTGAATAAATAATAGGTTTTGAGGATTGATAATAAGGTTGATTCAAGCTAGAAATTCTTTGTAATGTTTTTATTAGGCATGGAACGTTTTTATAATACCAATATCGGTTATTGGGGGCTAAGCTAAGTAAGAGTTTCAGTTTAGGTATAAATGGGTGAGATGTATTTTGAAGTAGTTAACGTAGTGTTGCAGATAGGTGTTACTAATCTAGTGGGATCTCTAAATTTTACTCTAGAACTAACGCTTTCAGAATATTTATCAAACATTAATGGATTGTTTTTTTACCAAAGCTTCCTATTTGAAATATATATAAACTAGTCAACGTGAGTACCTTTAATTTTCTAAAAAGTGGTCTGCAAGATAACAAGGGTCCAACTCCGCAGACTGCCCTTATGCATTTTTTCTGTACAATGAAGGCTCTTTTAATGTCTGTGGAATTTCCCCAAATAATCAATCCATAACGTAACACCGATTCAACATACCCATAATATGCAGTTAGAGCCGTCTTTTGATTGGCTGTGCGTCTTAGTCTATTTAGGGCAAATACAAATTTGTTAATTTTTTTACATACCAAATCCACATGAGCTTTCCAGTTACAATGTTTGTCAAGTAATATACCTAAAAATTTAAATTCGTCAACTTTTCTATTACGTCATTACTAAATGTTAAGTTAGCATCAAAATTGTCTATATTATTGTAATTATGGAAATAAATAAATTTGGTTTTTGATCAATTAGCCTTTAACTTATTTCTTTGTAACCAGTCTAATACTATTCCTATTTGATTTTGCATTATTTTTTGGTAATCGTCATTTTTATCCATTCTTGTTACGACTATCGACAAATCATCCGCAAATAATACGCACTGATGTTTTGTTACTGAAGGCAAGTCATTTATATACAGTAGAAAGAGCAATAGGCCTAATATACTACCTTGTGGTACTGTGACGATACTCAGGTGGTCAAAAAGGCATTTTTCAAAAGATTAATAATATGTAGGAAAATGCGAGTTCTATTTGAATATGTTAACTCATATTGATTATTACCGAAATATTGGTTAATAAATAACCTTTATTAAAGCTATTTAATGAAAATACAAATATTATAATCAAGAAGGACGACATCTAGCTTATGTTAACGTAAAAGCCCGATAAAATCATTGTAAGATGCGCTTCATTCTCATGTAGTTTCGACTCGTGATAATAGATGGCGCTGAAACAAAGATTAAAAAAAAAGGGAATTATTCACATTTTCAAAATCTTGAATTTCTCCAGTAAATCAAAGATTAGAGCGTGAAACATGCATTAGAAATAACTACTAGCGACTAATCTACAATAAATTAATGAAATAGGTTACCTAAGTGGATTAGGGACACAAAAAAACCATTGCTTTAAAAATCTGCCTTAATAAATATAATATTTTCTTAAGTTTTCGCGACTTGTATACATAATAAAACTACGTTTTAACGGTTTTAAGCGCGGTAATTACCGCGCTTAAAACCGTTAAAACGTAGTCTTAATAAATATTTCAAGAATATTTGATATTCCAATTATCGTCTTCTGTTACTTTAGGTTATGTAATACAGGACCTGCAGATAGTATATGTTCTTAATTCAAATATCTCATCAAGGAGGCAAACTAGTTATTCACTTGGCAGAGATAGTTCTGAAAGGAAGAAATAATTATAATTAGACAATCAATATCTAATTAAAAACTATGTTAGAGAATGGAAAATAGTAATTATAGATAGATAGATAGATAACACTTTATTGTACACCATTACAGAAAAACTTACGAACTAGTATTAATTAGTCTAGTTGGGTACAAAGGGCGGTCTTATCGCTAAAAAGCGATCTCTTCCAGACAACCCGTGGCAAGAATATTTTGATTAGGAGTGGCGACGGTGGTATACATAATTATTGTACGATTACTTACATTATAATAATAAATATATAACTATACTATATATACAAATATACACATAAGTTATATACATACACAAGATATGGTGATAATATGCAACTATTTAAACATAATAAACATATAACTATATGCAATATAATATCTACTAATTATATAAAATTACATATCATTATATTGCAGATAGAATTTCCTGACTAAGTTCTTAAATGTTATTAGGGATTTTGCTTGTCTGACAGCAACAGGCAATGAATTCCAAAGTTGGACAGCCTTAACCGTGAAAGAATTATTGAAGAACGTTGTATTATGAATAGGAGTAATAAGTCTTTGTTGACTGGAAGGGCGTAAATTGTGAGAGCAAGAAATAAATTCAAAGCGTTCTTTAAGGTACTGTGGAGTATTAGGGATGAATAAAATACTATAAAGCAATGAAAGAATGTGAGTATTCCGGCGAAAACGAATTGGCAACCACTTGAGTTTTTTTCGAAATTCAGATACGTGGTCATACTTGCGTAACCCAAATATGAACCTTATGGAAAAGTTTTGGAGGCGCTCAAGTTTATTAAGTTGCTCTTGAGTCAAATCGAGATAGCTGGCGTCGGCATAATCAAGTATGGGCAAAAGTAACGACTCTGCAAGCTTAATTTTGGTGGCGATGGGCAGGAAGTTTTTCAGCCGCCAAAGTGATCTGGAGGAGAGAAATAACCGCCGACTCAACTCCGTTATATGGGGTCTCCAGGACAGCTCACTATCAAATATAACTCCAAGATTTTTGACCTTATCACTAATAGGGATAAGCTTCCCATCAAAGAGAAAACTTGGCATACAGGTCCAGTCAACTTTACACAGCATCCGTGAGCTACCGATGATAATTACTTGAGTTTTCTCAGGATTCACAAGAAGTCCATTCGACTTACTCCATTGCAGTATGCGGTCAAAGTCAGAGTTTATCGCTGCGACTGCTTGATTTAGTGTAGCAACCGGTGCCTGCGTGTAAATTTGGAGATCGTCTGCATAGAGGTGATAGGATGAAGTAAGTTCATTGGAAATTGAGTTTATGAAAACAGCGAATAATAAAGGAGATAGTACGCCGCCCTGTGGAACACCGGCAGAAAGATCACACCACGACGAATAGTCGTCATCAACTCGAATGCGCTGCCGGCGTCCATACAGGTAACTATGAAACCAGTCGATTACTTCAGGAGATATGTTAATAGAGCGTAGGATACCGAGTAGCACTTCAAAGTCAACATTATTAAAAGCACTGCTGAAATCGAGCAGCGATAGCACAGTCAGCAAGCCATTGTCCATGCCATGCCGGATGTCATCTGTAATTTTAATAAGGGCTGTGGTGGTGCTGTGGCCAGGACGAAAACCAGACTGGTGAGGATTCAAAAGGGAATTACGGTTCAGGAAAACACTTAGCTGCTGATGAACTAAGCGTTCGAGGACTTTGGAAAGGATAGGTAGTACGGAAATAGGACGAAATTGAGAAAAGGAAGCGGGATTGGGTCTTTTTGGCAAAGGAGTAACCTGGGCTTCTTTCCAGGCTGTTGGGAATACACAAGAGGTTATGGATGTATTAAGGATATGGGTAAGGGTAGGATTAATGACATCCAGTATGGGTAGAATCATGTTGCGACTAATGCTATCACTGCCGACAGCATTAGATGTAATGGATTTCACAGCTTTCTTAACATCACTGTCAGTAAATCGACTAAAAAGAAAAGGAGAATGCTTGGGTGTTGGCTTGGACGAGATTCTTTTCAAAGTTTCAGACTTTATCACTACATCAAAGTCAGAAGTGGTTGAGAAATGTTGATTTAAATCATCGATATTGAATTTTTGACTGACTGAGTTTTCCGTTTGTTTGCCAATCCCCAAAGAGCGTAGAAACTTCCATACTTTAGCTGGATTATCATTTTGAACTGATTCGTGAATATAACGGCGTTGAGCGTCCCTACACACTCTATTACAGCGATTACGAATGCTCACATAAGCCGCTTTGTTCGCTTCGGTTGGTTTCATTTTATATCGAGTTTTAGCTTTAGATTTCTTGTGCATCTGCGATTTAATATCATCGGTAAGCCACGGTGCAGGCAAATGTTTAACCTTGATACGGTGTAAAGGTGCATGAATATCATACAGCTTCATCAAAGCAGCATGAAACACATGAACCTTCTCATCAATAGTGGTTGCACTGACCACCCCAGACCAGTCAACTTCCTGAGCGTCCTTAAGTAAGGCATCTAGGCTCATGCCACCAAAATTACGCTGCAGGATGATTTTGGATTTGGCTTTCGGCGGATGTAAGTTATATGAGAGAAAAATCATGTCATGATAGGAAAAAGCATCCGCCGAACATTGACCATAATGAGATACGTGAGGTAGTGATGAAACCATTATTAGGTCGAGAAGAGAAGGTGATGAATTAGGGAAACGATGAGTAGCACTCAGAGGAAGAATATGTATGTTAAGAGATCTTGTTAAAGTTTCTAAAGCAGAAGAACGATGGTCTTGTTTAAGGAGACAAGTGTTGAAATCACCCATGATGATACTATGCATATATGAAGGAGAAAACTTTTCCAGTAAAGTTTCAAAAGAGGACAAGTAATTAATGCGAACAGACGATGCGTAAAATACTCCTAGCAAAATTTTGGTATGCGCAAGTTCTACTTCTATAAATAAATACTCACCGTTATCTGGTGTGGGGGGTTGTGAGGATGCACTTAAGATTTTGTATGCTAGATGGGAGCGCAAGTATATAGCAACACCTCCACCACCAGTACCGATACGGTCATTTCTGATTAGACGATATCCTGGCAAAGAATATGAAGTAGAGGACAGGCAAGGTTTAAGCCAGGATTCCGAAACTAATACAGCGTGCAAATTATTATGACTAAATGACGCCAGCATATCGGGGAAATGAGCTGGAATACTCTGAGCATTTATGTGTGCCACATTGAAATTACGAGA
Source organism: Dendrolimus kikuchii (assembly GCA_019925095.2). Lineage (NCBI taxonomy): Eukaryota > Metazoa > Arthropoda > Insecta > Lepidoptera > Lasiocampidae > Dendrolimus > Dendrolimus kikuchii. The sequence continues at coordinate 59,980 of JAHHIN020000030.1, forward strand.
AAGACCTGAAAATTGATTTTCAATTACTTCTTGCAGTGAAGGTAAATTATGGTTGCTGCCATGTGAACTGTCAGATGAAGACAAACAGGAATGAAAATCTGAGTCAGAATCACTAAAACTCTCATAATTATCCATAGAACAAAATAAATACTTTAAATAAATAAATAAATTACAATTTCAAATATATAAATAATCAAATATATAATAATACACAAATAATATGTTTATAAAAAAAAAAAAAAAAAATACAAATCAATCAGAATGTCTGCCAGGTGTGTGGATAAGATAGCTGATATAAAGAGTATAACAACATTATATGTGCTAAATAACTTGTAGATTTCTAAAAAGCAAATGAATTATTGACCAAAGTAAAAATTTAGGATAAAAATGAAAATTGTGAAAACACTAAAGGCTATTTTACATAAAAATTAGTGAATTAGGAGTTGAAATAAATGTAAATAAATATGCTAGATTATCGTAGAGATGAGATTTTACTTGCAGTAAGCCGATTAGGATTACATAATTAAAAACGGGAATATTGATGTGATTTCTTAAATAAAGCAGACATATGTGTCGAAATTAAAGATATGATTTTAGATAAACAATTTAGTAGTTTAAATATTGTAATTACATGAATAAATTTATAATCGAGATAATATATTTCGATATAGAAAAAGAGGGTAGAATTAAAATTAACTGGCTCAGAATTTATCTCATAATTTATGTTATTAAAATAATATACTGGAACCTAATTGTAAATAAAATGAGTTAAAGAATTTCGATAATTAAATCACCTGGGAAAGTGCAGTGATAACAAAGAAAATAAATTATTGAAAAACATTCGAGTTACAAGTAAAGGAAGTATAGGGCGCTGTTGGTTTATCGTTCGGAGATTATGGCAAATATTTCGGAAGATAGAAGGATTATATATAATTTAGATACGCAAAGAAATGATAAATTAGTTTAAAAAGGGTTTTAAATATATATATATTATGTTAGAATTACTGAATTTATGTGAAAATACAAAAAAATAACTTACTGCCTTCTGATTGGCGGAGCGAAAATGGGGTGATCTAAGACGCGGGGTAGGGGGACAGGGGAAAATAAGGGAAGACAAAGGTGTGGGTAAAGATATAAAAAGCGGGTACGAGCACTAATCGAGACAGTCTTTCTTCTATCGCGACTTGCAAGGTGAAATCTCTGCACAACAAGGCAACGGTCTTGACTTCCAAGGGCGAAACGCTGCTCGTCAGTGTCGCGGGACAAAGGTATAGTTGAAACGTAGCTTTCAACTCAGTGAGTTTGAACAACTTACTAGCGGAGGGTGATGTCAGGAGCCTTAAGAAGAGACGAGTGTGCATGACAAGAGTTATGAATGTCAAAGAAGCAAGTGAGGTGTGTAAGAATGGGCCTAAATGGCGCTCTGTTGTTCGTGCCTACCCCGCAAGGGAACTGGCGTGAAGGTATGTATGTATGTATGTATGAGTTTGAACAATATGACGGGGATCTTCTTGTATTTTTATGTGAATTTTAGGGCTATTTCTTAACCAATAGGACTTTTAACGTATGAATGAATGAATGAATGAAAACACTTTATTGTTCACCAAAAATTAAAACTACGTTCTTAAACCTAAGTACAATAAATGTTGAACAAAGGGCGGCCTTATCGCTTAAAGCGATCTCTTCCAGGCAACCCCCTAAACTAAGGAAAATATTAAAACAACAGTGGCGGTGAAGACAATAAATAATAAGAAACATTCCAAGAATAAGTAAAAAGGAAATAAATAAATAATAATATACTTTATATACTATACAAAAATAAGATATATCATACTATATATAGAATCAGCAGCATGTTTTAGATTTGCGAGGACCAAAGATATTTAGTTAACATCAATTTAAAAGACATTATGGATTTAGCTTGTCTGATGTTGAGTGGCAGTGAGTTCCATAAACGGACAGCCTGTACCGTGAAAGAGTTATCAACGAAGGAAGAAGTGTGTACAGGTGTCATTAAGGAGAGATTATTACTAGAGCGCAAATAACGGGAATAAGAAAGATGTAGGAAATCAAAACGTTCCTTTAAATACGGAGGGGTACGAGGATCAAAAAGGATATTGTACAAAAAAGAGAGTAAGTGAACATTCCGGCGAAGGCGAATAGGTAACCATTTAAGCTTCTTGCGATATTCGGAAACATGCTCATATTTGCGCAACCCAAATATAAACCGTATACAGACATTTTGAAGTCGATCCAGCTTGTTCAGTTGTTCTTGGGTTAAGTCGATATAACTGGTATCAGCATAATCAAGTATGGGTAATAGCAGAGATTGAGCAAGCATTACTTTAGTAGCAGTAGGGAGGAAATTTTTAAGTCGTCTAAGCGACGCTGCGGACGCAAAGACTCTTCGGCTGAGATTGGTCAAGCGAGGCCTCCAAGACAGCTCTCTGTCAATAACGATCCCAAGATTTTTTACAGTTTCACTAATATCGACTACCACGCCATCAAATTCAATCTGAGGAAGATTACACCAGTCTATCTTGGAGATTAGCCTGGAACTAGCAACTATTATAACTTTTGTCTTTTGTGGATTTATAGATAGACCGTAAGCTTTACTCCTTTCGACTATTTTAGAAAAGTCTCGATTGGTAGTCGCAACTGCTTTATGCAGACCATCTAAATTAGCCTGGGTGTAGATTTGTAAATCATCTGCATAAAGGTGGTATGACGAAGAAAGGTTATTGGATATAGAATTAATAAAAATAGCAAATAAAAGAGGGGATAAAACGCCGCCCTGAGGGACACCAGCAGACAAGTCACACCACGATGAGTAAACATCATCAATACGAATTCGTTGCCGGCGTCCAAATAGGTAACTGCGAAACCAGTCAATAGACGTCGGAGATATGTTAAGAGAGCATAAAATCCCGAGTAAAATGTCGAAATCGACATTATTAAAGGCACTGCTAAAGTCGAGAAGCGACAGTATAGTTAGCAGCCCGTTTCCCATACCGTAACGAATATCATCAGTGATCTTTACCAATGCAGAAGTAGTACTATAACCAGGACGAAAACCGGATTGGAGAGGATTGATTAGGGAGGTTGTATTAAGGAAGATGCTGAACTGCTGATAAATAAGACGTTCAAACACCTTAGAAAGGAAGGGAAGAATGGAAATGGGACGATATTCGGAAAACAGGACAGGATTTACCTTTTTTGGTAATGGAATCACTTGTGCTTGTTTTCAGGTGTCAGGAAATGTACTAGAGGTTATAGAACAATTAAAAACGTGAGTGATCACTGGAATGATAATGTCCAATATGGGAACTATCATATTTCGACTGATACTGTCGCAACCCACAGCATTGGAACTGATGGACAGAATGCTCTTCCTAACATCACGATCAGAAAATTGACTAAAAACAAATGAAGGATAAATAGGAGTTGACAAGTTTGAAAGACAGCGTAAGGTGTTCAACTTTGATTGCCTATCAAATTTGGCGGAAGATGAGAAGTGCTAATTTAACACGTATAACACGTATAATCTTAAGAAAATTTAAACAAGCAAACATCTAAGCTACTGGTTAAATGCATACATAAATTGACCTGAGGCTTGCCTCCCAATTGTTATGTAACTTGAAATAAATACTTACTATACTTACTGTGCATTTGAGGTCATCCTCTCTTCTGTAGTCTATTGAAATATCTCCTTGTATATAAACATTTATTTTGGGTATTTACATACCAATTTATTATTTAAATAATAACAATGCAGTATATATATGTATACTATAGCATTTGTGTATTCGAGACTAATCTAAAAAGATATACATATAAAATATGTAATCGCTAATACCCTGATATTCATGTAGGTTTATATGAGAATACATTATATATATAAGTATTCTATACCTAATTATAAGGGTTATACCATTTATATAGTGCATGATACGCCTATACTGCACACATGTGAATAAATGTCAAGCTTTGGGGCTATGGTTGTATCAGCTAAGACTGTTTGCTAACCAAACTACCCATTAACATCCTGAGGTTGTCTAGGGCTGGGAGTAGAGTCCTTAGACTGTCTATTACATTAGACCTCTAGCAGCTCTGCCAAATGCCCTGTGTTTTACTCTTTCAAAGGTAACACTGACAAGTCTCAGTTGATACTATGGATCCCAAGTTATTGTAATCATTCTTGACTGAATGTGATACCATATACTCTACATTTAGAAGAGTTAAATATTGGTATAAAATTCCGACATATATTTATTTTATATGTATAATATTTATACATACCTTACTCTTACACTATACACTCTACATTATTGTAGCTAGATTTACAAATTGTAATGTACTTCTGGCGAGGTATATGTGTTTGAGTCCTTTGGGTTCTGATGCTAATCATGGATCAAGGTAGAACCCTCACCAAACGTGTTTTATTATAGGGCTTCATGTCCTTAAGCTATTTTTATTGAAACTGGTAGCCGTTCATGGATTGTTCTCACATCCATTGCACGGTATTATTGTTTTTCACTTTGTGTGAATCTCAATGGTGCCGTAACGCCCTGCTATTGGTAGTTATGATTTGGCTAAAAGTCTCCCCAGTTGTAGGATGCCCCAAGCCTACTTGGTGGCATGGCTGAATGTGACTTGTACGCTATAAATCTGATTACTGTGGCACGAACCAGTAGCTAATACTAATAGCTTTTTTAGAAGCGTCAGCTGGCCTGGCACTTTAGGTATCTCCTCTCTGTGTTGTATAACTACTGAGGGCTCCATTTTGATCTAAGGATTGTGAAATCAATGTTCGGTTACTATTAAACTGGAACACATATATACAGACTATACAGGTGGTGGTGAACACCCAAATTACCTGTCTGATCCGTCCTTTATTGGTTGAGATCACTATTTATGTGTAATGAGATATTTGTCAAAGTATGTACATGTCATACTATCGCTAATCGTCACTACTAAATAAATGAAGCGTTCATGGTGGTCGTCTTATGACATGACCAAAACACCGGCCTTTACACCCACTCTTGCGTGCTATGTTGTACCACGCTGGGTAGCATTTTAATTCTACAGTCACGTAGGTCGTATATCGACTAATCTTCGGATTTACGTTAGACAAGCTAGCACCCTTCAGTGGGAAGCAGTTAGTATCGCAATCTCAGATCTGCTTTGCAATCTTGAGAAACTATTTACTACGGCTATAACCATTTATCTCATAATCTAACCATGACGTGGATTAACGGAAGTGACCATTAGCTTATAATGAATTTATTGGACGAGTGGTTTCGAACCATACTCCTTTGAGTCCGTCCTAAAGAGATAGTGAGGCCCAGTTGTGCGGTGGACAACCCCGATGTTGTCCGGGCAGGTGGTATTGGGAGTACCTCTCACTATCTATATATATTTTTAATTAAAAGAGAGAAACCGAGCCTCGCTATGCCTATACAAATTACACTATCACATGTTCTAAACTTATAATTTATAAACAACAATAACATTAGTGATATAACATAAGTAATATATAATATTATCTATATGTCCTATCATCTTATCAATATTTTCATTAAGTATAATTAACAGTACAATCTAATATTTTATATCTAGAAATTATTAGCATATTATAACAAATTCCATCATGTTAAGAAATTTACTACCATAGGTATATATTGTAATTATTTTATCATTTACGCATACGAAAATATATAAGATAAATATATGAAACATATTTATGGTCGAACCAGTAGATTAAAGCATTAATCAGTAATATCAGACATCCCGGAACAGCTTCACTGGACTAAACACCAATAAAAGAACCAAAGGTTACTACATTATACACAACAATGAGTCCTACAAACTATTCGATCACGCCCAAAATAATATAAAAGTTAACTATGTATTTATGAGCACGTAATGGAAGCATATGTGTATGCATGTGTGGAGTAGCGTATATGGTCTTCATAATCCATATGTGATAGTGTGGCCTTGTGTGCTGGTCTATGTATGTGGCATGTATGGTTCACATATGCTCATATGTAGCTTCAATGGATGGATGGCACCAAGAATATATAATAAGTTACCATATAATATAATGCAAGAAAGTAATATTAATATTTTTAAACAAAAAATATTCGAGTGGTTGACAAAAAAATCCTATTACAGCGTCCAAGGCTATTTAAATGAGAGGTAATTAAGAAGATATTGTGTTGTATTGTTTAAATAAAATAAAAGATTTATAAGACACCAATTTAAATATTATATAGAGATAGTGTTGACGACGATAAACATTAATGTGAGAAACTCACCGACCCGTCTAAACAGGCGTTAAGAACATAGGTATAATTTGCTAAGCCTCGTAGATAATATAGACGCGACCGTTAAACGCAGGAAAGAGACGGGTCGGACTGAGACAGATATAGTTTATTTTTGAAAAGTTATTAATTTAAAATTTAATTAATTAGTATTAGAGTTAAACGTATAAAATGTATAATAGCCTTAAGTTGCTAGGAAATAAATATTATAGCGTTTGTCTTTCATTGAAAGTAGGACCCCTATTAGATCCTGGTAAATGAGACCGGAATACGGGCGTACAGAACGCCGCCTGGAGCCCGGGACTCAACATGAAAAGGGGACCGGGTTACAGGCGTGCAGAACGCAGCCTGGAACCCGGGACCCAAAGGGTAGCGGAAACCGGGCTACGGGACTGCAGAACGCAACCGGAGCCCGGGATCCGTGAGGTATGCCTGCACTACTGCCTACTCCGTAAGTGAGTAGGCCGTAATGATAGTGCAGGCAGAGGTCCGCGCGCGATAGCGCATGGTTTTGGAATAAGGTAACTGTAAGTTTTTTTTTTATTGGACTTTACTTTATGTTGTTGGTCCGAAGACCTTACAACTTTACCGGGGTCTTTGGGGCGAGTGCCTTCGCAAAGCGAAGGCGCTCGAGCCCGGGGGGGCAACTTGCTCGAGGGAGCTCCCTAAAGAGTTTTACCTCGGCTGGACTGTTGCCATGAGAGGGGGATGAATTTAATGATGCCCACCATAGGGCGACACAAAGCACTAATTGAGAATGGGCGACGGGTAATATAAAGCCCAAGGGGAAGGATCCCGGCGGGCCGGGATCAGTGGTTCGCGGCGGCCTACGCTATCTTACTGCCGTTTTGCAACGTATTATGGCTGGGAGAGAAGAAACGGCGAAAGAAACTTCCCAGCAACACGCCTAGTCTATCCTGTGGGGGTGCTATGTCTCCTAGCGTCCCTCGCAGGGACGTGGAGAGATCTTGATTGACGGCGCCTGAGACGCCGCCGTCTGTGTCTGTCTGTCGGTGCCTGCCAGCCTGCCGTCCTAACCGCGGGCGGGCTGATTCGGGCCAGCCGTTTTGTGATAACGTCGACCCTGTCCGTGAGGACGTTACGCGGTCGTCGCACGAAAGCCTTTCGCCGAGGCTTATAATCGGACGCGGACACGACGAGCGGATTTCGATGGTGCGGCGCGAGACCAAAATACTTACGCGAGAGCGACGTAATGTAGTTTTTGATGGAAGGAAGCTCCAGATCGCGGTGGAGGTCGACGTTACGCATACAGAGGGGAGCACCGACGGCTCTGCGCATGAATTTGTTCTGCACGATTTGCAATTTATCTAAAAGGGCAGGCTTGGCATGGCCGAATACCACACTCGCGTATGTCATGATCGGGCGGATGCATGTTTTATACAAAGTAAGCTTGTGTCTGAGGGACATTTTGCTTCGTTTGTCTATCATGGGTGCTAAACGACCCATCACAAATCGCGCTCTATTTCGGATTATAGTGATATGCTCGTTGAAGCGCAAGTTCTGATCTAGGGTGACATCCAGGTATTTGGTGTACTTTACCCAGGGAATTTGTTGTTCGTAGAGCGAAATGGTTTTTAAGCGAAGGCAAGCGCGTTTGGGGGAGCGAAGCGTGCCCATGGAAAAGAACATTGCAGCGCTTTTCTCCGGGTTTACCTCTATCCTCCATTTGCGAAACCATTCGCCTAGCTCTGTAACAGCTGCCTGCAGCCGGACGCAAGCCATTTGTCGGTTGTGATCTGATGTATAGAGTGCGGTGTCATCCGCGAAGAGGGCCAACTCCAAATCTGGAGTTTTTGGGATGTCGCTGGTGTACAGCGTGAAAAGTAGTGGGGACAGGGCCGAGCCCTGTGGTACACCGGCTGTGAGTGGGTGAGGGGACGAGCGCGTTCCCTCCACTCGAAAACAGAAGCTTCGGCCTAGGAGGAAGTCTCGCAAGATGAGCACGAGTCTGTCTGGCACACCGAACTGGTACAGCTTGTAAATCAAGCCGTTGTGCCAGACCTTGTCGAAAGCTTTTGCTACGTCTAGGAACAGTGCGGCTGTTCCTATAGGGCGGGGGCGATGGGCAAAGTGAGATAGTATGTGCTCCGTGATGCAATGCACCTGTTGCACGCATGAGTGTCTGGCACGGAAGCCAAATTGCTCATCGGGTAATAGATGTTTGCTGAAGGCAAAATCTCTAAGTCATGAGAGGATGACCCTCTCATAAAGCTTGCTGAGTGCGCTCAGTAAGCTGATTGGACGGTAGCTGGACGGTTTATTAGCCGGCTTTCCCGGCTTGTGAATACCAATGACATCTGCCTCCTTCCAGATCGCGGGGAAGGAGCAGTTTTTTATGGCGGCATTGAAGATGCTCACCATGATTATAATTAGGTGGGCGGGGAGGAGTTTTAAGACGCGATTGTTAATGCTATCGAATCCTGGAGCTTTTTGCGGTTTGAGGGACTTGATCAGATCTTGCACTTCTTCGACCGTGACTGGGTCGAGTGTGGTTTCCGCTGGTAAGGAGGATCTACGTTCGACCTCGGAGTCCACCTCCGTCAGGTGTGACTGGTCGACGTTTTGCGTAGTGAGGGAGCATTGAAGCTCTAGACTCTGAGCAAGGCACTCGGCCTTCTCCTCGTCCTCGAACGCCTTGGTGTTGTCGGCTCTTTCTAGTGCGGGTATGACAGTAAGGGTGTCTGATTTGAGAGCTCTAGCCAGCTTCCAGTACGCCTGGTGAGTTGGTTCGATATCCCTCAACGTTCTGTCCCAACGTTGTTCCCTGACTTCCCGGATACGTAGTGCGGCGTTCTGGGTGTTAGACCCACCGCAGAAATGAGGAGATCGGATAAGCCGAATAAAAAAAGTTATAATTTTAGAATACAATTTAATTATAATTAACAATACTAGAAAACAACACTAAGGATAGAAAGTTAAATAGATAGTCAGGGGGGAATCGATGTACCGTTTCACTTTGCACAATCGCGGACACTTACTTTGACCACGGAATGATAAAAAGATAGAAGAGCCTGAACTGTGGTAGTCCCACGCGAAGAGCAGAAGGTCGCGCGTAGCTGGCAGCGCCGCCGGTGGTAGTAGGGTCGATGGTTAGGCGTCGACCCGAAGGCGCGACGGAAGGTAGGTTCACGTCTCGCACGGCGTTGCAGAGGCCATCGGTAGAAGTAGACAGGCTGGTAGATAGCCCGTAGGTAGGAGATAGGCTAGTAGGTAGCACGTAACCTGAAACCTGGAACGTCGGGTAGGCCTTAGCTACGTTCGCAGACACTGCCTGCCAAGCCTCCGTGCGCACACTCCGTTGGGATTTAAAATAAGCGTCGGCCGCGCCGATAGGTATGTGGATATAACGGAATGGCGGGTCGATGGAAGCTTTACAGAGCAGTGTAATATTTTAGAAATAGTGCCATCTATATGCAGTTAATGTGCCTAAATATGCTGGCAAGGATATAGCAGAAGGCTGGTAGAAAGATAAACAATGGTAACTCACCCTTTAGGGTTTGTTCAAGGTGTGCCCTTTTAAATTTTAACGGTGAAGTCCGTTATAATTTCGACACGTACTTTCCTTGCAACGAGTTTGGTATGACTGCCTCGTCGCTAGATGCGTAATGCCACGATTGGCCGATCGCGTATAGGGTCCCGCTAATTAGTATCTACGCGAGTTTTAGATGCGGTAAGCTATGCGTGTGTGTTGCGAAACTTAATGGTTCCGGCGTAGTATTAATTATTTTGCATGGGATTTTAGTTTATAAGTTTTATCAATTATATTACTATAATGGATATATCTATTGAAAAGTGTGTTATTAAAGGTTTTATTGATAGATTGTCGTTTGACTTGATGGCTTAAATGACGTGTCTAGCACAACGTCATAGTACCCCGCCAACAAACGTAGGGTTTTTCCTGTACGAAAATTCCGTCTTGCTACACTAAAGTACCATAGCACTGTCCTACATTCAGACCTGTTACGCACATCTTACATACTTCTTCATACATACTTACTTTCAATTCTCATTCTTTCATCTTCTTCTTTTAAGTGTTCAATATGTCTAAAGCCATGTGTAGAAATGTCTTGAGACCCTTCCAAATAGGGTGTACTTGCGTTAGTAGCCATGTAACTCAAAACAGTGTAGGTGAGAGTTATCGTTTTAGTACGACGACTCGTGGTAGTGTAGACTGGTATATGTCCATTAGTATAGCACTAGTAACAGACATCAAACGTTGCTACAGGATGGGTAAACCATCGTCTTCTGGTGGAAAACCTAGGCCTTTATTCGTTAAATTTACCGATATAGCTGTCCGCAACCAAATCTGGTTCTCCAAAGTAAATCTTAAGGCTTCGGGAATTACGCTTTCTGAGTTTCTGACGAAAAGGAGACACGACCTATTTATGCAGGCCAGGAAGCAGGTTGGCATGTCAAGATGTTGGACGCGAGATGGAAATGTATATGCGTTAAACTCTGATGGCACTAAGCATCGCTTGGACAGCCTTCAGGATCTAACCAATATCTGTCAGGATACGGATGCAGAACAATGCTCTCATCTTGCAACGTCCGCAAAGGTACCAACAGTCAACGCTCCGAAAACACGTCGCATAGCAACAAAAAAATAATAAATACGGATTACAACTCTGCACTTTAATGTTGTTGATGTAATGTGTTTATCTTCACAATGCTTTTTTCCCGTGTATATTTCTGTGTTTATCTTCCTTTCTAACTATTTTGCCAAGTTGTTTGTATTTTATATATATGTGAGTCATATTGTTTTATATCACAATCATTTGACTTTCTAGCTGTTTATGCCGGTATAATTATAAGTTAATAAATTAATGTTCTTTTTTTTTCACGTATAAGAAATTATGCCAATTTAATCTGATAATGATTTTCTGTAAAAGTATTCTCCTATTATATTAATGTACTCTATAAAAAGTATCTAGCATGACGTTAATATTTATCTTTTTATATAGCTATATGACTTATACGTATATAATATTTACTTGTAGTATTTTTGCTTAATAGTTTATGTAACATTCATTTAAGATCTTCAGCATTAAAATTGTAAATTTTCTTTTAGTTTATGCTTTTGGTTTGTTTAATGTTGGTTGTTATTTAATTTTAGTTTGTATAAATGTGTGTATTCCAAAATGATTATTGTATTGTAACCTAAATATTTTATATTGTGTAAGTTTGTAAACAGGTTCAATGTATGTATGCACTATGCGGCAGGTGATGCTAATATATATTTATATTTTAAGTACCATTATTTATTTATAACTTTTATTTATCAATTTGTATTCACTTTATACACATATACTTATTTTACATATACATATATTTACTGAATTTTACTACATATAGATAATAATATTTTACTTATATCTACATATAAGTATTTATTATAACTATTAATATAAACTTATTTTGATGGCATATAATATAAACAGTGACAGTGACAGTGATATTGATTATCTGTCTTGCTCATCTGGTAGTGACCACGCTAGTTTTAATTCTCTTCCTCTTGAAGATTGCATAGAATCTGAGTTTAATTATCTTCACAGTAACTTCAATGTATTGCATATAAATGCGCAGAGCATTCCAGCTCATTTCACAGATATGCTGGCGTCCTTTAATCAAGGATATATTCATGCTATTTTGATTTCGGAGTCCTGGTTAAAGCCTTGTCTGCCAACTGTGGCATACACTTTGCCAGGCTACACTCTCATCCGCAATGATCGCATCGGGGCTACTGGTGGAGGCGTTGCCATCTACCTCCGCTCTAATATTCCTTTCTCTATTGTTAATATGTCTTCGCAACCACCACAGCCTGACTCTGGTGAGCATTTATTTATCGGTGTATCCTTACACCATACAAAAATACTCCTAGGAGTATATTATAGCCCTTCGTTACGAAATAACTTCTTTTCTTCTTTTGAAAGTTTGCTTGAAACTTTAGTACCACAATACCCTCACACAATTATTATGGGCGATTTTAACACATGTTTACTTAAATGTGACACACGCTCTTCTTCCTTTCAAACTTTAGTGAATTCTATCAATCTGAATATTCTTCCGTTAAATGCCACTCACCACTTTCCAAACACTACAGCTTCTCTACTAGATTTAATCCTAGTCTCCTCCCCTACTCATGTTATCAAGCATGGCCAGTGCTCGGCGGACATGTTTTCATATCATGACATGATTTATCTTTCATACAATGTTCGTCCGCCGAAAGCTAAGTCAAAGCTAATTGTGCAGCGTAACTTTGGTGGCATGAACACAGAAGACCTACGCAAAGATGCTCAAGGGTTAGACTGGTCTGGGGTAGCCAATGCAGTTTCTATCGATGATAAGGTGAATGCTTTTAATACGACTCTGTTGGGTTTGTATGACTTACATGCGCCGTTACGCCAGATTAAACTTAAACACCATCCTGCACCTTGGCTGACAGACGAGATTAAATGTCTTATAAACCAAAAGAGTAAAGCCAAAACAAGGTTTAAATGTCGTCCTACGGATGTAAACAGGCAGGCATTTATAAATGCTCGCAATCGCTGCAATAGAGCATGTAGGAACGCACAACTCCAATATATTCACAGTTCAGTTGAAAATGACAATCCAGCAAAAGTTTGGAAATTCCTTAAATCACTGGGAGTTGGTAAATCATCTCATGTATCAAATTCCAATAATTTAAATATTAATCTTCTAAACCAGCATTTTGCTACATCTTCCGATTTCAGTCCGACAATTAAGTCAAAAACTCTAAAAGTAATCTGTTCACTTCCAACTCCACAGCATTCTCCATTTCTTCTTTCTCAATTTACTGATTGTGATGTTGTAAGAGCTGTTAAATCCATAACGTCAAATGCGGTCGGTAGTGACATTATTAGTCGAAATATGATCTTACCCATATTTGATGTCATCAGCCCCATCATCTCACACATCCTCAACTACTCCATAGCTACAACTACATTCCCTGAAGCCTGGAGGGAAGCCGAAATAATTCCTTTGCCAAAAAAACGTAACCCCCTTTCCTTTTCCGATTTTCGTCCAATATCTATCCTTCCATTTATGTCCAAAGTCCTTGAACGTTTAGTTCATCAGCAACTTAGTGCTTTTTTAAATAAAAACTGTTTAATGAATCCATATCAATCCGGATTTCGTCCAGGTCACAGTACAACTACAGCTCTAATCAAAATTACTGATGACATCCGACAGGGTATGGATAACGGTCTTCTGACAGTACTGTCACTACTTGATTTCAGTAGCGCGTTTAACAATGTAGATTTTGAGATTTTATTAGCAATTCTCCGCTCTCTCAACATATCTCCAACAGTTATTGACTGGTTTCGTAGTTACCTGTATGGGCGACAGCAGAGGATACGCATCGACGAATCTTACTCGTCATGGCAAAGTCTAACTGCTGGTGTCCCTCAGGGCGGCGTTTTATCTCCGCTTCTATTTGCTATTTTTATTAATACCATCTCTTACAATTTATCTTCATCCTATCATCTCTATGCAGACGATTTGCAGATTTACGCGCAAGCTAGAGTAGAAAATATCAAAGACGCTATAAACACAATTAATGATGACTTGGGCCGCATACTTGCTTGGAGTCGAGCACACGGCCTAAAAGTGAACCCAAGTAAAACCCAGGCCATCATAATTGGAAGCTCACGCATGATATCAAAGATAAACTGGTCTTTATTACCGGACTTGTTATTCGATGGGACGTGTCTTCATATTAGTGATAAAGTTAAAAATCTGGGCGTAATCATCGATAGGGAACTGTCTTGGTGGCCTCACATCACAGAACTCAGTCGTAGGGTCTTTGCTTCTTCTGCTTCGCTTAGGAGGTTAAAATACTTTCTACCGACTGCTACCAAGGTTACACTTGCTCAATCGCTTTTACTGTCGATCCTTGACTATGCGGACGCCTGTTATCTTGACCTTACCGTAGAACAACTGAATAAACTAGAGCGACTTCAAAATTTTTGTATCAGGTTTATATTTGGTTTAAAGAAATATGACCATGTCTCTGAATATCGCAAAAAGCTCAAGTGGTTGTCAATCTCACTTCGCCGGAATGCTCATCTTCTCAATCTGCTGTATAGCGTATTATTTATTCCTTCTACTCCTTCCTATCTTAAGGAACGTTTTGATTTCCTCCATACATCTCACACCCTTAATTTGCGCTCTTCTAACAATCTTGCCTTAAAAACACCTGCACACGTTTCTACTTTCTACACCAAATCCTTTGCTGTGCAGGCTGTCCGGCTGTGGAACTCATTGCCCGAAAACATAAAACAGGCAAAGTCACTCGCCATTTTTAAAAAACTGGTACGTGAATATTATCTCACTTTATAATAAATATTTAATACCTAAATACATGTACGTTTATTTATTAGTGTATTTTTATATTCATATTATCTATATTAGTATATATAATATTAATATATTATGTATTAATACTATTATTAATATTGTATAGCTATTGCTGTTGCTATACACATATTAATGATGTATATATTAGTATATATATAATATTAATATGTGTTATTGTTTATTCTCTATTTTTTATTCATTGTAGGTATATGTATTGTGTAATATTTATATATCCTATATATATATATGTATTTAATTTGCACACCACCGTCATACACTTGCGAATCTCCCGTTAATAAAATTCATAGCCCGGGTTGTCTGGAAGAGATCGCTCTAAAGCGATAAGGCCGCCCTTTGTTCCTACTTTAATGCTTAAATGTGACTACTGTAAATTGTTTATTTTATGTGTATGTGGTGAACAATAAAGAGTTTTCTATCTATCTATCTATCTATAGCATGTAGTGCTTATACTTAGACTAGTTATGTTAGTTCGTAACTATCGGTTAAACTATTATACGTATATATGTAGATATACTCATGTATTAGATAGTGAGGCAGATTAGCATAATATGTAGGGTATTATGATCTTACTCTACTGTAGGTTACATAAGAATTAGATAATTACAGTAACAATCTCAGCATGAATGTTACCATAACTGTAGGTAGAGTTATACGTAATTCACATATAGTTTATATAGTACTAAGAACTTGTCAAGGTTTTTAGAGACCTTATATGTAGATTGATTTTGGGATAATTTAGTCTTATTCCAAATAATCTGTTATTGTTTAGACAATATTAGACCTGGTAGGGATAGTATTCTAATATTGAATGGAGTTCAACTATTATAGTTTTTGGTTATTAGAATTTATATATACATACATATATATTTTTATGCATGTACACATTTATTTAGATACATCCTTAAAGTATATAGCATAATGTTTAGTATTTGTAGTGTTTTAGAGAAATTATTATAGTTTAAGATAGTATGTTTAAATAAGGTTTAGTAGATTAGTATTTATAATTAATAAGGATAGATTAGTATTTATAATTAGTTAGTTTTATATCTTTCACATGCCATGTGCCTAGATTATGGCCGTTCATATCTGTTAGTTCATAAACTAGTGGTGACTTCTTAGCAATAATTTTACATTTGATGTATTTAGGGGCAAGCTTTTTATTGAAGTGCTTGTCTTTATCACTCAGATAGAATGTTCTCTTCCATACTATATCTCCTACATTAAATTCTATAGATTTTTTACGTAGATTATAGGAATTACAGTTTCTACTATGAGCTTGTAATAATGATAGCTGTACTTTGTTAAATATTGTAGTGAGGCATCCTAGATTTTCCGCATAATGATCTCGTGGTTGAAAAATCAAGTTGTTAATGTCAGTAGGTTCAGTGTTAGTGTAGTGAGATCCACAAGTGATTAATTCACGTCCGTAGACTAAAAACGACGGAGTGTAGCTCGTCACTTCATTTACGGAGTTGTTTAGCGCGAATTGAATTTTTGGTATTAGTGTATCCCAAATACGTTGATCATTAGTTATGAATGTATAAATTGCGGTAATAATTGTTTTGTAGTATCGTTCCACGCTATTTACGTGTGGAGTGTATTTAGGTGTGTAGTGTATGCTAGGAATAATAAAACTACGTTTTAACGGTTTTAAGCGCGGTAATTTTATTTGATTTTGGTTTTTCCGACGTTTCGGCCACTTTTCGTCGCCGGAAAACGTCGGAAAAACCAAAATCAAATAAAATTACCGCGCTTAAAACCGTTAAAACGTAGTTTTATTATGTATACAAGTCGCGAAAACTTAAGAAAATATTATATGCTAGAAATGTTATATTTAGATAACATTTGTTTTAGAGTAGCACTAATAAATTGTTTGCCATTGTCCATGATAACGGTAGAAGGTATTCCATGTATAAGAAATACGTTCTCCTCTAGAATTTTAGTAACTACTTCCGCAGTTGCATTTTTAATAGGGAACAATAGACAATATTTACTGAAGCAGCAAGTTACAACCAGTAAATAACTGTTCTGTTTTTTAGTTATAGGGAGTGGTCCAACTAGATCGATGCTCAAAACCTGAAATGGTCTAGAACAATGTTTAGGTCTTCCCATCTCACCCAACGTAGCATGGTTTTGGTGTTTATGTGCAATACAAGTATCGCAAGTAGTAACAGTCCTGACTACATCAGCATGCATTCCGGGCCAGTAGTATTTTAGTGCTATACGTTTGTATGTTTTAAAAATTCCGAAATGACCTGCAATCGGTTCTGCGTGATTTTCTAGAATTACAGATTCTCTAACTTCGAGAAGTATGACCTTCTTTCCAATCAAATTCTTGAGTTAGTGTACATTTACTTCTCATGATACGATATAGTTTATCATTTTTTATTGTGTAGTTAGGGAATGATGTAGGTGATTTTTTGGCATCCATGGTAGATGTTAAGATACCATTGATCATTAGTATTAGTAGTGTTAGGTGAAGTATCAATAGCAGACATAGGACATATACGCGACAAGGCATCGGGTAGTTCGTTTTGAGTACCTCGCCGCTATTTTATTTCGAAATTAAAGCTAGATAGTCTTATACCCCAGCGAGCAAGTCGTCCGGTAGGATTGTTTAGATTTAGGAACCATTTTAGGGCTGAGTGGTCCGTGTAGACAGTAAACTTTTTGCCGTTATCTAGGTAACATCTCCAATGCTCTAAGGATATTATAACTGCCAACGTTTCTCTTTCTGTTATACTGAAGTTTCGTTCTTGTGGGGAGAGTGATTTGCTCATGTACGCAATTGGGTGCTCAACACCATCGATAGTTTGTGTGAGTACACCTCCAATTCCACAATCACTAGCATCGGTATGAACTTCGAATGGTAGGTCGAAATTTGGGCAGGCAAGTATTGGAGCTGAGACTAAGTTTTCTCTTAGTTTGCAGAAAGCATCGTCCGCTTCTTTAGACCAAGCAAAAGGTTTAGCCTTTTTGATTGTTGAAGTTAGGTTATTTAGAGGGGTAGCAATAGTACTGAAGTTAGGCACGAATCTTCGGTACCAAGAGGCCGTTCCAAGGAATCGTTTGACCTCCTTCTTGTTAGTCGGTACTGGGTAGTTAAGTATGGCAGATACTTTACTAGGGTCGACGTGTAGACCATGAGAGTTTACGATATAGCCTAGATATTTCAATTCGTTTCTAAAGAATTGTGATTTTTCAAAGTTAATAGTTAGGTTAGCCATTTTTAGTTTCTTTTGAACCTTTAGCAGTAGGGCTATATGAGATTCAAAATCAGGTGAAGTGATTATTATGTCATCGATGTAGGCGAAGACACAATTTTCAAATTCAGGACCATAGAATAACAAATCTACAAGTCTTTGTTGAGTGGCAGGACCATTGGTTAGACCAAAAGGTACAGTGGTAAAACGAAAAGTTCCTCTGTTAGATATGTAGAAGGCTGTCTTATCACGATCTGCTTCTGCAATGGGTAGTTGCCAGTATGCTCGAGAGAGTGTAACGGAACGTTACAAATATTCCAAATTTTATAAATAATTATTACATTTACGAGTAAACTAATTTAATTTATTACATTGTTTATCTTGATATATTTAATTTTTTATTACTATTTATTAATTTACACATTTAAGTTAAACATTGAACATATAAAAATCATTATACAATAGTGAATGCATCGAACTCATTTTGTTTCTGCCGTGTTCGCCGATACCCAATAAGTGATCGACGGCCATCTTACGGTCAACTAAGTCGGCTGTGTCACTTTTACTGCGCCCATATTAATATTTTAATATAAACCCAACTAATATTGCTTTAAGTACTCAGTCTAGCATTTATAAATGCAGCAAATATAACTTTTGCAATTTATTTTCCCAATTCGGGTCAGTTGTGCACAAATTAATGTTATAGTTCTCCTTGTTACGACTAGCTAAACCGTTGTATCAAACTATATTTTGTAATAAATGATTGCTGTTGTTATATTAGTTCAATCAAGTAGAAATATTTTCATAATTATAATTAATGAGTGTTTAAAAATATCTTGCGTTAATAGTTTTTGTAATTTCGTTTAATTATATCAGTTTCCAGTATTAGGTAATATACTGATATTATCTAATATAATATATCGATACCGAATACTTGGTATATCTACTAGTACTGCTATTTGATATCTTAGTAGCTTTATATTTGTAACCGTTTCTGCTCTTTTCTTTCGCCACCTTGATCTTGCCTGCCTTGCAAATGCTAATTTGTATACTGATTTGCCTCATGAACTTAGCCTTTTCCTTGTGCTTAGCTTACGCAGCGCTCTAATACGCCTCGCATTATTGCGTTTCAGGAACTACCTTTGGATTTTTTTAATAAGCTTTGCCAGAAAACAAAAGAAGATACCTGAGAGGACTACCAACCTAACTGGAACGCTGCCTTCTCTGCCTAGAGGAAATTGCCTAGGGGAGTGCGGTATATCAGACTGACTGAAGCGGAGTCTAGCCTAGATGAACCTTTTGTTCTTTTATATATTATTCGTTTTTCTTCACAGTGCTTGTTGTATATGTTTCAGTAAATTATTAATAAATTATTTGTGAGGTAAAAGGGTACGCACCTTGCACAAATTTGTCGTGTCCTTCGATAGCTTAATGAGCAGGCACCAGTATAACACTCTCACATCTTCTAATTTCAATATATTAAAGTTTTACACACGTCGCGGCGCGGATGAATTGATTTTGAGAATTTATTTTTAAATATTTTTTGAGTGGAGACTTTTAGTACGTGTACGTGCGTAGCGAGCGGATTTTGCAACGTTTCGTTTTTGAAAAATGGTGCGGGGTAGAGGGGGGAGATTTTGGGTATGGAATGGGAAGGAATGAACGAATGGAATGAATGGCGCGTACATCTGCCCCGGCCTAGAGGTTATCCTCTAGAAATAGAGTAAATATATTAAATAATAATAGCGTTATATAAATACATATTATACGTATTTATACATTAAATAGCGTGAGATATAAGAATAGAGTAATAAATATATAAATAAGCGATATATGTGAGTGTTTATTGCGATGGTAGAGGACAGATTTTGACCACAGGACGGATGTAACTACCACTATTGGTGCGAACTTTGACAGTGCGTATAACATTATCTTTGCCGTGGTAGACTTCTTCGATTACTCCTAATGGCCAAAATAGAGGACGCGTGTTATTATCTTTAATTACAACTACCGAACCTAACTCTACGGGCTTGGTCAGCGTGTTCCACTTTTCACGTTGTTGAAGTGAGGATAAATATTCCTGACTCCAACGACGCCAAAAGCTCTGTACTAACTTGTTTGTTAGTTGAAAGCGCGTAAGGCGATTGCTAGGTGTATTTAGTACATCCTCAACGGGAAGAAACCTAAGCGGCGTAACATTTAAAAAGTGATTTGGAGTTAGAGCAGAGATATTAGAGGGATCTGAACTAATTACACATAGAGGTCGGCTATTTAACAGACCTTCTATCTGGACTAGTACCGTATAGAATTCTTCGTAGGTTAGAACCTGTAGTCCTATAACTTTATAAATATGCGTTTTGACACAACGAACATTTATTTCGCTAATGCCGTTGAAATGCGGTCCGTACGGAGGGCTGTTGAGAAACTTGATGCGTTGATCAGCTAATTGTTGACTCATGTAGTTTTTATGCGAATTTGACTCTAGTAATGTATAGATTTCATCGAGTTTGCGTTTAGCGCCTAGAAAATTGGTTCCGCCGTCGCTATAAATCATAGCCACGGGACCTCTTCTACTAATAAAGCGGTTAAATGCTGCGAGGAATAAGTCAGAACTCAAATCTGTAACTAATTCCAAGTGGAGAGCCTTTGTAGTTAGACAGCAAAATAGACAAATGTAAGCTTTCTGACTTTTCACGCCACGTCGACGAATATGCGTAATATAAAATGGACCGGCGTAATCTACCGACGTATAGACAAAAGCCTTGGCTTCGGACACACGAAACGATGGTAGATCACCCATCAACGGAGAGGATGATTTAGGGTTAGATTTAAAACAAATGTTGCATTGGTGGACGCGTTGCCTTACTAGGTTTCTAGCTGACAGAACTTTTGTCTTAAAAGCGCTAATAAAAGTGAAGGACCAGTATGTAAATTAGAAATGTGAAAGTAGTCAACAATTAACTGTGTTAAGCGATGTTTTGAAGGAAGTACAATGGGGTGTTTTTGACCAAAATTGAGGTTTGAGTTTTTGAGTCGACCTCCGACGCGAATAATACTATCGGAGTCGATAAATGGGTTGAGTTTGAGAAGCGCTTTAGAGATGCGTTTGTTATTTTTAATAGCGTGTATATCTTGAGCGAAAAATGTATGTTGTACATGGCGTATGAGAAAGAGTTCAGCGGAACCTAAATCTGATGGCGTAAGTATACCTGTTGAGCGTAATATTTTTCCGAAGCGTAAAACATAAACGGTTGCGCGTAATAATATTCTATAAGATGAAATGCGTTCTATTAAGTGATCGAGAATGTGTGTTTCCGATATATCTACGTTGGAAACTAAAGCTATATTTTTCTTTTCTAATAAATTTTCGTCAATAGAAGTGACTTGGAACGGCTTAATAGGCCAATCTGAAAGCGGGCGGGACACCCAACTGGGTCCGTGATACCAAAACGGTAAGTTTATTAAGAGCTTGGGTGTCACAGGTCGTGATAGTACGTCTGCGGGATTTTCATCACCGCTGACATGATACCAGTGATCAGCGGGTAGCTTAGAGTTCAATTCTGTTATCCTATTGGCTACAAAAGTGTGAAATCTAAAGGCGGGTGAGTGAATCCACGACAAACTGACAGTAGAATCAGAAAAAGCGTGAATAGAACTAACAGGGTAACGTTGAGATATGATGTCGCGGACTGAAGTGATGAGGTTGGATAAAAGAAGCGCAGCGCACAGTTCAAGACGAGCGAGCGTGATTTTCTTAAGCGGAGCGATTCGCGATTTTGAGGTGAGTAGTTTAACAACTCCAGGCGAACGCGAGTCTGGGCTAACGCGAATATATACAACTGCGCCATAACATTTTTCGCTAGCGTCAGCAAAGCCCACTAATGACACGTGACAACCTGCGGTTATACCTATATGGCGCGGTATTTTTATTAGCGATAAATACGAAAGTTCGCTTTTGAACTGGGTCCACTTCTGTTCAATGGAATAAGGAACGGCCTCATCCCATGATAATTCGCGTTGCCAACACTCCTGTACTAACAATTTCATAAAGGCGGTCACAGGGCCTAGGATGCCCAAGGGGTCAAATAAACGAGCAGTAGCGGACAAGATTTTGCGCTTTGTACATTGACCTTCATCAATTGTAGAAGTTTTATAGAGAAAAATATCCTCTTTAGGCTGCCACTGCATGCCTATAATTTTAGTGCAGGCGTTAGAGTCAGAATCAAAATCTACAAGTTGGGTATTTTTATGTGAGTTAGGGATTTTATTCATAAATTTCGAGCTATTTGAGATCCACTTCACTAATTTGAAACCACCGGCTAAGAACATATTAACCATTTGGTTGTATGCCTGTTCGGCGTCGACCGGGCCGTCCATGGACAATACATAATCGTCCATGTACATTCGAGTTGTGGCTTCACTAGCGGCGATTGGGTATTTGTCGCGCTCGTCAGCAGCAAGTTGCCATACGACGCGCATAGCGAGATAAGGCGAGCTTGAAACACCGAAAGAAACCCTATTAAATTGATAGGTATCGATCGCGGACTCTGAATCAAATCTAAATAAAATGCGTTGAAAAGATTGATGAGAAGGATTTAATTTTACACAAAAATAAATTTTTTCTATGTCAGCGGAAAGAGCAATTGAGAAAATTCGTAAATTAATTAAAAGATCAAAAATATTAGTTTGTAAATTTGGACCCGTAAAAAGTAAATCGTTAAGCGATTTTCTAGAAGTGGTTTTACAACTTGCGTCAAGAACAACTCGAGTTTTAGAGGTGGTTTTATCGGGGCGATATACAGCTCTATGCGGTATATAATAAGAGTTAGCGGTTAAATTAGGGTTTTCGACTTTTGACAAGTATCCCCGTTCAATATAATCTTGAATAGTTAAATTATAGTCAGTCCGTAAGTCAGAGTTAGAGTTAAATTTCTTTTCTAAATTAAATAGGCGGCGCTTAGCGGTTGAATAAGAGTTACCTAGTTCTGAAAAGTTAGACTTAAACGGCAGACTCACAATATAGGTCCCAGTATCATCGCGAGAGTATGTAGATTGAAAAATGTTTTCACACTGTTCATCTTCTGGGCGTAAATGTTGTTTATGGGGTACACTTTCTAACTCCCAAAAACGTTGAGTGATAGTCTCTAAAGAGGGCGTCTGAGTATTACAGTGGAATGTTTTATTGCTTGGTTGCGAACGCGGGACATCGCACTGAGCTCGACCCATCGCGACGTAGCCTAGTGTAGTTTCAACACCTACGATGGAGGATTGCGGAGAACATATTTTATTTTTACCTAATAAAAATGGGAATACTTCATTGCCTAGCAAACAGTCAACGCATGCAGGCGTGTAAAAATCGTCATCTGCCATGGGTAAATTCTGCAAATGCGTTGCCTGAGATAAACAAATCGGTGCGTTCGGTAAATAGTCTGTAATAGTGTCAATAACGCGGGGTAACACAGTGTATTTGTATCGCGTATCGAAACGAGATTGAAAAGTTAAATTGACAAAACCTTGCGAAACACTTTCCGAACGCCCTATTCCTTTAATTGTCATAGGAGAATAATTAATTTTTAAATTAATAATAATAATTCATTTATTTCGGAAATTAGTATTTCCATATCATACATGTTCATATTATAAATTATACCATTGTTATTAAAATTTAAATTCCAAAATGAGTACACGGCACAACAATTAATAAAACACATACTAGGGCATTACACCCGCGTCACTATAATTATTATAAATGTTCCTATTCCACGGCGTCAAAGGGACATGTATACCAAATGATGTCAAGTATGGACTCTACCACCGGGCCGCGAGGCGGCAGAAAACAAACAAACTCATACATTTAACTGGGTGTGCAGTTGCACCCATTTACGTAGCAGTGGCGAGTCCCATCGATCTACAAAAAGAGTGAGCATGCTGTTGGTGCTGCCGCGAGCGCGGGCCAGTAGGGATGCGCATCTCTTTTTAATGATGGCCGCAAAGCCATCGATTCGCGCTTCTGTAAACATCCCTGACGCACTGCACCGCCATGGCAGCCCCAACAACACCCTCAGTCCATTATTATACTGGACACGTAGGTCGCTGTATGCCCGCTGCGTATAACTGACCCACAGGCTGCACGTGTAGAAGGACTGACAGTATGCTATTAAGTCTATTACAACAATCTTGCGTTATAAAGTTAGTCATAGATCCCGTGTCAAGAAATACACGCAACTTATGACGATTTCTGTGAGTATCGTACGCATATACAGAAGCGGTAGGCAATAACACAGTAGAATTATTGTATTGCGGGTAGGTTGTAGCAGAGAGCGATAAGTTGTTTCTTTCATATTGCGTTTGAATGTTATCTGAGTTAGCGACCTGTGAACGAGTATATGAATGTGTATTGCACTGAGTGAACGGAACCGGCGGCGTCGAGTGAGAAATATGATGCGTATGTGCTGAGAGTGTAAGCGGCGCGGAAGATTCGGGCGGCGACGAATGTGCGTGCGCCGTCGTACTCGTCGAGATCGGGCGACATCTTGAATTTATTTGTTGCGATATTACGGGCTGGATAGACATGTCTGCGGATGTTGTATTTTGTATGCCACTATAAGTATTAGAAGTATTGTTATCAGTGTGCGAGTAATCAATGTGTATAAATGTGTGATGTTTGCGTTGACAAATTGAGCAGCGATTTTGTGATTTGCATTGCTTAATGTTATGAAAACCTAAACAGTTTTGACAAAAGTTGTATTTAGTGACGAGTGTATTGCGAGTTTGTATGTTTTGAGATAAGAAATGAGTGCATTTGTATAGTGCATGAGCGGGAGATATTTTACATATTGGACAATATTTGGGAATGTTTGAGTTCAATGATTGTGTTTGACTGTTTCGATTGAAGTGTGTTAGAGAATTAGCGTTTTGCGAAAGGTTTTTGTTAGCGGTGTTAATGAAGAATGACTGTGTATGATTAGGTTTTGACTGAGTAATGTTAGGTTTGTTTGGAATGTAGCTAGGTTTGTTTTGCGTAAATGTTGTGCGTAATGAGTGCATTCGACTTTGCTCTTTTATGAACTGTTTTAGAGAACTAAAAGACGGTATTTTTATATTTCTCTGAGACTGCTCAAATAAAGTAACAGTATTTTATCAAGTTTATTAAGCGCAATATGCGTGATAATGAAGTCTGAGAGATCTTCAATCTCCAGACGTCGTAAAGCTGCCTCAGCTGAACAAAATTGTTCTAGGAAGGTGTCTAAAGATTGCGTTTTAAAGTTGAGCATGTGTTCAAAATACTGTGACGCTTGTACTCGAACGTCATGATATTTATCAATTAGTGCATTCCAAATAATGTGGTAGTTTTCACCGGTTGGTGGAACACCTTAACAAACCGTCAGAGCATTTCGAGATAGTTTTCCTACTAAATATTGGGCTTTTTCAGCCGTAGTAAGCGTAGGGTTATCATGAATTAGCGATTTGAAGTTTTCGTAAAACACAGGCCATTTAGTGGGTGTGCCGTCAAAGGCGGCTAATTCAAGTGGCGGCAATTTTTTAGTGAGATTGTGTGCATCACGCGCTGAGTTCTCGCGACTTTTAGATATTGCCTTTTCGGTAGCAATGATCACACAATACAAATCATCAAATGCGTTAATTTCAGCGTATGAAGGTTTAGCGTCCTCATCTAGCTTTAAATAATGCAAGTTTAGAGTGTCAATAGTCTCTAAAAAGTCTAGCCTAGTCCTTTCTAAAGACTGGAAACGAGCTAAAAAATGTTTCAAGCGCTGTGTCAGTTGTAACTTGTTGAGATAGGTCATACAACTCTTGTATTCTTTGGAACAAAGCTTCTTTCTTTGATTCCAAAAGCGTAACCTTGCGTCGTAAGTCTTTCTCTGCCATTGTTATGAAGAATAGAGTGAGTGTTTAGAGGGAGAGTATCTGCGTGTGAAATATATAATAATAAATAAATATGCGTTATAATAAATTGAGATATATTTAAATATGAGTATATATATTTATTTGAATATATTTGAATTGTAGCGGTTAGCGTTTTGAGGGTGTGTAAGTGAATAAAATGGCGGCCGCGCCGTATGTAATAAAATGTACTAAATATATAGTGAATATGCGTGTGAAAAAATAGATATATAAATAGCGGAGAGTTGTAAGGCTCGAGGGCGATAGAGTTAGGGAAGGATCCGGCTCGAAGGACCAGAGAAAGGATGTGAGGTAAAAGGGTACGCACCTTGCACAAATTTGTCGTGTCCTTCGATAGCTTAATGAGCAGGCACCAGTATAACACTCTCACATCTTCTAATTTCAATATATTAAAGTTTTATACACGTCGCGGCGCGGATGAATTGATTTTGAGAATTTATTTTTAAATATTTTTTGAGTGGAGACTTTTAGTACGTGTACGTGCGTAGCGAGCGGATTTTGCAACGTTTCGTTTTTGAAAAATGGTGCGGGGTAGAGGGGGGAGATTTTGGGTATGGAATGGGAAGGAATGAACGAATGGAATGAATGGCGCGTACATCATTATTCCTTTATTTTTTATTTTTGTTCACATTTAAACAGTGACAAGAGATCGATACTAGAGAGAAATTTAGACTTTTTTAGGTTATCTAGTATTTCAGCAACGTAGGGTAGCTTGTAGGCATCCTTTTTTGTCACAGCGTTTAGCTTTCTGCTGTCCAAACAAAAACGCAAGGAACCTTCTTTTTTAGGGGTTAGTAATACTGGAGAAGACCAAGGGCTTTCACACGGTTCGACTACACCTAGTCTTAGCATCTCGTCTAGTTCGTTACTTAGGATTCGCTGTTTTTCAGGTGATAGTCTGTAGTAACGCTGACGTATAGGAGGAGATTCGCCAGTATTAATGCAGTGTTGTACTAGATGAGTACGACCTAATCCGCACTTTTCAGATGAGATAGATCTGAACTGTTCAATTATGTTGTCGGCAGTAACACGTTGAATGTCAGTTAGTTCAGTATAGGAACGTAGGTTTCCTAAATTTTCATTCAGCTCAGCAATGTCGGAGGACAGTGGATTATTCGTTAGGTTTATAGATTTAAGAAGTTTAGGACATATTTCAAATTTACGCCAAAAATCAACACCTAGAATTAATGATGACTTGACAGATGGTATGACGAAAGCTTTAATAATATGAAATTTAGATTCAAAGGTTGTTGGTAGATTTATATAACCTATGGTAGGAATTATTTGACCAGCAGCAGTCACGAAAGAATTTGTAGTATCATTTTCTTGTAATGAGAGGCCATTCGCGAGTAATTTTATGTGACAATTATTTCCTAGCACTGTTACTGCAGATCCGGTGTCTAATATTCCACACATTGGTTTATTATTCACGCTAATAGTAACGTAAGAACGAATGTCATTGTTAGGTTTACGATCTAAGATTGTAGCAATAGAGTACGTAGTGGAGAAAACTTTAATAAAATTTAACCATTCTTTCCATTGATCTTCACTAGTTCTGAGGATAGCTTTAGTTG
This sequence comes from Dendrolimus kikuchii, assembly GCA_019925095.2. Classification (NCBI taxonomy): domain Eukaryota; kingdom Metazoa; phylum Arthropoda; class Insecta; order Lepidoptera; family Lasiocampidae; genus Dendrolimus; species Dendrolimus kikuchii. Next base: position 87,421 of record JAHHIN020000030.1, read on the forward strand.
AGCTATTGCGACAATCCAAGCTTACTAGTTTTTTGACTGTGATAGCGTAGGATTACATTTAGTGCAATCTGGGTATTTGACATCTCTCTTTCCACACTTAAAGCAAGATATAAACCGCTCACGTTTGCATTGCTGCAACTTGTGAGAGTTGTTACGGCAACGAGGGCAATACGGTAGGGTATCGCTTCGCCGATTATTAGTATTGATAGCAGCGATAGACGTAGAATGAAAATTTCCGTTACTAGGTTTTATGTTTGTTAGAAACATATTTACGGTAGTACTGATTTGAATTAGACGGTTGGTAGTTATTGTTATTATTAGTTTTATTTGTGTAGTAGTTAGGTTTAGTAATGTAGTGTTTACTTTGTGTAGTGTAGTGTGTTGTAGTGTACGCTAAGTCTGGAGCTAACGTTTCAGACGTCGCTTTAGGCGGCTCTTTAAATTGTGCAGCTAGTGCTTGCATTCTTCCGTAGTTGCGAGCGAGAGCTCGGAGAGTATCTATAGTGTCGATACTTAATAAGGACCTCGTATGATAGCTCATTCTTATTTAGCAATAAGAATTTAATGGTGTGAGTTTCCATTATTTATTTAGTTACAATTGTAGTATCTTATACGATATTAAAGAGTAGTTCTCAATTAGATGTTAAGTTATTAATTAATATAACACATTTGTAGAGTATGGTAGAAAACAATATTCAGCACAAGTAGTAAGTAAAATAAAAAGTAAGTAGTAAAAATTGGTAGGTAGTAAATTTAAATTGTAGCAAAAAAAATCGCAGGCAAGTCGACGGTTCACCAATAAAAATTATTATAAGAAGGTAGAATATTAGTTAAAAATATGGTCAACGTCGTTATGGCTCTTTTGCCTGGGTGGGTTTTTAGTCGCCTCTTACGTCATGCCACCGGGCCTCAGGAATTAGTATTCTTTCTCCGTTCCCGCACAGATAGAAAATAACTGCCAGTGCCAGTAGGGACACTGCTCCGTTACAATCTAAAATAGGACCTAGCTACGGAGAGTGATTGTACTAAAGACTGTGCTATTTAGTTACGTTAGATAGAAAGAGAATTTAGCAAGAGAAAATCGCGAACTGTTACGTACAATTCAAATTAATATTATGAAAAAAAATAATATGAAGGAGGTAGATGTAAAAAAAATTAAATTGAAAATTCCAGAAATTATTACTATTAAATGATAAAAATTATAATACATATACGTACTAGTTCACTATGCACCTGGATCGCTGCTCCGTTCACAAGGTTATTTAAAAAAAACAGCTATAGGAAGTCAAAATAAGGCCGTTGGCTGTGCAAAGAACCACGTTAAATGGGCGGCACTGCGTCGTTCTGGGTGTTAGACCCACCGCAGAAATGAGGAGATCGGATAAGCCGAATAAAAAAAGTTATAATTTTAAAATACAATTTAATTATAATTAACAATACTAGAAAACAACACTAAGGATAGAAAGTTAAATAGATAGTCAGGGGGGAATCGATGTACCGTTTCACTTTGCACAATCGCGGACACTTACTTTGACCACGGAAGGATAAAAGATAGAAGGGCCTGAACTGTGGTAGTCCCACGCGAAGAGCAGAAGGTCGCGCGTAGCTGGCAGCGCCGCCGGTGGTAGTAGGGTCGATGGTTAGGCGTCGACCCGAAGGCGCGACGGAAGGTAGGTTCACGTCTCGCACGGCGTTGCAGAGGCCGTCGGTAGAAGTAGACAGGCTGGTAGATAGCCCGTAGGTAGGAGATAGGCTAGTAGGTAGCCCGTAACCTGAAACCTGGAACGTTGAGTAGGCCTTAGCTACGTTCGCAGACACTGCCTGCCAAGCCTCCGTGCGCACACTCCGTTGGGATTTAAAATAAGCATCGGCCGCGCCGATAGGTATGTGGATATAACGGAATGGCGGGTCGATGGAAGCTTTACAGAGCAGTGTAATATTTTAGAAATAGTGCAATCTATATGCAGTTAATGTGCCTAAATATGCTGGCAAGGATATAGCAGAAGGCTGGTAGAAAGATAAACAATGGTAACTCACCCTTTAGGGTTTGTTCAAGGTGTGCCCTTTTAAATTTTAACGGTGAAGTCCGTTATAATTTCGACACGTACTTTCCTTGCAACGAGTTTGGTATGACTGCCTCGTCGCTGGATGCGTAATGCCAAAATTGGCCGATCGCGTATAGGGTCCCGCTAATTAGTATCTACGCGAATTTTAGATGCGGTAAGCTATGCGCGTATGTTGCGAAACTTAATGGTTCCGGCGTAGTATTAATTATTTTGTATGGGATTTTAGTTTATAAGTTTTATCAATTATATTACTGTAATGGATATATCTATTGAAAAGAGTGTTATTAAAGGTTTTATTGATAGATTCTCGTTTGACTTGATGGCTTAAATGACGTGTCTAGCACAACGTCACAGTAGTTTGACCTCGCGCTCTAGTTCGCGGAGTCGGACTCTGTTATCCTCAGTGGGATATCTGTCGTGAGCTCTGGAGGTGGCTCTCTTTTCCCTCAGCAGTACCCTCACCTCGTCCGGCAGGCATAAGTGGCGGTCATCCTCCACTGGTACCTGCCTGGACGAGTTCCGCACTGCGGATTGAAGGTGGCTGGTGAGGGCCTCGATTGCCGTCTCCGTGTCTTGGCGGGACTCGATGTGGTCCGGGATGTGGTCCAGGTCTTGTGAGCTGGTTGCCTTGAGGAGGGTCTCAAGTCTCAACCAATCCACAGAGGTCCTAGTTTCAGATGTCTGGTCTGTCTGTGGTCCTAATCTGAGGATAACCGGACGATGGTCCGAGTCTATATCGTCCATCGTTTCGATTGCATGGAACTGAAGGGTTACGCCCCTCAGTAATGCTAGGTCGAGAGTATTTGGGTTCCCCCAGTCGCGGTTGGGGGGTATCTTGTGGGGGATCATGGGAGTTAGTATATCAAACAAAAGATTGTCTGATATATTTATTAGGACACTGCCATTGGGGTTAGTGGTATTGCAATTCCACTGCTCGTGTTTGCAATTCAGATCTCCGGCTATTATAACAGCCGGGCCTAAGTTGAATAGGGCTTCTAGGTCTTTTTTAATAAGGGTTTTATGGCATGCGAGGTATGCTGAGACTATGACTAGAGGTTGGTGGCCAGTCATTGCTAGTCTGCAGGCGGATACCTCCATACCTTCTAGTGGGGGGGTGACTACAGGCATGCAGTGTAGGGATCTTCTGAAATAGATCAGGGTGCCGCCACCACGGCCTACCCTGTCATGTCTAGTGACCCGATAGTTAGAGATCTTTGGATCTCTATTACTCGGTTTCAGGAAGATCTCCTGTACTAGTAGTATATCTACTTGATTGGTAACCAGGAAGTCATGGACCAAGTCGCGCTGGTTTCGAAGGCCATTGGCGTTATAAGTCGCCAGAATCAATGAGCGTGATTTATTTCTACCTACATGCGCCATTTGTTACCGGTAACAATAATTTGACTAGGTTGTTTAGTTACAACGATCTAAGTATTTGGAGGAGGTACGCGTGATCCATTTCGATCACGAGTTGATCCCGGAGGGAGGGTTGAGTTGACTCTGAAACTTGCCTCAGTTTCCGAGACAAGAGTTGGACCTCTTCCAGGTCGAAGGGCAAGTTCTTGGCGAATTTAGTCGCCAAAGCTAAGTCCTCCACTATAGAGTGGTTGGCCGATGGCCCTGAAGGTCCCTTAGAAATGGGGGCGAGGGCGGGGGCGGGGGTGGCCGAGGGTAGGCCGTCCATAACTGGGGCACGCGTCCTTAGCGGAGGGAACGCTTCCGTTGTGGGAAGACCCATCCAGTGGTATACCAGGGGGGGCGGGGGGGGGCGCCACGAATGTGGGTTTGTTCGGCAATTTTCTAGTGCCTTTTTGGGCATTGCCCTTTCCGACCTTACGTTTGGGTCGGGGGGCGGCAGGGCAGCCTCTGTAGTTAGCGGGGTGATCCGCTTGGCCGCAGAGGATGCAGCTCGGTGTCTCCCGGGAATCCCGGCTGCGAGTGCACTCAGAGGTCCCGTGGTCGCCCAGGCACTTGACGCACCTGGGACGGGATTGACAATGTAGGGCAGAGTGCCCATAAAGTTGGCAGCGATGACACTGCCGCAGTGTATGTTTTTCGTGTGGACGTTCCACACGAAGGCCAGAGAGGCCACAGACCTTCTCAAATTCGAAGATCTTTTTCGCCTCTGGGGAGAGGTCGAGGACAACTAATACTAGGTTTAGAGGCGACTTTGTGGCGTCGCCTATGTGCATACGGTGCACTTCGTGCACTGGTAGGGCTTGGGACTTAAGGTCCTCTAGAATATAGGAACTTTCAATTTCCTTAGGAAGTCCGCGGATTACAGCCCGAAGGCGTTTTTCTTCTGGCAGGGCGTAAGTGTAGTAACCGATTTTACGGTTACATAATAGAGTATTTAGGGCGCGGTGGTCACTTGAAGTCGTGATCATAACTTTGATGCCGTGTTGAGTATCACGGGCTTCTTTTATGGAGATTGCCTCACCTGGCAGTTCCTTAGCGAGTTGAAGCCAATGGGCTTTCTCGCGGATGATCAGGGGTGGCGGCGGGCGCTGTGAAGGTGGCCCAGGGCGGTTGGAAGGTGCCGCTGTCGGTGTTGTGCCCGCTGTTGGGGCGGGGTTGGGGGGGACCTCCCTCTGGGTCTTACGTTTTTTAGTACGATTAACGGTTATAAAACCGTCATCGTCTTCGCGGTCTAAGGGGATGTTCGCGGGAAGCGCGACATCCATAGGGGTAATTTCATCGGCCGGTGGAAGAGGGGCATCCCTGAGGTTTTGCGGAACTTCAGAGGATAAGTCGATTTCTCGACGAGAATCGATTACGCGATGGATGGGCGAACGTGAACGCGATGTCGTCGAACTCACAGAGCTCGAACGCGGTTTTGTCGATGCGAAACCGCGAGAAAACGAGGCGCGCGACTTTGGTGTCACACGATGGGCATCGTCGAGCGGGGGTGCGGGCGGCGGGCGCACCGGTAACGCGGCGGGTATGGACGCGGGGGGCGCGGGCGCTACGGCAGAGCGCAGGTGGACCGCGGTAAGCGCGGCGGCGGGGGTTGCGGGGGGTGCGATAGTCGCGGCAAGTGCGATGGTCGCGGCAGATGCGGGTGCGGGGAGGGGGGCCTACGCGGGGGCCCTTTGCACGTGTGACTCGCGGGACACAGGTTTCTCGGAATTAAGTTCCGAAATAACGGACGCCATTGATTGGGACTCCGGAGTCCTCAAAAATTGGTCGAGAGCTTGAGGGAATTGCTCTCGTAAAAACGACAGCAAACCCTCTAACAGCGATGGGGAGGGCTCCACGCCGTCCATTGTCCCTGAGGGGGACGAACGATATGGTGGAAAAACCACCTGATGACGCACTTTTCACTGCACTGTCACAGAAAAAACACAGATCGACCGGGTGAACGAACGAACACAACGAAACACGAATAACGGACTGCCGAGGCGAAACGGGAGACGTGCGCGCGCGACGAACGATAGCGAGCAAATGCGTAATGGTAACTGTAAGAGCGCTCAGCGCTTTATATTTATAGTAATGAAGCGGGGGGCGAGGAAAATGCCCATAACGACGTCCCGCAAACGAAAACCATGGGTCATAACAATGTAAGGACCCTCAGGATAGGCTAGGATCTAGGGTGTACCGAAATGTGTAATAGTAATAAGTTAGACTAAGGCTTGGTTTATGTAATATTGAGGAAAATAAAGTAAAGGGGGTGTTACAACGAAGCGGGGGGTCGGCGGTGGCAGCTTCTATAAATATGAGACGCCTTGAAGGCGCACTTTGTACCAGCGTTCAGCATCCAGCATTCCGGTCTCGGCGCTCGCACTGTGCGGACGTGTCCGCATCTTGTGACGTCACTCTGGCTCGCCCACCCGATATCCGGCATTTCGGTTCGGTCAAGTTTTACACACTTGGTCGATCAGGTATTGCACACATTTGTTAGGCTGGTCAATATATACACACTAGGTATACACACACAAGGTTGCGTTATTGCAATTTTCATTGCGCTCTGACGCGGGGTTGTTTCCACCCCACACCCGCGTAGTTCGTTTGCGCGAACCCTCGTGGTAATTTTAATTGTTTACTCAATTTTAATTACCACTAGGTCAGCTAGGGGATACCTAACGGTGTTAACGAACCTAGCTGGGGCGTGACCCGGGCGCCCGCCGGTTCCCCTTCAGGGAAACGGTAAACCCGGACGGGCGTGGAACCACCGGCACAGGGGGAGTACCCTTGCCGACCCCAGGCATCTCCAATTCCGACCTAGGTGACCTCCTCCTTCTTCCTATCTTTTGTGGTTCTGCCTACCCACAAAACAGTTAGGGACCCCTTTGCACAATAAGATCGGCAAAGGGGCTACAAGCTTAGGGCGCACCCCCCTGCCTACACCCGGCAGGGGGACTAGGTCTACACAGTACACACATATCCCTCAGGCTACTCCCGCCTGCGGGATGGCAACCCCTCAGGATTGGTAAGTTCATACGCTCCGTTTACTTGAGAGCCGCGACCCGACTCTCAAGCAATGGTACTGCCAGGAGATGAAGGGATTTCTCCCCATTATGGAGATAATCCCTCCATCTCCAGCAGCCGCCGCGACCCCCGCGAAAGCCGCGTCTTCGGCGCCGCCCCCCAAGGCCCCTAAGGCCGGACCATCCAAGGCTCTTAAAGCCGCTGCCCCCGTGGCCCCTAAGGCCCCCGCGACCCCAGTAGCCACTCAGGCTACAACCCCAACGGCCACACTTACCGCGGCCGCGCTCGCACCCACCCCCGTCCCCGCCATTACCGAATCTCCCGCTGTCGCTTCAGCCGCGTCTGAAAGCGACATGGAGATCGACCTCTCCACCCAAACCGGTGACGACGACGTCTTCCAAGTCGTCACCAATCGCAAGGCCAAGAAGCGACTGCTTAACAGCTCGCCTCAAGGCCACATCGACAAGGAGCCCAAACAGGCCAAAACCAAGGCTGCTAGCCAGCCCCGCCGCGAGCGACTCCCGCCCCCTCTTATTATTAGAGACAAGCATCACTGGAGAGATATACTCACCTCTCTCCCCGCCCATAACATCGTGCTGAAAGAGGTACGCGATATCCAGCACGGTATCAAAGTTATCGTGCAGACCCCGGCCGACCATCGCGCCCTAACCCGCATTCTAATTGACAGAAATGTCAATTAATACACTTACGCTCTCGAGGAAGAGAAGCGCCTCCGCGTTGTCATACGCGGCCTTTCCCAGGAGCTTGAAACCTCCTACATCTTGGAGGACCCCCAAGCCTAAAACCTCCCTGTGCATGAGGTTCACCGCATGCACAAACGAAACTCCGACAGGACGCCATATAACATGGTGCTCGCCATCCTCGACCGCTCCGACCAGGGCAAGGCAATCTTCAATTTAAAGAGCGTCTGCGGTCTTACTAATCTCCGCTTCTAGCGACCTTATAATAATCAAACTCCCCGGCAATGCCACCGCTGCCAACTGTATGGGAACTCGGGAAATCACTGCCACTCCCACCCGAGATGCGTCAAGTGCCTCGGGGATCACGGGCACCAGTGACTGCGCGCGGACTCGGGACTCTCCCGACCCTCCGGCCTGCATTCTCTGCGGACAAACCGGACATCCCGCTAACTACCGCGGGTGCCCGGCCGCCCCCAAATTCAAAAAGAACGGTAAGCGTTCTCCCCCAGCCTCCAAGGCCGCCCCCAAACGTCCGGCATTCGTGCCTGCACCTCTCCCGGCGTTCAACGCTTGGACAGGCTTCCCCACTCTGCCTAACCAGGCCAGAGCCCCGATGCCCCTCACTAGGCCTCAACCTCAACCCGTCACACTGCCGCCCCCCACAGGTGCTCCCCCTTCCATCTCGGAGGATCTCACCTTGGTAACACAGTTTGCCAAGTCGCTACCCTTCGACCTGGAGGAGGCAAGGAAACTTAAAACCGCCACTACCCTAAAGGCTCGTCTGCGGCTCTTCATGGAGCACGGCACGCTGATGAAGATCCTTTACGACGATATGCCCTAATTTAACCTTCTCAATGGCTACCACAAGTAGGGAAAAACCCCGCTCATTGACTTTGGCTACATATAACGCCAACGGACTTAGAAATCAGCGCGACTTGGTTCACGACTTCCTGGTCACCGATAACATAGATATTCTCTTAGTGCAAGAGACTTTCTTAAAGCCGAGTATTAGAGATCCCCGAATCGCTAATTACAACCTGATCAGGCACGATAGGTTAACCTCCCATGGCGGAGGGACACTTATCTACTACAAGCGGTCCTTGCACTGCATCCCCATCGATACCCCCCCTCTAGAGGAACTAGAAGTCTCCGCCTGCAAACTATCGATGACAGGCCATCAGCCCATCATCATAGTTTCAGCATACTTAAAATGTCAGAAGCCCATCTTGGAAGACGACCTCAACGCCCTATTCAATCTGGGTTCCGCGGTTATAATAGCCGGGGACTTAACTGTAAACATCCCTCTTGGAATTGCCCAATCGAAAATACCAAAGGAAGGGAGCTTCTCCGCCTCTCGGACAGGCTCCTCTTTGGCATTTTAGCCCCCTTGACCCCCACCAGATACCCTGACAGACCGGACGTACAATACCCGAGCGTTCTCGACATAGCGCTACTGAAGGGAGTCTCCCTTCAGTTCCGCTCTAGCAAAACACGGGATGACATTGATTCCGACCACTTGCCGGTCGTACTTCAGTTAGGCCCCCCGACTGACTCGACGCCACCGACGAAACCCGTCATAGATTGGGCCAAAGTCCGGGACTTGCTCGCAATGACAAGCTCCCCGGACTTGAACCGGATCCCGAACCCGATTATCTCAGCCCAGGACAACGATGTTGCCATCGAAGCCCTCACCAGCCACCTCCAGAGCATGGTGCGGGAGTCCACTCGGCAGGTACCTCTCGAGGACCGCCGACTGCCACTCTCGGACGACGTCAGAGATCTGATGAGGGAAAAGAGGGCAGCATTCAGAGCCTACGGCAGCTTCCCCTCTTTAGAAAATAAAGCCTAATACAGGGCACTCCAACGTCAAGTCAGACTCCGTGTCCTGGAGGTCAGGAACCAACGTTGGGACCGACTGCTAGAGGAGATCTCCCCAACTCACCAGGCTTACTGGCAGCTGGCGAGATCTCTGAAAGCAGAAACCCTCTCGAGCATGCCACCCCTCGAGAGACCCGATAACACCAAAGCGTTTGATGACAATGAAAAGGCGGAATGTCTCGCCGAAAGTCTCGAGCTCCAATGCTCCCCCAATATTGCCAATAACGACCCGTCTCACCTATCGGAGGTAGACGCCGAGGTCGAATATCGGTCCTCCCTCCCAGCCGAAACCACACTCGAACCGGTCACGGTTGAGGAAGTACAGGATTTCATCAAAGCCCTAAAGCCCCGCAAGGCCCCAGGCAATGATGGAATCAGCCATAAACTTCTAAAAATCCTCCCCGCCCAACTTATCTTAATTATGGTAAGCATCTTCAATGCTGCAATAAATAATTGCCAATTCCCCAAGACCTGGAAAGAAGCGGAGGTTATTGGTATCCGCAAACCAGGCAAACCGGCCTCAAAGTCCTCTAGTTACCGCCCCATCAGTCTACTCAGCTCGCTGGGTAAACTGTATGAGCGAGTCCTTCTCACTAGACTGAGAGACTTTGCCTTCAGCAATAATCTCATCCCCCCTGAGCAGTTTGGCTTTAGAGCTAGACACTCTTGTCCACAACAAGTGCTCCGCATCACGGAGCATGTCCTCTCCCACTTTCAATGCGGCGGACGAAGATTCTGGCCGACAGTATTCTTCGACGTCGCCAAAGCCTTCGATAAGGTCTGGCACAACGGGCTGATATACAAGCTGTATCAACTCGGTGTGCCGGACCGACTCGTACTCATTCTACGGGACTTCCTCAAAGATCGTAGATTCAGATTCCGAGTGGAGGGCACTCGCTCCTCCTCTCATACCATCTCAGCGGGAGTCCCTCAGGGCTCCGCGCTCTCCCCCTTACTTTTCTCGCTGTACACCAGCGACATGCCACGGCACCCCCATACCCAGCTAGCCCTATATGCGGATGACACCGCCATATTCAGTAGCGACCCCAGCAGATACAGAATCTGCAGTCACCTCAATGCCGCCATCAAGGAACTAGGCAACTGGTTCCGTAGATGGAGGATTGAAGTGAACCCCGAAAAGAGTGCAGCCATCATGTTCACTCGTGGCTCTCTCTCACCCAATACTCGCCCCACTAACCAACTTACGCCCATCAAGCTATTCGACGGAGTTATCCCATGGGTTAACGAAGTCAAATATCTTGGTGTAACCCTTGATAGAGGCTTGTACTTCCACAAGCACACCAGAGCGGTCGGGAACAGAGCATACTGGATCCTAGGCCGACTCTATCCGTTGATATGCAAGAAGAGTAAGATGAGCCTTAGAAATAAGGTGACTCTATACAAAACTTGCATCCGCCCCATCATGACCTATGCGAGTGTGGTCTTCGGCCACGCCAGCGATGCAAGCATCTGGAGACTGCGAAGAATCCAGAATCACTTTATGCGTGCTGCAGTCGACGCCCCGCGCTATATGCGGCTCGACGACCTGCATCGCGATCTGGAGCTTCCCTCCATCAAAGAATATATAATCACTCTATCGCGCAGATTCTTTGACCTTGCCCCCCATCACCCGAACCCTCTGGTGACGGAAACGGTCAACTACAAACCCACACCGAACGCTCCCATGAGAAATCGTCGCCCTCGCAATGTACTCATTGACGAGCCCGATAAAATCACCCGTCTCCTCGCGACTATGAACCCCCCGAGGCTCAGAACATCAGCCTGGCATAACAGACGCAGACAAAACAGACGCCGGAGAGCCCCCGGCTCGGATCCTCTTACACAAAGGTAAGACCCCACCAATCTCACTCACTCACTACAGACACAAGTAGCCATACAAGATTAGCATAGGCGTGTTGCTGGAGAGTTTCTTCCGCCGCTTCTTCTCCTCCAGCTATAACACGTTGCGAAGCGGTAGTAATGATAGACTAGGATCGGCTCCGCCGGCGGAGTCGATAATTGGTCCCCAAATAATCACTTCAGCCTGTTGGCTTAGCTCTTTCAGCCTTTAACGGCTAATTCTCAATATAGAGTCAATCCCCCGCAGCGGTCGAGCCGAGGTCGAACCTCACAGGAGGTGCCTCCTCGAGCGTGCTGCTTCCGGGCTGAGGTGACCTAAACATTGACTTATTAAAAAAAAGTAACGCGACTTCTCGTCTCGGAGAGTCAGTATTAAATTATAAATTGACCTTTCACATAACAAATCCTACTAGAATAAACAGTTGTATCGACCACATGATAAGCAATGTTGAAAATGCAGAGGGGTACACAAGTGAAACCTTTCTATCGGATCACAACACGAGTCAAATATTACATATTCCCACAAAGTATAAAGAAAGAAATCTGAATTTTTGGTTTAAAATGCGAATGGATTATAGTAAAACAAAAATTAAAAAATTTAAAGAATATCTCGCATCCCTTTCCTGGAATGAAGTTTTAAATGAAAAGACCAATGTTAACACGGCATTTGATGATTTCCATGACTTGTTCTGTCTTATATATAAGTTATGCTTTCCTATTCAAAAAGTTAAAATTGATCTTAAATCAAAGTCGCCTGCATGGTTAACTCAAGGAATCAAACAATCAGCAAAATATAAAAGATGGCTAAGGTACCAGTGTTATAAACAAAAAACTCATGAAAACAAATTACAGTATAAAAATTACTCCACATAATAAAACTACGTTTTAACGGTTTTAAGCGCGGTAATTTTATTTGATTTTGGTTTTTCCGACGTTTCGGCCACTTTTCAGTGGCCGTGATCACGGAAGACAAAGATGTCAAGTGTCAACGAGTATTGTTAAAGTTTTATTTAGCCTACCGCCAACTTATTAATTTTAATTATTTAATTTTTAATTTTGTTTATGGTTATTATTTAATCTATGGGAGCCTAATCTAATTTACTACCGCTTCGCAACATGTTATGGCTTGAAGAGAAGAAGCGGCGCAAGAAACTCTTCAGCAAACATGCCTAGCTCTAATAATTTTATATAATATTAAAATGGGTGGAAGGAAAAATAAAAGTAATTATCAGTCAAGTTGGTTTGTGTTCCGTTGTACGCAGAAAGAGCTCACAGTGTCTTGAGGTCTGGCAGCTGGTTTTTGCTGGGTTTGGGTCTTAATAGTTTTGATAATTGGATCCCAAACAGGTGGTACTTGCCAACCATCTTCTCTATTGAAATTTGGGTGTTTTTTGATTTCAATAGCCTCACGCATCATTCTAGGTATGAAACGATTCTCTTTCGCGAGGATTTGTGGGTTATCGAATCTGATGTAGTGGTTGGGTTTATCCAGCGTGTGTTCACTGATCGCAGACTTCGTAGACCTTGTGTGTTTCATGTCAGCAATGTGTTCTTTTACTCGTGTTTTTATGCTCCTCTTTAAGAACACATTGCTGACATGAAACACACAAGGTCTACGAAGTCTGCGATCAGTGAACACACGCTGGATAAACCCAACCACTACATCAGATTCGATAACCCACAAATCCTCGCGAAAGAGAATCGTTTCATACCTAGAATGATGCGTGAGGCTATTGAAATCAAAAAACACCCAAATTTCAATAGAGAAGATGGTTGGCAAGTACCACCTGTTTGGGATCCAATTATCAAAACTATTAAGACCCAAACCCAGCAAAAACCAGCTGCCAGACCTCAAGACACTGTGAGCTCTTTCTGCGTACAACGGAACACAAACCAACTTGACTGATAATTACTTTTATTTTTCCTTCCACCCATTTTAATATTATATAAAATTATTAGAGCTAGGCATGTTTGCTGAAGAGTTTCTTGCGCCGCTTCTTCTCTTCAAGCCATAACATGTTGCGAAGCGGTAGTAAATTAGATTAGGCTCCCATAGATTAAATAATAACCATAAACAAAATTAAAAATTAAATAATTAAAATTAATAAGTTGGCGGTAGGCTAAATAAAACTTTAACAATACTCGTTGACACTTGACATCTTTGTCTTCCGTGATCACGGCCACTGAAAAGTGGCCGAAACGTCGGAAAAACCAAAATCAAATAAAATTACCGCGCTTAAAACCGTTAAAACGTAGTTTTATTATGTATACAAGTCGCGAAAACTTAAGAAAATATTATAATTACTCCACAGTTTTACGTCAATGTATACTAAAATCGAAAGCAAACATAAATTATAAATACTTGGCTAAATCTAGGAATAAATGTAAAGCCACATGGCATATTATAAAAAACAAATCAGAAAATGAATATAACTTACACAATATTGAAGAAGTTAAATGTAATGGAGAAATTATTAGAGATCCAGAACAGATTGCAGAGTGCTTTAATGACTTTTTTATTGACTTGACAAGCAATATGTTGCATAAAGATGTTAATATCTGTATGCAGAGAACCAAAACAATAGAGACAAATAGCCACAGTCTATTCCTAAGCCCTGTATCCTATATAGAGTTAATAAAAATGGTACACTCCTTAAATAATACAAAAGCAGTTGGCTTCGATGGTATAAACACGCATATACTAAAAGAATGTATACATATTGTAGGTCCTATCTTAGAGCATTTAATAAATCTTTCTTTTTCGCAAGGAGTTTTTCCTACAAAACTCAAAACTTCAGTCATTAAACCCTTATACAAAAATGGCTCTAAAACCGACTTAAACAATTATAGGCCTATAACCCTAATTCCGATTTTAGGAAAAGTTTTTGAAAAAGCCATGCAAAGTCGACTCATTGCGTTTTTAAACAAATTCGAAATTATAAAAAAAGAGCAAAATGACTTTCAAAAAAATAAATCAACTACTCTCGCAGCTATTATGTTCGTATCAAATGTTATAAGTTTTATTGATAGGCGAATTCCCGTGTCTGTAATATTCTTTGACATGAGTAAAGCGTTCGACTTTGTTGATCACAAAATACTATTGAATAAATGTGAAACTTATGGAATCAGAGGAATTGCACTGGATTGGTTACAAAGCTATCTCTCAAATAGAAAACAATATGTCCAACTTGATAGAATTGGTAAAGATAGTATTTCTATGGGTCATAAATCGTCTGAAAGACCTAATAAAACCGGTGTACTGTAACGCCCCCCCCTCATAGGACAACCCTTCCGTCTGACTCTTGAACATCATCAACAAATAATGTATGCAAATCCATCAAATCAAAATCAAATCAAATCATTTTTATTGCGAACTAAGTGTAATACATAGGTCTTATTCAATATAGCTAAGAACTTATTACTTAGCTGGCCTTTCATAGCATCGCAATATAAAATTACTTATCCTATCTGTTGGCGATGCAGTGGACTGTTGACTGTAGAGGGTTGGTCGCTGGTTCGGGTAACTGAGCTTCCGAAATGAAACCACCGAAAACGATGTTACGGGAGGCTTGAACTTCGTAAGCGTCGGCGGGAGGGAGCTTCTTCCTTAGCTTATCTCGAACTGCGGCTTGTCACGAACTACGAACTACAAAGTGCGCCTTCAAGGCGTCTCATATTTATAGAAGCTGCCTCCGCCGACCCCCCGCTTCGTTGTAACCCCCCCTTTACTTTATTTTCCTCAATATTATATAAACCAAGCCTTAGTCTAACTTATTACTATTACACATTTCGGTACACCCTAGATCCTAGCCTATCCTGAGGGTCCTTACATTGTTACGACCCATGGTTTTCGTTTGCGGGACGTCGTTATGGGCATTTTCCTCGCCCCCCGCTTCATTACTATAAATATAAAGCGCTGAGCGCTCTTACAGTTATTCCCGCGTCCGATTATAAGCCTCGTCGAAAGGCTCTTGTTCGACGACCGCGTAACGTCCTGACGGACAGAGTCGACGTTATTACGAAACGGCTGGCTCGGATCAGTCCGCCCACGGTTAGGACGGTAGGCTGGCAGGCACCGACAGACAGACACAGACGGCGGCGTCTCAGGCGCCGCCAATCAAGATCCCTCCACGTCCCCGCGAGGGACGCTAGGAGACATAGCTCCCCTCACAGGATAGACTACGCGTGTTGCTGGGAAGTTTCTTCTCTCCCAGCCATAACACGTTGCGAAACGGCAGTAAGATAGCGTAGGCCGCCGCGAACCACCGATCCCGGCCCGCCGGGATCCTTCCCCTCGGGCTTTATATTACCCGTCGCCCGTTCTCTATTAGTGCTTTGTGTCGCCCTATGGTGGGCATCATTAAATCCATCCCCCTCTCATGGCAACAGTCCAGCCGAGGTAAAACTCCTTAGGGAGCTCCCTCGAGCAAGTTGCCCCCCCGGGCTCGAGCGCCTTCGCTTCGCGAAGGCACTCGCCCCAAAAACCCCGGTAAAGTTGTAAGGTCTTCGGACCAACAACATAAAGTCAAGTCCAATAAAAAAAAAACTTACAGTTACCTTATTCCAAAACCATGCGCTGTCGCGCGCGGACCTCTGCTTGCACTATCATTACGGCCTACTCGCTTATGGAGTAGGCAGTAGTGCAGGCATACCTCACGGATCCCGGGCTCCGGTTGCGTTCTGCAGTCCCGTAGCCCGGTTTCCGCTACCCTTTGGGTCCCGGGTTCCAGGCTGCGTTCTGCACGCCTGTAGCCCGGTCCCCTTTTCATGTTGAGTCCCGGGCTCCAGGCGGCGTTCTGCGCGCCCGTAGCCCGGTCTCATTTACCAGGATCTAATAGGGGTCCTACTTTCAATGAAAGACAAACGCTATAATATTTATTTCCTAGCAACTTAAGGCTATTATACATTTTATACGTTTAACTCTAATACTAATTAATTAAATTTTAAATTAATAACTTTTCAAAAATAAACTATATCTGTCTCAGTCCGACCCGTCTCTTTCCTGCGTTTAACGGTCGCGTCTATATTATCTACGAGGCTTAGCAAATTATACCTATGTTCTTAACGCCTGTTTAGACGGGTCGGTGAGTTTCTCACATTAATGTTTGTCGTCGTCAACACTATCTCTATATAATATTTAAATTGGTGTCTTATAAATCTTTTATTTTATTTAAACAATACAACACAATATCTTCTTAATTACCTCTCATTTAAATAGCCTTGGACGCTGTAATAGGATTTTTTTGTCAACCACTCGAATATTTTTTGTTTAAAAATATTAATATTACTTTCTTGCATTATATTATATGGTAACTTATTATATATTCTTGGTGCCATCCATCCATTGAAGCTACATATGAGCATATGTGAACCATACATGCCACATACATAGACCAGCACACAAGGCCACACTATCACATATGGATTATGAAGACCATATACGCTACTCCACACATGCATACACATATGCTTCCATTACGTGCTCATAAATACATAGTTAACTTTTATATTATTTTGGGCGTGATCGAATAGTTTGTAGGACTCATTGTTGTGTATAATGTAGTAACCTTTGGTTCTTTTATTGGTGTTTAGTCCAGTGAAGCTGTTCCGGGATGTCTGATATTACTGATTAATGTTTTAATCTACTGGTTCGACCATAAATATGTTTCATATATTTATCTTATATATTTTCGTATGCGTAAATGATAAAATAATTACAATATATACCTATGGTAGTAAATTTCTTAACATGATGGAATTTGTTATAATATGCTAATAATTTCTAGATATAAAATATTAGATTGTACTGTTAATTATACTTAATGAAAATATTGATAAGATGATAGGACATATAGATAATATTATATATTACTTATGTTATATCACTAATGTTATTGTTGTTTATAAATTATAAGTTTAGAACATGTGATAGTGTAATTTGTATAGGCATAGCGAGGCTCGGTTTCTCTCTTTTAATTAAAAATATATATAGATAGTGAGAGGTACTCCCAATACCACCTGCCCGGACAACATCGGGGTTGTCCACCGCACAACTGGGCCTCACTATCTCTTTAGGACGGACTCAAAGGAGTATGGTTCGAAACCACTCGTCCAATAAATTCATTATAAGCTAATGGTCACTTCCGTTAATCCACGTCATGGTTAGATTATGAGATAAATGGTTATAGCCGTAGTAAATAGTTTCTCAAGATTGCAAAGCAGATCTGAGATTGCGATACTAACTGCTTCCCACTGAAGGGTGCTAGCTTGTCTAACGTAAATCCGAAGATTAGTCGATATACGACCTACGTGACTGTAGAATTAAAATGCTACCCAGCGTGGTACAACATAGCACGCAAGAGTGGGTGTAAAGGCCGGTGTTTTGGTCATGTCATAAGACGACCACCATGAACGCTTCATTTATTTAGTAGTGACGATTAGCGATAGTATGACATGTACATACTTTGACAAATATCTCATTACACATAAATAGTGATCTCAACCAATAAAGGACGGATCAGACAGGTAATTTGGGTGTTCACCACCACCTGTATAGTCTGTATATATGTGTTCCAGTTTAATAGTAACCGAACATTGATTTCACAATCCTTAGATCAAAATGGAGCCCTCAGTAGTTATACAACACAGAGAGGAGATACCTAAAGTGCCAGGCCAGCTGACGCTTCTAAAAAAGCTATTAGTATTAGCTACTGGTTCGTGCCACAGTAATCAGATTTATAGCGTACAAGTCACATTCAGCCATGCCACCAAGTAGGCTTGGGGCATCCTACAACTGGGGAGACTTTTAGCCAAATCATAACTACCAATAGCAGGGCGTTACGGCACCATTGAGATTCACACAAAGTGAAAAACAATAATACCGTGCAATGGATGTGAGAACAATCCATGAACGGCTACCAGTTTCAATAAAAATAGCTTAAGGACATGAAGCCCTATAATAAAACACGTTTGGTGAGGGTTCTACCTTGATCCATGATTAGCATCAGAACCCAAAGGACTCAAACACATATACCTCGCCAGAAGTACATTACAATTTGTAAATCTAGCTACAATAATGTAGAGTGTATAGTGTAAGAGTAAGGTATGTATAAATATTATACATATAAAATAAATATATGTCGGAATTTTATACCAATATTTAACTCTTCTAAATGTAGAGTATATGGTATCACATTCAGTCAAGAATGATTACAATAACTTGGGATCCATAGTATCAACTGAGACTTGTCAGTGTTACCTTTGAAAGAGTAAAACACAGGGCATTTGGCAGAGCTGCTAGAGGTCTAATGTAATAGACAGTCTAAGGACTCTACTCCCAGCCCTAGACAACCTCAGGATGTTAATGGGTAGTTTGGTTAGCAAACAGTCTTAGCTGATACAACCATAGCCCCAAAGCTTGACATTTATTCACATGTGTGCAGTATAGGCGTATCATGCACTATATAAATGGTATAACCCTTATAATTAGGTATAGAACACTTATATATATAATGTATTCTCATATAAACCTACATGAATATCAGGGTATTAGCGATTACATATTTTATATGTATATCTTTTTAGATTAGTCTCGAATACACAAATGCTATAGTATACATATATATACTGCATTGTTATTATTTAAATAATAAATTGGTATGTAAATACCCAAAATAAATGTTTATATACAAGGAGATATTTCAATAGACTACAGAAGAGAGGATGACCTCAAATGCACAGTAAGTATAGTAAGTATTTATTTCAAGTTACATAACAATTGGGAGGCAAGCCTCAGGTCAATTTATGTATGCATTTAACCAGTAGCTTAGATGTTTGCTTGTTTAAATTTTCTTAAGATTATACGTGTTATACGTGTTAAATTAGCACTTCTCATCTTCCGCCAAATTTGATAGGCAATCAAAGTTGAACACCTTACGCTGTCTTTCAAACTTGTCAACTCCTATTTATCCTTCATTTGTTTTTAGTCAATTTTCTGATCGTGATGTTAGGAAGAGCATTCTGTCCATCAGTTCCAATGCTGTGGGTTGCGACAGTATCAGTCGAAATATGATAGTTCCCATATTGGACATTATCATTCCAGTGATCACTCACGTTTTTAATTGTTCTATAACCTCTAGTACATTTCCTGACACCTGAAAACAAGCACAAGTGATTCCATTACCAAAAAAGGTAAATCCTGTCCTGTTTTCCGAATATCGTCCCATTTCCATTCTTCCCTTCCTTTCTAAGGTGTTTGAACGTCTTATTTATCAGCAGTTCAGCATCTTCCTTAATACAACCTCCCTAATCAATCCTCTCCAATCCGGTTTTCGTCCTGGTTATAGTACTACTTCTGCATTGGTAAAGATCACTGATGATATTCGTTACGGTATGGGAAACGGGCTGCTAACTATACTGTCGCTTCTCGACTTTAGCAGTGCCTTTAATAATGTCGATTTCGACATTTTACTCGGGATTTTATGCTCTCTTAACATATCTCCGACGTCTATTGACTGGTTTCGCAGTTACCTATTTGGACGCCGGCAACGAATTCGTATTGATGATGTTTACTCATCGTGGTGTGACTTGTCTGCTGGTGTCCCTCAGGGCGGCGTTTTATCCCCTCTTTTATTTGCTATTTTTATTAATTCTATATCCAATAACCTTTCTTCGTCATACCACCTTTATGCAGATGATTTACAAATCTACACCCAGGCTAATTTAGATGGTCTGCATAAAGCAGTTGCGACTACCAATCGAGACTTTTCTAAAATAGTCGAAAGGAGTAAAGCTTACGGTCTATCTATAAATCCACAAAAGACAAAAGTTATAATAGTTGCTAGTTCCAGGCTAATCTCCAAGATAGACTGGTGTAATCTTCCTCAGATTGAATTTGATGGCGTGGTAGTCGATATTAGTGAAACTGTAAAAAATCTTGGGATCGTTATTGACAGAGAGCTGTCTTGGAGGCCTCGCTTGACCAATCTCAGCCGAAGAGTCTTTGCGTCCGCAGCGTCGCTTAGACGACTTAAAAATTTCCTCCCTACTGCTACTAAAGTAATGCTTGCTCAATCTCTGCTATTACCCATACTTGATTATGCTGATACCAGTTATATCGACTTAACCCAAGAACAACTGAACAAGCTGGATCGACTTCAAAATGTCTGTATACGGTTTATATTTGGGTTGCGCAAATATGAGCATGTTTCCGAATATCGCAAGAAGCTTAAATGGTTACCTATTCGCCTTCGCCGGAATGTTCACTTACTCTCTTTTTTGTACAATATCCTTTTTGATCCTCGTACCCCTCCGTATTTAAAGGAACGTTTTGATTTCCTACATCTTTCTTATTCCCGTTATTTGCGCTCTAGTAATAATCTCTCCTTAATGACACCTGTACACACTTCTTCCTTCGTTGATAACTCTTTCACGGTACAGGCTGTCCGTTTATGGAACTCACTGCCACTCAACATCAGACAAGCTAAATCCATAATGTCTTTTAAATTGATGTTAACTAAATATCTTTGGTCCTCGCAAATCTAAAACATGCTGCTGATTCTATATATAGTATGATATATCTTATTTTTGTATAGTATATAAAGTATATTATTATTTATTTATTTCCTTTTTACTTATTCTTGGAATGTTTCTTATTATTTATTGTCTTCACCGCCACTGTTGTTTTAATATTTTCCTTAGTTTAGGGGGTTGCCTGGAAGAGATCGCTTTAAGCGATAAGGCCGCCCTTTGTTCAACATTTATTGTACTTAGGTTTAAGAACGTAGTTTTAATTTTTGGTGAACAATAAAGTGTTTTCATTCATTCATTCATTCATACGTTAAAAGTCCTATTGGTTAAGAAATAGCCCTAAAATTCACATAAAAATACAAGAAGATCCCCGTCATATTGTTCAAACTCATACATACATACATACATACCTTCACGCCAGTTCCCTTGCGGGGTAGGCACGAACAACAGAGCGCCATTTAGGCCCATTCTTACACACCTCACTTGCTTCTTTGACATTCATAACTCTTGTCATGCACACTCGTCTCTTCTTAAGGCTCCTGACATCACCCTCCGCTAGTAAGTTGTTCAAACTCACTGAGTTGAAAGCTACGTTTCAACTATACCTTTGTCCCGCGACACTGACGAGCAGCGTTTCGCCCTTGGAAGTCAAGACCGTTGCCTTGTTGTGCAGAGATTTCACCTTGCAAGTCGCGATAGAAGAAAGACTGTCTCGATTAGTGCTCGTACCCGCTTTTTATATCTTTACCCACACCTTTGTCTTCCCTTATTTTCCCCTGTCCCCCTACCCCGCGTCTTAGATCACCCCATTTTCGCTCCGCCAATCAGAAGGCAGTAAGTTATTTTTTTGTATTTTCACATAAATTCAGTAATTCTAACATAATATATATATATTTAAAACCCTTTTTAAACTAATTTATCATTTCTTTGCGTATCTAAATTATATATAATCCTTCTATCTTCCGAAATATTTGCCATAATCTCCGAACGATAAACCAACAGCGCCCTATACTTCCTTTACTTGTAACTCGAATGTTTTTCAATAATTTATTTTCTTTGTTATCACTGCACTTTCCCAGGTGATTTAATTATCGAAATTCTTTAACTCATTTTATTTACAATTAGGTTCCAGTATATTATTTTAATAACATAAATTATGAGATAAATTCTGAGCCAGTTAATTTTAATTCTACCCTCTTTTTCTATATCGAAATATATTATCTCGATTATAAATTTATTCATGTAATTACAATATTTAAACTACTAAATTGTTTATCTAAAATCATATCTTTAATTTCGACACATATGTCTGCTTTATTTAAGAAATCACATCAATATTCCCGTTTTTAATTATGTAATCCTAATCGGCTTACTGCAAGTAAAATCTCATCTCTACGATAATCTAGCATATTTATTTACATTTATTTCAACTCCTAATTCACTAATTTTTATGTAAAATAGCCTTTAGTGTTTTCACAATTTTCATTTTTATCCTAAATTTTTACTTTGGTCAATAATTCATTTGCTTTTTAGAAATCTACAAGTTATTTAGCACATATAATGTTGTTATACTCTTTATATCAGCTATCTTATCCACACACCTGGCAGACATTCTGATTGATTTGTATTTTTTTTTTTTTTTTTTATAAACATATTATTTGTGTATTATTATATATTTGATTATTTATATATTTGAAATTGTAATTTATTTATTTATTTAAAGTATTTATTTTGTTCTATGGATAATTATGAGAGTTTTAGTGATTCTGACTCAGATTTTCATTCCTGTTTGTCTTCATCTGACAGTTCACATGGCAGCAACCATAATTTACCTTCACTGCAAGAAGTAATTGAAAATCAATTTTCAGGTCTTTCTCGTAATTTCAATGTGGCACACATAAATGCTCAGAGTATTCCAGCTCATTTCCCCGATATGCTGGCGTCATTTAGTCATAATAATTTGCACGCTGTATTAGTTTCGGAATCCTGGCTTAAACCTTGCCTGTCCTCTACTTCATATTCTTTGCCAGGATATCGTCTAATCAGAAATGACCGTATCGGTACTGGTGGTGGAGGTGTTGCTATATACTTGCGCTCCCATCTAGCATACAAAATCTTAAGTGCATCCTCACAACCCCCCACACCAGATAACGGTGAGTATTTATTTATAGAAGTAGAACTTGCGCATACCAAAATTTTGCTAGGAGTATTTTACGCATCGTCTGTTCGCATTAATTACTTGTCCTCTTTTGAAACTTTACTGGAAAAGTTTTCTCCTTCATATATGCATAGTATCATCATGGGTGATTTCAACACTTGTCTCCTTAAACAAGACCATCGTTCTTCTGCTTTAGAAACTTTAACAAGATCTCTTAACATACATATTCTTCCTCTGAGTGCTACTCATCGTTTCCCTAATTCATCACCTTCTCTTCTCGACCTAATAATGGTTTCATCACTACCTCACGTATCTCATTATGGTCAATGTTCGGCGGATGCTTTTTCCTATCATGACATGATTTTTCTCTCATATAACTTACATCCGCCGAAAGCCAAATCCAAAATCATCCTGCAGCGTAATTTTGGTGGCATGAGCCTAGATGCCTTACTTAAGGACGCTCAGGAAGTTGACTGGTCTGGGGTGGTCAGTGCAACCACTATTGATGAGAAGGTTCATGTGTTTCATGCTGCTTTGATGAAGCTGTATGATATTCATGCACCTTTACACCGTATCAAGGTTAAACATTTGCCTGCACCGTGGCTTACCGATGATATTAAATCGCAGATGCACAAGAAATCTAAAGCTAAAACTCGATATAAAATGAAACCAACCGAAGCGAACAAAGCGGCTTATGTGAGCATTCGTAATCGCTGTAATAGAGTGTGTAGGGACGCTCAACGCCGTTATATTCACGAATCAGTTCAAAATGATAATCCAGCTAAAGTATGGAAGTTTCTACGCTCTTTGGGGATTGGCAAACAAACGGAAAACTCAGTCAGTCAAAAATTCAATATCGATGATTTAAATCAACATTTCTCAACCACTTCTGACTTTGATGTAGTGATAAAGTCTGAAACTTTGAAAAGAATCTCGTCCAAGCCAACACCCAAGCATTCTCCTTTTCTTTTTAGTCGATTTACTGACAGTGATGTTAAGAAAGCTGTGAAATCCATTACATCTAATGCTGTCGGCAGTGATAGCATTAGTCGCAACATGATTCTACCCATACTGGATGTCATTAATCCTACCCTTACCCATATCCTTAATACATCCATAACCTCTTGTGTATTCCCAACAGCCTGGAAAGAAGCCCAGGTTACTCCTTTGCCAAAAAGACCCAATCCCGCTTCCTTTTCTCAATTTCGTCCTATTTCCGTACTACCTATCCTTTCCAAAGTCCTCGAACGCTTAGTTCATCAGCAGCTAAGTGTTTTCCTGAACCGTAATTCCCTTTTGAATCCTCACCAGTCTGGTTTTCGTCCTGGCCACAGCACCACCACAGCCCTTATTAAAATTACAGATGACATCCGGCATGGCATGGACAATGGCTTGCTGACTGTGCTATCGCTGCTCGATTTCAGCAGTGCTTTTAATAATGTTGACTTTGAAGTGCTACTCGGTATCCTACGCTCTATTAACATATCTCCTGAAGTAATCGACTGGTTTCATAGTTACCTGTATGGACGCCGGCAGCGCATTCGAGTTGATGACGACTATTCGTCGTGGTGTGATCTTTCTGCCGGTGTTCCACAGGGCGGCGTACTATCTCCTTTATTATTCGCTGTTTTCATAAACTCAATTTCCAATGAACTTACTTCATCCTATCACCTCTATGCAGACGATCTCCAAATTTACACGCAGGCACCGGTTGCTACACTAAATCAAGCAGTCGCAGCGATAAACTCTGACTTTGACCGCATACTGCAATGGAGTAAGTCGAATGGACTTCTTGTGAATCCTGAGAAAACTCAAGTAATTATCATCGGTAGCTCACGGATGCTGTGTAAAGTTGACTGGACCTGTATGCCAAGTTTTCTCTTTGATGGGAAGCTTATCCCTATTAGTGATAAGGTCAAAAATCTTGGAGTTATATTTGATAGTGAGCTGTCCTGGAGACCCCATATAACGGAGTTGAGTCGGCGGTTATTTCTCTCCTCCAGATCACTTTGGCGGCTGAAAAACTTCCTGCCCATCGCCACCAAAATTAAGCTTGCAGAGTCGTTACTTTTGCCCATACTTGATTATGCCGACGCCAGCTATCTCGATTTGACTCAAGAGCAACTTAATAAACTTGAGCGCCTCCAAAACTTTTCCATAAGGTTCATATTTGGGTTACGCAAGTATGACCACGTATCTGAATTTCGAAAAAAACTCAAGTGGTTGCCAATTCGTTTTCGCCGGAATACTCACATTCTTTCATTGCTTTATAGTATTTTATTCATCCCTAATACTCCACAGTACCTTAAAGAACGCTTTGAATTTATTTCTTGCTCTCACAATTTACGCCCTTCCAGTCAACAAAGACTTATTACTCCTATTCATAATACAACGTTCTTCAATAATTCTTTCACGGTTAAGGCTGTCCAACTTTGGAATTCATTGCCTGTTGCTGTCAGACAAGCAAAATCCCTAATAACATTTAAGAACTTAGTCAGGAAATTCTATCTGCAATATAATGATATGTAATTTTATATAATTAGTAGATATTATATTGCATATAGTTATATGTTTATTATGTTTAAATAGTTGCATATTATCACCATATCTTGTGTATGTATATAACTTATGTGTATATTTGTATATATAGTATAGTTATATATTTATTATTATAATGTAAGTAATCGTACAATAATTATGTATACCACCGTCGCCACTCCTAATCAAAATATTCTTGCCACGGGTTGTCTGGAAGAGATCGCTTTTTAGCGATAAGACCGCCCTTTGTACCCAACTAGACTAATTAATACTAGTTCGTAAGTTTTTCTGTAATGGTGTACAATAAAGTGTTATCTATCTATCTATCTATAATTACTATTTTCCATTCTCTAACATAGTTTTTAATTAGATATTGATTGTCTAATTATAATTATTTCTTCCTTTCAGAACTATCTCTGCCAAGTGAATAACTAGTTTGCCTCCTTGATGAGATATTTGAATTAAGAACATATACTATCTGCAGGTCCTGTATTACATAACCTAAAGTAACAGAAGACGATAATTGGAATATCAAATATTCTTGAAATATTTATTAAGACTACGTTTTAACGGTTTTAAGCGCGGTAATTACCGCGCTTAAAACCGTTAAAACGTAGTTTTATTATGTATACAAGTCGCGAAAACTTAAGAAAATATTATATTTATTAAGGCAGATTTTTAAAGCAATGGTTTTTTTGTGTCCCTAATCCACTTAGGTAACCTATTTCATTAATTTATTGTAGATTAGTCGCTAGTAGTTATTTCTAATGCATGTTTCACGCTCTAATCTTTGATTTACTGGAGAAATTCAAGATTTTGAAAATGTGAATAATTCCCTTTTTTTAAATCTTTGTTTCAGCGCCATCTATTATCACGAGTCGAAACTACATGAGAATGAAGCGCATCTTACAATGATTTTATCGGGCTTTTACGTTAACATAAGCTAGATGTCGTCCTTCTTGATTATAATATTTGTATTTTCATTAAATAGCTTTAATAAAGGTTATTTATTAACCAATATTTCGGTAATAATCAATATGAGTTAACATATTCAAATAGAACTCGCATTTTCCTACATATTATTAATCTTTTGAAAAATGCCTTTTTGACCACCTGAGTATCGTCACAGTACCACAAGGTAGTATATTAGGCCTATTGCTCTTTCTACTGTATATAAATGACTTGCCTTCAGTAACAAAACATCAGTGCGTATTATTTGCGGATGATTTGTCGATAGTCGTAACAAGAATGGATAAAAATGACGATTACCAAAAAATAATGCAAAATCAAATAGGAATAGTATTAGACTGGTTACAAAGAAATAAGTTAAAGGCTAATTGATCAAAAACCAAATTTATTTATTTCCATAATTACAATAATATAGACAATTTTGATGCTAACTTAACATTTAGTAATGACGTAATAGAAAAGTTGACGAATTTAAATTTTTAGGTATATTACTTGACAAACATTGTAACTGGAAAGCTCATGTGGATTTGGTATGTAAAAAAATTAACAAATTTGTATTTGCCCTAAATAGACTAAGACGCACAGCCAATCAAAAGACGGCTCTAACTGCATATTATGGGTATGTTGAATCGGTGTTACGTTATGGATTGATTATTTGGGGAAATTCCACAGACATTAAAAGAGCCTTCATTGTACAGAAAAAATGCATAAGGGCAGTCTGCGGAGTTGGACCCTTGTTATCTTGCAGACCACTTTTTAGAAAATTAAAGGTACTCACGTTGACTAGTTTATATATATTTCAAATAGGAAGCTTTGGTAAAAAAACAATCCATTAATGTTTGATAAATATTCTGAAAGCGTTAGTTCTAGAGTAAAATTTAGAGATCCCACTAGATTAGTAACACCTATCTGCAACACTACGTTAACTACTTCAAAATACATCTCACCCATTTATACCTAAACTGAAACTCTTACTTAGCTTAGCCCCCAATAACCGATATTGGTATTATAAAAACGTTCCATGCCTAATAAAAACATTACAAAGAATTTCTAGCTTGAATCAACCTTATTATCAATCCTCAAAACCTATTATTTATTCAATTACGTATGAAGCCTTAAATTTTCAACCTAAAGTCTTGCTAAACTTTATATATCCAAAAACGATCATAATGCTAATTCCACTTTCAACCAAAAGCTACAGTCGGAATGGTCTGACTGGACACCTATTTATACTGAGGCCTCAAAATCAAACAAGAAGGATGAAGTCGGCACTGCAGTTTGGTGCCCTATTTATCAACTTGCACTAACCTTTTTATCCGTGCAGGAACGGAGAAAGAATACAATTTCCTGCGGCCCGGCGGCCTGTCGTAAGAGGCGACTAAACCACCCACAGCCAGGTGGTAGAGTATTTGCATGACTGGATGGCGACCACCCCTGGTCTAGAGTATGCCGCCATAACAACCTTGTGTTGTGTTCCGGCATTAGTGACCAGGTTCCAGTCTCCTTTAAGAGAGCAGCAGCGCATTTGTACCACCTTTGTTGTTGCAAATGTCCATAGGCGATGGTAACCGCTTTCCATCTAGTGGGCCGTCTGCCTGTCTGCTGAACGCCTGCAATAAAAAAAATAAAAAAAAAACCTTCAAATGTCCTTCTCTAACATCGGTTTTTACTGGAGAGACCATTGCTATTTTGGAGGCGGTTAAATTCGTATTGGATAACAAAAATAAATTCAAAAAAGTTATTATTTTCTCAGACTCCCTTAGTTGTTTGCAGGCTATTCTACACAGTAACCTCTCAAATGTATCCAAATCTCCCTTAGTTTTCAAAGTCAAAGAAATGTTATTTCACCTATATGACCATGTTGAAGTCATACTAGCTTGGATTCCCAGTCATTGCGGTATAAGTGGCAATGAAGTTGTTGACCAACTAGCGAAGGGTGCCATTGTCTCAGGGTGCCTTGACCACCGCCTTGTTCAGACGCAAGACCTATGCTCCAAAGCCAAAGTTGATTTGACTGAAGACTGGCAATTGAGTTGGTCTAAGACAAGTATGGATAGAGGTAGACACTATAAAGACATTCAACCTTTTATACCAAACAAACCCTGGTTCTCTAAATACCGCTCTCTTAGCAAATCAATGATTTCCATAATCTGCAGACTCCGGTTGGGACACCTATGTTCTACGGTCTATTTAAATATAATTGGTGTACGCAGTACTCCTATTTGTGACTGCGGCACTGAAGAGGGATCGCCAGATCATAAATTTTTTAACTGTCCATATATTCTCAGTCTTTGTATGAAATCCTCCCAAAAAAAAATCCGAAGCCCATAAACATAAAATTCCTACTTGTAAATATTCATAATCCTATGGTCCTTAATATAATTTGTAAATATATAAACATGTATAATATTAAATTGTGATGTCCTTTATCTATATGTTCAAGTGCCTATGTATGTTATAAATTATATTTCATTTTTTATTATTCTTATGTCTTTCTAGGTGGTGGTTTTTTTATGTGAAGAAGATAATTAAAAAATAATAAAAATAAAAATCAATGTAAACTGCCTTTTCCACACTTGACATTGGCAGTAATGGTCGTTGGCTAAACAAACGAACCTATTGCCAAAAAACGAAAGAAAGAAGAAGAAAAACATCTCAGAAAAATGAAAGAAAGTTTAATAGTTCATAGTTTACATACATAAACAGAAAAAATGAAAATGTCTGCGACGTATAAAATAAACAAACATTTTAGTAAAAGGAAAATGAACGGAAAAAGTCAGAAGAAAAATTAATATCTCTTGGCTCCTGTCGCAGGCCGACGTGTCTTAGGAGGAGGCACAGGTACATGCTCTTTTGCTTTTCTATTAGGTACTCATGTTGCTTACCACAGGTGGGTACTTTCTTTATTGTTACCATTTGACCTATGCTATATGTACATGGTAATTGTAACATGTATGTCTCCGCAATATCGTAGAGAAGCAGCTGGCTATGGGCCGGAAGGTTTTCTGCGGTTTTGTGGATCTAGAGAAAGCATTTGACAGGGTTGTGCGGAAGGACCTCTGGGACATATTGCCCGGATATGGGATTAATGGCCAATTGATGCGTGCTGTGCAGTCCACTTACGAGGGCTGTATGGCATGCGTGCGGGTGGAAGGCAGCCTGTCGCCCTGGTTTGACGTCAATATTGGCGTCCGCCAGGGCTGCGTGCTGTCGGCTTTGCTGTTCATCCTATATCTGGACGATTGTCTCCAGAGAATAAGATTGATGGATGTTGGGGTGCGGATGAGTGATCTAGTTGTAAGCACCTTGCTTTATGCGGATGATGCCGTGCTTTTAGCCGAATCGCCATCAGAACTGCAAACACTAGTCACAATGATGAAAGATGACTGTCAGGCGAGAGGCTTACATTTGAATGCGAAGAAAACAAAGGTTATGGTGTTTGAAAGAGAAGAAACCAGAACGAATGCAAGGATAATGGTCGATGATGTTATGCTAGAGCAAGTGAATGAGTTTGTATATCTTGGATGTGCTTTTAGCAGGGATGGAAGGTACACCGCTGATATAGAAAGAAGAGTGAATTTGGGGAATAGTGTGAATGGAGCGTTAGGTAAACTTCTAGGCGCTAAGAACCTCAGCCAGAAGGCCCAGCTCGCCGTACACAACGCGGTACTGGTACCTACGCTCACGTATGGATGCGAGAGTTGGGTATGGAAGAGAGAGCATGAAAGTAGAGTAAACGCGGTCGAGATGCGAGCACTGCGCAAAATCTGCGGAGTGACGCTCGCGGACCGCGTTCGTAATACCGAAGTAAGAAAGAGAGTTGGTCTGAAAGAGAGTGTCGGGGTGAAGGTAAGGAAAGGAATGCTCCGGTGGTTCGGGCATGTGGAAAGAATGCATGATGAAAGAATGACTAAACAGATATACAATGCAAAAGTGGATGGATGCAGAAGTCGTGGAAGGCCACGACACACCTTCCATGATCAAATTGATCGTGTACTAGCAGAAGGTGATGTCAGGAGCCTTAAGAACAGACGAGTGTGCATGACAAGAGTTATGAATGTCAAAGAGGCAAGTGAGGTGTGTAAGAATAAGCCTAAATGGCACTCTGTTGTTCGTGCCTACCCCGCAAGGGAGCTGGCGTGAAGTTATGTATGTATGTATGTATGTATGTAATTGTAACAATTACCATGTGCTAACAACGGTGAAGGAAAACATCGTGATGCAACCTGCACATCGAGATAACCGATGTGTCAAACCTGCCAAGCTGCCTTGGACAAGCGTGGCGGGTACACTGTCTGTTCCCCCTATAATGGGAGGCCCGAGCTCAGCAGTGGGACATTAATGGGCTGATATTATATATATATATATATATATATATATATATATATATATATATATATATATATATATATATATATATATATATATATATATATATATATATATTATGTACATGTAAGAATTTTTACATCTATACATATAATAAAACTGTAGAGGTCGAATTTCTGTACAATGAGAAAAAATGCTAAAAACCGAGTCAGGGGGATGTAAGAAGTGAAATAGAACTAATTTAGATTTTTTGTTTCTGTTTGTCTGTCTGTTTGTACCAGTTAATTTCTGAACCGAGTGGATCGATTTAAATGAAATTTTGTATGATGGTAGCTTATATCCCTGGTCAAGTAGTAAAGAAAGTACTCACCTGTTTACTAGTAGGAAATAGTATTTCTTTTTTAATTTGAAAAATACATTTCTTTGTATGGGATGTTTGGAGTTTGGAAAATCCCTTCCCAGTAATATAACTGAAAATGCGATTGTCCTGAAAAAATATAACAAAGGTTATAATTGCTACAGCAGTTCTTCACATCATTTGTAGGACCTAGTATTGAGAAAGTGGCCCCTGAAGCAGAGTTGTCGAGAGAAAGTGAAGTTACTCTGACATCAAAAAATTTGGAAAATAATGTTACTCATAGAATAGATATAATTTCAAATTATTTTCAATAATACATATATATTATACCTGCCTCTAAATATAATCTAATATTACGTCTGTCTAATATATTGAAATAAAAAGTTGCCTGTGATAATTTAGATTGTAAGCTATGATTGTACTACAGCTACACTTTATTGAAAATTCTTTCAGCCATTTTGTGTTATTGACAAATAAACACTCACACAAACAAACTTTCACATTTATTTATATTTATAAGATTTGTAAATTGCTTAAAGTTCATGTAAATATATGTGTTGTGATGATAGCTATATTTTACTTAAATTATGCTAAATATAAATGGAACAATGTCCAGGAAATAAAATATACAGATACTATAAAGTTGTTTAATTTCGAAATAAAAGGTACATTACATATTGTGCGGATTGGCACGTAAATATTGAGAATAAAATAGGCTTGCAATTAAATTATTTGTAAACTCACCGCTCGCTCCGTATTCGAATTTTGAAGATTTTGTAATTGGGTTGGTGGCGCCAATGACACTAATGTCACTTGTCACACGCGACACTGATACGGTGAGCGGTTTATGGTTATTGCAAGCATTACAAAACCCTTCATTCCCCCCACCGAAATCCGCCAGGATTTCCCGGTTATAAAACCAAGGACAATGATAGATGTTTGAATAACAAAGTTGAAAATAATTAGCATCAAATAACAATAGCTAAATACATTAGAGTAGTGGACTGTATAATAATAATAAAAGTTATCTATCTTAAGCTAGATACTCACACAATTCGGTAATTGCGTGAGCTTATTAAAACAATTAGATACATAAAATTAGCATGTTTCCTGCTCCAGAGGGAGAGGACTAAGTTTAACGACAGGTCTTATAAATTCGCTTGTTGGTGTACGAACTTTCACCACACGAATAACACCATCTGGACCGGGAAAGAGCTGCGCGACTCGACCAAGTGGCCAGTGTAAAGGTGGTGCATCGGAGTGGATGAGAACCATGTCGCCGACATTAATTTTTCGACAACTTTTTTGCCATTTGTAACGTTGTTGAAGCGTGTGTAAATATTCATTCCGCCATAGACTCCAAAACCGTTGGGAAGCCTGCTGGACTAACTGCCAACGCGACAGTCTGTTAGTAGGTTCATCAGTCAGTACGTACTCTGGAACTGTGAGAAGCTCGCGACCTACTAAAAAATGACCCGGTGTCAGTACTTGAAATTCGTTAGGATCGCTGGACAAACCAGTTAACGGACGTGAGTTAAGTACGGCCTCGACTCGTGCGAAAAGAGTACTCAACTCTTCAAATGTTAATGAGCGATCGCCAATAACGCGTTTTAAATGTTGCTTCGCCGATTTAATACCACTTTCGTATAGCCCGCCAAAATGGCTGCCAGCTGGTGGATTGTATTTCCAGTTGATTTGACGCGAATTGAAGCCGTCTAACATTTGATTATAGTTTTCATTGTAAAATTGTACTACTTCCGCAAGATGCTTTCCTGCAGCAATAAAATTTCTGCCGTTGTCCGATACCAATGTGTGACAAAGCCCACGCCTAGCCGTAAACCGGTCGAACGTAGCCAAAAAACACTCCGCAGTGAGCGCTGAAAGAGCTTCTAGGTGAACGGCACGCGTCGCGCAACAAACAAAAAGACATAAGTAACTCTTATGAACTTTTGCGTTACGCCGGTGACTCTCTTTTGTGTAAAATGGCCCACCTATGTCAAGACCCACCGTGTGAAAGGCATGTATGTCTTGGCAACGATATTTAGGTAGGTTGCCCATGATTGGCTGCAATGTAGTTGGCTTAGCCTTGAAGCATGGAATACACTTAGATATGCATGAACGAATGACACTGCGTGCTAAAATTATCCAGTATTTTTGACTTATCAAACTTTGCAGAGTACGCGGACCTACGTGTAAATAAATTTTATGATAATGTTCTATCAATAAATAAGTGAAATGACACTTCTTCGGTAAAAGTAGCGGGTGTTTTTTTTCCATAGGGTAGATTAGACTCGGCAAGTCTACCCCCCACCCTGAGGAATCCCAGGGGATCAATAAAGGGACTTAAATTTTTCAAAGACTTCACATTGTTTCCTTTTGATATTGATTCAATTTCATCGGAAAAATGTGCAAGTTGAACACTTTTGACAAGAATGTTATGTGCTTTAGTTAGATTTAAAATAGTAGGAACACTAGTGTTGCGCAATGATTTAGATGTTCGACAATTATCGATAAATTGCCAACATCGAGCAAACACATTAAGAAGTTTTGAAAACTTTGAATATTTCTGAATTACATCATTAATATAATTCGAATTCTTATCTTTAGTGTTACAAGCTTGTAGTAATGTTATGTTAGCTTGCTTCACTTCAGGTACATTTACAATTTTGAATTGTTCAATGTGTTTAATTGGCCAGTAGTCATATGAAGTGTACAACCAGGCTGGTCCATCAAACCATTCCTTCGACGCCATCAACGTCGAAGGAAGTGCACCTCGAGAACATATATCTGCAGGGTTGAAAGTGCCACTAACGTGGGACCAACTTTCATTTGAAATGGTATCTAATATTTTCGAGATACGAGTAGCAACAAACGTTTTAAGATTATAAGTAGGAATGTTTAGCCATCCTAACACCACAGACGAATCTGTAAACAGAAATATATCATGAATCGGGATCTGTTCAAGAAGAATTGATTTTGTGTATTTTACGAGCTTGGCCAATAAATGCGCAGCCATTAGTTCAAGACGAGGGATACTGACAGTTTTCAAGGGCGCGACTTTGGATTTAGCTAAAATCAAACTCACTTTGACCTCGCCATCATTATTAAGTGAACGTAAGTAAATAACTGCTGCATATCCTAAGCTGGATGCATCACAGAAACCTACGATTTGATATCGTGAATGCTTCTTGATTGTAGCCTGACGATCATGTCTTAAATTGGATAAGAGCGGTAGTTCGGACGCATATGCCAACCATTCCTTCTCTAGATCAAGGGGAAGTGGTTCATCCCAGCTGAGATTCTTGATCCAAAGCTTCTGCATAAAGGATTTTGCATAAAAAATACATGGTGCAACAAAACCAAGGGGATCGAACTGGCGACCAATTTGTGACAAAATGTTTCTTTTCGTAACTTCTCCTCCCAGGGGTACTGTGCGAAAAGAGAAACAGTCTGTATGAGGTTGCCACTGGAGACCCAGAACTTTGAGTGACAGTTGATCATCGTCGAACTCAACTGGAGTCTCCCGATGAGACTCTGGTACTGCTGCGAGAACAGAGCTATGGTTACTAGCCCACTTTCTTAATACGAAGCCAGCCTTCTCCAGTAGAATGCGAAGATCTGTCTGCAGTCGTAGAGCATCCTCGATATTTGGCTCAGACCATAACAAGTCATCCATGAAAAATCCACATTTTAAGACCCGAGCAACCAATGGATAGTTGCGTGCTTCGGTGTCTGCTAAGGTGTGCAATACCTTAATTGCCAAGTAGGGGCTGCTGGCCACACCGTAAGTTACTGTGTTGAGCTCGAAAACCTGAATAGGTTGATCTGTTGAATCTCTCCACAATATGTGTTGATATGGACGCTGCTCCTTATGAATTAGTATCTGTCGATACATTTTACAAATGTCTGCAGATAGACAAACATCATGCAAACGAAAATTAATTAATATTTTATTAATATCTGCCTGAAGTTTCGGACCGGGTAAAACAACATCATTTAAAGATTTGTTGTTTTGCACGATGCATCAAATACAGTCCGTAACTTTGTGGTGGTACTTGCTGGTTTGAAAATACAAAAATGTGGAATCAAATATTTTGATGCGACATTTTGTATATTTCCTAAGCGGGTCATGTGACCCAGTGATTCATACTCCGACATAAACGTTTTGTATTCAGACTTGAGCAGAGGGTCTTTATCAAGTCTCTTCTCTAAATTGATCAACCTACGTATGGCCATCTGTCGAGAATCACCGAGAGCGTGGTCTGACTTAAACGGGTACTTGACAGTATACCTTCCGCTTTCATCCCGACTATGATCAGTAGCAAACTGCTCTTCTGCCAATATATCGTCCGGTTTTACCGACTTTTCTGACGGTATATTCTCAATATCCCAAAAATTCTCCATAACTCGATCAAGACTTACGTTACTGCTCAAGCCACAGAAGGTTTGATCTGTCTTACTGCTGCTAGCTGTCGCCATTGCAGTGTTCCTTTGTGCTAGCAGGTCTAAGTCTACTGGGCCTGTTATAACGTAGCCAAATATAGATTCAATAGCGACCGGCATCCCCATTTGAACAGGCATTATTTTCTTGCCGCTGTAAATGAATGGAAACAGGTCACCAGCTATAAGTAATTCAATGGGTGCCGGCGTATGAAACGGCGGATCAGCCAACACAAGATTTTCACTGTTGGTAAATCGCCAGCAATGTTAGATACGATTACAGCATCAGTTGTCAAAACTGGTGAATTACTGTTACGTGGTTTTAACGTACAGGTGGTCATACCAAAATGGTGAACTCGATTACCACCTAGGCCAATGGGCTCGAATGCACATTTGCGACGTGATAAATCTAGCTTTGCTGCACAACTTTTAGTTACATAACTGGACATAGCGCCACTGTCGATAAGTGCACGTACGGTGTGGTATTGACCCCAAGCATCTGCGACGTGGACGACCGCGATGCCCAGCAGAACTGTTTGTTCAGTGGAGCATGTGAGTGCTACTACACTCTCCTTGGACTTAGTCGAGTCTGTGTGGAGAGTAATATGATGCCTTTTTTTGCAGACCGTACAACTAAATTTGGACGTACAATCCTCCGTGGTGTGATTGTCACGCAAACAATTCTCACACAGACTGAGCTCTTTGACTTTAGCAGTGCGTAACTCAGGTGTAAGATCGTTGTAGTCAGTGCATCTATATATCGAATGTGGCTTTTGACAATATAAACAAGACAGTTT
Source organism: Dendrolimus kikuchii (assembly GCA_019925095.2). Classification (NCBI taxonomy): domain Eukaryota; kingdom Metazoa; phylum Arthropoda; class Insecta; order Lepidoptera; family Lasiocampidae; genus Dendrolimus; species Dendrolimus kikuchii. The sequence continues at coordinate 123,471 of JAHHIN020000030.1, forward strand.
TGAATCACTCTTTTTTATATTGGCCACAGCCGAGGTGAACGTGAGCTTGTGAGGGTGAGTTTTGTTACTTTCAGAATATTTTGACATCGCGAGAGGGGGCGATTTGGAAGGGGCTTGCTTGACAGGTCCTAATGATTTACCTGTTACAGTCTTACACTCCGCCATCTCAATTACGCGCGCCTGTCTCTCAACAAATGCTAATAATTCCGTTATTGTTGGTAAGTTTCCCGGAGGCACGGATTGTTCAAATGCTCGCCTAGTGACCGGGTCGAGATTACGCAAGGAAATATAAAATAATATAAAACTTGACATGTCGGGTATGTCAAGAATTTCTAGAGCCTTGATATTTTCTTGAAAAGTGTTTAAAAATATATTTAAATTGGTAGCCGACTCGCAAACAATCGGTTTGAAGTTATCTAAATAAGCAGTAGCTAGCGCGCGCTTATTCTCGTAACGCTTCATAAGCACGCTCCACACTATCGCGTAATTATCGGCGTTTACCGGCATCTATCTCACTATGGATAGCGCTGGCCCGCTAACACACGAAAGTAAATAGTAATATTTCTCGATATCGCTAATACTAGAATTATCGTGTATAAGACTTTTAAATGTATCACGAAAAGTAGTCCAGTTTTCTACTTTACCGTCGAATTTAAATAGTTGAATTTCCGGTAATTTAACCCGTCGCTTATTTCCACCATTTTGTTCACTATGTTCGTTTTCCATTTTATTTAAACCTTCGTTAAGTTTCAACGTATTCACAACACTTTTTATCGAATAATATAACTCATCAAAAGACTCGATGTCTTTGTACGATGGCACAAATTTCTTTTTGTATTTTCGTGATATAGAATTTATCTCTGCCACACATCTATCGAATTCTGTACGAATACTACCTAAGTCTTGAACCCTAGCAGAAAATTCGACTTCTAAAGATGAATTATTTTTAACCGCTTTAGACATTTCATATAAACGTTGAGCGCGAACAAAACACATTTCTTTCATCGTTACAAATGGCTGTAATAGGTCCTCATATTGTACGTCGTCCATCATTTTGATTAAGTACTAAAATGGGACTAAGTAACCGTAAGACACAACCGGTATTAACAGATGATGATATTCGGGTGAAGTTCGTAAACACAAAATATAATTACTTCGATACACAACACTCCAAATGCATAAAGAATGTGACACGAAATTCCTTAATACAATGTTGCAATACTACACTTGTTTGAAAAATGAACACAAAATGACGGTCGTAATTTAACAAGAAAACAACTATTTATAAATGCAATTAGTACAAATATTGATGAAATACACAAAAAACTCACTATTTAGACTGATATTTATAATATTAGATTAATAATTTCAATATAAATTACAATTTAAGAAAATTACCTACCCACATAAAAAGTCGATAAGGTGAAGATATTTTAATTGTTCACAAAACACTTTATTTTGGTTTTAACTTTAAGTATTGATTATATAACTGGGTTATCCTGGCTCGAATAGATCAAAATGTGCGGATTGGCACGTAAATATTGAGAATAAAATAGGCTTGCAATTAAATTATTTGTAAACTCACCGCTCGCTCCGTATTCGAATTTTGAAGATTTTGTAATTGGGTTGGTGGCGCCAATGACACTAATGTCACTTGTCACACGCGACACTGATACGTTCCGGTGAGCGGTTTATGGTTATTGCAAGCATAACAAAACCCTTCACATATTATTAAAAACTTTTTTAATGTAGGTAATTCTAATAGCTACATTTAGGTTATTTACAATTAATATTTACATTCACAGTATACACACAAACTTAAAATTAAAATATACAAATGTGAAACATCCTAGAACTTATTTTTTTTTAAATTAAAAACTAAATGTTTTAATATAACTAAAACAAACAATTTTATACATTTTCTCCCTTCAAATTCCTAATCTCTAAAGGGGTTTGGATAAAAGTGGCTTGATTTTTTAAGTTTGCGGCCAGCGATGACATTTATACAGTAGATAGTATACAGTAATAAAAACACTTTTTGTTTTAACGTTTTTGTCTAACATACATCGGAGCCGAAATATGTGAAAAAATTGAACCAATTAAAACATACATTATTTTTTATTAGATTTTGGGTTTTCATGCACAAAACTTTTTAATCTGCCATTTATTCGTTAGTAGTATTAGGGTAATAGTTCACTTTAATTAGATATGTTATATTATTTCAAAAGCCATGCACAAAAACATGAATCTTGCAACAAATAACCTTGCATAAAACTGATACCGTAAAACGGGGTCGATAGGCACGTTTCGTAATTTTGGATTCGATTATCTTTAATTATTTTTATGTCTGAATAAACGCTTACATTATTTTAAAATGAGTCTTATTGTTAATTTTATCATTTTATAATAATTTCATTGGTTTTACTCATGCATTTAGAAATAGATTGATAAAATATAAAGGGGTTTGTTCGGAGGTTTGCATGATTTTTTTATGAGCGGCCACTTTTTTAGCTATTGCTATTTAATAGTCCTATACTTGAGATACAAGACTATTTAAAAAACTTGGTCCTGAGTTACATTGGAGCCGAGCTATTTAAGATCAAAATCGTGCTGCGTGAACTTAAGGTATCAGTTTTATGCAAGGTTATTTGTTGCAAGATTCATGTTTTTGTGCATGGCTTTTGAAATAATATAACATATCTAATTAAAGTGAACTATTACCCTAATTGAATATGTTTCTTATTAGAACATAGGTACTTATACACATAATAAAAAGTAGTTGTTCTTGTAATTACATTTAATACACATAACTTTTTTACAATTATATTTATTAATCCACTAATTAGGTCTTATATATCTATAATCACACGCGAGAAAAGAAAACTAAATAAAACGCTCACTATAATGACATTAAATGTGCACGTTATTTAGTTTTCGATATCGGGTTCTTCATACGCTTCGTTCTCTACATCATGCCTGATTATTGTATCTAGGAACTGAGCAGGAGAAGACAAATGGTTTTGGTGCCTACCCCATCCCAAATACCACACGATTGACATGACATGGGAACAACAACCTAATGTACGTTTTCCAACAATGCAAGAGCAATAATGACCTAAAATAGCATCCCGACACTGAAGCCCTCGTTCTAACAAAATATAGACATAGTAAGTTCGGCTCGATACATGCCTGGATTGGATTCTTCCTCTCAAAAGCCATGGATTGTTACAATCTAAGTTAACGTTTGTGAAATCTTCCAGGTTGGGTTCTTTAAATATTTCAATTAAATAGGTTCCGTTTTTTATGTGTTCACCATAATAGCTACGTGCTTGCTCTACTTGATATGTGCCCAGGGCATAAATGATGAGGTCATCATTACTTAAAACTGGAAACTCATCTCCGCCAAGATCAGCGGCATTTATAGATTGAAAATGAGCCCGTCTTCTGTTTAAATTATTTTCTAACACATATTCACTTAAGCGATTTTGAGTACCAAACCTTAATCTTACTTGGTCGATAATTTTGCTGACTAGATAATGATCAGTCAAAGGTACACCAAATGCATTTAATAAAGCTCCGGCAATTTTAATTTCAACTAGCAAGTGGGGTGTTGCTAGATTAAAATATTGAGCGCGTAACTGGCGAAACTGATTTTTCAGTCTCCCATTAATCGTTTCGACAACCCAACGGCACATAGATACTTTTCTCGATTCATTCGCCTGTAAAACAGTGACTTGATATTCCGTTTCATCTTTTGAGGCGGGCATGTATGTGCGGTACCCACAAGATTCTACTTCTTCGATGCTGTCTCGTAATCCCCTGTCTAAAATCAGGACATCGTCTTTATTAAAAAACCAATGAAAGGGGTCAATTTGGCTACACATTATTTCAGAAAGGATAGTCGCATCGGATTTGGTAGGTTCATATAAACCATAAATGTCAATAATATGACCATCAGGGCAAACTACTAAGAATGGTTTAACTAAATGCCGGAATTTGTGCAGGCTATATGATTTTCTTAGGAAATAATAGTTACTGCTTTTTTACAAATAAATATAAGTCCCATCAAGTATCACTATGGCTTATATATAAAATTACGTTTTACGTTTTCTTAAAATGTTCATCATATCTTTTATCATGGTCACCGAAAACCTGCTTAGTGCACGGCGTGTATTATTATCAATATCTTGCCATATAGAGTTGGAGTGTTCTTCACACACTCGTGATCCACGGGTAATATAAAATGTTTTTTTTTGAAGAATTATGGATTTCAAATCAACATGAATTCTGTGAAGATTCATATTGTTACAACCAGTATAAATACACAATTGGGAATTAAACGGTGCTCGTGTATACCCAGTTATTTCAACCATTTGCACTCTATCTACTTGCACAGCTTGGTCTTGCACTAGAAGTTCATGTTGTTCTATGAAAACAGGTTCGTTATTAGAATATTCTTGGATTGGTTCATCTTGGCTCTGTTCTGTAGGTTGATTTTGTTCGGGACGGGTTTACAGTTGTTGTCCAGTTTGTTCATTATTTTGAAAATGCCGCTGAGCACGTTGGAAGCATGGCCGACATATTTGTTCATCTCCATTAAACTGCAAAATGAAATAGGTATATTGAGACAAGAGAGATTAAGGTGAGAGTTGTAGCGTTGGAGGTTCCGTAAGTTAGTGTAATCAACCATGACACGTTAATAATGACAGTAGTGTATAGCGTTCCTAAGTGGTACCTATGTTTTACATTGGACAACTAAGACCACGTGCTAATATACTAATTTATGTTTTCAAATAAAAGGCAGCTTGCTTTCGGCGAAGTCTTTGGACCCTACAGCGGTTCTTTTATAACGTATTGTTTTTGATGTGACAATAAATCTTCCAAAAACTGTTTGCTTTACTCATTTCTAGAGCCTTTGTTTTGGCAGACTTTGCTATTGTGTCATAATGCGCAACCCGTGTAATTCTCTTATTGAGCTGCATCGGACAGCGGTACATATTTTTTCTTAAAACTACAGTTGTAAAAAGTATATTGCTTCCCAAAAACGCCCTTCTCGTTACCCCGCACTCATCTAATTGCTACACCTCTCTGTTCCCCGAGCCAAGACGAAGTAATGACACCAGCTCCAGAGATATTGTCATTGGGTTTTATGCACTATTTCTCAAATGCTCATCGGTGACTAATCATACGAGCCCGTATTCGGCGTCAGCAAGTCTATGATTGCTGTGGCGAACCGGTTATGAACTTTGAACGTTATCTAGTCTATTCGATTCGGAGTGATCAAAAAGACGCCGCCGGCACGCTATAAAACTCGTAAAACATTAGGATGTCTTATTGTTTGTTGTTTTGTAGTGAAAAAAACCACCACCCAACTCAAATATACCGACACAGGTCTCAAAATCATAGTTATGTAAAAAAGAACACTGGATGCACTTAGCATAATATCTTTAGGAATAGTAAATAATGAATGACTCACCTGGTATATGTTATTAACTTCAGCACAATATGGTATCAAAAAAGAGTGGTTCTGCATAAATTCAACTGTTAAAGTTATCGACCTCCGACGAGTACCACCAATTCGGTTTAAACTTCTTCGACAACTGATACATGTAGAAACACTAATATTAACTTCATCCATGTTCAAAATTCAGATCATTGGGGATTAAATTTAAGCGGTTCAGTTCAGAATTCCAGGCAACAAGAGAAGTATTATAAGTCACAGAGTCCAGAAAGAAAAGCGAGGTCGTTGATGTTAAACACAGGTAAACAACAAGTTTACAAGATTAAACACGCGTGCACTTAACTCAAAAGCCAAACGGCGAGTGACAGGCACAATGTCTGCCGCCGAATGGTACGTTGTAATTAGTCGATGCGCTCGGTACTCATGCGGCGTCCGATCGCGAACAATACTACTAACGAACAAACTGCAGATTAAACAGTTTTGTGCATGAAAACACAAAGTCAAATAAAAAATAATGTATGTTTTTATTGATTACATTTTTTTCACATATTTCGGCTCCGATGTATATTAGACAAAAACGTTAAAACAAAAAGTGATTTTATTACTGTATACTATCTACTGTATAAATGTAATCGCTGGCCGCAAACTTAAAAAGTCAAGCCTCTTTTACCCAAACCCCAATGTGACTAATCAACCCATGACTTCTATTAACCACGTTTTACGGTACCTTAAGTTCACGCAGCACGATTTTGAACTTAAATAGCTCGGCTCCGATGTAACTCAGGACCAAGTTTTTTTAATAGTCTTGTATCTCAAGTATAGAACTATTAAATAGCAATAGCTAAAAAAGTGGCCGCTCATAAAAAAATCATGCAAACCTCCGAACAAACCCCTTTATATTTTATCAATCTATTTCTAAATTCATGAATAAAACCAATGAAATTATTATAAAATGATAAAATTAACAATAAGACTCATTTGAAAATAATGTAAGCGTTTATTCAGACATAAAAATAATTAAAGATAATCGAATCCAAAATTACGAAACCTTGCCTATCGACCCCGTTTTACGGTATCAGTTTTATGCAAGGTTATTTGTTGCAAGATTCATGTTTTTGTGCATGGCTTTTGAAATAATATAACATATCTAATTAAAGTGAACTATTACCCTAATACTACTAACGAATAAATGGCAGATTAAAAAGTTTTGTGCATGAAAACCCAAAATCTAATAAAAAATAATGTATGTTTTAATTGGTTCAATTTTTTCTCATATTTCGGCTCCGATGTATGTTAGACAAAAACGTTAAAACAAAAAGTGTTTTTATTACTACAGTAATACTACAGTATACATACTATCTACTGTATAAATGTCATCGCTGGCCGCAAATTTAAAAAATCACGCCACTTTTACCCAAACCCCTTTACTTCTCATTCTCTAATTTAATATTTTCAACTATACTCTCTAATATTTTTTTCTTAACTATATAATATTCTGCTATAGCTATATTTCTGGCTTCACAACCGTCATCACTTTTTATTATCCTGCGTTTGGCACCTGTGAAAACAAAATGTGATATAAGAATCTGCATTAATTAAATAAATATTATAATTAAATTCCTTCTAGAATCATATTTTCTATGTAGTTTACAGAATCTTAATGTCATTGACATCTGCAATAGTTGTAAAATTGAGTCATTGAGGCTGCTACATATGTATATGTAATAATTTCGGTTTGGGCTTCCCCTTAGAGTATTGGACAGCACCACTTGACTCGGTGTACAAGTTTCAATACATAGGGGGGAATCAGAGCTAGGATATCTCAGTTGCGACTCAAATGTAATAACACTTGTCCACCATATACTTATATTCTTACTAAACAGGGTTATTAGTAGAACTTTAACAACCGCCCAGGACAAACTTACTTACACCATAAGTAACAATATCTTATCTGTAATTTTGAACAAATATGTTGTTTTAAAAAAGTAATAAAACACACTTGTCCTTGTGGTTGTATATGATGTTAGTAATATAGCTCTAAGATTTTGTTACATTTTACCATTAACTGTGTATATAAACAACATTTAAAAATAAAATATAAATAAAAGATAATATAACAACCATCAATAATATACTTTAGTCTCCCTATAAATTTATGACTGATTCGACCAGAAATAAAGCTACGTCTATTAATAATTTCACCAGTTATGAGAATGAGAAACTTTTTACCTTAATTCGGTCCATTCTTATTGAAGTACTACGCTAAAGCAGTTCTTCTTCAAATTCTCCCATTTAAGACGCAGTTGTTGAGGTGTACGGCGACAGATACCCACATTGGCATTCACAAACTACTATGGATACTACGTATTTGGCATTGGACGCGTCACAGATTTTGTTCCACTTTGCAACTCTTATTTTGTTACTTGAGGCCAGTGTTGCCAACTGTACCGTAATTACGGTAAAAACACCGTAATCAGCATAGATCTACCATCTACTGTAGGTTTATTATTACGGTAGCAAAATACACATCACACTGTACCCATTGAAGATCGTATTTTTTTAAATCTTGTAGATTATATATAACTAAAATAATTTTAGCGAGTTTGAATATCTATTGTCTGTACCTTAGGGTATTTTCGTTTTATTGTACCAACAACACTGTTTTATGCGTCAGGAATTTCCCCAATAGCGAGGTACCAGCTTGGAAATATTACGCGAACAAATTCGGTGGTACTTTATATATATGAATTTTCTTGAATACTTAGAACTTTTGAATTTACCTAGTTTATTTGTTTCTTAATCGACTATATTATTATATATTGCATTCATGCATATCATTACGTAAAAGTTTCTTGTGTTGTGTGTGATCTGAGTTTTTAAAATAATGGCGAGTGAAAGCGACAGCGCTACTGATCGAGAAGATAGCCTAATATGAGTACCGGCTTAGAGAAAGCGTTATAAGCAGAAGTTTCGGGAAGAATGGTTGCTGAATAAAGAATATAGTGATTGGCTAAGAAAAGATAACATGGACTTATCAAAGGCGTCCTGCAATGTTTGCTATACATCTTTCAGTGCAGAAATAAGTGTGATAAGACGCCACAAAGAAGGAACTAAACACGTGAACAGTTTAAAGAAATGTAGTGCTTAACGTCCAAAAAACAGCAGTCTATAGTAAGTATTTTTAAATCTATAGAAACTACTGAAAAGCACGATGCAAAGACGTTGCTGAGCATAAGCTATCTCATAATGTCATGAATCACTTAGCAGATTTGTTACCAGAGTTGTTCCCACATTCTCAGATAGCCAAAGATATTAGATTAAAAAGAACTAAAGTTCAAACTGTGATAAATAACTGTGTAGTGGATGCACTTACCACGTTTAGTTGTAGTTACTTGATTGAAGGTTGAATGAAGTTATTGAAGATTGAAAGTTGTTGAAGTGAAGGTTGCGTGTTCGTTAGTCGAGGATCACCAGTGAAGGGTGAGCCCCGATAGGGTGGAGGAGCGAGATGGAATGCTCCTCCGTCTCAAAGGAAGATCTTCCAGCGAGGCTAATGTTGTTCCTCGCAGGCCTAGGCCCGTCTGTTATAGTTGAAATTTTGTAATATATTCTTTGTATGTTTCGGGAAATGTTTGTGACATTAATTATTGCACAGCGCCATCTATTGGCTTGTAAGTGTTCCACTACACACCCCCTTGCTGAGACTGGAAGTCGATGGTAGACGAATGAAGTCGAGAGTTGTTCACAGCTATCAGTGCTTCTCGTAGTATGCCAATTCATTTATCACTTGGCAGTCCTGTGAGTCGGGAGGAGCAGGAGCTCGTGTGTCGGTTTCCAATGCGTATGGAAAGACGGTTGGAGTGGGCGATTAGCTTCGTGCGGGTCACGTGGCTGGACTGTGTTGGCTGTTGAGTGGTGGCTATCCACAGGAAGCAGCGTACAGCAGCCGGGATTTGGTTGCCGAAGTCGCCTGAGTGCGTAGCCGTGGTAGTAGAGATGGAGGTACATCGTGTTGCAGATGTGCGATCTAACCCTATAGTGGCTACCAGTGATGATTGGCAGTGGAGGCTAGCAGGATATACTCAGTATCTTGAGTTATGCGGGGAGTGTGGTACTGATGATGGTGCTTGAAGTTGAGGTAGAATTGATGTTCTATGGAGTTGGAGGCTTGAGGTTGAAGTGAAATCTTGAAGTTAATTTTTGAGACTTGATTCGCCTACCCGGCGAATTTTTCAACCCATCTGCCTGTCACTCAATGGATTACTCCAACTTCTCCATACACCTGCGGCGACACATGACGAGGCTGGCTCCGACACCATCCAGTCGTCATGGGGAGAGGACATTTTATATACCAAACACCTTGGCTACATGCAATTTTGTATTCCTCCTCCATGATGCTGTGAGACATCCACTCGATCCGCCATATACTGGGCCATATAAAGTCTTGGAGCGCGGCAAGAAGATCTTTAATATCCAGGTCAAAGCCAAAGAGACCACACTTACCACGTTTAGTTGTAGTTTTATATTATATTTGCTTAAAATATACCACGATCCTGGTTACCACACGCTCGGTTTTCCAACTCAATTATTTGTTTATACATTTATGGAATTTCATTTCATGTCTATCAGAAACTTTCGTATTATAAATAAAACTTGTATTTTAATCTAATTCATATTCATAAACAAAAGTAGGTCAAGTTCAAGGTCAATCTTTGGCATTTGACTTTTGACGTTTGACAAGTGCTACCTTATGAAAAACATAGCAACAACATTCTTTTGATCTACGCTATGTTTTCCATTCATGTTTAAATCATAATTTCTAATCATAAAATAAATTATATATAAATATCTATTTCAATTTTCTTATTTATTTAATTAAATTTAATTTACCAATTACATAATGATCTACTTTTGTTATTGTTATTCAATGCCTATATGCCTATGTTAGCCAGGACGTAAGGATACGACTAACCAATGAGAGATGTGTATAAAACTCGCTCTCATTGGTGGGAATTCAAAAATGTAAAAAGAGACACGGTTTTTGAATTCAGTTAAGAGAGACCATTTTGTACGACAAAAAGATACTTACAAAAGTGAAAATAAAAAGTCAGTTTAAGAGTGAAGTTATATTTATTCAAGAGCCTTACATCACAACTATAATATCATAGCACACTCTAACTTTTTAATACTGTTATTGATACATTTCAAAAGTATGAGATTCCTACGGAAAAAATCATAGGTGTCGGCTCTGATGTATGCAACACCATGATGGGATGTAACAACTCAGTTTATAGTCGATTTCGTCAACGTTGTCCAGGCATAATTGTGATTAAAAAATGCATTTGCCATTCTCTGCATCATTGCGCTAGTGACGCATGTAAAGAGCTTCCGCTTAATTGTGAAAAAATGGCGCGAAATATTTATAATTATTTTAAATCCAGTAGTAAAAGGCAGAGTGAATTAAAGGAGGTCCAGTATTTTGCTGAGGCGGATGTGCACAGAATTATTAGACTAGCCCAGACTAGATGATTATCTTTAAATGCAGTAGTGCAAAGGCTGGAAGATTCGGAGTGCCACGATATTCATTTATGCCTGAATGATCCCATAATCAAGGCTTATCATTATTTTTTGGCTTGGATATTGCCAAAATTTACAACATTAAATAGATGTTTTCAGAGCGAATCTGTTTAAATTACGAAACTACATGAGAAAATGACAGATTTTTTATAAAGAACTGTTGCTATTAGTTTTACACAGAAATTATGTGAATTCTGCTCCTATTGAAACTCTAGACCCAATAGCAGAAATAAATCACAAAGACCTGAAAGACATATACCTAGGTTTAGGTATCCAGAAAGAACTAGATTCTATTGAACATGAAGAAAGAAAATTAATTCTGAGAAAGATGTGTAAAAGAAAAATTATTAGTGCTTGTGTTGGTATTCGTAAACGGTATTCTTTTAATGACAAAATTATGACAGAAATAGCAAAATTTGATCTTGAGAGAGTAATTTCTAACGACAGGGAAGAGTCAGTTTCGTCGTTATTTCCATTACTGACCAGAATTTCTCCAACTTCAATCCAACATCAACAAGAACTAGATGATGAGTGGCGAAAGTTACCCTTTTACCACAAAGATTTGGATTTAAGTCAACCACCTGACGTATTTTGGCACCAGGTAAGTTTCCACGTAAACTGTAAACAAGCTGAATTCATATTGGTTTCTATTTTTGTAGTAGACTAATCAGGTTTATTAAAAATTTTACAGATAGCACAACTACGCGACAAGCATTGACAAGGGAACAAATATTTTATGCACTTGCCAAAGTTTATGTTGTCCATTTTGTCTCTACCACGCTAGAATGCTGAGTGTGAGAGTTTTCAGTAGAGTTAACGACATAAAAACGAAAAAACGGAATAAATTCCTTACAAAATCCATCAAGGGAAATCTTTTATAGCACCAGGCCATACATAGACACGGAATAAACTGTGTTGATTTTAATCCCACCGACGCTATGATTAAAAAACACACTGCAGATATGTATAAAAATATTGATACAATTATACGGTCTGATTCTGATTAAAAATATCTTTTTTTAATTATTCTGACCCTTAACTTGCTACTAAATAAATAAGGTAATTCTACCATAATTAAAATATAAATTACAACATAATTTTGGAAAATCTACCGTATTTAAGAAGAATTCTACCATCCTCTAGAATTCAGAGTTGGCAACAGTGCTTGGTGGATTTTTTGTTGTTATCTTGGTCCCCTCAATTAAGGAGACCAAGCAGCTCGTTTCTTCCTTTGTTAAAGGTTTTTGTTTATTCTACATACAATTTTAGCAAGTAATGGCGCGTAACAGAGCAGCAACCTGTCTTCACATGATTCAATTTTATAACAGAAAATTGTTATTTATTCATAAATATGATGGGTAATTCTAACCCTTCATAAGGCAAGGGGATATAATTTCCCACCAAGACTTCTTTTAAAAAATATTAAATTTTACGTGACAGATAACCTTTAATATGAATGCAACCATACCTAGCAGTTTCTTGGTTTATTTAAAATTTCTAAAATGGCAACACTTTTGGTAATAATACCATCGTGTCGCTGATATGTCAAATTCAAAATAAGGTGACGTGTAATAGTGATCGACAACGGTTATTTTTCGGTGACCTTGAAGAAAAAATTCCAATAGTTTAACAAAAATTTGTGTAGGTAGAACAAGTTTTGTATTTCATATAAATAGATTATTCCAGCAGTGTTTCATACAGTTTTCATATAGATTGTAACGATCTTTACCCGTAAAAAGTTAAAATTACAAAATGGGAAAATGTTTCCCTTTGCCCGATTGCGCCTGCACGTAGACACGTAACTATACTAATACGTTTGTCAGTCCCAACTTATCTTCTAATCAAAATTTCTGTTTGTGGCTGTTTTTGTGAATGACATGTTCATAATCTGTATATTTACCTACAGGTTTTATAAGCCATGAATGAAATGATGAAAACAAGAAGATATAATAAAACTACGTTTTAACGGTTTTAAGCGCGGTAATTTTATTTGATTTTGGTTTTTCCGACGTTTCGGCCACTTTTCAGTGGCCGTGATCACGGAAGACAAAGATGTCAAGTGTCAACGAGTATTGTTAAAGTTTTATTTAGCCTACCGCTAAGAAAATATTATGTGAACCAGTACGGTCTGGAAATCGCAAATAAAATTCGGCGGTGTGAGTGCCTAAAAACAAAACATGCGCGTTTAGTGACATCGTTAAATTTCAAAAGGTGTCGCGATAATAATATTATACCGGTATGTGTAAAATTAACATCTAAAAAAGACATATCGGGAAGCGCCAGCATTCTACGCCAGGCTAGTTTAAAGTTATTAAGATGCCTTATCCGCCAACACCGTTTAAATTTGAACCACGTAGATAGAGCTATCGAGACGCAAAACAATGAAATACAGGTAATACTATCGACAGAAGATTTCCAAAACTACATTGATATTGTTAACAAGAGAGCAAAGGTCAAATATGAACAACTAAAAAACCGCCAAATTTCAAAATACAACCAAATGCTAACAAACCAAAACAAACATCTTGGTACAAGGAACGCGCAAAAAAATATACCTGAGCTCCATTGTGAAGCAATTGTTGATGTGCACGGAAACGCGACCACTAATCATATGTCACTGTCGGTGGTTAACCTGTCAAAACAAACATTCGATAAAAACACCGTTTCGGTATTAGAAAAAGGCCTTAATTACGCAATAACCCCGCGAAAAATACCTTTTGAAAACATAATCTGCAACGTAGAGGAATGTCTGGTAAGGAACAGCATGCAGAAAGAGGATGCGGAAGCTATACGACAAGATATCTCATCGGTTTTACGCCGTAGTCGTCTACCCAAACCGAATCTCACTCGTGCTGAATATATTGCCTTAAAAAACATTCGCAATAAACCAGAAATAACCGTGCTCCGTGCAGATAAAGGTAACGCGACTGTCGTCATGGATACGTCTGAGTACAATAGTAAAATACAAGATCTTTTATCGGACGAAAGCACTTATAAAAAGGTCAAAACTGACCCCACGGATAAAGTAACCAAACAAACAATCGCGGTTATGAAAAAACACTCCGAAAAATTAAGCTTAGACGTATCCGCACTCACACCATCTTGCGCCAAAGCGCCTAAACTGTATGGGTTACCTAAAATTCACAAAAACAACATCCCCTTGCGCCCTATAGTTAGCCAGCTTGACTCACCAACATACAGACTGGCACAACATCTCGCGAAGACACTCAACAATCTCCGCGGCAACACACCCTACCATGTCAAGGATTCCTTCGACTTCATCAGCGCAATTGAAAATTTGACATTGGCTGAGGATGAAGTACTAGTCAGTTTTGATGTCCAGTCCTTATTTACCAGTTTACCAGTGGAAGACTGCATTGAGATTGTCAAAAGGAAGCTAATAGATAATAACATGCCTGAGGAATATGCAGATCTACTAAAACATTGCCTCACATCTGGCTATTTCGTGTGGGACTACGGCTTCTACGACCAAATCAATGGTGTAGCCATGGGCTCACCGGTGTCTCCTGTCGTAGCTGACATTTTTATGGAAGACTTCGAGCAGAAGGCACTGGATACCGCTCCGGCTAAGCCGAAGATGTATAAAAGGTACGTAGACGATACTTTTGCCGTCCTCCCAAACGATAAAGTCTCTGCATTTCTAGATCATCTCAATTCCATTAGCAGTAATATTAAATTTACTATGGAACTAGAGGCAAATAATAAATTAGCTTTTCTGGATGTGCTCATCCTAAGGAACCCTGACAATACTCTTGGTCATACGGTGTATAGGAAACCTACCCATACAGATAAATACCTTAATGGTTCGTCTCACCACCATCCTAGTCAGTTAGCTACCGTGGGCAAATCTTTGTTTCAGAGAGCACGGAAAATTTGTGATGAGAACCACATAGCTGGAGAGCTTCAGCATGTCAAGCGAGTTCTACAACGCAATCAGCTGAAGACTCCACACCAACGTCACAAAGGCCCCAAGCCACCTTCAGTTGAGCGGTGCCCTGCTACCCTACCCTACATCAAGGGGGTCACAGACAGAATTGGTCACATCCTCAGGCGAGCTTCAATCAAAACATATTTCAAGCCGCAGAAAAAGATTACCCAATTTCTGAGACCTGTGAAATGCAATATCCCACTCCAGGATGCAGGGGTTTACAAGCTTGATTGTGAGTGTGGATTGTCATACATTGGGCAAACAAAGAGGAGCATAAAAACACGAGTAAAAGAACACATTGCTGACATGAAACACACAAGGTCTACGAAGTCTGCGATCAGTGAACACACGCTGGATAAACCCAACCACTACATCAGATTCGATAACCCACAAATCCTCGCGAAAGAGAATCGTTTCATACCTAGAATGATGCGTGAGGCTATTGAAATCAAAAAACACCCAAATTTCAATAGAGAAGATGGTTGGCAAGTACCACCTGTTTGGGATCCAATTATCAAAACTATTAAGACCCAAACCCAGCAAAAACCAGCTGCCAGACCTCAAGACACTGTGAGCTCTTTCTGCGTACAACGGAACACAAACCAACTTGACTGATAATTACTTTTATTTTTCCTTCCACCCATTTTAATATTATATAAAATTATTAGAGCTAGGCATGTTTGCTGAAGAGTTTCTTGCGCCGCTTCTTCTCTTCAAGCCATAACATGTTGCGAAGCGGTAGTAAATTAGATTAAGATTAAATAATAACCATAATAATAACCATAAACAAAATGAAAAATTAAATAAGTAACAGTCGAAAGATATAATTTCTTTACGAGATATCAAAATGAAAATGAATCATTGGAAGACTATCTCACGGTGTTAAACAATTTGGCAACATCATGTGAATTGTCTACACTTAAAAATTCTCTAATAAAAGATATGCTGGTCATCGGCATCAGAAACTCATATGTTAAAGAAAGATTACTTCAGGAAGATAATTTAACCACTGAATTAGCCATCAAAATAACGAAAAGTTTAGAATTATCGCAAGAAAGATCATCCAAACTGAACCATGGTGAAACCAAGTCAACTGTTCAAGCCATAAAAGCAAATGAAAGCAATAGAAGCAGAAGTCAACAACATAGCCGAGCAAGATCACGAAATAGGTCCATAGGAAGGTCAACAAGTCAGTCGAGGTCACCTGGAAACAGTACAACATGTCGCAGATGTGGTCAACTTCATCGTTACAAGTGCCCAGCTGAAGGAAAAACATGCAACATCTGCAAAAAGAAGAACCATTTTGCCAAATGCTGTTTCTCTAAAAAGGGTAACAATTATAAAAATGTAAGTAGCGTATCTGAATCTAGCCATGCAGACAAGTCAAACCATTCATATCATTATGTCGTTAGTTCAATCAACAACCACCAAATAAAAGACTGGCAAATAAATGTCTATTGTAATAACTACAAACTTAAATGTCTAATTGACACAGGTGCTGATACAAATGTAATTTCAAAACAGACTATTAACAAAATCAAAGCCAATACACATTGTCAAATTGACATTCGTAGGACAAACAACAAAATATTCTCATTTTCAGATCAACTAGTGCCTTATCTAGGAACCTGTATACTTGATTGTCAATTTGAAAATGGACTATCAGCAAAATTACACTTTATTGTAGTCGAATGTGTCTGTTCACCAATAATTGGTTGGAAATCATGTCAAAACCTAGGAATTGTCAAAAAAATATTTAATATCAAAGATCAAGGTAATGAAAGGTCAGTGCAAAATATTGTATCTAAATATTCAAAAACATTTGAAGGTTTAGGATGTCTACCTTATAAAGCTCATTTAGACATTGATCATAATGTACCACCAAAAATTTGTCCAGTGCGTAGAATACCTTATTCATTCATATTCGTCTGAAAAAAGAACTGAATGATATGGAACGTCTAAAAGTCATAGAAAAGGTTGAAAAGCCAACAAAATGGGTCAATTCTATAGTCTTAGTCAAAAAGCCAGATGGACGATTGAGAATTTGTCTAGATCCAAGAAACCTAAATAAAGCCATAAAGAGACCTCATTTTCTTTTTCCCACATTTGACGATCTTAGATCCAAAGTGGTAGGAGCATCAATTTTTTCAAAATTAGATGCTAGCTCAGAATATTGGACTATTTGCTTAGACTCTGAAAGTAGTGATTTATGCACTTTTAACACCCCGTTTGGTAGATATAAATTTTTAAGATCGCCTTATGGAATTAACTCTAGCGGTGAAATTTTTCATAGAACAATGAATGAACTCTTTGGAGATCTACCAGGCATCATTATTTTTGTAGATGATATTCTGGTATACGGCTCTACAGTCCAGGAACATAATGAAAGACTCACAACGCTTTTTAGACGTGCTTGTGAAGTCAACCTTAAATTCAATAAGTCAAAATGTCAATTCGGTATGTCTGAAATTCGTTATGTAGGTCACATTTTTGACAAAAATGGTGTATCTCCAGATAAATCTAAAATTGAGTCAATTTTAAAAATGTCTAGTCCGACTTGTGTAAAAGAACTTCAAAGATTTCTAGGAATGATTAATTATCTAGGTTCTTACATTCCAAATCTGTCTGAACAAACCGCAATACTCAGAGATTTGTTAAAACGCGATATATTATGGCAGTGGCAAGAGCAACATGAACAACAATTCTCTAAATTAAAGTCATTACTTTGTCAATCACCAGTCCTTGTTCATTTTGATATGAAAAAATCTATTAAATTGTCTGTCGATGCATCACAAAGTGCAGTAGGTGCTGTCATTTTGCATGGGAAAAACCCTATAGCATACGCATCAAAGTCCTTAACTAAAAGTCAAATTAATTACGCTCAAATAGAGAAAGAATTATACGGAATTGTCTTTGGTTGTAAAAAGTTTCATCAATACTTATATGGTAGACCAGTCTATGTCGAAACAGATCACCAACCATTAATCACTCTTTTTAAAAAACCATTGTCAGAAGTCCCTACAAGACTTCAAAGAATGATGATAACATTACAGGCATATGATTTGATTGTCTCATATACAAAAGGGTCAGAAATGTATATCTCAGATACTCTGTCACGTGCTCCTATTAAGGACACTGATTTTAATCAAGAATTAGTCAGTTTACAAGACTTAGACACAGATGTAGAGATTCATGTTAATTTGTTAAAGTCTAACTTAGCAATTTCACCAGAAAAACTTGCAAAAATATTAGGTTATACTAATCAGGATACAACATTGCAAAAATTAAAAGAATATTACATTAAGGGGTTTCCTGCGGCCGGGCGGCCTGTCGTAAGAGGCGAGAAACAACCCACAGCTAGGTGGTAGGGCTATGCCCGCCTGGATAGCTACCACCCTTGGTCTGGAGTATGCCGCCATAACTGCCTTGTGTGGTGTTCCGGCATTAGAGACCAAGTTCCAGTCCCCCAACTCCGAAGTGCTACAGTGTCTGCGAAATCTGGAACTCGTTGTGTGTCTAAGTCTACTGCATTTCCGCAGGCGTGATGAGGTGAAGTGGGGGTCAGGGAGACCCGATGAAACGGTTGACCGCTGGCCGCCCGCCAGGTAGTAGGGGACCTGAACCCGGACTAACCAATCCCATGGAGGCTGACCCACCAACTGGCGCATAATCTTGGGGAACACTGTCGTGCCGGTTGGTGACCGGATGTGGCCAGGCAGTGTTCTCCGGGGAGGATCGGGGGCCCTTCCGTGCCCCACATCAGCTCTTCATACAACCTGCGCATTTGGGGGACAATGGCATACATCACACTTTTTTTTTCCTCTTCGTCGCAGACACATTAGCACTTCCTTAGACTTCCCTTTTTATAATTTTTATTAATCTTCATGAGCCGAGCAATAAGAAATAAGGTTACCACAGCGGGTTTTGACTCCACAATTAAAGTGGACTTTTGCAACATAAGAGGTATTCACGCCAATATCAATGCCGTCCATCACCACCTCGAGACGGCAAAGCCGGCCTTATTATTTTTGACGGAGACACAGATTTCTACTCCGGTCGACACATCATACCTTCACTACCCCGGTTACAATCTGGAACACTTGTTTCTGTCAAAAGCCGGGGTCTGTGTATACGTCCGGGAAGATATCTGCTGTCGCCGTCTCCACGGCCTTGAAGATAGGGACCTTTCCATCTTGTGGGTACGCATAGATTTTGGTGGTTCCACTCGGATCTATGCGTGCTTATACCGGTCCCATGGTAGGGAATGCGCAAGGACTGAAACAGCTCGCTTTTTTGAACACGTTCATGAGGGAACCGACAGAGTTTTCAGGCAGTACCCTTCGGCAGAGGTAGTCATACTCGGGGACTTTAATGCTCATCACGCTGAGTGGTTGGGTTCCCCGAGAACTGATCTGCCAGGGACTACTGCCTATGATTTTGCTCTCGCCCATGGATTCACTCAGGTGATCACGGGATTTACCCGAATACCGGATAGAGTGGATCATGAGCCCTCCTTGCTAGATCTTCTGCTGACCACACACCCGGAGAATTACCAGATCTCGATCAGTGCTCCACTGGGAACCTCTGATCATTGTCTGGTATCTTCGGTGGTGCCCCTTCCTATTGCCGATCGGACTCGTCCCGCTGGACGACGGAAGGTGTGGCGATACAGGTCAGCAGATTGGGATGGACTGCGTGAATTCTATGCATCCTACCCATGGAGGCAGCTATGTTTCTCGTCAGAAGATCCTGATGCATGCGCAGACTCGATCGCCGATGTGGTACTGCAGGGAATGGAATGTTTCATTCCAAACTCTAAGGTACCCATTGGTGGTACGAGCAAACCATGGTTCGATAAGTCCTGTGCTGAGGCTGTAAAGCTAAAGCAACAGGCTTATCGAGCCTGGACTGGAGCGCGGGCTCGTCAGGATCCAAGTTCCTCTGACCTGAAAAAGAGATACAATGCTGCCTCCAGGTCCCTAAAAAAGCAGCTTGTGAGAGCAAAATTCATTCATATCGGCAGAATTGGTGAGCGCCTCTCTAGCTACCCTTCTGGGACTAGAGCTTTTTGGGCCCTCGCCAAAGCTGTCGAAGGAAACTTCTGTCGGGCATCTCTTCCACCTCTGCGCACAGTGGACGACCGTCTGGCACACGCCGCCAAAGACAAAGCCGATCTTCTGGGTGAAATCTTTGCGGCCAATTCGACTCTTGACGACGGGGGAGAAACTCCACCTACAATCCCAGAGTGTGAGTATAGAATGCCGGAGGTGCGCTTTACACAAAAAGCAGTCCGATGTGCTCTCCGCTCCCTCGACGTCAAGAAGTCTTCTGGCCCTGATGGCATTCCTGCCATTGTGCTGCAGACGTGTTCAGCTGAGCTGTCTCCAGTCCTTGCCCGACTTTTCACTCTCTCTTATCACAAGGGTTGTGTCCCCGCTTCGTGGAAGATTGCCCATGTGCACCCTGTCCCCAAAAAAGGGGACCGCACAGACCCGTCGAATTATAGGCCTATAGCAATAACCTCTTTGCTCTCAAAGGTGATGGAGCGTATTATCAACGCGCAGCTTCTGGGTTACCTCGAAGATTCCCAGCTACTAAATGACCGGCAATACGGCTTCCGCCATGGTCGCTCAGCTGGGGATCTCTTGGTTTACCTAACCCACCGTTGGGCTGAAGCCATTGAGAGCAAAGGGGAAGCACTGGCAGTTAGTCTAGATATTGCTAAGGCCTTCGACCGGGTCTGGCACAAGGCTCTTCTATCGAAGCTGCCATCATATGGGATACCTGAGGGACTTTGTACCTGGCTATCCAGCTTTCTTGATGGGCGCAGCATTCAAGTCGTTGTCGATGGTTGCTGCTCAAGTATCAAGCCCATCAACGCTGGTGTGCCCCAGGGTTGTGTGCTATCGCCAACGTTGTTCATCTTGCATATCAATGATATGTTGTCTAATCACAACATTCATTGCTATGCGGATGACAGCACTGGCGATGCGCAGTACTCTGGTCGTGCAAACGTCCCTCGATCATTTGTGGAGGAAAGTCGGGTTAGACTTGTGTCTGAAGTAGAACATTCCTTACAGAGAGTCTCTGAATGGGGGAGACAAAACCTTGTCCATTTCAACCCCAAGAAGACACAGGTCTGCGTATTCTCTGCCAAAAAAACTCCATTCGAGCAAGCGCTTGAGTTCCAAGGAACTCCCCTTACCACCTCCAAAAGTATTGGGATCCTCGGTATCAACATCACGAACGATGTACAGTTCAGGGGCCATCTTGAAGGCAAGGCAAAACTTGCCTCCAAGAAGCTGGGAGTGCTAAACCGGTCCAAGCAGTACTTCACATCGCGGCAACGCCTTGTGCTTTATAAAGCCCAGGTGAGGCCGCATATGGAGTACTGCTCACACCTTTGGGCTGGAGCACCTGCTTACCAACTTAATCCCCTGGACAGTATTCAACGTCGAGCCCTTCGCGTTGTTGATGATCCCATACTCACAGACGGTTTAGATACGCTTGGCCTTAGGAGAGACTTTGCTTCTCTCTGCGTATTCTACCGACTGTATAACGGGGAATGTTCCGAAGAACTGTTTAGAATGGTGCCTTCGTCCTCCTTCTACCATCGCACCGCTCGCCATCGATTGGGAGTTCACCCCCACTTCCTTGAGCCGCTTCGCTCATGTACGCAACGGTTCTGTAGAACGTTTCTCTCGCGTACCGTGGGGATTTGGAATGAGCTCCCGGCCGAGGTTTTCCCACAGCGCTACGATATGGAGTTCTTCAAAAAGGGTGTCATAAAATTTCTTCGAGGCCGGCAGCGCGTTGGCGACATCTCTGATGTTGCAAACGTCCATAGGCGACGGTAACCGCTTTCCACCAGGTGGGCCGTTAGCCTGTTTGCTGTACTCCAGCTATAAAAAAAAAAAAAAAGGCCGCCCGGCCGCAGGAAATCGTTTTCTTTCTCCGTTCCTGCACGGATAGAATCCTTCGGGGTTTGTTGCATTAAGGAAACGACCACCTACTCTTTCTGCGCTGACGATGTTCCGACTTTCTAACGTGACACCAAGCTTCCCTGCAACGGACACAATGAGGTGCATGGGATTTTCACTCTTCACTTCGGGAATATTTCTAATTTCCAAATCGTTTTGAAGAAGATCCTGGTCTCGATCATTTAGGTCCGCTCTGAGCTGGTTAATAATCCCATTTACATCAGGAGGCGCTTCATTTTGTGCAGAGGAACGCTTTTCCAAGGCCTCCATCCGAGTTTGAAGTCCATCAATACGGTGAACACAGGAGTGCACCTCGGTCTGCAAATCTGAAATTTCCTTCCGGAAATTTAAGAGATCGAGGCGTATCGCGCGCATTTCTTTCATTAGGTCCTTATTAGTATAGTCCATCGGATCGACCTCTCCCCTCTGCATTGATATTGTGGGACTGCTGTCAGACTGACTAACATCTTCATAAGTTGATAATGACCTGACACTCACCAGTGTATCATCCTTGCTTCCTCTTGCATCTCCCTTTCTGCATTCAGGGCACTTCCAGGCAGCAGCCACGTTGCCCTTGGCCGGGAGCGCAACGCAATTTCTGTGCTGCGGCACGTTACATTTTGTACACCTAATGCCATCTGTTCATGAAATAAATTTCCGGCAATTTCCACATCTCTCGGAAGGAATGATTGAATAGTTCAATAGCTTATTGGAAATTTACTTGAAATTTTCTCCTATGCAATAGATGGCGCTGTATGCCGAAGGTTTATAATAATGATAATTATTTTTTGAAATTCTCAAAAAATATCCGCTAATTCCTGATGTTATCAAAAAAGCACTGCGTAACGTCCAATTATTGTTTATTTAATCACTATTATCCGTACATTTGAAAGATAAAATGACACTTTTTTGTTTTGTTTAGCTTATGATTTTAAGTTTTAAAATAAGAACAAAAACACAGGATAACACTGTATATGACGTATCATAGATGATTGTCACCTTTTACAATAAAATATTTAAAACAAAATACTGTTATTTATTTTAAAAACTTCAAAATTAGCTCAGCTTGTATGGGTCGAAGTATTGCAAAGTACCCTCTGTAGTCGTAGGTGTTCTAAAAGCATATTGTGGAAACGCTCTATAATGCCATTCTCATTCGGAGCGTGAGCTGCTGTAATATGATGAAGAATTTTATGTAATCTTAAGAATTCAGTAACCACTTGATTTGTAAATTCAGTTCCTTGATCGGTAGTTAAAGTAAGTGGAAAACCATGATGTGTGCTGAATTGTAGGAGGGCATTTATAATTTTATGGGCCGTACAATCTGTCATACGGTAAGCTTGGGCATATTTAGAGAAGGAGTCAACAATAGTTAAGTACTTTTCTTGCTCAATGGTTAATACATCAGCATGTATGATTTCAAATGGTTTATTCGGAGGTGGGACTATTCTGAATTTTGGGCGTACTGAATTACGGTCGTATTTAGCACATCCACATATTTCACATTCATTTATAAATTTAGTTACATCGCTTTTCATTTTTGGCCAAAAATATTTTTCGGATAAGACGAGGTATTTCATTAACGCCGCGGTGATTCGTTTTTCCTATATGATATTTGCGAATGGTGTCTTGTTGAATTAGGTAATCAGAAACATTCTGGATATTATTTTTGACTAATATCAATTTCATTGATGAGCTACGGAATGTTCTTTGTATTATTGGTATGATGCTGTACATTTTTTGGCTGGTTGAACTAGGATTGCAGTACGAACCTTTGGATCTACGTATCTGATAACTACAGAGCGGGCGCGTGTGAGTCAAACTCGAGCTTGTAATGCACTGGTTTATTTTTAGAATAATTTTAGCCTAATGACAAGCGCATCGCACATACATAACACTCCTCCCCTAAAAGTATTTCCTATAGTCTACAGGAGGTCTATCTCTCCGTGAACGTTCCCTTGAAATGCCGGATTCAACTGGTCTGAGATCAAGGGTAGTAGGCTGGGCACTGCTCGGCTCGACTACTGGTTCGTCTACGCGTGGTGGTCTTTGTTCCGGGCTCCGTGGGCTAGAAGTGGAAACACGCTGCTCAGGACTAGCGGTACTCTGTGGAACTCTGGATTCATTTTGAATCACTTCCACCTCTTCCTCTTCCACTGTAGACCTATCGCCAGCTTCGACGACAGCTGCCTTCGAAGCTTCCTTTTCCCATTCTATCACAGGGCTGCGATGTTCCTGTGGAGACCTCTCCCCTTTGAAAATATATAACTGGTTTCTATGTCTTTGTACCACCTTATCTTGGTTTATGAGCTGAACTTCGTAAGTTACTTTCCCTGTTCTTCGCACTATTCTACCCTTGGACCAAGAATGCTTATTTTTGTTTACGTACTCTTTTACCCAGACCAAGTCATCGACCAAAAAATGTTTATTGTTCACTCCTCCATAGTACTCCGCTTGTAAAGACTGTTTACGGTCAACCCGGGAAGATAATTCCGATGACGATGGCGAATTGTGAGGGACGATTAAGTCCAATCGCGAACGCAAGTTATGACCAAAAATTAACTGTGCTGGTGATGTCTCTGTGGTACTATTTTTAGAGTTCCGATAGTCGAAAAGGAATTTACATAAGTGCATGTGTAGATCGTTTGCTTTGCGCTCTGATAATAGAATCGACTTGATTCCTTTTTTTATAATTTTTACGAATGATTCAGCTTGACCATTACTCGCGGGATATACCGGGGAAAACAATTGTTTTATATTATTTAATTTGCAAAATTCAGACATCTCTTTTAATGCAAACGAAGTTCCATTATCACTCACCATAATTTGTGGCATACCGTAACGTGACATGAAGTCGCACAGCTTCGCAATAACAGCTTTAGCAGTTAAATTGCCTTTCATGTCATAGCATTCCACCCATTTCGAAAATGCATCGACTACTATTAAATAGGTTTTATTATTAATTGGACCAAAAAAGTCGATATGTATCCTATGGAATGCATATGGCGGGTACGGCCACGGCGCAAGGTGAGTTCGTGGTGGGGCGGGCTTTAGCTGCACGCACACAGCGCACGCCCCTACGAGCTTTTCTAATTCCGCATCGATGCCCGGGAACCAAAACCTAGATCGGGCTTCGGATTTCATTTTTACAACTCCGAAATGGGAACTGTGCAGTTCTTCTAATACCTTCTTCCGTAAGGCATGTGGGATTATAACCTTGTAACCGCGCATCAGGACTCCATTTTCTAATGCAATCTCATTTTTGCAAAGATGAAACGGTTTAAGTGTCGGATCTGATATTTTACGCGGCCATCCTTTTAATACAAAATCTGAAACTTTTTTCAGTGTCGGGTCCCTAGCTGTTTCCAAATGTACGTCCTGCAGCGTAACAGGCAAGCATCCTTCGACTACGAAATTTACATACGCTGCTGCATCATGGTCGCTCGCGCGCCCCCCCCCCCCCCCCCTACTGTTTTATGAACCGGTATCGCTCGTGATAAGAAATCAGCTGTGTTCGCTGCGCTATTTACGTATTCTATAACGTAATTATAGGTGCTCAAGAATATGGCATACCGCTGTAACCGATTTGCAGTAACCTCTGGTATGCCCCGGCCCGGCTTAAAAATCGCTCTAAGCGGTTTATGATCCGTCCTTAATATGAAAGGATCTGACCTGCCGTACAGAAATTGATGGAACTTCCTAACCCCAAATATAATAGCGTTTGCCTCCTTCTGTATTTGGGCATACTTCCTCTCTGCCGGCGTAAGCGATCGCGACGCGTATGACACGGGCCTTTCGACGCCGTCGCTGTCCACTTGTGACAGAATGGCCCCTAACCCGACCGGAGACGCGTCCACAGTTAAAATTACCTTTGCTTGGCTATTAAAATGTGCCAAAACCTGATCGGAAGCCATTTGATTTTTTATTGTTTCGAACGCTTTATCCTGCTCGTAATTCCAGTTCCATTTAACTCCCTTTTGTAATAAAAAATGCAAGGGACTTAATATGGAGGATGCATTTGCAATAAAATTCCTATAATAGTTTGTAAGACCTAAAAAGGATTGTAGTTCTTGTACATTTTTAGGAATAGGGGCCTCTAAAATGGCTGAAACTTTGTCTGGATTTTTCCTGATACCGTTTTTGTCGATAACATAACCCAAGTACGTCACTTGATCTTGAAAAAACGCACATTTATCCTTGTGTAGGGTGAGGCCGGCCTCCTGGAGACGACGCAAGACTTCGTTAAGTTTCTGCTCATGACCGTCTTTACTAACATCTGTTAAAATCAAATCGTCCAAGAAACAAAACACGCCGTCCATGTCCCCTACTATAGACTCGATCGCTCGTTGAAAAATAGCCGGAGCGCTCGGCAAACCAAATAATAGCCGTGTATAATTAAATAGACCGCGAGGCGTATTAATACATGTTAACTTCTGTGAAGGGACATTGATTTTAAATTGATTATACGCCATCGACAGATCTAATTTACTGTACTGGATTCCGTGGTGAAGTTTAGTAAATAAATCTTGAACCGATGGTAGGGGATATTTTTCTACAAAAAGTTGTTTGTTAATTGTTTGTGAATAATCGGCACAGATTCGAACACTACCGTCACTTTTTAGTACGGGCACCATCGGTGATGCGTAATCGGAATGTTTCACCGGTACCAAGATGCCTAACGACTCCAACCGATGCAATTCGGCATTAATTTTTTCTTTTAAGGAGTATGGTACGGGTCGCGACTTCATAAAAACCCTTTTGGCGTCTGACTTCAACGGCAAATCTATTTCATATTTATTAAAACAGCCTAATTGATTTGAGAATAATTTTGGATATAATTTTATTAACTCCGACAAAACTTCTTCATTGCTCTTACAATAAGCAAGTGTTGAGATTAGTTGTAACTTAAATACTCGCATGAATCGCGACCGGTGTGAGTGTGGGATTCGCCAGATCGGGGGTGGCACTAGCGTGCCCGGTCAGAACCGGTGCCACGCTATTGCCACGCCCCAGTTAGGGATACCCACTAAAACCCCTGGGTGTTCCGTCCTGCGCCTTATGCCAGGGCTACGTGAATGCGGGATTCCCAACTCCGCGTGCCCTGGCAGGCGTGGGCCCCCCTCACTGGGCCTCTTCCTATGCCGGAGGACGTATCCCCCGGCTACTGCTGAGTCTATTCCATGCGTGGGGCGGTCTGTAACGCGCCCCACGGGAAGAGAGATGAGCGCGCGCGGAACACTCGCGCTCTCATCTCGACGGCATGTGCGGGTGAGTGAGAACCCCTATACCCCTAGGGGCCCCACCCGCGCCGCCCGCTTACGGCGGCCGAAGGTCACTGTCTGACCTCCGGCGTCGGCGCGTCCTCCTTTGGCGGGAGCGGAGCAGGGAATTACGCTCACGCTCCCGTTCCGCCTCCTCCTTCGCGAACATGACTTGCTCGCAGAAGGAGGAGACGGCGTCCCATCCGGTGGAGCTCCCGACCATGGTGCGTACCACGGCCGGGAGCGAGGTGTCAAGTCCGGTATGGGCGACGAGCTCCCGGCGCTGCTCCGTCCAGGCTGGACATTCCTGGAGAGTGTGCAGCGCCGTGTCCTCGTCGCCCGTGTCACAGTGATGGCACCCTGACGTGGCCTCGCGGCCGAGGCGACACAGGTACCTTCCGAAGCAACCATGCCCCGTCAGGACCTGCGTCAGCCTGAACGTCAGGGTGCCGTGACTTCGTCTGATCCAGTCGTGCAGGACGGGCCTCACCGCCTCAATGGTGGCGGGGCCCGCGCTGGGGCGTCGTAGGCGATCTTCCCAGACCCCCACGGCTACCTGGCGGAGCTCCGACCGGCACGCCTCGATCTCGCGAGGCGCGGGTCTGGTGCCCCTAGCCAGGGCCTCTTTGCGCCACACATACAGTGACGCCAGGACCCTGGCTTCCAGGTCCCATGGGGGGGATCCGGCCAGTAGCGAGGCCACTTCGAAGGACACCGTACGGTATCCTCTTATTGCCCTGACGGCCAATATGCGTTGCGCTTGACGCAACAGCGCCGCGTTTTTGGCCGTCAGGCGGTCTGACCACACAGGGGCCCCGTAAAGGGCCATCGAACGTACGATGCCTTCGAAGAGTTTCCGGCACGTGGCGTTGGGCCCCCCGACGTTGGGGAGCAGGCGCGAGAGCGCACCGGCTGCCCCCTTGAGTCTGGGGAGCAGCTGCCGAAAGTGTGCCGAAAAATCCCATCGGCTATCGAGGACCAATCCCAAGTATTTCATGGTTCCACCGATGCCGATGCGGATGCCTCCTACTATGATGCAACTGTCCGGAGGTGGACGATTACGAGGACCGTGAAACATCACGGCCTCGGTCTTCTGTAACGCCACCTCCAGACCGAGACGCCGGATCCTGCCTACTATTGTTGACACCCCAGCCGTGCCTAGAAGGCACGCCTGCCGATGGGTCCTCCCGCGCGCGGCGATCAGCGTGTCGTCTGCGTAACATACGACGCTGACGCCCGGGAGGACCCGACACCTCAATGTCCAGTCGTATGCGATGTTCCACAGGAGGGGACCTAGAACCGACCCCTGTGGAACACCGCACACCATGGCTCGCCGATTCCATCCCTCGTGGACCGGGTAGATGACGGCTCTGCTGTTTAGGTATGCCCCGACTATACGGCGGAGGTAGGTCGGCACCCCGAAATATCGGAGTGCCTCCATGATGCATGCCCAGGGCAAGGAATTGAATGCGTTGGCGATGTCTAAGGACACCGCCAACAGGACCTCGCCCTGGGAAACTGCTTCCTCCGCCAGGCTTCTCAAGCGCATGATCGCGTCAATCGTGGAGCGCCCCGTGCGGAAACCGAACTGGTTGTCCGCCAGGTCCGGCCCCGTCGTCGATAGATGCTGGACGAGGCGGTCGACGATGATACGCTCAAAGAGCTTACCGACCTCGTCCAGCAGCACAATGGGCCGGTAGGCGGACGGTGAGTCCGCAGGGCGCCCCTCCTTCCGCAACAGGACCAGCTTTCCTGTCTTCCAACGTTGTGGAAACTGGCCCTGCTCTAAGCATGCGCCGAAAAGCCTCATCAGTCGGGGCTCCAGGGCGTTGTAGGACAGAACCCACGCACGCCCTGGTATGCCGTCAAGGCCGGGGGCAGCGTTCTTGGCCTTTAGCCGTAGCATAGCCACCCCCAGCTCTACCCGGTCCACGGTGGGCACAGGGTCTCTATCCGCGCTGGGCTCCGCCTCTGGCGGTGCCATAGCAGGAGGCATGTGCTCAGCCCGTGAAGGGAACAGAGCGCCAACAACGTCCTGAACAACGTCCCTGGGGAGAGACTCGGTTAGCGGGGGCGCCCAAGCACGGAGCTTATTCCGAGCCATTTTGAAAGGGCGTCCCCAAGGGTCTTGATTTAAGCTATCCAAGAGCTCCCCCTGGAATCGGCCCCTCCTCGGCATCGCCGCATCGCAGACGCCAGTAACGAGCGACCGTAGGTTTTCTGCCTCCTGCTCTACATTTATATCGGGAGGGTTCATCTCGCGCCCTGATGCCCAGGTGGCGACGATCAGGGCCTCGTTGAACGCCTCCCGATCCAACTTTTTCAATGCCCAGCGCGGACAGTCTCCTACCGGGGGCTCTTGGGACGGAGGGTTCGGATTCCTGGCGGAGACGCTAAACCGGATATATCGGTGATCTTAGAGCGTCTCCACCCCCGCGGCAACCCTCCAGTCCTGCATACGGCGCGCCAGTTCAGGGCTGGCAAATGTGACGTCTACTATTGAGCCGCCCTGCTGGCGCACACACGTATGTACGGAGCCCCGGTTGAGGACTACGAGACCCTTTTCGATGGCCCATTCTTCCAATGCGTCGCCACGCGCGCACGTACTCGGGGATCCCCAAGCCACGGATTTTGCATTGAAGTCCCCGAGCACGAGCACGGGGCGAGGCCGGCTGCGGGCCACTACTGTGCCCACTTCCTCGATCCATCCCTCGAAATCGGCGAGCCTTCTGTTCGGGGAAAAGTAGCCACCGACGACCACTATCTCCCCGATCGTTGCCGCTACATAACCCCTTCCCTGCACCACACCGGCTAGGGGAGGGCATGCAGCGGCGGTCCGGACAATAATAGCCACCGAGCCATCGAGATCCCCCGCCCAGTCAGAACGGGGGGGGACGTAGTATGGCTCGGCGATTACGGCCAACTGGATGCCCCACTGCGCCAAACTCTGCACCAATAAGTCCTGGGCAGCGGCGCAGTGGTTCAAGTTTCCCTGGACCACTAGGAGAGCCATTGGAACGACTGTTTATTCCTCCATCCTAGTGGTCCCGGGCGCTGGCGACGGCGGCAGTGGCAGCGAACGCGGTTTGGGCTGCGGCCGTTGCGGCTGCGGCGGCAAAGAAGTGTTAGTAGCCGCAGCCTGCGTAGGACCTTTTTTCTTCTTTTTTCCCTTCTTCGGCGGCATCTTTTCGCCACCTTTTTCTTTGTCCACCTTTTGGTTAGTGGACCTAACGGTGGTGGGAGGGCCCGCGCTTTTACGCGCGGCCGGTACTCCCCTGCACATCCAATGTCCTGCCGCTCGGCCAGCCGCGCTGCAGATGCTGCAGTGCGGCGCATTCTGGCACGTAGCGGCAGGGTGTCCAGGTTGACCGCAGCGGTAGCAGTCCTTGCTGCGGTCGACAGGGGAGGAGCAGGTGCAGGCGACGTGTCCTGCCACGAGGCAGCGCCAGCATCGCTCGGACCGACTCGGCAGGATTTTAACGTCCGCCGAGGCCCACCCCACCATCACTCTTTTTCGGTCCTTCAGTTTAATGGCCGCCGCCACAGGGCAGGCCAGGATAGCGTATCTCAGCCTATCCGGGCCCAGACGTATGGCGCTGGAATTAATACGTCCAGCGGCGACGTCCGAGACCCGGGCGACGGCGGCCACGACCTCTTCTACAGTGGTGAAATCGTCCAGACCCGAGACGCGCACATTGAAGTATCTCTCGGGCCTGGACACCTTCACTTCGTCCTCTGGTAGGACATCTTTCAGCCGCGCGGCGAGGGCATCTGCCTTCTCCCCGCTATCCTTTCCAGGTAGGAGGAGCATGCGGGCCCCCGTCCGCGCGGTTTTAAGCTTGACGCCTGTGATGCCAAGCTCTCCCAGCTTGATATTGGCCTTCGCTTTCTGCATAATGTCCGCGTAGCTGGTGCCCTTTTCCACCGCTGCAGGCAACAAGGTAAGAATTACCGCAGTGGTGTTGGGCACCCGCATACGCGGACCCTTGTTCGCCGAAGTTTTTGGCGGTTTCGCTCTCGGCTTTGGCTGGGGCGTCCTGCCCGCGCCGCTGGGTTGTGTCGGTGTCTTTTTCTTTTTTGGCTTCCGAGCCACCACCGACCAACCTTCTTCTATCCTAGGGGGCGCCTCAGGGGCAGATGAATCCGTCCTGGCTGGCCTCTTCGGTTTAGGGGTGCTCGCGTCTCCGTTATTGCCTTCTCCGGCGCCCCGTTTCCTTTTAGGGGTTGGCAGCGCGGGGAAGTTTTCGGGAGGTTGTCGGGAACGGACAATCTCGGTCCGTAGGCTGGCCAGCTCCTTCCTCAACTCTTTCATTTCTGCCTCGAGGCGTCGGTTGGCCGCCTCGAGTCGCCTAATTTCGTCGGACTCCGTACGGCCGCGCAACACCTCGAAGGCGTCGCTGATTATGCTCACGGAGTCGTTGAGGGACTTCATGAACGTCCCTTTGAACCCTCTGGGGACTTTTGCCACGTGGCGGATAACCCCCAGGGCGTTGCGGACGTCCGTTTCTATCGCCTGAGCCGTACGGGCCCCGGCCTCGTCTGTGGTTGTGACCGACCCTGAGCATCTTAGAAGTTCTGGGGCCCGTCGAGCGATACGCATCTCCTCGGCGACTCTAATCAGCTCGACGGTGCTTTCTTCATGATCCATCTCAAGGTCGGTAGTCCGACTTGCTTTAGCGACGTTTTCTTTCCTACCGACCCCAACCGTACTTCCGCTATCCATTTTATACACGCCGTCGGCTGTCGACGCAGACCCTGCCGCAGCAGCGGTGCGTGCACAGCGAACTTCTTCCGCCAGGTTCACAGCCTTCCCTAGGGTCAGCTCGCCGATCTCCTGCACAAACAGTTTCTCCTTCTTGGGACCTGGTAACATTCCCATGACAAACTTGTCTAGAAGGGCATCTTCAATGTTTTTAAAACCGCAGTAAGCAGCCAGTCCTCTCAGTCGAGCAGCCCATTGCGAGTGGGTTTCCCCATTTAATTGTATGGCTTCGTAATACTTATGCCTTTCCGCAAAGCCGCAT
The DNA here is from genome assembly GCA_019925095.2 of Dendrolimus kikuchii. NCBI lineage: Eukaryota > Metazoa > Arthropoda > Insecta > Lepidoptera > Lasiocampidae > Dendrolimus > Dendrolimus kikuchii. Next base: position 155,723 of record JAHHIN020000030.1, read on the forward strand.
CGTCTGGTCGTAAAATGCTCCGTTAATTTTCCCACTATGCTGCTATAATTTTGTGTTACCAGGTCATCTGGTAATACTAAATTGCTGGCCAGTTGGTACGTGCTCTCTGAGAGTGCGCTGAGTAACACTGTCTTCCTTTTGACTCCTGCCTTGTCCGACTCTTCATCCAGGTTGTTCGCGATGAACCACTGCTCCAACCGACTTTTATAAGTCTTCCAGTCTTGTCCATGATGGTCAAAACTGGATAAAACTCCAATAGTTGAAGCCAGACCGAACATTTTTTTCCTTAATGCCGAATATGTGGGTAACTCGTCGCCACTGATAACTACAGAGCGGGCGCGTGTGAGTCAAACTCGAGCTTGTAATGCACTGGTTTATTTTTAGAATAATCTTAGCCTAATGACAAGCGCATCGCACATACATAACACTTTTTAATTATATCTATTATATCTGTTTCGAGATTTTCTTCCGATGCACTAGTAGCGACGCGAAGGTAATTATCAAAAGGTTTTGTAATGGTTGGCTTAGATTTCGTAAAACAATTTTTGACGTTGATAATAATTTGTTTGCGATATGTATTAAGGGGATTTTCACTAATTGGTATGTCTAAAATAGGTTGCTCTTTACTTGTATGTATTGTATCGGAGTACGTTGGACTGGGACTAGGCAAAGGTCGAACACTGGGTGCAGTGTCAGTAGAAGTTTTACTTATGATAGGTCTGTTGTCTGGGGCTGTCAACGTTGTTTCACCTGAACGTGATGAAGAGCTAGAGTCAATGTTAACTACTACAGATTCCAACTCCTCATTATAAAATTCATTGAGAGTTAATGCATCGGCAATTTTATTATTTTTGTCATTTAGCGAATTTGAATTAAACATGTTTATAGGGTTGCTGGCATATCAAGTTTTTAAAATGCACGACTGAAAATTAATTTTTGATTGCCATTATTGTAAGAGGTCTAATCCGATGAGGCCATCGAAATAATTATGGAATCGATAGACATAAAGTTTGATAGGACTGCATTCCTTGAATTCCGAGAAACATGGGATTATTATAGAATATTCGTTGTTGGTTGATAAGTGTATATTTGTAACTATAAAGGGATCATAATCTAAAGGGATGTAATAAAAATAAAAATGTACAGCTTCTGGACTTATGAAAGACTGATTTGCACCTGTGTCAATTAAGAGCTTAAGTGGGGGATTATTAATCTGGATGTATGGAAGTTGTTTTTATTTTGTAAATTTAATTCTATTCTGGGGATATTAAATCCGGGCCTATCTGAAAATTTTCCGTTTGATCCCGGATTTTAGTTTCCATCGGATTGCCTTGCGCCGGTTCTTCGTCTGTGTAAGTCACAGGCAAATTATTATAGTCATTGCAATAGTCATTGTAATGGTCATAGTAGTAGTCAGCTAGTAAGTCGTCAACGTACGGTTCAATTGTTTCGTTCATATTTATCTGTCTCGGTGTATTGTAAGGTAAAGTGCGCGCAACAGCGTAACTTACGCCGCACATAGGCTGAGAATTTTGTTGAGGCTGTTGATAGGTATTAATTGGCCTAGATGGTATTCTAAATCCTGTTGTCATGTTGGAACGCGGAAGAGCTCTCATCATTTGTTGGGTCCTTGAAGGGCCTTGCATGTTGGGTCTATTTTCCCACGGAACTTGATGCTGGCGGAAATTATTTTGCGGGAAATTGAAATTATTTAAGGAAGATGCATTATTATTAGCCGAAAATTTAGGATTATTACTAGATAAAAATCTTTGAGGTTGGTTAAAATTGCTTCTGGTTGGTTGTCCAGAATGCAATGGCTGTGTAAAGGGGCCATAGAGCGGGGCCCTTGTTTGCTGTGGTGTTTGATAAATTGAGGATAATTATAAAGAGGAATTTTGAAAGAAATTTTGTCTTTGTCCGTTAAGTTAGGGATTAAATAAACTAGAGGGAGTGTTTCTGTATTGTAAATATAGTACGTTCAATTCTTCTAGTGCAAATAGTAAGACTTTTTCAAGTGATTCTGGCCTCATACACCGAACACGTGAGCCTAGAGGCTCGGTCAACCCTCTTGTGAAAGTTCGTAACTCTAATTTATTATATAGCTCGCGTTTTGCCTCTATGGTGGTTTTTACACATTCATGCAGCTCGACGTAAGTCATAATGGTACTTAATAAATTTTTGACACGCTCATAAAATATATGGGGAGTATCCGAAACCTGGGTTAAAATGGACAGATCAGTATAAAGGGTTGATTCGTCTCTGTGATCCGAAAAGCTATTAATTAAGGCTCCTCTTATGCCTTTCCAATCATGAGGAATGCCATTTGAGTTGAGCATGCGGGCAGCTGGACCGGTGATTTTATTTAATATGCCGTTTATTAGGGCTGCATTATTTAATTCGTTTTCCGGAGTTGGGTTAACATATGTATATATAAGTTGGTCACATATTGAAAGGAATCGAATGAGCACGTTTGAGTTTCCATCAAATTCCGGGACAAGCCTCAAAGCTCTCCAAATTTTGTCTGTGAGGTCATATTCGTACAACTGCGCAACTGAGGGTTGGGCAGACATATTATTTTCATTTAAAGACATGTCTTCTAATTCGGATTCTAATAAATCTCTATGTAATCGAGATTCTCTATAATTTTCAAGAATACTTCGCCGGGTATGCGGCCGAGTATTCTTGGCTCTATGTGGGCGAAAAATCTTGAAAAATTATTACATCTAATGCTAAAATTAAAATTATTTTTTATGTTATACAATCTAACCTATTTATATGAATTAAATTATTTATTAATTATATTATTTAAAAAGAATTATATTATTTATTATATTTAAATCAATTAAAAAATCGATATGAGACTTTTAAATGATTAATAAAAGGATATGGATCAGGAAATAGCAGCCAATAGAAACTATTCTATTTCACTTGCTGCAATATATGCATCGCGTGCTGAGCCATCGATTTCTGGATGTCCCGCGATGTTTCTCCAACGGCGCTCTCCGTAGATTCTTTTCGGATTGTCGACGCGTCGACGATACGAAAATCGGATACGCGGACCGAGGTTTAGGACGCGAACCGATAATGCGACAATTCACCGACTGCGCCAGTTATGTGAGATGGCCGTCGGAGGAAGTTTTAAAAATCCAAATATAATTCTTACACTTTAATTAAATTAATTATTACAATAATAACTTAATACTAATTGATCACGATGATCAGTTACGACAGCATGCTACCGCGATTGGAGCTGGTCTGTGTCGTCCATCGGTCCGCAGGGTGGCTCCGAGGCTTTGCAGGAATCTCTCGACTCAGCACTTTCCCACGCGTATGCATGAGTCACCCACAGGTGGCTTCGATGAGGTGTTTTCTTTGAATTCGTTGTGTGAGAAACGACAGGGTTGCCCCATATGCGTGGAAAACCGTAGGGTTACCACACATAACAAACTTAACAATAACAATAAAGAAAACTTAACCGAACAATAACAAAGTAAACAACAAACTATCGAACTCGATTGTATGTAAACAGGAACGCGCGCGTGCGTGTGCAGTGTACGGATGTAGACTCGACACTAACATGGGTCAGATCGGGGTCTCCCTCATTGAATTTAGAAAAACTTCCCATATCCGCCACCAAACTTCCCCAAAATGATCGACATCGACAACTTTTTTAAATACATAACTTTTATTGTTTAATAAACCTATCTATTCTTTTATAGTATTAATCTGTATCAGTATTCTGCTCAAACCGCGACCGAGAACAGTCGATTTAAAGTTTGCTTCTCGGGAAAAAATTCAGAAAAATAGGTTTTTTAAGTGATATAGTGAAGTGCGATACACCAAAGTGTGCGTATTCATGAGGCGCATACGCCCATGAAAAGAGAACTGTGATAGGACACTTACCAAAAAAGTTATTCGTGAAAAACTGAATTTTAAAACTTTAGAGTGAAATATCTCGAAATTAAGATCGGCGACAACTAGTTTTTAAGGGCGGCTTTTGTGCGCCCCATGTGCCCCTATAGGGCCAAAGTGTGAGAGTGAGATTCCCAACTCGAACGGCAAAGTTATTTCCCTATATGTTAAAACACGTGGTCCGAAAACCTCAATTACTGGTCGGATTGAATATTAAAAATAGCCACGTGAAAGAGCGCTAAAAAACTAAGGGAAACTGCCCAGAAACGACCTTAGGAATCGTCATAGTTTCTGGGCAAAAAATTAAAAAGTGGGAATTTTTTCCCAACTTTGTTGTTTTTCGGACATAAGTCCGGAAAGTTGTTCGGGACATCAAATTCGGCCACGGTAGCCACCGAGAACTCGTCGAGACGCGTCGTCCGACACCTCGCACCTGAAGATCGGAGAAGACCCCGAGGCACCAGGAGCAGAAAAACAACTTCCTAACCTCAAAATTGCTCCGGAACTACTGGAGCAATTGATTTGGGGTTAGGACAGTTTGAAGACCTGTGGGAGGACGGCGCATTTCCGGTCCGAGTGGAATTTTAGGTTAAGTACTTTTAAGTTATTTTTAATTAGAAATTTAAACTTTGACTCCTCATATCTCCGAAAGTATTTGAGACGCGTGGAATTTGAGACTGCCAGTTTGTGCGCGCTAAGGAGCTCTACCTAGCCGTACCCAAGTCCCATAGGGTTACTAAAGAAAAAGTCCGAAATTTTTTCAAAAAATCAGTTTTTTTTCAAAATTTTCTAAGTTAAAATTTTTTATATTATTAGGGCAAATTTACTAAAAATCATTATAAAATAGAGCGCATTTTAGCGGACATTTCGGACATTTTTCGGCATTTTTAGCTCCGATACTTTTGGAGATTTTGAATTTTGAATAGTTTTTCTTAAATAAATATAATAGCTAGAGATAAGATAGTTTTAGAATTAGCTAGGTCTCATCAAGACCTACGCGCTAAACCCAAACTCGGCTGTCCTGGGCCAAACCAGTCCTGAGAAACAGAATTTTACTGGTTTTTGGCCAAGGGCCGCCGCCATTTTGAATTTTTTGTTTGTCCTATATCTCCGGAGTTATTGGTCCGATCGCGACGCGGTTTTCACTGGGACGAAGTACTTGACAAAGCGGACAGTACCCGGGGGTAAAAAGTGACAAAAAATTTTGACATCAACGCCCCCCTAAAACGGGTGGGGAAGCTATAGGGAACGACTCCAGTCGAAATCCGGCGGCGATAGGCCCATTTTTGGCTGAGATACAGCCCTTTCTCGCCGACTTTTGACAGCTGGCCGCCATTTTGCAAAATCTTCAAACCCCAATAGCTCCTAAACTATTGGGCGTACAGAGTCGGGACTTCGACTGGGGGTACCCCTAGGGTCTACTCTAGCATTTTAGCACAAAAAAATCGCAAGATTTTTTGTGAAAAAACTATTGACGTGGGGACCTAGATCTAACTTGGGGAGACCTAACGAACCCAAACTCGGGTATTTTTGACTTAAAAACCCCCAAGTTGGAGCTATTCAAAGTTCTGTCGGCCGCCATCTTGGACTTTTTGTAAGGCCTGTATCTCAGGCCCTATTGAGTTTAGAGAGACCGGGTTTCCACTAGGGAAGCTCCTATCACTCCATTTACCGATTGGACCCCTTCAGGATCAAATCGGAGTTGCATGGTCAACCCCCCCATTTTTCCCCCCTATCCGATAGAGCTCGTGGAGGCAAGAAGATTAAGCCCAAGCGCAGTCCTCTAGCTGCAATATTGCGTGAGCAGTGAAGGTTGGAAGTTCGAGAAGTTTTATTTCGGCAAAACTTCGGAACCCGCTGCTCGCTCAATAAGGCAGATAGGTAGGTCGTGTTTGGGGTTAAACAACTCGGCTCGACGAGACCTATCATCCTACCCCCTTTCCACCCCTCTATCCCCACCCCCATTTTTTTTTTAACCTTACCTAATTCACTTACCTGTGCTCCAATCTCCTCGTTCTTGGTGTCATCGGGTTCCTCGCGTTGCGGCGGACTCGTTGGCACTGCTGGAACGCTCCCTGCTCCTCTCCTCTCCCCTCTGTGGACCTGTAACAAAAAAGTAAAATTAGAAACTGTAAATAAAAATTATTGTAGAAGGTAAAGTACTTACCTTTCGACATTGTAGTTGGCCAGCCGACGCAACCTGTAAATATATAAAAATATTAGTTATTAAGTGACTGTAGTATTAATACTATTGTAAAATAAGACTTGTTTTAGACCATTGACTGGCTCAATATATATTATACTTTTATTTTTACATTTTGACCCTTCGATTTGGCGTTTTTGCGCGAATCGATTAGTATAGGACTCATATATAGTAACACATATATTAGTATACACACCACCTTTTGACAAGATGTTTAGGACACCAGCAAAGGCGAAGCAGCCAGAGGCAATAAACTTCGAGGATGTGGAGTTTGAAAGCAGCCCATCCTTTTCATCCCTTAGCCCTAGCCCACTAACATCTAGGCCAGCACAACAAAAGAAGAAGGTGGTATCCTCGAAATTCTCCCCGCCCCCCAAGAAGAATATCCATGCAGTCGCTGGCCCCAGCAAGGACCCGGCGAACAAAACTTATACCAAGCGAACGCCACCAAAGGAGACACAGAAAGTGGCAGTTAGAGATAAGAGAGAGGACAGAATGTTTGAGGCCAGGGAATGCTTGGAAAAATTCAATGAGCACCTGTCAAATTCGAAGAATTTGAAAACCGAGATTAAGCAGGGTGTATCATACGCGACGAAGCGTATCTTCACCCTGCTGACTCAATGCAACAGGGATCTTGGGGACGCTCTAGAGGCATTAGCAGCCAAGACGGGGAAGGACCCGGGTAAGACGGAGAAGAAGGAAACTAAGGACGCGCAAACACAAGTCGCGATGCAGGATCCTACGCAGAGCAGACCCTCTATGGAAAGAGAGGATAGGGAGGAGCTCAGTAGGAAATGGGACATCCTCGCTGAGCGTATGGAGGAGCACTCCAAACTCTTGAAGAAGAACCTGGAGAGTACGAATAACCTCGAGCAGGTTATTCTTAAGCACAGGGAGAGTGTGAGTGAGGAGTGCGGGCCGCCGAAGATGAGCTACGCAAGGGCAGTGTCTGAAGGGTCTGGGGCTAGGCTCCAAACTTACAGGACACTGCACTCAGTGGCGATAACCTCAGAGTCAGGGGACAGTACTGCCGATGAAACCCTCAAAGGCATTAGAGTGGCGCTTAACGCCAAAGAAGGGGGGGTAGAGGTGGAGAAAGTCAGGAAGGCAAAGGACGGCAAGGTTATCGTCAGCTGTAGGACAGTGGAGGAACGCGAAAAGCTCAAGGCCAAATTAAAGAAGGAAAGGGCGGACTTAGTGGCAGAAGACATCACCAACAAGAGACCTATGGTGATGGTAACGGGTGTCCTCAAGGCGCATACGGACGACGACCTTCACAAAGCCCTCAGAAACCAGAATCAGGCGGTATTTGAGGGCCTTGGGGAGGGAGACGACCTTATGGAAATCGCCTACAAGATCCGAGGACGAAACCCGAATACCCACAGAGTGGTACTCAAAGTGTCACCGGCCCTATGGAAGAGGCTTACAGAAGCAGGCACAGTTAGGATTGACCTGCAAAACCTGCATGTAACAGATAGGTCGCCATTGACGCAGTGCACCATCTGCCTAGGCTTCGGGCATGGCAAAAAGCTATGCACGGAGACCCAGGTGATGTGTAGCCACTGCAGTGGCCCCCACACCAGGAACGAGTGTGAGGAGTATGCGGTGGGTGCGCCACCGAAATGTAAGAACTGCGTCAAAGAAAAAAGGGCAGAGGCAGGACATAACGCGTTCAGCGAGGACTGCCCAGTAAGGAAAAGATGGGACGCGATAGTGCGCACGACCGTGGCCTACTACTAAAACAGCGACCGAGGACAACAAAATAGCAATGGACCGGAAGCCGCACATCGTTGGATACAACAACTAGACACCTGACAGTATAGCAGTGACACTGAAAAGACAACGAGAGCGGCCTACGGTCCCACTATTCTGTTTGAAACCGGAAGCAACGTTAGATAGTAGGCAACGCTCCGGGGTGGGAAACCACACCACACCAACACCAATGGCGATCAAACGGAATCCGGGCAACAGCAACACACAACACACATAGCAAACGACAAAGACAACAACAGCATAAAACACCAACACAGCAACACAAACACATACAAACACATGCCAACACAAACAAACATGCACCAAACTTGGCATAAAAAACAAACATGCAATCACAACGCCAACGACATCTCAAATTAAACCAACTACTTTTAGTGTAAAAGTAGCTAGTTTACGTAACACAATAGCAAGCACAACGCACACAGCACTAAAAGACAGTCTGACACACAACATGCACATAAAACACGATATAACAAAAGTACTCACCATATCACCATACGCAGTTGCCCGGAATAGGTAGATAAATCTGAAAAAGAAAATAAAAGTTAGCATAAAAGTAAAGAAAGTAGATATATATTGACCAGCAACAAAATTTAGTAATATATAAGAGTGTAAATATGACACTGTAGTCATATACTTTAGTATATACACTGACAGCGTCAGGGTAAATAGCAACATAAGAATATATATAATATAATAAAATAGTATAATTAAGCTACCTTTAAGAACTTGTGTACGTCATAAAGAATTAGATATAAGAAGCTATAATAATTGAAAGATAGGTTTTAGGCTACTTAGAATTGAATTAACGATATAAATTTGTATAACCTTAGAGTCAACGAAATTGGAAACAAAATTGTATAAAATCATAAATACTTAGAACTTAGAAACCTATGAATAGCTAAAAAATATAAAAAGAAAAGAGTACCTCCGTCATGCCACAAGATGGAGACAAACCGGGTCTACAAAAAAAAAAAAAAAAAAATCTGTATCAGTGTTGTTAACTTGAAAGGTTACGGTTCCTTCAATGTCGTTATATACGGTTTCGACTGTATAATAAAAATGGGAGCTGGGTTGCCCTAAAAAGCGCTAGCTCAGAAAGCGCAGTGAGTGAGAAAGTGGCAGCCCTGATGAGGCGAGCGCTGAGGAAGTCCCGTAAACGAGATAGCGAGCAATAGAGTGAGCGAAAATTCCGAGTATATACCTCGTCTTCCGAAAACTTCATCCCTCTTACACCTAAATTATGCGTTCTGCGCATCGGAAAGTGCGATATTCCGAGCCGCCATAAAGTTTGCATTGAACTATACGAGATCCCGTGACGCCTCGTAAAAGCGCTATAAATGGGGCGCAGGTTTAGGTTTAGTGGGTAGTTTGGCGGCCGATTCTCGCGACAGCTTCGTTTTAAAAGCAAGCGTGGAGAACCGGTCGCTGAGAATACCACACATCCTCGATGTAGGCCTTATGCCTGCATTCAGACCCTTCCCCCGAAGGGTCCGAGTATGGTGTCCAAAAAAACATTCCCCCTGCGTTATCAAAAAAAAAACAGGGCTCCGGCCGGTATTGTAGTAACGGCAGGTATTCCCGCACCCACCGTCGCCAGAAGACATCGGCAAGGTACTGCGCGCGTCTCCAGTGCGCGCGCGCAGTCACGTCGCTGGCCTCGAAGTTCCCGGGGGCCAGCGTATGGCAGTTTGGCCCCAGGAGTAGCATGTTCGGCGTGATGGCTGGGGGCTCGTCGGGACTCACGGCCACAAGAGTGAGCGGCCGCGAGTTCACGGTGGCTTCGACTTCGGCGAGCAGTGTGACGAGCGTCTCATCGCTCGGGGGCTGCTCGCGTAGAGTGACTCGCAATGCCTCTTTGATGGTGCGTACCATGCGCTCCCAGGCGCCGGCCATGAAGGGTGCCGCCGGTGGTAAAAACCGCCAGGCGATCTGCCGGCGCGACGCTTCTTCTTCGACGGCGCGCCCAGCCTCCGCGAGTTCGCGGTCGGCCGAACGGAAATACGTATCGTTGTCGCTCCAGAGTTCGGTGGGGACGCCGCGCCGCGCTATGAAGCGGCGCAGCGCGTTGATGGCTGAGTCAGAACTCAGCGCCGCGACGACCTCGAAGTGTAGTGCCCGTGACGTAATACATGTGAATAACGCCACATATCTCTTCTCCCGGTGAAGGCCCACCGTCACCTCCAATGGGCCAAAATAGTCCAAGCCCGTGAAGGTGAAGGGGCGTGAGTGATGCGCCAGGCGAGCTGCAGGCAGGCTCCCCGTCGATGGACTCCCTGGCTGGGCCCTCCTCAGTTGGCATTGGAGGCAGTTCCTCAACACTGCTTTGACTGAGGGCCGAATCTTCATAACCCACAGCCGCTGTCGTAGCTCGTTGACCATCATCTCAACGCCGCCATGGTGTAGTTTCTCGTATGCATGTTGTATGTACAACTTTGTGTATTTGTGTATCCCGTCTAAGATGGCGGCTTATTATTTATTGCGCTTCGTTGATTCTTCCTCTCAGTTGCAATATGTTATGTTCGTCGGTTTCTATAGTTAAACCGGCGACCTCTCCCTTGTTACGACGTCGACGTATCGTATCGAGCGGTTTATTGCCGAACGATTCGCGTTTTGCGAGTACAATGAGTTTACGTTCAGACAACATTAATATATTCCGTTGATGTTCTTAAATTTTCTTCCAACGTTATTTCCTTTTGGACACTGATTTTTCTTTATTCTTCTTCTTTATGTTTTTCTTCCACTCCTCGTCTGGTGTAGGATTTCTCTTTGTCCTTTACGGCGCGCGGCTGCCAACGTGTTCGCGGGTCGTTTACATAGCCTGATAAATTGAATCACGCGTCCTATTGTTCTTACTATGACAGTCCAACGTGAGAAACGTTTAATGTCGATGACAATGACGTCATTGCCTTCAGTAAGTGTCGCGCATTTTTCTTCTCCGGTGGTTGGCACCTCGGTCTTTGTTTCTTGCGGCCATTTTTCTATGTCAAGATACAAGAACTTGGGGCCCGTAAACCACCGGTTTTGTGGGTTGAAGTCACTTGGTGTTTTGCGCGTTGCGTCGTCTACGTTCAGCGCCGAGGGAACCCATCGCCATTCATTCTTCTTAGTGAGGTCTTCTATTTCGGCGAGGCGATGGGCCACGAACGTTTTGTAAGTTCGCGGTTCCGCTCGAATCCATGCTAGCGTAGTGCGCGAGTCACTCCAGTATGTGTGACGGTGTAATTCCCAGTCTTGTCTCTCTTGCACGGACTGGGGCAGACGGGCTCCCAGGACGGTTGCTTGGAGTTCGAGTCGCGGAATGGAAACTGGTTTCGTAGGTGTCACGCGACTTTTAACTGCCGCTATCATGACGTTGACCCGGCCGTCCGCCCGTGTCGTGCGTATGTACACAACCCCAGCGTATGCTTCTTCACTAGCGTCGACGAATGTGTGCAACTTCCTGACAGTTGCCGGTGAATATTCGTAGCAGCGTGGAATACGTAAGTTAGGTAGAGATATCAAGTCTCTCAGCCAATTTTTCCATTTGTCTTGCAGTTCCTCCGGGATGACTTCGTCCCATGTTGTTTTATATTTCCATGTATCTTGCATGATGCGTTTCGCCGGTGTGGTGAGGGGGGAAATAAACCCCAGGGGGTCGAATATCGACATGATGAGTCCCAGTGCTTCTCTCTTCGTCGGCATTCGACTCCCCTCCAATACTTCTGCCGGAACTCTTCTTTGGTTGACACGAAAGCCAAGCGTGTCTTCTCTCACGTGCCACATCAGACCCAATGTTTTTTCTATTTCGCTCCCGCCGATTTCAACGGTGGTTTGACCGGATGGCGCGAAGCTTGAAATCGCCTCCTTATAATTGGAGGTCCACCCTCGTAGTTGGAAACCCGCTCGCTGCTGTATGTTGTCAACGGCTGCTGCCATTTTCTGGCTTCTTCAACTGTTTGAAGGCTTTGCAGATAGTCGTCCATGTAATGATTGACCACTATCGCCCTCGCCGTCTCTCTGTCTTCATTTTCAATTTCCCTAGCGTCCCTGTTTTTCACGTACAAGGCTCCACAAGGCAAAGACGTTCCACCAAAGATGAGCGACGTCATTCTATATTCCTCTGGAGGCTCGCTGTCGCGGCGGTTACCACGCCACAGAAAGCGTAGTGTATCCCTGTCGGCTTCTATGATCTTCACTTGCATGAACATTTCCTTTATGTTGGCAGACACTGCCACTGGATACTGCCGGTACTTCATGATGACACCCGGTAGTGATTGAAGAAGGTCAGGTCCAGGCAGCAACATATCGTTCAGACTTCTGCCATGATGTTTGGCGGCTGGGTCGTGCTCCACCTTTATTTTCTCCTTGTCTGGATTCACGACGGCGAAGTGGGGAAAATACCACGTCCTCCCGCTTGTGGGGGAGTGGAGGCGCGCTCGGCGTAGCCTGACAACATTAAATTTTCAATTCGCTCTTCATACTTCGCTTTAAGCTCTCCATCGCGATCCAATTTCTTTTCCAAATTCTGAAGTCTCCTTAATGCATTTTCATAATTATTTGACATAGGTGAATTTTCATCTTTCCACAAAAGCCCCGTTTCAAATTGGCCATTTTCCAAACGACGAGTTTTCTTTTCCAAAATTTCTAAAGCGCGTTGTTGGGGATCGCTAAGCTGCGTCCTGGGTTCGATTCCCAATGATTCCAACGCGAAATATTTTTTCATAATTTCTTCAAGTCGTGGTCTTATTCCACCATGCTCAAGTGTGAGCAGAATACGACCGTCGATGTGGTTGAGGTGCGGCAGCCGTGCAGCACCCAATCCAGATACGTACCAGAGGCGACCGGTTGGTGACGCGGGCTTTTACGCACTTCATTTGAAATAATCAGCTCCCAATTATCTTGACCGATTAGTATCTTCGGTGTAGCCTTTTCGTAGATGAGTACATTCTCTATCTCCTGCAGATGTGCACAGCCCTGCACATCGCTCCCGTGAACAGCCTGGCTGAAGAAGCTCATGTTTTTTATTGTGCGAGCGTCCCTCAGTGTGTGTTCTTCTGTTTCATATGAGCCTCTTAAAAGAATTTGAGATATAAATAGAATATGAAATATAAAGAAAAACAATATTTAGCTAGACGTGTTGCTGGGGAGTTTCTTGCCGCTTCTTCTCCTTTACAGCATCAACACGTTGCGAAGCGGTGTACATAGAATAGGAAGTAAAAAAAATAATAATTTTAACTTACATGTATGACCTTCAAAAAGTGTTCTCCAGTGGAACTTATTTTGAATAAAAACTTTTGAATTTGAATTTGAATTTGAATTTATCCTTGCAGACACTCGCATGCTGTAGTCATGCGATGATTCTTCACCGTTGACTCCCTGGATCTTCATGGGGTCCCGTTGTCCGCTAAGTCCCAGTTGCTCGGCCAGCTGCGCATCAATAATGGTCACGGTGCTGCCTTCGTCCAATAGTGCGTAAGTGTGATGACTGCCCCTTGGTCCGGTTATAGCAACCGGGGCCACCTTCAGATAGGCACGTCGTTGGTTTCTTCCATCATTGATAACACTGTTGATCGCGGATGCTAACACTTCTCCCGCCGGTTCTGACGTCACACTCACTGCACTTGGACTTACCTCGTTAACTTTGGGTCTTCTTTGGTGATGCAGCAACCGGTGGTGTTGCAGCGTACATCCTTTCACTCCACATGGCGGGGCGCGGCATGAAGATCGTCGATGCCTACTTTACAGGCAACGGAAGCACACTTTACACTTTTTGGTTAAGTCCCACCGCGCACTCACATCCACACCGACGAACTTACGGCAATCGCTAAGTTTATGATCGCGTTTGCAGACCAGGCTCAATTAACTTTTTCTCATATTCACACGTTCGCTGTCGTTGTTCACTACGTGTATGTGCTCCATCCTTCTTTTTGATCGTGCCATCTGGCTCTCGCGTTCGATTGGTGCGTACGCAGCCCACTTGTCTGCCTCTTCGTTCAGGAAGCTCGCAAGTTTCTTAAGTTCCGGAACCCCTTCGGTCTTCACAGCTGCACTACAAAGAACTATAGCGGGTCTCCGACAGGGCTTTCGGTGGAAGCCTGTAGGAGGTGCTGGCGTCACATGCCGGTAAAAATAATACACCAGTCACTCTTACGGTTCACGTCGTTTATTTGAACGCCACCGAGTTGTATTTACAATAAAATAACCATTGGCTATATTAAAGCCGTAATCGGTATATTCGTACGTTAACTAAGTTGTATAGACTCTAACCCGCTGACTACTACTTTTAATACACTCCAGCTAATACTCTAACACACACTTTTAATACACTGCAGCTAATACCCTAACACACACTCGTAATACACTGACTTGTCTTGGCGGATCACTCACTACTTATACGAACAAATACATTAAAAAAACTAACATTTTGCGGCAGCTTCCCACGATTTCTCCGGCCTGGACCCAACCCTTCTGGGAAGAAGCGACCCCCGTCCATAAACTAATAAATGGTTTCCTCACTAAATTAAAACAAAGCATGCAGTTAAATTACACAACTATTTTCTAAAATATGTATAACGGCAATGGCAAATGTTAGGATTATCTTTCTTTGACTCGAATAGTCTCACAAAGGGCGTTATTTTAAACTATTACCGAAATTCTCGAAAATATAAAACAATGGAGGACCTTACGGGGGACGTCACAAATTATTCCATATCCCAGCATCTGCATTGCCTCCGTGGGAAACAACTTTCTAAAAACTATTTCGGCATCGTTAACAGTCTCCCCCTGAGTGCCTGCTCCGTCAGGTACTCCAAACTTGGGTACGATGCCACTACTGCAGATACCAGGACGACGATACGCAAAGTGATTCCTCTTATGACTCCGCCGGTTATTTGGACGTCGACAATTCTTGTTCTTCCATGGTGTCCTTTATGCATCTTTGCAAGGCCTCCGCCGATTCTACGAGGCTTAAGGGTTGAGAGACATTCTTTCAACCAGCGCTTCCAAATGTGGTCTGCCATTCGCTGTACTGCTTTCCATGTCGTTTTTCGGATGGGACAGATCCAACCGTATCTTTTAGTTAGCCACTTTGTTTCAGGCTCGTATGGGAAAGCAGGTACTGCGATCCATATCCAAACATCACTAATGCTCTTCAGTGCGATTTTTATGGCGTATTGTTGCCCAAACGCATATTGCTTCGTTTCAAAATATTCATTCCAGTTATTTCCTGCTCGCCATAATTCTTGAATGAAATGATTACCTTTGTTCAAGACCGGAACAAAGAGTTGCATTAGAACAATAGTTAACTTTACCGCACTCATCATTTCTTTCTTTGCTGGACTCTGCTTGAATATATCCCTTTTATTGCTAGCCCACTGTCTGAGGTCTAAGGTGGTGGCTACCGTACGCACAGTGTTTATGGCTTCTATTGTTTTCGATGCCTTTTTATCTTGAGAACTCCATAAATAGCTATCCAAGTAATCGTTGCGTGTAATTGCGCATGACGTTTGCGGATATCCTTTTTGTTGTTTTTTAATTTGTAGAAACATTACTTTGATGTTTGTTATTACGTTTACGTTTTCTTCATTAAATCGTAGCATTACTCCAAATAACGATTGAAGTAAGTCTGGACCGGTTAGCAAGGCGTCGTTTACGCTCCTCCCTTGAAATGCGGCAGCATCAGATACTATGTGATATTTTTCCGTAATAGGATATGTGACCTCAGATTGAGACAAATAAACATTGTGACTCGGCATTGTTTCGGCTGGCGCGATTTCAGCGTACCCATTAATCGGCTCGTGATCAATTTGTTTATCATATTCTTTATTCAATTTTTCATTTGATTCGGCATATACTCGTCGACAGTGGTTAACGGCGTTAAG
Organism: Dendrolimus kikuchii; assembly: GCA_019925095.2. Taxonomy (NCBI): domain Eukaryota; kingdom Metazoa; phylum Arthropoda; class Insecta; order Lepidoptera; family Lasiocampidae; genus Dendrolimus; species Dendrolimus kikuchii. The sequence continues at coordinate 171,473 of JAHHIN020000030.1, forward strand.
TGAAACTGGATTTCCAGTATAGCGACCGTGCAACACCCATCCAAGGCTTGTGAGCAAAGCAACGGGTTCGTTTTGCTTTCCTTTCAATATTTTTCTGGAAACTATCAACTCCCAATTATCTTGACCAATCAGCAACGCTGGCCTTTCTGGTTCGTAAATGAGTTCATTTAGCTTTTTTTTCAAATGCTTGCATTTCACGATGAGATACACTGAGACGATAACTGCAACGCTTCAACTGTTCTTACATTCTTTAAACTGCGCTTGTCGCTTCGATATACGCCCTTTATTTTCAAGTTCATCTTTTGCGACTCTTTCCGCTCGACGATCTTTCCGCCAACAGTTTCCAATATGAGCGTCTCGGATTTCCCCATTACTCCAATTCGAATTGCCACCTCAGAATCTAATAGTGTCACAGTTGACCCTTCATCTAGTAGGGCCAAGACACGAGCGCTTCCTTTGGGGCCGTAGATATCGACGGGGATAATTTTTAGAAACGCTTTCTCTGCTCCAGTCGACATATAAACAGCTTTCGTCACTGTTACTGGTTCGCATTCTTGTGCGAGTTCTTGAGATGTCGACGTACGTATCTCAAATTATGTCGGCGCTTGTGGACGATGTGTCGACTCGGCGTGCAACATGACGTGGTGGGGTCGCCTACATTTCTTGCAACCCTGCCCTCTGCACGTTGATATCCCGTGAGAGCAACGTAGACACTTGAAACACAGCTTATTCTGTCTTAAAATTTCCCATCTGTCGTCTACAGTTACCTCTGTGAACCGTTTGCATTCGGTGATCCAATGCTCTCCATTGCAAACAACACACTATTTCTTCAAAACATTTTTGGTTTCTTCACGGACGGCGTGTACTGGGTAGCGTGAAGGCCCGACTCTTTTTTAATCGTTTCAGGAAGTGCTAACTTTCCACACAAATCGGCTTCAATGTTCAAAAAATTCTTCAGTTTCAGCAACTCGGGTTCATTACCGCTACGGGCGTTATAATCATACCATCTGTATTTTAAAATAGGGCTCAACTTTTCTATTATACATCTGCTCATTTCCGGCGAATGCAGGTACTGTTGTTTGTTCAACGCTTGTATTGTAGCTACGGCGTTGTTAATACAACAGGCAAAAATCCCTATATCTCTCGGAGCGTCACCAAGTCGTGGCAACTCCTTTATTTTTTCAATTTCGGCGAGTGCTAATTGCTCCGGTTTCCCAAACCTCCTTTCCAAAGCATTCATAACTTCACTTGTGTCGGATGCTACGAATAATAAACTCCGTACTGATTCTTTTGCGGACCCCTTGAGTGACCTTTGTAGACGAGCCATGTTTTCAACTTCACTGAAGTAACTTTGACTATCTTCATACGTCCTCTTGAAGGGCAACCACTCTTCATAAGCTCCATTGAAGTCTGGCAAGTCCCAAACTTTCTGCGGCGCAAACGAGCTGGCTGGTTGTATCGACTTCGTTGCGTTGATGATAGCATCGGCTAGATTACGAATTCGAAGAACATTGGAGGGCCTCTTGAGAATCCCCCGTTCGTCTCTTCGATCCCTCTCGTACAAACCGCACCTCCACGATCAACGAAATCGACGAGGAGGGCCGAATTAGAATCTCGTTTACAATTGGAAAAACAGCAATTGGAAATTGCACAAGCCAAAGTTGCAATTACAAGAATCCAATTGAAACTTAGTCAGTGCGAATCAGAATGTGAATTGGAAAATGAATCTATCAGAAGCAAACCGATTAGATCAACGCATGTTGAACAATGGTTAGAACATAGCGCCACCTGTGTCGATCAACCAACACAAATTGAAGTGCCTCAATTAATACACTCCAGCTAATACTCTAACACACACTTTTAATATACTGCAGCTAATACTCTAACACACACTCGTAATACACTGACTTGTCTTGGCGGATCACTCACTACTTATACGAACAAATACATTAAAAAAACTAACATTTTGCGGCAGCTTCCCACGATTTCTCCGGCCTGGAACCAACCCTTCCGGGAAGATGCGACCCCCATCCATAAACTAATAAATTGTTTTCTCACTAAATTAAAACACAGCATGCAGTTAAATTACATAACTATTTTCTAAAATATGTACAACGGCAATGGCAAATGTTAGGATCATCTTTCTTTGACTCGAATGATCTCACAAAGGGCGTTATTTTAAACTATTACCGAAATTCTCGAAAATATAAAACAATGGAGGACATTACGGGGGACGTCATAAATTATTCCATATCCCAGCATCTGAATTGCCTTCGTGGGAAACAACTTTCTAAAAACTATCTACAAACTATTTTGGCATCGTTAATATGCATAGTTGTACCACTTGTTCCTCACGATTGGAGTCAGCTTCTCCACTGCCATGCGTAGCATCTCTGGGCTATGTAAATACTGCCGCTTGTTCAATACTTCAATTGTTGCTACTAGGTTTGCCATCTTGTTGGCAAACAAGCACAAGTTCCGAGGGCTGTCGGTGACTCGTGTCCATGTCTTCATTTTCTCTATTTCTCCTAGCACAAGGGCATCTGGACGGCCGAATCTTCTTTCCAATACCTTCAAAATATCTTCAGGCCCCGTCTGGGTAATAAGCAGGGCACTGACGGCCTCCAGTGCGGCTCCCGTTAGGCTTCTTCACAAGCGTGCGACATTCTCCCCTGCTGAGAAGCTCCCTCCCGATTCCCAAAAGGCTGCCTGGAAAGACAGCCATTCGCCACTATTTCCATTGAAAGTCGGGAGCTCTTGCATGTATCGCTGCGCCTGCCTTGTGCTCGTTCGCGCCGCTTCAGTGATCGCTTCAGCCAGTGACGTCACTTCCATGACGTTTGAACGTGCAGGCGGGCCTCGTTCTGAGACCCGTTGTCCGCGTTCCATATTAACGACATGGACGCCCTGTCCCCGTTCATCAATTTTCCCTATATCGCTGGAGCGGGGGGTTCCATGGCATGTGGTTCCTGCGTTTGCGGCAGTCTTTCGAACCATATGTCCACTCTTCTTGATGGTAGTTCGCTTTCTTCGATGACGTCATCGTCATCCGATGACTCTGGTTGTAGTCTATTTATTCTCGCTTATTCGTGTTCAACGGCTGCCTCCAACTGTTTCAACTTAAATGCGGCTAGTCTCTGTTTGGCTTCCAGTTCGGCAAGTCGTCTGCGGGAAGCCGTGGAGCGTCGTGACTGCGGTCTTGAAATTTCTTCTTGAATGCATTCTTTTCTGCGAAGTATTTCACGTAAAACTGGCGGTGGTTGCGGCTGCGAATCCGTAACAGACACCGGCATTAGAGTTGTTGCTTTTACTGTCGTTGTGCTTTTACTGCAGTTGCTTTTACTGTCATTGCTTTTACTGTCATTGCTTTTACAGTCGTTGCTTTTACTGAGCTAGTCTCTGTTCCGGATTCCGCCGTGACACTGCCAGTTGTCGTTGAGGTTGTTGCTATCTCTGTCGCACTCTTCTTGCTCGCTTGCGTAGCATCCTTTTCGGTTCTGCTTCTCGTATTCGGCATAATTCAGTTCTTCCAATCCGGCTCGAAGCTGATCAGACAATGTTGGAGATGCAGTGGACTGTGGACTATCGAAGGTTGGTCGCTGGTTCAATAACTAGAGCTTCCGAAATAAAACCACCGAAAATGATACTACGGAAGATTTCAACTTCGTAGGCGTCGGCGGGAGGGAGCGTCTTTCCTTTGTTGGCTGCTTAGTGCGAACTACTGCTTGTCACGAACTACGAATGCGCCTTCAAGGCGCCCTATATTTATACATTTATACAAGCTGCCTTCGCCGACCCCCCGCTTCGTTGTGTAACACCCCCTTTAATTTATTTCTTTCAATATTACATTAACCAAGCCTTATTCTATCTTATTGTTATTACAAATTTCAGTACACCCTAGATCCTAGCCTATCCTGAGGGTCCTTACATTATTATGACCCATGGTATAAATATAAAACGCCGAGCGCTCTTACAGGATAGACTAGGCGTGTTGCTGAGAAGTTTCCTTCGCCGTTTCTTCTCTCCCAGCCATAACACGTTGCGAAACGGCAGTAACATAGCGTAGGCCGCCGCGACCCACCGATCCCGGTCCGCCGGGATCCTTCCCCTTGGGCTTTATATTACCCGTCGCCCGTTCTCAATTGGTGTTTTGTGTCGCTCTATGGTGGGCATCATTAAATTCATCCCCCTCTCATGGCAATAGTCCAGCCGAAGTAAAACTCCTTAGGCAGCTCCCTCGAGCAAGTTACCCCACCGAGCTCGAGCGCCTTCGCTTCGTGAAGGAACTCGCCCCAAAACCCCGGTAAAGTTGTAAGGTCTTCGGACCAACAAAATAAAGTCAAGTCCAATAAAAAAAAACTTACAGTTACCTTATTACAAAACCATGCGCCGTCGCGCGCGGACCTCTGCCTACACTAACATTATGGCCTACTTGCTTATGAAGTAGGCAGTAGTGCAGGAATACCTCACGGATCCCGGGCTTCGGTTGCGTCCTGTATTCCCGTAGCCCGGTTTCCGCTACCCTTTCGGTCCCGGGTTCCAGTCTGCGTTCTGCATGCCTGTAACCCGGTCCCCTTTTCATTTTGAGTCCCGGGCTCCAAGCTGCGATCTGCATGCCCGTAACCCGGTCTCGTTTACCAGGATCTATTAGGGGTCCTACTTTTAATGAAAGACAAACGCTATAATACTGTAGGGTTTGCTATTAAACGCTTGTATTTAAATTCCCGCGATTCGAAAATGCTCGTCTAAAACGTCACTGCAAATTCGTGAGTGTCAATCAAATCGACAATTAAACACGTCTACGAGTGGCGCCACCGTCCATACGATACTGCATTTCACTCTCTTCAAAAATCAAAATCTACAACGAGCTATCGGTGAGTCGAATCTAACTATTTACAAGCGCATTTTTCAAAATATCAAACTATCAATCGAACATATTGGTCATTCGGCCGGGATTTATCCAGTTACGAAATCAATACGCATATTTAAAACGTATTTATATTTGTATAAATCTTATATTGACGAGTGCAAGTAGTTAGCTTGCACTCCATATTTGTTACATTTATTCTTTCAAATACACTAATTACTCATTAATTACATTGTATACGAGTCTAATTCTATGTTTTAAACATATATTCGTATATATTTAATCTTATTTTACGTGTATTTCACCTTAAAAATATTTTTTGTATCCACCCGCATATACGTTTTTTTTTTTTTTTTTTTAATCCTCTCACCGGACGAACGAGATTATCCGGGCTTATTGTCTTTTTTGGGGGTTTGTATATATATTTTTATTTTTATTCTTTCTATTTCTTTTCTTTTTTGTGTTTTTTGTCTTTTTCTTTTTTAAGTGCTTTAATTTTCAAAAAAAAATAAGGTTTTACAATATTTCTTATTGCTATATACATTCTTAGGCTATTACATTTATTACTATTACAATTTTCAATTACTTACTACTTATCTAAATACATGTTTTTTTATTTATCTTTTTACTCTTTAATATATAAGACACATTGTATCTATTTTAACTTATACTCTACTACTTAGCAAGCTTCTTATATCCCGATATCTATTTCTTACTTTTATTTCTTATATTTTAGGCTTAATTACTATGTATTTATTTATTTGCTTTTTATTGTTTTTATATGGAGTATGTTTATGTATCTATTCTATTTTCTACATTATCTATATATTCTTAAATATATGTTAAATGTACACTTATCTATCTACTTTGTGTTGTTTTATTTCGCTCTACCACTTTCTTGACTACTTTTATACAATATTCCAAAAAGTGCTCTACATTATTTTTTGACATTAATTCGGCCATATTTGAAGATTTTACTACTTGGCGAAGCTTGCCTTCGCAGTCAACTCTCTCCCGGGAGTATGCCGGGCATCGGAAAATGATGTGCGGGATATCTTCTACCTGCTCTTCATCGCAGATGCACGAGGGATTCTCTTTGCACCCGAACCGGTTCAGGTACTCCGAGAATCCCCCGTGCCCCGTGAAGAGCTGGGTGTGCAGGCCAGTGAAGCCGACCTGCCTAACTACCTTATAGGCCCGCGAGACTTCAGGGAAAAAGAGTTTCGTGACGGATGCAGTTGACTCTTGACAGTATCTCCGGTTCCATTCGTCAACTGTCCCCATGCGGAACTGCCGTTTGACGAAGGAAACCGGACACTTGTCGTAAAGCGGCCTCACTTTCAGAGAAAGTGCAGCCGCTTTCGCCAACTCATCGGCCCGCTCGTTTTCTCTGACGTCAACGTGGGCCTTCACCCAGTACAGACTAACTTGCTTACCGTGGGAAACACACCGCCGGATGTTGTCCCTCGCTGCGACGGCAAATGGATTGACGGAGCGCCAGTTGCACGGCGTTTGCAATGCCGATCTATAGTCACTATAAATGCCAAAGTTTCTTTCTGGGCGCTTCCAAGCCGACGCCGTAGCCTCACGTATCGCCAGCATCTCTGCCTGATAGACCGTGCAATAGGACGCTAGTTTAATCTTCCGGCTTTTGGTCTCGACTTCATTATCCCAAAAGGATAATGAAGCTCCGACCTGGCCTTCTATTAAACTACCGTCCGTGAAGATGCGCACCGCCTGCAGGCGTTGCGCATCTACTTGCTCCTGGTCCATCAGGCAGGTAAACTGCAACTCGATCTGTGAGGCCGGGTGAGTTGTGTTGGCGTAAGCAACTCGCGTTTCCATCTCCCTGTCCCCAAGCATTGGCTGCTCTACCCCCCTCTTGGCCTCGTATAAAGAAGCGACTCTTTTTATACGGAGGTCAAGGGGGAGCAGACCAGCCAGCGCCATAGCTGAGTTCAGGGAGACGGTCTTGTACGCTCTACACATTTTCTGTGCGAATCCCCGTTGGACCGTGTTGAGTTGCTTACGCACACCCAACTTTGTGGCTGAGGGCGCCCAGACGCTCGCTGCGTATAGTACTATTGGCTCCAGCACCGCTGTGTACATAATCCGGACGATCTCAGGGTTAAGACCCCAGATGACCTTTGCGGCACGCGAGAGCTGTTTGTAAAAACTAATTGATTTCGCACATACATTACGTATGTGCGAATTGAACGTTAGTTTGCTGTCTATGGTTACACCTAGGATTTTAACCTCTGAGGCCATCTCAATACTGACCCCTCCCATGTTCAATCTTGGGGTGTCGTACTTCAATTTGTGGGTAAAGGTTACAGCTTTTGTTTTGTGCGCAGCAAATTTCAGTTTATTTCGGACACCCCATTCTTGAACATAGGAGAGTGCCGCATTAGCTCTTCTCTCAATGTTGCAACCAGAGTCTCCGTCAAATAGCAGAACGACATCATCTGCAAAAGCCTGTACGTATTCCCCGCGCTCAGTCAATCCTTTCAGAAGGGGATCGAGGAGCAGGTCCCACAGGATAGGCCCCCCAATGGAACCCTGCACGCAGCCTTTTGTGGTTCTTCTTTCCACCTCCTCTCCAAGGTACCTAAGTGAGACACTACGGTTTTCCAGATAACTGCCCAGTATCCTCTGGATATTTCCTGGGCAGTTTTCTTCCGCCAGTCGAACCCTTATCATTGGCCACCATGCGCTGTCGAATGCTCCCTCTATGTCTAGTGAAACAAGTGTTATAATTTTCTTCTGTTTCAGCTTTCCGCGTATATGGTTCACTAGATCATAGAGAGAGTCCTCCGTGCTTCTTTAGGGCAGGAATCCATACTGACGGGTGCTCAATCTAGGTACGAGGTGCCACATTAGTCGATTAACTATTAGTCTCTCAAGAATTTTGCCCATCACTGGTAAAAGGCCGATGGGCCTATATGATTTTGGACGTGTGTAGTCATCCTTCCCCGGCTTCCGGAGCACGACTACTGTCGCTTGCTTCCAGACAACCGGGAAGTATCCTAATGTTAGGCACTTATTAACCAGTGATAGGCAAAACTCCGGCTTGTGATAAACGGTCTGGGCACAAATATCTGCAGTCAGTCCGTCCGCCCCGGGTGCCTTCTTGGAGTTGAATTTGTGCGCTGCTTGTTTTAATTCGAGGGCAGTAAAGGGCGGATCTTCGTTCCCCAGCAAAGCAGTCCTTACGCTCAATCTTGCCGCTTGCTCTCGTACTGCCCTGTGTTCGCCATTGTCCCCCTCGGCACTATCCTCGGGGTAGAAGGTTTCCGCGAGTAGCTCGGCGGATTCTCGCGGCCCCAGTACCTTACCTTTATCGACTATAGGCTCATCCTCGTCCCTCTTCCTTGTCCTTCCAATAACCCGATATATCCCCTCCCAGACTCCCTCACGATCCTGCTTTCCGCAAAACTCTTTCCAGCTTCTCGTCTTTGCGGCGCTGATCTCCATCTGATACTTTTTCTTTGCTTGCAGGTACTCATCGACCACACTCCTCCTACAAGACTGCGGCGCGCTGCGGATTCTTCTCTTCTTCGTGACGACTCCACGCTTCAGGTTGGCGAGCTCTTCAGACCACCAAGGTAAGTTTACTTTATTTTTCTGACTTAATTGCGGTATACTGTGTTTGCATGCCTCTACTATTGTGTTATTTAATGTGTTTACCTTATTTTCCAGGTCCGTCGTGTCAGTCAGTTCTTCAATTACGTCCGTGGTGAGTCTGTCCCGCATATACGTTACGTTGCAATCGTTCAACGCCGATCGAGCGCCATTGCATTTATTTGTGTAAAATACATTAATTAACTTATTTAAAAATGTCGAAATCTGATGCCAAACTCCAGGATGAATGCGATAGGTTATTACAACCACATATAACCACTAAGGAAATGTGTTTTATGAGATTACAAAATCTGTTTGAAGTTTCCAGAAATGTTCACAAAAAACCCGAGTTATTAAACGAGTTTAATGTTCGTTACGGCGATCTTTCTAGCTTGCGGGATAAGTTTAAACAAAGTGTACATAGTTGTGCAATAATTAAAAAGAAGTTTTGTTCTGAATATCAACCGTCATACAGAGAAATAGAAAACTTTGATGAAATTTATTATCATATACGGTCTGTGTGGGAAGGTTTAAACAAAAGTTCAAATGAATCTCAACAAAACCTAAGTAATATTTCTAAACCTGATAATGTTTTTGTAAAACCTAGGTTACCTAAGTTGGAGATTTTTCCTTTTGATAGTAAGCTCGAAAACTGGCCTACCTTTCGAGATACGTTTACTAGCTTAATACATAATAACACACATATCGCAGATATCGAAAAGTTTTATTATTTATTGTCGGCTGTTATCGGGCCTGCGCAAACGATTGTTAAGTCTATGCCTGTTACATCTGACAATTACCACATCGTTTGGGACTCCTTAGTCAAGCGTTATGAGAACAGACGAGCGTTGGCGACTAATTATCTTGATAAAATATTTAATTTTTAGCCTTTAGTACAGGAGTCAGTGTCGGGACTTAATGATTTTTTACAAACATTTCAAGAAAACATTAGGGCACTTAAAAGTTTGAAAATTACTGACTTATCTTCATTTATTTTATTTTATATCGCGTTACGTAACCTTGATCCACGCACCAGGCGTGAGTTTGAGCGTTGTTTTGGGCAAAATGAATTGCCTGATTTTGATGAACTAATACAATTTATCGAAAAACATGTACGGGTCCTTGAAATGTCGCAGTGTACTACTAATTCCACTAGTACTAAAAGTGTAACGTACACTCGTGGACAAAATAAGGTGAATCCTTCTGTTTCTAAAAAATCGAACAATTTTTCAAATATGCAGCGACCGTCTTTGTCGTCAGCTGCCGTCAATACAAACCAACCTTGGTTGTCAACGAAATCCATGGAGTGTTTGTATTGTAAAGGAACACATTCTATTTATCGATGTTTAGAATATAACAATCTGACGCCTGCGCAGCGTCTCAATAAAATTAAAGAATTAAAGTTATGCGAAAATTGCTTGCGTGCTCATTCTATTGACGCTTGTCCGTCCAAGTTCCTTTGCTCAATTTGCAAAAATAAGCATCATCATACATTACACATAGATTCTTCTGGAAACTCGAATTATAATGCTATTGCGTTAACGTGTTCCGCAAATTCGACAGTGTTGCTCGGCACCGAAATTGTACACGTAGCGGATAGTTGGGGTCAGTACCATGCTGTGCGTGCTATAATCGACAGCGGCGCTATGTCGAGCTACATAACTCAAGACTGTGCGAAAAGGTTAGGGTTAAAATCACGCAAATGTAGTTTTGAACCCATTGGTCTCGGTGGAAATAGGGTTCAAGATTTCGGTTTGACAACTTGTCAAGTCAAGCCTCGTCATACTGCCGGTCCTATCTTGTCCACTGACGCAGTCATTGTTACTAACATTGCTGGTAACATACCTACAATGCCTTTGTCTAACAAAGTCTTACTTGAGTTCCAAGGTCTTACGTTGGCTGACCCCGACTTTTACAAGCCCGCTCCTCTTGACTTATTGTTAGCCGGTGACTTGTTTCCGTACATCTACGATGGAAACAAGATTCTTCCGCGTGTCGCAGGTTTACCAGTCGCAATGAGCTCAATCTTTGGTTACGTAATGACAGGTCAGACAGAACTCCATAACCTTGTTAACGGAAACGATGCTATAGCTAATGGGGATCGAGATGTATCCTTTTGTGCATTAAATACGAACTTGGACCAGATTATGCATTCTTTTTGGGAAACTGAAAACGTACCTTCTGAGCCACCGCGTAACCCAGAAGATGTATTAGCCGAAGAAATGTTTTTCAAGCATCACTGGCGTGACGACACGGGTCGATATGTTGTCAAATATCCATTTCGAGCACCAGTCGAGCTTGGTGATTCAAGTCAAATGGCAATTCGCAGACTTATCAATATTGAATCGAAATTAGAAAGAGAACCTGATCTCAAAGCTCAGTACCATAAGTTCATGCACGAATATGAAGACCTTGGTCACATGACTTGTCTGGGAGATATTTGGAACGTAGATTCGAAATACATCATCCCGCATTTCTGCATCATCAAACCGACAAGTACTACCACTTCTCATCGTGTTGTATTTGACGCATCTGGGAAGACGTCAAATGGTTTATCGCTGAATTCGGTGTTACTACCGGGTCCTAAGTTGCAAGCTGATATTAATCAACTGCTAATTAATTTTCGCTTGCACGAAATATGCATCTCTGCTGACATTTGTAAAATGTACAGAGCGATCTGGATTGACAAAGTCCAACGACCATATCAACACATTCTATGGCGGTATGATCGGAGTCAACCAATTCAAGTATTCGAATTAAACACTGTGACTTATGGTGTCGCTAGTAGCCCATATCTAGCCATCAAAGTATTGCACACTCTAGCGGAAGATGAAGCCAGCAAATATCCAAAGGCGGCAGAAATCCTGAAGACAGCATTTTTTATGGACGACTTGTTATGGTCTGTAAGCACAAAGGAAGAAGATATTGCAGTTCGAAGAGACCTCATGGCGTTACTTGAAAAAGGGGGCTTCGTATTACGCAAATGGTCGAGCAATGAACCTGAAGTGCTTGCAGATCTTAACGAAAGTTATCGAGAAACACCACTTGTTTTCGATGACGACAAAAATACTTCTATAAAAATTCTCGGATTACAATGGTTGCCAGCTGCTGATGCATTTTCATTTTCCACAGCTTCACCTAATCCTGTTATTACTAAGCGAACTGTTCTTTGTCAAATAGGACGCTTGTTCGATCCACTTGGCTTTGTGGCTCCGTGCACATTTTTTGATAAATGTTTTATGCAGGTACTTTGGGCCCAGCAACTGGATTGGGACCAGCACCTACCTGTTGAACTTGAAGTTCAGTGGAAGAATTTTGTCGAAGAAATTCCACTTCTGTCAAATATAAACCATGATCGACATATTAAAGTAAAGTGTCACACCTATTCTCAAATTCTAGAATTTTGTAACGCATCTAGCCGTGGTTACGCAGCGGTTGTGTATCTCCGGACTAAAGACGCAGTTGGTGCATCAAAAGTCAGTCTGGTTATAGCCAAATCGAAAGTGGCTCCTCTAAAAACTGTTACCATTCCTCGTTTGGAACTCATGGCTGCTCATCTGTTAACAAAACTTGTAAACTATGTAAAATCTGTCTTACAACCTAGATTAGTAATTGATCAAACTCTTTTGTTTACTGATTCTTCAGTGGTCTTAGCCTGGCTTAACACTCCTACCCATACTCTGAAAACATTTGTTTCAACTAGAGTGTCCAAAATTCTTGAAACTGTAGACAGAGAGTGTTGGTACCACGTGAGTGGTGTCTCAAATCCAGCGGATATAGGCTCGCGCGGCGCTTCTTCTGCAGCGTTGCTGACGATGCATGAGTGGTTTAACGGACCTGAATGGATATGTCTTAAACAGCCAGATTGGCCAATCAAAACTGTTGAGGATTTTCGAGACTACAATCCTCCTGAACAAAAGTCTATAAAATCAACTCTTCTCGCTTCAGACACTGTAATATCTGATCCAGTGTATGATCTTACTGAGAAATACTCAAGTTACAATAAACTTATTAACGTTTTGGCTAGGTGCTATCAATTTATACAAAATTGTAGGACAGCTGCTCCAAATCGCAGATCTCTTGCGGTAGCCGACACGAGGAAAGCTCACGACATTATTGTAAAATCTGTTCAAAAACATCATTTCTCAACAGATATTGTGTCATTATCAAAAACTGGTCGATGCAGTAATTCCTTGCAAAAACTCAACCCCTTTATGGATTCGGATTGTTTCCTCAGGGTGGGGGGTCGACTTTCACAATCGGATTTGACATTTGATAGGAAACACCCACTTCTGCTTCCTAAAAAATGTAATTTCACGCATATTCTAATCGATTATTATCATAAACTTCATTTGCATGTAGGTCCTAGAACTCTACAAAGTATATTATCTCAAAAATATTGGATAGTCTCAGCGCGAAGTACTATTCGTTCACGCACTTCAAAATGCATTCCATGTTTCAAGGTGTCTCCTACAAATCGACAACCTATCATGGGTGAACTACCTAGATATCGGTCTCAAGATATTCATGTTTTCCACACTATTGGAATTGACATAGGCGGACCATTTAACACGAAAGAGTCCACTCGTAAGAATGCTCACATATACAAATCTTATTTGTGTGTATTTGTATGTTGTGCAACGCGAGCAGTCCATTTGGAAGTCTTGTCTTCGCTAAGTGCAGAGTGCTTTTTCGCTTGTTTTGATCGTTTTACTGCTAGACGAGGCCTTTGCCATTCAGTTGTGTCTGATAATGGCACAAATTTCGTTTCTGCTGGAAAACAGCTCGATGAAGTGACTAAATTTCTGAATAACAATTCAGACAATATATCAAAAGGATTCGTATTCCGCAAAATACATTGGAAATATAATCCTCCTACAGGAAGTCATTTTGGCGGACTGTACGAGGCTGTTATCAAATCAGCCAAGCTGCGCTTGAAACGTACAATCGGGTCGAGAGCACTGTCATTTGAAGAACTCAGTACGTTATTCGCACGTACAGAAGCTGTACTCAATTCTAGGCCACTCTGTGCATTATCGAGTGATCCAAATGAGTTCGGAGTTCTAACTCCATCTCACTTCCTTATAAACAGGGAACTTCTATCTGATCCGGAATATGATTTTTAGGACATATCTAGCTCGAGACTGAATCGTTGGCAAGCAGTCCAACAAATTTCACAACGTTTTTGGAAGCTCTGGAGACAAGATTACTTACATACTTTACAGCAGCGTCAAAAGCGGTCGATCAACTGTCGCAATCTTGGACTAGGTGATCTTGTTCTTATAAACACTGACGCTCCGCCATTTAAGTGGAGCCTAGCCAGAGTTAGCAAATTGCATCCTGGCTCCGACGGCGTTGTTCGAGTGGTCAGTGTGCGTACTGCTTACAGCGAATTCACTCGGCCTGTAACTAAACTTAGTCCTCTTCCGTTGGATCAGGACTCAGAATAATCAATCATTTACATCAATTTAATTTATTCAACGAATTTATATTTAAGTAATATTTAAAGTTAATCTATATATTCTTAATCTATTATATTCAATTTAATCTATAGCATTATCTTATACAGTCCACTACTATCATTACTCTTAAACACTCTATTTTTTATATGTTTATCGAATATTTCTAATCAAGTCTGGTATCGTAATTGGGAAATCCTTGCGGATTTCGGTGGGGGGAAATGTAGGGTTTGCTATTAAACGCTTGTATTTAAATTCCCGCGATTCGAAAATGCTCGTCTAAAACGTCACTGCAAATTCGTGAGTGTCAATCAAATCGACAATTCAACACGTCTACGAGTGGCGCCACCGTCCATACGATACTCCATTTCACTCTCTTCAAAAATCAAAATCTACAACGAGCTATCGGTGAGTCGAATCTAACTATTTACAAGCGCATTTTTCAAAATATCAAACTTTCAATCGAACAAATATTTATTTCCTAGCAACTTAAGGCTATTTATTATACAATTAAGCTCTTAAAACTAATTAATTACATTTTAAAACAATAATACATAACTTTATACATGAGCTATACCCGTCTCGTTCCGACCCGTCTCTTTCCTGCGCTTAACGGTCGCTTCTACATTACTACGAGGCTTAGCAAATTCTACCTATGTTCTTATCGCCTGTTTAGACGGGTCGGTGAGTTTCTCACATCGACGTTGTCGTCGTCAACACATGCCAAACTTTTGACGAGCAGCAATAAAAATACATGGCGATGCTTAGTCATGAACTCGGAAATAGTTATACCTGTTCCTTTAAAACTAGTTTTAAAAACCAAATATCATTGGGCGTCGATATTTCCTGGAATTTGACCAGTAACCGACGTGGTTTCTTGACTTCATGTTCACGGCCCATCCTGTGGCAGCGTCATATAGCAGCTTCAGAAAAACTGGGTACTTTAAGATGGTCTTGTAGGACCTTGACCACAGATTTCGCTAGATCCTCCTTACTTTCCGGCACTCCATGACCCAGGAGTATTTTACGTCGGGTTTGCATTTCAATGCGATCAACATTATGAAATAATAATTCAATTTGTCGTTGAAGATTACCCAAGGCTTGAGTCACAAACTTTTTAAATGCTGAAAACTCACTTGACAAGCTCGTGATATTGGATGAACCCTGTGATGAACCGGAGCTGTTTTTTAAATCATTCTCGAATTGTGCCATTCACTGTTGAAAACATCATCGTGATTTCAGCTTGTGATTCTTGAATTGCCTCCATTGTGTTTTAGTAAGTGACACACAGCGATCCACAAAGTTTAAATAAAATAACACTAATAGCACAAAATATTTTAAACTAACCACACAAAAACACTTCCCGGCAGGTAGGAGTAGTTTAAGTTCTAGTATTTCATTAAATCAAGCTTAATTGTATAATATTTACAATTTATTTTGATATAAAACCTTTAGAGCAAATTTCAACGTACTGTATTGCGAACCCGCAATTGTATTGCCCGCCGAAAAAAAAACTTACTTTTAACCTGTGTCATAAAATCAGATAAATCTTCCTCCACGCAATCTCTTCGCTTTCGTCTAAGTGGTTGAACAAAATGTAATTGGAAATTCGCCATATCGGGTAATTTAGGCGTAATACTCAGTTCCGATTCCGAAGAGGCATGTTGCATTGAAAAGATGAATTCAAAGCAATATTTTCTTGCATGTTTGTACCCATTATTGGTGCCTTTTCAGTGACTGATGGCTGGTGAGAGTCGGGCGGCAGTATATGTTTGTTCGACATTATACTGAGAAGTACTAGGGTGGTATAATAAATATTACAATAAGAAATTGATTCACACTGGAGAGGTCTATAAAAATGGACGCTGATCGGCAATTTTGAATAAAAACCAGTTATGTCCACTATAATAAGAGCCCCGATAATAGTCTGTAAATCATAAGCAACCCTTCCTTGAATGGCTTATACTATAAATTGCTTCAGTATATATGAGCAAATAGATGGTCACATAATCCGTGACGTAACATCAACACTATGCAAGGGGACGTAGTTATTAATTCATACAGTTTACACTGATTGGAGAATACTTGCGGAGTGTCCAATTGATCAGCTTTTTGTGTTTAAAGCCACTGTCACTAGTTACAGGTACCAGGATCACTGCGATTGACGAAGATCACTTCCTGAAACTAACAACATTTTAGTTATTATGCATTTCTATTTTTTTAAATCGTATTTTTGGTTTAACTATATGAATCATTAATAAAATATTTGAAACAAGAAAAACATATATTTTTTAGAAAATATATATATATTTTTTTTCCTTCTTTAGCTCAGGCGAACACGATATGCCCGAGTCATATACCGTTTTTATCTTACTATTTTGAATAAATATTTACTACTGGGGTGGATTGGGAATAGGGTGGGAAATTTTTATAAATATATTTTTATATTTTTACAAACATTTATACTAATATTATATACTTACATACACTAACCTGTATTATATTCATATGTATTGTTTACGTATATACCCATATACACCCGCGTTGCCTCTCCCGATTCAGCACCGCCACACGGTTTGCGTTTGTGCGGATTGTGCTGGCCCGGGGGAGATGATCGGACACATACATGGGTATTATTCTGTATATATATATTTTTATAATACATTTATTATACTTTTGTTTTTTTTAATTCTACATAAAGTAAAGATCAATATAATAATATTGGGCGGGAGGTGATTGGTTGGGTGGGATTGTAGGATGTTCTGACTCTTTATTTATTATTTCCTTTATACAGTGTTCTTATTCCTATTTTATCTAATACATTCATTTTTTTCACTTCTCAGGTTTTTCATGTACAATTACAATTTTCTTATGCTTATTTGTCAAAAACTACTTTTTATGTACTCTCTGTAGCTAACTCTTCATTAGCTTTACAATATCCTTATACTTATACTCTATTTCTTATATACATTTGGAATTCAGTACATTTATTTATGTATTTCTATTTGACACTGTTTTATTTATCTTTAGTTATGGCATATCTATACTTACTATATTTAATGAGATGCTATAGTATACAATGACCTTATATCCTAAACATTCTGTAGTGGGTTTCCAATCTAATTTATATAACATTATAGTACATATCTAATTATGTTATAGCTATTTCTAGTTTGCTAACTCTGATCCCCTATATTAACAAATATAGTGCCAACGTTATATTTTTGTACGGTTTTTGTTCCTAAGAATCTTGTACTAACAATTATAATAGGTTGGGGAAAAAGTCTTTTCGCATATAGTATTTATGAACTTGTAATAAGATTTCTTTGGCTATACCATTTGTATTTGGCTGGTTTTGGTATCATTAAAAAGTTTTAATTTTAAAAACGACAATTCCAAATTCAAATTAGGAAAATGTGTGATTTTCATTTGTTTTTCTCAGTGTTAAAATGAGTTAATCTAATGAAGAAACTCGATACATTTTAAAATTTTACTACAAAAAAGATAAAAATGCAACACAAGCCGCGAAAAAAAATTGTGATGTTTATGGACCTAATGCAGTATCTGTGAGAGTAGCGCAAATTTGATTTAAGCGTTTTCAATCCGGAAATTTTGATATCAAAGTTGCACGTCGCTCTGGTCGCCCTATTACGGACAAAATTGATGACATTTTTGAAAAAGTGGAGCAAGACCGGCATATTAGTAGTTACGATGTAGCTGGAGAACTGGGAATTGACCACAAAACGGTTTTGGCGCATTTTAAAAATGCTGGGTACACAAAAAAGCTCGATATTTGGGTGCCTCATGAGCTCACTGAAAGAAACCTAATGAACCGTGTACTCATTTGTGATTATTTATTACGACGTAATGAAACCGAACCATTTTTGAAGAAGCCGATAACTGGTGATGAAAAGTGGATCACGTGCGACAAGAACGTGCGAAAAAAAACGTGGTCAAGGGCCGGTCAGGCTTCAAAGACTGTGGCGAAACCCGGGTTAACTCGCAATAAGATGATGCTGTGTGTATGGTGCGATTGGGAGGGCATTATTCATTATGAGCTGTTACCGCCAGGCAGGACCATCGATTCTGAACTGTACTGCGAACAACTGATGACATTAAAGCAAAAAGTTGAGAGAAAGCGGCCGGAATTAATCAACAGAAGGAGTGTGGTTTTTCACCGTGAGAACGCTAGACCTCACACATCTTTAGCCACTCAGCAAAAATTACGAGAGTTTGGCTGGGAGGTGTTAATGCATCCGCCGTATAGTCTTAACCTTGCACCTTCAGATTGTCACCTGTTTCGGTCTCTGCAAAATTCCTTAGGCAGTGTCAGGTTAACATCACGAGAGGACTGCCAAAATCACTTGTCGCAGTTTTTTGATCAGAAGCTCCAAAATTTTTATAGCAATGGGATCACGTCCTTACCTACAAGATGGCAAAAAGTTATCCAACAAAATGGCACCTACATACTTTAGTCAAATGTAAATAAACTTTATAAAAAAACCTTTTGAATTTTTATATAAAATGCGAAGGAACTTTTTCCCCAACCAATATTTCGCTATTAGATATGTTGTTTCAGGTCCTTCTACTCCCGAGTATCTGCTGATCGTCTAATTGCTGCACTTATTAGTGCGGAGTCCGCTGATTCAGCAGAGCAACGTTCTGCGATGTCTTCGAGTCAGGTGAGTTCTTTTGCAATTTTACTGTTTTAGTGTGTTTGCTTCGCGTGACTATGTATTTGAAACCCGCTATTTTTAACATTAAAAATAGCATGTTTTCATGTATGATCGGTGATGTTTAAATCTGTTTGAGTGTGTGCGATGCTTGCGTGTGCAATTGATTAACAGTTTTTCCATGAATGATGTATGAGCGGGTGTGTGTGGAGCAAATGGAATTGGGAGTGAATTAAATTGAAAGATATTGAGTGTTTGTTTAATTGAGTGTATGATAATATGAGTAAGTGTTTATTGTTTTATGTTTTTGCAAGTGTATACAAGAGACTAATTGCGACAATATATTAAGACACGACTGCTCGCAACCGTGATCCGGGAGAAAGGGGATGTGTTCTCTAATCGACTTTAAATCGTCACTCGACATGGGCAACCGGCTTAATGCATCTGCAGCTGCATTGTTTCGGCCGGGTACGTACTCAATATCAAAATCATATTCTTCAAGCCTAAATGTAGTAAGTCGGCTTGAAGGATCCATTGGACTAAATAAATAAATAAGCGATTTATGGTCCGTAATAATTTTGAACCATCTCCCATACATATAAGGTCTAAAATGCCTTACAGCACATACTATGGCTAATAACTCTAATTCAGTTACTGGAAATCGCGTTTCGGATGGCTTTAAATTACGATTGGCATATTTTTTTTATTGCAGGAGTTCAGCAGACAGGCAGATGGCCCACTTGATGGATAGCGGTTATCGTCGCCTATTGACATTTACAACACCAAAGGTGGTACAAATGCGCTGCTGTTCTCTTAAGGGAGCCTGGAACCTGGTCACTAATGCCGGAACACAACTCAAGGTTGTTCTGGCGACATACTTTAGATCAGGGGTGGTAGCCATCCAGTCGGGCAAATGCCCTACCACCTGGCTGTGGGTTGTTCTGTCGCCTCTTACGACAGGCCGCCCGGCCGCAGGAAATTGTATTCTTTCTCCGTTCCTGCACGGATGAAATAACTCGACTGTTTCGGTTCGACAATACTGCACCTAGTCCTATTCTACTTGCATCTGTTTGTAACCTAAATATATTGTTTTCAGAAAAATTTAGATATTGTAAGACCGGTGGCTGTGTTAAGGATAATTTTAATTTTTGAACTGCGGACTCGTGTTCCCTAGTCCACTTGAACTCTATATTTTTCTTACACAATTGATTTAAAGGAAACACTATATTGGCAAAATTAGGTATGAAACGTCTATAGTAATTAGCAAACGCAACAAATCGTTTCACGTCATCGCTCTTTGTTGGTATTGGATAATTTTGCAACGTTTTTATTTTATTGTCATCGAGGAAAATGCCGTCCGATGTAATTTTGTGACCGAGATATATATTATTTATTTCCTTAGAAATTTACATTTAAGGGGATTTAATTTTAAATTTACTTTTCGGCGTCGTTCTAGTACACTAATTAAAATTTTAATATGGCACTCTAAGTTTTTTCCTAATACAATACAGTCATCTAGATAAACAAACGCTTGTTTATAATTTAAATCAGACATGGCAACAGTCATAAGTCTGGAGAATACACTTGGTGAAGTCTTAATGCCCATTGGACACCGTTTCGTTTGATACATTTTTGTATTAGCAGGGAACGGCGTAAGCTTTCATGATGGTTTATCTAAATTAAATTGGTACATTTTATCGACACTCTGTTATATTTTTACCCCGTCGAGTTGGTGAGGGTTAAATTAAAACGACTAGAGCATAGACCATTTATCTTTTATTCTCCTTTAAGGAGCCAGGCAAACAAAGTACAACAATATATCCAATTATCCTTATTAATTATCCTTATATCTATTACAGGATATGCAACCAGGATCTTTAATCCTGGTTATTGGCTCCGAAACCGACGGACATCAGTCCGGGAGAATTTTCAAGGCGTGAGGAACCTAGACTATTATTAAATTGTGAAATGTACCGATGGTAATATCTTTAAATATAAATGTTTCAATTAGTAAGTTAGGTTTCTATTCAGGTGATAATTTTTGGGCGCCATCCGAGTCACGTGTCTCGGAGATTCGCCTCGACGCTGCACACGGCTGCCAGCGTCGGAGGCCGTGGAGGCCGGGTAGTTACGAAGGTGATGAATGCGATTGAAGGATTGGCCCACTGCTGGCCAACCACGTGGACAGGAGATTGTAATCCGTCCGGACCTGGCTCCCTGGAATTGATAACAAATTCCATTGAACTAGGGTAAAATATTGAATGTCACTGTTAGGGGGACGATTTAAGAGCATATTTTAATCTACTTCTAGTTATGATGTTCCTAATATAACAGTTTAAACTTACCTAAAAAGGGAAGACGGAGAAGCTTAACTACGCTCAGGCGTCGCCGCCCTTCAGGAGGCCGACCGCCCGCGTAGAAGAAGAAACTGCTTCTTTAACGCACTACACTTATTCGGCGTGGAAGAGACTCAAGTACGTTGGACTAATAACTGCAGCGTTGACTGGTGAAACGAGAAAAGGGCCCGCTTTTTTTTTTATTGGACTTGACTTTATGTTGTTGGTCCGAAGACCTTACAACTTTACCGGGGTCTTTGGGGCGAGTGCCTTCGCGAAGCGAAGGCGCTCGAGCCCGGGGGGGCAAGTTGCTCGAGGGAGCTCCCTAAGGAGTTTTACCTCGGCTGGACTGTTGCCATGAGAGGGGGATGAATTTAATGATGCCCACCATAGGGCGACACAAAGCACTAATTGAGAACGGGCGACGGGTAATATAAAGGATTCCGGCGGGCCAGGATCGGTGGTTTGCGGCGGCCTACGCTATCTTACTGCCGTTTCGCAACGTGTTATGGCTGGGAGAGAAGAAACGGCGAAAGAAACTTCCCAGCAACACGCCTAGTCTATCCTGTGGGGGGGCTATGTCTCCTAGCGTCCCTCGCAGGGACGTGGAGAGATCTTGATTGGCGGCGCCTGAGACGCCGCCGTCTGTGTCTGTCTGTACGTGCCTGCCAGCCTGCCGTCCTAACCGCGGGCGGGCTGATCCGGGCCAGCCGTTTTGTGACAACGTCGACCCTGTCCGTGAGGACGTTACGCGGTCGTCGCACGAGAGCCTTTCGCCGAGGCTTATAATCGGACGCGGACACGACGAGTGGATTTCGATGGTGCGGCGCGAGATCGAAATACTTACGCGAGAGTGACGTAATGTAGTTTTTGATGGAGGGAAGCTCCAGATCGCGGTGGAGGTCGACGTTACGCATATAGAGGGGAGCACCGACGGCTCTGCGCATGAATTTGTTCTGCACGATTTGCAATTTATCTAAAAGGGTAGGCTTGGTATGGCCGAATACCACACTCGCGTATGTCATGATCGGGCGGATGCATGTTTTATACAAAGTAATCTTGTGTCTGAGGGACATTTTGCTTCGTTTGTCTATCATGGGTGTTGGAGCACGCACGGGGAGAGACGCGCGGAGAAGGAGGGGCCGCCCCACGACCACGGCTGGGCCGCAGGCGGCGGCTGCCGTGGGATCGCGGAACACTCGCCCGCACGACGGCTAGTGCGACGGACGACCATAAATTGTATATTATAACTACCAATAAACCAGCATCTATTTAGATATCATCTATCTTTTATACAGTCCACGATAATTAAACCACCTTATCAGTGTGTCTGCTAGACAGGCATACTCTTCTACAATGGGTGCTAAACGACCCATCACAAATCGCGCTCTATTTCGGATTATAGTGATATGCTCGTTGAAGCGCAAGTTCCGATCTAGGGTGACACCCAGGTATTTGGTGTACTTTTCCCAGGGAATTTGTTGTTCGTAGAGCGAAATGGTTTTTAGGCGAAGGCAAGCGCGTTTAGGGGAGCGAATCGTGCCCGGGGAAAAGAACATTGCTGCGCTTTTCTCCGGGTTTACCTCTATCCTCCATTTGCGATACCATTCGCCTAGCTCTGTGACAGCTGCCTGCAGCCGGACGCAAGTCATTTGTCGGTTGTGATCTGATGTATAGAGTGCGGTGTCATCCGCGAAGAGGGCCAACTCCACATCTGGAGTTTTTGGGATGTCGCTGGTGTACAGCGTGAAGAGTAGTGGCGACAGGGCCGAGCCCTGTGGTACACCGGCTGTGAGTGGGTGAGGGGACGAGCGCGTTCCCTCCACTCGAAAACGGAAGCTACGACCTAGGAGGAAGTCTCGCAAGATGAGCACGAGTCTGTCTGGCACACCTAACTGGTACAGCTTGTAAATCAAGCCGTTGTGCCAGACCTTGTCGAAGGCTTTTGCTACGTCTAGGAACAGTGCGGCTGTTCCTATAGGGCGGGGACGAGAAAAGGGCCCGCCGGGCATCCGCTCAGGCTCATAAACTCACGGGAGATGCGACGCGCGGGGGGAAAAGACTGCACGGGTGTCCGTCGCGCGGGGGTGAGAAGGGAGAGAGAAATCGCGTATGGCGTGATGTTACTGCGGGGGTGAGACGCGCGGGACGGGAGGAACCTAGGGGCTCCGTCGCCGCGGTGTAGAGGGAAATACGTTCCAACCGATATGGTGTGATTTTTCACGGCCAAATTAAGTAGTTCTAGCTAGTTCGTATGATATGTTCCGACTAAATTGGGAAGTCGCCTTGCGAGTGTTGCTAGGCGCAAGAGTGTCACTTTCACAACGTGACAACTCAAAGCCGTATATTTACGAGATTTTTCATCTAAATTCAACTGGTAGTAGCTTTGGGTAAGATCAAGTTTTGAAAAATAAATATAACCTGAGAGAGACCCTAAAATATCTGAATATCAAAAATGTTAAGCAATGGAAATTTGTCATATTGAATGCAATTGTTTAGACGTCTATAGTCTATAGTCAATAACTAATCTCCATTTTTTATCATTGGATCTATCTGATTTCTTAGGGACAAGTAATACAGGACTTGATCATTCAGATGATGCTTCTTCTATAATATCATTAGCAACCATTTCGTCGATTTGTTTTTGAATCTGTCGTCGTTGCGAGTGTGGCTTAATATATAAGGCTAATATAAGGCTTGACGTACACTGGTGCAACATTATCTTTTAATGTTATACTATGAGACATTAAATTAGTCACGATTAACCTGTCTCCTGGCAAATGAAAAACATGTGTGTATTTAGCACAAGTATGTATTATACTTTTTCTTCTTTATTTAGATCTGGCATATTAAGTAAGTCTAGTAGTGTTCTAACATGCTTAGCCGATAAGTTTTCTTCGGAAAAACTACATATTTCAAAATAATCTAAAGGATAGATTTGTATATCTGAGAAATCTATTTGAACCTACTTATCGGCAGTATTCAAAATTCTCACTGGGATTTTTCCCTGAATAGGCTTCGCAATTACTCGCGCCATAAAAAATCCTAACTCTATTTCACTAGCTAGAGTAACACAATCACCATAATGTGAAGTCGGTAAATATTTAATCACTTCGCATCTGCGTGGTATCGTATGTATGTACTCGTCTTTACAGTTTAATCTTACGCAAACCGATTGTGAGTCATTTATTAACTGTAAAGTGTTGTTCTTATAATTAAGAACAGCTTGGTAACGTTTTAAAAATATATCTACTATAATGCCATTTGACGAACAAGATAGTTGTTTAAAAACATAAATATTTTCCCTAAAAATAATTCCATTATATGCTAAATCTAAGAAAATAAATCCCATTGATTCTAATTTACCGCTAACATCTTTAATTGTAATCTTATGGTAATGTAGTTTACTTTCTAACGATGGGTTATTTTGCAACCACTCATACTTCAATACGCATAGACTGGCTCCACTATCGACTAAAAGATCGATATTTGTATCATTTACATTGAATGATACTGTATTGCTATTGTTATAATTAAGAACGAAAAATTTATTGGAATGAATGTCGTATTTATTATCAGCTTCTGCGTTTGTTATATCATAGTATTCATGTGTCGCGTGGTGGACAGTTGCGAAAGATCCACTCCTATTGCGTGCGCGAATTCCGCAAGCGCGACCTCGATGCGCGAGAACGTGCCGTCCACTCGATTTGACACCGTACGCGTGCGCATTTCCATTGTTACCATAATTATTTGGCGACAATGTTCTTGTATAATTATTACGATGATTATTATTATACCTAAATGAATTAGTACTCGGAAAAAATTGCCGGGAAAGAATGCTTAATAGACATGACTTCGATGTCAGAGATCATCAATTTTTCATCTAAAGCGCTGCGGATGGCTTCTGGAAGCGAGTCAAACTGGCGCGATGCGATAATCGTGCTTAAGCGTAGGTTTGATAATCCATCTGCAAAACGTTTTATGGATACTTTTTCGTTGATAGGGCGTGTAGTGTGTATACAGTTTTAGTATAGGAGGGAAGGGTAAAATGTACAAAATACCAAACCCAACGAGCGCTGTAATGACACTGATTTAATTACTGAAAATATACTAATATAAACGTGTTGTTAAGCGTTAGGCCGCAGTTGTTTATTTGTAAAACGCTGATTATTGTACATTCTTTGTACATCCTACGCCTCAAAAGAAAGAAAATGACAAAAATTAAGTAATAAATGTAGCAAAGTAAAACTAATTAATAAATGTAGAATTGAAACAAATGATTAATAATTGTAAAATAATGTAAATTAAAATAACATAAGCTAAAAGTAAAAGGATATAAAATGTTTGTAAATAAAGTCTATTTTGTTATTCTTCGCGGATTTTTCACTATCACATGACTCGTAGCAGAGGGGATGTCCAGTGTGATTGTTTTGGCGTAGTCCGATGTCGTTGGCTGGTGTAATTGTTCCACTTTTGCCACCTTCTGGGCTGTCTGAAATACCACCGAAAACGGTTCTGGTGCTACCGCTCGTCGTCTATTCTTCCAACATCTTTGTTTGAAAAGCTCAAAAAAAATGTATACGTGCAATCTGCAAAATCAAACAAACAGATTCATGTAAAGCCTATTTTTATAAACCTAAAAATCATGACACTCCCTTCGCTATATATTTATGAATCAGCTTTTTTTATAAAAAAGTACATTAATAATTCGCACCATTCGTAGAAAAAGGACGCAAGTGAAAAACATGAACTTTACAGGAACGTAAAAAAACTGTTTTGTGGAAAAATGCTAACTAATAGATAAATGTGTTTTTAGGAGACGTCATAGACAAAATTAGTCTGCAGATACGTGTCTATTTGATTTAAAATAATACTGAGTAGCTTTCGAGATAATTTAAAATTAATACGTTACGTCTTTAATCCCCGTCATGGTATTATGACTTTTAAGAATAAGTAAAGTAACCACTTTGTTGCTACGGTGTTCACACGGATCACAGCATCGTAATTTTACTCAAGTATTTCTTGCCAACCAGATTTACCTAAGCAATACATGTGTATAAAAAAATATGCTACTGTTCCAGAACAATCAAAATAGAAATATTTATAGTAAATAAAATTATGTTTTTAATAAAAGTTAAATGACAAAAACAATATGTATGTATCATCTACAACTTACTTATTCTACTCCGACAGAGCACGTTAAAATATATTTATTTCATTGTAATTTTTGGTTATTGTTTGATGTTATTATGTTTAAGGTACCTACTAATAAAATTCACATTGTTTATAATGATTTAACAATAATAATTGCCATGGCAACGCATGCAGCTTATAAAAAAAAATGAATCACTTTAATTAATGATTAATGTTTAATCATTCTCACTATCAGAGCTTTGTTTATCCACAGAAATTGGTTCAGGACGTAATCTTTTATAAAAACTTTAATATTGCAGTGGTATGTTATTGCCGTTACAAAGACTTATCAAGTCTTTATACAAGTTGCTGGAAATTGGCAACGGACCATTTTATAATCGCGTTAGTGTCGATAATACTTAGTTAGTTTCACTCTGTGCCGTTTTCTTCGGCCTTCCCTTTCTGTAATTTGCATTTGTATTAATCATTTTAGGTTCTTCTTCATCAAAATCATATTTAAAATTAATAATTTCAGGGTTTTGGGGATCAACACATATTTTTTTTATTTTTGACTATGAAACTTTATTGCTAGCGGTATCTTTATCCCTGTTTTTAGCAAGTTCCACTAATCGTTTAAAGTTAAAGAAATCGTCCTTAACAATATATTTCTTTCCATTTACTTTTCCGTTGCGAACGATGGAGTACATTTCGTCTCGTACATTGTTTCTCTCTATACATGAATGCATCGAGTTCCCTTCATTCTGGGTATGGCCTTTTTGTAAAAATAGGTGGATAATTTTCACTTGCAACATCTTAGATACATATGCATATAGTGCAAAGACAAAACGGTTTCGGTTTTGACCTGAACATTTATTCGAATAGAATGATATTTCTCTGATACCCCATGATGCTTCATTTTGTAAAAAAATCCATAGACAACTAGCTATTTCATTGGATCCCCGTTTCGCAATTTGAGCATGCCACATATAGCAATATCCATCTTTAGTTAAAATATTATACATTGTGAAATTGTAAACTGGATATTTTCGTTTATAATGAAAAACTCCGACCTCCGATTGAGGTACGCTCAAAACTTTTTCTAAATCAAATCTTGCTACTGTTTTTTCTTTTGGATTAGATGCTTCTTTTTCTATGTTTTTTATATTCCGAACTAATTCTTTGTTCTTTAAATGATTTTCGTATTCATGGTTCAACTGTTTTTTCCTTTCATCGTACGCATAAATCTTGATTTGGAAGGAAGAATCCGATGTTGAATTTTGTATTAAAAATATGGCAATAGAACCTAAGCGTTGCTGGCTTGATATTTTGGTAGAGAGGTTGATCCTTTATCCAGTTGATATACAAACGATACATTTTAGCACGAGTAAGTTTTTCGTCCAAGTATTCTCTCTGGGTGTGTTGTTGCAGATAATGAGATTCTTTTCTCGGAAATTGGTTTATGTAATTAATAATATTTCTATAGTATCATCGTCTACTTTTTTAGGCCAGTTAGAATGACATCCTCGTAAATCTTTCACTGTCGCCATCCTTTGTTTATCAATAGCTGTGTAGACAATCTTGTCATTAATGTCTAAAGTCTGTAAAAACATCTTTTTGCAAACAGTCACTACGTTTTCATTATTTCAACTTTTTGGCAATGTATATTCCAAAGTCTGCTTAGTCTTTACAAATCTTAAAGTAATCCCACTGACGCTCATGATTTCCCAAACTCCAATAATAATTGAAAACAGCAATTATTTCAAAATTATCTATTTTTTCGTTACACTTCTTCTTATAGCTACACGGATCTCCAATAACTTTCCTCTTCTCTCTTTTCCTGTTGTCCGCGAACGATATGATTTACCTAAATTTTTAAGCATTTTACTTTTCTTCACCTGCCAGGAACTTTCATCCCGCATTCTTTTTCTACTTCTATTCATTGCTATTTGTTCTTCATTATGGGTAAAACTTTCATCGTTTATATTTACTGTAAACTGCGATGTGATGAAATTTATATCGTTGGCATTTTGAATAAGGTTTTCTTTTACACAGACTTCCTCCTCCACTGATTCCAAAATGTTTGCATTATCTGACTGTGCTTCTATTAATCGAGGTGTAGAGTACCTTTCAAGTATAATTAGTTGTTTGTTTACATGGCAGTTTATAGTTTTTTTTTTATTGCAGGAGATCAGCAGACAGGCAGACGGCCCACTTGATGGAAAGCGGTTACCATCGCCTATAGACATTTACAACACCAAAGTTGCTACAAATGCGCTGCTGCTCTCTTAAGGGAGACTGGAACCTGGTCACTAATGCCGGAATACAACTCAAGGTTGTTATGGCGACATACTTTAGACCAGGGGTGGTAGCCATCCAGTCGGGCAAATGCCCTACCACCTGGCTGTGGGTTGTTAAGTCGCCTATTACGATAGGCCGCCCGGCCGCAGGAAATTGTATTCTTTCTCTGTTCCTGCACGGATAAAAACTTTGACGGTTGCCGTCAAAGTTGCTAAAGTTGTGGTGGCGATGGTAACCGCTTTCCATCAAGTGGGCCATTTGCGTGTCTGCTGAACTCCTGCAATAAAAAAAAAACTTTCGAAATTTTACATAGAAAAAACGAACTTATAAAATTGCGTATGAATAAATGTAAAACGCCACGTACAACAAACACGTAATTGTGTTTACTTAAAAAGTAAAGATAAAAACTTAGTGGAAGAAATACGTAATTAGACTTACGCGCTTATCTCTTTAACAAATATCGTGATAAAAGTGTGCAAGTTAGTTTATGCTCGTATATTTCAATAATATGACGTATAAGTAATAATAAGCTTTTATTGATAGGGAAAATTTCAAAAATGACCTAGCATAAACAAAACTTACATAATTTATACAGTGAATATTTGTAAAAAAATAAATCTTAGCATATCGCTAAATTTGCGATATCTCCGTCATTTATTGGGATATTTTTTTCAAACTTGTTGAGCATATGTGTCATAATGTTCTTTATCGGATAGTGAAATAAAATTTTTTTGAAGTAATTGCACTTGCGACTTTCTTCTACCAACGGTACGAATTACGAAACCTGTGAAACTGCCAGACATCATAATAAACTTAAAAATGTAAACTGTAAAACGACTTTGTTAAAAAAAAGTATTTTTGCCATGGGTATATTTTTAATAAATTACCAAATGAATAACGTCTCGTTTTTGTGCGGGAAGAGGGTAGAGGGGGGAAATTTTGGGTATGGAATGGGAAGGAATGAACGAATGGAATGAATGGCGCGTACATCTCCCCCGGCCTAGAGGTTATCCTCTAGAAATAGAGTAAATATATTAAATAATAATAGCGTTATATAAATACATATTATACGTATTTATACATTACATAGCGTGAGATATACGAATAGAGTAATAAATATACAAATAAGCGATATATGTGAGTGTTTTATTGTGATGGTAGAGTATTATTGTGATGTTTGATTTGAAACACTTTATTTATTTATTTATATATTATATTTATTTTATTATTTAACACTTTGTTAATCTTAAATCTTTTATTCCGTATGTTAGCGTCTAAGTATATTTCTTAAGAGGGGCGAGGAGCGAAGGGGTCGGCCGTAAGTCACTTCTAATGACAGTGACGTTTCATTGCACAGATCACATGTTATTACGTCATCCCCTTTTAAAAAGTACACTCTTATCTACTTATGAAGTGACAAAACATATTCTTACATCTATGTACAGGTTTTCTTCCTATTATAGTTACATATTTTTTAATATTTACTTTAGTTACTCATTCAACCTTCCTCTGGTGAACCACCAAGTGCTAAGCTGGTCTAATATGAAAAGAAGTTCTAGTGTAAACTACATTATTTGTGTCTTCCAAATCATATGATCTATAACCATTATGTTTTATTATTTTACCTTTTTCCCAAAAATTATTATGTACATTTTTATTAAACCATATATTTTGTCCATTAAAAAAGTTATTTTTAAATCTGGTTGTCTTATTACAACTTTTTACATTTCTTATTGCTTGTTTTACAAATTTTTGTACTACATTATTATTTAATTTTGGTTTCAAAAAATTATGAGATGCAATTAATTTAGTTCTCAAATTTCTATTAATTAATAATTCATATGGTGAAACATTTGTTCCAGCCACTGGTGCAATTCTATATTTTAATAAAGCTATTCTATAATCTGTGTTATCTCCATTGCATTTATACATCATTTTTTTTAGCTATCTGGACTCCTCTTTCAGCCATACCATTAGACTGTGGATATCTTGGGCTGGTATAAGTATAGTTAAACCCCCATTCTTGTGCAAATTTTTTACACTCTCTGGAGTCAAATGGCACATGATCAAATACAATTTCAGATGGTACACCAAAGTTACAAAAAAAATCTAATAAACTATTGTTAATTGAACTAGCGTTTTTATATATTTAATATCTAACCACTCTGAGTAATAGTCATATATTATTAAATAGTTCTTCTTTTTAAATTCCATTATATCAATACCTAATTTTAAAATTGGTAAACTTGGTACTTTATGTGGCATTAAAGGCTCTTTAATATTATTGTTTTGATAAGTTTGACATGGAAAACATTTTTTAACAAATTCTTCAATATGGCTATCTATATGAAGCCAATAATATAGTTTGCGAGCTGCTTCATCTTAGTGATCCCTATATGTCCCTCATGAAGGACTTTTATCATAGACATTCTTAAACTCCTAGGTACAATTAACCTATCCTTAAAAAATACTAAATTACCATCATAAGATATCTCATTTCTTATCTTATGATAACTTTGTAAATAGTTCGGAATATTTTTATTAGCAGGCCATCCATTTTTAGTACATTCAATGAGTTCTATCAATTCACTATCATTCTTACTTTCCTGGATTAAGTTATTTTTTTGTTCCTCTGTGCATTCCAAGTTCTGTGTAAGACCTATACAATGTATAACTTCATACATATAAGATTCATCTACATCATGACATTCTTGGTATGAACGAGACAATAAATCTGCGATATACATAAATCTACCTTGTATATATTTAAATTCTAAGTTGTATTTTAATAATTTTAATTTCATTCTTTGTAATCTAGGTGATGATATCTCATGTAAATGTTTTTTCAATAAGCATTCTAAAGGTTTATGATCGTTAATTATTGTTATTTTATGTCCATAAATAAAATAATGAAATTTTTTGGTTGCCCACACAACGCTTAACAGTTCTTTTTCTATTTGAGAAAAATTTCGCTCAGACTGTGTTAAACTACGAGATACAAAACAAACTGGTTTATTATTTTGTAATAAACAACATCCAATGCCATCTTTGGATGCATCACATTGCACCACAATAGGCAAATTACTATTAAAATTTTGTAAAATAGGAGCTTCAGTTAATTTTTTCTTAAGATTTTTGAAAACATTTTCATGAATTTCAGTCCATATCCATTCAACATCTTTTTTTAATAATAAATTTAATTGTTTTGAAATATCAGCCATATTGGGTATAAATTTTCTTAAATAGCTTACCATACCTAAAAAAAATTGCAATTCTTTTTTATTTGTAGGGCTTTTAATATTTAATATAGCATTTATCCTATCAGGATCAATTTGCATACCCTTTTCTGAAAAAATATGTCCAAAATATCTTACTTTATTTAACTTATATTGAAATTTATTTTGATTGAACCTTACATTGTGTTCTAGTGCCCGTTGGAACACTTTATTTAAAATTTCATCATGTTGCTGTTCATTTTGACCACATATTAGTAAATCATCACAATATATAATAACACCGGGTATATCCCCAAAAGCAGTTTCACTATACCTTTGAAAAATTTCTGGAGCTACTGATAAGCCAAATGGCATTCTTAAAAATTTATAACAACCAAATGGGCTGTTGAATGTACAAAGGTCACTTGACTCTTTGGTTAATTTAATATTATAGAAACCATCGGATAAATCTAACACTGAAAAACACTTTTTATTACATAACTTAGACACTATTTCATCTATAGTAGGTATTAAATGATGCTCTTTAATCAGGACTTTATTTAGATCTTTAGGATCTAGGCATATTCGTAAAGAACCATCTTTCTTTTCTATTATTACTAAATTGCTTACAAAAATTTTTGGGTTTTCGATTCTCGCTATGACTTTGTGCTTCACCAGAGATTCTAACTTGTCTGAGAGACGCTTCATAAGTGCCTTAGGCACTCTCCGGGGCGGTCTCACTACAGGCTCTACACCAGGTTGAATGCGTAGCTGCAGTGGACTCTTAAACTCTCCAACACCCTGAAAACGTTTAATGTGCTTATTAATATTATTATTATTAAACCCCTTATTATTTTTAATATTAGCAATTTTTAAAGATTCTGTTTCATCATTTTTGTAAGTCTTATTATAGACTTTCAATGATATTTTGCCTAGTGGTCTTATCTTGCCACCTCCGAACACTTCTATTATAGTTTTAGTCTCATAAAAAAATATGTTCTTATCATCACAGACTATTTTCATTACATCATTGAGACTGATTACATTAACTTGTGCCCCAGTGTCACATTTAAAACACACTTGCTTATTTTCAACTCTCAATGTTTCCGTCCATTCATTATTTCTTAAGTCCAAAGTACAAACTAGTCATAAGTCATTTACATTGTTTGAATGCTCACTTTCCTCAAGGTTATATATTTTCTTATTATATTTGTTAAATTTGCATCCAATACTAAAGTGATTCATTTTATTACACTTATTACAACGTTTTTTAAAGGCTGGGCATTGCTTTGGACCATGATCAGTGTTACATTTTTTACATCTATAATAGTTATTATCAGAATTTAACATTTTAATATTACTGTTCATTTTATTATAATATTTTGGACTATTTTTATTATGTATATACTTAGCTTTATTATTAAAAGTGTTGCATCGCTGCGATGACCCTTCGGCTTGTACTGCTAGAACCTCTGGACTGCTTAGCGCCATGCTGTGTTCCCTGGACAGCTCTGCAGACCTGCAGATGTCCACGGCAGTGTTCAATGCTAGGTCTTTTATTTCCAAAAGCTTCTGTTGGATCCGCTTTTCCTTGATACCTATAATGATTCTATCCCGAATCATACGTTCTTTTTGTTCTCCATAATTGCAGTTTTCCGCCAGTTTTACGAGAGTTGCGTAGAAAATATCAAACGATTCACCCTCTTCTTGATATCGTTTGTTAAAATTATAACTGTTTATAACCTCACTTTGTTTCGGCTTCAAACAATTGTCGAAACTTGCTATTACGTCTTTTAACTTTGCCTTGTCATCAGTTTTTAAGATGTTAAAGTAGATTTCTTGTGCTTGACTACCAATACAGTTTAAAAAAATCGCCGCCTTTCTTGATTCCGTATACTTCTCAAAGCCGGCCGCCATCGTAAAAATCTTGAAGCTTTGTTTAAACCTCAACCATTGTGGATAACAATCTTGAATATTGTCCAGGTTTAAACTTTTTGGCATTTTATATTCTATTTCACACATATTATCGACTTCCATTGTAATGATGGCGTGACGTGGTACTTTTATCAATCTGTTCGAATCTCGAGCTGCGCCAAGTATTATTGTGATGTTTGATTTGAAACACTTTATTTATTTTATTTAAATATTATATTTATTTTATTATTTTACACTTTGTTAATCTTAAATCTTTTATTCCGTGTGTTAGCGTCTAAGTATATTTCTTAAGAGGGGCGAGGAGCGAGGGGGTCGGCCGTAAGTCACTTCTAATGACAGTGACGTTTCATTGCACAGATCACATGTTATTACAGGTAGAGGACAGACTTTGACCACAGGACGAATGTAACTACCACTATTGGTGCGAACTTTAACAGTGCGTATAACATTATCTTTGCCGTGGTAGACTTCTTCGATTACTCCTAATGGCCAAAATAGAGGATGCGTGTTATTATCTTTAATTACAACTACCGAATCTAACTCCACGGGTTTGGTCAGCGTGTTCCATTTTTCACGTTGTTGAAGTGAGGATAAATATTCCTGACTCCAACGACGCCAAAAGCTCTGTACTAACTTGTTTGTTAGTTGAAAGCGCGTAAGGCGATTGCTAGGTGTATTTACTACATCCTCAGCGGGAAGAAACTTAAGCGGCGTAACATTTAAAAAGTGATTTGGAGTTAGAGCAGAGGTATTAGAGGGATCTGAACTAAGTACACATAGAGGTCGGCTATTTAACAGACCTTCTATCTGGACTAGTACCCTATAGAATTCTTCGTAGGTTAGAACCTGAAGTCCTATAACTTTATGAATATGCGTTTTGACACAACGAATATTTATTTCGCTAATGCCGTTGAAATGCGGTCCGTACGGAGGACTGTTGAGAAACTTGATGCGTTGATCAGCTAATTGTTGACTCATGTAGTTTTTATGCGAATTTGACTCTAGTAATGTATAGATTTCATCGAGTTTGCGTTTAGCGCCTAGAAAATTGGTTCCGCCGTCGCTATAAATCATAGCCACGGGACCTCTTCTACTAATAAAGCGGTTAAATGCTGCGAGGAATAAGTCAAAACTCAAATCTGTAACTAACTCCAAGTGGAGAGCCGTTGTAGTTAGACAGCAAAATAGACAAATGTAAGCTTTCTGACTTTTCACGCAACGTCGACGAATATGCGTAATATAAAATGGACCGGCGTAATCTACTGACGTATAGACAAAAGCCTTGGCTTCGGACACACGAAACGATGGTAGATCACCCATCAACGGAAAGGATGATCTAGGGTTTGATTTAAAACAAATGTTTCATTGATGGACACGTTGCCTTACTAGGTTTATAGCTGACAGTATCCAGAACTTTTGTCTTAAAAGCGCTAATAAAAGTGAAGGACCAGTATGTAAATTAGAAATATGAAAGTAGTCAACAATTAACTGTGTTAAGCGATGTTTTGAAGGGAGTACAATGGGGTGTTTTTGACCAAAATTGAGGTTTGAGTTTTTGAGTCGACCTCCGACGCGAATAATACTATCGGAGTCGATAAATGGGTTGAGTTTGAGAAGCGCTTTAGAGATGCATTTGTTATTTTTAATAGCGTGTATATCTTGAGTGAAAAATGTATGTTGTACATGACGTATGAGAAAGAGTTCAGCGGAATTTAAATCTGATGGCATAAGTATACCTGTTGAGCGTAATATTTTTGCGAAGCGTAAAACATAAACGGTTGCGCGTAATAATATTCTATAAGATGAAATGCGTTCTATTAAGTGATCGAGAATGTGAGTTTCTGATATATCTACGTTGGAAACTAAAACTATAGTTTTTTTTTCTAGTAAATTGTCGTCACTAGAAGTGACTTGGAACGGCTTAATAGGCCACTGCGAAAGCGGGTGGGAAACCCAACTGGGTCCGTTATACTAAAGCGGTAAGTTTATTAAGAGCTTGGGTGTCACAGGTCGTGATAGTACGTCTGCGGGATTTTCATCACCGCTGACATGATACCAGTGATCAGTGGGAAGCTTAGAGTTTAATTCTGTTATTCTATTGGCTACAAAAGTGTGAAATCTAAAGGCGGGTGAGTGAATCCACGACAAACTGACAGTAGAATCAGAAAAATTGTGAATAGAACTAACAGGGTAACGTTGAGATATAATGTCGCGCACTGAAGTGATGAGGTTGGCTAAAAGAAGCGCAGCGCACAGTTCAAGAGGAGCGAGCGTGACTTTCTTAAGCGGAGCGATTCGCGATTTTGAGGTGAGTAGCTTAACAACTCCAGGCGAACGTGAGTCTGGGCTAACGCGAATATATACAGCTGCGCCATAACACTTCTCACTAGCGTCAGAAAAGCCCACTAACGACACGTGACAACCTGCGGTTATACCTATATGGCGCGGTATTTTTATTAGCGATAAATACGAAAGTTCACTTTTGAACTGGGTCCACTTCTGTTCAATGGAACAAGGAACGGCCTCATCCCATGATAATTCGCGTTTCCAACACTCCTGTACTAACAATTTAAAGGCGGTTACAGGGCCTAGGATGCCCAAGGGGTCAAATAAACGAGCAGTAGCGGACAAGATTTTGCGCTTTGTATTCATCAATTGTAGAAGTTTTATAGAGAAAAATATCCTCTTTAGGCTGCCACTGCATGCGTATAATTTTAGTGCAGGCGTTAGAGTCAGAGTCGAAATCTACGAGTTGGGAATTTTTATGCGAGTTAGGGATTTTATACATAAGTTCCGAGCTATTTGAGATCCACTTCACTAATTTGAAATCACCAGCCAAGAACAAATTAACCATTTGGTTGTACGCCTGTTCGGCGTCGACCAGGCCGTCCATGGACGATATATAATCGTCCATGTACATTCGAGTTAACATAGGTATAATTTGCTAAGCCTCACAGACTATGTATACGCGACCGTTAGGCGCAGGAAAGAGACGGGTCGGACTGAGATAGATATAGTTTATTTTTAACCGTTATTAATTTGAAATTAAATAAATAAATTATAATTATAAGAATTGAATATAAAATGTAATAAGCCTTAACTCACTAGGAAATAAATGTTGTAGCGTTGTGCCTTTTATTGACCAGTAGGACCCTATTAGATCCCGGTAAATGAGACCGGGCTACAGGCGTGCAGAACGCCGCCTGGAGCCCGGGACTCAGCATGTAAAGGGAACCGGGTTACAGGCGTGCAGAACGCCGCCTGGAACCCGGGACCCAAAAGGGTAGCGGAAACCGGGCTACGGGACTGCAGAACGCAACCGGAGCCCGGGATCCGTGAGGTATGCCTGCACTACTGCCTACTCCGAACGCGAGTAGGCCATAATGATGGTGCAGGCAGAGGTCCGCGCTCGACAGCGCACGTTTTTGTAATGAGGTAATGGTAAGGGCGCTCAGCGCTTTATATTTATACTAATGAAGCGGGGGGCGAGGTAAACGCCCATTACGACGTCCCGCTAACAAAAACCATGGGTCACAACTGTGTAAGGACCCTCGAAATGTACTAAGATCTAGGGTGTACCAAAATGTATAATAGTGGTAAGTTAACATAAGGCTTAATGTATGTAAAATTAAGGAAATAAAGTAAAGGGGGTGTTACGACGAAGCGAGGGGTCGGCGGAGGTAGCCTCTATAAATATAGGACGCCTTTGGGGCGCATTTTTGTAGTTCGTGAGTAGTTCGTTTAGTTCGTTCGCAGTTCATAAGAAGAAGCTCCCTCCCGCCAACGCCAACGAAGTCGAAGCCTCCCGTAGCATCGTTTTCGGTTGTTTTCATTTCGGAAAATCGGTTACCCGAACCAGCGACCAACCCTCTACAGTCCTACAGTCCACTGCAACACCAACATCGTCTGGTCAGCTTCGAGCCGTATTGGAAGAACTGAAGTATGCCGAATACGAGAAGCAGAATCGAAAAGGACGCTGCGCAGGCGAACAAGAAGAGTGCGACAGAGGTAGCAACAACCTCAACGACAACTGGCAGTGTCACGGCGGAATCCGGAACAGAGACTAGCTCAGTAAAAGCAACGACCGTAAAAGCAACGACAGTAAAAGCAACTGCCGTAAAAGCAACGCCAACGGCGTCGGCAACGACAGTAAAAGCAACAATGCCGGTCTCTGTTACGGATTTGCAGCCACAACCACCGCCAGTTTTACGCGAAATACTTCGCAGAAAAGAATGCACTCTAGAAGAAACTTCAAGACCGCAGTCACTACGCTCCACGACTTCCCGCAGACGACTTGCCGAGCTGGAAGCCAAAGAGAGACTAGCCGCATTGAAGTTGAAACAGTTGGAGGCAGCCGTTGAACTCGAACAAGCGAGAATAAATAGGCTACAAGCCGAATCATCGGACGATGATGACGTCATCGAAGAAAGCGAACTACCATCAAGAAGAGTAGACATGTGGTTCGAGAGACTGCCGCAAACGCAGGAACCACATGCCACAGAACCCCCCCCCCGCCCCAGCGACGTTAGCCAGCGATATAGGGAGAATGAATGAACGGGGACAGGGCGTCCACGTCGGAAATATGGCACGCGGACAACGGGTCTCAGAACGAGGCCCGCCTGCACGTTCAAACGTCATGGATGTGACGTCACTGGCAGAAGCGATCACTGAAGCGGCGCGAACGAGCACAAGACAGGCGCAGCGATACATGCAAGAACTCCCGACTTTTAATGGAAATAGTGGCGAATGGCTGTCCTTCCAGGCAGCCTTTCGGGAATCGGGAGGGAGCTTCTCAGCAGGGGAGAACGTCGCGCGCCTACGTAGAAGCCTAAGGGGAGCCGCACTGGAGGCCGTCAGTGCCCTGCTGATTACCCAGACGGGGCCTGAAGATATTTTGAAGGCATTGGAAAGAAGGTTCGGCCGTCCAGATGCCCTTGTGCTGGGAGAAATGGAGAAAATGAAGACATGGACACGAGTCACCGACAGCCCTCGGGACTTGTGCCTATTTGCCAACAAGATGGCAAACCTAGTAGCAACAATTGAAGTATTGAACAAGCCGCAGTATTTACATAGCCCAGAGATGCTACGCGCGGCAGTGGAGAAGCTGACTCCAATCGTAAGGAACAAGTGGTACGACTATGCAGCTATGAAGACCGAAGGGGTTCCGGAACTTAAGAAACTTGCGAGCTTCCTGAATGAAGAGGCAGACAAGTGCGCCGCGTATGCACCGATCGAACGCGAGAGCGAGATGGCACGATCGAAAAGGAGGACGGAGCACATACACATAGTGAACAACGACAGTGAACGCGTGAATATGAGAAAAAGTGAACCGTGCCCAGTCTGCAAACGCGATCATAAACTTAGCGATTGCCGCAAGTTCGTCGGTGCGGATGTGAGCGCGCGGTGGGACTTAGCCAAAAAGTGTAAAGTGTGCTTCCGCTGCCTGCGAAGTAGGCATCGACGTTCTTCGTGCCGCGCCCCGCCGTGTGGGGTGGAAAGGTGTACGCTACACCACCACCGCTTGCTGCATCACCAAAGGAGACCTGAAGTTAACGAGGTAAGTCCAAGTGCAGTGAGTGTGACGTCAGAACCGGCGGGAGAAGTGTTAGCGTCCGCGATCAACAGCGTTATCAATGATGGAAGAAACAAACGACGTGCCTATCTGAAGGTGGCCCCGGTCGCTATAACCGGACCGAGGGGCAGTCGTCACACCTACGCACTATTGGACGAAGGCAGCACCGTGACCATTATTGATGCGCAGCTGGCCGAGCAACTGGGACTTAGCGGACCACGGGATCCCATGAAGATGCAGGGAGTCAACGGTGAAGAATCATCGCATGACTACAGCATGCGAGTGTCCGCCAGGATAAGAGGCTCATATGAAACAGAAGAACACACACTGAGGGACGCTCGCACAATAAAGAACATGAGCTTCTTCAGCCAGACCGTTCATCGGAGCGATGTGCAGGGCTGTGCACATCTGCAGGAGATAGAAAATGTACTCATCTATGAAAAAGCTACACCGAAGATACTAATCGGCCAAGATAATTGGGAGCTGATTATTTCAAATGAAGTACGTAAAGGCCCGCGTCACCAACCGGTCGCCTCTCGTACGCAGCTGGGTTGGGTGCTGCACGGCTGCCGCACCTCAACCACATCGCCGGTCGTGTTCTGCTCACACTTGAGCATGATGGAAGAAGACCACGACCCGCTTGAAGAAATTATGAAAAAATATTTCGCGTTGGAATCACTGGGAATCGAACCCAGAACGCAGGTTAGCGATCCGCAACAACGCGCCTTGGAAATATTAGAAAAGAAAACTCGTCGTTTGGAAAATGGACAATTTGAAACGGGACTTTTATGGAAAGATGAAAGTTCACCTATGCCAAATAATTATGAAAATGCATTGAAGAGACTTCAGAACTTAGAAAAAAAATTGGATCGCGATGAAGAGCTTAAAGCGAAGTATGAAGAGAGAATTGAAAATTTAATGTTGTCAGGCTACGCCGAGCGCGCCTCCACTCCCCCCACCAGCGGGAGGACGTGGTATCTTCCCCACTTCGCCGTCGTGAATCCAGACAAGGAGAAAATAAGGGTGGTCCACGACGCAGCCGCCAAGTATCATGGCAGAAGTCTGAACGATATGTTGCTGCCTGGACCCGACCTTCTTCGATCACTACCGGGAGTCATCATGAAGTACCGGCAGTATCCAGTGGCAGTGTCTGCCGACATAAAGGAAATGTTCATGCAAGTGAAGATCATAGAAGCCGACAGGGATGCATTACGCTTTCTGTGGCGTGGCAACCGCCGCGATAGCGAGCCTCCAGAGGAATATAGAATGACGTCGCTCATCTTTGGTGCAACGTCTTCGCCTTGCGTAGCCTTGTACGTGAAAAACAAGAACGCAAGGGAATTTGAAAATGAAGACAGAGAAGCGGCGAGGGCAATAGTGGTCAATCATTACATGGACGACTATCTGCAAAGCCTTCAAACAGTTGAAGAAGCCAGGAAAATGACAGCTGCCGTTGACAACATACAGCGGCGAGCGGGTTTCCAACTACGAGGGTGGACCTCCAATTATAAGGAGGCGATTTCAAGCTTCGCGCCATCCGGTCAAACCACCGTTGAAATCGGCGGGAGCGAAAAAGAAAATAACGTTGAAAGAAAATTCAAGAAAATCAACGGGAAAATGTTAATGTTGTCTGAGCGTAAACTCATTGCGCTCGCACAACGCGAATCGTTCGGCGATAAACCGCTCGATACGATACGTCGACGTCATAACAAGGGAGAGCTCGCCGGTTTAACTATAGAAACCGACGAACATAACATATTGCGGCTGCGAGGAAGAATCGACGAGGCGCAAGAAATAAGCTACGAGATGGCCAATCCTGCCATCTTAGACGGGAAACATAAATACACAAAGTTGTACATACAACATGTACACGAGAAACTACACCATGGTGGCGTCGAGATGGTGGTCAACGAGCTACGACAGCGGCTGTGGGTTATGAAGATACGGCCCTCAGTCAAAGCAGTGTTGAGGAACTGCCTCCAATGCCGACTGAGGAGGGCCCAGCCAGCGAGTCCATCGACGGGGAGCCTGCCTGCAGCTCGCCTGGCGCATCACTCGCGCCCCTTCACCTTCACGGGCGTAGACTACTTTGGCCCACTGGAGGTGACCGTGGGCCGTCACCGGGAGAAGAGATATGTGGCGTTATTCACATGTATGACGTCACGGGCACTACACCTCGAGGTCGTCGCGTCGCTGAGTGCTGACTCAGCCATCAACGCGCTGCGCCGCTTCATAGCGCGGCGCGGCGTCCCCACCGAACTCTGGAGCGA
Organism: Dendrolimus kikuchii; assembly: GCA_019925095.2. Lineage (NCBI taxonomy): Eukaryota > Metazoa > Arthropoda > Insecta > Lepidoptera > Lasiocampidae > Dendrolimus > Dendrolimus kikuchii. The sequence goes on from JAHHIN020000030.1 coordinate 212,852, forward strand.
CAACGCTACGTGTTTCCGCTCGGCCGACCGCGAACTCGCGGAGGCTGGGCGCGCCGTCGAAGAGGAAGCGTCGCGCCGGCAGATCGCCTGGCGGTTCTTACCGCCGGCGGCACCCTTCATGGCCGGCGCCTGGGAGCGCATGGTGCGCACCGTCAAAGAGGCGTTGCGCGTCACCCTGCGCGAGCAGCGCCCGAGCGATGAGACGCTCGCCACACTGCTCGCCGAAGTCGAAGCCACCGTGAACTCGCGGCCGCTCACTCATGTGGCCGTGGGTCCCGACGAGCCCCCAGCCATCACGCCGAACCTGCTACTCCTGGGGCCGAACTGCCACATGCCGGCCCCCGGGAACTTCGAGGCCAGCGACGTGACTGCGCGCGCGCACTGGAGACGCGCGCAGTACCTCGCCGATGTCTTCTGGCGACGGTGGGTGCGGGAGTACCTGCCGCTACTACAATACCGGCGGGAGCCCTACGCAAGTGGTGACAACCCTAAGGTAGGCGATTTGGTTATTATTTGCGACCCAAATCTGCCCCGTAACACATGGCCCCGAGGACGAGTGACTGCAGTGCATCCCGGCAGAGACGGCGAGGTTCGAGTCCTGGACGTGACGACGGCCAGCGGACGAGTGCTGAGGCGGCCTACCAAGAGAGTCGTCGTGCTGCCCATAGGAGAATCGCGAGACGCGACGGCGGGAGAATGTTGACGACGACAAACACAATGTATGAAACTCACCGACCCGTCTCAATAGGCGATAAGAACATAGGTATAATTTGCTAAGCCTCACAGACTATGTATACGCGACCGTTAGGCGCAGGAAAGAGACGGGTCGGACTGAGATAGATATAGTTTATTTTTAACCGTTATTAATTTGAAATTAAATAAATAAATTATAATTATAAGAATTGAATATAAAATGTAATAAGCCTTAACTCACTAGGAAATAAATGTTGTAGCGTTGTGCCTTTTATTGACCAGTAGGACCCTATTAGATCCCGGTAAATGAGACCGGGCTACAGGCGTGCAGAACGCCGCCTGGAGCCCGGGACTCAGCATGTAAAGGGAACCGGGTTACAGGCGTGCAGAACGCCGCCTGGAACCCGGGACCCAAAAGGGTAGCGGAAACCGGGCTACGGGACTGCAGAACGCAACCGGAGCCCGGGATCCGTGAGGTATGCCTGCACTACTGCCTACTCCGAACGCGAGTAGGCCATAATGATGGTGCAGGCAGAGGTCCGCGCTCGACAGCGCACGTTTTTGTAATGAGGTAATGGTAAGGGCGCTCAGCGCTTTATATTTATACTAATGAAGCGGGGGGCGAGGTAAACGCCCATTACGACGTCCCGCTAACAAAAACCATGGGTCACAACTGTGTAAGGACCCTCGAAATGTACTAAGATCTAGGGTGTACCAAAATGTATAATAGTGGTAAGTTAACATAAGGCTTAATGTATGTAAAATTAAGGAAATAAAGTAAAGGGGGTGTTACGACGAAGCGAGGGGTCGGCGGAGGTAGCCTCTATAAATATAGGACGCCTTTGGGGCGCATGTAGTTCGTGAGTAGTTCGTGAGTAGTTCGTTTAGTTCGTTCGCAGTTCATAAGAAGAAGCTCCCTCCCGCCAACGCCAACGAAGTCGAAGCCTCCCGTAGCATCGTTTTCGGTTGTTTTCATTTCGGAAAATCGGTTACCCGAACCAGCGACCAACCCTCTACAGTCCTACAGTCCACTTTAATTTTGTTTATGGTTATTATTTAATCTATGGGAGCCTAATCTAATTTACTACCGCTTCGCAACATGTTATGGCTTGAAGAGAAGAAGCGGCGCAAGAAACTCTTCAGCAAACATGCCTAGCTCTAATAATTTTATATAATATTAAAATGGGTGGAAGGAAAAATAAAAGTAATTATCAGTCAAGTTGGTTTGTGTTCCGTTGTACGCAGAAAGAGCTCAGTGTCTTGAGGTCTGGCAGCTGGTTTTTGCTGGGTTTGGGTCTTAATAGTTTTGATAATTGGATCCCAAACAGGTGGTACTTGCCAACCATCTTCTCTATTGAAATTTGGGTGTTTTTTGATTTCAATAGCCTCACGCATCATTCTAGGTATGAAACGATTCTCTTTCGCGAGGATTTGTGGGTTATCGAATCTGATGTAGTGGTTGGGTTTATCCAGCGTGTGTTCACTGATCGCAGACTTCGTAGACCTTGTGTGTTTCATGTCAGCAATGTGTTCTTTTACTCGTGTTTTTATGCTCCTCTTTGTTTGCCCAATGTATGACAATCCACACTCACAATCAAGCTTGTAAACCCCTGCATCCTGGAGTGGGATATTGCATTTCACAGGTCTCAGAAATTGGGTAATCTTTTTCTGCGGCTTGAAATATGTTTTGATTGAAGCTCGCCTGAGGATGTGACCAATTCTGTCTGTGACTCCCTTGATGTAGGGTAGGGTAGCAGGGCACCGCTCAACTGAAGGTGGTTTGGGGCCTTTGTGACGTTGGTGTGGAGTCTTCAGCTGATTGCGTTGTAGAACTCGCTTGACATGCTGAAGCTCTCCAGCTATGTGGTTCTCGTCACAAATTTTCCGTGCTCTCTGAAACAAAGATTTGCCCACGGTAGCTAACTGACTAGGATGGTGGTGGTCTCTTTGTTTCAGAGAGCACGGAAAATTTGTGACGAGAACCACATAGCTGGAGAGCTTCAGCATGTCAAGCGAGTTCTACAACGCAATCAGCTGAAGACTCCACACCAACGTCACAAAGGCCCCAAACCACCTTCAGTTGAGCGGTGCCCTGCTACCCTACCCTACATCAAGGGGGTCACAGACAGAATTGGTCACATCCTCAGGCGAGCTTCAATCAAAACATATTTCAAGCCGCAGAAAAAGATTACCCAATTTCTGAGACCTGTGAAATGCAATATCCCACTCCAGGATGCAGGGGTTTACAAGCTTGATTGTGAGTGTGGATTGTCATACATTGGGCAAACAAAGAGGAGCATAAAAACACGAGTAAAAGAACACATTGCTGACATGAAACACACAAGGTCTACGAAGTCTGCGATCAGTGAACACACGCTGGATAAACCCAACCACTACATCAGATTCGATAACCCACAAATCCTCGCGAAAGAGAATCGTTTCATACCTAGAATGATGCGTGAGGCTATTGAAATCAAAAAACACCCAAATTTCAATAGAGAAGATGGTTGGCAAGTACCACCTGTTTGGGATCCAATTATCAAAACTATTAAGACCCAAACCCAGCAAAAACCAGCTGCCAGACCTCAAGACACTGAGCTCTTTCTGCGTACAACGGAACACAAACCAACTTGACTGATAATTACTTTTATTTTTCCTTCCACCCATTTTAATATTATATAAAATTATTAGAGCTAGGCATGTTTGCTGAAGAGTTTCTTGCGCCGCTTCTTCTCTTCAAGCCATAACATGTTGCGAAGCGGTAGTAAATTAGATTAGGCTCCCATAGATTAAATAATAACCATAAACAAAATTAAAAATTAAATAATTAAAATTAATAAGTTGGCGGTAGGCTAAATAAAACTTTAACAATACTCGTTGACACTTGACATCTTTGTCTTCCGTGATCACGGCCACTGAAAAGTGGCCGAAACGTCGGAAAAACCAAAATCAAATAAAATTACCGCGCTTAAAACCGTTAAAACGTAGTTTTATTAAATTTCTTTTCTAAATTAAATAAGCGGCACTTAGCGGTTGAATAAGAGTTACCTAGTTCTGAAAAGTCGGACTTAAACGGCAGACTCACAGTATAGGTCCCAGTATCATCGCGAGAGTATGTGGATTGAAAAATGTTTTCACACTGTTCATCTTCTGGGCGTAAATGTTGTTTATGGGGTACACTTTCTAACTCTCAAAATCATTAAGTGATAGTCTCTAAAGAGGGTGTCTGAGTATTACAGTAGAATGTTTTATTGCTTGGTTGCGAACGCGGGACATGCACTGAGCTCGGCCCATCGCAACGTAGCCTAGTGTAGTTTCAACACCTACGATGGAGGACTGCGGAGAATATATTTTATTTTTGCGTAATAAAAATGGGAATACTTCATTGCCTAGCAAACAGTCAACGCATGCAGGCGTGTAAAAATCGTCATCTGCCATGGGTAAATTCTGTAAATGCGTTGCCTGAGATAAACAAATCGATGCGTTCGGCAAATAGTCTGTAATAGTGTCAATAACGCGGGCTAACACAGTGTATTTATATCTCGTATCAAAACGAGATCGAAAAGTTAAATTGACAAAACCTTGCGAAACACTTTCCGAACGCCCGATTCCTTTAATTGTCATTGGAGAATAATTGATTTTTAAATTAAGTCTATTACAACAATCTTGCGCTATAAAGTTAGTCATAGATCCCGTGTCAAGAAATACACGCAACTTATGACGATTTCTATGCGTATCGTACGCATATACAGAAGCGGTAGGCAATAACACAGTAGAATTATTGTATTGCGGGTAGGTTGTAGCAGAGAGCGATAAGTTGTTTCTTTCGCATTGCGTTTGAATGTTATCTGTGTTAGCGACCTGTGAACGAGTAGATGAATGTGTATTGCACCGAGTGAACGGAACCGGCGGCGTCGAGTGAGAAATATGACGCGTATGTGCTGAGAGTTTAAGCGGCGTGGAAGGTTCGGGCGGCAACGAACATGCGTGCGCCGCCGTACTCGTCGACATCGGGCGACATCTTAAATTTATTTGTTGCGATGTTACGGGCTGGACAGATATGTCTGCGGATGTTGTATTTTGTATGCCACTATAAGTATTAGAAGTATTGTTATCAGTGCGCGAGTAATCAATGTGTATAAATGTGTGATGTTTGCGTTGACAAATTGAGCAGCGATTTTGTGATTTGGATTGTTTAATGTTATGAAAACCTAAACAGTTTTGACAAAAGTTGTATTTAGTGACGAATGTATTGCGAGTTTGTATGTTTTGAGATAAGAAATGAGTGCATTTGTATAGTGCATGAGCGGGAGATATTTTACATATTGGACAATATTTGGAAATGTTTGAGTTAAATGATTGTGTATGACTCTTTCGATTGAAGTGTGTTAGAGAATCAGCGTTTTGCGAAAGGTTTTTGTTAGCGGTATTAATGAAGAATGACTGTGTATGATTAGGTTTTGACTGAGTAATGTTAGGTTTGTTTGGAATGTAGCTAGGTTTGTTTTGCGTAAATGTTGTGCGTAATGAGTGCATTCGACTTTGCTCTTTTATGAACTGTTTTAGAGAACTAAAAGACGGTATTTTTATATTTCTCTGAGACTGCTCAAATAAAGTAACAGTATTTTTATCAAGTTTATTAAGCGCAATATGCGTGATAATGAAGTCTGAGAGATCTTCAATCTCCAGACGTCGTAAAGCTGCCTCAGCTGAACAAAATTGTTCTCGGAAGGTGTCTAAAGATTGCGATTTAAAGTTGAGCATTTGTTCAAAATACTGTGACGCTTGTACTCGAACGTCATGATATTTATCAATTAGTGCATGCCAAATAATGTGATAGTTTTCACCGGTTGGTGGAACACCTGAACAAACCGTCAGAGCATTTCGAAATAGTTTTCCTACTAAATATTGGGCTTTTTCAGCAGTAGTAAGCGTAGGGTTATCGTGTATAAGCGATTTAAAATTTTCATAAAACACAGGCCATTTAGTGGGTGCGCCGTCAAAGGAGGCTAATTCAAGTGGCGGTAATTTTTTAGTGAGATTGTGTGCATCACGCGCCGAGTTCTCGCGACTTTTAGATATTGCCTTTTCGGTAGCAATGATCACACAATACAAATCATCAAATGCGTTAATTTCAGCGTATGAAGGTTTAGCGTCCTCATCTAGCTTTAAATAATGCAAGTTTAGAGTGTCAATAGTCTCTAAAAAGTCTAGCCTAGTCCTTTCTAAAGACTGAAAACGAGCTAAAAAATGTTTCAAGCGCTGTGTCAGTTGTAACTTGTTGAGATAGGTCATACAACTCTTGTATTCTTTGGAACAAAGCTTCTTTCTTTGATTCCAAAAGCGTAACCTTGCGTCGTAAGTCTTTCTCTGCCATTGTTATGAAGAATAGAGTGAGTGTTTAGAGGGAGAGTATCTGCGTGTGAAATATATAATAATAAATAAATATGCGTTATAATAAATTGAGATATATTTAAATATGAGTATACAATTTGAATTGTAGCGGTTAGCGTTTTGAGGGTGTGTAAGTGAATAAAATGGCGGCCGCGCCGTATGTAGTAAAATGTAAAAATATACTAAATAAATATTGAATATGCGTGTGAAAAAATAGATATATAAATAGCGGAGAGTTGTAAGGCTCGAGGGCGATAGAGTTAGGGAAGGATGCGGATCGAGGGACCAGAGAAGGATGTGAGGTAAAAGGGTACGCACCTTGCACAAATTTGTCGTGTCCTTCGATAGCTATGAGCAGGCACCAGTAGAAACACTCTCACATCTTCTAAGTTTAATATATATAAGTTTTATACACGTCGCGGCGCGGATAGATTGATTTTGAGATTTTATTTTTAAATATTTTTGAGTAGAAACACGAAGGCAATGCAGATGCTGGGGTATGGAATAATTTATAACGTCCCTCGTAATATCCTCCATTGTTTTACATTTTCAAGAATTTCGGTAATAGTTTAAAATAACGCCCTTTGTGACACCATTTGAGTCAAAGAAAGATGATCCTGACATCTGTCATTGTCATTGTATGTACATGTTTTAAAAAATAGTTGTGTAATTTAACTGCATGCTTTGTTTTAATCTAGTGAGGAAATAATTTATTAGTTTATGGACAGGGGTCGCATCTTCCCAGAAGGGTTGGATCCAGGCCAGAGAAATCGTGGGAAGCTTCCACAAAATGTTAGATTTTTTAATGTATTTGTTCGTATAAGCAGTGAGTGATCTGCCTTAACAAATCACTGTATTTAATAAAACTACGTTTTAACGGTTTTAAGCGCGGTAATTTTATTTGATTTTGGTTTTTCCGACGTTTCGGCCACTTTTCAGTGGCCATGATCACGGAAGACAACCACGGAAGGCTTAAAACCGTTAAAACGTAGTTTTATTATGTATACAAGTCGCGAAAACTTAAGAAAATATTAAATCACTGTATTGTCAATCAGAGTGTATTAAAGGTGTTAGTAAGTGTGTATAATCAGTAACTAGAGGGCGGGTCAGTTTGTGTATTAGAGTGTCTAAAGATAATGTGTACGTAGTAGTCTGCGGGTTAGAGTCTATACAACTTAGTTAATATACGAATATACCGATTACGGCTTTAATATAGACAATGATTATTTTATTGTAAATACAACTGTGGCGTTCAAATAAACGACGTGAACCGTAAGAGTGACTGGTGTATTATTTCCACCGGCATATCCCGCCAGCACCTCCTACAGGCTTCCACCGAAAGCTCTGTCGGAGACCCGCTACAGTTCTTTATAGTAAGTATCATTTTAAATTGACTTGCATAATTTTGAAGTAGTCTTAAGTATGTTACAATTTGCATGCCTGACCGGCAAAGACATGTGAGCCTTATAAGCAAAATAATATGATTTAACTAAACGATTTAAATAAACGATTGATTGATTGAGCTTCTAGAGTTCGCAGTGGGAAATCATAGGCGCTAATTTCTTGAGAACAGCTAATTTATTTATCGGAAGATTACAAAGCCGTCGGTTGAAGTTGGTATTCAAAAGTGATTCAAAAATTGAAGTATGTTCTTCTCGTGTTATGTTGACGTTTGATGCTTGAAGTTAAAGTCACGTTCGCGACATCATCCCGCCCGGCATGAAGACTGAATGTAGTTCAGGATGAAGTTTGAAGAGGGCAGATGTTGATGTGTGCTCGAATTATGGTTTAATTTCAGCAACTCTGCTGAGTGCGTCCCCTCCCTGGTAAAGTTTTAACACTCGGCCCACAAACAACAGAAGAGGAGGTTGGTTGCGATCCTTTGTAAGAATAAGAGATCCAACTTTCAATTTCCTTGATGAATGAGTCTTTGCTTTTGATCTGAAGGACAGAAATTTGTTCTGTTGAATAATCTTGTCAGAAATGTTGTCGTAATTTTTCAGCTTGTGGCGATGGCGATTATTGACGGCGATGTAAATTTTGCTAAGTCTTCGTACGACGCTGACAAAAGAGATCGTCCGATGAGGAAGTGGAAAGGAATTGCAGAGGATGGATCATAAGGGTCTGTAGATAAGGGTTTAGAGGACAAAAAATTTAAAATTACCCTTACTTGCACCAAGCACGTACACGTAAAAATAAATTCAAAATAAATACCTTGCACAAGATGAAATAAAATAAATCCAAACAATTTAAAAAGCTTAACCAGTTAATTGCTAGCACCAACAAGTGTAGTGCCTTTATTGAAACGTGTACACGGTTTTGGGCTTACCACAGTAAAATATGAAATAGTTTAGAGTCACCGGAACGGCTTTTTTAGTAAGATCAGTGACAAGCACAAAATGGATGGTCGTTACTGTAAAAATCGCGAAAACACACACACATAGATATATTATATAAATGATTTAATCAGACCACTACTACCTCTGCTTCATCAATTGACTATAAATACTGGCCTGGCGTGCATGAATGTTCAGCTTAGTGCTAAGAAGAATTGATTTGACGTGTATGGATATCATAAGTTTAGATGTAAAATAATTTTAAGAATGCTGAGAATGTATGTTTTATTTTAATTTTATTTGTATGATTATAGATGAATCGTTTTAAATAATGAGATAGTTTGATTAATTTATTAAGATTAATAAATGTGTGAATGCGATGAATGATTGGATTTTTATTTGGTATAAGAGTTTTAAATATGTATGATGTAATTTCTTGTAATTTTAAATAGATTAGGAAAATACCTAGGCTGCTGATATGAAAATCTGGCCCCGGCAGCCAGAGGGCAGCAGCGCTGATGCAATCAGCCTTTACCCCGCGAGATACTAAGTTGGCAAAGTAAGATATAAACAGCACGTAACTTCACGTTTGTCCTCTTGTGCTCCTTTGGATTGCATCAACTCTATTTTGGACAAACTGAACTAAATCAGATGATGTAAATGATAACCAGTCTAATATTATCCTGCTTAACCAGAAAAAGTGTTGGTTAGTTTTGATGATAAGAGCATCCATTACCTTTCTCCAGAGTCTTGTGGCTAGTACTGGGGCTGAAAGTTCTAAACCAGGTATTTTGTATTTCAATTTAATGGAATAAACTTTATTTTTAAATGTTAGAAGCCTACCTATTGAGTTGTGGGCTGGCAGAGTGAAACAAGTTTTCTTTGTAATGCGCAGTGGATATTTATTAGTGGTTTTAAACAGTATATCTTTGGAAACACTTTTACATGGACGCAGCGAGACAGCGGTAACTTCACAACAACGAACATAGATAAAACACATAGATAAAATACATAGACTGAACATTCACAGTGTGTTTTAGCTTTTTAATTTATGGCATGGTTGCAAGATTAATATCTAACACTCCCCCTTAATGTGTCAACCTCATGCCTTCACAGCATAACACAAGTTTTACATTACTAAGACTCTTAGTGAAAACATCTGCCAACAAACATAGGTTCAGATTCACATCTAAGAAATAATATTCAAGAACATAACTCTCTTTAAATGGTTCCAAGACCCAATTAAAACTAATGTTAAACTAACTCGTGAAATTCACTAAACAAGCAATGTCAGGTCTACTATTTATAGCAAGATACAACAATTTTCAATTTTCTACTAAGTTACCAATTTACTATTAAATCAATTATTTCAGATCTTTCTTAGATTACATATACACCTTTATAGTGTGTTATTTCAAACTTATAAAATTGACTCAATATGTATCCTTCATTAATTATTTAAATTTAAAATCAAATTATCATAAAACATTTTATTAAGTTTTCCTCTATCTGAAACACAGTTAGTAAAAACTAAGAAATCATCTACATACAAGGTTATTATGACAATAACAAATTTCAAATTTAGTAAATATACAAGGTTCATGTAGGGACTGCTTGAAACCATAATCTATTAACACTTTTACAACTAACTGATTCAAAACTCTCGAGGATTGTTTCAGTCCATATATTGCTCTGTTAAGTAAACACACTTTAGACTCATTTTCAGGTTTTATGAACATTTCAGGCTGTTCCATGAAAGTATTTTCTTCCAGCTTTCCATGTAGAAATGCAGTCTCAACATCATAATGGTAAATTTGTAATTTTTTATAAACTGCAATACTAAACATCAATCTTAAAGTAGAGTTTCTGACAACTGGAGAAAATGTTTCCATATAATCTATACCATACTCATGAGTAAAGCCCATAGCAACTAGCCTTATATTTAATTTGTCCATCGGGTAATTCATTTTCTTTGAATAGCCATTTACAACGCACTACATTAATGTCACTTGGTCGATTTACAAGAGTCCATGTGTTATTTTTACACAAGGAATCATACTCAGATTCCATCGCACTTTTCCACTTATCATAATCGTCTCTCATCATAGCCTCTTTACCAGAAATAGGGTCACTTACCACTGCCATACATGCGACATAGCAAAAAACTGTGTTTGCTTATGCACTCGGGTTGTCCTCTGCGGTTATGCCCCAGCAGAAGCCTCTGCAACATCATTGCACCCTTGCTTAGGTACAGCAGCAGGTGCCTGAGCACAACTGGGTACAGGAAGCACAGGTTCCTCATCACTGGCAGCACTACTAAACTCATCATCAATTTTTTGATTAACATCCTGTTCAGACATGCCTGGGCTTGAGCTGTCACACTGAGGTAGTACATCCAACATTGGTAAGTTATCTTTGGTATTGGTATTATTCCATGACCAATATGTATTCTCAAAGAATTTCACATTTCTGCCTTTCACTATACTGTGAGAAACGGGATCCATCAATCTATAACTTTTGAATTCTTCATCATATCCAACCATGACTAATGGCTTGCTCTTCGAGTCCCATTTACGCCTCAGCTGGTCCGGCACATGATTATATGCAACACAGCCAAATACTCTGAGGTGACTCAGATCAACTTTTCTGTTTGACCACACCTATTCAGGGGTTGTACCAGGTAGAGCTTTATGTGGAAAATGATTTTTCAGGTAACATGCTGTATTTACAGCTTCAGCCCACATTCTACCAGTGCAATTTCCTTGTTTCATCATACGTCTAGCCATTTCTGTGAGTGTTTTATTGACTCTTTCCGCTAGACCATTTTGTTCCGGGTTGTATGGTACTGTCTTTTCATGAATAATGCCCTTTGATTGAAAATAGTTCTCTAAAGTCTTGTTTACATATTCTCTGCCATTGTCACTTCTAATTTTCTTCACTTTTTTGCCAGTTTCAGTTTCTACCCTATTGAAAAAATTCATAATTGCATTTTTCACATCTTCTTTACTTTTCAAAAAGAAAACAATTTTTTTTCTAGAATGATCATCAGTCATAGTCATAAAATATCTAGCATGACTCCATGACTTTTCTGGCATCGGCCCACATACATCACTATATATAATGTCCTTCACCTTCAGCTCTCTTAGGCATTTTTCTCTTTGGAAATGGTAAACGTGCCATTTTCCCTTCTACACAGGCCACACACGGTTCAGTATTCTCCTTTGAATATTTCATTCCAGTAGCCAATCCATCGGATAGTAATTTCAGATTAATTCTATTTATATGACCTAGTCTTTTGTGCCACAGATTCTTAACTTCTTTTTCAGTAGTTACCATAGCTAAACCAATACTTCTCAATTTAAAAAGACCACCTTCATTGTATCCTTCCAACATGACATCTCCTTTAATATGAAAGCCATCTCTGTTTAATATTTGACATTTTTTTTGTTGAAAAACAACAATGAAACCTTTTGATACAATCTGATTCACTGACAATAAGTTTGTCTTCAGCGAAAGAACATGTAGAACATTTAAAATGTCATAGGTATCTATTATTGCAATACCAACTCCTTTGCATTCAATTTCATTGTTATCGGCAGCTGTGACTGTTAAATCTTTCTGCTTATAGCGTTCAAGCCAGTCTTAACGACATGACATATACATAGCCGTAGCTCCTGAATCCACTACCCACTCATCCCCTTTGTCTTTACTCACTGTAAGGCAAACATGAAGTGCATTTTGTTCTTTTTTTCTTTTACTTGGGCATTTATTTTGAAAATGTCCAATTTTCTTGCAACGAAAGCACACAATTTCTCGTAAAGGCTTTTTACTACCTTTTTTGGGTATGAACTTCTTTTTATAACCGTTATATAATGCATTCTCTACTTTAGATTTTCTTTCTGTATTTTCTTGAAGTAGTAGTTTTCCTTTCACCAAGTCACTGCTGATTTTGTGGTTTGTGCTCTCTAGCGCCATGATCATAGGATCCTATTCTGATGTTAATCCACTGAGCACGATAACACCTACCAGCTCATCTTCAAGTGGTGCATCCATCTCCGCTAGTCTTTGTGAAGTTTTAAGAGTTTCACCAACATATTCATCCATACTACAACATTCTTACAGTTTGACGTCCAATATCCTTCTCATTAACGTTAGATGCTGTGAAAGCCCTCGATCGTCGAAAGTCTTTTCGAGATTTTCCCAAGCTTCACGTGCCGTTTTTGATTCTTTGATGTAGGGGTATATACAGGGTTTGACCATAAGGTAAATCTTCACTAAAGCCCTTTGATCCTGTCTTGACTGTTCAATGTTTGGTACTTGTGGTAGACGGTGTTGACTGTTCAATGCATCTCCAGAGGTTATCGTGAATGAGAGCCATCTTCATTCCGCACTTCCAATTCGCATAATTGGACCTCCCTTCTAGCTTTTCGAACGCTAATTGTGTATGTTCTCCCATTATTGTTACTATTATTTAAACAATAATATGCAAATATCTTTACAATTTGCATTAAAACACATATAACAATGTAAATTTTGAATTGTTGCTTAGGGTTCTAAGTTCTATTAACATATCTCCTACAGTAATCGATTGGTTTCATAGTTACCTGTATGGTCGCCGGCAGCGGATTCGAGTCGATGATGACTATTCGTCATGGCGTGATCTCTCTGCTGGCGTTCTTCAGGGCGGCGTTTTATCTCCCTTACTATTCACTATTTTTATAAAATCAATCACCAATGAACTTACTTCTTCCTATCATCTCTATGCAGACGATTTACAAATCTATACACAATCACCTGTTGCGACATTACAAGATGCAGTCTTAACAATAAACTCGGACTTCGATCACATAGCACAATGGAGTAAATCATATGGACCACAAGTAAATCCCGAAAAAACTCAGCTAATTATCATAGGTAGTTCACGGATGCTGTGTAGAATTGACTGGACCTGCTTACCAAATTCCATATTTAATGGTACGCATATCCCGGTTAGTGAAATAGTAAAAAATCTAGGAGTCATATTTGATAGGGAGCTATCTTGGCGACCCCACATAACTGAATTGAGTCGACGTCTCTTCCTCTCTTCGAAATCTCTCGGGAGGTTGAAAAACTTCCTGCCCATAACCACCAACGTTAAGCTTGCAGAGTCCGTCCTTACTACTCCCCATTCTTGATTATGCTGACGCCAGCTATATTGATTTGACTCAAGAGCAATTTAATAAGCTTGAGCGCCTCCAAAATTTTTGTATAAGGTTCATATTTGGGTTACGCAAATATGACCACGTCTCTGAATTTCGTAAAAAACTCAAGTAGTTGCCAATTCGTTTTCGCCGGAATATTCATATCCTTTCACTCCTTTACAGTGTGCTGTTTATCCCCACAACCCCGTATTATCTCAAAGTACGCTTTGAATTCGTCTCTTCCTCTCACACTTTACGACCTTCTACGAATGTTAGACTTAATACTCCCAAGCATCATTCATCTTTCTTCAATAATTCTTTTACTGTACAGGCTATTCGACTCTGGAATGAGCTACCTGTTACTGTTAGACAAGCTAAATCACTAACAAATATGTAAGAATATGACAAAAAAGCACTACCTACAACATAGTGATATTTGATATTTTTACGTATATTTATGTATATGTATATATATTTATGTATGTGATATCAATAGGTGTATTTATATATGTCTATTAAGTATAATTCTTACTTATATAATATTTTACATACTTATATGTTTATAAATAAGTAAAATATATGTAAGTTACTGCATAACCTCTAATATTTACTTATACCACCTTTGACCAATACAATCTGTTTTATTCCTGCCACGGGTTGTCTGGAAGAGATTGCTTCTTAGCGATAAGACATTGTGCACATTTAGAATATTTTTAGGCTATAAGATTTTCTGTTTTCTGTAATGGTGTACAATAAAGTGTTATCTATCTATCTATCTATAACACCAACAAAACTTTTCTAAGTTTACAGAGCAAACGAACAACCGCGTCTCATTAATCAAGCTAACTCGAAGTACATGCCATCGCGTCATCGGCGGCCAATCAGAACGCGCTATTATGTTGTGATACTTTGAGCCGGCCAATCGCGTAGTATCATCGAACACGTGACGGCCCCGCAAGCACGCGCGATAGGCAATACCTTGTACCCGGTATTTTAACCTCACTTTATTCACTTCGGCAAGTTCACTTTTCCAAAACCACTGTTTGTCCGAAATACGTAACTGTGGACCCATAACCTATCGGGTTGTGGACTGGCAGAGTGAAACAAGTTTTCTTTGTAATGCACAGTGGATATTTATTAGTGGTTCTAAACAGTATATTTTTGGAAACACTTTTACATGGACGCAGCGAGACAGCGGTAACTTCACAACAACGAACATAGATAAAACATAGACTGAACATTGGCACTGCCTTTTAGATTTTTAATTTATGGCATGGTTGCCAGATTAATATATAACACTACCAATCACAGAACCGCAAGTATCTGTGTTGGTAATAAAAATTAAGAACGTGTAATGTCGAATTAAAATTGAGACCTAATATTTTAAGAGGTAAAATATTATTTAAATTAAGCATTATATCCGACTTATGCTCGGCATCGTGTCTAGCTTGCAATACCTCAAGACTATTACATTGCCATTTATGAAGTTTCATCTTAGCAAAGTTTGAAGTCTCTGTGAGCTTTTTACAAAGTTCGATCACAGGATTTGTACAGTCTGCTCCACCTAAGTAATCATCAACATAAAATTTATGTTTAATAGCATTTTGCACTGATGGATTATTACATTGATCTGCAATTGACATTAAGCATTTAGTAGCTAGGTAAGGAGCTGATGCAGTACCGTATGTGACTGTGTTTAATGTATATGTGGACAATAGTTTAGAAAGATCAAATTTGAAGACGATCTGCTGAAGAGATCGCTGTGATGGTTCTGTAATAGAAACGGAACGCGTCTGTCAACGTCATGACAGAGGCGTCAACCGTGACGTACAGGAGCTTCACACCCCCCTCGCCGATTATTACATGAAGCCTCTCGACTCACGTATTATTAAGCTTTACAAATTAAGATACCTGATTGTGGATAAGAAAATAAAACCATCGAAGACTGGAACATATCTTTTATTTACAACAATACATGGCGCAGTCATCAGTCGAACAGTATACGCAAGATTCAAGGAGATTTCAATAAAAGGCAAAGTATCACGAGGCCATATTCGAACAAAGTCACGAATAACCATGAGTACGGAAGACAACATGTGTGCAATTGAATATAAAATGCCTCACGGCCTCAATTTAAACGATATCGAAAATTGCTGGCCGCAATGGCAAAAGTTTAAACAATCATTTAAAGTTTTTATACTGACGTTGGGTTTTGATCGACTGTCGGAAACGAGAAAAGCGGCAATATTATTGAATTGCGTTGGACAGCAGGCACAGGAGTTATATTTTAACATTTTACATAAAGACGATAAAAATAAATTGGAAGACGTCATCAACATTTTTAACGAGTATTTTTCTCCCAAACAAAACGACGTCATAAAGAGCTTCAGGTTCAATCAACGTAGTCAAGAAGATAAAACGTTTGATATGTTTTATGCTGCAATTTCAAAATTAGCAGCAAACTGCAATTTAAAAGAAAAAGAAAGAATGCTTCGTGATCGAATTGTAATAGGTATTAATGACCCACAACTACAAAAGAGACTATTGGAAATAAAAGATTTAACATTGGACAAAGCTGTGGAAGCATGCCGTACTGCGGAGGTATCCAACAACCACATGATGGTACTAAATAAGACCGAGGTGCATGCAGTACAGACGAGGAGCTTAGAACAACAGCCAACATACTGAACAAATACAAGAGTTAAGTATTTTAATAATAACAAAAACAAATTTCAAGTTAACAAAAGTATTAACAAGTATAATACTAATTATTATTTATGTAAAAAATGTAATACTAAACATGGTCCAAGAAATTGCCCAGCCTATGGTAAACTTTGTAATAAATGTAAAAAATATAATCAATTTCAAATAGGATGCACATTTGCAAATAGACAAGTACATGAAATGAATACTACCTCTGAAAATCAACTAAACAATTTATGACTAATTTATTCAATTGATCTTTCTAAAAATGAGTGGACCCACATACTAAAAGTGGAAAAAACAAACGTGCGTTTCAAGTGCGATACAGGAGCACAAATTAACGTGCTTTCATTAAAAGATCTTAAGAAAATTGTCAATGATGACAAAAAACTAACATTGTCTCAGCCAAATAGTATGATTGAAGTCTTCGGTGTTGGCAAGCTATTGCCTCTTGGTAAAATCACTTTGAATATTTATTATAAAAATGAAGAAAGTATCTATGAAACTGAATTTATTATTGTAAGATAAAATGTAAGACCTATATTAGGATTTGTTATGTATGTATGCGTGCGCTCCTCCCCCGCGTCTTAACTACGTGAATAAAGCAGTGTGATTCCTACTCGCTTGTTTGATTGACACACACCCGATTGCTAAATATATAACACGTGGCGACGAAAGAACCCAATATTAGATTGAAAATGTCAACGGGCGTGACATTCGGTATCTTGAGCACCTTCGATCACCTCGTACAAGAATGGAGCGGTTATAAATCGCGATTAAACCAATGGTTCATCGCTAACGACATAAATAGTGATATCGACAAAGCAACGATAAAACGACGAGCAATATTATTAAGCGCTTTGAGTGAATCAACGTTTAAATTGGCAAGCGACCTGGCGCTACCCGACAAGGTGAAAGAGTTAACTTACGAAGCAATAGTAAAACTTCTTGAGGACCACTTCACACCAAAAAGGTTTGGGTTCGCAGAGAAATCAACGTTTTATTCTGCAACGCAGCGGCCAGGAGAGTCATACTCAATGGGCGGCCAGGCTATGAAAATTGGCGACACACTGTGGTTTCAGGAATTTGGAGGAAGCTCTGTTAGATAAATTCATCATGGGCATGGCGCCTGGACACGAGCGAGACAAGTTGTTCGCGCAAGACCAGCGGGACTTAAGCTTGGCGAAGACCATCGATTTGGCAGAAAGCGTGCGTTGTGCACGTCAGGCCTCGACGATGGCAGTGCCGGGCGCGAGCAGCGCTGGCGGCGGCGCCGCGGACCCCGAAGGCGTGTGTGCGGGTTTACCAATCATAAGTCAAATCAGTGCCCTTTCAAGAATTATAAATGTAAGAAATGCAATAGCAAGGGTCATTTACGTAAAATGTGTCCTAATGTCGCTAAAGTGAAATACGTGGATTGCGGTGCCGTGGACGAGGGAGACGACGGAAAGCGTTTTTACAATATTCGATGTATGAGAGGGAGACCAATGACGGAGCGTGTGTTCATCAGTGGTCTAGCATTAGAGTTCGAGATAGATAGTGGCTGTTAGCGTAATATCGGAAAATACGTACAGTACATATTTTAAGGAGCTACCATTGTCAATTACGAATAAAAAACTTTTTAGTTATACGGGCGAAGAAATCGAAAGGAATTGGCATCGTCCATTTGCCAATAACTTACAGCGAGCGTACGCACATTCTGAATGTGTACGTAGTGTGACGCGGCGGGCCGCCGCTGCTCGGCCGCGATTTTATTACGAGTTTGGGCTCGAACTGGCGCCCGTGCGCGCTGTGTACGCGTACGCGCCTCCCGAATGTAACACAAATATTCAAAATCAATTGGTAAATATGTTCCCTAATGTTTTTTCAGGAAGTCTCGGGTCGTTTAATAAATGTAATATTCAGTTACGTTTAAAACCAGATGCAAAACCGGTTTTCTTTAAGGCTCGGCCAGTGCCATATGCTTTAAAAGAAAAGATAGATAACGAGTTGGATCGCTTATTATCGCTAGGTATATTAAAACCTGTCGATCACTCCGTTTATGCCTCGCCTGTGGTACCCGTGTTAAAAAAAGATGGCAGCATTCGGTTATGCGCCGACTACTCGCTTACCATTAATTAACAGTTGATAGTCGATCAGTATCCTTTACCCACAGTTATGACTTATTAGCTAAGTTACATGGGGGTATACATTTTAGTAAAATTGATTTGTCCATGGCATATAATCAATTTATTTTAAGCGAAGAATCGTAAAATTTAACTTGTATAAATACGCACCGCGGCCTTTTCAATTTTACTAGGTTAGTATTTGGACTATCTAGCGCACCGGCTGTATTTCAGCGTGCCATGGAATATCTACTGACTGGAATAGACGGAAATATTTTCCTTTTAGATGATATTCTCATTACAGGGGCTAATGTAGACCAGCATAAACAACGCTTGATCTCGGTTTTACAATGACTCGACGATGCGGGACTGACAGTTCAGACGAGTAAATGCGATTTTTTTAAAGACGAAATTACATATCTCGGTCATATTATAGACAAGCACGGAGTTAGGAAATCTAAAGAAAAAGTTAATGCTATTTTACAAGCTTCTAGGCCCGTCAACGTGTCACAGTTACAATCTTTTCTTGGGTTAACTAATTATTACCGGAACTTTGTACCGGATGCATCGTCTATATTAAATCCACTATACAATTTATTGAATAAAAAACTAAGTGGGAGTGGACTTCAATACACAACGAGGCATTCAATAAAATAAAAAATATTTTAGCATCAGACAACACATTAGCACACTTTAACCCGAACGCTAAGTTGATACTAACTGTAGATGCGTCGCCTTTAGGCCTGGGTGCCATATTGTCCCAAGTAGACGAGACCATGATAGAAAAGCCGATTTCATACGCTTCCCGAACACTGACCGCAGCAGAAAAGAACTATGCTCAAATCCAAAAAAAGGCAACGGCCATTATATTTGGCGTTAGAAAATTTCATCAGTACTTATACGGCCGATCACAACCATTCATGTTACGCACGTACTACAAGCCCTTACTTTCAATATTCGGTCCCCACAAAGGTATTCCCGAAGTGACCGCCAACTGTCTGCAGCGGTATGCTATTTTTTTAGGGGCTTATAATTATAATATTGAATATATTAATAGTAAACTTAATACCGCAGATTATTTATTCAGAGCTTGCGGATCAAGGGATTCGCGGGGGGCATCTAACGAGGTTGGTGATTATGAAGAGCGTGCTGCCTACGTTAATTTCGTTGTGAACGGGAATCTGCCTGTGACGTTAAGTGACCTACGGCGTGAGACTGCTGCCGACGTCCACCTGGCAAGCGTTAAGCACTACGTGCTGAACGTTTGGCCTCGAAAAATAAATGAACCAAATTTAAAGCCCTATTACCACTGTCGGTCACAATTATCTTATGAGAACGGCTGTTTAATGCGCGGCCATAAGGTTGTAGTGGATGCACTTACCACGTTTAGTTGTAGTTTTATATTTGTTTAAAATATACCACGATCCTGGTTACCACACGCTCGGTTTTCCAACTCAATTATTTGTTTATACATTTATGGAATTTCATTTTCATTTCTATCAGAAACTTTCGTATTATAAATAAAACTTGTATTTTAATGTAATTCATATTCATAAACAAAAGTAGGTCCAGTTCAAGGTCAATCTTTGGCATTTGACTTTTGACGTTTGACAAGTGGTACCTTATGAAAAATATAGCAACAACATTCTTTTGATCTACGCTATGTTTTCCATTCATGTTTAAATCATAATTTCTAATCATAAAATAAATTATATATAAATATCTATTTCAATTTTCTTATTTATTTAATTTAATTTATCAATTACATAATGATCTACTTTTGTTATTGTTATTCAATGCCTATATGCCTATGTTAGCCAGGACGTAAAGATACGACTAACCAATGAGAGATGTATATAAAACTCGCTCTCATTAGTGGGAATTCAAAAATGTAAAAAGAGACACGGTTTTTGAATTCAGTTAGGAGAGACCATTTTGTACGAGAAAAAAAAACCTACTTAAGGGAAAATAAAAAGTCAGTTTAAGAGTGAAGTTATATTTATTCAAGAGCCTTACATCACAAATATAATATCATAGCACACTCTTCATTGGTGACCACCGACTTAAAGAACAATGCAATCAAATACAATGGATGGTAAAGGTACAACTACTCGCGCCCCAGAAACGTCCGCCGAAACAGATGAAACAGTGTGCAGGATTGGGGTAAGATTGCCACCTTTTTGGCCAGAAGAGCCAGCTTTATGGTTCGCCCAAGTGGAAGGACAATTCGTGTTATCCGGTATAACGGCGGATGCTACTAAATTTTACCACGTTATATCTCAGCTTGACCACAGGTATGCAGCAGAAGTTAAGGATATTATTACATCCCCCCCAGCAGAGAACAAGTTTGGGAAATTAAAAACCGAACTTGTTAAGCGTCTCTCCGCCTCACAAGGGAAGAGAGTGCAACAACTTCTTATGCATGAGGAATTGGGCGACCGGAAACCGTCCCAGTTTCTTCGCCACTTACAAGCGTTGGCAGGACAGAGTCTACCCGAGTCGTTCATGGCCACACTATGGTCAAGCCGTCTTCCTGTAAACATTCAGACGGCAATAGCATCACAACCTAACTTACCACTCGAATCTGTTGCAGATTTAGCAGACAGAGTCCACGAAATAGCCCCACCATCACCTATGGTGGCTAGCACTACTTCGAGCAGCGAAATAAGCGAGCTCACCCGGCAAATGGCAGAGCTGTCGCGACAGGTAGCTTCTCTCCAGAGTCAGGTACGCTCAAGGTCTCGATCTTGCTCATCTGAGAGATATCAGCGAAAGCCAACTGCACGTAGACAGTCATCAGATCGGTTCAATAAGAATTATTGCTATTTCCACAATCGTTTTGGCAGAAAAGCTCGCAGATGCCAATCTCCTTGTACTTACTCGGAAAACGCGTACGGCAGCCGGAATTAGCGGCTAACGACTGCCTTAAAAGCCCTCGCCGCCTCTTTGTTATAGACCACAACACTAAATTACAATTTCTTGTGGATACAGGCTCTGATGTTTGCGTGTTTCCTCGATCTGCCATCAAGCAGCAACGCAGCAAGACAGACTACCAGCTCTTCGCAGCCAACGGCAGTACAATACACACCTACAGTTGGACGGAGTTGAACCTAAACCTAGGACTGCGACGTGCTTACACATGGAAGTTCGTCGTTGCCGATGTCAGTAAGCCAATAATCGGAGCAGATTTTTTTAAGTTTTTATAATTTATTAATAGATCTTAAGAATTATCGACTTATTGATGGCCTTACTCAGCTTTCCACAACAGCGACATCTGCCGCGAAGACTTCGGCTATTGCTTCTATTAAGGCAGTAGGTGGAGGTTCAGTATACCATGAGCTGCTGCGTGAGTACCCAGACATAACTAGACCTGCAGGTACAAAAAGACATACTAATCATAACACGGTACACCACATCCGTACTACTCCAGGCCCACCTATCTCTGCTCGCCCACGTCGTCTACCACCAGATAAGCTCCAAATTGCCAAAAAGGAGTTCGAAGCAATGCTGGCAGACGGTACAGCACGTCCATCAGAAAGCCCTTGGGCATCTCCCCTCCACCTTGCTCCGAAGAAGGATAATGGTTGGCGTCCTTGTGGTGATTACCGGGCACTGAATGCCAGGACTATACCTGACTGTTACCCAATCCGACATATACAGGATTTTGCCCATCAACTGGCCGGCAGTAGGATATATAGTAAGGTAGACTTAGTTAAGGCATATAACCAAATCCCTGTACACCCAGACGACATACAGAAGACAGCAATTACAACCCTATTCGGATTATTCGAATTCCCATACATGACCTTTGGGCTCAGGAATGCTGCACAAACCTTTCAAAGGTTCATGGATGAGGTGCTCAGAGGCCTGCCATTTTGCTACGGTTACCTTGACGACATCCTTTGTTTTTCACAATCTGAAGACCAGCATTTTGATCACTTAAATAAATTGTTCCAGAGGCTGTCTGAATATGGCATACTAATCAATTCAGCTAAGTGCGAGTTTGGCCAATCAAACATTAACTTCTTGGGGCATGAAGTCTCGGCAGAAGGTGTACGTCCTCTACAGGAGAAGGTGCATGCAATAAAAGAGTACCCACCACCCAAAACTGTCAAAGGCATGCGTCGGTTCTTAGGTATGTTCAATTTTTACCGCCGATTCATACCTAACGCAGCCAAAATACAGGAACCTCTAAATGCTGCACTGTCAGGTCCGAAACGTAAAGGGTCTAAAGACCTGCTAATGACACCGGAGATGACAGCAGCCTTCAACCTCTGTAAGACTAGCTTATCGAAGGCAACTTTGCTAGCACATCCGAACCCAGAAGCCGAATTGGCCATTCACACCGATGCCTCAGACTCAGCGTTGGGGGCAGTACTTCAACAGAAGACCTCAGGCAACATCTGGAGGCCATTAGCCTTCTTTTCCCGCCGCTTGTCCACAGCACAAAGGAAATACAGTCCATATGATCGGGAGTTGCTCGCCATCTATAAAGCTATCCGCTACTTCAGGCACATGGTCGAAGGTAAACACTTCACAATATTCACAGACCACAAACCCTTATTATATGCCTTCCAACAAAATAAAGATAAGTGTTCACCCAGACAATTTAGATATTTGGACTTCATTAGCCAGTTTACAACAGATGTTCGTTATGTGGCCGGAAAAGACAACATAGTGGCTGATTGTCTGTCACGAGTGGAATTGTTAACAGAGAACATCGATTTTAATGCACTTGCACATTCTCCGAATGAAGATTCTGAACTGCAAGAGCTCCTGGGCTCTTCCAGCCTCAAGTTAAGAAGAGTGAAAGTGGAAGGCACACAGAACATGCTATTTTGTGATGTATCCATGCCAAACCCTCGGCCTTATATTACAGCACCATTTAGAAGGCAAGTGTTTAACACGCTTCACAACTTGAGCCACCCAGGGTCGAGGGCTACTGTCAAGTTAATCACCCAGCGTTTCGTATGGCATGGGATAAAGAAAGATGCATGGGATGGTAGATGATGGAGATGATGGTAGATGGATAGAGATGGGATAAAGAAGAAAGCAGAAACTGGACTAGAGAATGTATTGAATGTCAGAAAAATAAAATTTCCAGGCACACTGTTTCACCAATACCCTCGTTCCCGGTTCCGACTGAACGCTTCGCACATGTCCACATGGACATAGTAGGACCACTACCCGTTTCATCTGATTACAGATACTGCCTTACAGTCATCGACAGGTTTACACGTTGGCCTGAGGCATATCCCTTATCAGATATGTCAGCTGAGACATGTGCCCGCAGCTTCATAGCAGGCTGGGTATCTCGCTTTGGTTGTCCGCAGCGCATCACTACAGACAGAGGCAAACAGTTTGAGAGTAGCCTCTTCCACTCGTTGGCTGCTATGCTCGGCAGTCAGCACCGTCCGACGACTGCATATCACCCCACGTGCAATGGCATAGTTGAACGCCTACATCGTCAGCTAAAAGCGGCTATCAGATGTCATACTGACACCAACTGGAGTGAAGCCCTTCCTCTAGTACTCCTGGGCATACGCAGCGCTTGGAAGGAGGACATAAAATCTTCGGCAGCAGAGCTTGTATACGGAGAACCACTTCGCCTACCCGGCGAATTTTTCAACCCATCTGCCTGTCACTCAATGGATTACTCCAACTTCACCATACGCCTGCGGCGACACATGGCGAGGCTGGCTCCTACACCAACCAGTCGTCATGGGGGAAGACATTTTATATCCCAAACACCTTGGCTACATGCAATTTTGTATTCCTCCGCCATGATGCTGTGAGACATCCACTAGATCCGCAAAAGTGGGTAGGTGTTGAAAAAGTAAGACGTTTTTGAAAGAGCTCTTCAAATTTAAATTAAATTATATTGTTTTATTATCATATTAGTTTGTTATAGTATATGCATAAACTCAGTGTATAGTTATCTCACCTGTCCCAGTTTTTTCCTAACAACAACACAAACATTTGTTGAGATTTATCACTATTTGGATCATAATGGATTCTTTGCAAGATACCATGTCACAACTTGTTACTTCTTTCAAGCAACGCATGGACAACTTTGAAGGAGAGCTACAGAAAGGGCACTCTTCAACAACTTTGTCCTCACTAGCAGCAGAATTTTCCACATTCAAAGTCTTCACTCTAAATACTTTAAAGGTACTGCAATCACAAATTGAACTTCTCCAACAATCCACTGATAATATGGAGATGTATAGCAGGAGAAAGATTCTACTGATTCATGGAGTAAAAGAAGATAAACAAGAGGATCTTGTTGACATAGTTTCTAAGTTAGTTATCAGTAAGTTAAAGCTGGATGATTTTAGTCGTGAACATATCCGTCGTTGTCACAGAATGGGAAAGCCCCCATCTACATCTAAGAAACCCAGGCCTATTCTACTTAAGTTAAGTGATATTTCACTTCGCAATTTAGTTTGGTCAGCTAAATCTAAACTCAAAGGTTCCGGTGTGACAGTTTCTGAATTCCTTACAAAGATGAGACATAATACTTTCATGGAGGCCAGAAAACGCTTTGGTATATCCAAGTGTTGGACACAAAACGGTACAATCTTTGTAACGGCTGCTGATGATAATCGATTTCGTATTAAACAGCTATCTGATTTGGATAATATTGCTTTGCCAAGAGAGGATCCGCAGTCAAACAAGGACGCTCCTGCTGCTACTAAAACGCGAAGGGCTGCGACGACATCCAAAAAGTGATCTTAATGGGTTTCATTAGAAGATATATGTTATTTTATTTTCTTCACTTATTATTATTATTATTTTTTTTTTATACATCTTATAATTTAATGTGTGACACTTCATTTCGTATATTTTTCCAACTTTTCGATTTAAGAAACACATTTTTTTTTTTTTTTTTTTATTTTTTTCAAAAACTTGCTTGGTTTAGATATATTTATTTCATGTTTCTGTTTCGTATTTTATAGGTTATATTTATATTTACTTTTTATTTTTCTTTTCTGTGTCGACAATTGATGGTGCGTTCAGAAACCTAAAATAAGTTTGTCAATTCGTTTGAAAGTGTCACATTGTAATATTATTATTGTTTTTTTTACGGTTTTTCATGTGATGTTTGTGTTGTTTTAATACTATCTTACTATTTTTTTCCTTTTTGTAACTGGTAGGTGTAATGTGAGCAATTTGTTTAATTTTTATTTAAAATATTCTACCATTTATGTCATATAATTTATTTGTTACAGTTTACAATCTTTGTAATATATATAGCTTATTTTAATATTTTGATGAATATCTCTAACGATAGTGAAAGTGAGGCCGAATATGTGTCTTGCTCTTCGGATAGTTTTTATAGTGACAGTAACCCATCATTAAACGATCTCCTTGAGGCGCGCTTTTCAAGTGTTACACCTAACTTCAATGTAGTTCATATAAATGCGCAGAGTATTCCAGCTCACTTTATAGATATGTTGGCGTCGTTTAGTCAAAAAAGTATACATGCTATACTAGTTTCAGAGTCCTGGTTGAAACCTTGTCTTCTCTCAACTACCTACACCATACCTGGTTACCAGCTTATAAGGAATGACCGTACGGGCAGTGGTGGTGGAGGTATCGCTATTTATCTTCAATCGCACATTCCATACTCAATCGTTAGCATGTCTCCACAGCCTCCTCCGCCTGATGCTGGTGAACACCTGTTCATTGAGGTGGAACTATGTTCAACAAAGGTACTGGTTGGTGTGTTTTATAGCCCTTCCCTTAGAATAAATTACTTCACATCATTCGAAAATCTTCTAGAAAATATAGCTCCTATTTATAATCACACTATTATTATGGGTGATTTCAACACATGTCTTCTTAAGCGTGATCAACGTAGTACTTCCCTCGAGTCCCTAGTTACAGCTTCAGGCCTGACCATCCTTCCGCTGAAAGCGACTCATTGTTTTCCTAATTCTATTCCTTCTCTTTTAGATTTGATTCTTGTATCTTCCCTCCCACACGTCGTCACACATGGTCAGTGCCCGGCGGACGCTTTCTCATATCATGACCTGATTTTTCTTTCGTATAATATTCGTCCGCCAAAAGCCAAGCCTAAAATTATCCTGCAACGTAATTTTGGTGGTATTAATTCGGATAATCTACTCAAGGACTGTCGTGACTCGGATTGGTCGAGGGTCTACAATGCAGTTACTACTGATAAAAAGGTGAATGTATTTAATGAAATTCTATTGAAACTGTATGACTCACATGCACCCATGCGACGAGTTAAAATTAAGCATCTTCCTGCACCGTGGCTTACCGATGACATCAAGAAACTTATTCACAAAAAATCTTTGGCCAAGACCAAATATAAAGTCAATCCATCCATCGACAACAAATTGACTTTTATAACTATTCGTAATCGCTGTAATAGAGTGTGTAGGGACGCACAACGCCGGTACATTCATGAATCAGTTGACAATGATAATCCGTCTAAGATATGGAAATTTTTAAAATCGTTGGGAGTTGGTAAGTCAGTCCAAAATACTGTCCCAAAAAACTTCAACATTGATAACCTCAATCAACATTTCTCATCCGTTTCAAGCTTTGACAATACTATAAAGTCGAATACACTGAAAAATCTTTCTTCTGTTCCAACTCCTTCACATTCTTCTTTTTTTCTTAGTCCATTATCTGATTGTGATGTTAAGATCGCTATTAATTCGATTTCTTCAAATGCAGTCGGCAGCGATGGTATTAGCCGTAATATGATTATCCCTATCCTAGATGTCATTAATCCTATTATCACCCATATATTTAATTCCTCATTAACCAGTGGCATCTTTCCAGTTGCATGGAAAGAGGCACAGGTTATTCCTCTCCCTAAAAAACTTAACCCTACATCCTTCTCAGAATTCCGTCCAATTTCTATTCTTTCATTTCTGTCTAAAGCTTTAGAGCGCGTAGTTCATAAACAATTAAGTACCTTCCTCAGTCAAAATTTATTATTAAATCCTTATCAATCCGGGTTCCGTGCAGGTCACAGCACAGTAACAGCTTTATTAAAAATTACTGATGACATCCGTTATGGGATGGAAAATGGTAAGTTGACTATACTATCGCTGCTAGACTTTAGCAGTGCCTTCAACAATGTTGACTATGATATTTTGCTCGGAATTTTTCGCAATCTTAACATATCTCCAACAGTAATAGACTGGTTTCACAGTTACCTGCATGGACGCCGGCAGCGGGTTCGTGTTGATGACGATTTTTCGTCGTGGTGCGATTTAACTGCCGGCGTTCCGCAGGGCGGCGTTTTATCTCCTCTTTTGTTTGCTGTGTTCATTAACTCCATTTCCGATCATCTGACTTCATCCTATCACCTCTATGCAGACGACTTACAAATCTACACCCAAGCTGCGGCAGATGACTTATCTAATGCTGTTGACCAAATTAATTTAGATTTGAAATACATACATCATTGGAGTACAATGTTTGGTCTTGCAGTAAACCCTCAAAAGTCTCAAGTGATAGTCATCGGTAGCCCAAGAATGAGAGCTAAAGTAAACTGGCCAGCTTTACCGAAGGTTGTCTTCGACGGTACATCTATCCCTTTGAGCGAAACAGTTAAAAACTTGGGAATAGTCATCGATAGTGAACTGTCTTGGAAGCCTCACATATCCGAATTGAGTCGTAGAGTTTTTCTATCGTCTAGGTCTCTTAGAAGACTGAGAAACTTTCTGCCCACTGCCACCAAAATTATGCTTGCAGAGTCCCTCCTACTTCCCATATTGGATTATGCTGACGCCTGCTATCTAGACATAACCTCAGAACAGCTAAATAAACTTGAGCGACTTCAGAATTTCTGTATCAGGTTCATATTTGGTTTGCGAAAATATGACCATGTTTCTGAATTTCGTATGAAGCTCAAGTGGCTTCCCATTCGTTTTCGCCGGAATACTCACATTCTAAGTCTCCTTTATAATATACTATTCAATCCTAATAGTCCTCCTTACCTTAAGGAACGTTTTGAATTCCTTCGCCTCTCCACTTCTCACAATTTGCGCACAGATACATACCGTAGACTCCTGACACCTGCACACACTTCATCCTTTTATGATAACTCTTTCACAGTGCAGGCTGTCAAACTCTGGAATGCGTTGCCTCTTACTGTCAGAGAGGCCAAAACATTACCGACATTTCGGAACTCACTTAGAAAGTACTATCTGTCTCTAAATAAATATGTCTAATATATTAAACATTTACTTATTTATCTATTGTAATATATAAAATGCTTGTCACATATAATGTTAACAAATATATTTATTTAAATTATTTTGTATATACGTACATATTTTTTTTTTTTTTTATATATGTATTAAATTTATAAATTAGTGTAAGTATGTATATTTAAATTGTACAGTCCTATCTTTTTTCTGCTTCACCTACATCGCCAGATTAGTTAAGAATTTCTTTTAAGCTAGGTTGCCTGGAAGAGATCGCTTTTAGCGATAAGGCCGCCTGTTGTTTTGCCAAGAAGTATTGGACTTCAACCTACAGCTCGAAGGCAGTAATCGGCAAGTTGTACGATTATATGTCGCGCGTTGGAGTTCCACACACGTTGGTGAGTGACGATGGTACCTCCTTTACCTCCCAAGAATTTAAATTTTTTTGCTTCAATAATGGTATACAACACATTCTGTCTCCCGTATACAATCCGGCTAGCAACGGGCAGGCCGAGAGCATAGTAAAAATTATAAAAAAGGGGCTGAAATGTATTATAATGGAGGGTTGCAATAAAACAATTATACACCATAAAATTGCGAAATTTCTATTCGACTACCGAAACTCTAGGCATAGTAACACTGAGAAATCACCCGCAGAACTAGTATACGGGCGACCACTGCGCTCGCAGCTAGATTTATTAAATCCCGTGGCACCGTCTCCCTTGTCTACGGAACTCACTCGTACCGTCGAACGTAACCAGTCCTTGCAGGCTAAATATTTCAAAGGTGTTAGTAGATCAGACTTTAAAAGTAATGATAATGTGTGGATCTAATAAAACTACGTTTTAACGGTTTTAAGCGCGGTAATTTTATTTGATTTTGGTTTTTCCGACGTTTCGGCCACTTTTCAGTGGTTGTGATCACGGAAGACAAAGATGTCAAGTGTCAACGAGTATTGTTAAAGTTTTATTTAGCCTACCGCCAACTTGTTACTTTTAATTATTTAATTTTAATTTTGTTTATGGTCATTATTTACTCTATGGGAGCCTAATCTAATTTACTACCGCTTCGCAACATGTTATGGCTTGAAGAGAAGAAGCGGCGCAAGAAACTCTTCAGCAAACATGCCTAGCTCTAATAATTTTATATAATATTAAAATGGGTGGAAGGAAAAATAAAAGTAATTATCAGTCAAGTTGGTTAGTGTTCCGTTGTACGCAGAAAGTGCTTACAGTGTCTTGAGGTCTGGCAGCTGGTTTTTGCTGGGTTTGGGTCTTAATAGTTTTGATGATTGAATCCCAAACAGGTGGCACTTGCAGGTGGCAGATTCGGTAACCCACAAATCCTCGCGAAAGAGAATCGTTTCATACCTAGAATGATGCTTGAGGCTATTGAAATAAAAAAACACCCAAATTTCAATAGAGAAGATGGTTGGCAAAAAATAAAAATAATCTGTGAGAGTTGTACAGTATGTTTAAAGAATAAATCAAGGTGACAAATTAAATATGGGTTGATGTCCCACTTGGGCCCCGCCACAAGACCTTTTCAGATATGCTCTATTGATACCATTGGAGGCTTCGAAGGTTCCAGATCAACAAAGAAATATTTACATCTTTTATTAGATCATTTCACTAGATATGCATATATTCCAACATCAAGTACTGAAAATGCGAATGATTTCATCAAACTGATAAGAAACTAATATTGGCACAAATTTGTCTCGTCGTGGAATCACTTGGCAATTCAGTCCCCCCGCATGTCCTTCCTGGGGTGGTATTTTTGAGGCTGTTGTCAAGGTAGCCAAGACTCACCTTTATAGAGTAATTGGCGAAACAGTTCTTACATTTGAAGAGTTGGCTACTGTTTTCTGCAAAATTGAGGCAGTTCTAAATTCCCGGCCACTTTGCCCTGTCTCGTCTGACCCAAATGATCTGGAAGTTTTGACTCCTGGTCATTTTTTGGTGGGTGGTCCACTGACAGCTCTTCCTGAGTATCCATTAGTTAATGTTCCAATTAACCGGCTGTCCCGTTTTGAACTGTTGCAACAGCTCTCCCAGAGTTTTTGGAAGAGGTTCAATTTGAAGTACCTTCATCTGCTTCAGCAGCGTGTTCGATGGTCTGATAAAACAGATCCGCCTAAAATAGGTGACCTTGTTCTTGTAAAAGAAGTGAATATGCCACCCTTATCTTGGAGACGAGGGCGTATTGTGCAGCTATTCTTCGGTTCCGATGGTACTCCATGAGTGGCTGAGGTCTTGGTTGGAGACACTGTATTGAAGAGAGCTGTATCTGGGTTGTCAAGGCTCCCAATTGAATAGTTTATTCTGTCTGATTCTCTGGCTTTGGACTCAGCCAGGTTTCTCCTGGCTGGGGCGGGGGACTGTTCGGAATACAGATATTGAGCGCCGGTTTTCGATTGTTACGCGGTACTTTTTTTTTATCGCGTCGAAAAGCGGTATGCCGGTGATTTGCTAAAAGACGCACGGTAGTTGCTCTGGCGCAATATATTTAGTTTTAAATTATTTATTGCGAATTTCACGTATTTGCAAGTGTGTGGAACATTATAATAGTGACTATAATATACTCAGGGAGTTGTGTCGGAAAAGGACGAGGCGCGGGTGTATTTGGATAGACATTTATCTATCCACGTAGTGTTTCCCTTTTAGTAGTAGTTTAGTAGGATATTTTAGATGTTTCCTCTCAAGGGGCGCCCCTCCCCTAAAATACTGACAAATTAGTGTTCCCCCCTGTTCCTGTTCCCACCATCGCCGGCTGGAGTACCAGGTAAGTACCTAGCATATAAGTACCAGAATTTACCTTGTGGGTTTGTGCCGTCGGGTTACCGATGCCGCCGTGTACGGTACAGTTATAGTATTCTAATTGTGATTAGGAACAGACATTGTTAATAATAACATTAAATGTCGTTTTTTTTCTTACAGGTATGTAAGTTTTTCTAACGTACTAAGTAAATACACACTTTTATGTCATGTATTATAAAATAATAAATCTTTTCTTACAGAGAAACTCAATTGAATATTAGAAAATATCTTATATTAATATGAATTCTAAACTATTTCAGGGAGTTGGGGAATTTAAAGAATCTTTGGAGTTGCGCGTTCAACCAGGAGTGGTGCCAGTGGTATGACCACCGCGGCGAGTCCCTCATGCAGTAATGGATCGCCTAGCAGAGAAATTGAAAACCCTGGTGGAACGCAAAGTCATAGCCAAAGTTAAGCATCCTAAAAGTTTTGTAAGCAACCCTGTTATAATAGAGAAAAAAGATGGTTCACTTAAAATCTGTCTTGATCCAAAGGATCTTACTAAAGTATTAATAAGAGAACACCGCTTAATCCCTACTTTAGATGAAATTGTTGTAAAATTATCAATTAAAAAGTACTTCACAGTACTAGATTTGTCAGATGGATTTTATAAAATAAAATTAACAGATAAATCCAATGATTTATGTACTTTTAATAGCCCCTTTGGCTGCTATGAATTTCTTCGCTGTCCGTTTGGCATTTCAGTTGCTCCTGAAGTATTTCAAAAATGTAGTGAAAGAGCATTTGGTGATATTCCAGATGTCATTGTTTACTGTGATGATAAATTACTATGTGGTAACACCGAAAAAGAGCATGATGCAATTTAGATAAAGTATTTGAACGTGCTAAAGAAAATAATGTATGTTTTAATATGAACAAATTTCAGTATAAATTAAAAGAAGTGAAATATTTTGGGCACATCTTTAATGAAAAAGGTATGACTATAGACCCAAATAGAATAACAGCTATTACTAATATTAAAATTCCAAGTACCAAAAAAGAGCTTCAAATTTTCCTGGGAATGGTCAATTACTTGAGATTTTTTTTTCCTAAGATGGCTAATATTACATCACCATTACAATTGTTACTAAGAAAAGATGTGTCTTGGTTATGGACAGAAACTCATGAAAATGTTTTTAACAGTATTAAGAAAATAATAAGTGCTACTCAACTTTACAAAATTTTGATCCTAAACTACCTATTGTGATACAATGTGACGCCTCAAAAGATGGATTGGGCTGTTGTTTATTACAAACTGGAAAACCAGTTAATTTTGCATCGAGAAATTTAACCCCAGCGGAACAAAATTATTCACAAATTGAAAAAGAATCACTTAGTGTTGTGTGGGCCACACAGAAGTACCATTATTATATATATATGGTCAAAAATGTACTATTATTAATGATCATAAGCCATTGGAGTCACTCTTAAAAAAACACATTCATGAGATTCCATCCCCTAGGTTACAAAGAATGAAATTAAAACTATTAAAATATGAAATAGAATTCAAATATCTAAAAGGCAACATGTACATTGCTGATTTAGATGATATGATTCATTGTATTGGGTTGGCAAGTCACTTACAATGCACAAATGAACAAAAACAAGAATTGATTTTAGAAACTTGTAAAGACATAGAATTATCTAAATTAATTGAATATACTAAAAATGGATGGCCGGACAAAAAATATGTACCCAATTATCTACAATACTATTTTAAATTTAGAACCGAAATAACTACTGATGAAAATTTGTTGTTTCTAAACCACAGACTAATAATTCCACTTTCACTGCGTTATAAATTCATGAAAATATTACATGAAGGACACTTAGGTACAACTAAAATGAAACAATTGGCCAGGGAAATGTACTACTGGCCTAAAA
The DNA here is from genome assembly GCA_019925095.2 of Dendrolimus kikuchii. Lineage (NCBI taxonomy): Eukaryota > Metazoa > Arthropoda > Insecta > Lepidoptera > Lasiocampidae > Dendrolimus > Dendrolimus kikuchii. The sequence continues at coordinate 246,159 of JAHHIN020000030.1, forward strand.
TTGATGAACACTTAGAAATATTTATAAGATAATGCAATATTTGTCAAACTTATCAAAATAATACAACCCTTGCTCTCTCATGAAGTACCAAAACTGCCATTTCTTAAAATAGGTGTGGCACACCAGGGTTATCAATTCACCGTTACTGGTTGTTCGAACATAATTTCTTTATTTCAGGTAATAGATAACCCATATCAATTTACAATATAAAATCTTACAATTATTTACAATATAAAATCTTACAATTAAGTTATTAAATTAAATTAAAAAATAAAAATTAAATAGTACTATGTCATTTTAATCATCATACGTTATGCATTCATGTCACGGTGCACAGACTGCCAACTCCTCAAAATGGGGTTGTCAAGGCAATCTGAGAACATGCGGAGAATGCCATTGCCCGAAGCACGGAGGCGAGCCCAGAGCCCCGCTATGCGTGCCCTCCTAATCGCAAAGAAATCTGCAATTCTCTGTTCGGCGAACATGCCCGAAGCGCTACAAAATCGAGGCAGTTTCATTAGGATACGATATGCATTATTATATTGTATCCTAATGGTTCCCAAAGCTTTCTTGGAACATTTCACCCAGAGTTGACAAGTGTAGAAGCTTTGACAGTATGCTCTAAATAGTGTCACTTTCACTTGTTCATTGCATCGCGAAAATCTACGGGAGATCATGTTGCACCTCACAGCCAGAGCTCTGCGCTCGCGCTCTATGTCTAAGTCGTCACTGAGATTCTCCGCAAGTATGTGTCCCAAATATTTAAATTGGCTTACGAATTTGAGCTCAATCCCGCTCAACAATACAGGCAATGTAATCTCCGGACCCTTGCCCGCTCGGAAAACCATCATCTGCGTCTTGTTCTCGTTGTATTTTAGGCCATGCTTAGCAGCATAGCCTTCACAAATACTAAGCAGCTTTCTTAACGCACTGATTGAGGGGCTCAAGAGCACCATGTCGTCAGCATAACTTATGTTGTTTAAGCATACGCCACCAACATGACAACCAATTCTGGTGCTCCTCAGTTCCACAATCAGGTCGTTAATATAGAGGTTAAAAAGGTCCGGAGACGTCAGGCCTCCTTGACGTACGCCACACTTTAATTTATAATCACTAGAGACGGTGTCTCCCCATCTGACATGGTTGGTTTGGTTTTCGTACCAGTATCTCAACAGACCCACCGTTTTTTCAGGAATATTTGACCTGGCTAGTTTTCCCCACAGTAAATCGTAGTTTACTAGATCAAAAGCCCGACTCAGATCAAGGAAACATGCATAAACTGAAGTTTTTCTATCAACATAATGCCTAATTGTAGACTTCACACTAAAAATCGCTGAGTCTGTTGAGAGACCAGGACGAAAACCAAACTGTGCATCGTCAATTTCTAAAGAGCAGTTGAGGTCAGGATGAAGTAACCTTTCCAGGATTTTGCCTAAAATGGTACCAAGCGAAATTGGTCTATAATTTTTTAGACTGGAAAGGTCACCCGTTTTATTTTTAGGAACTGGCACTACCACAGTCTTCATAAGTGCCTCAGGCAGGTGATTGGTGGAATGGCATATACTAAATAAATTAGCTAAAATGTAATATATATCAGGCCCTGCATGTAAAATATGCTCAATACTTAAGCCATCCCATCCCGGTGATTTTCCACGTTTCATTTCACGAACAGCTCTAGCGACATCTTCCGCACTAAACTTATGCGAATTGTTGTTTGATGGCAATTTGTTTATGTTATTTTTAAGAGCAGTCATAGAAGGGTTCAAAGGCAAAGGAATTACACTGAAGTGGCGCGCAAATTGTTCGGAAATTGATACAGGGTCACCTATCCCTTCAATGCTAACAGGTTTACTAGTTTTATAATTTAGTCTTTTTGTTGCATTCCAAAATTTAATGAAATCTTTATTTGACTGATGTAAGGCCAGAATGTTTAATTTAATATTTTCTTGATTCTTTTGACACCAGCGTAATTTGCTTTTAAATTGTTTTCGACTCATTACCATTTGATTATATATATCCCCAGATTTTGGGCAGCCACACATGACCCAATTATTAAAATGAAGACGTGCCCTTTGATGACTGTCCTTTACATGGTGGTTCCAGCCTAAAATGGGCTTAAATTTTTTCTGTGCACCGTGACGAGTATAGCAAGTTTTTATGGCAGCCTTTTGCAATATTTTAATAATACAGTTATACCTATTATCAATTAAAGCCTTGTCTTTCTCACAATCAGACAAACCTAGACTAGATTGACGTAAACTACTAAAGCTATCAATACAATGTGTTCTATATCGTTCACTTTGACAAAAATCCCTTTGACCCCATTTTATTTCATTAACACCATTGGATAAACTATTATCACAGACAGTTTTAGGCACAATGCATTGCATATCACATTCAATTACAAGAGGGAAATGATCAGACCAGAAGACTTCATTGTTATCTACTCGTATAGACATAATGGCATCCCAGGCTGCGCGTGTTACCACACAATGGTCTAACCATCGTCGAGATCCATGTGACTCACTCAAAAATGTGTATGTGTCACTGGGTAAAATCTCTTGATCTGCACAGATTAGTGATTGTTCTGTGCAAAAAAGATCTAACTCGTCACCAAACACAGTTTTGGGATGCGCATTAAAATCACCGAGTATATACGAAACATCTACATCACCTTCGTCAATAATTGCAGCAATCGTTGCCAAGCAATCCGTAAAGTCTGTTAGGTTTTCATCGCTATTAATGGGCATATAAATACTAAATAACAAAACAGAGCGATCGTCCAGTTTGATGTGTACGGCGCTTATTCTATCATTGCTACATTCTACAACAGAGACGCTTGTAAAAAGTGCTTTACGCCATAGAATGGCAAGACCACCATACGGCCTTCCTTTGAATAATCCAGCCGACGTATCTACTGTCGACTTCGCATAACACCCAAAATCATCACTGACTTCATTTACAAAGTCTAAATCATGTGGGAGTAACCAAGTCTCTTGTAAAGCCACTATGTCATATTTCGAGCATAAATTTCTTATTTGCTCAACTGAACGTTTTATAGATCTACAGTTAAACGAAGCAATTGAAAAAGTCCTTAATTTATTTTTATCCATATATTATTAGTTTGAGCGTTCTCTAAAACGTCGGTAGACGACACCAACCGGCCAGAATCCAGTATCCAAAAACGTTTCAATTTTACTACTCAATATTGTTACTTTGAACGAATTAAAATTAGTTTCCCGCTTTTGTTTAAGCATATCGATACCGATACATTCTTGACCCATTTCCTTTATATGTTCACGTATATCTACATCCGTCACAGACTTATTAATTCTTGAAACATATATTGCACAGTGAGACTGTGCCGCTTGTATTTTGCTACTCGTTAATAGCGTCCCTCGCAGATTTTGCTGTTTTCTAGGCTTCTTATATGATACAACTTTAAATTCTTCGTCATCATTATTGGAGGTATTTTTTAAATTGGTTGAGTCGTGCGTTGTTCTCTCCTGCACTCTATTTTCATCCGTGTGCACGCGTCGTTTACAGATCATTTTCGCTTGTTGCATTCGTCCGTCTTTGGCAATATCTCTGTAAGTGGGCGTATATACAATATCGTCACCCTCCGATAATTCTTGTGTGGATAGTGGCACAATCACAGGCGGGGGCGTTTTCGGTTTATTAATTTCTGAATTACTGCGGCTAGTAACCTTTTCTGCGGTGGAGTTTAAGGAGCACCGCAGGTCCGTGACTTCCTCAGAGACTTTAAGTTGAAGGTCCGTTACTTCAGCTCGCAATGCAGTTATCTCTTTTAATAAACGGGGGACGTCGATGTAGTCAAAAGTCACAGGTGGCAATCGATTAAGATCTTTTGCAACGAATATTGGTTGCATGTCAGGAGCCACCTCTTTCAGCAACCTTATCACATCTGTAATATTTTTCTTCTTTTTATCATCACCTTTTCTCTGCACATTCCGCTGTCCGCTTCCACAAGACTCAAAGAGAACATTTTTCCCAGTTTCAATTTCTATTTCCGAGAAATTTGTCGCACATATTTGAGTAATGCTAATCTCGTCGAGTACATCTATTTTATTTTGCACAAACGTTAAAAATTCATTTATAATAATAGTCGCCATCGCTTATGAACTTGTACCGCGGGTCAAGATGACATTATACTCCGCGCGCACTACTAATGACTGACCAGTGCGACTGCCTTGTCTTGACTGACTTACTTACTTACTTACTTGTATAATACTCATATAACATAAATCATGGGTAAAGTAATAAATTTATTTTTATAAAGGAACTATGATATAAATTTTAACAATATCCTAAAACTCATAGTGTTACGGCTGCAAGAACAGTATATTAAATTGTAAATAAAAAAATTAGAAATGTGTTGTTACGGGTCGCGTATGCAATATTATAAAATATATATTCTTTTTTTTCTCATACGTATAAATAATTGGTAAATAGTATATAGACAATAATGTTATATAGAAGGTCGTTATATAGTTGATATAGGATAATGAATAAAAGTATATTTTGGATGAACAATTGTGAGGTACTGTTTCTCTCTTCATATTTTATATAAAATATATAAAAATATGGTGAGAGGTCTCCCAAGAAACCACCGCCCGAACAGCTTAGGGCTGTCCACTACAAACAGGGCATCACCATTGTTTAGGACGGATACAAGGATAAGGTCCAAAACCCTCGTCCAAAATATTATATTATTGCTGATAATTGCTTTAGTAATTCCACGTTTCAGGTTTGCATATCATAAAGGCCATTTGGTATAATCTCGAGGCTGCAAGCAGACCTGAGAGCGAAGCTTTAAATGATCCGCCTAGGAGTGCCAGCTTGTCAACGTACATCAAAAATTGAGTCTATAATATTGTGACTTACGTGACTAAAGAAGCTGATATGTGCAACTCAGCGGTGTAACAGCTCGCATATGTGTATTTGAAGCCTGATAAATTGGAAGTCATAAGACAACCACCTGAACGTTTCATTTACTTCAAGCATAAATCAACTGTGTATGATAATACTTCAAACATCAATAAATTTATTCATTATATGACCTCGAACCCATTGGGACGGATCAGACAGGTAATTTGGGGAATTTCACCACCACCTGTATATATACTATAAATATCGGACAGGTATATTGGAGGATTTTACCACCACCTGGTATAGTTTGTAATATATGTAAAAATATGATCTTAAACCAATAGTAGTTAGATCAACAGGTAAATTTGTGGAATTTCACCACCACCTGTATATACTATTCATATTGTATATAAATATACAATATGATCTCAAACCGATAATGAGTAGATTGACAGGTAAATTTGGGGAGTTTCACCACCACCTGTTTAGATTGTATATATATAAATATCGGACAGGTATATTGGAGGATTTTACCACCACCTGTTTTAGTCTGTAATGTATGTGTTTCAGCTCATAAGAACCGATCGTTGATTATACAATCGTTTTTAGGCCAACATTGGGCCCTCAGTGGATACCAACACAAGAGGACATACCTAGACTATCAGTACAAGCTGACAGTTCCATTCGGTTGATAGATTCGACCACTGGCTCACAACACGTTAAACAGACTTATAGGACATGAAGTCTAAGCCCAGACAATAACATAGGAAGGCCCAGTTATCCTACGACTGGTTAGACTTCTAGCCAAGTCATTGTTTAACAATGCTGGAACGATACGAAATCAAAGCAATTCACTAAGAAGCCAACGACTTTGATGACGTCCCATGGAAGATGTACTAACATCTCATGATCGCTCGCCTAGGGTCGATTCAAATCAACTCACAGGACTTTGGGAACCCTATAGTAAAACGCATTTTGTGAGAGTCGAACGTTGGACTACGTTTGGCATCGATGTCTTAAAAACCTCAACACATACTTCACCAGAAGCACACACAGTGAATCCAGTTTACTTTTTGAGTGTAATGTGGCAAATAAAATATATTTTGTAAATACATATAAAATGTACCATAAATATTTTTTTTTTTTTTTTTTTTTTTTTTTTTTATTGCAGGAGTTCAGCAGACAGGCAGACGGCCCACTTGGTGGAAAGCGGTTACCATCGCCTATGGACATTTGCAACACCAAAGGTGCTACAAATGCGCTGCTGCTCTCTTAAAGGAGACTGGATAATTATTGTATGTTATTGTAAATAGTCTTACATGCAAGTAGTATACATACTTAAACATGTAAAGCAGGGTTTATATACATAATAAACCATTAAATATTAAATTCAATAGTATTATAGAATATGTATGCATGCAGCATATATCCACACATACATAAATACTTATAAAGTAGTGTATCAATAGATATGTAATTATATACATAATAACCTATTAAAATAGTATTATGGGACTTGGATACATGTAGCATATGTTCATACATAAATATCTAAACTGTGTATGTAGTAAGTACATATATATTTTAATACAGGTATAATCCTTTAGAATATTGATATTAACCTTATCTTAGAGTTTGGTATATATATTACCATATAAATATTTCATTAAGTCAGAGTATGAATACATATATAATACATACATAAATCTTGGTATCTCGATTCATTACTGATATTGGACCCAGTATGTATAGATATTTTATGGAATAGGACTTTAAATACATGTAATAAATACATAACTCTTCGACTATAATAACACATAAGTGTTAAGATATTTAAATATTGTTTGTATTCCAAACTTTACTATTATGTACAGATATTTAGTGAAATAGGGCATAAAATACATGTAATAAATACATAACCCTTGGACTATAATAACACATAAGTGCTAGGGTATATAAGTATTGTTTGTATTCCAAACTTTAATATTATGTATAGATATTTAGTGAAATAGGGCATAAAATACATGTAATAAATACATAACCCTTGGACTATAATAACACATAAGTGCTAGGATATTTAAATATTGTTTATATCACATACATAACAACTATTTAACAAGTTCTTGAAATGAACCATTTTTAAGCCTGTACCATTTTGAATAACCTTCTGCGAAGGAGGCTAGGCTTATTTCATATGTAATGAAAACATAGTTTAAAGGCAGTCATAAACCGTTAAAGTAGTATTGTAAAATTTATTTAAAACTTACTTCGATTAACCAGTAGATGGAAGACAAACTTCAGGTTATTTATGATAATTCTTAGTTAATGATTTAGTTATTATTTATACAAGTTCCTACAGATATCGTTCAATGTTCCTACCGCCTATTCGATATTTTACGACGCACTAATAATAATGTATTGGCCAGTTCCTATATATATATATATATATATATATATATATATATTATATCTAATGAACGCTTAAATACTTATAATTAATGATTAATCAACGCATTAATAATAACGTTTTGCCGGTTCCTATACCAGTGACTAACGAACGTTTCAACCGCCTACCTACTTATAAATAACGCCTAAACCAACGCACTAGTAATAACGTTTTATCTGCTTCCTATATACTATATCTAATGAACGTTTAAAACGCTTATAATTAACGACTAATCAACGCATTAATAATAACGTTTTGTCGATTCCTATACCAGTGCCTAACGAACGTTTCAACCGCCTACCTACTTATAAATAACGCCTAAACCAACGCACTAGAAATAACGTTTTAGCCGTTTCTATATTAGTATCTGATAGACGTGTAAATCGCTTACAACTAACGCAAGCCCTATACGCTTAACCTAAGCGTTCCGCTATTTTTCGTTTTATACCCATTTATAATTGCCGCACTTAAATCTAAGACCATTCGTATCACTCTTACAAACTAACGCATCGCAAATTATCGTAACGCCTTAAAATTATACGCAATTCCAATACCAGTGCCTAACGAACGTTTCAACCGCCTACCTACTTATAAATAACGCCTAAACCAACGCACTAGTAATAACGTTTTATCTGTTTCCTATATACTATATCTAATAAACGTTTAAAACGCTTATAATTAACGACTAATCAACGCATTAATAATAACGTTTTTCCGATTACTATACCAGTGCCTAACGAACGTTTCAACCGCCTACCTACTTATAAATAACGACTAAACCAACGCACTAGAAATAACGTTTTAGCCGTTTCTATATTAGTATCTGATAGACGTGTAAATCGCTTACAACTAACGCAAGCCCTATACGCGAGCACTTATATGTTTTAAAAAAAAACAATTTTGGCTTACAGGAACCTTTTATTTTATTATTATGAATAATAATTGACTTGGAGTCTCAATATACGGGACCTCAAAGGTCTACCGGACCGATATGGTATTAGTTTTGAGCAATCCAGCCGGCAGGCATAAACCAGGTCCGTTGCTGTAGAGCTGTGGCTAATAACCAAGAGAACTCTCTGAATTTGTAAAAAGATTTGGTATTTATAGGCAATTACTGCTGATCGACATTTTGGAAATCTATGTCAATGAGATGTTTGACTCAGCAATAAGTGCCTATTGCATAGGGTTGTAACACCTCCCCCCTTAAAACGGAGCATCAAATAAGGAAAAGATGCGAGTAGATTGAGACACCAAGAAGTTACAAACATTTACACAGTACATTTAACAAAATATACAGTTTTATTTTACAGCTAGAATTTTAAAATTACTATGTATCAATTATTAGAAAAGTTGAACAAATTACATATTTTAGTGCTTAAGCTATTAAGTAACACGAGAATTGAAATATTACAATTAGTCAAGAAATAGCAATGATTTAAGAATTTGTAACGAAATAGTAAAATATCCTATGAACTAGTAAAGATGTAGAAAACAATTTTGATCATAAGATCTAGTATGAACTTGTAAAGAACTAGTATAATTATTTTCATTATAAGAATTGGTAAAGATATGGTAAATATTTTATTCTTTGAGAACTGGTAAAGAAATAGTAAAACTTTAGTAAAGGAATAGTAGTTTTTATTCATTATTTCTATGAGACATTAACATGAACTAGTAAAATTATTTATTACTAAAAAATTAACAAAATTATTATTTATGGATTACTATAAGTTTTTTCTAATATATATGTAAATTTCTCCTCAAACTCGAGGGAGATTCTTCCGAGTTTTCAGATACTTCAAATGCTCTATTCTGAATCTGAAGATTTGTTTGGGTATTAGGCTTAGCATAACAATTATTGAATATTTTTATACAACAACCAGGCTCATTTTGGGTTGTATCTCGTCTTGGTTTCTTACAACATTTCTTATAAATAGTAAAAGACATATAAGCTAAAACACATACAGACAAGATTGTTGTAATTCCGCTAAAATAGTTTCCATATTTAATGTGGTAAGGTTGATTTTCTATTTTCTCTATTTCGTCACTGAACTGATTTAATCTATGTGTGACATAATGCAAGGAATCTAAATCGATGTGAGATAATTTAATAGGAGTTAAATATGGAATCGTATTATTTATCCTTTTCTTGGAACAGCAATCATCTTCTATAATATTAAAATTTGGAGAAGGTAAATACAGTTTAGACTCATACTCTGTAGATGCAACAAATTGTAGAAGATTATGAAAAGCCTTACAGCCTTTAGGAACCTTGAGGATTCCTGTTCCAACAATATCGTAGTCACTAAGAGTATTGTTACATTTAACAGATAGTTTAGTTAGATCAGACTGTACATATAACCACTTATTATTATTAAGTTTTTGCCAAACGTCAATATCACTAATTATTACTTTATAATCACAAGGTTTTGGTAATTTGTTTATATGTTTAGTTAGGATTATCACTTCACAAATTGGATTTGTTGCGGTAGGATGCACATCACTTAGTTTGCACAGATAATATTCTTTTGTTACACTTTTGCACTCACTCGTAGAGTCCATTGTTGAGTACATTAATTTATCATCGGTTATAGCAAGAAATCTAGTAGTTGGATTGATCATAGCAAAGGAATGAGGATTATTTATATCATGCGGAGTAGGGAGAGCAAAAATATGATAGAGATTGTATTCTTGTAAGTTTATTAACGGAATTCTTATGACGAATACTAGTTTAGATCCATTAACAAAGCTAGAAACTGATGAGATATCTAGGAGAGTGTGCATATTTTCTATGCTTAATGAGACTGGGAAGTTTTGAGCTATAATATTTTGGTTGGAACTTAGTTCATTATATAATTGAACTGGGGATAAAATAGAAGGATGAATTATGTTTTGTTTTCCGAACAGAATTGCATCTATAATGTCTTCAAGGTTAAAATTTAAAGTTATTAAAGAACTTTCTATTGCGCTAAAGGTTAAAGATAGATAAGAAGAAGTTTCTAATTTGGAAGTTGTTTGCAAAACGGTTTCTAAAATTGTATCTAATTTACCCATGTTTTGATTTAATATTTGTTCATTATCATTTAGTCTTCTAATTGTATTATTAAAAGTATCGATAGCGGAAGAGATTACGTGAATGTTATCTTTCATTAAAGACGATAGATGTCTCTGATCGTCTTGGACGGCATTGATAGCGTCAGAGAAGGTTTTTGCATCATCTTCATCTAAGGATCCGAATAACTGTTTAAGAATAGGTCCGCCAAAACCGAACCACGAAGATCTTTTAATACGATTTTTATTTGTGAGATGTGATACAGCTATAAAATTATTTTCTACGTTAACTAGGAGAGTTTCTAACGGATTTAATGTGTTAGAGCAGTCTGTTTGAATTTTACTTGATTTATAACTATTACAGGTTGTTTTAACGGTATTTATTATATTTTTAATATTTTCTATATGAGGTTGTATGTAGGAGAAATCTGTAAAAGTGACCATGTTCCAAAAACTATTATAAAACCTTAAAGTACCTAGATTTTCATAGTATAGGCCTGGACTGTTTGGGATTGGCGATATTAGTCCTGAGTCGGAGATGGCACCTGGCGCGATGGCCCTGGAATGGAATTATCGTGGGCTAGTTTTATTTCGTTAAAATGGTAACGGATTTTTCGCCTATTTACTTGCACTGTTACATTGCTATTACCATGAACTGCCGTGACTTGGTAAGGACCTTTCCATATAGGAGACAAGGCTTTACGCAATCTATGGTGGTATTTTATATACACCATATCTCCAACATTATAAGATATTTCTCTAGTATGCTGATCATAGTAGTGTTTTGATCTTTCTTTACTTCTAAGAATATTTTCGCGAGCTATGTTTCTTGTATTAATTAATCTGTGTTTTAAATTTTTAATATAATCGGGATAAGTGACAGTAGGGTTTATGTCATAGATAGAACTTGGTAGGTAAGGTTTACATCCGAATAAAAGTTCATGAGGACTAAAATTTGTGGTAGAGTGAGTTGTTGAATTGTAGGATATCAGTGCAGTAGGGAGATATTTATACCAGTTGTCTTGATTATCATTTACATAGGATTTAAGATATTCCTTGAGAGTGCTATGGCTTCTCTCAAGTGCACCATTGGTTTGGGGGTGATATGGAGATGAGAATAAGTGTTTAATTTTAAAAAGAGACGCTACTTGTTTATATACGTCGGCTATAAAATGGACACCTTGATCAGAAAGGACAGTTTTGGGAATACCAAAGTGAGATATAAATTTTATAAGACATTCAGAAGTTTGTTCTGCAGTGGATTGAACAATAGGATAGGCCATGGAATATTTAGTTAAATCGTCTTGGAATGTGACTATATACTTGTATTTTTGGGGACCAGATTCTGGAAGAGGACCTACAATGTCGGTAAATATTCTTTGTAAGGGTTCATTTGAAGTTGTTGTGATTTCCATAGGGGCTTTATTAGTAGCTCGAAGTGCTTTGTTTTGTTGGCAGAGTGGACAATTTCTTACATAATTTTCAATATCCTTTTTCATTCCACTCCAATAGTAAGTATCTTTGAGTTTACTATACATTCGATTGGAGCCAATATGGCCTCCAATAGGGGAGTCATGGTTATCCTTCAGGATAGCAGGAATTTGGTTAGGGGTAGGATATACGAGTTTGTTGTGATAAATATTTATTTTAATATTAGTGTCATGGAATATATAAGTTATCATTTCGTAAATAATTAGAAATTTTAGTTTATCGTAAGGGTTATCGAAATCAGAGATAGAAATTTCATTAACTTGGGGGTAGAATATAACTAAGTTATTTCTTACTTCTTTTAATACTGCAAAGATATCTCTATAAGTGACAGAGTCATAGTGATGGACTTTAGTAAAAAGATGAAGATAAGTTTTATTATTTATTTCGGATATTTTAATATTATGCAATTCTCTTTCAGAGTTTTCAAAGTCATTTCTGTTTTCTAAAAGGTTTAGTATATCTCGACAGTAGGGATTGGAGTCATCTAAGTCAATGGATGTTGGGTAGGCTATGTATGGACACGAGGATTCAAGTAAATTTTGGTTAAATTCTGTTATTCGAGTATTAAAAACTGTAGGGGATGAACGTGTTCTAATATAGGATTCATAGGTTAAGTTATCATTAAGATCTATATCTTCGATATTATGTATAGGCGGTCTGGATAAGGCGTCGGCGTTACTATTTAATTTTCCTGGTTTATACACAATTTCATAATCAAAATCTTCTATTTTTAATCTCCAGCGTAATAACTTACTACTAGGATCTTTGCAATTCATAAGATACACAAGGGGTTTGTGGTCTGTAACGATTTTGAATTTTCTCCCATAAAGATACGGTCTGAATGTTTTTGTACCGTATATAACTCCTAAAAGTTCTTTTTCAGACACGCTATAATTTCCTTCTGCTTTGTTTAAAGTACGGGAAGCATAGGCTATGGGTAGGTCATTGCCTATTTCACCTTGCGATAGAACTGCACCAATTGCATATTCGGAAGCATCAGTGGTTAAGATGAAAGGTTTCGAGAAGTCAGGATATTGGAGGATAGGGGCGTTAGTAAGCATTGATTTAAGAGAGTTGAATGCTTCTTCCTGTTGATGTGACCAGGTGAAATCTACATCCTTTCTTAACAGGGAAGTTAGTGGCTTAGTGATTTTAGAAAAGTCTTTAACAAATTTCCTATAATATCCTATGAGTCCCAAGAAACTTTTAATATGTTTGGGTGTTCTGGGTGTAGGATAGGATACTACGGCTTCAACTTTATCGGGATTGGGAGATACTCCTTTGTCTGAAATTATATGACCTAGATAGGCGACTTCGCGACGAAGAAACTCGCATTTGTCTGGCTGTAACTTTAGATTATGTTTTCTTAAGGCATCGAATATTAATTCAAGTTTAGAGATGTGAGACTGGAGATCATGAGAATAGATAATAACGTCATCTAGATAGATAAAGCAATGTAAACCCTGTAGACCGGTAAGGACTGTATTCATGAGACGTTGAAAGGTTGCAGGAGCATTTTTTAGTCCAAAGGGCATTCTAGTGTATTCAAAGTGGCCATTTGGAACTGAGAAGGCGGTTTTGGGAGAGTCTTCTTCAGCCATTTGAATTTGATGAAAACCGGAGGCGAGATCCAATGTAGAAAAATATTTACTGTGACCTAGTTGGTCTAAGATTTCGGTTATGTTAGGAATAGGATAAGCATCTCCAATGGTAATATCATTAAGTTTTCGATAGTCTACTACGATTCTCCATTTCTTTTGACCGGAAGCGTCTTGTTTTTTTGGAACTACCCAAATTGGGGATGACCATGGGGAACTAGAAGGTTTAATAATGTTTTGATTCAACATTTTCTGTATCTGCTTATTTACTTCTTCTTTATGGCATTCTGGATAGCGGTAACTTTTTACATGGATTGGTTGTGAACTAGTAGTTTTAATTTCATGTTTAACAGTGTTAGTACAAGAGAGATGATCACCATCAAGGTAAAATAAATCGGAATATTCGTGGCAAAGAGATAGGAGGACTTTAGATTCTTCTGAGTTAAGATGAGATGTTCTTATTTGGTTCCGTACTTCCAAAGCTCGGTTATGATCGGAAGTTATATTATGTATACTATTAGACCTTAGAATATCACATGGTAGGAGTTCAACGCAAAAGGTTTGTATATTTATTTCATTATTTGTAGTATTAAGAATGGACACATTAACGTGTTTATTGGATTTAAGGGATGTGAGGCAACTGGATAGGTATACACCCTTTTGAATCTCAGACTTTTCAACAAACCCGGATGTAATTTCTGGATTAGTTACTTTGCATTCTATCATCATTTCGGAACGAGCTGGTATTGTATATTGGGGTTTAGTAAAATGAATTTGTAATGTGCCTTTATCAAGATGCAGAGTATTATTTCCGTATAGGATATTGCAGTTATTGTTTCTTAGAAAATCATTACCTATAATTCCGTCAAAATTGAAACTTAGAGATTCTGAAACTAGATGAATTTTACTGAATATTGTTTCAGAGTTATCGAGCTTGAAATCTAATTGAAAGTGCCCAAAACTCTCAGAACATGGGGCATTTTCATCTATACCTTTGAACTTAACCTTTTCTGTTATAAGTTTAGGATGTGTGACTAAAGAAGATTTTTTTATTAAAGAAATACTAGAGCCTGAGTCAATCAAGAAAACCAGCGGCTTATTTGAATATTGAGATTTTATATAGACATGCGGTAAGTGAATTTTATCGTTATAATGAATTTTATAAATTGTCTCGTTATTCTTATAAGAATTTGTGGACTTTGTATTATAAGAATTCGCAGATTTAGTATTACGGGTATAGGAATTAGTAGAATTTTTATTATTGGTATAAGATTTAGTAGACTTAGAATTATTGGTATAAGATTTATTAGACATAGAATTATTGGTATAAGATTTAGTAGAGTTTTTAGAACCAGTGTTTTTAATAGACGAGTTTCCTATCTGGGGCTGGTTACCCTGTCGTATAACTCGGGATTCAGTGAGCCGTGAAGGGAAGAAGGAGTCGTGACTATTTGTTCTGTCTGTCGGTAACTTATTGGTATGGCAATAAAGGGAATCAGAATCGTTAGGAGGTATTTTACTTGGTAGCGCGTCGGTTTGTGTAGCAGATTCCACATGACGCGGTTGCGGAACCCTATTTAGTATAAAAAATTATCATTTTGGGGGTCTGTTGGACACTCTTGGGTCTGATCATGGTTTTCGTCTAAATTGTGTACTTTATTTAAAGGTGGGTTAGAATTTATTTGATGATTTGTAGGGTTTGAAAATCTTTGACGATTTGTGTTATTATATTCCCTTTTACGACATTGATTTATGTGATGACCGACTGCCTTACAATATGCACAGATAGTCGGGTTTGGTGGTGAAGTATTGGGAATGGATTGAGAAGGTCTTGGTTGGAAAGCTACATTATGGATGGGACGGTGACGATTTGAATAGCACGATCTATCCGTGTGCCCAGGTTTGCCACAAAGACGGCATTTTGGTTTGGATTCTACGGAATTTCTTGACTGCGAGGATTGAGCATAGTTGTAGAATTTTTCTTCTTGAATAGCTAAATTAATTGCTTCGGCAAGGTTTTCCGGATTGCGGCATCTCAATATGTTGGAAATATGGCTGGGTAGCCCCAGCAAAAAGGTGTGTAAAGCCAGGTCTTCCGTATTAGCTAGTCGTCCTAGCAGTTCACCCTGATTGATGGTTGAATGAGATATGTCCGTCTGTAGTCGTGTAAGATGAGTTTCTAGACGTGTACTATATTGCAGAGCACTTTCGTTAGGTTTCATTCTACAGTTTTGGAGGTCTAATAATAGATGGTTACGGTGTTTACACTCGCCAAAGTTACTTTTTAAAAATTGTTTCAGGTCCGACCAATTACTGAAAACTTTAAGGGAACATATTGCTTCTGCTTTACCTTCTAATTGGGATAGTATAAATTTAAATAATATTTCGTATTGATTGGGGTTAATTAAGTTAAGGGCATTCTCGCAGTTACGTAGAAACGGGGATAATTTATTTCTATCTCCATCGAAGGTTTTTATGAAGCGGGTGAGGTCGGTAAAATTCATTTTTACGGTATGGGAGGATATAGGGGAGTGATCGATTTTTGGGTTTGCCATGATCAATTATAAATAAAGAAATGGAACTATAACAGATAATAAACTTAAAATGCACTCACAGTATAAACATCAGCGGCAGCATGTGTTGGTTATTATGCTGACTTGGCGGCGGCGGCGGCGGCGACGGCGGCGGAGGCGGCGACGGCTGCGGCGGCGGCGGGCGGCGACGCTCAATCGGCGGCTCGTGTCAGCGCGTGGCAGCAACACGTTGGGTTGTTGACGCTTTATATCTAGGTCAACGCGTTGTCGTTGGGCCGCGCAACAGGACCTCGCGGCTGGGCAATGGACCCTCGGGCACGATGAGGTACGGCGTGGCGGCTTCCTCGACACGTAGAGCTGGAGTCTGGCTATGCACAGTCAGAGAGACTGGTACAGCACCGTCACAGCTTGGCTTTTTGTTGGACGTCGTCAGGAACGGGGCGTCCGGCGGGCAATAATATCCCGCTTTCTTCTGACACCAAATGTTAGTCCCGAGCACTTATATGTTTTAAAAAAAAAACAATTTTGGCTTACAGGAACCTTTTATTTTATTATTATGAATAATAATTGACTTGGAGTCTCAATATACGGGACCTCAAAGGTCTACCGGACCGATATGGTATTAGTTTTGAGCAATCCAGCCGGCAGGCATAAACCAGGTCCGTTGCTGTAGAGCTGTGGCTAATAACCAAGAGAACTCTCTGAATTTGTAAAAAGATTTGGTATTTATAGGCAATTACTGCTGATCGACATTTTGGAAATCTATGTCAATGAGATGTTTGACTCAGCAATAAGTGCCTATTGCATAGGGTGACTAAACCAACGCACTAGAAATAACGTTTTAGCCGTTTCTATATTAGTATCTGATAGACGTGTAAATCGCTTACAACTAACGCTTAACCTAAGCGTTCCGCTATTTTTCGTTTTATACCCATTTATAATTGCCGCACTTAAATCTAAGGCCGTTCGTATCACTCTTACAAACTAACGCATCGCAAATTACCGTAACGCCTTAAAATTATACGCAATCTTACTTACTACATTAACCTTATAACCGCCCTACCTACCTTCTTAAAACTAAACACTCCGCAATTTATCGTAACGCATTAAAATTATACATCTTATTATCCGCCTTACCTACATTAAAGCCGACTCTGGTATATTTTATTGATCATATCTAAATTCTAAATAACGTGTATTTTTGTTGAAGGGTTTTGTAATGCTTGCAATAACCATAAACCGCTCACTGGAACGTATCAGTGTCGCGTGTGACAAGTGACATTAGTGTCATTGGCGCCACCAACCCAATTACAAAATCTTCAAAATTCGAATACGGAGCGAGCGGTGAGTTTACAAATAATTTAATTGCAAGCCTATTTTATTCTCAATATTTACGTGCCAATCCGCACATTTTGATCTATTCGAGCCAGGATAACCCAGTTATATAATCAATACTTAAAGTTAAAACCAAAATAAAGTGTTTTGTGAACAATTAAAATATCTTCACCTTATCGACTTTTTATGTGGGTAGGTAATTTTCTTAAATTGTAATTTATATTGAAATTAATAATCTAATATTATAAATATCAGTCTAAATAGTGAGTTTTTTGTGTATTTCATCGATATTTGTACTAATTGCATTTATAAATAGTCGTTTTCTTGTTAAATTACGACCGTCATTTTGTGTTCATTATTCAAACAAGTGTAGTATTGCAACATTGTATTAAGGAATTTCGTGTCACATTCTTTATGCATTTGGAGTGTTGTGTATCGAAGTAATTATATTTTGTGTTTACGAACTTCACCCGAATATCATCATCTGTTAATCCCGGTTGTGTCTTGCGGTTACTTAGTCCCATTTTAGTACTTAATCAAAATGATGGACGACGTACAATATAAGGACCTATTACAGCCATTTGTAACGATGAAAGAAATGTGTTTTGTTCGCGCTCAACGTTTATATGAAATGTCTAAAGCGCTTAAAAATAATTCATCTTTAAAAGTCGAATTTTCTGCTAGGGTTCAAGACTTAGGTAGTATTCGTACAGAATTCGATAGATGTGTGGCAGAGATAAATTCTATATCACGAAAATACAAAAAGAAATTTGTGCCATCGTACAAAGACATCGAGTCTTTTGATGAGTTATATTATTCGATAAAAAGTGTTGTGAATACGTTGAAACTTAACGAAGGTTTAAATAAAACGGAAAACGAACATAGTGAACAAAATGGTGGAAATAAGCGACGGGTTAAATTACCGGAAATTCAACTATTTAAATTCGACGGTAAAGTAGAAAACTGGACTACTTTTCGTGATACATTTAAAAGTCTTATACACGATAATTCTAGTATTAGCGATATCGAGAAATATTACTATTTACTGTCTTGTGTTAGCGGGCCAGCGCTATCCATAGTGAGATCGATGCCGGTAAACGCCGATAATTACGCGATAGTGTGGAGCGTGCTTATGAAGTGTTACGAGAATAAGCGCGCGCTAGCTACTGCTTATTTAGATAAGTTGTTTAACTTCAAACCGATTGTTTGCGAGTCTGCTACCAATTTAAATATATTTTTAAACACTTTTCAAGAAAATATCAAGGCTCTAGAAATTCTTGACATACCCGACATGTCAAGTTTTATATTATTTTATATTTCCTTGCGTAATCTCGACCCGGTCACTAGGCGAGCATTTGAACAATCCGTGCCTCCGGGAAACTTACCAACAATAACGGAATTATTAGCATTTGTTGAGAGACAGGCGCGCGTAATTGAGATGGCGGAGTGTAAGACTGTAACAGGTAAATCATTAGGACCTGTCAAACAAGCCCCTTCCAAATCGCCCCCTCTCGCGATGTCAAAATATTCTGAAAGTAACAAAACTCACCCTCAGAAGCTCTCGTTCACCTCGGCTGTGGCCAATATAAAAAAGAGTGATTCAAAACTGTCTTGTTTATATTGTCAAAAGCCACATTCGATATATAGATGCACT
Organism: Dendrolimus kikuchii; assembly: GCA_019925095.2. Classification (NCBI taxonomy): domain Eukaryota; kingdom Metazoa; phylum Arthropoda; class Insecta; order Lepidoptera; family Lasiocampidae; genus Dendrolimus; species Dendrolimus kikuchii. The sequence goes on from JAHHIN020000030.1 coordinate 265,158, forward strand.
GACTACAACGATCTTACACCTGAGTTACGCACTGCTAAAGTCAAAGAGCTCAGTCTGTGTGAGAATTGTTTGCGTGACAATCACACCACGGAGGATTGTACGTCCAAATTTAGTTGTACGGTCTGCAAAAAAAGGCATCATATTACTCTCCACACAGATTCGACTAAGTCCAAGGAGAGTGTAGTAGCACTCACATGCTCCACTGAACAAACAGTTCTGCTGGGCACCGCGGTCGTCCACGTCGCAGATGCTTGGGGTCAATACCACACCGTACGTGCACTTATCGACAGCGGCGCTATGTCCAGTTATGTAACTAAAAGTTATGCAGCAAAGCTAGGTTTATCACGTCGCAAATGTGCATTCGATCCCATTGGCCTAGGTGGTAATCGAGTTCACCATTTTGGTATGACCACCTGTACGTTAAAACCACGTAACAGTAATTCACCAGTTTTGACAACTGATGCTGTAATCGTATCTAACATTGCTGGCGATTTACCAACAGTGTCTTTACCACACAAGATATTCCAGAAATATCAAAATCTTGTGTTGGCTGATCCGTCGTGTCATACGCCGGCACCCATTGAATTACTTATAGCTGGTGACCTGTTTCCATTCATTTACAGCGGCAAGAAAATAATGCCTGTTCAAATGGGGATGCCGGTCGCTATTGAATCTATATTTGGCTACGTTATAACAGGCCCAGTAGACTTAGACCTGCTAGCACAAAGGAACACTGCAATGGTGACAGCTAGCAGCAGTAAGAACGATCAAACCTTCTGTGGCTTGAGCAGTAACGTAAGTCTTGATCGAGTTATGGAGACTTTTTGGGATATTGTGAATATACCGTCAGAAAAGTCGGTAAAACCGGACGATATATTGGCAGAAGAGCAGTTTGCTACTGATCATAGTCGGGATGAAAGCGGAAGGTATACTGTCAAGTACCCGTTTAAGTCAGACCACGCTCTCGGTGATTCTCGACAGATGGCCATACGTAGGTTGATCAATTTAGAGAAGAGACTTGATAAAGACCCACTGCTCAAGTCTGAATACAAAACGTTTATGTCGGAGTATGAATCACTGGGTCACATGACCCGCTTAGGAAATATACAAAATGTCGCATCAAAATATTTGATTCCACATTTTTGTATTTTCAAACCAGCAAGTACCACCACAAAGTTACGGACTGTATTTGATGCATCGTGCAAAACAACAAATCAGAAATCTTTAAATGATGTTGTTTTACCCGGTCCGAAACTTCAGGCAGATATTAATAAAATATTAATTAATTTTCGTTTGCATGATGTTTGTCTATCTGCAGACATTTGTAAAATGTATCGACAGATACTAATTCATAAGGAGCAGCGTCCATATCAACACATATTGTGGAGAGATTCAACAGATCAACCTATTCAGGTTTACGAGCTCAACACAGTAACTTACGGTGTGGCCAGCAGCTCTTACTTGGCAATTAAGGTATTGCACACTTTAGCAGACACCGAAGCACGCAACTATCCATTGACTGCTCGGGTCTTAAAATGTGGATTTTTCATGGATGACTTGTTATGGTCTGAGCCAAATATCGAGGATGCTCTACGACTGCAGACAGATCTTCGCATTCTACTGGAGAAGGCTGGCTTCGTATTAAGAAAGTGGGCTAGTAACTATAGCTCTGTTCTCGCAGCAGTACCAGAGTCTCATCGGGAGACTCCAGTTGAGTTCGACGATGATCAACTGTCACTCAAAGTTCTGGGTCTCCAGTGGCAACCTCATACAGACTGTTTCTCTTTTCGCACAGTACCCCTGGGAGGAGAAGTTACGAAAAGAAACATTTTGTCACAAATTGGTCGCCAGTTCGATCCCCTCTGTTTTGTTACCCCATGTATTTTTTATGCAAAATCCTTTATGCAGAAGCTTTGGATCAAGAATCTCAGCTAGGATGAACCACTTCCCCTTGATCTGGAGAAGGAATGGTTGGCATATGCGTCCGAACTACCGCTCTTATCCAATTTAAGACATGATCGTCAGGCTACAATCAAGAAGCATTCACGATATCAAATCGTAGGTTTCTGTGATGCATCCAGCTTAGGATATGCAGCAGTTACGTTCTGTTGGTGTTGCAGTGGACTGTAGGACTGTAGAGGGTTGGTCGCTGGTTCGGGTAACCAATTTTCCGAAATGAAAACAACCGAAAACGATGCTACGGGAGGCTTCAACTTCGTTGGCGTCGGCGGGAGGGAGCTTCTTCTTACGAACTGCGAACTAAACTTAACGAACTACTGCTTGTCACGAACTACAAAAATGCGCCCCAAAGGCGTCCTATATTTATAGATGCTGCCTCCGCCGACCCCTCGCTTCGTCGTAACACCCCCTTTACTTTATTTCCTTAATTTTACATACATTAAGCCTTATCTTAACTTATCACTATCATACATTTTGGTACATCCTAGATCTTAGTTTACTCCGCGGGTCCTTACACAGTTGTGACCCATGGTTTTTGTTAGCGGGACGTTGTAATGGGCATTTACCTCGCCCCCCGCTTCATTAGTATAAATATAAAGCGCTGAGCGCCCTTACCGTTACCCCTCTGTATAAAACATGCATCCTCCCGATCATGACATACGCGAGTGTGGTATTCGGCCATGTCAAGCCTGCCCTTTTAGATAAACTGCAAATCGTGCAGAATAAATTCATGCGCAGAGCCGTCGGTGCTCCCCTCTATATGCGTAACGTCGACCTCCACCGCGATCTGGAGCTTCCCTCCATCAAAAACTACATTACGTCGCTCTCGCGTAAGTATTTCGATCTCGCGCCGCACCATCGAAATCCGCTCGTCGTGTCCGCGTCCGATTATAAGCCTCGTCGAAAGGCTCTTGTGCGACGACCGCGTAACGTCCTGACGGACAGAGTCGACGTTATTACGAAACGGCTGGCCCGGATCAGTCCGCCCACGGTTAGAACAGTAGGCTGGCAGGCACGGACAGACAGACACAGACGGCGGCGTCTCAGACGCCGCCAATCAAGATCTCTCCACGTCCCCGCGAGGGCCGCTAGGAGACATAGCTCACCCCACAGGATAGACTAGGCGTGTTGCTGGGAAGTTTCTTTCGCCGTTTCTTCTCTCCCAGCCATAACACGTTGCGAAACGGCAGTAAGATAGCGTAGGCCACCGCAAACCACCGATCCCGGCCCGCCGTGATCCTTCCCTTCGGGCTTTATATTACCCGTCGCCCGTTCTCAATTAGTATTTTGTGTCGCCCTATGGTGGGCATCATTAAATTCATTCCCCATTCATGGCAACAGTCCAGCCGAGGTAAAACTCCTTAGGGAGCTCCCTCGAGCAAGTTGCCCCCCCGGGCTCGAGCGCCTTCGCTTCGCGAAGGCACTCGCCCCAAAGACCCCGGTAAAGTTGTAAGGTCTTCGGACCAACAACATAAAGTCAAGTCCAATAAAAAAAAACTTACCGTTACCTCATTACAAAAACGTGCGCTGTCGAGCGCGGACCTCTGCCTGCACTATCATTATGGCCTACTCGCGTTCGGAGTAGGCAGTAGTGCAGGCATACCTCACGGATCCCGGGCTCCGGTTGCGTTCTGCAGTCCCGTAGCCCGGTTTCCGCTACCCTTTTGGGTCCCGGGTTCCAGGCGGCGTTCTGCACGCCTGTAACCCGGTTCCCTTTACATGCTGAGTCCCGGGCTCCAGGCGGCGTTCTGCACGCCCGTAGCCCGGTCTCATTTACCGGGATCTAATAGGGGTCCTACTTTCAATAAAAGGCACAACGCTACAACATTTATTTCCTAGTGAGTTAAGGCTTATTACATTTTGTATATTTAATTCTTATAATTTATTTATTTAATTTCAAATTAATAACGGTTAAAAAATAAAACTATATCTATCTCAGTCCGACCCGTCTCTTTCCTGCGCCTAACGGTCGCGTCTACAATGATCTATGAGGCTTAGCAAATTATACCTATGTTCTTATCGCCTGTTGAGACGGGTCGGTGAGTTTCATACATTGTGTTCGTCGTCGTCAACACGTTCACTTAATAATGATGGCGAGGTCAAAGTGAGTTTGATTTTAGCTAAATCCAAAGTCGCGCCCTTGAAAACTGTCAGTATCCCTCGTCTTGAACTAATGGCTGCGCATTTATTGGCCAAGCTCGTAAAATACATAAAATCAATTCTTCTTGAACAGATCCCGATTCATGATATATTTCTGTTTACGGATTCGTCTGTGGTGTTAGGATGGCTAAACACTCCTACATATAATCTTAAAACGTTTGTTGCTACTCGTATCTCGAAAATATTAGATACCATTTCAAATGAAAGTTGGTCCCACGTTAGTGGCACTTTCAACCCTGCAGATATATGTTCTCGAGGTGCACTTCCTTCGACGTTGATGGCGTCGAAGGAATGGTTTGATGGACCAGCCTGGTTGTACACTTCATATGACTACTGGCCAATTAAACACATTGAACAATTCAAAATTGTAAATGTACCTGAAGTGAAGCAAGCTAACATAACATTACTACAAGCTTGTAACACTAAAGATAAGAATTCGAATTATATTAATGATGTAATTCAGAAATATTCAAAGTTTTCAAAACTTCTTAATGTGTTTGCTCGATGTTGGCAATTTATCGATAATTGTCGAACATCTAAATCATTGCGCAACACTAGTGTTCCTACTATTTTAAATCTAACTAAAGCACATAACATTCTTGTCAAAAGTGTTCAACTTGCACATTTTTCCGATGAAATTGAATCAATATCAAAAGGAAACAATGTGAAGTCTTTGAAAAATTTAAGTCCCTTTATTGATCCCCTGGGATTCCTCAGGGTGGGGGGTAGACTTGAAGAGTCTAATCTAGCCTATGGAAAAAAACACCCGCTACTTTTACCGAAGAAGTGTCATTTCACTTATTTATTGATAGAACATTATCATAAAATTTATTTACACGTAGGTCCGCGTACTCTGCAAAGTTTGATAAGTCAAAAATACTGGATAATTTCAGCACGCAGTGTCATTCGTTCATGCATATCTAAGTGTATTCCATGCTTCAAAGCTAAGCCAACTACGTTGCAGCCAATCATGGGCAACCTACCTAAATATCGTTGCCAAGACATACATGCCTTTCACACGGTGGGTGTTGACATAGGTGGGCCATTTTACACAAAAGAGAGTCACCGGCGTAACGCAAAAGTTCATAAGAGTTACTTATGTCTTTTTGTTTGTTGCGCGACGCGTGCCGTTCACCTAGAAGCTCTTTCAGCGCTCACTGGTGAGTGTTTTTTGGCTACGTTCGACCGGTTTACGGCTAGGCGTGGGCTTTGTCACACATTGGTATCGGACAACGGCAGAAATTTTATTGCTGCAGGAAAGCATCTTGCGGAAGTAGTACAATTTTACAATGAAAACTATAATCAAATGTTAGACGACTTCAATTCGCGTCAAATCAACTGGAAATACAATCCACCAGCTGGCAGCCATTTTGGCGGGCTATACGAAAGTGGTATTAAATCGGCGAAGCAACATTTAAAACGCGTTATTGGCGATCGCTCATTAACATTTGAAGAGTTGAGTACTCTTTTCGCACGAGTCGAGGCCGTACTTAACTCACGTCCGTTAACTGGTTTGTCCAGCGATCCTAACGAATTTCAAGTACTGACACCGGGTCATTTTTTAGTAGGTCGCGAGCTTCTCACAGTTCCAGAGTACGTACTGACTGATGAACCTACTAACAGACTGTCGCGTTGGCAGTTAGTCCAGCAGGCTTCCCAACGGTTTTGCAGTCTATGGCGGAAAGAATATTTACACACGCTTCAACAACGTTACAAATGGCAAAAAAGTTGTCGAAATATTAATGTCGGCGACATGGTTCTCATCCACTCCGATGCACCACCTTTACACTGGCCACTTGGTCGAGTCGCGCAGCTCTTTCCCGGTCCAGATGGTGTTATTCGTGTGGTGAAAGTTCGTACACCAACTAGCGAATTTATAAGACCTGTCGTTAAACTTAGTCCTCTCCCTCTGGAGCAGGAAACATGCTAATTTTATGTATCTAATTGTTTTGATAAGCTCACGCAATTACCGAATTGTGTGAGTATCTAGCTTAAGATAGATAACTTTTATTATTATTATACAGTCCACTACTCTAATGTATTTAGCTATGGTTATTTGATGCTAATTATTTTCAACTTTGTTATTCAAACATCTATCATTGTCCTTGGTTTTATAACCGGGAAATCCTGGCGGATTTCGGTGGGGGGAATGAAGGGTTTTGTAATGCTTGCAATAACCATAAACCACTCACTGGAACGTATCAGTGTCGCGTGTGACAAGTGACATTAGTGTCATTGGCGCCACCAACCCAATTGTACAAATCTCAAAAATTCGAATACGGAGCGATCGGTGAGTTTACAAATAATTTAATTGCAAGCCTAATTTATTATAAATATATACGTGCCAATCCGCACATTTGTTATAGATATATATATAGTGCACATTATAGAAACCCTTCAACAAAACAATAAATGCATAAATTAAATATAACTTGAGGAATCCCTGTCAATTTGTTCAAAAACTCGCCGAAGTCGGGAGCTCCTGTCCCGACTTACCTTAGTCCTTGGAGATTCTAACACAAAATATACTATTATTAGACCCACGACACTGGTCTCCTACACTAAGATACCTCCCGACACTAGGTATTCTACCATCTATACGCAGATCACAAATTACTAATTTACTGATTCAATCAAGCCTACAATACCAGGATTAATTTACACGTAACGGCTCCACTAATATATCATTGTTTTATTTTTTAAGCAATCTAACGTAATTCAACAATATTTAAAACAAATCAATACCCCTTTTATTCTACATTTGTTACACTAAATTTGTTGCATCAGACATGTCTTGCAGGAAATAATTTATTAGTTTATGTTATACAGATCTGAATTAATTTTACACCAAATTTTATTATAACTTAACCGAAACGATTGCTTTATAAATCTTAAAAATATTAACTTCCCTAGACAAACCATCTCTTAAAATTGTATATTTTAAATTGGATTTTATATCGTTTAATTTCTTGTATAATTTTTATTTTCTCATTTTTTATATCAAATTAAGAAAGTAGATTTATTTTTGAATATTTTTAATGAATTCATCATCGTTTCATTTAGCGAATCCATGTTTTATTTTATGATTTAAAAGAAGGTAGACTTTATTTAACGCGACGTTTTATGATTACATTAAAATATTACATTATTTCCCGTATTAATTTGGTAACTAACAAGATATTAGAAATAACTTTACACGAGCCGTTTATATGATTTTAAAGCAAATTAAACAATGGTCTATTAATAAAAATCGCACGAACTCACGTAATTCCTTACATTTTAAAATTTACTTAACCACGACTATAAATTACCCTTTTGATTTTGATTTAATTAGAACCCGATTGAATCACCTAGCTATTCTATTCTAAATCAAAATATAAGTGATTTAACTTTACCGCAGGCCTCCTCGACGACGCAGCACTATTAAATTATTTAAAATTTTAATTTAATTTAATAATTGTTTAACGACGCAGAGCGGCAGCGCTTTAGCCCTAGGAATGGCCACTAGGGGGCGCTAGTTTCTAGACTAGCAGCACTTCGCGGTAGTAAAATATCACGTTGACTGTCCCGATTCTTCTCCACCCCTTGGTATTTATATTTTTTCCACCAATCCCCGTAACTTTCCTACTCTTGCATCCTCTTTTCCCCCTCTATGCACCCCCTTCGTATTCGCACCACTTATTTTTCAACCAATCATAAAACAGCATTGCTTTTTACATGTTAATTTGTAAAATTAGAACTTCTAATCATTGTATTATAATAAAACCTTTTTAAACTATTTTGCTATCTTCTGATATAAATATTTTATACGTATTTCTAATAAATACCGAAATATTCCATATTAAACGATACGACATCGCTAAAAGCGCCCTCTACTTAGCATTCGTATTTTGTATTTCTCTTTCAATAATTTCTTGTTTTTCTACCTATGACGTTTATTACTTTATGCACTATTAATTATTTAAATTTTAACTATTTTATCTAATCACAAAATAGATATATTTCTTTAATAATGTAAATTAACTATAAAATACTAATTTCTTATTTTTCAAAACTACCCTCTTTTATCTTTCTCAAATTTAATTATTTCCTACTTCACATATTTATTCATTTCCTAATTACATTTATCATAGAATTTTTAATATTTAATTACTAACTTGTGTATATAAATTTATTTTTTTAATTGTGATAACTAATTGTATACTTATAAACCTATATTGATAATTTCTCATCTTTATTGTGAGGTGTTATTGAATAAATTATTTTAGTGTATTCCTTTTATCTTTAAATTTCCAATTCTAATCGGCTTTTGCAAGTGATATTACTTCTTCTGCATTAATCTAGTATATCTATTCATAAGTTTCTTAACTCTCAGCTCCGTTTTAACAAGGTAAAATAGCTTAAACCGTTTTTGTGAATTTTCCTTCTAAATCACATTTCTATTTTTGCCAATAACTTATTCATTCTCTAACATTTTTAAAATTTGTTAATTATACTACGATATTCATGTTATCTAACGTCTGCAAATCACTAACTACTTACTCCAGTGTATAAACTTTATTCATATTTTGATTTCATAACATAATTGTCTATTTTTTCAGAGATATGCTTTTGTTCTTTGAACTTGCTATCAAATGCAAAACACATACTTCCTTGCGGAACCCAAGAACGACACGCTCGCCACAAACATATACTGAAGTGTATATTCAGCAAATAAGAAGAAAACCCTAAAGTGTTAGCTATTTTTCCAGAATGTGTTTTGACTGCTACACTATCAATGAATCCTGCATTCCCAACATAATAAAGGTAACATATTTTGTTAATTCACCATAGATTAGATGCTTGTGGTTATTTCTAATGCATTTTGCATGCCCTAATCTCTGAATTTCCGAAGAAAATCAGAATTTCAAAATGCAACGCCCCCATGTTAACATATTTTTATTTCAGCGCCATCTATTATCGCACGCTGAAACTACATAAAAATAAAGAATGTCTGACAACGATTTATATGAAATACCCAAGTTAATGACGCCAGATGTCATCATTCTTGATTTAATTTTAATATATCCTATTAAAAGAGTGTCATTATCATTTTTATTAATCAATATTCGATTGATTGAATATGTAATTTAATATATTCAATAAACTACACGCTGTAATTTAATATATTCAATAAAATACACACTTCTCACATGTAATTAATGTCTTTAATTGAAATTTTGATTATTTTATTTACATATATGGTTTTAATTGTATTTTTATATCAAACCCCTACCTTTTGACAATGTTGGGTCCGTCACAGACTCCAGCGCGCGAATCGATAAAAATTGTTAATCTGTACTGAGAGTCTCCCGCCGGCAGTGAAGCGGCACGCACGCGCCACGCGAATACATACGCTACAACTGGCAGCCCGAACGTGGAGGAAAGCAACCATTTTGATTTTGCAGTATTATAAAATTATTAATTGTTTTCGGTTAAAATCGTTTCTTATTTACGCATATCACTACAAATACAGTTCATAGTGTTTCTTAAATTCATACAGTGTATTGTGGGCCGAAATACGTACAATATAGTAGTGAATATGGTAAAAACTCGATCGCGTGGAAATAGCATTGAACGAAAACGTGCCACGACTGTTGTACAAGAGACGTGCCATCGACCTTGTACGCCGCCGCTTGCGCCTGTTATGTCGACTGGCAGCGCATCCCCTGTGGAATCTATTATCGACCGGACCGCCGGTTCGCCGGTTGCACAGTGGGCCTACAAATCGCTCGCCGGGTCGCCGCATCCAGCAGCACTCTCGCCGCCTCCAGTCGCCGCTTCACCGTCGTTTGCTGCTAAGCGCCAACTGCCTTGCGATAGCATGTCACACTCAGCAGCCGTCGCCGCTCCGATTATGATGTCGGATCAACAACTGGTATCTTTGTTACATGAAATACGGAGCTGGCCGCCTATACAGGACGCGATGCCTCCGCCAGCAATGACTAAGTAGTAACTTTTTTCAGTGTTCTGCGAGATTCGACGGTTCTGGCGATATTACAGCTTTTATAGACTCGATGAAAATATATAAAGATTGTGTGGGTATGTCAGATGAAATAGCCTTACGCGGTTTACCAATGCTTTTTACGGATTTCGCCGCCACCTAGTGGCAAGGCGTTAAGCACTCTGTGCCTGAGTGGAATGACGCCGTGCATCTACTGCAGCAGACCTTCGGACCGCGCCTCCCGCCGCACAGGATATACAGAGAACTGTTTAGTCGAGTACAGGTTGAGGATCGAACTGACATATTTGTGTGCAGGGCCAGGGCATTATTTGAAAAATTACCCCAGAATACTTTGCCAGAAAACCCTGTCCAGCTTGACATGGTGTATGGCCTGCTTCACAGGAGGATTCGTGAAAGGGTTAACAGAACTTCATTCAATTCATTTACAGAGCTGCTACAATATGCTCGTATAGTCGAAGACCTGCTGGAGGAGGTGCGCAGCCCCGAGCCGTCCAAGTCGTGCACAGCCCTGGCCGCCACCACTCAGCCTGTTGCCGCGTTGGCAGAGTTACCAGCTACTACTGCGCCTTCAGCATCCAAATCATCGGCTGCTTAACCAAGGATGAAGTGCGTATACTGTAAGGCGTACGGTCACGACAAGGAGGATTGCCGTAAGCGGCTAAATATTAAGATGCGTACCAACCCCATTTATAATGAACCCTTTGTTATACAGCGAGATGTGGTGCTCCAGGAGTGATGCGAGCACGCTGTTCAACATGTAAGGAGCGCCGTTCAACGACGTAGCCAACGTTCCGTCCACTTCTACTTTGTTCCACTCCGTGGACATTGTGTTAAAACCACGTGTGCGGCCCGTTTTTAATATTGAAGTGTGTGGTATTCATGGCACTGCCATATTGGACACTGGTGCTAAACAATCTGTGGCTAGTGTTAGTTTATACAATGTGTTATGTAGTAATGGTCAGGAATTTAGTTCTTTAAGTACTGAATTGAAATTTGCAGATGGTTCTAAACGTATACAAAATGTAAACACAGCTTTAGTTAATGTAAAGGTGCAGGGAGTGGTTGTGCCCACCTCTTTTGTAGTTTTACCGAATGCTACTGAATCCTTATTAGGGAAGAATTTTATTCAGGACGCTGGTTTGATACTTGATTTTAGAAATAATCGCTATTCTTTAGGCGCAAAGTCAGATTTTTATACTATGGTATATGAACGCGACAACCTTCAACCTCTTACAGCTAGCTCTTCTATGAGCCTCCGTGAGTGCGAGGGTGCACTTCTGAAGCCGGAAGACAGGAAGACGCTGGCCAAGGTCTTGCAACGTAACGCTGACATCTTCACTCCAGGGGGAGGGCCCACACCTTATGCTGAGCATCCAATAAACACTGGTAATGCTACGCCTGTCTTCACCCCAGCCTATCGGGTGACCCCTGCGGAGAAAGAAATCATTCGTGCAGAAATCGACAAGATGTTAGAGCAAGGTATTATAGAGGAAGCTGAATCCGATTGGATCTCACCTGTCATGTTGGTTTATTCCATTATTCTCTGAAATTACATGCCCTCTAACCGACCTCACCAAGAAGAACAGACCCTGGAACTGGGGAGATAAGGAGGTTCACGCTTTTGAGAAGCTGAAGAGAAGACTCTCGTCGAGTCCTGTACTCCAACAGCCAGACTTTGAGCAACCGTTTGTTCTGCGGACCGATGCCAGTGCTTATGCACTTGGTGCTGTGCTCACGCAGGGTTCAGATCCAAATTCTGAGAAACCTATAGAGTATGCTAGCAGACTGCTAACGTCTGCCGAACAGAATTACATGACGACAGAGAAAGAAGCATTATCGGTTATTTGGGCCCTGGAGAAGTTCCGTGGATATGTGGAAGGCGCTCAGGTTCATGTTGCTACTGACCACCAACCCCTTAAGTGATTATTATCCCTCAAGTCTCCGAATGGTCGTCTAGCACGGTGGGCCTTGAAGATTCAAGCCTATAATTTGAATATTGATTACACGCCTGGTAAGATAAATGTAGTGGCAGATGCTCTCAGTCGGCCGGTACGCCGACCGCCAGATGGCGCTGACGAGATTTGTGACATCTGCCCCGTGTCAATTGACCTATCCCACCGTAGCTCCGAGGAAATGCGCGTAGCTCAACTCGCGGATCCTGAAATCAAGAAAATAATTACAGATTTTGAAGATGAAGAAACTACAAATAGTAGATGGATAGATAGAGGATATTACTTGGCCCAAGGAGTTTTGTACCGCTTCAATCCAGATAGTGCATCTGAAGAACCTCAGCTGGATCCCCGAGTCCATGCGTATGGAGATTATGAAGGAGCTTCATGACGCGCCAACCGCCGGACATTTAGGCTTGGAGCGTACCTTAAAGAAGGTGAGGGAACGATTTTATTTTCCTAATATGCGCCAGTATATATCACAATATCTGAAAGCTTGTGATCTTTGTCAAAAGTTCAAGCCGACTAACCTTAAGCTAGCAGGCCTTTTGTAAACTCCAGTCCCTCAGCAGCGATTTGAAGTTCTCGCCATGGACCTTTCTGGCCCTCTACCTGAAGGAGATAAAGGAGAACGCTGGGTATTCCTGGTAGAAGATACCACATCAAGATGGGTAGAGCTGCTCCCGTTGACAGAAGCTAGTGCAGAGGCATGTGCCAAAGTCCTTCTAGAAGAGGTATTTTTAAGGTATGACTTCCCACGGCGCGTTATCTCTGATAACGGCGTTCAATTCATCTCTGCAGTCATGTAGAAAGCATTGTTCTTGGAACTACCCAGAACCTGACTCCAGTATATCACCCTGAAGCAAACCCTGCTGAAAAGAAGAATCGTGACATGAAGCAGATGTTGGCGATGCTGATCAATCCTAATCATCGCCAATGGCCTCAAAGTTTACCTGCGGTAAGATTTGCATTGAATACTGCTTACAACTAGAGCACTGGACACTCTGCTGCTTATCTTCCATTTGCACGTGAGTTCTGGTCCCCGGTGAATGTTAATTTCGATTTGAGGATTATTATTGATCAAGAGAATTATGTGCCTCAGATCACTCCATACTTGAGAGCTTTTGTAAACCATTTACAAGAAGCAACCTGGCGTCTTGAATGCCAGCAAGATATGCGCAAGGATGAAGCCGACAAGAGCGGCAGACCTTGTCCAAGGTATCAGGAGGGTGACCTCGTGCTTGTGGAGTCTCATCGCCTGAGTCAAACTAACAAGGGGTTCACAAGTAAGTTCGCGCCGCGTCGCGAAGGTCCGTATAGTATTTCTAAAGCTTTGTCTCCAACCACGTTTCTTGTAGTTGATAGCAGTGGTCGGCCACTAGGAAAGTATCATGCCAGCCTCCTGACGCCCTATCTCGGTGAGAGCCGCGCGGTGATACATGCCCGTAAAAGAGGTAGGCCTAGGAAGCCTCAGGTTTCCAAGCCAGCTTCATTGTCTTCCACTGGCTTGGAGGGGGAGGATGTAGCGCAGCCAAATCCGCGCGCCTCCCTAATTAAATCATAGATCGAATCGACTCCAGCGCGCGAATCGATAAAAATTGTTAATCTGTACTGAGAGTCTCCCGCCGGCAGTGAAACGGCACGCACGCGCCACGCGAATACATACGCTACAAAATGCATTTTTTTATTATTATTATTATTTTTTCTCTTTTGTTATTATTTTTTGTTTTTCTCTTTTGTTAACTTTCTTTTAAGGAGAGGGAGAAAAGATATTAATTGTATGCTAAGTATAAAATCATATAAACTAAGTAAATGGTAGTATAGTAAATTGTATAACTATTACCTAGTTATTTATTTTCTTTTTTTTTAAAGGGGGAAGATGTAATAGAAACGGAACGCGTCTGTCAACGTCATTTGACAGGCGCGTCAACTGTGACGTACAGGAGCTTCACACCCCCCCCGCCGATTATTACATGGAACTTCTTGACTCACGTATTATTAAGCTTTACAAATTAAGATACCTGATTGTGGATAAGAAAATAAAACCATCGAAGACTGGAAAATATCTTTTATTAACAACAACACAGGTTCAATGTAAATAGCCCTGTTCATTTTTCGATGTTAGCCGATACTACAATTTTATATTGCCTAAACCGCAACAGAATTGAGAAGATATCATCTTGTACAGTTGGCCCAATCATTTGAATGTCATTATAAGACTTATCAGTAGACGTGGCGGCTGAAGCGTCAAAAATCACGCGAAGTTTCGTTGTTGAACGTGACTCACGGACTATGTAATGACGAGGTAAACATACATTATGTATTGTTTTCTTAGATGATATAGATGATGAGTTAATAGACGACGGTAAGCTAGATAATGGATGTGATGATTTATTAAACGGTAGATGTGAAGAATCATTAGATGATAGACGTGATGTTTTATTAGATGACAGATGTGTATATATTAATTTATTAGATGCTGGATGTGAAGATGGAATTGCTGGTTGATGCGAAGACTCATTAGATGACATATGATTTTATTTGTTATTGAGAGTCATGTGACCTAAAATAAGATATTCTTGCATAAAAGTCATGTATCTATGTTTCAGGTTTATGTCCCGTTCTAGTAGCCACTTCAAGGAAAGAAAACGGACCTTGGCTAGATGGTAAGTATCTCCGAGAAATTTGGGCGTTTCCTTTAACGGTACTGTGACAATAAAACGACCGTCATCGTCGCAACGAGTCGTGGTCTCGAAAATTTTCTCGCAGGCCCTTTTCTCTGTAGATAAATTGTGCTTAGAAGATACTTGATCCAACTCCCAGAACCGGGTAAGTAAATTATCATCATTGTTGTTGATAAAGCGACAGAGACTAACAGGTGACGGTTTTGTATTGAAAAGACAGCCAGTTAAGAGCCATCCTAGTTTAGAATCGCGGAGTTTAGGTTAGTGTTTACTAAGGTCTACTATATTATGTCTGTACCTAATATACTCCAAAAGACCTCTGCTCCGACTAAAATGTCGATCTCTGGCAGTATATTGAAGGTGGGATCCCCTAAGCGGATTCCTTTAAGAATGTGTAATGATTTGATGTCGATATATAATGGAGATAAACATTTTGTTATTTCTGGAAGAATATAGCAAGTAATATTTTGTTTGTAATTGTCGCATAATGATAAGATTACTAGCTTGCAAGACTCTGAAGTTAAAGAAGATTGACAATTAATACCGTACACCGTGGGGCTTACGTGTGGTCTGCCCGACTCCGCAGTGCCCTGGCAGGCGTGGGCCCCCCTCACTGGGCCTCTTCCTATGCCAGGGGACGTATCCCCCGGCTACTGCTTGGTCTCATTATTGCGTAGGGCGGTCTGTAACGCGCCCCACGGGAAGAGAGATGAGCGCGCGCGGAACACTCGCGCTCTCATCTCGACGGCATGTGCGGGTGAGTGAGAACCCCTATACCCCTAGGGGCCTCACCCGCGCCGCCCGCTTACGGTGGCCGAAGGTCGAGCTCGGACCTCCGGCGTCGGCGCGTCCTCCTTTGGCGGGAGCGGAGCAAGGACGTACGCTCACGCTCCCGCTCCGCCTCCTCCTTCGCAAACATGACGTGCTCACAAAAGGAGGAGACGGCGTCCCATCCGGTGCGGCTCCCGACCATGGTGCGAACCACGGCCGGGAGCGAAAGGTCGAGTCCGGTGAAGGCGACGAGCTGTCGGCGCTGCTCCGTCCATGCAGGACATTCCTGTAGGGTATGCAGCGCCGTATCCTCGTCGCCTGTGTCGCAATGGTGGCACCCTGACGTTGGCTCGCGGCCGAGGCGACACAGGTACCTCCCGAAACAGCCGTGCCCCGAGAGGACCTGCGTCAGCCTGAATGTCAGAGTGCCGTGTGTTCGTCCAATCCAATCCGGCAGGACGGGCCTCAGCGCCTGGATGGTGGCGGGGCCCGCACTGGGGCGTCTAAGGCGATCTTCCCAGACTCCCACGGCGACCTGGCGGAGCTCCGACCTGCATGCCTCGATTTCGCGAGGCGCGGGTCTGGTGCCCCTAGCCAGGGCCTCTTTGTGCCACACATACAGTGACGCCAGGACCCTGGCTTCCAGGTCCCATGGGAGGGATCCGGCGAGTAGCGAGGCCACTTCAAAGGACACCGTACGGTATCCCCTTATCGCCCTGACGGCCATTATGCGCTGTGCTTGACGCAGTAGCGGAGCGTTTTTGGCCGTCAGGCGATCCACCCATACAGGGGCCCCGTAGAAGGCCATCGACCGTACGATGTCTTCGAAGAGTTTTCGGCACGTGGCGTTCGGCCCCCCGACGTTGGGGAGCAAACGCGACAGCGCACCCGCTGTCCCCTTGAGTCTGGGGAGCAGCTGCCGAAAATGTGCCGAAAAATCCCACCGGCTATCGAGGACCAATCCAAGATATTTCATGGTCTCCCCGATGCCGATGCGGATGCCTCCTACTATAATAGCGGTGTCTGGAGGTGGACGGTTCCGAGGGCCGTGGAAGAACACGGCCTCGGTCTTCTGAAGCGCCACCTCCAGTCCAAGACGCCGGATCCTGCCTACTACTAAGGACACCCCAGCCGTGCCTAAAAGGCACGCCTGCCGGTGGGTCCTCCCTCTTGCTGCGATCAATGTGTCATCTGCGTAGCATATGATGCTGACGCCGGAGACTGCTTCCTCCGCCAGGCCTCTCAGGCGCATGACGGCGTCGATCGTGGAGCGCCCTGTGCGGAAACCGAACTGGTTGTCCGCCAGGTCTGGCCCCGTCGTCGATAGGTGCTGGACGAGGCGGTCGACGATGATACGCTCAAAGAGCTTGCCGACCTCGTCCAGCAACACAATAGGCCGGTAGGCGGACGGTGAGTCCGCGGGGCGCCCCTCCTTACGCAGCAGGACCAGTTTTCTGGTCTTCCACCGTTGCGGGAACTGGCCCTGCTCCAGACATGCGCCGAAAAGCCTCATCAGTCGGGGCTCGAGGGCGTCGTAGGACAAAACCCACGCACGCCCTGGGATGCCGTCGAGGCCGGGGGCGGCGTTCTTGGCCTTTAGCCGTAGCATAGCCACCCCCAGCTCTACCCGGTCTACGGTGGGCACAGGGTCTCTAACCGCGCTGGGCTCCGCCTCTGGCGGGGCCATTGCAGGAGGCACGTACTCAGCCCGTGAAGGGAACAGAGCGCCAACCACGTCGCGTACTACGTCCCTGGGGAGAGACTCGGTTAGCGGGGGCGCCCAGGCACGGAGCTTGTTCCGTGCCATCTTGAAAGGGCGCCCCCAAGGGTCTTGGTTTAGGCTTTCCAAGAGTTCCCCCCAGGCCGCGTTCTTCGCATCGCGGATTGCGACGCGCAGGTTCTTCCTGGCGCTTCTGTACCCCTCGTACAGCTGAGCCTCTACGGTCGCTACGTCTGCTGCGCGGCGTAGCCGTCGTCTGTGTCGGGTGTACTGGCGGTGCGCGAAATTGCACGCGCGTCTTAGACCCTCGAGTACGGGGCTCCACCAGTACACCTTTCGGAGGGGTCGGAATCGACCTTTCCTCGGCATCGCCGCATCACAGACGCCTGTGACGAGCGACCGTAGGTATTCTGCCTCCTGCTCAACATTTACGTCGGGAGGGTTCACCTCGGGCCCTGATGCCCAGGTGGCGACGATCAGGGCCTCTTTGAACGCCTCCCGATTCAGCTTTTTCAGTGCCCAGCGAGGACAGTCTCCTACCGGGGGCTCTCGGGACGGAGGGTCCGGATTTCGGGCGGAGACGCTGAACCGAATATATCAATGATCGGAGAGCGTCTCCACGCCCGTGACGACCCTCCAGTCCCGCACACGGCTCGCCAATTCAGGGCTGGCAAACGAGACGTCGACAATTGAGCCGCCCTGCTGGCGCACACACGTGTGTACGGAGCCCCGATTGAGAACTACGAGACCCTTTTCGAAGACCCATTCTTCTAGCGCCTCGCCACGCGCGCACGTACTCTGGGATCCCCAAGCCACGGATTTTGCATTGAAGTCTCCGAGCACGAGCACGGGGCGAGGTCGGCTGCGGGCCACCACTGTGCCCACTTCCTCTATCCAACCTTCGAAATCGGCGAGTCTTCGATTCGGGGAGAGTAGCCCCCGAGGACCACAATCTCCCCGATAGTTGCCGCCACGTAGCCCCGTCCCCTTACGACATCGGCTAGGGGAGGGCATGCGGCGACGGTCCGGACAATGATAGCCACCAAGCCATCGAGATCCCCCGCCCAGTCAGAACGGGGGGGGGACGTAGTATGGCTCGGCGACTACGGCCAGCTGGATGCCCCACTGCGCCAAACTCTGCACTAACAAATCCTGGGCAGCGGCGCAGTGGTTCAAGTTTCCCTGGACCACTAGGAGAGCCATTGGAACGACTTTTTATTCCTCCATCATAGTGGTCCCGGGCGCTGGCGCTGGCTGCGGCGACGGCTGCAGCGAGCGGGGTAGAGGTCGCGGCGGCCGCTGCGGCAGCGGCTCTGAGCTGTTGTTGGCCGCGGCCTGCCTGGGACCTTTCCTATTTCGTTGTCTTTTCCGTTTTGCCTTCTTTTGGCTGTCAGTCCGGGTTTGTGGTTGTTGGTCCACCTTCCTACCGGTGGACCTCGTGTTGCTGGGGGGGCCCGTGCTTTTTCGCGCGGCCGGCACTCCCCTGCACATCCAATGACCCGCCGCTCGGCCAGCCGCGCTGCAGATGCTGCAGTGCGGCGCGTTCTGGCACGTAGCGGCGGGATGACCTGGTTGACCGCAGCGATAACAGTCCTTGCTGCGGTCGACAGGGGAGGAGCAGGTGCAGGCCACGTGTCCTGCCACAAGGCAGCGCCAGCACCGCTCTGACCGGCTCGGCAGAATTTTGACGTCTGCCGAGGCCCACCCCACCATTATCCTCTTCCTATCTTTCAATTTAATGGCCGCCGCCACAGGGCAGGCCAGGATGACATATCCAAGCCTGTCCGGGCCCGGACGTACGGCGCTAGAATTGATACGCCCAGCGGCGACTTCCGTGACCCGGGCGACGGCGGCCACTACCTCCTCTACTGTAGTGCAGTCGTCCAGACCCGAGATACGCACGTTGAAACATCTCTCGGGCCTGGACACCTTCACCTCATCCTGAGGTAAAACTTCTTTTAGCCGCGCGGCGAGGGCATCGGCCTTCTCCCCGCTATCTTTTCCGGGGAGGAGGAGCATACGGGCCCCCGTCCGCGCGGTTTTCAGTTTGACCCCGGGGATACCGAGGTCTCCAAGCTTTATGTTGGCTTTTGCCTTCTGCATTAAGTCCGCGTAGCTGGTGCCCTTTTCCACCGCTGCGGGTAACAAAGTGAGGATCACCGCAGTAGTGTTTGGCACCCGCATACGCGGACCCTTTTTCGCTGGTTGCTTTGGCAGCTTCGGCTTCGACTGGGGCTGACTAGCCCGCTTAGTGTCGTTTGGCTGAGCCGGTGGCTTTTTCTTTTTGGCCTTACGGGCCACCACCGACCAACCTTCATCCATTCTTGGGGGCTCTTGGGCTGACGTGCCGGCCCTGGTTAACTCCTTAGGGGTACTTGTCACGCTTTTTGACTCGACGCCGCCTCGTCTTCGTTTGGCGGGCAGCGGAGGAAAGTCCATAGAGCAGTCCACGGGAGGGCGGTTAGCCTGCCCTCTCCCGGATGCAGGAGTCTGCTGCATACTCGCCCGCCGGGCATCTACAGCCAGCGGCGGGCGGACTCGCCTCTCCGGGAGTAGGCGGTCGTCCAGGGCGGCCAGCTTTGCGTCCATCATGGACCCAAGCGATAGGGTCAGATGGCGCAGCAGCTCGTCTTGGTCCTTGAACCGCCCTCCCACTACAGACGACGACGACGTTGGTGGTGGGGGCGGCGGGGGCGGAGGCTTCGGCATCGGCGATCTGGAGGCCGGCACAAGCCGGGGTCGGGCGAACTCGGCACGGAGGCTGGCCATCTCCTTCTTCATTTGAGACATCTCGACCTCGAGGCGTCTGTTGGCCGCTTCGAGTCGTCTGATCTCCTCAGACTCGGTGCGGCCACGCAACACCTCGAAGGCGTCACTGATGATGGAGACTGAGTCATTAAGGGACTTCATAAAAGTCCCTTTTAATCCCCTGGGAACCTTTGCCACATGCCGAATGACCCCCAGGGCATTTCGGACATCGGTCTCGATGGCCTGGGCGGTTCAGGCTCCGGCCTCGTCCGTAATTGTGTCCGACCCTGAGCGACCTAGGAGTTCTGGAGCCCGTCGAGCGATGCGCGCCTCTTCGGCAGCGTTGATCAGCACGACGGTGCTCTCTTCATGGTCCAGCTCAAGGTCGGTGGTCCGACCTGCTTGGGCAACGGCTTTCCTGGCCCGTGCCAGACTAGCGGCCCCTTCTGTGGCTCCCGTAGAGGGTGGAGACACCTTGCGGGAGGTTTTTGAGGCCACCGTCCCTTCGTCGCTGGAGACCAAGGATACTTTTTGGGGGCCCCGGTAAGGTGCGGGCCTCCTCCTCTTCTTCTGCACGCGCCACTGGCTCGACGGATTCGAGGGCCCGGCCTCCGGTTCGGTGCGTATGCCGAGTCCTGATCCGGAGCGTGAGCGCGTCGGTGAACGCGATCGCGTCGGGGAACGCGACCGCGAACGTGAACCTGTTCTGTAGCGGGACCGAATGGAAAACATGGAAAGGTTGGAGTCTGACTCATCCATGGCCCCACTCAAGGCCCCGCTTATGTTGCCGCTTCTGGCGCCACTCGCAGCAGATGTGCGGCCGCTCTGTCTGCTGCTACTACGCGCGAACGTCACTTCACCGCCCATCACGGGCACCATCTCTTTGGACAAAGTCCATTGTTGTGAGCGCAAAGGCGTCTCCCCCCCAGAATACGATGGGAGACTTCTGACCTTACCATAGGTACCGGCATCGGTGCGGGATTCGCCGTCCTTTTTTTTTTGAGCGGAAGATCGACCCGCCTGGGGTAGTTTTTCTTGGCTTTGTGCTTTCATAGTGATTTTTCGAACCCCTTTCGGAGTTATTAAAACTAATTTTGTCTCCCCTGCGGGAGACCATCTGAGGGCTTACAAACTAAACTGTGAGCGACATGCGAAGAGCCCGCAGGTGCAGGAACCCCACAAGCCGCCCACAGGGCGCTAGCAGCCGGGATGACCCGCCCGGCATGCAGCTACCGGCACGCCTAACCAAGCTTCGGGTAGGTAGGGAGGTCGGTCTGTCCTAAGGGCGGGCAGATCGAAACCTTCCACCCAATTTCGTCTGAAGGTCTTCTTCTCTTCTTCCGCGGTGCGGGTGCGGTCGGGTGAAACCGCCGCCACCACACCCTGCATCGCGCGACGGTGACGAAATACTACAAGGGGCGGACTGCCCTCAGGCCCGCCCCGTCGCCGGCCCGGCGGATTGGCAGAGCGCCCGGCTACCGGACCCGTCGCCGCCACATCGCGTGGTACCTCTTCGCTGAACGGAGAGGTGCGAGTGGCCCGTCTAACAAGGAAGGGATGGGTATTTGTGAAGCAGGGACACAAGGGAACATTTTAGGGATCGGAACGAAGGTGGGACACTACTGTCACGGAGAGAAAGGGGAAAATGTGACAGTGGCCGCTGGGGCTCCGGGGACGCTTCCCCGTGTGCCCAACTGCGGTCGGAGGGGGTGAGGACCGCGGGGGGCGCCCCCTGCCATTGTCCAATAGCAACCTGGCAGTATAGAGCTCGTTGTGTACGTCGGGCACACGTACCAGCGCTGTGGATAATAATGCAGTAGGCTGATTACCCTGATTAACTGATAATTGTGTTGACAATGCTAATGTCATCTCTTCAGACTCCTTAGGGGATTCTAAAGACATATGTAATAAAGTATTGTGTTTATTATTACAGTATTTACCATGTATCAATCTACATTGATTATGATTATGTCCTGGACGCAGACAATTGCGGCATACGTTTAATTCTTTAATCCTTTTGATCCTAGACTCAATATCTAATTTTCTGAATGTTTCACAGCTAAAGATGAAGTGATCCTGTGAACAAATAGAACATTTATATGATGAATTGGATGTATGATTGTCAGGTGACTTATGTAATTTATTTTTATGTGTGTCTGGTAATATATAATATGATTTTTGTTTATTGCATGACTTATTATTGTCATAGACGGCCTCCAGTAAGTCAGCCCTATTGTTTATGAATTTTATGTATTGTTGTAAATTTGGAATACCATTTATGTTGTTCCTGTATTCTTCCCATTGACGACTTGTTGTAGGATCTAACTTTTTAGACATAATATAAATAACTAATGTGTCGCAATGGTCGGTAGGTTGGCCAAGTAACGCAAGGGCGCGTAAGTTTTTATTTGTTATATCTACCATATTACGCAATAAACGAGTAGATTCTCTAGTATTGTTTTCAAAGTTAAATAACGCTTGAATATGATGATTGACGAGTAGACGCTCATTATCGTATCGTTCTGTTAAGAACTGCCATGCCAAATCATAATTATTTGATGAAAACTCAAGGGATTGTATGGATAATGCTGCGGTACCCTTAAGAGCAGCGCGTAAATAATGAAACTTATTTATCTCACTTATGGTAGTATTGTTATGAATAAAAGAAATATACGTATCTCTAAACTGGAGTCAGTGTTGATAGTCGCCATTGAAATGAGGCAGATCGATTTTAGGTAGCCTGACGAAATCATGCCTGCATTCCCTGCTGGAAGATGAACCATCATCACTCCCCGCAGAGGACTGCCGTCGACTTTGGTTAAGTAAAATGGACGCCTCCGAAACCAGGCGAAAATAATTGCTGTCGAATGTTTCACGATCTAAAAAAGTTGATCCTGGCGACTCCGATAATGTTTCAATCTCCGTCTGTAACACGTCAAATTCATTGTATACAGCATCAATTTTACTTAAACGGCACTCTAATTACTTGTGCTGCAATTCACTAATATTGTCACTATTCACAAGTGTGTTTAGATATGAAGCAAACTGAGTAACTTTGGATTTGATTGAACCACGTTTTTTAACTAAATCTTTTAACTTTGACTCTGAAATTTTAACTAAAATTGACTATTGGGATGTTTACTTTGAATATATGCAAAAATTAACGATAAGGATACTGACCATGGGTAAAAAAATAAATTTAAAATAAACTTTGCGTAGATGAATTCTTAGTGCACTATTGATGCGGGTCGTTTACGACCGATCGGCTAAGCGCCGGGAAGCAGAGCGAAACCGGTTTTATATGAAATATGGATTGTGTTATAATTGTGCAATGCTGAATCACGGATCCTTATCACACAGCTTCGCTGGTTCTATTAAATATTTTTTTGTGGGCTGTATAAGGTATATATGTATATTTGAGAGTGAGAGGTATGCCCAATCCTGCACAAAAACCAATGGGGTAATAAGCACCACTAACCTCGGAATCCACCTCCAATGGGGCAGCTAGACAACTCCTGAAGTGCGCGGCACTAACAAGTCCTCAGATGGCACTTAGGTTTAAGTTATGGCACACTCACACCAAGAGCAAGCACGGCTTGTGTCTAAAGTTTAATAGGATCTTCAAGAATGGGATGTGAAACGTTCACTTACACGGAGAAAACGGACCGTCCGAACTGACCTCGCCTGCGTTGGAGACTGGTTCGCCACCACGCAATGGCGGCAGACCGAAAACCAGCGGCACTTACAAAACTACCCACATTAGTATAAATCGTGAGGATCCAACAACAATTATTTAGTAAAACGTATTGAATAGTTCGTTGATGTATTTGTTCTTAGATGAATGTGTGCAACGCACTTGATGCATATAAGGCAATTATAAATTAGGATATAATGAAGGAAATATAAAGGAAAGGACTCAGTCGATTGTTGAAGTTCTGCAGTGAAGATGACTTGACTTGTATAATCCGCCAATTTATTACTTCTCCTCCTTTGTTGTTGAAGGACCAGTTGTTTGAGCTTCCAAAATTCGCAGTGGGAAATCATAGGCGCTAATTTTTTGAGAATAACTAATTTATTTATGGGAAGATTACAAAGCCGTCGGTTGAAGTTGGTATTCAAAAGTGATTCAAAAATTGAAGTATGTTCTTCTCGTGTGCCGTTGACGTTTGATGCTTGAAGTTAAGTCGCGTTCGCAACATCTTACCCAGTAGGTCATCCCACCTAGAATAACAATGGCGAGAACATTGTATGTATCCGCATAAACATATATGTTATGCGTACTTATAAACGATATATTAGACTTTTGCTTTAATACATCAATTTGTGTTTTTATATTATACCACTGTCGGTCATGGTTTTCCATGATGTAATTGTTAAATTTTGTACTTGTTTTTCATTTTGTGTAATTTGTTGTATATGTCGGGTTCACGCCGGGAGCGAACTGTTACAACCCTATGCAATAGGCACTTATTGCTGAGTCAAACATCTCATTGACATAGATTTCCAAAATGTCGATCAGCAGTAATTGCCTATAAATACCAAATCTTTTTACAAATTCAGAGAGTTCTCTTGGTTATTAGCCACAGTTCTACAGCAACGGACCTGGTTTATGCCTGCCGGCTGGATTGCTCAAAACTAATACCATATCGGTCCGGTAGACCTTTGAGGTCCCGTATATTGAGACTCCAAGTCAATTATTATTCATAATAATAAAATAAAAGGTTCCTGTAAGCCAAAATTGTTTTTTTTTTAAAACATATAAGTGCTCGGGACTAACATTTGGTGTCAGAAGAAAGCGGGATATTATTGCCCGCCGGACGCCCCGTTCCTGACGACGTCCAACAAAAAGCCAAGCTGTGACGGTGCTGTACCAGTCTCTCTGACTGTGCATAGCCAGACTCCAGCTCTACGTGTCGAGGAAGCCACCACGCCGTACCTCATCGTGCCCGAGGGTCCATTGCCCAGCCGCGAGGTCCTGTTGCGCGGCCCAACGACAACGCGTTGACCTAGATATAAAGCGTCAACAACCCAACGTGTTGCTGCCACGCGCTGACACGAGCCGCCGATTGAGCGTCGCCGCCCGCCGCCGCCGCAGCCATCGCCGCCTCCGCCGCCGTCGCCGCCGCCGCCGCCGCCAAGTCAGCATAATAACCAACACATGCTGCCGCTGATGTTTATACTGTGAGTGCATTTTAAGTTTATTATCTGTTATAGTTCCATTTCCTTATTTATAATTGATCATGGCAAACCCAAAAATCGATCACTCCCCTATATCCTCCCATACCGTAAAAATGAATTTTACCGACCTCACCCGCTTCATAAAAACCTTCGATGGAGATAGAAATAAATTATCCCCGTTTCTACGTAACTGCGAGAATGCCCTTAACTTAATTAACCCCAATCAATACGAAATATTATTTAAATTTATACTATCCCAATTAGAAGGTAAAGCAGAAGCAATATGTTCCCTTAAAGTTTTCAGTAATTGGTCGGACCTGAAACAATTTTTAAAAAGTAACTTTGGCGAGTGTAAACACCGTAACCACCTATTATTAGACCTCCAAAACTGTAGAATGAAACCTAACGAAAGTGCTCTGCAATATAGTACACGTCTAGAAACTCATCTTACACGACTACAGACGGACATATCTCATTCAACCATCAATCAGGGTGAACTGCTAGGACGACTAGCTAATACGGAAGACCTGGCTTTACACACCTTTTTGCTGGGGCTACCCAGCCATATTTCCAACATATTGAGATGCCGCAATCCGGAAAACCTTGCCGAAGCAATTAATTTAGCTATTCAAGAAGAAAAATTCTACAACTATGCTCAATCCTCGCAGTCAAGAAACTCCGTAGAATCCAAACCAAAATGCCGTCTTTGTGGCAAACCTGGGCACACGGATAGATCGTGCTATTCAAATCGTCACCGTCCCATCCATAATGTAGCTTTCCAACCAAGACCTTCTCAATCCATTCCCAATACTTCACCACCAAACCCGACTATCTGTGCATATTGTAAGGCAGTCGGTCATCACATAAATCAATGTCGTAAAAGGGAATATAATAACACAAATCGTCAAAGATTTTCAAACCCTACAAATCATCAAATAAATTCTAACCCACCTTTAAATAAAGTACACAATTTAGACGAAAACCATGATCAGACCCAAGAGTGTCCAACAGACCCCCAAAATGATAATTTTTTATACTAAATAGGGTTCCGCAACCGCGTCATGTGGAATCTGCTACACAAACCGACGCGCTACCAAGTAAAATACCTCCTAACGATTCTGATTCCCTTTATTGCCATACCAATAAGTTACCGACAGACAGAACAAATAGTCACGACTCCTTCTTCCCTTCACGGCTCACTGAATCCCGAGTTATACGACAGGGTAACCAGCCCCAGATAGGAAACTCGTCTATTAAAAACACTGGTTCTAAAAACTCTACTAAATCTTATACCAATAATTCTATGTCTAATAAATCTTATACCAATAATTCTAAGTCTACTAAATCTTATACCAATAATAAAAATTCTACTAATTCCTATACCCGTAATACTAAATCTGCGAATTCTTATAATACAAAGTCCACAAATTCTTATAAGAATAACGAGACAATTTATAAAATTCATTATAACGATAAAATTCACTTACCGCATGTCTATATAAAATCTCAATATTCAAATAAGCCGCTGGTTTTCTTGATTGACTCAGGCTCTAGTATTTCTTTAATAAAAAAATCTTCTTTAGTCACACATCCTAAACTTATAACAGAAAAGGTTAAGTTCAAAGGTATAGATGAAAATGCCCCATGTTCTGAGAGTTTTGGGCACTTTCAATTAGATTTCAAGCTCGATAACTCTGAAACAATATTCAGTAAAATTCATCTAGTTTCAGAATCTCTAAGTTTCAATTTTGACGGAATTATAGGTAATGATTTTCTAAGAAACAATAACTGCAATATTCTATACGGAAATAATACTCTGCATCTTGATAAAGGCACATTACAAATTCATTTTACTAAACCCCAATATACAATACCAGCTCGTTCCGAAATGATGATAGAATGCAAAGTAACTAATCCAGAAATTACATCCGGGTTTGTTGAAAAGTCTGAGATTCAAAAGGGTGTATACCTATCCAGTTGCCTCACATCCCTTAAATCCAATAAACACGTTAATGTGTCCATTCTTAATACTACAAATAATGAAATAAATATACAAACCTTTTGCGTTGAACTCCTACCATGTGATATTCTAAGGTCTAATAGTATACATAATATAACTTCCGATCATAACCGAGCTTTGGAAGTACGGAACCAAATAAGAACATCTCATCTTAACTCAGAAGAATCTAAAGTCCTCCTATCTCTTTGCCACGAATATTCCGATTTATTTTACCTTGATGGTGATCATCTCTCTTGTACTAACACTGTTAAACATGAAATTAAAACTACTAGTTCACAACCAATCCATGTAAAAAGTTACCGCTATCCAGAATGCCATAAAGAAGAAGTAAATAAGCAGATACAGAAAATGTTGAATCAAAACATTATTAAACCTTCTAGTTCCCCATGGTCATCCCCAATTTGGGTAGTTCCAAAAAAACAAGACGCTTCCGGTCAAAAGAAATGGAGAATCGTAGTAGACTATCGAAAACTTAATGATATTACCATTGGAGATGCTTATCCTATTCCTAACATAACCGAAATCTTAGACCAACTAGGTCACAGTAAATATTTTTCTACATTGGATCTCGCCTCCGGTTTTCATCAAATTCAAATGGCTGAAGAAGACTCTCCCAAAACCGCCTTCTCAGTTCCAAATGGCCACTTTGAATACACTAGAATGCCCTTTGGACTAAAAAATGCTCCTGCAACCTTTCAACGTCTCATGAATACAGTCCTTACCGGTCTACAGGGTTTACATTGCTTTATCTATCTAGATGACGTTATTATCTATTCTCATGATCTCCAGTCTCACATCTCTAAACTTGAATTAATATTCGATGCCTTAAGAAAACATAATCTAAAGTTACAGCCAGACAAATGCGAGTTTCTTCGTCGCGAAGTCGCCTATCTAGGTCATATAATTTCAGACAAAGGAGTATCTCCCAATCCCGATAAAGTTGAAGCCGTAGTATCCTATCCTACACCCAGAACACCCAAACATATTAAAAGTTTCTTGGGACTCATAGGATATTATAGGAAATTTGTTAAAGACTTTTCTAAAATCACTAAGCCACTAACTTCCCTGTTAAGAAAGGATGTAGATTTCACCTGGTCACATCAACAGGAAGAAGCATTCAACTCTCTTAAATCAATGCTTACTAACGCCCCTATCCTCCAATATCCTGACTTCTCGAAACCTTTCATCTTAACCACTGATGCTTCCGAATATGCAATTGGTGCAGTTCTATCGCAAGGTGAAATAGGCAATGACCTACCCATAGCCTATGCTTCCCGTACTTTAAACAAAGCAGAAGGAAATTATAGCGTGTCTGAAAAAGAACTTTTAGGAGTTATATAGGGTACAAAAACATTCAGACCGTATCTTTATGGGAGAAAATTCAAAATCGTTACAGACCACAAACCCCTTGTGTATCTTATGAATTGCAAAGATCCTAGTAGTAAGTTATTACGCTGGAGATTAAAAATAGAAGATTTTGATTATGAAATTGTGTATAAACCAGGAAAATTAAATAGTAACGCCGACGCCTTATCCAGACCGCCTATACATAATATCGAAGATATAGATCTTAATGATAACTTAACCTATGAATCCTATATTAGAACACGTTCATCCCCTACAGTTTTTAATACTCGAATAACAGAATTTAACCAAAATTTACTTGAATCCTCGTGTCCATACATAGCCTACCCAACATCCATTGACTTAGATGACTCCAATCCCTACTGTCGAGATACACTAAACCTTTTAGAAAACAGAAATGACTTTGAAAACTCTGAAAGAGAATTGCATAATATTAAAATATCCGAAATAAATAATAAAACTTATCTTCATCTTTTTACTAAAGTCCATCACTATGACTCTGTCACTTATAGAGATATCTTTGCAGTATTAAAAGAAGTAAGAAATAACTTAGTTATATTCTACCCCCAAGTTAATGAAATTTCTATCTCTGATTTCGATAACCCTTACGATAAACTAAAATTTCTAATTATTTACGAAATGATAACTTATATATTCCATGACACTAATATTAAAATAAATATTTATCACAACAAACTCGTATATCCTACCCCTAACCAAATTCCTGCTATCCTGAAGGATAACCATGACTCCCCTATTGGAGGCCATATTGGCTCCAATCGAATGTATAGTAAACTCAAAGATACTTACTATTGGAGTGGAATGAAAAAGGATATTGAAAATTATGTAAGAAATTGTCCACTCTGCCAACAAAACAAAGCACTTCGAGCTACTAATAAAGCCCCTATGGAAATCACAACAACTTCAAATGAACCCTTACAAAGAATATTTACCGACATTGTAGGTCCTCTTCCAGAATCTGGTCCCCAAAAATACAAGTATATAGTCACATTCCAAGACGATTTAACTAAATATTCCATGGCCTATCCTATTGTTCAATCCACTGCAGAACAAACTTCTGAATGTCTTATAAAATTTATATCTCACTTTGGTATTCCCAAAACTGTCCTTTCTGATCAAGGTGTCCATTTTATAGCCGACGTATATAAACAAGTAGCGTCTCTTTTTAAAATTAAACACTTATTCTCATCTCCATATCACCCCCAAACCAATGGTGCACTTGAGAGAAGCCATAGCACTCTCAAGGAATATCTTAAATCCTATGTAAATGATAATCAAGACAACTGGTATAAATATCTCCCTACTGCACTGATATCCTACAATTCAACAACTCACTCTACCACAAATTTTAGTCCTCATGAACTTTTATTCGGATGTAAACCTTACCTACCAAGTTCTATCTATGACATAAACCCTACTGTCACTTATCCCGATTATATTAAAAATTGAAAACACAGATTAATTAATACAAGAAACATAGCTCGCGAAAATATTCTTAGAAGTAAAGAAAGATCAAAACACTACTATGATCAGCATACTAGAGAAATATCTTATAATGTTGGAGATATGGTGTATATAAAATACCACCATAGATTGCGTAAAGCCTTGTCTCCTATATGGAAAGGTCCTTACCAAGTCACGGCAGTTCATGGTAATAGCAATGTAACAGTGCAAGTAAATAGGCGAAAAATCCGTTACCATTTTAACGAAATAAAACTAGCCCACGATAATTCCATTCCAGGGCCATCGCGCCAGGTGCCATCTCCGACTCAGGACTAATATCGCCAATCCCAAACAGTCCAGGCCTATACTATGAAAATCTAGGTACTTTAAGGTTTTATACTAGTTTTTGGAACATGGTCACTTTTACAGATTTCTCCTACATACAACCTCATATAGAAAATATTAAAAATATAATAAATACCGTTAAAACAACCTGTAAATGTTATAAATCAAGTAAAATTCAAACAGACTGCTCTAACACATTAAATCCGTTAGAAACTCTCCTAGTTAACGTAGAAAATAATTTTATAGCTGTATCACATCTCACAAATAAAAATCGTATTAAAAGATCTTCGTGGTTCGGTTTTGGCGGACCTATTCTTAAACAGTTATTCGGATCCTTAGATGAAGATGATGCAAAAACCTTCTCTGACGCTATCAATGCCGTCCAAGACGATCAGAGACATCTATCGTCTTTAATGAAAGATAACATTCACGTAATCTCTTCCGCTATCGATACTTTTAATAATACAATTAGAAGACTAAATGATAATGAACAAATATTAAATCAAAACATGGGTAAATTAGATACAATTTTAGAAACCGTTTTGCAAACAACTTCCAAATTAGAAACTTCTTCTTATCTATCTTTAACCTTTAGCGCAATAGAAAGTTCTTTAATAACTTTAAATTTTAACCTTGAAGACATTATAGATGCAATTCTGTTCGGAAAACAAAACATAATTCATCCTTCTATTTTATCCCCAGTTCAATTATATAATGAACTAAGTTCCAACCAAAATATTATAGCTCAAAACTTCCCAGTCTCATTAAGCATAGAAAATATGCACACTCTCCTAGATATCTCATCAGTTTCTAGCTTTGTTAATGGATCTAAACTAGTATTCGTCATAAGAATTCCGTTAATAAACTTACAAGAATACAATCTCTATCATATTTTTGCTCTCCCTACTCCGCATGATATAAATAATCCTCATTCCTTTGCTATGATCAATCCAACTACTAGATTTCTTGCTATAACCGATGATAAATTAATGTACTCAACAATGGACTCTACGAGTGAGTGCAAAAGTGTAACAAAAGAATATTATCTGTGCAAACTAAGTGATGTGCATCCTACCGCAACAAATCCAATTTGTGAAGTGATAATCCTAACTAAACATATAAACAAATTACCAAAACCTTGTGATTATAAAGTAATAATTAGTGATATTGACGTTTGGCAAAAACTTAATAATAATAAGTGGTTATATGTACAGTCTGATCTAACTAAACTATCTGTTAAATGTAACAATACTCTTAGTGACTACGATATTGTTGGAACAGGAATCCTCAAGGTTCCTAAAGGCTGTAAGGCTTTTCATAATCTTCTACAATTTGTTGCATCTACAGAGTATGAGTCTAAACTGTATTTACCTTCTCCAAATTTTAATATTATAGAAGATGATTGCTGCTCCAAGAAAAGGATAAATAATACGATTCCATATTTAACTCCTATTAAATTATCTCACATCGATTTAGATTCCTTGCATTATGTCACACATAGATTAAATCAGTTCAGTGACGAAATAGAGAAAATAGAAAATCAACCTTACCACATTAAATATGGAAACTATTTTAGCGGAATTACAACAATCTTGTCTGTATGTGTTTTAGCTTATATGTCTTTTACTATTTATAAGAAATGTAAGAAACCAAGACGAGATACAACCCAAAATGAGCCTGGTCGTTGTATAAAAATATTCAATAATTGTTATGCTAAGCCTAATACCCAAACAAATCTTCAGATTCAGAATAGAGCATTTGAAGTATCTGAAAACTCGGAAGAATCTCCCTCGAGTTTGAGGAGAAATTTACATATATATTAGAAAAAACTTATAGTAATCCATAAATAATAATTTTGTTAATTTTTTAGTAATAAATAATTTTACTAGTTCATGTTAATGTCTCATAGAAATAATGAATAAAAACTACTATTCCTTTACTAAAGTTTTACTATTTCTTTACCAGTTCTCAAAGAATAAAATATTTACCATATCTTTACCAATTCTTATAATGAAAATAATTATACTAGTTCTTTACAAGTTCATACTAGATCTTATGATCAAAATTGTTTTCTACATCTTTACTAGTTCATAGGATATTTTACTATTTCGTTACAAATTCTTAAATCATTGCTATTTCTTGACTAATTGTAATATTTCAATTCTCGTGTTACTTAATAGCTTAAGCACTAAAATATGTAATTTGTTCAACTTTTCTAATAATTGATACATAGTAATTTTAAAATTCTAGCTGTAAAATAAAACTGTATATTTTGTTAAATGTACTGTGTAAATGTTTGTAACTTCTTGGTGTCTCAATCTACTCGCATCTTTTCCTTATTTGATGCTCCGTTTTAAGGGGGGAGGTGTTACAACCCTATGCAATAGGCAATTATTGCTGAGTCAAACATCTCATTGACATAGATTTCCAAAATGTCGATCAGCAGTAATTGCCTATAAATACCAAATCTTTTTACAAATTCAGAGAGTTCTCTTGGTTATTAGCCACAGCTCTACAGCAACGGACCCGGTTTATGCCTGCCGGCTGGATTGCTCAAAACTAATACCATATCGGTCCGGTAGACCTTTGAGGTCCCGTATATTGAGACTCCAAGTCAATTATTATTCATAATAATAAAATAAAAGGTTCCTGTAAGCCAAAATTGTTTTTTTTTTAAAACATATAAGTGCTCGGGACTAACAGAACGAATGACGCTCCGAGAATAACAATAATAATCTGAAATATTATAATCAAAGTTTGTTACACTAGAATTTCCACAACTACGATATTAAATATTGCACAATAATACACAGAAATATCAGGAGAACTCCAAGAGTTGCATCCACGCTTGTCAGTTGTCGAGCAGCAATTTGCTCTTCAAGAATACTGCGATTATCAAGCAGTAATTATCGACCACATTATATTATGTGCTCCTCGTCCAAGACTACCAATGTAGACTGTCGGTTGAAGACTCGTAGACTGTCGGTTTAAGACTGCCGATTGAAGACTGCCCCACCTCTGCCCGAACACCGCGTATTTAAAAGGTTCTCGCAGCGCGCCGCAGTGACACCATCCGGTAATGCTGTGGCGCCACTTCAGTTACACTTCCTTCATAAAACAACTTCCGTCATACGTATTGACTTCCAACATCCGGTTAGTCCATTTCCGATATCCTTTAGCTTAATAATAAATGCTTCTACATTGACATCCGGTTAAACAACTTCCGAATACTACATGAAAGAATACTCTATCCGGTTATTGACTACTTCCGTCATATGGTTATTTTATAATAACAAATACGATTCCTACATATACA
This sequence comes from Dendrolimus kikuchii, assembly GCA_019925095.2. Classification (NCBI taxonomy): domain Eukaryota; kingdom Metazoa; phylum Arthropoda; class Insecta; order Lepidoptera; family Lasiocampidae; genus Dendrolimus; species Dendrolimus kikuchii. Next base: position 298,841 of record JAHHIN020000030.1, read on the forward strand.
ATTTTCATACTTTGGGCAAAAGAGTCATCTATGACATCAAACTAACTATTTGCCAAATAATCAACACCATTTATTAAGCCTCTTTTCTATCTCTTGCTAATTTGGTTCTGTAGAATGCTGTTACAATGTCGTACATTTTATCAAAATAAATGCTCTGATTTTTGTTAAATGCTGTAAGTGCATTGTCCGGGCATAATTACAGCCATAAGAAGAAGAAATGCCATTGCTTATGCAATGAAAAGAACCTTTCCAAGTTGAACGCCTAGGTCGACTAGTTTCATCACCCTATTCGAGACTTGTTGTTTCATCCTCATCTTTCTTCACTGGCAATGCAGAGAGCTTTAGTGCAGGCCTTTTAATCACACCATGTCTTGTTTTTAGAAAGACAACCCTAACATGTACATCTTTCTCGGGATGCACATCTACCACTCTCCCTAACTCCCTAACGCCCACTTAGGGTGGGGGGGGGGGGTACCGGGAGGTATATGGCTTTAATTTCAGTGTCCTGTAAAATCAACACCTGCGTATATAAATGGGCGTGAAGGTTTTACTCGAGGCGCTGGTAGGTCTGCCATAATCGGTGGCCTGCTTTGGTCACTATGCTTTCTGTACGTAACGCACTTGTAAAGCTCGCGTTTGACTGTACGGAGCCCGCTGAGAATCCAGTACTTTTCTGTTATGTGTGTCAATGTAAGGCTTAGTCCACCATGTAGTGTAGTCAAATGTGCTTGTTGTATTATAAGGTCTGTAAGACGACTGTGGCTTGGTAAAATTATTAGATGTTAATCAGTGCGTTAAGAAAGCTGCTTAGTATTTGTGAAGGCTATGCTGCTAAGCATGGCCTAAAATACAACGAGAACAAGACGCAGATGATGGTTTTCCGAGCAGGCAAGGGTCCGGAGATGAAATTGCCTGTATTGTTGAGCGGGATTGAGCTCAAATTCGTAAGCCAATTTAAATATTTGGGACACATACTTGCGGAGAATCTCAGTGACGACTTAGACATAGAGCGCGAGCGCAGAGCTCTGGCTGTGAGGTGCAACATGATCTCTCGTAGATTTTCGCGATGCAAACCGATGGTTTAGGCGATGGTAACCGCTTTCCACTAAGTGGGCCGTCTGCCTGTCTGCTGAACTCCTGCAATAAAAAAAAAATGCAATGAACAAGTGAAAGTGACACTATTTAGAGCATACTGTCAAAGCTTCTACACTTGTCAACTCTGGGTGAAATGCTCCAAGAAAGCTTTGGGAACCATTAGGGTACTGTTGACGACGACGGACACAAATGTATGAAACTCACCGACCCGTCTAAACAGGCGATAAGAACATAGGTATAATTTGCTAAGCCTCATAGATCATGTAGACGCGACCGTTAAGCGCAGGAAAGAGACGGGTCGGACTGAGATAGATATAGTTTTATTTTTTAACCGTTATTGATTTGAAATTAAATAAAATAAATTATAAGAATTAAATATATAAAATGTAATAAGCCTTAACTCACTAGGGAATAAATGTTATAGCGTTTTGCCTTTTATTGAAAGTAGGACCCCTATTAGATCCTGGTAAATGAGACCGGGCTACGGGCGTGCAGAACGCCGCCTGGAGCCCGGGACTCAACATGAAAAGGGAACTGGGTTACAGGCGTGCAGAACGCAGCCGGAGCCCGGGATCCATGAGGTATGCCTGCACTACTGCCTACTCCGAACGCGAGTAGGCCATAATGATAGTGCAGGCAGAGGTCCGCGCTCGACAGCGCATGTTTTTGTAATGAGGTAACGGTAAGATTTTTTTATTGGACTTGACTTTATGTTGTTGGTCCGAAGACCTTACAACTTTACCGGGGTTTTTGGGGCGAGTGCCTTCGCGAAGCGAAGGCTCTCGAGCCCGGGGGGGGCAACTTGCTCGAGGGAGCTCCCTAAGGAGTTTTACCTCGGCTGGACTGTTGCCATGAGAGGGGGATGAATTTAATGATGCCCACCATAGGGCGACACAAAGCACTAATTGAGAACGGGCGACGGGTAATATAAAGCCCGAGGGGAAGGATCCCGGCGGGCCGGGATCGGCGGTTCGCGGCGGCCTACACTATCTTACTGCCGTTTCCTAACGTGTTATGGCTGGGAGAGAAGAAACGGCGAAAGAAACTTCCCAGCAACACGCCTAGTCTATCCTGTGGGGGGGCTATGTCTCCTAGCGTCCCTCGCAGGGACGTGGAGAGATCTTGATTGGCGGCGCCTGAGACGCCGCCGTCTGTGTCTGTCTGTCCGTGCCTGCCAGCCTGCCGTCCTAACCGCGGGCGGGCTGATCCGGGCCAGCCGTTTTGTGATAACGTCGACCCTGTCCGTGAGGACGTTACGCGGCCGTCATACGAGAGCCTTTCGCCGAGGCTTATAATCGGACGCGGACACGACGAGCGGATTTCGATGATGCGGCGCGAGATCGAAATACTTACGCGAGAGCGACGTAATGTAGTTTTTGATGGAGGGAAGCTCCAGATCGCGGTGGAAGTCGACGTTACGCATATAGAGGGGAGCACCGACGGCTCTGCGCATGAATTTATTCTGCACAATTTGCAGTTTATCTAATAGGGCAGGCTTGGCATGGCCGAATACCACACTCGCGTATGTATTGATCGGGCGGATGCATGTTTTATACAGAGTAAGCTTGTGTCTGAGGGACATTTTGCTTCGTTTGTCTATCATGGGTGCTAAACGACCCATCACAAATCGCGCTCTATTTCGGACTATAGTGATATGCTCGTTGAAGCGCAAGTTCCGATCTAGGGTGACACCAAGATATTTGGTGTACTTTGCCCAGGGGATTTGTTGGTCGTAGAGCGAAATGGTTTTTAGGCGAAGGCTAGCGCGTTTGGGGGAGCGAAGCGTGCCCGGGGAAAAGAACATTGCTGCGCTTTTCTCCGGGTTTACCTCTATCCTCCATTTGCGAAACCATTCGCCTAGCTCTGTGACAGCTGCCTGCAGCCGGACGCAAGCCATTTGTCGGTTGCGATCTGATGTATAGAGTGCGGTGTCATCCGCGAAGAGGGCCAACTCCACATCTGGAGTTTTTGGGATGTCGCTGGTGTACAGCGTGAAGAGTAGTGGCGACAGGGCCGAGCCCTGTGGTACACCGGCTGTGAGTGGGTGAGGGGACGAGCGCGTTCCCTCCACTCGAAAACGGAAGCTACGACCTAGGAGGAAGTCTCGCAAGATGAGCACGAGTCTGTCTGGCACACCGAACTGGTACAGCTTGTAAATCAAGCCGTTGTGCCAGACCTTGTCGAAGGCTTTTGCTACGTCTAGGAACAGTGCGGCTGTTCCTATAGGGCGGGGGGTAACGGTAAGAGCGCTCAGCGCTTTATATTTATACTAATGAAGCGGGGGGCGAGGTAAATGCCCATTACGAAGTCCCGCTAACAAAAACCATGGGTCATAACTGTATAAGGACCCTCGGGATAGACTAAGATCTAGGGTGTACCAAAATGTATGATAGTGATAAGTTAAGATAAGGCTTAATATATGTAAAATTAAGGAAATAAAGTAAAGGGGGTGTTACGACGAAGCGAGGGGTCGGCGGAGGCAGCGTCTATAAATATGGGACGCCTTCAAGGCGCATTTTGTAGTTCGTGACAAGCAGTAGTTCGTGATAGTTCGTAGTTCGTAAGAAGAAGCTCCCTCCCGCCGACGCCAACGAAGTTGAAGCCTCCCGTAGCATCGTTTTCGGTTGTTTTCATTTCGGAAAATCGGTTACCCGAACCAGCGACCAACCCTCTACAGTCCTACAGTCCACTGCAACACCAACATCGTCTGGTCCTTCGAGCCGGATTGGAAGAACTGAAGTATGCCGAATACGAGAAGCAGAATCGAAAAGGACGCTGCGCAGGCGAACAAGAAGAGTGCGACAGAGGTAGCAACAACCTCAACGACAACTGGCAGTGTCACGGCGGAATCCGGAACAGAGACTAGCTCAGTAAAAGCAACGACCGTAAAAGCAACGACAGTAAAAGCAACTGCCGTAAAAGCAACGCCAACGGCGTCGGCAACGACAGTAAAAGCAACAATGCCGGTCTCTGTTACGGATTTGCAGCCGCAACCACCGCCAGTTTTACGCGAAATACTTCGCAGAAAAGAATGCACTCTAGAAGAAACTTCAAGACCGCAGTCACTACGCTCCACGACTTCCCGCAGACGACTTGCCGAGCTGGAAGCCAAAGAGAGACTAGCCGCATTGAAGTTGAAACAGTTGGAGGCAGCCGTTGAACTCGAACAAGCGAGAATAAATAGGCTACAAGCCGAGTCATCGGACGATGATGACGTCATCGAAGAAAGCGAACTACCACCAAGAAGAGTGGACATGTGGTTCGAGAGACTGCCGCAAACGCAGGAACCACATGCCACAGAACCCCCCCTCCGCCCCAGCGACGTTAGCCAGCGATATAGGGAGAATGAATGAACGGGGACAGGGCGTCCACGTCGGAAATATGGCACGCGGACAACGGGTCTCAGAACGAGGCCCGCCTGCACGTTCAAACGTCATGGATGTGACGTCACTGGCTGAAGCGATCACTGAAGCGGCGCGAACGAGCACAAGGCAGGCGCAGCGATACATGCAAGAACTCCCGACTTTTAATGGAAATAGTGGCGAATGGCTGTCCTTCCAGGCAGCCTTTCGGGAATCGGGAGGGAGCTTCTCAGCAGGGGAGAACGTCGCGCGCCTGCGTAGAAGCCTAAGGGGAGCCGCACTGGAGGCCGTCAGTGCCCTGCTGATTACCCAGACGGGGCCTGAAGATATTTTGAAGGCATTGGAAAGAAGGTTCGGCCGTCCAGATGCCCTTGTGCTGGGAGAAATGGAGAAAATGAAGACATGGACACGAGTCACCGACAGCCCTCGGGACTTGTGCTTATTTGCCAACAAGATGGCAAACCTAGTAGCAACAATTGAAGTATTGAACAAGCCGCAGTATTTACATAGCCCAGAGATGCTACGCACGGCAGTGGAGAAGCTGACTCCAATCGTAAGGAACAAGTGGTACGACTATGCAGCTGTGAAGACCGAAGGGGTTCCGGAACTTAAGAAACTTGCGAGCTTCCTGAATGAAGAGGCAGACAAGTGCGCGGCGTATGCACCGATCGAACGCGAGAGCGAGATGGCACGATCGAAAAGGAGGACGGAGCACATACACATAGTGAACAACGACAGTGAACGCGTGAATATGAGAAAAAGTGAACCGTGCCCAGTCTGCAAACGCGATCATAAACTTAGCGATTGCCGCAAGTTCGTCGGTGCGGATGTGAGCGCGCGGTGGGACTTAGCCAAAAAGTGTAAAGTGTGCTTCCGCTGCCTGCGAAGTAGGCATCGACGTTCTTCGTGCCGCGCCCCGCCGTGTGGGGTGGAAAGGTGTACGCTACACCACCACCGCTTGCTGCATCACCAAAGGAGACCTGAAGTTAACGAGGTAAGTCCAAGTGCAGTGAGTGTGACGTCAAAACCGGCGGGAGAAGTGTTAGCGTCCGCGATCAACAGCGTTATCAATGATGGAAGAAACAAACGACGTGCCTATCTGAAGGTGGCCCCGGTAGCTATAACCGGACCGAGGGGCAGTCGTCACACCTACGCACTATTGGACGAAGGCAGCACCGTGACCATTATTGATGCGCAGCTAGCCGAGCAACTGGGACTTAGCGGACCACGGGACCCCATGAAGATGCAGGGAGTCAACGGTGAAGAATCATCGCATGACTACAGCATGCGAGTGTCCACCAGGATAAGAGGCTCATATGAAACAGAAGAACACACACTGAGGGACGCTCGCACAATAAAGAACATGAGCTTCTTCAGCCAGACTGTTCACCGGAGCGATGTGCAGGGCCGTGCATATCTGCAGGAGATAGAAAATGTACTCATCTACGAAAGGGCTACACCGAAGATACTAATCGGCCAAGATAATTGGGAGCTGATTATTTCAAAGGAAGTACGTAAAGGCCCGCGTCACCAACCGGTCGCCTCTCGTACGCAGCTGGGTTGGGTGCTGCACGGCTGCCGAACCTCAACCACATTGCCGGTCGTGTTCTGCTCACACTTGAGCATGATGGAAGAAGACTACGACCCGCTTGAAGAAATTATGAAAAAATATTTCGCGTTGGAATCACTGGGAATCGAACCCAGGACGCAGGTTAGCGATCCACAACAACGCGCCTTGGAAATTTTGGAAAAGAAAACTCGTCGTTTGGAAAATGGACAATTTGAAACGGGACTTTTATGAAAAGATGAAAATTCACCTATGCCAAATAATTATGAAAATGCATTGAAGAGACTTCAGAACTTAGAAAAAAAATTGGATCGCGATGAAGAGCTTAAAGCGAAGTATGAAGAGCGAATTGGAAATTTAATGTTGTCAGGCTACGCCGAGCGCGCCTCCACTCCCCCCACCAGCGGGAGGACGTGGTATCTTCCCCACTTCACCGTCGTGAATCCAGACAAGGAGAAAATAAGGGTGGTCCACGACGCAGCCGCCAAGTATCATGGCAGAAGTCTGAACGATATGTTGCTGCCTGGACCCGACCTTCTTCGATCACTACCGGGAGTCATCATGAAGTACCGGCAGTATCCAGTGGCAGTGTCTGCCGACATAAAGGAAATGTTCATGCAAGTGAAGATCATAGAAGCCGACAGGGATGCATTACGCTTTCTGTGGCGTGGCAACCGCCGCGATAGCGAGCCTCCAGAGGAATATAGAATGACGTCGCTCATCTTTGGTGCAACGTCTTCGCCTTGCGTAGCCTTGTACGTGAAAAACAGGAACGCAAGGGAATTTGAAAATGAAGACAGAGAAGCGGCGAGGGCGATAGTGGTCAATCATTACATGGACGACTATCTGCAAAGCCTTCAAACAGTAGAAGAAGCCAGGAAAATGACAGCTGCCGTTGATAACATACAGCGGCGAGCGGGTTTCCAACTCCGAGGGTGGACCTCCAATTATAAGGAGGCGATTTCAAGCTTCGCGCCATCCGGTCAAACCACCGTTGAAATCGGCGGGAGCGAAATAGAAAAAACATTGGGTCTGATGTGGCACGTGAGAGAAGACACGCTTGGCTTTCGTGTCAATCAAAGAAGAGTTCCGGCAGAAGTATTGGAGGGGAGTCGAATGCCGACGAAGAGAGAAGCACTGGGACTCATTATGTCGATATTCGACCCCCTGGGGTTCATTTCCCCCCTCACCACACCGGCGAAACGCATCATGCAAGATACATGGAAATACAAAACAACATGGGACGAAGTCATCCCGGAGGAACTGCAAGACAAATGGAAAAGTTGGCTGAGAGACTTGATATCTCTACCTGACTTACGTATTCCACGCTGCTACGAATACTCACCGGCAGCGATCAGGGAGTTGCACACATTCGTCGATGCTAGTGAAGAGGCATACGCTGCGGTTGTGTACATACGCACGACACGGGCGGACGGCCAGGTCAACGTCATGATAGCGGCAGCTAAAAGTCGCGTGACACCAACGAAACCAGTTTCCATTCCGCGACTCGAACTCCAAGCAGCCGTCCTGGGAGCCCGCCTGAGCAAGTCTGTGCAAGAGGGACACGACTGAGAATTACACCGTCACACATACTGGAGCGACTCACGCACTACGCTAGCATGGATTCGAGCGGAACCGCGAACTTACAAAACGTTCGTGGCCCATCGCCTCGCCGAAATAGAAGACCTCACTAAGAAGAATGAATGGCGATGGTTACCCTCGGTGCAGAACGTTGCAGACGACGCAACGCGTAAAACACCAAGCGACTTCAACCCACAACACAGGTGGTTTACGGGCCCCAAGTTCCTGTATCTTGACATAGAAAAATGGCCGCAAGAAACGAAGACCGAGGTGCCAACCACCGGAGAAGAAAAGTGCGCGACATTAACTGAAGGCAACGACGTCATCGTCATCGACTTCAAACGTTTCTCACGTTGGACTACCATAGTGAGAACAATGGGACGCGTACTTCAATTTATCAGACTATGCAAACGACCCACGAACACGGTGGCAGCCGCGCGCCGTAAAAGAACAAAGAAAAATCCTACTCCAGACGAAGAGTGGAAGAAAAACATAAAGAAGAAGAACAAAGAAAAATCGAAGTGTTCAAAAGAAAATAACGTTGAAAGAAAATTCAAGAAAATCAACGGGAAAATGTTAATGTTGTCTGAGCGTAAACTCATTGCGCTCGCACAACGCGAATCGTTCGGCGATAAACCGCTCGATACGATACGTCGACGTCATAACAAGGGAGAGCTCGCCGGTTTGACTATAGAAACCGACGAGCATAACATATTGTGACTGCGAGGAAGAATCGACGAGGCGCAAGAAATAAGCTACGAGATGGCCAATCCTGCCATCTTAGACGGGAAACATAAATACACAAAATACAACATGTACACGAGAAACTACACCATGGTGGTGTCGAGATGGTGGTCAACGAGCTACGACAGCGGCTGTGGGTTATGAAGATACGGCCCTCAGTCAAAGCAGTGTTGAGGAACTTTCTCCAATGCCGACTGAGGAGGGCCCAGCCAGCGAGTCCATCGACGGGGAGCCTGCCTGCAGCTCGCCTGGCGCATCACTCGCGCCCCTTCACCTTCACGGGCGTAGACTATTTTGGCCCACTGGAGGTGACCGTGGGCCGTCACCGGGAGAAGAGACACGTGGCGTTATTCACATGTATGACGTCACGGGCACTACACCTCGAGGTCGTCGCGTCGCTGAGTGCTGACTCAGCCATCAACGCGCTGCGCCGCTTCATAGCGCGGCGCGGCGTCCCCACCGAACTCTGGAGCGACAACGCTACGTGTTTCCGCTCGGCCGACCGCGAACTCGAGGAGGCTGGGCGCGCCGTCGAAGAGGAAGCGTCGCGCCGGCAGATCGCCTGGCGGTTCTTACCGCCGGCGGCACCCTTCATGGCCGGCGCCTGGGAGCGCATGGTGCGCACCGTCAAAGAGGCGTTGCGCGTCACCCTGCGCGAGCAGCGCCCGAGCGATGAGACGCTCGCCACACTGCTCGCCGAAGTCGAAGCCACGGTGAACTCGCGGCCGCTCACTCATGTGGCCGTGGGTCCCGACGAGCCCCCAGCCATCACGCCGAACCTGCTACTCCTGGGGCCGAACTGCCACATGCCGGCCCCCGGGAACTTCGAGGCCAGCGACGTGACTGCGCGCGCGCACTGGAGACGCGCGCAGTACCTCGCCGATGTCTTCTGGCGACGGTGGGTGCGGGAGTACCTGCCGCTACTACAATACCGGCGGGAGCCCTACGCAAGTGGTGACAACCCTAAGGTAGGCGATTTGGTTATTATTTGCGACCCAAATCTGCCCCGCAACACATGGCCCCGAGGACGAGTGACTGCAGTGCATCCCGGCAGAGACGGCGAGGTTCGAGTCCTGGACGTGACGACGGCCAGCGGACGAGTGCTGAGGCGGCCTACCAAGAGAGTCGTCGTGCTGCCCATAGGAGAATCGCGAGACGCGACGGCGGGAGAATGTTGACGACGACGGACACAAATGTATGAAACTCACCGACCCGTCTAAACAGGCGATAAGAACATAGGTATAATTTGCTAAGCCTCATAGATCATGTAGACGCGACCGTTAGGCGCAGGAAAGAGACGGGTCGGACTGAGATAGATATAGTTTTATTTTTTAACCGTTATTGATTTGAAATTAAATAAAATAAATTATAAGAATTAAATATATAAAATGTAATAAGCCTTAACTCACTAGGGAATAAATGTTATAGCGTTTTGCCTTTTATTGAAAGTAGGACCCCTATTAGATCCTGGTAAATGAGACCGGGCTACGGGCGTGCAGAACGCCGCCTAGAGCCCGGGACTCAACATGAAAAGGGAACCGGGTTACAGGCGTGCAGAACGCAGCCTGGAACCCGGAACACAAAAGGGTAGCGGAAACCGGGCTACGGGACTGCAGAACGCAACCGGAGCCCGGGATCCGTGAGGTATGCCTGCACTACTGCCTACTCCGAACGCGTTTGTAATGAGGTAACGGTAAGTTTTTTTTTTTTTTTTTATTGGACTTGACTTTATGTTGTTGGTCCGAAGACCTTACAACTTTACCCGGGTTTTTGGGGCGAGTGCCTTCGCGAAGCGAAGGCGCTCGAGCCCGGGGGGGCAACTTGCTCGAGGGAGCTCCCTAAGGAGTTTTACCTCGGCTGAACTGTTGCCATGAGAGGGGGATGAATTTAATGATGGCCACCATAGGGCGACACAAAGCACTAATTGAGAACGGGCGACGGGTAATATAAAGCCCGAGGGGAAGGATTCCGGCGGGCCGGGATCGGTGGTTTGCGGCGGCCTACGCTATCTTACTGCCGTTTCGCAACGTGTTATGGCTGGGAGAGAAGAAACGGCGAAAGAAACTTCCCAGCAACACGCCTAGTCTATCCTGTGGGGGGGGGTATGTGCAGGGACGTGGATAGATCTTGATTGGCGGCGCCTGAGACGCCGCCGTCTGTGTCTGTCTGTCCGTGCCTGCCAGCCTGCCGTCCTAACCGCGGGCGGGCTGATCCGGGCCAGCCGTTTTGTGATAGGTAACGGTAAGAGCGCTCAGCGCTTTATATTTATACTAATGAAACGGGGGGCGAGGTAAATGCCCATTACGACGTCCCGCTAACAAAAACCATGGGTCATAACTGTATAAGGACCCTCGGGATAGACTAAGATCTAGGTTGTACCAAAATGTATGATAGTGATAAGTTAAGATAAGGCTTAATATATGTAAAATTAAGGAAATAAAGTAAAGGGGGTGTTACGACGAAGCGAGGGGTCGGCGGAGGCAGCGTCTATAAATATGGGACGCCTTCAAGGCGCATTTTGTAGTTCGTGACAAGCAGTAGTTCGTGATAGTTCGTAGTTCGTAAGAAGAAGCTCCCTCCCGCCGACGCCAATGAAGTTGAAGCCTCCCGTAGCATCGTTTTCGGTTGTTTTCATTTCGGAAAATCGGTTACCCGAACCAGCGACCAACCCTCTACAGTCCTACAGTCCACTGCAACACCAACAGGTACAATATAATAATGCATATCGCATCCTAATGAAACTGCCTCGATTTTGTAGCGCTTCAGGCATGTTCGCCGAACAGAGAATTGCAGATTTCTTTGCGATTAGGAGGGCACGCATAGCGGGGCTCTGGGCTCGCCTCCGTGCTTCGGGCAATGGGATTCTCCGCATGTTCTCAGATTGCCTTGACAACCCCATTTTTAGGAGCTGGCATTCTGTGCACCGTGACATAAATGCATAAAGTATAATTGAAATGACATAGTACTATATTTTTTTTTTAAATCTAATTTAATAACTTAATTGTAAGATTTTATGTTGTAAATTGATATGGGTTATTTATTACCTAAAATAAAGAAATTATTATTATTATTTGCTTATTGACTAAGACGAGAGCTGCTTAGACGCCCACCGACTTTTATTAGTTCGTCCTTTTCATCTAAATAAGGGTTGAGACAAATGAGTTTACTACTTCTTTTCACACATTGCTTCCCTTTTAATCAAGTACCTAATGTCTTCTTGAAATTCCACAAATTGTACTGTTTTTATGATTAAGTTGTAAGAATGATTAATTTCTGTGTTAGTTAGGTACCCTTGTATAGGTATGATTTGTTTGTTTCGCAACCATTCAATGTAACGTGATAGCCATCCAATTGTTGTCGCCACGCGCCGTATAGACTGCATATCATTTAATAATTTAATTATAAAGTTTTTATTTTCATATAAGGCTGTGTTTACACTGAGTTTCTTTGTTCCAATTTGAGGATATGGATATATTATTTTTCCAATCTTATCTTTGTGAAAATTCTTCAGCCACCGTGGACCTTTCCACCACAAAGAGTGGCCTTGTAATTGATTTGCGCATAAGCCTCTTAGCGCAATCTGCGGCGTACTCTGCGGAGGACAAGTGGTGCCAATGTAATGGTGGAACTACTGTAAGAATGGTCTGTACTCTGTATGAGACAAATTGTTTCCATCTATTCGCCGCCGCCCCCCCCCCCCCCCCGTGTATACAGCCTAGCACAATCATGAAGTCGGTCCATGCGAAGATTTCTATGTTATATCATTTGTTAGTGTCTCCATCACCTTCTTTAGCAGTCTTGTAAGAAGTACTGCTCCACATAATTCCAATCTAGGTAGCGTTACTTTGTTTTTTACTGGTGCTAATTTTGTATTTGCAGTTACCAGTCACGATGTGCACTCACCTTTATTGTTGTTTGTTTTAACATAAATTGCACAACCGTATAATTTTTCTGAAGCATCGAAAAATGCATGTAAAGTGTATGTTTGTTTTTGTCCTAAATATCTAGGTATTTCAAATTTATTTCAATGTTGAAATCATGTTTTAATTGTTTCCAGGCTTTTTTCATTTCATCCGGAAGTTGTCCGTCTCATGTAATGGAGTTATATAATTATTGCGGCGTTCTGGGTATTTTAGTGACCCACCGCAGAATAGAATAGAATATACTTTATTGTACAAAAATGCAACATAAAATCAAGAACATTAATAGACAAGTACAATCGGCGGTCTTATCGCCCATGGCGATTTCTTCCAGACAACCTTTGGATGGAGTATAGAAGGACAACAAAAGTCGGTACTTGCTAAACCAGCACTTGTACAATAATTTAGTTTATTCATAATAAATATTCATAATTCGTAATAAAATATGATTTTTTTTTATTGCAGGAGATCAGCAGACAGGCAGATGGCCCACTTGATGAAAAGCGGTTACCATCGCCTATGGAAATTTGCAAAACCAAAGGTGCTACAAATGCGCTGCTGCTCTCTTAAGGGAGATTGGAACCTGGTCACTAATGCCGGAACACAACTCAAGGTTGTTATGGCGACATAAACAATAACCAGGGGTGGTAGCCATCCAGTCGGGCAGATGCCCTACCACCTGGCTGTGGGTTGTTAAGTCGCCTCTTACGACAGGCCGCCCGGCCGCAGGAAATTGTATTCTTTCTCCGTTCCTGCACGGATAAAAAATACACGGATAATATATATACATAAATAAATACACATATTATATTATATACATACAAAAGTAAACAATAACACTATAGCTTGAGGTAGTGATCTTTAACTAATCTGTTAAAAGAAGGTAATGATCGTGTCTGCTTGATGTTTAGTGGTAGTGCATTCCAGAGTTTAATGGCCTGGACGATAAAAGACTTGTTGTAAAAACTGGTTCCGTTGACAGGCGTTTTCAGTTTCAAATTCTCTGACAATCTAAAGAATCTCGAATCGCTGTAATTAAGGAACTGAAAGCGTTCCTTGAGATAATCGGGGGACTTGGGATTAAACAAAATGCGTAGCCCAAATATGAAACGAATGCAAAGGTTTTGAAGCCGCTCAAGTTTATCAAGTTGATATTCTGCGAGGTCAAGATAGCTGACATCAGCGTAGTCGAGGATGGGAAGGAGAAGAGACTGAGCAAGTGAGATCTTGGTGGTAAACGGTAAAAAGTTCCGTAAGCGCCTCAAACTAGCAGCCGACGCAAACACTTTCCGACTGACCTCTTGCACCTGTGGTCCCCACGATAAGAATTTATCAAAATAAATGCCCAAGTTTTTTACAGTGTCACTGAAAGGAATTGAGACCCCATCAAACACAACAGAGGGTAAAGTAGACCATTGGATTTTCGACATCATTCGGGAGCTTCCTACAATAATAGCTTGTGTCTTCTTTGGATTGACAGTTATGCCATAAGATCTACTCCAGTCAGCTATGGATGACAAATTTGTATTTGTTATGTCTACGGCACTAACAAGTCTCTCGATGGAGGTATGAGTGTAGATTTGTAGATCATCAGCATAAAGGTGGTAGGAGCTTTGAAGTTGTTTGGAAATAGTATTAATAAAAATAGCGAAAAGTAGAGGAGAAAGAACGCCACCCTGCGGTACACCAGCTGTCGTATACGACCAAGATGAAAACAAGTCGTCGATACGGATTCTTTGCCGGCGACCATACAGGTAACTACAAAACCACTCAATTACCGTTGGAGATATGTTGAGAGAGCATAGCACGCCAAGCGGAATGTCGTAATCGACTGTATTAAATGCATTGCTGAAATCCAGCAAGGTGAGTATGGTTACTTTCCTATCATCCATTGCTAGTCTTATATCCTCTGTGATTTTAACTAGTGCAGTGACAGTGCTGTGGCCAGGGCGAAAACCGGACTGATGAGGATTAAGGAGACAATTTTTATTGAGGAATATACTTAGTTGTTTGTGGACAAGACGCTCTAGGACTTTGGATAAAAAAGGAAGTATGGAAATGGGACGATATTCAGAGAAGGAAGAGGGATTTGCTTTCTTTGGTATGGGAGTGATTAAAGCTTCTTTCCAGGAACTCGGGAAGGTACTGCTAGAGATGGAAAAATTAAGGATGTGAGATATGATAGGAAGTATTATATCCAGGATTAGAATGATCATGTTTCGGCTAACACTGTCACTGCCTATAGCTTTAGATGTTATCGATACTATACTCTTTTCAACATCACAATCGGAGGACTGAGTAAAGACGAACGGTGTGTAGTCAGGTGTTGGTAATGAGGAAAGATATGTAAGTGTATTGTCTTTTGATGACTGATCAATATTAGACGAGGTTATAAAATGATTATTAAGTAAGTTGACATCCAAGTCTGAGCAATGCGAGTTATTTTGTGATTTACCAACACCCAATGATTTTAGAAATTTCCAGATTTTGGCAGGTTCACCATTTTCTACAGAATCAAGTATGTGGCGACCTTGAGCATCTCTAACCACCTTGTTGCAATGATTACGAATCGACACGTATTTTTCCCAGTTGTGGTCACTGGGGCGACATTTATATCTAGATTTAGCACAGGCCTTCTTGGTTAATACGATCTTAATCTCATCTGTTAACCAGGGTGCAGGTGGGTGTTTAATTTTAATTGCACGAATAGGCGCATGTTTGTCGTACAACCTGGTTAATGCAGAATTAAATAAAGTGATCTTTTGATCAAGAAATTGGCTATTGACAATTGAAGCCCAGTCTATGTTTGAAGCATCCATACGGAGACTATCAACGTTCATACCACCAAAATTGCGCTGCAGAAGTATCTTAGACTTCACTTTGGGGGGTCGGACTTGACATGACAAAAATATTAGGTCGTGATAGGAAAACGCATCAGCAGAATACTGACCGTGGTTGGACACTAGGTCTGGACAGGATACTAGGATTAGGTCAAGAAGTGTGGGATTAGAATTTGGAGAATGGTGAGTTGCGCATAAAGGAAAAACGGAAAGGTTACAGGACTCCGAAGTGGATTTGAAAGAAATGGCACGATTATCATTTTTCAACAGACAAGTGTTAAAGTCACCCATAATAATTGTGTGAGCGTATGTTGGAACTAGGTTTTCTAAGAGATTTTCAAAAGAAGGAAAGAAATTAATACTTGATGACGGACAATAATATACACCAACTAGTACTTTGGTATGTTGCATCTCTACTTCAATGAAAATGTGTTCGCCGGCGTCAGGCGGGGGTGGTTGTGTCGACCTGGAAGCCAGGGTCCTGGCGTCACTGTGTGTGTGGCGCAAAGAGGCCCTGGCCAGGGGCACCAGACCCGCGCCTCGCGAGATCGAGGCGTGCCGGTCGGAGCTCCGCCAGGTAGCCGTGGGGGTCTGGGAAGACCGCCTACGACGCCCCAGCGCGGGCCGCGCCACCATTGAGGCGGTGAGGCTCATCCTGCACGAATGGCTAGGACGACGTCACGGCACCCTGACGTTCAGGCTGACGCAGGTCCTGACGGGGCATGGTTGCTTCTGAAGGTACCTGTGTCGCCTCGGCCGCGAGGCCACGTCAGGGCGCCATCACTGTGACACGGGCGACGAGGACACGGCGCTGCACACACTCCAGGACTGTCCTTCCTGGACAGAGCAGCGCCGGGAGCTCGTCGCCCATAGCAGATTTGACACCTCGCTCCCGGCCGTGGTACGCGCCATGGTCGGGTGCTCCACCGGATGGGACGCCGTCTCCTCCTTTTGCGAGCAAGTCATGTTCTCGAAGGAGGAGGCGGAACGGGAGCGTGAGCGTAATTCCCTGCTCCGCTCCCGCCAAAGGAGAATGCGCCGACGCCGGAGGTCAGATAGTGACCTTCGGCCGCCGTAAGCGGGCGGCGCGGGTGGGGCCCCTAGGGATATAGGGGTTCTCACTCACCCGCACATGCCGTCGAGATGAGAGCGCGAGTGTTCCGCGCGCGCTCATCTCTCCTCCCGTGGGGCGCGTTACAGACCCCCCCACGCATGGAGTAGATTTAGCAGTAGCCGGGGGATATGTCCCCTGGTATAGGAAGAGGCCCAGTGAGGGGGGCCCACGCCTGCCAGGGCACGCGGAGTTGGAAAGCTTGTATACACGTAGCCCTGGCATAAGGCGCAGGACGGAACACCCAGGGGTTTTAGTGGGTATCCCTAACTGGGGCGTGGCAATAGCGTGTCACCGGTTCTGACCGGGCACGCTAGTGCCACCCCCGATCTGGCGAATCCCACACAATCACACCGGTCGCGAACATCCCCCCAGGCTTCTGTGCCTGTCGCGGCTTAGTCCTCAACGGATTTCCCCTGGCCAAAAAAAAAAAAAAAGGGGGTGGTTGTATCGACAAATTAATAATTTTAAAGGCGACATGGTCACGTAAGTAGATGGCTACACCTCCCCCCCTGGAACCAACTCGATCATTGCGTATTAGCCGGTAGCCAGGCAAAATGTACGAAGTAGACGAGAGAACTGGCTTAAGCCATGATTCGGATACTAGTATAGCATGAATGTTCATGCAATTAAATGTTGCCAGCATATCTGTGAAATGAGCCAGAATACTTTGGGCATTTATATGAACAGCATTGAAATTCCTCGTCTTGTCAGAGAACTGTGCGGTTAAAATATCGTTAAGTGATGGAATGCTACTGAAGCTGTCATCATCGCTACATGCAGATTGAAAATCGTCATTATTATTACTATTCAAGCTGGACATACAATAACAAATTTAAAAATGTAAGCACAAATAAATAGCTAAAAAATTGGTATAAATGTATAAAATATATAAGTATGTATGTATAAAATAAATATATAAATAAATATGATATTATAGACAAAAGCAAAAATATTTATAATATATGAAAATAATCTCCACCTGCCAGTTGAATGTATCTACATATTATGACATCTTAATACGTTTTACAATATAAAGAAAAACAATTAAAGTAACTAATGGAAAAACTACGACAATAAAAAAAAAAAATGAAAACAGAGTTAAGGATACAATTATATATTATATTTTGCAATACCTAGAATAAATGACACAACCAGGTACATTTCACCCAATATAAATACCTGTCATTGCTTAAGTACAACACTAATAACCAATTCATATTAAAATTTACGGTTAATAATTGTATTATAGGGTATATATTGTATTATATAAATTGTGTTCATATCCTCTACAATTCTATACATAAACAGATTATATCCATTTAAATAACGAACTACATACTTGTCATTGTCAATCGCAAAAAAACAAGAGAGAAACATAAAAATAGGTTAAAAATATTTTATAAGTAAAAAAATTAGTTGTAATATGGCTTAAAGGAAGTGTTATATTTTTTATTACAAAATGAGAAATATTGACCTTTTTACACTTTAGGCCCAAGAGTGATATAAAGAATAGAATTAGGGAGTCGGTTAAGCCGAATAAAAGAAAGTTTAAAATTATATTAACAATTTATTATCATAGATCAATTAAATAAAATTAGATAGAAAAGGTAGTCAGGGGAGAATCGATGTACCGTTTGACTTTGCACAACCGCGGAATACTTATTTCGACCGCGGAAGGATAAAGAATAGATAGAATAGCACTGGCCTGAGCTATGGTCGTCCCACACGAAAAGTAGAAGACCGAGTCCAGCTGACAGCACCGCCGAAGGCTCGATGTGAGGCGTCGATTCGTGAGGCGCGACGGAAGTGCAGCTCACCGTCACATACGGCATTTTAGAATGCCATTGGTAGTGGTAGACAGGCTTGTAGAGAGCCCGCAGGTAGGAGACAGGCTTGTAGATGGCCCTTATCTGAAACCTGGAACGATTGTAGGGCTTAGGGTCGTTCACAGACACTGCCTGCCAAGCCTACGTGCGCACAATCCGTTGAGTTTTAAACATAAGCCTCGGCCGCGCCGATAGGTACGTGGATGTGAGCGGGTCGATGGAAGCTTTACAGAGCAGTGTGTCTACGACAAGGTGTGATAGCATAATACCAATATGTAAGTGGCAACACTATAGGTTGCGCAAATTTGATTTCACGGAATTACATGAATTGGTTCCGTTACCCTCAAGACGTACGCACTCACGCCACCGATATATGGTGGAAATACCAACGAAGCGGACGAAACGCTATGCTTCCTCTTTCATTATATGCACCGCTGAAGAGTGGAACTCTTTACCGTCGTCTGTTTTTCCTGAAGAACACAATCTTCTGGGTAAGCGTGCTCCACCTTAGACGGCATTTCCACCTGACGTCAGGCGCAATGTCAGTCAAACGCGAACCTATTCATTATAAAAAAAAAGTGAGCTGGTTGGTATATTTCATACTAAAATCTGTTTAAAACTTATTTAACAAGAGTATAGACTAGAATAAGTGAAGGCATCACCCAGCAATTTACATTTGATTACGTTTTGTCGCTCGGACCACTAAGTCCGTATTAACTACTCAGCTACTATTTTTAAATTCTTTCGGTGTTTAAAGTGTTTAATTACGCTAGGTTCCTACCTATCTCATAAGCACAGTGATTACATTTGTCCTTATCAGTAAGTTTAGTCAATAATATACTTAGGATATCGAAAAATACAGAAAAACAAATCTATTTTGAATTAATCCTCCAAACAAATAGCGGGTAAGCAAAAAAGTGCAAATACGTGAGACGGACCGCGCAACGTAATTCAAACTTTAACCCGAGTACATAACCGTGACAGTTGCATTTATTAGGCGTGTATTAATAAGGCCGCCTACATACCCATCAACAACGCAGTGTCATTGTTGAAATAAAATGAAGTGTGCAGGATGTTTGAAAATAAATAAAGATTTACATGGATTGAAATGCACTACTTCATCTTGTGGAAAAATCTTTTGTTCATTATGTATTAATGTATCGCTAAATTCTGAGCAAAAAAAGACCTGGATTTGCCCAGACTGCTGTTCAATACAGAAAAGAGGAGGTGATAACAGCTCCACGCCTATACGCTCCTCTGCAGAAATGGAAAATGTTACGATGCGAAAGAAAATTAATACTATAACAGAAAGTGTTGAGATAAGAGAGTTAGCAGCTGTGATGTCCCGTTTAACAAATGAATTCTCATGCCTTAAAACTCAACTCAAAGAAGTTACTGACTCTCTTAGCCACTGTCACGAGCGAATGGATGAATTAGTACGCAGCATAAATTCAAGTGAAAACCGACTTAAGACTTTAGAAAAACGTGACCTTGAACTTATAAAGCTAGAAGGAGCAGTCGAACGTCTGCAAAGCGACCTCAACATACAAGAGCAAATCAACTTACGTAACGAGTTAGAAATCGTTGGTATATCTGAAATTAATAACGAAAACTTGGAACACATCGTTAAGTTAGCAGCTCAAAAAGTTGGCGTGAAGCTTGAGGAGGGGGACGTCGATTGGGTTACTCGAGCAGGACCAAGATTTTCAACTACTATGAAAAATGCGCAGGTACAAGCACAAACCACCAAGTTGCCTCGCCCAATAGTTGTCCGGTTAATCCGAAAAGCCAAACGAGATGAGTTCCTAAAAGCTGCAAAATCACGAAAAAATATGTCCACAACAGATTTGGAAGTAACTGGTCCTACAGTCAAAATATTCTTTAATGAAAGGTTGACAAAAGCAAACAGACTGTTATTTCGAGAATGCAGAGTTAGGGCAAAGAAACATGGATATGCTTTTTGTTGGATTAATCAGGGAGCAATTTATATCAGACAACAAGAAGGAAAATCAGCTCAACTCATTCGTTCACAAATCGATTTGGATCGTATACTATCCTCTAATGTACCGTAATATATTAACTTGTGACTGTAACTTCATAGCATATGCATTTTTTTCATATTCTAATATGTGTTTGAAAATAATTAAATATATTTTTTGCAATCATTTCCAGCATTATTGCAAAATAAATGTAATGTACAAAAAGATGTTACTACAATTTAATTCTAAAACTATTAGACTCATTAATTATACTTTCTTAAACCAAAATAATAATAATTGTAAATATACAATCTGTAATACGCCTTATAATATAATAACTTGTAATATATTAACTTGTGATTTTAACTTCATAGCATATGCATTTTTTTCTTATTCTAATATGTGTTTGAAAATAATTAAATATATTTTTTGCAATCATTTCCAGCATTATTGCAAAATAAAGGTAATGTACAAAAAGATGTTACTACAATTTAATTCTAAAACTATTAGACTCATTAATTACACTTTCTTAAACCAAAATAATAATTATTGTAAATATACAGTCTGTAATACGCCTTATAATAACATAACTTTGTATTGTGACCCACTCAGTCTTACCATCTTTTTCTTTTGTATCTTTGTTTTTTATCTTTATCACTTGATTGTAAAATTGTATAAATTCCAAATAAATCTAATGTCAACATTAACATCACAAACCATACAAACACTTACACTTATCGCACAACATGATACACTCCACTGTTTTACGCATGTATGCATAGACACACTTATGTATATCTTTCACAAATTTCACTTGGATAAATTTCAGAAACAAAAGTGATTTTCGAGGACGAGTTTCATAGTGATTTAGATTCTTTGAAAATCGATTGCATTACTGTAAATGAAGCTGAAAACTGTGAAGGCATATTCTCTCAGAAACACAATTTTAAATTAGTCACTTTAAATATAAGAAGCATGCGTAAAAATTTCGATGCTTTCCTAGTTTTCTTAGAACGCTTGCATATCTGCTTCGATGCCATTATCTTAACGGAATGCTGGCTAGATGACACAGTTTTAATACCACAATTATCAGGGTATAAATCTTTTAAAAGTGACAGAATCACAAATCAAAACAGCGGTGTTGTTGTTTATATAAGTGATAACTGGAGTGTAACTGCGTCAGAACCGGAAATTGTTGACGCAAACTGTCTAAAACTACAAATTAAAAACGTGATTAATATATTAGCCATTTACCGATCACCATCATGTAGAAACATTCATAACTTTTTAACTTCCTTAGAGCAGTCCATACATAATACTGGTGAAATCCCGTTTCTTCTTACAGGAGACATAAATATAAATATATTAAATGAAAGTGATACAAATTCTCTAGAATACCAATGCCTTGTGGCAGAGTGTGGTTTAATCTCAGCTATCAATGATCCAACTAGAGGATCATCATGTATTGACCACATTTACGTCTCTAATTCACTGCTTAGTAAGAAACCTAAGGCTATTGTCTGCAAATGTGACATAACTGATCACTACCCAGTAATGATTGGAATGGACATTAGAAAAAACACTTCTCTGAAAACTAATCGCTACGTTACTACAAAAAACATAGATGCCATTAAAGATGACCTAACAGGAGTAGACTGGAATATTGTTTATAGCTGTTCTGATGTTAACGATGCAACCAAAGTTTTTACAGACACTCTAACAGACGTGGTAGCAAGGCATACTAGTGCAAAACGTCTTAGCAGAAGTAAACACAATTTAAAGCCTTGGATTACTCCTGGACTTATAAGATGTATGAAGCATCGAGATAAACTTCATCAGCGGGCAAGATTGCAACCAGAAAATATAATACTACAACTTACCTATAAAAGATATCAAAATTTTTTTGTGAGTCTATTACGGAAAGTGAAACTTGAATACATAAAGAATAAAATGCTGGAATCTAAAAGCAATCCTAGAAAAATGTGGAAGTCAATAAGAAACTTTTGTTCGTTGCCCGACAAAAAGGCTGTGCACTCGGAACTTTCAGAAACTAACACTAAGGAAGCCAGTGACTCGCTAAATCGTTGCAACGAATATTTCACAAATCTAGGCCCAAACTTGGCAAACACTATAATGTCTAAAATTAAAAAAACCCAAATTGATCTTACTCGTGAAGTTAAAACGCATAATAAAAGCACTAATTCATTATTTATGACTCCGACAGATGACGAAGAGGTCAAGAGCTTAATTAGTAGTCTTCAAAACGACAAAGCCCCGGGTATGGACAATTTAGATAATGTCCTAATTAAAAACATCAAAGACGAAATAGCACTTCCTCTATCACATATATACAACTTAAGCCTTGCAAATGGTGTTTTTCCCAGTGATTGGAAAACTGCTTCAGTGATTCCCATACATAAAGGTGGACCAAAGGAATCTGTAGAAAATTATAGACCAATCTCATTGTTAGTAACGTTTTCCAAATTATTAGAAAAAATTGTCAATAAAAGACTTACTTACTTCTTGGAATCGCATAATCTTTTATCAGATAGGCAATTTGGTTTTCGAAAAGGGAGAAGTACAGAAAGTGCAGTGTCACTTCTTACCTCTACGATTTCATCGAAACTGGACAACAACCTCTCTTGTATTGGGGTTTTCCTTGATTTGGCGAAAGCTTTCGACACTGTCTCTACGCCTATACTCCTAAAGAAACTAGAAATTATGGGAATAAGGGGCATTGCACTTGATTGGTTCCAAAGTTATCTTACTGATCGTGGGCAGTTTGTAAAAATTGGTCAAACAGTGAGTCGTTTTTTGCCTGTTAGTTTTGGTGTGCCTCAAGGTAGTATACTGGGTCCTACGCTTTTTATAGCCTATGTCAATGACATTCATGACCTTCCTATGGAAAACTCTGAAACGATATGTTATGCAGATGACACAGTAATTCTTTTTGAAGGTTCAACATGGAAAGAAAGTCTGGCAAGTGCTGAAATCGGGATGACACATATTACTAATTGGCTACAAAGAAACCTCCTTACATTAAACACTAAAAAGACAATATATATGTGCTTCCATAAAACAGCTGCCTCGGCCCCTGTATCTCAAACTGTTTTAAAACTTCATAATGTTTATTGCGCTCCAAAGACATTATGTAACTGTGAGACATTAAGCAGAGCAAAATTTATTAAATACCTAGGTGTCACTTTAGACGAGAATCTAAATTTTCGAAGCCATATTGAAGCTTTGTCGGCCCGTATTCGAAAAGTAATAGGCATTATGAGAAACCTCCGTGATGTGGCATCTATAGATACGCTTAAGACAGTATATTTCGCATTATGCCAATCACTTATCACATATTGTATCACATGCTGGGGTACTGCAGCTAAAACTTGCTTAATTCGGGTAGAAAGAGCTCAAAGGTCAGTACTTAAAGTTATGATGAATAAGCCCTACCGCTACTCAACCACATTATTGTATGAGGACAGCAAAGTGCTCACCGTGCGGCAGCTTTTCATCTTGAACACGTCATTGGCAACACATAAGTTAGTACTAACATCAGACAACTACATAAAGTTGACAACACGAAGAGTTTACCGACTGCCGAGTATCTTGGTGAAAAGCTCATTTGCCCGCCACACTGGCTTGTTCGTTAGCACACACGTCTATAACGTGGTGGTTAAATTCTGTGACATCAAAAATAAGTCTGTCAAAGAGGCCAAAAAATTGATTCAAGCATGGCTAAGCAGTCTAACTTACGACGATACGGAAAATGTGCTAAAAATCACCGTCTGAATAGTGTTATACGATAATGCGTAAACACACACACGCACACATACTCACCCACACACACATACTATCACACACACACACACACACACACACACACACACACACACACACACACACACACACACACACACACTTATACGCATATACACACACACACATAAACACACACTTCAAAATACAGGCATATAGATTTATTAAAGACCATTTCAAAACACACGTCTGGGAAAAATTAACGCTGTGGCTATAGCAACACGGACGGCTTTGGTCTTCAAAACACAGGCTTCGCCTTTAAATATAGGTTTGTTGAATACTTAGTGTTCACTAATGTAATTAGCTGATTTTGGGTAAGTCGCTGAGTAAGAAAAGTAGGCCTGGCTGTGCTCCCAGTAGGTAATATAAATAATGTAAATTTTAATATTTTTAACTTGCGGGAGTTATTAGTTTTAATATTTTTAACTTGCGGGAGCGAGCAGCGGGAAGTAATATCAGCGCGGGCGCGGGAAGAGAGCGGAGCGGGAAAACGCCAATAGACATTAAATAGAAGACGTCATTGTCAATGACAATCTTGAGTTTTTTTTTTTTTACGCGGTAAGGCTTTGGCCTTAACATTCCCCCGCCCTTAAAGGGTCACCTTTAAATTAAATCAAATGTATATTAAGTGGAATGCGGAATTAATTAAACAAAATAAAGATTGCGTGATAAAATGTAGATAGATATGTATTATAATAAATTATATGCGGTCATAATAGTTAATTGTAATATACAGATATAGTATAAAATAGTATTTTAAATATAATAATTTGGTATAATAAAGTAACTGTATTATTGCGTCGGCAAGGGACACAAACGTACCACAGGTCGAACCAGTGTACCTTTCTTTAGCTGTTCTTACCGTGGCAACGCGAATAACGTTGTCTTTAGAAGGGTGAACCTTTTCAACCACACCTAATGGCCAAGAAAGAACTGGAGAATTATCATTAATGACGATAACAACAGTATCAACTTTAATAGGAGTAGAGTATTGAGTCCATTTCTGACGCGCTTGTAGCTCGTGTAAATATTCGATTCTCCAACGACGCCAAAAATATTTTACTAATTTGTCTAAAAGCGAATGTCGCTGAAGTAAATTAATTGGTGTGGAGTCTACACTAGGTGCAGGTAAAGTTCGAAGCGGTATTGTATTTAAAAAATGCGTGGGGGTTAATACTGAGGGTTCAGATGGATCTGAACTAAGTACAGTAAGGGGACGTGAATTTAGAAGGCACTCTATTTGCGACACAACCGTGATTAATTCTTCGTAAGCAAGGATTTGTTGTCCTATTATTTTGAACAAATGATTCTTTACACATTTATCCATACTTTTCCAGCACCCTCTGAAATGTGGAGCCGCTGGAGCTATAAATTTAAATTCTATGCGATTCTCTGCGAGTTCCTCTTCTAAACGCGGACGATGTTCCTTATCAAGGAAACCATACAAATTCCGTAAATAATTACTAGCACCAACAAAATTTGTGCCACGATCGGAATAAAGATATTGTACTGGGCCACGTCGCGAAAGAAAAGCTTTAAAGCAGCAAGAAAACTAGTTGTAGTAAGGTCTGTAGCTACTTTAATGTGTAGGGCACGGGTTGTTAGACAAATAAATATACAAAGATATGCCTTGCGTGTTTTCACGTCACGAGAACTTATAGGCGTGTATAACAATGGGCCACAAAAATCTGAGCCGGTATAAGAAAAAGCCTTTTCAGTCTGCGGCACTGTTTGTGATGGCAAATCAGCCATTAAAGGGTATCTCGGACGCGGTTTTGATTTAAAGCAAATATTACACTTGTGTATTCTAGAATGAATGATACGTCTAGCAGACAGTATCCAAAATCTTTGTCTTAGATAGATAGATAACACTTTATTGTACACCATTACAGAAAAACTTACGAACTAGTATTAATTAGTCTAGTTGTACAAAGGGCGGTCTTATCGCTAAAAAGCGATCTCTTCCAGACAACCCGTGGCAAGAATATTTTGATTACGAGTGGCGACGGTGGTATACATAATTATTGTACGATTATTTACATTTTAATAATAAATATATAACTATACTATATATACAAATATACACATAAGTTATATACATATACAAGATATGGTGATAATATGCAACTATTTAAACATAATAAACATATAACTATATGCAATATAATATCTACTAATTACATAAAATTACATATCATTATATTGCAGATAGAATTTCCTAACTAAGTTCTTAAATGTTATTAGGGATTTTGCTTGTCTGACAGCAACAGGCAATGAATTCCAAAGTTGGACAGCCTTAACCGTGAAAGAATTATTGAAGAACGTTGTATTATGAATAGGAGTAATAAGTCTTTGTTGACTGGAAGGGCGTAAATTGTGAGAGCAAGAAATAAATTCGAAGCGTTCTTTAAGGTACTGTGGAGTATTAGGGATGAATAAAATACTATAAAGCAATGAAAGAATGTGAGTATTCCGGCGAAAACGAATTGGCAACCACTTGAGTTTTTTTCGAAATTCAGAAACGTGGTCATACTTGCGTAACCCAAATATGAACCTTATGGAAAAGTTTTGGAGGCGCTCAAGTTTATTAAGTTGCTCTTGAGTCAAATCGAGATAGCTGGCGTCGGCATAATCAAGTATGGGCAAAAGTAACGACTCTGCAAGCTTAATTTTGGTGGCGATGGGCAGGAAGTTTTTCAGCCGCCAAAGTGATCTGGAGGAGAGAAACAACCGCCGACTCAACTCCGTTATATGGGGTCTCCAGGACAGCTCACTATCAAATATAACTCCAAGATTTTTGACCTTATCACTAATAGGGATAAGCTTTCCATCAAAGAGAAAACTTGGCATACAGGTCCAGTCAACTTTACACAGCATCCGTGAGCTACCGATGATAATTACTTGAGTTTTCTCAGGATTCACAAGAAGTCCATTCGACTTACTCCATTGCAGTATGCGGTCAAAGTCAGAGTTTATCGCTGCGACTGCTTGATTTAGTGTAGCAACCGGTGCCTGCGTGTAAATTTGGAGATCGTCTGCATAGAGGTGATAGGATGAAGTAAGTTCATTGGAAATTGAGTTTATGAAAACAGCGAATAATAAAGGAGATAGTACGCCGCCCTGTGGAACACCGGCAGAGAGATCACACCACGACGAATAGTCGTCATCAACTCGAATGCGCTGCCGGCGTCCATACAGGTAACTATGAAACCAGTCGATTACTTCAGGAGATATGTTAATAGAGCGTAGGATGCCGAGTAGCACTTCAAAGTCAACATTATTAAAAGCACTGCTGAAATCGAGCAGCAATAGCACAGTCAGCAAGCCATTGTCCATGCCATGCCGGATGTCATCTGTAATTTTAATAAGGGCTGTGGTGGTGCTGTGGCCAGGACGAAAACCAGACTGGTGAGGATTCAAAAGGGAATTACGGTTCAGGAAAACACTAAACTGCTGATGAACTAAGCGTTCGAGGACTTTGGAAAGGATAGGTAGTACGGAAATAGGACGAAATTGAGAAAAGGAAGCAGGATTGGGTCTTTTTGGCAGAGGAGTAACCTGGGCTTCTTTCCAGGCTGTTGGGAATACACAAGAGGTTATGGATGTATTAAGGATATGGGTAAGGGTAGGATTAATGACATCCAGTATGGGTAGGATCATGTTGTGACTAATGCTATCACTGCCGAAAGCATTAGATGTGATGGATTTTACAGCTTTCTTAACATCACTGTCAGTAAATCGACTAAAAAGAAAAGGAGAATGCTTGGGTGTTGGCTTGGACGAGATTCTTTTCAAAGTTTCAGACTTTATACTTTGTCTTATTAAGGACATAAGCAGCTGAGGGCCAGCATTCAAATATTTCTTATGATAATAATCGATTAATAACTCCACGAGCGCGTCTTGGCCAGGTAAAATAATTGGAAATTTATAATCAAAACTCTCAGTCGAGTTAGATAACCGACCACCTACATGAATAAGATTATCCTTAAGAAAGGCCTTTAGTTTCATCAATGCGGGAGAATAATTTTTACCAGATTCTAAATTTATAATATCAGATGAAAAATGTCGTTTTTGTATGTCGCGTATTATCAGTCGTTCGGCGAAGTTTATATCTGATGCGGTAATTCTAGACGATACAGAGCGTGGTAGCTTTTTTATAAAGCGACAAACATATATTAAAATTCTAATAAGTTTATTCCAAGAAGAAACGCGTCCACTTATATCTAGAATAATCGATACTTGTGGTTCTGTGTCAATAACTGAATGTGCAATTACCTTTTCTTCCGGAATACTATCTAAAGTTATTTCGTGAATTTTATTCACAGGCCACTCTGCAGGATTCTGAGTGAGCCAGGAAGGACCATGTAACCACAGCGAGTGCGAAAGCAATTTTGCGAGTGTAAGGCCCCTAGACAAACAATCCGCAGGGTTCTCGACACCTGCGACATGGTGGAAAAAAGACGCTGCTAAATTGTCTATAGTCTTGACAACGCGGTTGGCTACGAAAGTTTGCCAGCGGTGAGGCGAAGAATTCAACCAACAAAGTGTAACTTTGGAATCAGTAAACGCATAAATATCATGAACGGGAAATCTCGGATTATAGCTGTCATGAACTCTTACTATGTACTCAATGTCTTCATATAATGCATGCTGTGTTCGCACCAAGAAGGCCAGTCAGCAACCATATTATCTGTACTCTAGTTTAGTTTAAATTGTTTAAATAAATGTAAGCTGAATTGGCCAGTTTGCGAACCAAACTAAAAAAATAAAAAAAAATAAAAAAAAATGAATGTATCTGATGAGCTTTGCTATTAATTGAACAGCGCAAAGCTCTAGGCGCGCAATAGACATAGGCTTCATGGGAGCAACCTTGGATTTAGCACAGATTAATTGAGTATGTATTTGACTGTCATGTGTTACATGAGCATAGACGACTGCGCCATATGCATGTTCACTAGCGTCTGAGCAGCCGACTAGACGGACTTCACAATTTTCAAAAATGCCCAAATGTTGCGGTATTTTGAATTCATTGAGAAACGACAATTCGTTTCTAAATTTAGTCCATGATTCTAGAATGTGATGGGGCGGACAATCATTCCAATCAATTTTAGACATGTACAATTTTTTCAAAATAAGTTTTGCGTGAAGTATAACGGGCGCTATGAATCCCATTATGTCCCATAATCTAGCCACAGTGGCCAATATAATACGTTTCGTACATTTATTGTCTGGCACAGCGACTTTAAAAACAAAATAGTCATCCAACTTAGACCAAATAAGATTTTTTCGTGTGATGATTTGTCTAATTCAACAGGTTCAGTGGCTTTATGAGAATTTGGTAAATTATTCATAACAAAATCAGGATTGCTAGTCCACTTAACCAAGTCAAACCGAGCTCGTTTAAAAAGTTCAATCAGCTGGTTAGCAGCTAGTAAAGCTGATTCTCTGACCTAGCGCTGAAGATAATGTCATCCATATAAATATAACGAGAAGCAATTTCCTTTGCCAAAGGAAATGAATCTCCTTCGTCATCAATAAGTTGTTTTATAACGCGAAGTGAATGATATGGACTTGTTTTAAGTCCAAAAAAAAGCGTATTAAATTCAAATATTGTAAGTTCATCTGTAGGACGAAAGCGGTAAAATACACGTTGGAAGCGACGATTATTTTTATTCATTAAAATTTGTAGGAACATCTGCTTACAATCAGCGGAAATAGCGGTTTTAAAAAGACGAAAATTTAAAATAATTGTAAACAAATCACCTTGAAAATTAGGTCCATTATGCAGCAGATCATTTAGGGATAACCCTGAACTTGACTTATGACTACCGTCTAGAACCATGCGAAGTTTGGTAGAAGGCTTATCTTCACGGACAACGCCGTGATGCGGTATAATATATACAGGATATGGATCCTTGATAACGGCGGGTGGAGAAGGTGATAAATAACCTTTCTCTAAATACCCTCTTATGACTGCATCATAGGCAGCTCTAAACGAGGGTGTGGATTCAAGCTTCTTTTCCAAACCAAAGAAGCGTTTCGGAGCGGTTGCGTATGTGTCACCGAGCGCGCAGATATCATCACGAAAGGGCAGTGACACTATATATCTTCCAGTGGTCTTATTTCGTTCGGTAGAATAGAATAGAATATACTTTATTGCATAACATTAAGATACAATTCAAGAAGTTTAAGTACAGAAGACAATGGGGATTGTTCAAAAAAAATTACCCTCTGATTTTATATTTTTGTTACGTAGAATAGGGTATTTTAAGATACTAATTTGAATATTTTTGTGTTTTAAGTGTTAGTTTTTTTTAAATTCAATATTGAAAAAAATTCAATATTAATATCCGATGACGTCATTAGGGACAAGTTTACATTAATTCCTTTGCCTATAAATTTAAACTAATAAAACCTGCTAATCATAGTAATCTGTGCTACTATTTAAATGTCACCGTCATTACTCATTACATATCGTGATCATTTTAGTGTGGCCAGCTTAGCAATTTTGTCGCTATGTTTATAATTTTTCGTGTTCAACCATTATTATTTTCAAAAATTATCGGTAAATTATTTAAAGTGACCTTTAGTGAAAAATCAATCTTACAATCAATCAATAAATCTTAGCTGTATATTGAATAATATGCAGCTATAATTTAATACCATTCATTGATTACTAGGCAAAAAATACAGTTATTCTATTAGACATCGCAATGACATTACTTTCTTTATTTGTAATAAAATATTCTTTTCGCGATTAAAACATTCGACCATTAAAAAAAATACTTTGATTTGGTATGACATTTAGGTTATCATTTTTAATCTCTGATGCCTATACATGATTCATTATCCAATGAGATAGAACTGACTGTGGTCGCGAACGCACGTCTGTTTAGTGGTAGATTTAAAAATAGTATAATTAATTAATATTGAGAAGTGTTGTGCTTAAAAGTGACACCTATATCAATACGTGCAGAGATCATAATAAAGTTTTTTTTCTTTACATAATAAAGTTTTAACTTGCGGGAGGTACGTATAGGCGCAAGCGCTGTGGGAAAGACAAGAATAGATCTATATCACTGTGTTGCGTTTATACTAGACGTTGCCACTCCGTTCGTAATACAACATGAGCACGCAGCGCACTCATACTACAGCTATGTTAACAAGCAGTAGCGGAGCGGCTAGCGGTTCTACACCGAACTTAACACACTATGATCAGGAAGAATTCGCCAGCAGCATTGCCACAAGAAAGAGAAAAGCTCGAGCTGATGATTTCGATATTAAAAATCAATTAAAGGATTTTCGGACTGAAATCATGACTTTTTTCAAAGACTTTGCAACCCAACAAAATGAAAATCTACAAAAGATACGGGATGAAATAGAAGAAATGAGGAAAGAGATTCAAAATATAAAACAAGAGACGAATATTTTAGGTACACAAATGTCTCATTTAAATTTAGAGTTAGAGTCAATAAAGAAGGAAAATACACAAACACAAGTTAACATAAAAAATATAAAACAAGATATTTGTGAACTAACAGCAGTAAACTATACTCAGAACCAAGATACAAAACCGCTATTCTTACATCAAGAAAACCTACTTCTCGAGTTTAAAGATCGTAGTGAACGCGAAAAAAACGTTATTATTGTGGGTATACCAGAAATAAATGAGAAGAATACCTACATTAGGCGTAAAAATGACGAGGAAAAGGCTATTACCACAATAAGAACGCTGATAGAAAACTGTCCAAAACCCTCAAAAACAATGAGACTCGGAAAATATATTCCGGACAAAAATCAACCTATAAAAATATGTTTCGACAATACTGACATACCGAAACAACTATTACGCAAAAAAACAGAACTAACAAATAACATCCAAATTTACTCCGATCAAACTCCAGCTCAGAAAAAATTTATAAGGCATTTAAATGAGGAATTAAAGCAGCGAACTGATAATGGGGAACAGAATCTTATAATTAAATATGTCAAAGGAATACCACGGATTACAGAAAAAACGGACCAAAAAAACTGATAAACAATAGAATTAGTGCAAGAACACATTCATCAAGTTATTATGTAGTAAATAAATACGAAGATATTTTCTTACACCCCTCTTCTTTAAGAATTATGTATACTAACCTACGCAGTATACGGACGGTGGGCAAACTAGATGAGATAAAATGCATTTTAAAAGCAATATCAAGGACAACGCATATAATGATTTTTACAGAAACATGGCTACAGTCTGAAGAGGATGCTAAATTATATGAAATACCTAACTACTCACATGTATACAACATTAGATCAAATAGAAAGGGAGGAGGAGTATCCATGTATATACATAAAGACTTAGATTACGACATAGAAGAAAATTTGTATATTAATGGGAATAACTATTTATGGATTTATATAAAGAAATTATCACTACACGTAGGAAGAATATATAAGCCAGGAGAAACTAACCTAAGCCAATTTTTGGAGACTTACTCGGAACAAATAGAACGAAGGAAGAGGGCAATTATATTTGGTGCCTTTAACATCGACCTACTTAGCAAAGACTACAACGTTACGAAATACCTAAATGAAATTCAGGAGGCGGGGTACGAAATATTAAACAAAATCGACAAAACTAACTGCACTCGTGAAACATTCAAAACAAAAACAATTATAGACCATGTCTGTAGTAATATAAATAACAAACCGTTTAATCTATCTATAATTGAATCATCTCTCTCTGACCATAAACAAACACTCTTCCAGCTTTTGCATTCGAAACCTCAAATCAATAACAAAGTAAATTATGAAGCTTTAAATTATGACCAACTTTATAAATCAATGAAAGAATCCAACTATAAGAATGAAAATAATAATTATACATATTTGAATGAATTCATATGCCAGCAAGTTGCAATTAACAAAACACTAAAGACTAAAATCATAAATCCTCCTAAAAAAGACTGGATTAATAAAGACATAATAAATCTAATAAATAAAAGAAACATACTTTGGAAAACAATAAAAATAAATCAACATGATACAGACTTAAAATCAAAATATAATGAAGTGAAAAACAATGTACACAAACTGATCAAAACCGCGAAAAAGAACTACTACTATAATTCATTTAAAGATTGTTCTAATAAGCCCAAAAAGATGTGGGATTTAATTAATAAACTAGCAAGAAATAAAAGTAAAAGCTACAATACCCCCCCTAAGCTCTTATTAAATGCAAAATACATTACAGACGGCTCAAGCGTTTGTGAGGTGTTTAATAATTTCTTCTCATCAATTGGGGAACAATTAGCAAATAATATCCCAAGCAATTATCACTCTAATACCATCAATACCTTAATGTACAAAGAAGACTATACTCACAATATAACTTTATCTAAACTAAAGTTGTGTAGCGCGGAAGAGGTTGGGAAAATCATAGACGGTTTAGACAACAATACTAGTAGCGGAATAGACGGAATTACTACAAAGGCGATAAAATGTATAAAAAGTCATATTCTAGAGAGTTTAACTAACTGTATAAATCAATGTTTAACAGATGGCATCTTTCCGGACGTTTTAAAACTAGCAAAGGTGAGCCCAATTTACAAGTCTGGGACCAAAACCGATCCTGGGAATTATAGACCGGTTTCAATACTCCCAGTAATGTCCAAAATATATGAAAGAATCTTATATAACCGATTGCATGAATATTTGTGTAGTAAAGAATTTTTAATTGAGCAACAGTACGGGTTTCGTGTGAAGTCAAACACCCTGTCAGCCGCCATAGACTTGATAACAAAAATAAAAACAAATATTGATAAAAAACAAATATGTCTAGGCATTTTTATTGATTTAAAAAAAGCCTTTGATACTGTCAGCCACTCACTACTTATTGAAAAGCTAAATAATATAGGTGTTCAGGATATAGCACTAAATATATTCAAGTCGTATCTACACAACAGCTTTCAAATAGTTAAAATGAACGAGTTCAAAAGTAGTCAGCGAAAAATTAATTTTGGAATCCCCCAGGGATCAATACTAGGAAGTCTTCTTTTTTTAATATACATTAATAACATTGTCAATGTCGGACTGACAGGGTATTTCACGTTATACGCTGATGACACATGCCTTTTCTATTTTGGTCACTCAATACATGACATTATTGCTGAAGCACAAGAAGATTTACACAAGCTTAATGAATGGTTTTTATATAATTTGTTAACAATCAACACAAATAAAACATCTTATATGATTTTTGCCGCCAAAAACAAAAAAAAACCCTAATCATAATCCACTAATAATAAACAACTGTAAAATAAATCGAAGCAACAAAGAAAAGTATCTTGGCCTATGGTTGGATGACAAACTAACATGGAGACCACACATTGACTATGTAAGAAGTAAACTTATCCCAGTCTTGGGAGCACTACGCAAAATTTCTAACTGTATACCTCACAAAGTACGCCTCATCATTTACAATTCCCTTGTAAAGTCTCATCTTGAATATCTAATAGAAATATGGGGGTCAGCCGCTAAAACAAACTTAAAACTATTACAAATCACACAAAATAAAATTGTCAAAACATTATACCATCTAGATTATCTCACTCCAACTAAACATTTATACTCTAAAACTAACCTATTTAATATTTCTCAAATATACACATACAATACCTGCATATTAATAAAAAAAATAACTAATAAAAATATACACTCCAAGCTATCCTTTCCTGCTAAAACATATAAATATAATATCCGGAAGAAAAAGCAATTTCAATTAAGTGTACCAAGAACAAACTACGGGAAAAGAAATATTATGTTTGAAGGTGTGCACTTATTTAATAAATTACCAGATGACCTACAAAAATGTAAAAATACAAACTTTTTCAAGATAAAACTAAAAAATCTTTTATTAAAATAAATGTAAAACAATAAATCACAACATAATTCTATCGCAGACTGCATAGGACCACATTAGTGTTAAGAATTATACTGTATTACTTACTAATTATTATCTTAATCTCATTGTAAGTGAACTACCTGTTCTTATGAGAAATAAAGTTCTTTAAACCTAATGATGTTGTCAATGCAGTTAGAATAAAAAGGTTGTATTGTCAGTTTCAATTGAGGGGAGGAAGGTGGGGTCCTTCAAAATCTCTCAGATGTTGGGACGGCACTTCAGAGGTAAAAACTTAGTATCTCAGAGTGACGGTCACGGGAATTCAGTGCATTTTCCTCACCCCAAAAGTGCCTAAAGAAGTTTTTAACTTCAAAAATCATTGCGACGTTCGATAAAGCCTTTTTTAAGTCAATGCGTTGGGAATTCGTTTCATACACACATGTGTGTATATTTACAAAAATTCAAAATTTTAGTGATTTCACTATTAGCAACCTGGCAACATTGGGTATATCGCTTTAGATCAGCGGTTAATGCGACATTTCTGAATTCTAATATTATTAATTACAATTCATTTCGTCCTTAGAAAATAATTCTGGAATCATGCGACAAAAAAGTAAAGTGTATTGTGTTTATTATTGAAAATATATTAAATATTTTCTTTATAAACATGGCCGGATTTTCGCATACGAGTGTCAACTTTGTATAAGCTGATTCGCAAAACCTACCTAAAGTTGACAATGTGATGTTATTAGAGTAAATAGCTTCCAGTACATAATATTGGAGAAATAAGAGTTAAAATCCTGATGTAAGTAGTTTTGCGAACGTGTCTAAATTCATCCTGTTCGTCCATATCAAGATTCCATCAGACGCCGCTACTTCCTTTTAAAACCTGTGTATTTTATTACTATTACTGTCTGTAAATTTCATCCATGTAATAAAACCAGTAATGTTAATTACTTATTTAATTGATAGATGATGATAAATGTATATTTTGTGTTGGAGTCGAAATTCGTCTAAAATGTGCACCTGTTTTATTCAAAAATATCACTAATTTATTAGAAACTGACCAATTATTAGAAAACGATTAATATAATATTAATTACTTATTTGATAATATGGAGCAATCAAATAACCAACAACCTATATTACTTTCTTATTAATTTATAATACAAGTAAAGTGTCTCATATAAATACATACAAATAAAAGAACAGACATAGGATTGCACCACAGTCCTGACCATTGTATAGTGTGTTTGATTTCTAAGGTATCTTATAGGTCTGACCATATACAACAACTTACCGGAAAATATTAAACTCTCCAGTACTTTTAAATATATTCACTTACACATACAGCTTAAAAAGTGGCTAATCGAGCACATCTTCTAAAGGTTGAAGGATTTCATGGAATATGAAGATTTGTGACAAACACCTTATTCGTTGTAAATCTCTTAATAATATCTTATCTATCTTAATAATCTTGATGTGTAACATAGTTACTAATATGTAGATTTATGAGTTAAATAATGACTATGCAAATCATTAAACAGACAATTTATATCAATTGTTTTTTCAGGTCATCCAGAAAGAACTAGCCACAACAACTTTTCTGTACAAACAAGGGTTATGCTTGAACATAGAACTTTATATGAGTTATGCACTGCAGTTTACATGAAAACTTTAAAAAGATAGAGAAAATACCAAATACTCATCATCATCCAAGCGTTAGAAAATACCAAATACTAGCCTGCAGAAAAAAGAAATGGATAAAACTGAACATTTCTGAAAAGATTATATGTCCTAAATTATTATTAATAAGTGTTTTAAGTAAATAAACAAGTTTAACTGCTAAAAGTTATTTAATATTTCATCTTACAAAATAACAAGTCAAAAGATATATCAATCAATTCATATATAAATATATGGCACTCACATATTTATAACTCACAATAGTTTGCTTTCAGTATAGAAAATCATCGAATTCTTATAACTCTTAATGTGAACTCTTAAGCTATAAGCTATATAGTCATTACCTTCTATGTTCATAAGTCTTCAGACAAAATAAAACTGAAATATTTTATGGAGGAATGTTAAATATTCATAATTGTTTACATGAATTATAACCACTAACATCTAGATTTATGTATATATAAAATTAAATTATTCAAAATAGCCATCCTCGTTTTCAATTAATTAATTAATAAGCTTTAAAGGTGTGGGCCATTCTTCTAGGGTGGTTCAAATCTTTTCAATAGGAATCATTTTTGATTTATTGATATGGGCTCGCTTGAGATAAATTCAGATTCTAGTAAATTTTCTGTATGCCATTAGCTCTAATCCAGTTCATAAAGAATAATCCAAAGAATTCAAGTCAGAGTTCAACAATGGCCAATCTTCGCTTCGAACAAAGCCCGGTAAATTGGTTTGCAACCAATTTTAGATAGACTTAGCTTTATGGGAGGGTGCAGAGTCCTGTTGGAAAATCCACTGCTATCCAGCGAATACAGTATCACTTGATAGTTAAATCGTTGCTTCCAATATGTGATTTTGGAAATGTTGCGCCTTGAAGTGACCTCCTCATAGGAAACACCTCATCAAACCATTACACTTCCCTGATGAATGCGCTGGACATTGTGTACAGAAGGCTGGACGCATTAACTTCTGGCGTAAGCCGTATTACCGTACTAAACTTTTCTTCCACTATGATGATCTTCTTATTGGTAAACAGGTTATTTTTGGATCGTATCTCTTGAAAAGGTTTCGACATTATTTCAACCGCAGTTTACGAAAACGCTCGTTTATATTAAGCACTTTTCTTTGACTTTTAGTTTAAGATCATATTTAAGCATTTAGTATACAGATATTTGCTAAATATTGGTCTGAAGAGCTAATTTACATAATTTTATTCTGGAATACGTCGAATGAAATGTTTGTTTATGTTATGTTGTATGACGTAACAATGACATAAAAAAGAAAATGTCGGTCGTTTTGTGTTTTAAAACTGAATGGCTACGGTATTCATATGCATTTCACCAGATGTTAATGACGTCATAGGATTTAGTAAGGTCAAATAAAGGTCAAACGCATTCCTTACAAAATACAAGGAAATCGCTGGCAGAAATGATTAGGAACCATTCCTCAGAGGCCACAATTCTGACCGGAATTCACACTAGTGCAGGGCACGATAGGGCGTCCCCCGCAGGCGACGCTCACCGATGCGCCCCCGTCGGTGTGAACTCTCGCGCATGCGGCGAAGGGGGCCGCCACCCTTCACGCAGCGCCAAACCTGGCGGGTCGAGAGGAGCAGAGTGCCGTATAGGCACGTGGAATGTGAGAGGTGGAATGAAAGATAAGATGGACGAAATGATTGATATAATGCATGAGAGAAGCCTGGATGCCCTATGTCTGACAGAGACAAAGCGGAAGGGGTGCAGCGTCGATGACCTCCCCGGTGGCATGCTTGCTCTGTGGTCCGGCGTGGACCTGGACGAGCGTGCAAGTGGGGGGGTAGGCGTCGTACTCTCATCCCGCTTTGTGTCTGGAGTAAAAGACTATTGTCTGGTGAACCCGAGACTTCTCTGGGTACGTCTAAAACTGGGGATCACGCGAGTTTTTCTGGTCGCAGCTTATGCTCCCGTAAGCTCAGCGGATCCCCAAGAACTCGAGAAGTTTTGGGAGTCTGTGAGAGAAATTCTGGATTTGGCTGAAGGGAACGAAAGATTAATTATGTGTGGTGATCTTAATGGCTGGGTGGGGACCAAACGAGACGGCCTTGAGGCTGTCCTTGGACCCTATGGTGACAAGAGAGTGAATGATGCTGGTAGGCCAATCATAGACGTATGCATGGAAAGAAACTTGCTTGTGTCGAACACCTTATTCCATCATAAGGATATTCACATGTATACATGGGGAATGAATGATCAGAAAAGTATGATTGATCTGATTTTAATAGATAGTCGCCTCCGAAACACAATAATGGATACAAGAGCCTACAGAGGCCCCACTCTTGAAACGGACCACTACCTGGTGATAAGCCGGTTTGTGGGCCTTTTCAAGAAGTGGAGACACTGGCGAGTGCGTACCAATTTCGGGGAGCTTGAAAGAATAAAGTGTGAAAAATTGGAAGATGTTAGTGTAAGGAGTATGTATGCGCGCCTAGTCGAAGAAAGGCTTGCAAAAGCGGACTTCTCCGACTTAGATGTGGATAATGACTGGGATAGTATGAAAGAAAGTATAGTGGAAAGCGCAAAAGAAGCATGTGGATGCGCGAAGAGGCACATAACAACGAAAGGTGATGAATGGTGGGACGCGGATGTTAAATCCAGCGTAGAGAGAAAGAGAAAAGCCTGGCTGGATTATGTTGCTTCTTTGCAACAGAATGACAGTATGAAAGAGATGAAGAAAGAAATTTATCGCCTCTGCAAGAATGAAACCAAAGCTTTAGTGAAAGAGAAGCGCGAAAGAATAAAATTGAAAGAAGAAGAGAAGCTGACGGAGAACTTCGAGGCGAATACCAAACTCTTTTGGAGAGAGGTTAAGAAGTCTCGGGGTTGTTCGTCAGCTTCCAGAATGGAAAGAATAAAATCTAAAGCTGGGGACGTTCTTGCTCACCCACAAGAGGTGTTAGCGCGATGGAGTGAATATTTTAGAGAAATGTATGATAATATCCCGGATGCTGGCACCACGACTGAGTCTGTGACCGACTCCGAGGAGTCAGCATCCGAGATCACTTTGGAAGAGATCGAATGGTCGATAAGAAGTCTGAAAAATGGAAAGGCAGGAGGAATCGATAGTGTGTCTGCTGAGATGATCAAATATGGTGGAACCTGCGTCCGGGACGCTTTCCTGTCCTTATGCAATTTGTGCTGGAGGACGGGAAAGGTTCCCAAGGACTGGAGGCGCGCTGTCATCGTGCCCTTGTATAAAGGCAAGGGGTCACGTATGGAGTGCGCCAGCTACAGGGCCATCAGTTTGATCAGCACAGCATCTAAAGTGTATACGAAGATTATTGAAAAGAGAATGAGAGTGGTATCCGATGGATTATTGTGGGATGCACAAGGTGGCTTCAGAAATGGAAGGGGATGTATGGATCAAGTTTTCTCTCTCCGCAATATCGTAGAGAAGCAGCTGGCTATGGGCCGGAAGGTTTTCTGCGGTTTTGTGGATCTAGAGAAAGCATTTGACAGGGTTGTGCGGAAGGACCTCTGGGACATATTGCCCAGATATGGGATTAATGGCCAACTGATGCGTGCTGTGCAGTCCACTTACGAGGACTGTATGGCATGCGTGCGGCTGGATGGCAGCCTGTCGCCCTGGTTTGACGTCAATATTGGCGTCCGACAGGGCTGCGTGCTGTCGGCTTTGCTGTTCATCCTATACCTGGACGATTGTCTCCAGAGAATAAGATTGATGGATGTTGGGGTGCGGATGAGTGACCTAGTTGTAAGCACCTTGCTTTATGCGGATGATGCCGTGCTTTTAGCCGAATCGCCATCAGAACTGCAAACACTAGTCACAATGATGAAAGATGACTGTCAGGCGAGAGGCTTACATTTGAATGCGAAGAAAACAAAGGTTATGGTGTTTGAAAGAGAAGAAACCAGAACGAATGCAAGGATAATGGTCGATGATGTTATGCTGGAGCAAGTGAATGAGTTTGTATATCTTGGATGTGCTTTTAGCAGGGATGGAAGGTACACCGCTGATATAGAAAGAAGAGTGAATTTGGGGAATAGTGTGAATGGAGCGTTAGGTAAACTTCTAGACGCTAAGAACCTCAGCCAGAAGGCCCAGCTCGCCATACACAACGCGGTGCTGGTACCTACGCTCACATATGAAAGCGAGAGTTGGGTATGGAAGAAAGAGCATGAAAGTAGAGTAAACGCGGTCGAGATGCGAGCACTGCGCAAAATCTGCGGAGTGACGCTTGCGGACCGCGTTCGTAATACCGAAGTAAGAAAGACAGTTGGTCTGAAAGAGAGTGTCGGGGTGAAGGTAAGGAAAGGAATGCTCCGGTGGTTCGGACATGTAGAAAGAATACATGATGAAAGAATGAATAAACAGATATACAATGCAAAAGTGGATGGATGCAGAAGTCGTGGAAGGCCACGACACACTTTCCATGATCAAATTGATCGTGTACTAGCAGAAGGTGATGTTAGGAGCCTTAAGAACAGACGAGCGTGCATGGCAAGAGTTATGAATGTCAAAGAAGCAAGTGAGGTATATAAAATTTTGTAATGGCAAGTATGATAGACATAGAAGTAAGACAAAAATATACATATATTGATATATACATAAATAATAATCATATTAATAATGTATAGAATTACGTAAATATGGGACAGATGAAGATGTTATGATTGACTTTAGAGCCCGAGGTAATAATCCTTCACGAGTCCGTTGAACGCCTGAAGAGACTGGGCACGCCTGATTTTCACAGGTAGCGCATTCCACAGGCACACTGCATGAACTGTGAAGGATTTATTGTAAAATCGCGAGTGATTTACAGGTGTTTCCAGACGTATGTTTTCCGATGATCTGAGGTGATGAGTATGACTAAGGTGTAGATATTTAAAACGCTCCTTGAGATAAGGAGGAGCTTTAGGATTAAATAGTACATTATATAGAAGGGACAGAATATGAGCATTCCGACGAAGACGGACAGGAAGCCACTTGAGTTTAATACGAAATTCTGAGACATGATCATATTTACGCAAACCAAATATGAATCGGATACAAAAGTTATGGAGTCACTCAAGCTTATTAAGTTGTCTTTCGGTGAGATCAAGATAGCTGACATCGGCGTAATCTAAGATTGGGAGTAGGAGATATTGTACAACTTTAATTTTAGTGGTGTGAGGTAAGAAGTTTCGCAACCTCCTTAGTGAAGCTGCTGACGCAAACAACTTTCAACTGACTTCTTTTAGTTGGGGATCCCAGGATAGAAAGTTGTCAATGTAAATTCCCAGGTCCTTCACTTTTTCGCAGAAAGGAATGGTAACACCATCAAAAAGAACTTGGGGTAGAGTAGGAAGTTCAACTTTAGGAATCATCCTGGAGCTACCCACAACAATAGTCTGAGTCTTAGATGGATTTACAGTCAGTCCAAATGCCCTACTCCAATCTAATATATGCCGTAAGTCTTGGTTTGTAAGGTCAACAGCTTCACCTACTTTGTCAATCGAAGCATGAGTATAAATTTGAAGGTCATCTGCATAAAGGTGGTAGGAGCTTTGAAGGTTATGAGAGATAGAATTGATAAAAATGGCGAAGAGCAATGGAGATAAGACGCCACCCTGTGGTACACCAGCAGAAGTATTGCACCAAGTGGAGAATACATCCTTAGTGCGTATACGTCGCTGGCGACCAAACAGGTAACTGCGAAACCACTCAACTGCCGTCGGAGATATGTTAAGAGTGCTTAATATTGCAAGTAGTATATCAAAGGCTACAGTGTTAAATGCATTAC
This sequence comes from Dendrolimus kikuchii, assembly GCA_019925095.2. Lineage (NCBI taxonomy): Eukaryota > Metazoa > Arthropoda > Insecta > Lepidoptera > Lasiocampidae > Dendrolimus > Dendrolimus kikuchii. The sequence continues at coordinate 341,053 of JAHHIN020000030.1, forward strand.
TAAAATCTAGTAAAGTCAGTACTGTAACTTTGCCTAGCTCCATAGCTTGTCTGATATCATCGGTAACTTTAACTAGAGTAGTAGTAGTACTATGCCCCGGTCGAAAGCCAGATTGGAGAGGATTAAAAAGAGAATGAGCGTTAAGAAATTTGGAAAGCTGGCTATTAATTAGACGTTTGAGGACTTTGGAGAGGAAGGGTAGGATGGATATGGGACGGTACTCAGAATAAGAAGCAGGATTTCTTGTTTTAGGAACTGGTATAATTTCAGCTTTTTTCCAAGAATTACGGAAGCAGACCCAGGACAAGGAATGATTAAAAATATGTGTTAGAATAGGAAGGATTATATCAAGGATGGAAAGGATCATATTACGGCTTATGCTGTCACTACCAACTGCTTTAGATGTTATGGCTAAAACACTCTTCTTAACATCACAATCAGCAAGTTGAGTAAAAACAAATTGGGGATAGTCAGGGGCTGGGAGAGTTGAAAGGTAAACTAATGTACTTATTTTTGTGGCTATATCAAAGCCAACTGACGATGAGAAATGTTGATTAAGAGAATCTAAATTTAATTGTGTATCAAGAGAACAATTTTTTGTTTTCCCAACCCCTAAAGACTTAAAAAACTTCCACACTTCGTGTGGGTCATTGTTTTTGATAGATTCATGAATATGGCGTCTTTGAGCATCTCTACACACCTTATTACAGTAATTCCGAAGCTGAATATATTTTTCCCGATTAAATGAATCTGGGCGACGAGCATACTTAGTTTTTGCTGCAACTTTCCTACACAGCAAAAGTTTAATTTCTTTAGTTAGCCATGGCGCGGGTAAATGCTTGATCTTGACAGGTCTGACGGGGGCATGTGTGACGTATGAAGTTATCAGATTGGAAGTCAATATGAAAACTTTCTCATCAAGTGAGTCACTTTCCAACAACAGTATCCAATCAATGTCACGTGCATCCCTTTGGAGATTGTCAATATCCACACCACAAAAATTTCGCTGCAGAAGAGTTTTAGTCCGGGATTTAGGTGTACGTATTTGATAAGAGAGGAATAACAAATCATGGTAAGAGAAAGCATCAGCAGGACATTTTCCATTCTTAGCTATGTGATTAGGACAGGATACAAAAATAAGATCAAGTAAGGAAGGCGTGCAATTAGGGAAATGATGCGTGGCACTTAGAGGAAGAATGGCGAGGTTACAGGGTTCAGTAATTGATTTGAGGGAAAAAGAACTTGTATCTTGTTTTAACAAGCAAGTATTGAAATCGCCCATAACAATGGAGTGGGTGTAGGAAGGTAAAACATTTTCAAGAAAGGTTTCAAAAGACATGTATAAGTTAACATGCAGGGAAAGGCTGTAGTAAACGCCCAGTAAGAGTTTAACGTGCCTAATATCGACTTCAAGAAAAATATATTCCCCGGTATTTGGAGGAGTCGGCTGCGGCGATGTGTAAACTATTTTAAAAGGAATGTCTTCACGAAGGTATATGGCTACGCCACCACCGGCACCAGAAACTCGATCGTTACGTATGAGTTTGAAATTAGGCAAATTATAAGAGATAGAAGGCAGACAGGGTTTTAACCATGACTCGGATATTAGAATAGCATGGAGATTGTTACAGCCGAATGTCGCCATAATATCTGAGAAATGTGCCGGAATGCTTTGATGCGTTTATATGGACAGCATTAAAATTCTCAGGGACATCGGAAAAATTCGCTCGGTATTCGCTTCGTTCGGTAGACTGACAGAAGAAATATTCACACTCAATGTCATCAGGAGACTGAGTGGGCGGATTATCTAAAGGAGACTCATCAATATAGCAAAACCTTTTAATAAGCATGTCAAGTGAATCCTGGTTAGTAGGCATAGTACTGCAATATACTATGGTTTTGTCTTTGCGAGTGCATGTAGCGGGAAGAGTGGGTACAGTACCCATAATAACATAACCTAAAGCAGTTTGTATAGCGGGCGGAATCGCAGTATTATATTGTATTACACCTAGGAACAATTGTGAGAATATAGAAGCACCAATCAAAACATCAATATGAGCTGGCTCATAGAACTTGTCATCGGCCAGCAGCAAATCTTGCAAAAAAGCTAAAGCGGAAACATCCACCGGCACAGATGGCAAATTATCTTTTCGCGGTGGTGCGTACTCGTCCCCGCGATTGAGGTTTGGGGTAATTTAAAAGTCAATTGTTAGAATTTAAATTTATTAGCCCAAAAGCGCCAACCTTACTCACGCACGGGTCGGCTCGCAATGGCCGCCCGCCTTTCATACTTCTCGCACGATGCATTCTGCTTACCTAGCATTCCGCCTTACACGCTTACATGTTCCCTACACTACATCCCCCAAATTTTCCCAAAATTTTACAATACAATTATTTGTTACAACACATTAAAACATTAGCAATAAAATTCAATGACACATAGATAGAAAAAAAATTGATTACATATGTTTGTAACTGTTACAATAATAATATTTTGCAAGAATGTATTTACCAATAATTACAATACCTGAGCATTCTTGATCAAGGTACACCTTTGATATATTCCGTCGTATGCAGTTCGGTGTAATAGTTATTTGATACTCAGAAAAATAAAATTATTTACTTATAAAATCAAAGTTCATTTGTTGAAATGTAAACTTAGGGATTTAGTTCTATATAAGGCTGGTTACATACTATAAATTAAAAGTAACACGTGGCTTAACTATGCGACCGCTCCTAGTTTTCTTAATATTAATATTCTTATCACTAGTATTTCTTAATAGGCTATCGGTACTAGGTATAATGCTAGAATGTTTGTTGGCAGCTGAATCATGTTTATGTTCAAATTTAGCCTTTGCAAAATTGTTCCCGTTTTGTTCATTAATTAAATATGCTGGTTTTAATCTATCTATTGACATATTAAGCTTCCTGTTAGGTGATTGCAACATAAATGTTTTTGTATTTCGCTCTAAAACAGGGTAAGGTGCCTTCATATATGGGTGTCAATGGCTTACGAATAGCATCGTTACGGATAAAAACATGTTTACATTTATTAAGATCGTCATGTACAAATAATGTTCGTGAGTCTCGCATATCGTGTGAAACGGGCTTTAAGTTACTTATTGTGTTTTTCAATTTACTTAGTAATACGTCATCGCTAATACTTGGGTTATCAGGGATATTATAAAAATCTCCTGGTAGCCGAAGTGTTTTCCCGTACACATATTCTGCGGAACATACACCATTGTCACTTCTACATGCTGCGCGTAACCCTAGTAGTACAGTTAGCAACTCATCACACCACGATTTGTTATCTATAAGACGCGCAGTTAGTGCTGAATTCATAGACCTATGCCAGCGTTCCACAATGCCATTGCATTGTGGGTGGTATGGTGTAGTACGCGACTTTTTAATACCCATATATTTCATTAACTGTGCGAATAGCGAACTTTCGAATTGACGACCTTGATCGCTCGTTAACTTAACAGGACAGCCGAATCGAGTGATCCATGTTTCATAGAAAACTTTCACTACCGTTTCGGCTGTTATGTCTCATATTGGAATGGCTTCAGGCCAACTAGTGGTACGGTCGATCATTGTTACGCAGTACTTATATCCATCTTGAGATGTTGGTAAAGGTCCTATAATGTCAATGTGCACCTGCTGAAATCTATCAACCTCTGAAAATGGTTGTAAGTTTGACACGGTGTGTCTATGCACTTTTGATCTTTGCCATTGTATGCAAGTTTTGGCCCATTGTCCTACGTCACGATTTAAGCCTGGCCAAAAAAATCGTTGCGCGATCAATTTTCGCGTTGCACAAATACCGGGATGACTGAGATTATGTACCGAATCGAAAGCTAATTTTCGAAAATTTTCAGTTACGTAAGGTCTACAAGTACTAGTTAAATTTTCGCAATAAAGAGGTATTTCAGAATTCGGAATAAAACATTTCTTTAAACTAAAATTATTATTTGTCTCTTCTAGTAACTTATTTAACTCTATGTCCGTACTTTGAGACAGTGCTAATTCTGAGAAATCAATTGCACCTGGGCAGTGTATGGTTTCAATTCGCGATAACGCGTGCACCGCTGCATTCCTTTCGCCTTGTATGTACCTAATATCTGTTGTAAATTCACTAACAAATAATAATTGTCTAGTCCGTCTCGGTGTTTCACAATTACTTTCTAACTTATTAAATGCATATATTAAAGGTTTGTGATCTGTAAATATGGTTAACTCATTTCCTTCGAAAAGATAGCGGAAATGTTTAATGGCCATATAAATTCCTAATAACTCTCTATCATATGTGGAGTACTTTTGTTGAGCTTTGGCATACTTCTTAGAAAAGTATCCCAAGTGTTGCCATAAACCGTTAACTTGCTGTTGCAATACCGCTCCTGCGCATGTATTTAATGCGTCAGTCATGAGTGCTAAAGGTACTTGTGCTACAGGATGCGCTAACGAGACAGAGTTTTTCAAACTGTCTTTACACGTTTAAAATGCTTGTATTGCGTCATCGTTCTACTGAATAATAGTTATATCTTTGCGTTTAGAACCTTTTAAAAATTCGTTTAATTTTGCCTAATGTGTGGCGGCGTTGGGTATACTTACTCTATAAAAATTCACCATGCCCAAAAATCGTCTTAGTGCTTCTATGGTTTTTGGTAACGGGTATTCTATAATTGCCCTAATTTTACTGATAAGAGGACGAATTCCATAAGTAGACACTTCGTGTCCCAAAAATTCAATGTTAGGTTTACAAAAGTCACTTTTAGCGATATTTATAGTAATACCATACTTTCTAAATCTGTCAAAAACTCGACGTAAATAAATTTTGTTTTGTTCTATACTGTCACTAGCAATGATAAAGTCGTCAACAAAGTTGAATAGGAAATCTAGGCCTTGTAACACATTATGGTTCATAAAACGTTGGAAAGTTTGACTAGCGTTTCGAAGACCGAAGGTCATACGCGGGAATTCAAACAGACCAAAAGGTGTTATAATAGCAGTTTTTTCAATGTCCTCCTTAGCAACTTTGATATAATGATAGGACTTTTTTACCTGCCAATATGTAGGTGAAGTCGTGTAGACGAGGAACAGGATACCGATCGGGCTTTTTGATGGCGTTGAGCCTCCAGTAGTCTCCGCACGGCCGGATGTCTCCATTTTTCTTCGCGACCACATGTAACGGGCTGGACTATTCCCTTTTGGATGGTCTGCAGATGCCCATCTCTTGCATCATCCTAAATTCTTCCTTTACCTTGTGATACCTGTGAGGAGGAAGAGGTCTAGCACGTGCGTGTGCAGGTGGACCTGTAGTTTCGATATGGTGGTAAATAGTACTACTGCTATCGGTATCTGAGTCAATGTTATGAAATGGAATAGGCTTGGTTATGTCTGCGTACTCAGATAACATTTCGTATAAGGGATGATTGTTGCCCACTGTATTTACTGACGGTTCCCTATGCATGATTAAACTGCCAAGTGTTAATAACTTTGTTTGCTGATCAATTAATTTTTGTGCACTTAAATCTAATAATAATCTATAATGACGTAAAAAATCTGCGCCTAGAATAGGCTGTTTTACATTTGCTATAATAAATTTCCATTGAAAATGTTTTCTTAGCCTAAGATTTAATACTAAATGTTTAGTGCCGTATGTATGAATTTCAGTCCCATTTGCTGCAAATAACTTATAATTCGTAGGTTGAGTTACATAGTTATAACGCTTTTTCACGGGTATAACCGATACGTTGGCGCCGGTGTCTACCAGAAAACGCATGCTGTAGTTGACATCCGTAACACACAGGTGGTGGCTTGACGTATCGATGTAGTTATCCGCCGCTGTCTGCACCGATCCTAGTTTTCCGCATTGCGAGATTCCGGACCTCGGGGTTCCATATTCGCCGATCCATTGTTCCAGTTGCATGGTTTAATGCATTTCTTAGCTCGGTTTCGGAAGCGAAAATGGTAGAAGCATAACCAGTCTGCATTCGAAGGGTTGCGCCGTTGCGCTGACGTTTCACGTTGCCGGTTCCTAGAATTGCTCCGCTCTCTTTGATAGCGAAAATATCGGTTTGGCGTTCTTCTTCTGCTTAACTCGTCGACCCTCTGGTTGAGTTTAGCAATTTCGGCTATCACTCGGTCACTGCTGGAAGTGGTTCCTGCTGTTTCTGTTACCTGGTGAATGGTGTCCCCACTTCCCGACGTTTTCATGACGCTGTCTGCTGATTTTGCCAATTTATCCAGATGCGCTACTTCGCTGATCGTTAAGATTGCTCGTACTGCTGGTGGAAGGTGTCCAGTCCACATAATAAGCAGAGTTTGTTCCGGGAATTTGTCCTGTGCTAAGTCTTTCATTTTTCGCAACAGTTGTGAAGGTTTTTGATTGCCAAGGTCAACTTCAAAACAAAGAGCCCCCCTGATCGTTCCCGAACCGCGTACTGTCTCATTCTGAACGACTCCCTGTTTCAATGCGAAGAGCTTCAATGGGCAAATCGCTCCAAACCACTTCAAAACAAAGAGCCCCCCCTGATCGTTCCCGAACCGCCTACTGTCTCATTCTGAACGACTTCCTGTTTCAGTACATCGAAACGATGCATCCTCGAAACGTGAACGTCACTTCTGCAGCAACCCGCCCAAATTGCGATACACCACCCCTTCGAAATATATCAACCTCCACACCACCGCAGCACCACTTCCGCGACCAGAAACCACATCTTCAAGACCCATCAACACCCACTAAACATTATGCATGCACAGCTCAAACACCGTTTTTCCTGGGATAATCAACATAAGTGCATCTCTACACCCATACCTCATCTATACCAACCAGAGCTCAACTTATGCCAGTTTTTTTTTATTACGTATAGGTTCGCGTTTGACCATTATCTCGCTCTATTTGAGCGGAGATATGGTCTAAGATCGAGCACGCTTACCTAGAAGGTACCTATTCACACGAGACTTGAAGACACCCAGGTTGTAGGTTTCGGGAAAAACAGACTCCGGCAGTGAGTTCCATTCCTTTGCGGTGCGCATAATAAAGGTGGACTCAAAGCGCTTTGTTCGTATAGGTGGTATGTCCACCATATAGCGGTGCCGCATGCCAGTGCGCCTGGTTGTCCGATGATGGAAGGGAGACGGCAGGATGAGATCGAAAAGCTCCAATGCACACTCTCCAGAATGTATCCGATAGAAAACCGACAAGCCGGCAACCCTGCGTCAATGTTCGAGACTTTGTAATTTGTCATTAAATAGCTGCTCGTTGCCTATCAACTTCCTGGCTCTCCGCTCAATCGATTCTAGTGCCTCGAATTGGTATTTAGCTGAGCCATCCCAAAAATGAGAACAGTACTCCATACATGCCCTTATTTGTGCTTTTTACAGCATCAGCAACTGTTCTGAACTGAAGTACTGCCTCACCTTTGATAGTATGCCCAGCTTTTTAGCTGCAGTTTGGGCTATAGACTCGATGTATGAGCCGAAATTGAGACTAGATATTAGAGAGATACCAAGAAGTTGAAGCGCGTCGGTCACCGGCACAGACACATCCCGAAAAGTAGGAGTCTAATCATAGGAACTCTTTTTTGCGGTGAAAAGACACGCCTGAGTTTTAGAAGCATTAAACGAGACTAGATTGGCGTCGCCCCAGTCAGAAACTGCCCTTAAAGTCTCGTTCAACCGCTCCACCATTGTCTCTCTGAGAGCGTGGGTCTCGGATCTAACAGCCTTCGCGCTGGATGTGTATCTCTCAACAACGGTGCTATCGTCTGCATAACCAAAAATTCCGGGCTTGAGCAGGTCGTTGATATGAAGCACAAAGAGCGTTGTAGAGAGAACCGACCCCTGAGGAACGCCGGCATTGATTACTATAGGTTCGGAGGAGTAGCCATCTATAACCACTTGTATCGATCGGTTCCTCAGGAAGTCTGATATCCAGGCGTAAAGACCATCCGGTAGACCGTACGCTGGGAGCTTGCCTATTAGGCTGTCGTGCCAAACTCTGTCGAAGGCTTTCGAGATATCTAGAGATACCGCAAGGGCTTCCCCATACTTCTCGATTACCTCACTACAGATGTGTGAGACGTACGCTAGAAGGTCTCCTGTCGATTGGTTTTGGCGAAATCCGTGTTGTCGATCGCTCAGAATGTCGTTCCCTTCTAGGTACGTCAATAGCCTGACGTTCAGTATACGTTCCATACTTTTACAATAATGGATGTAACTGAGATGGGCCTGTAGTTGGTAGGATCAGCACGACTGCCTTTTTTCGGTACCGGTTGTACATTTGCAAGCTTCCAGGAATTTGGTACTTTCCCAGTACTCAAAGAGAGGCGGAACAGGCGTGTCAATACAGGTGCAAGCTCAGGTGCACAGTTTTTTAGTACTATTGCTGGAATTCCGTTCGGGCCACTGGCTTTATTCACGTCTAGACCACGCAATGTTTTACGGACCTCAATCTGACGGATGCGTATTTCAGCTATAGATGTTTCGCATTGACGTATAAGTGGAGGTAATGCATTTTTAGGGTCAAGGCGTGGATTTCTCAGCGAAGAGGGTCGCAAATAAGTTTGCCTTATCCTCAGCGGAGTGGGCCAGTAATCCATCTGCTCTCAGCAGTGGGGGTAGCGAGGGGCGACAGAAGTTTGATTTAACCGACTTTGCTAGGGACCAAAAAGCTTTACTACCAGTCGGGTATGACGCTAGTTTGCTCTCTATTTTGCCTATGTGATTGAATCTAGCTCTGTGTAGTAATTTTTTGCACGATTTGGCAGCCCTGTTGAAGGCCCTCTTTTTTCTTCTAGATCTCCAGCTTTACATCTGCGAGCATCAACCCAGGCTAAGTAGGCTTGGTGCTTAAATAACTCTGCATTTTTACATTCAGTACTGAACCAGGGTTGAGCTTTGACTGACAAACTCGAATCAGAGAATGGAATATGATATTCCATTCCCTGTCGTATCACGTCAGCCACCGCTTCCGCACAAGCTGAAGAGTCATGAGAAGAGAAGCATATAGACTACCAAGGATAAGATGCATAGAATGACCGCATCTCATCCCAATCTACTTCCTTGTAATGCCATATTCGCCGCGAGCTATTACAGCTGGGTTCCGGAGGCGAATATACCGTTACAGCCTTTATCAGACAGTGGTCAGAAGTGCCTAACGGCGATGAAATTGAGACCGAGTATCTATCTGGATCGTTGATTAGCAGAAGATCCAAGCAATTGGCAGTATGACCTTCAACATCAGATATCCTAGTTGCCCCTTGGACCAGCTGAGTGAGATTAAACGCTATCGTAAATTTTCGCATCTCTCGGCCAGCGTGATCGGTGAACTGGTATGGGAATAGCCACTCTTGATGGTGGGCATTAAAGTCCCCCAGAATCACTAATTTGGCTGTAGGATACTGTTGTGTAATAAACGTCTCACCTCAATGTGCTAATAACCGGCTTTTACTTCGCACGCATCCCGCTCTCGAATGTAACAGTGGCGACGAGTTGGGTTACCCGCATCACGAAAAACAGTTATGGCTCAATTCGGAATTCTTACGAGTTTTGACCATATTTCGCAGTCTTGGCCTACATATAAGGATCGATTAAATCAGTGGTTTATCGCGAATGATGTGGAAAAAGATGTCAAAAAGAAGGCCGTGCTTCTTAGCGCACTCAACGATGGCACATATAAGCTCGCATCAGATTTGGCTTTACCGAAGGATTTGCAGCAAGTGCCGTATGAACAAATAGTCAATTTGTTGGACAACCATTTCATACCGAAGAGGAAAGGATTCGGGAATCGTTACAATTTTTATACGGCCGTGCAAGACGACGATGAATCGTTTGCACAATGGGCAGCCCGCTTACGCGGCCTGACAGCGACTTGTAACTTCCAGAACGTCGAAGAAGCCCGTGACAGGTTCCTGATGGGCATGCGGCCAGGAACTGAACAAGAAAAACTATTCGCTCAAGACATCGCAGAGGTCACACTGGCAAAAGCGGTGGAGATAGCGGACAGCGTGAGGAACGCACGCGCGGCCACGGGGTCCGCGGTGGCGGCGGCGCAGGCCAGCGAGGCCGCGCCCGCTGCTCAGCTGTTCAAGATAGCTAAAAAGCCGAAAAATACAGTGCAGTGTAAAGCGTGTGGTCTACGAAATCACTTATGGTCGGAGTGTCGTTATTCAAATTATAAATGTAAAAAGTGTCACAGAAAAGGCCATTTACGCAGAATGTGCACCCAAATAAATTTCGTCGAAAACGAAGATACGCTCGTCGAGCGATCGATGATCGATGATCGATGCTCGACGATGACGGTGAGTTGTTCCAAATTTGTTCACATGCAGGAGAACCCATGACCGCTGTGGTTTTAGTAGAGGGATTTGAGTTAAAATTTCAAATCGATAGCGGATCTGCGGTCACTGCCATTTCTGACGCAGATTATATGAAATTCTTTGAGAATGTGCCATTAATAAACACTAAGAAACGTCTATACTCCTACACAGGAACTAGCATCAAGTCCTTAGGGGTAGTGCGTTTAAATTTTACGTATGGAGAAATAACTCATACTTTAAATGTGTTTGTAATTCATAATGGAGGACCACCGCTTTTAGGTCGTGATTTTATTGCTAAATTTAACCTACAAATGTTATCAATGAATTATTGCGATAAAAGTTATAAGTTATTGGAGTAGTTACAGTCTTGTTACCCAAAAGTGTTTTCCGCTGAATTAGGCAAATTTAAATTGCATAAAGTCAAATTACATTTAAAGGAAAATGCAAAACCCATTTTTATTAAAGCGCGGCCCGTACCTTACCCTTTAAAAGACAAAGTAGACATAGAAATCGATTGGCTTATACAATTAGGCATTTTGAAACCGGTTTCTTATGCCGAGTACGCTTCACCGATCGTGCCGGTGTTAAAGCGAAACGGGTCGATAAGGTTGTGCGCAGATTATTCGGGTACAATAAACAAACAACTTAAGGTAGACCAGTATCCCTTGCCCACTGCACAAGAGTTGTTTGCGAAGCTACATGGGGGTCGGCTGTACAGCCAATTAGACCTCTCACAAGCTTATTCTCAGCTGGAACTGGACGATGAGTCACAGCGCTATACTTGCATTAATACCCATCGCGGGTTATTCCAGTTCACGCGTCTAGTGTTCGGGTTGGCCTGTGCGCCTGCCATTTTTCAACGTACTATGGAATGCGTATTGTCAGGTATCGATGGAGTCCTGTGTATGCTGGATGATATATTAATAAGTTCCGTTGATTATGCGGAACATGTACAAAGATTACATCTAGTATTAAAAAAATTACAAGATGTGGGGTTGACCGTACAAAAAAACAAGTGCGAGTTTTTCAAAGACCAAGTCGAATATCTTGGTTACACAATTAATAAACATGGACTTAAAAAATCATTAAAAAAGGTAGAAGCAGTTATGAACGCCCCCGTGCCGAACAACGTTAATAAATTACAATCATTTTTAGGCCTTGTAAATTATTATCGCAACTTTATCCCTAACGCGTCTTCTATGCTCAGTCCTTTGTATGACTTATTGCAAAAGGGTACTAAATGGGTTTTGGGTAAAGAGCAACACGAGGCATTTGTCGCGGTAAAAAAATGTTTGTCATCGGAACAAGTGCTCGCGCATTTTAACCCCCGCGCGCGCGTCATCTTAACCGTGGACGCGTCGCCGACGCGCCTGGTCGCCGTGCTATCCCAAGTCGACGCCGATGGCGTGGAGCGGCCGGTTTCGTCCGCATCGCGCACATTAAATAAAGCGGAGAAAACCTACGCTCAAATTCAAAAAGATGCGACCGCCATCATTTTTGGAGTACGACGGTTTCACCAATACTTATACGGCAGATCGGAACCTTTTATTTTGCGTACGGATCACAAACCTCTCCTTTCAATTTTCGGCCCACATCGTGGTATCCCAGACGTGTCCGCAAATCGCCTGCAACGGTATGCGTTGTTTTTAAGCGCATATAACTACACTACAGAATACATACGTAGTTCAGAAAACAGTGCCGATTATCTGTCGCGAGCCAGCATTGCTATACCGCAGTGCGTGGAGGCAGGTGACAAGGACGGATGTATCGTAGAAGATCGTGCGTCTTATGTTAATTTTGTCATTGATCGTAGCTTACCGATAACGCATTCAATTCTTTGTAAAGAAACTCCAAAAGATATGCTATTGAAGAAAGTTAAATCGTACATTTTAAACGGATGGCCTCCAAAAATTCGTGACACGGAATTAAAACCTTTTTTTCTCTGTAGGTACGAACTAGCTTATGAAAATGAATGCATAATGCGCGGTCATAAAATAATAATACCCACTTCATTGAGAAAACAAATATTATCCGAACTGCACAAGTCTCATATAGGGATCTGTAAGACCAAAGCGGAAGCGCGTAGTCGATTTTGGTTTCCAGATATGGATAAAGCAATAGAGCAAATGATTAATAGTTGTAAAATATGTATTCAATTAAGGCCACTGCCTCCGAGAACAGGCCTCGCAGTATGGCGTTTTCCCCCCCACCCATTTTTTAGAATTCACATAGATTTTCTAGGTCCGATCTTCAACATTACTTATTTTGTAATAGTAGATGCACATACTAAACGGGTTGAAGTGTATAAAATGAATTCTATGTCCACGTCAGCAGTAATATTAAGGTTAGAAGATTTTATATCTAGATTTGGGCTACCTCACACGTTAGTTAGTGATAATGGCACAGCGTTTGTTTCTCAGGAATTCAAATCGTTTTGTGACAGCAATGGTATATCACATGTGACTTCACCTGCTTACCACCCGGCTAGTAACGGTCAGGCAGAGAGCTACGTTAAGATTGTCAAAAAGGGAATAAAATCGAGTATTTTGGCAAATAAACAGTCCTGCAATCAACAGGCGGCTCTACTAAAATATTTATTTGATTATAGAAACTCTGTTCATTCGACAACGGGCTCTTCGCCTGCTCAGTTGGTGTTCGGCCGTAAACTCCGCTCGCGTTTAGATTTATTGTCAGGAGCGTCACCGTCCTCGTCTGGCTCACTCGCTGACCGGGTTCGCAACAAACAGTGTTTACAGAGTAACAAATACCGGAGCACAAATAAACAGTCTTTCACACCAGATGACAAAGTAATGTTTAAGAGGCCACAGACAATATAAACACCTGGGGCACGGGAACAATTATGAAAAGACTGGGGAAAGTGGCTTATATAATAAAGGACAGTTTGACTTCCCAATTATTTAAAAAACATAAAAACTAGTTGTGGCGGCATGAAGACATACAAGACGATAAAGGTCCCAAAAGCGCTACTGATTTGGAGGAATTTGAGGGAAATGCAACACTTTCACCAGGCACCCTTACTTCGAGCCAGGTCAACCAGTCTCCGCTGAGAGATAGAACTCAGCCACTGAGCCAAACCCCTCATGTTGATCTCCCTATCAACATTCCACCAGGTAACGAGAGTTCTCACGAAGAAACTGCATCGGTTCTTCCTAGTGGAAATCAGGCCCGTATAAGAAGTCAGGCCAAATCTTTTCGGGCATTGCCAAGGGTGAATTATAAGCCTTTCTTTTCTTTAAATTTGTAAATTGTTTTTTTTTTAATATTTTAATTGTCTTTGTTAGTTGTAAGTTTATTGTTTGTTATCAGAGTATTATTATTATTAGTAGTAGTATTTTATGTAAGAAACTGAGGGGAGGAATTGTTGTGTAATAAACGTCTCACTTCAGTGTGCTAATAACCAGCTTTTACTTCGCACGCATCCCGCTCTCGAATGTAACAGATACTTTCGTTGACCGGTCTCGGCCGCCTCGCTAAGATGTTCAATGAGCCTGGTCGTCTCCCGATCACCACTGTGTGTCCGGTAAACACAAGCATAAAGAATTTTCTCCAAGCCTGTGTCCACTAAAACCCATATAGTAGAGAAACTGGGGTCTTCGAGGAGTCGAAGACGCCGATAGCAGATGTCGTCGCGAGCATACATACATACACCTGCTCGTGGCTTGAAATTGTGCTCTAGGGTAAACCCTGGGTATGAAAGATACGCCACGTCTGACGGCGGACCTATCTGCGTCTCCGAGAGGAATAAGAGATCCGGTTTTTCTGTCTCAAGATGATGGTGGACAGAGACGAGATTTGAGTGCAGACCTCGAATATTTGAGAGGTGCACTTTTATCGAGAGAGAGTGCAGCCGCTGTTTGCTATTCGTGATCCAGAACCAGTAATTCCAATCTACAACAACGACGCGAAACCAGACCTCCGAGACCCATCAACACCCTCTAAACACTATGCACGCACAGCTCAAACAACGGAAAACCAACATAACTGCATCGCTTTTTGCGGTTAGTAAACTCATTTCCCCATACATTTTGTATGGAGAATACACTTTTTTCATGTGTGAGTTAGAACCGTCAATTTCTACCTAAAATTCAGTTATCAAATTAACGTAATCCAGCATAGATTAGTAAAATTTAAATGTAGCGATCATGTATGAATACTTTCTCCAAAGGAAATACTGGAGTGCGGAAATAATTCAAAATTGTTAAAGTTAATATCATCAATAACCTATCACCTGTGAGATGAATAGCAGCGCCTCCATCTTGGGAGGATTTTATGAGTATGAATTACAAAATGGAAAAAGTATTGTTCTTGTAAAGTGGTTCAGTATAAGTTGGATAAATAAAGAAAACAACATACAATAAATATATATTTTATTTCAGCCTGTATTACATTTGCTTATAACAGTACAGTACTACAATATAAAACTTATTATTAACTTATCACTCAACTGTTATCAACAGATGACACCCTGTTACCGGAAAACACCTCAATTCTTGTAGTCGGTAAACTACATTTTATATACTGAACCAGCTAACATCGCTTTTTATGGATTGTGGTGTTGGAAAAATATGTGTTAGACAAACGGAGTTCTTAAGTCTGCAACGCGTTAATGATGAGGTTATTAGTCATGGAGCACTTTGGTTAGAACTTATGGTAGATAGGCGCATTACATAGGGATGTACGTTTTAGTAATGAAACAGTGTTTCCAAAATATTTTTATTTTTATTTTATAAGAAATAACACTTATCAATATCTCTATGCCCCCACGCTAATGTATTATATCTATTATCAGGGAAGGGAAATCGTTTATCATCAGAGTTACTTAGAGCTAGCTTATTAATAGTTTGCGCTTTACTGCGTATTACATTAATTGTACTATACTGCATAGAACTTGTATCATTCTAACAACTGAGAAAATTTTCTTTAAGCATCTCATCTCTCACAACATTCTTTCTAATCCCTTTTATTTTCTTTATCTCCTCCCCGTTTTCCTTCCTTATATAATAACATTTCGATCTTATGCCTGTAAATTCTTTAATAATTTTGTTAGAGCATTCATGTTTAAACATCCCTACCACTTTTTTATTCAATAATGGTAAATTATTTATGTTGTTAACAGGCATAATGTATCAAATCTACTCGTCAAGTCCGGTCTGATATCCTCATAAAAATTATCAGTTTTAATATTGTAAACAAAGGAATCGGTATCAGTATATAAGAGACTCACATTCTTCCCATACTTAGGAATCATATAATCGTAGTGATAAGAGTACATTAGAGTTTTACTCAATTCTAAGACGCAAAACCCTAAGTAAATGGGTTTGTTATAATTTACGCTATTCCTCCTCATTTGTATGATGGTAAGTTCTTCATCGATAATGGTACAACTATGAAAATTTAATTTGCTAATTAAAGCGCGCGCGCCTGATCTCTTCCCATGATTCTCCCGCTTATTCACAATACGAACATCAACCCTTTTATCAACATTCTCCATAGTCTTACCGAATACCGCATTATTCATCAACTTAAAAAAGTCTTTTTTAAAATGCGTTTTTCGCTTTTTTAAAATTTGAGGGTTTATTCGAATCATAATCATGTAAAATTTATTATTTGCCGATGCATATTTTCCAGAACATTGACTCAGCCCTCCTCGTACTCCATCTATAAAGAACTGTAGCGGGTCTCCGACAGGGCTTTCGGTGGAAGCCTGTAGGAGGCGCTGGCGGGATATGCCGGTGGAAATAATACACCAGTCACTCTTACGGTTCACGTCGTTTATTTGAACGCTACTGAGTTGTATTTACAATCAAATAACCATTGGCTATATTAAAGCCGTAATCGGTACACTCGTACGTTAACTAAGTTGTATAGACTCTAACCCGCTGACTACTAATTTTAATACACTGACTTGCAATACACTATTAGACACAGTAACCCGCTCTCTAGTTACTGATTATACACACACTGGTAATACACTTAATACAGTAACCCGCTCTCTAGTTACTGATTATACACACTCTCGTAATACACTGACTGACAATACACTATTAGACACAGTAACCCGCTCTCTAGTTACTGATTATACACAGTCTGGTAATATACACACTATTAGACACAGTAACCCGCTCTCTAGTTACTGATTATACACACTCTCGTAATACACACTGACTTGTCTTGGCGGATCACTCACTACTTATACAAACGAATTCATTAAAAAAACTAACATTTTGCGGCAGCTTCCCACGATTTCTCCGGCCTGGACCCAACCCTTCTGGGAAGATGCGAACCCTGTCCATAAACTAATAAATTGTTTCCTCACTAAATTAACACAAAGCATGCAGTTAAATTACACAACTATTTTCTAAAATATGTACATACAATGGCAATGGCAGATGTCAGGATCATCTTTCTTTGACTCAAATGGTCTTATTACAAAGGACGTTATTTTAAACTATTACCGAAATTCTCGAAAATATAAAACAATGGAGGACATTACGGGGGACGTCATAAATTATTCCATATCCCAGCATCTGCATTGCCTTCGTGGGAAACAACTTTCTAAAAACTATCTACAAACTATTTTGGCATCGTTAACAGTCTCCCCCCCAGTGCCTGCTCCGTCAGGCACTCTTAACTCGGATACGATGCCACTGCTGCAGATACCAGGGCTTCGATTCGCGTTTGAACGTCGACAACTCTTGTTCTTCCATGGGGTCCTTTATGTATCTTTGCAAGGCCTCCGCCGATTCTGCGAGGCTTAAGGGTTGAGAAATATTCTTTCAACCAGCGCTTCCAAATGTAATCTGCCATTCGCTGAACTGCGTTCCACGTCATTTTTTCGATAGGACAGATCCAATCGTATCTTTTAGTTAGCCACTTTGTTTCAGGCTCGCATGGGAATGCAGGTACTGCGATCCATTTCCAAACATCGTTGAAGCTCTCCAATGTGCTTCTTGCGGCGTATTCTTGCCCAAGCGAATATCGCTTCGTCTCAAAATATTCATTCCAGTTATTTCCCGCTCGCCATAACTCTTCAATGAAATGCTCACCTTTGTTCAAGATCGGAACAAAGAGTCCCATTAGAACAATAGTTAAATTTACTGCACTCATCATTTCTTTCTTTGCTGGATCCTGCTTAAATATATCCTTTTTATTGCTAGCCCACTGTCTGAGGTCTAAGGTGGTGGCTACCGTACGCACAGTGTTTATGGCTTCTATTGTTTTCGATGCCTTTGTATCTTGAGAACTCCATAAATAGCTATCCAAGTGGTCGTTGCATGTAATTGCGCATGACCCTTCCGGATATCCTTTTTGTTGCTTTTCAATTTGTAGAAACATTACTTTGATGTTTGTTACTACATTTACGTTTTCTTCATTAGATCGTAGCATTACTCCAAATAACGATTGAAGTAAGTCTGGACCGGATAGTAAGGCGTCGTTTAAGCTCCTCCCTTGAAATTTGGCAGCAGCATCAAACACTATCCGATTTTTTTTCGTAATAGAATGTGCCACCGCAAAATGAGGAAAGTAAACAGGGCGACTCGGCACTGTTTTGGCTAACGCTATTTCAGCACACTCATTGATCGACACGTGATCAATTTGTTTATCATATTCTTTATTCAATTCTTTCTTCGATTCGCCATATACTCGTCGACAGTGGTTAACGACGTTAAGTGAAGCTGGGTTTCCAGTATAACGGCCGTGCAGTACCCACCCGAGGCTGGTGAGTGAAGCAACGGGTTCATTTTGCTTTCCCTTTAGTATCTTTCTGGAAACTATCAACTCCCAGTTATCTTGACCAATCAGCAGCGCTGGCCTTTCTGGTTCGTATATGAGTTCATTTAACTTTTCTTTTAAATGATTGCATTTTACGATGACATCCTTTTCGATGCACTGAGACGATAACTGCAACGCTTCAACTGTTCTCACATTTTTTAAACTACGCTTGTCGCTTCGATTTACGCCCTTTATTTTCAAATTCATCTTTTGCGACTTTTTCCTCTCGACGATCTTTCCACCAACAGTTTCCAATAAGAGCGTCTCGGATTTCCCCATTACTCCAATTCAATTTGCCACCTCAGAATCCAATAGTGTCACAGTTGACCCTTCATCTAGTAGGGCCAAGACACGAGCGGTTCCTTTGGGGCCGTAGATATCGACGGGGATAATTTTCAGAAACGCTTTCTCTGCTCCGGTCGACATATAAACAGCTTTCGTCACTGTTTCTGGTTCGCATTCTTGTGCGAGTTCTTGAGATGTAGACGTACGTACCTCGCGTTATGCTGGCACTTGTGGACGATGTGTCGACTCGGCGTGCAACATGACGTGGTGGGGTCGCCTACATTTCTTGCAACCCTGCCCTCTGCACGTTGATATCCCGTGAGAGCGACGTAGACACTTGAAACACAGCTTATTCTGTCTTATAATTTCCCATCTCTCGTCTACAGTCGCCTCTGTGAACCGGTTGCATTCGGTGATCCAATGCTCTCCATTGCAAACAACACACGATTTCTTTAAAACATTTTTCGTTTCTTCACGGACGGTGTGTACTGGGTAGCATGAAGGCCCGACTCTTTTTTTAATAATTTCAGGAAGTACAAACTTTCCACGCAAATCCGCTTCAATGTTCAAAAAATTCTTCAGTTTCAGCAACTCGAGTTCATCACCGCTACGGGCGTTGTAATCATACCATCTGTATTTTAAAATAGGGCTCAACTTTTCTATTATACATCTGCTCATTTCCGGCGAATGCAGGTACTGTTGTTTGTTCAACGCTTGTATTGTAGCTACGGCATTGTTAATACGACAGGAAAAAATCCCTATATCTCTTGGAGCGTCACCAAGTCGTGGCAACTCCTTTATTTTTTCAATTTCGGCGAATGCCAATTGCTCCGGTTTCCCAAACCTCCTTTCCAAAGCATTCATAACTTCACTCGTGTCGGATGATACAAATAATAAACTCCGTACTGATTCTTTCGCGGACCCCTTGAGTGATCTTCGTAGACGAGCCATGTTTTCAACTTCACTGAAGTAACTTTTACTTTCTTCATACGTTCTCTTGAAGGGCAACCACTCTTCATAAGCTCCATTGAAGTCTGGCAAGTCCCAGACTTTCTGCGGCGCAAACGAGCTGGTTGGTTGTATCAATTTCGTTGCGTTGATAATAGCATCGGCTAGCTCCTGTATGTCACTCTTTTGAGGCACTTCAGTTTCTTTTGGTTGATCGACACATGTGGCACTATGTTCTAACCATTGTTCAACATGCGTTGATCTAATCGGTTCGCTTCTGATAGATTCATTTTCCAATTCACATTCTGATTCGCACTGACTAAGTTCTAATTGGATTCTTGTAATTGCAGCTTTGGCTTGTACAATTTCCAATTTCTGTTTTTCCAATTGTAAACGAGCTTCTAATTCAACCCTCCTTGTTGATTTCGTTGATCGTGGAGGTGCGGTTTGTACGAAAGGGATCGAAGAGACGAACGGGGGATTCTCAAGAGGCCCTCCAATGTTCTTCGAATTCGTACCTTTCTGTGACGCTGCGGCGTCCGTCAGCTGGGCTACGTGTAAGGCGTTCAATGCTGATGAGGGTGGCAACTCTTGTACATGGGCGGCGTTGACAGCGCTGGCAGCGGCGGCGGCAGCTGCGGTGACGGCACGTGTTCTTCTGTTTGTACCTCGGTAAACAGTACCAGAGGTCTCTGTCGAAGTACCCACGGTCGTATTTCCTCTCAACGCTGCGGCGTGTGCCCTTGACAAGGTCGGTACGTTCGTTGTCCTGCCATCAGCAAACATCTCAGACGATTCTTCGCAAAGCGACGATCTTGAACCAATTGGCGACCTGGTGAGTGGCATGGTTTCTTCCCAATCCGGCTGCTCGAAGGACCAATATAAAGAACTGTAGCGGGTCTCCGACAGGGCTTTCGGTGGAAGCCTGTAGGAGGCGCTGGCGGGATATGCCGGTGGAAATAATACACCAGTCACTCTTACGGTTCACGTCGTTTATTTGAACGCTACTGAGTTGTATTTACAATCAAATAACCATTGGCTATATTAAAGCCGTAATCGGTACACTCGTACGTTAACTAAGTTGTATAGACTCTAACCCGCTGACTACTACTTTTAATACACTGACTTGCAATACACTATTAGACACAGTAACCCGCTCTCTAGTTACTGATTATACACACACTGGTAATACACTTAATACAGTAACCCGCTCTCTAGACATTATACACTCGTAATACACTGACTGACAATACACTATTAGACACAGTAACCCGCTCTCTAGTTACTGATTATACACAGTCTGGTAATATACACACTATTAGACACAGTAACCCGCTCTCTAGTTACTGATTATACACACTCTCGTAATACACACTGACTTGTCTTGGCGGATCACTCACTACTTATACAAACGAATTCATTAAAAAAACTAACATTTTGCGGCAGCTTCCCACGATTTCTCCGGCCTGGACCCAACCCTTCTGGGAAGATGCGACCCCTGTCCATTAACTAATAAATTGTTTCCTCACTAAATTAACACAAAGCATGCAGTTAAATTACACAACTATTTTCTAAAATATGTACATACAATGGCAATGGCAGATGTCAGGATCATCTTTCTTTGACTCAAATGGTCTTATTACAAAGGACGTTATTTTAAACTATTACCGAAATTCTCGAAAATATAAAACAATGGAGGACATTACGGGGGACGTCATAAATTATTCCATATCCCAGCATCTGCATTGCCTTCGTGGGAAACAACTTTCTAAAAACTATCTACAAACTATTTTGGCATACGTCTTGAGACATAACGTTATGAAAATTTTCGAAAACATCTGCTAATACTTAACTTCTTAAATTGCATCTTAATGTTATGCAATAAAGTATATTCTATTCTATTCTATTCTAATAATAAAACATCCGTCTTCAAGTATAAGTCGGAGTATTCACCCAAAGTCTTTATATAAAAATTTTCCCACACCATACAAGCGTGGAGATATTCATGATCGGAAATATCCGTCTGGAATAACTTATTGAAGAATGCTGCTCTGGTGGACAAGGATGTTTCCTCGAGTTTATCCCAAGAGTCGAGATAGTCATAGGGGAAGATACCCTTTCTCATCAACAGCTCTAAATGATCAGTAAAATGAGATTTTATTAAAAAAAAAAAATATTTTCTCCGAGACTAGATGATAATAATTTAAATGAGTTTATAAATCTAAGATCAAAGTTTAAACCACCATGATGAGTGGATGTGATAGAAATGAAATTTTCCTTATTCTTTGGGGGTATGTTAACTTCGCGGCCTTGTAAAGTTAATTATAAAATGAGAGTCATATCTTGAAAAATTATGTAGTTGTTGGTGTTGCAGTGGACTGTAGGACTGTAGAGGGTTGGTCGCTGGTTCGGGTAACCGATTTTCCGAAATGAAAACAACCGAAAACAATGCTACGGGAGGCTTCAACTTCGTTGGCGTCGGCGGGAGGGAGCTTCTTCTTACGAACTACGAACTAAACTTAACGAACTACTGCGAACTATCACGAACTACAAAAATGCGCCCCAAAGGCGTCCCATATTTATAGACGCTGCCTCCGCCGACCCCTCGCTTCGTCGTAACACCCCCTTTACTTTATTTCCTTAATTTTACATATAATAAGCCTTGTCTTAACTTATCACTATCAT
Organism: Dendrolimus kikuchii; assembly: GCA_019925095.2. Classification (NCBI taxonomy): domain Eukaryota; kingdom Metazoa; phylum Arthropoda; class Insecta; order Lepidoptera; family Lasiocampidae; genus Dendrolimus; species Dendrolimus kikuchii. Next base: position 363,090 of record JAHHIN020000030.1, read on the forward strand.
ACATTTTGGTACACCCTAGATCTTAGTCTAATCCGAGGGTCCTTACACAGTTGTGACCCATGGTTTTTGTTAGCGGGACGTCGTAATGGGCATTTACCTCGCCCCCCGCTTCATTAGTATAAATATAAAGCGCTGAGCGCCCTTACCGTTACCTGCCGCGACCATCGCACCCCCCGCGACCCCCGCCGCCGCGCTTACCGCGGACTACCTGCGCTCCGCCATAGCGCTCGCCCCCCCCGCGTCCGTACCCGCTACGTTACCGGTTCGCCCGCCGCCCGCACCCCCGCTCAGCGATACGCACCGTGTGGCACCAAAATCGCGCGCCTCATATTCCCGCGGTTCCGCGTCGGGACAACCGCGTTCGAGCTCCGCGAGTTCAGCGACATCACGTTCGCGATCTCCTATCCACCGAGTAATCGATTCTCGTCGAGAAATCGACTTGTCCCCTGAAGGTCCGCAATACCTCAGGGATGCCCCTCTCTCACTGGCTGATGAATTAACCCCCATGGATGTCGCACCTCCCGCGAACATCCCCCTTGACCGCGAAGACGATGACGGTTTTGTAACCGTCAATCGCTCGAAAAAGCGTAAGACCCAGAGGGAGGTCCCCCCCAACCCCGCACCCACTGCGGGCAGCAAACCGACAGCGGCACCCTCCAGCCGCCCTGGGCCACCTTCCCAGCGCCCACCGCCACCCCTAGTTATCCGCGAAAAAGCCCACTGGCTCCAACTCGCTTCGGAACTGCCAGGTAAGGCAATTTCTATTAAAGAAGCCCGTGATACCCAACACGGCATCAAAGTTATGGTCACGTCTTCAAGTGACCACCGCGCCCTAACATCTCTATTATGTGACCGTAAAATCGGTTACTATACTTATGCCTTGCCGGAAGAAAAACGCCTTCGGGCTGTAATCCGCGGACTCCCACAGGAAATCGAGTGTTCCTACATTCTCGAGGACCTTAAATCGCAAGCGCTACCGGTGCACGAAGTGCACCGTATGCACAGAGGCGACGCCACAAAGTCGCCTCTAAACCTGGTATTGGTTGTCCTTGACCTCTCCCCAGAGGGGAAAAAGGTCTTCGAACTTCAGAAGGTCTGTGGCCTCTCTGGCCTTCGTGTGGAACGTCCACACGAAAAACATGCATTGCGGCAGTGTCATCGCTGCCAACTTTATGGGCACTCTGCCCTACATTGTCAATCCCGTCCCAGGTGCGTGAAGTGCCTGGGGGACCACGGGACCCCGGAGTGCACTCGCACCCGGGACTCCCCGGAGCCACCGAGCTGCATCCTCTGCGGCAAAGCGGGTCACCCCGCAAACTGCCAATGCCTGCCAGGTGGCAGGGCATTTGCCCGACTGGATGGCTACCACCCCTCGTCTAGAGTATGTCGCCATAACAACCTTGAGTTGTGTTCCGGCATTAGTGACCAGGTTCCAGTGACCCTTAAGAGAGCAGCAGCGCATTTATAGCACCTTTGGTGTTGCAAATGTCCATAGGCGATGGTAACCGCTTTCCATTAAGTGGGCCGTCTGCCTGTCTGCTGAACTCCTGCAATAAAAAAAAATAAAAAAAAACTACAGAGGCTGCCCTGCCGCCCCCCGACCCAAACGTAAGGTCGGAAATGACAATGCCCAAAAAGGCACTAAGAAAGTGCCGAACAAACCCGCATTCGTGGCGGCCCCCCTTCCAGTGGTAAACCACTGGACGGGTCTTCCCGCGATGGAAGCGTTCCCACCGTTAAGGGCGCGCGCCCCAGCTACGGCCGGCTTACTCCCGGCCACCCCCGCCCCCACCCCCATTTCGAAAGCACCTTCTGGGCCGTCAGCACACCACTCTATAGCGGAGGACTTAGCCTTGGCGACTAAATTCGCCAAGAACTTGCCCTTCGACCTAGAAGAGGTCCAACTCTTGGCTCGGAAACTGAGACAAGTTTCAGAGTCAAGTCAACCCTCCCTCCGGGATCAACTCGTGATCGAAATGGATCACGCGTACCTCCTCCAGATACTTAGGTCGTTATAACTAAACAACCTAGTTAAAATTTTGTTACCGGTAACAAATGGCGCATGTAGGTAGGAATAAACCACGCTCATTGACTCTGGCGACTTATAACGCCAACGGCCTTCGAAACCAGCGCGACTTGGTCCATGACTTCCTGGTTACCAATCAAGTAGATATACTACTAGTGCAGGAGACCTTCCTGAAACCGAGTGATAGAGATCCAAAGATCTCTAACTATCGGGTCACTAGACATGACAGGATAGGCCGTGGTGGCGGCACCCTGATCTATTTCAGAAGATCTCTACATTGCATGCCCCTAGTCACCCCCCTATTAGAAGGTATGGAGGTATCCGCCTGCAGACTAGCAATGACTGGCCACCAACCCCTAGTCATAGTCTCAGCATACCTCGCATGCCAAAAACTCCTTAATAAGAAAGACCTAGAAGCCCTATTCAACTTAGGCCCGGCTGTTATAATAGCCGGGGATCTGAATTGCAAACACGAGCAGTGGAACTGCAATACCACTAACCCCAATGGCAGAGCACTCATAAATATATCAGACAGTCTTTTGTTTGATATACTAACTCCCTTGACCCCCACAAGATACCCCCCCAACCGCGACTGGGGGACCCCAAACATTCTCGACCTAGCATTACTGAGGGGCGTAACCCTTCAGTTCCATTCGATCGAAACGATGGACGATATAGACTCGGACCATCGTCCGGTTATACTCAGATTAGGACCACAGACAGACCAGACATCTGAAACTAGGACCTCTGTGGACTGGTTGAGACTTGAGACCCTCCTCAAGGCAACCAACTCAGAAGACCTGGACCGCATCCCGGACCACATCGAGTCCCGCCAAGACACGGAGACGGCAATCGAAGCTCTCACCAGCCACCTTCAATCCGCAGTGCGGAACTCGTCCAGGCAGGTGCCAGTGGAGGATGACCGCCACTTATGCCTGCCGGACGAGGTGAGGGTACTGCTGAGGGAAAAGAGAGCCGCCTCCAGAGCTCACGACAGATATCCCACCGAGGATAATAGAGTCCGACTCCGCGAACTAGAGCGCGAGGTTAAACTACGTATCCGGGAAGTCAGGGAACAACGTTGGGACAGAACGTTGAGGGATATCGAACCAACTCACCAGGCGTACTGGAAGCTGGCTAGAGCTCTCAGATCAGACACCCTTACTGTCATACCCGCGCTAGAAAGAGCCGACAACACCGAGGCGTTCGATGACGAGGAGAAGGCCGAGTGCCTTGCTCAGAGTCTAGAGCTTCAATGCTCCCCCACTACGCAAAACGTCGACCAGTCACACCTGACGGAAGTAGACTCCGAGGTCGAACGTAGATCCTCCTTACCAGCGGAAACCACACTCGACACGGTCACGGTCGAAGAAGAAGAAGTGCAAGATCTGATCAAGTCTCTCAAACCGCGAAAGGCCCCAGGGATCGATGGCATCAACAATCGCGTTTTAAAACTTCTACCCGCCCATCTAATTATAATCCTGGTGAGCATCTTCAATGCCGCCATAACAAACTGCTCCTTTCCCGCGATCTGGAAGGAGGCAGATGTCATCGGTATTCACAAGCCGGGAAAACCGGCTAATAAACCGTCCAGCTACCGTCCAATCAGCCTACTGAGCGCACTCAGCAAGCTTTACGAAAGGGTCATCCTCTCTCGACTTAGAGATTTTGCCTTCAGCAAACATCTAATACCCGATGAGCAATTTGGCTTCCGTGCTAGACACTCATGCGTGCAACAGGTGCACCGCATCACGGAGCACATACTATCTCACTTTGCCCATCGCCCCCGCCCTATAGGAACAGCCGCACTGTTCCTAGACGTAGCAAAAGCCTTCGACAAGGTCTGGCACAACGGCTTGATTTACAAGCTATACCAGTTCGGTGTGCCAGACAGACTCGTGCTCATCTTGCGAGACTTCCTCCTAGGTCGTAGCTTCCGTTTTCGAGTGGAGGGAACGCGCTCGTCCCCTCACCCACTCACAGCCGGTGTACCACAGGGCTCGGCCCTGTCACCACTACTCTTCACGCTTTACGCCAGCGACATCCCAAAAACTCCAGATGTGGAGTTGGCCCTCTTCGCGGATGACACCGCACTCTATACATCAGATCACAACCGACAAATGGCTTGCGTCCGGCTGCAGGCAGCTGTCACTGAGCTAGGCGAATGGTTTCGCAAATGGAGGATAGAGGTAAACCCGGAGAAAAGCGCAGCAATGTTCTTTTCCCCGGGCACGCTTCGCTCCCCCAAACGCGCTAGCCTTCGCCTAAAAACCATTTCGCTCTACGACCAACAAATCCCCTGGGAAAAGTACACCAAATATCTTGGTGTCACCCTAGATCGGAACTTGCGCTTCAACGAGCATATCACTATAGTCCGAAATAAAGCGCGATTTGTGATGGGTCGTTTAGCACCCATGATAGATAAACGAAGCAAAATGTCCCTCAGACACAAGCTTACTCTGTATAAAACATGCATCCGCCCGATCATGACATACGCGAGTGTGGTATTCGGCCATGCCAAGCCTGCCCTATTAGATAAACTGCAAATCGTGCAGAATAAATTCATGCGCAGAGCCGTCGGTGCTCCCCTCTATATGCGTAACGTCGACCTCCACCGCGATCTGGAGCTTCCCTCCATCAAAAACTACATTACGTCGCTCTCGCGTAAGTATTTCGATCTCGCGCCGCATCATCGAAATCCGCTCGTCGTGTCCGCGTCCGATTATAAGCCTCGGCGAAAGGCTCTCGTACGACGACCGCGTAACGTCCTCACGGACAGGGTCGACGTTATCACAAAACGGCTGGCCCGGATCAGCCCGCCCGCGGTTAGGACGGCAGGCTGGCAGGCACGGACAGACAGACACAGACGGCGGCGTCTCAGGCGCCGCCAATCAAGATCTCTCCACGTCCCTGCGAGGGACGTTAGGAGACATAGCCCCCCCACAGGATAGACTAGGCGTGTTGCTGGGAAGTTTCTTTCGCCGTTTCTTCTCTCCCAGCCATAACACGTTACGAAATGGCAGTAAGATAGCGTAGGCCGCCGCGAACCGCCGATCCTGGCCCGCCGGGATCCTTCCCCTCGGGCTTTATATTACCCGTCGCCCGTTCTCAATTAGTGCTTTGTGTCGCCCTATGGTGGGCATCATTAAATTCATCCCCCTCTCATGGCTACAGTCCAGCCGAGGTAAAACTCCTTAGGGAGCTCCCTCGAGCAAGTTGCCCCCCCGGGCTCGAGCGCCTTCGCTTCGCGAAGGCACTCGCCCCAAAATCCGCGGTAAAGTTGTAAGGTCTTCGGACCAACAACATAAAGTCAAGTCCAATAAAAAACTTACCGTTACCTCATTACAAAAACGTGCGCTGTCGAGCGCGGACCTCTGCCTGCACTATCATTATGGCCTACTCGCGTTCGGAGTAGGCAGTAGTGCAGGCATACCTCACGGATCCCGGGCTCCGGTTGCGTTCTGCAGTCCCGTAGCCCGGTTTCCGCTACCCTTTTGGGTCCCGGGTTCCAGGCGGCGTTCTGCACGCCTGTAACCCGGTTCCCTTTACATGCTGAGTCCCGGGCTCCAGGCGGCGTTCTGCACGCCCGTAGCCCGGTCTCATTTACCGGGATCTAATAGGGGTCCTACTTTCAATAAAAGGCACAACGCTACAACATTTATTTTCTAGTGAGTTACGGCTTATTACATTTTATATATTTAATTCTTATAATTTATTTTATTTAATTTCAAATTAATAACGGTTAAAAAATAAAATTATATCTATCTCAGTCCGACCCGTCTCTTTCCTGCGCCTAACGGTCGCGTCTACATAATCTATGAGGCTTAGCAAATTATACCTATGTTCTTATCGCCTGTTTAGACGGGTCGGTGAGTTTCATACATTGTGTTCGTCGTCGTCAACATTAGTACTATAGGTATAATTGGTTTCATTCTAAAATTTAAATTACACTTATTATAACTCTCCCCTGAGGTGGCAATGATCACACACCCTATCATCGTTCAATACATTCCCTGCAAATATGTCAATTTTTCATCGATTGGAATTGTATCTGCTGCTGTTGTGTGAAGGGGTGCATGGGTAAAACCATATTAATTTTTTAGCACGTCAAGGAATGATGTGTTGAGATTGAGCTCTTCAATGTTATCATATATTGCATTGATCACCATTGGTGGAACACATTTCTATACGCGATCCTATTGGATAGAAAATAATTAATTTTATTTCATCATTCTTATCAATTCGCCACTTCCAGTTAACCTTTGTTATCTCTACCAGTTCATAGTATCCACTCTAAATATATAAGTAGATTTACATATATTTACTTATCAACGGATGACTGCATAATATGTTTGGTAGTACTTAACATAAACTTTGCGGTTGATACAGGTTCTCACAACCAGCTCCGAGAGCAAAATCTACGGTATATTTTGAATGGTGAATCACCAATACTGATTATAGCTCTTAAGTTTCTATTGGATCACATCCGGTCGATTGATTGCTTAAACTAACCTGTTCTCTTATAAATTGAAATAAAGAGAGTTCCTATTGGTGAGAAGATAGAATAATTTGACTTTCAGATTAAAAATATTTTAGTAGCTGTTTAATGTAGGTTAATTCTTTTATCTATATAATCCTAATAAAGACCTTTTATGAAATGTGGTTGCTGAAGCATCTGTATGACTCAGACTCGTCAACACCCTCTTCAGAATTATAGAAATTAATATACACCTCGCGCCGTTATAACTCACACAGATATCGACAAACTTAATATTTCGAACCCCTTAACGAAGAATTTCGTCACGTCACAACTCTCCTAGATCAGAACCGGCTTGAAAAAATAAGTGTTTAACTTAAACTTTCGATCTTGAAAAATATACTTTAAAAATAAGTATTTAATATTTTGAACCTCCTTAGAAGATAACTCGACCAGTACCTTTTTTATTTTTCATATGAGCTCCCCGCAATACTATATGATCTCAATGTTATCATGATCTCGCCGGCTCCTAAAAATTTCATCACTTTCTGTTATGAACCGCTCCTATTTTGAGAGCATAAAAGAGAGCCATCTAGATATTAATATTACCACTTTTAAATACTAGACATAACTAAAATTATCTGTCGCCTTTGACCGAAAATACATCTAGATAATCTATGGTCGCGCACTTATCACTTCTTGCGTTTCTGAGGATGACTAATTACCTCATTGGTGGAAAAAATTTCTATACTCCTCAAAAAGTGGATCAGCAACTGACACTACTACCACCACCTTCGAAATATAACACCTCCACGCCACCACCCTCAACCATCGAAACGATGCATCCTCGAGACGTGAACCTCACTCCCGCAGCAACCCATCAAAATTGTGATTCACGACCCCTTCAAAATATGTCAACCTCCACTGCAACGTCACTTCGATGACCAGAAACCACATCTCCAAGACCCATCAACACTCACTAAACACTATGCACGCACAGTTCAAACGACGTTTTTTCCTAGGAAAGCCAACATAACTGCATCTCTACACCCATGCCTCATCCATACCAACCAGAGCTCAACTTATGTCAGTTTATACATGATCCAAAACCGACAATTCATACCTACGACACGACCAGAAACCAGACCTCCGAGACCCATCAACACCCACTAAACACTATGCATGCACAGCTCAAACAACGGAAAACCAACATAAGTACATCGCTTTTTGCGGATGGTAAACTCATCCCCCCATACATTTTGTATAGAGAATACACTTTTTCATGTGTCATCTAGAACCGGCAATTCCTATCTACTCTCGTCAACGAGGTTATCAATAGAAGATATACCCGGAAATCGTTACAATATAATACAATAGATTTTTTTTTTTAAGGCGGGGGAAATGCTATTTACGCACAATACAGGGTCCTTTGCAAGGGATTAGACCATAGTTGATCATGGAGGGTTTACCCTTTAATAAGGGGCAATCCAAACAGTAATCAACCAGCTTGTGTGGAGACTCAAAGAAGTTGCACGGGCAACAACCACTACCCACTAAAACCACCCTTGCCCCGCGCTTTTTATGTAGGAAAGGTTGAGACTTAGAACGTAGTTACGCCCAGTCCGATCCAGCGCAAAAAGTGCCTGAATGTGCCCTGGGAATCAGAACACATCCACTTCGTCAGCGGGGGTGATGAATCCTTTGCTCCCTTGATAGCTAAAGGCCCCCCAAAGCCGCATACCTGCGTCTCCGGATGCCAGCCAACCGCCGGCGTCCGCGTGGAGTCGCATTAATACGCGCAATAATACTCCTCTCCTTATCTCGTTCGGTGGCTTCTTTGAGAGACATTACCGTCTCACAAAAAGTAACCGCAGCCCCCCAGGTATCGCTGCTATGCAACATGGCTTTCACCAGACTGCAGAGCGAGTCGATCGCTCCTACTTGTGTCTCGTGTTCGAAACGCTGCGGCGCCCATGTCGCGCACTCGACTAGCGTGTGAAACGCCGTGTCGGGTGCGCCGCACTGGCGGCACTCCGGGGAAGGCAAGCAGCTCACAATGTGACACAGATATTTATCGAAACACCCGTGTCTGGTAAGTATCTGTGTCATCCTGAAATTCAGGGTTCCGCTTTCGCGGGAGACCCATTCCATCAGTTGCGGCCTGATTGCCTCCACCGTGTAGCCGCCGGCTGCAGGGTTTTCCAACTCTTGAGACCAGATGGCGAGCATGGAGGCGGTTTCCCGCTTCCTGATCGCCTCGATTTCGACCTGGCAGAAGACCAGGCCGCGAGCGAGAGCATCCTGTCAGGAGCGCTGCACTTTCACCAGTGCGTCCGCCTGGAGAGGCCAGGGCGGATCGCCTGCCAAAAGTGTCGACGCCGTCCTCGACACTGTACAGTAACCTCGAATGGTGCTCACGGCCAGAACCCGCTGCGCCCGGTGCAGCAGAGTTCTATTGTGGCGGTGAAGTGCAACGGACCAAACGGGTGCACCGTACAGGACCATACTCCGAAGGGTGCCCGAGTAGAGCTTCCGAGTCGCACCCCCCGGGCCCCCCACGTTGGGAAGCAGCCGAGAGAGGGCGCCTGCGGACCTCACGAGTTTGGGAACTAACTGCTCAAAGTGCGCTTTGAACAGCCATTTCCCATCGAGAACTATCCCCAGATATTTCATCTGGGGCCCTACTCTAATCGCCACCCCTTGGACCGTAACGGACAAGTCCGCGGTGGGATTACGGAAACGCCTATGGAACATGTTGGCCTCCGTCTTCGCGGGGGAGAACTTCAAGCCCAGCCTAGCTATACGATCTACGACGATCGCCAACCCGTCATTGGCGAGGTCCACGGAATCCGCAAATGACGCAGCGCGTGTCGTGAGTAGAGTGTCATCTGCAAAGCAGATTAGCCCCACCCCGGGCAGGACCGGAACCCGAAGGATCCAGTCATAACCTACGTTCTAAAGAATCGGCCCGAGGACCGACCCCTGTGGAACACCGCACGCGACGCGCCGCCGACCTAACGCGAAGTTTACGGACTCGCCGCCCTCTCAAAGGATGTGCCGGTCCTGCAGGTACGCGCCCAACAGCCTCGTGAGGTACGAGGGAACTCCATGCGCGCGGAGCCCCTCCCTGATCGTCTCATGAGGGAGACTGTTAAAGGCGTTCGCTATGTCATGCGACACCGCAAGAACGACATCCTTTGCTTGGACAACTTCGTCCGTGAGCGTTCGCAGCGTCTTGAAAGCGTCCATCGTGGAATGCCTCCGTCGAAACCCGAACTGCGTTTCTGCGAGCCCCGGCTCCATAGCGTCGAGATGCTTCACGAGCCGTTCCGCCAAGATCTTTTCGAAGACCTTGGCGACCTCGTTCAGGAATACTATGGGCCTGTAGGCGGACGGATCGTTGGAAGGCCGATCTACCTTTGGAATCAGGCACAAACGCCTCTCTTTCCATTGCGACGGGAACTGACCTGCGCGAATACAGGCTTCGAACAGTTCTCGCAGCTGGCTGCGTAGATGTTTAGCAGCCAGGAAGAGGAGCCGACCTGGGACCCCGTCGGGTTCCGGTGCCGTCTTCCTGCCCCGGAGCCAGTCCAGGGCAACGTCTAATTCCTCCTCGGAGATGGAGTGAGGCTCCTCGTCCGAGGGGGTGTCGGGATCGATTGGACCCATACTGGGGGGAGTGAAGTTCCCCGGATCCGGGAAGAGCCCGTCGATAACCGACCGGAGCATCTCGGGTTTGAGCGTTTCCGTGACCGTGGAAGTGCAAGGCCGCAACGAGTTGCGAGCCCCACGGTACAGACGCCCCCAAGGGTCCCGATCGAGTGTCTCGAGCAGCTCGGCCGGAGCCCGGGCTTTCGCCTGCAAGATTGCAATTGAAAGGGCCTTTCTGGCCTCCCTCAACTCGCACACGAGTCCATTTTCCGCAACATAGTCCGGAGCACGGCGCGCCCTGCAGCATTTGAGTATGTGGCTGATGATGCGAACTGCCTTTCGCATCTCGCCCAGTTCCTCGGTCCACCAGTAGACCTGCTTGCACGGAGGCTGCCATTTGGTGACGCGAGGCATCGCCACGTCGCAAACCCTCGTCAGGGTATTGCGCATGTGCTCTGCCTGCGTCTCCAAATTCGCAAAATCCGCTGGGTAGACCCAGCTTTCCGTGAGAGCCCATTCCTCAGCCTGCTCCGGGTCGAGCTTGGTAAGAGCCCAACGCGGGAGGAGAGGGGGGCGATGAACAGGGTTCGGACCGGAGGGGAGGGAGAGCTCAAATCTGATATACTAATGATCAGAGAGCGACTCCACCTCCTCCAGCACCCTCCATCCGACGACCCTACGGGCGGCCGCATGAGTGACGAATGACAGGTCGATGATCGATCCACCCCGCGCGCGCACGCAGGTCTGGACCGATCCCTGGTTCAGAATGGACAGGCCGGATTGAAGAGCCCAGTCTTCAACCGTCCGTCCCCTAACATCGGTGTACGCGTTTCCCCAGGATTGGTGCTTTGCGTTAAAGTCGCCCATGACGAAGATCGTCCTAGGCGACAATCTGCCTACTGCAGCTCTGACGGCGTCCAAGTGAAGCTCGAACTCCGCCAAGGGGCGGTTTCACGAAAAGTAAACGCCAATGATGACGATATAATACAATAGATTGCATTAACAAATACCTACTCTTATCAACGGAATATATCCGGTCCACACCACAGCGACCAGCACCAGAGCTCTATGACCCGTGCCATCAGTATGCAAAACGCCAAAACAACTTCAACTCATACCATACATCCAATGCTCTCTATTTTCATGTCGGGGACACCACCTCATCGACAACACCGACACCGCAACGAGCGTCCACACCTTTACCACGGACAACCGCCGCACCGAGCATCCACACCTTTTTTAACACACCTTTACCACCAACAATACCAACCCGGCGGCGCAGAGAGCGACCACGATGGGAGCAGTCATGATTTTTACCAAATTAAACACGCTTTTTACGGTTGGTAAACTCATTTCCTCATATATTTTGTATCGTGAATACACTTTTTCATGTGTGAGCCAGAAGCGTCATCACTTTGCCACTTTTACCACCGACAACCGCCGCACCGAGCGTCCACACCTCTCTTAACACACCTTTACCACCAACAACACCAACCCGGCGGTGCAGAGAGCGACCACGATGATTTTTAAACACGTTTTTTTGCGGTTGGTAAACTTATATCCCCAACCTGCTTATCAATAGGTACCATTCTACCCCTTATCAGTGAATATAACTGGTCCACACCGCAGCGACCAGCACCAGAGCTCTATGACCCATGCCATCATCAAAATAACCACACATTCAAAGCTATACCTGGGGCAGCACCACATCGACAACACCGACGCCGCAGCGAGCGCCACCGCACAATATACCACCAACAACAACACCAACCCGGCGGCGCAGAGAGCGACCACGATAACACGCTTTTTGCGAACTCATTTCCCCATTCACTTTATATGGAAAATACCCCTTTTCATGTGTGAGCCAGAAGCCTCAACCGACGCCGTGCCTACACCTTAACCCACCTTTTCCACCCGACAACCGCCGCACCGAGCGTCTTCACCTTTACCACCAACAACACCAACCGGCGGTGCAGAGAGCGTCCACACAACCCACCGACAACCGCCGCACCGAGCGCCCACACAACCCACCTTTACCACCGACAACCACCGCACCGATCGTCTACTCACACTTTTACCACTTAACACCCCTTTACCACCAACAACACCAACCGGCGGCGCAGAGAGCGTCCACACAACCCACCGACAACCACCGCACCGAGCGCCCACACAACCCTTTTTTTTTATAACGCAGGGGGAATGTCTTTTCTTGTGACACTGCCTCGAGACGGGGGGGGGTTTACCGAGGGGTGTGTGAGACTCCCAGCGGCCGGAATCTCCACGCATGGCTACGATGAGCATAGCAGTCGCGAGATTCCATCCGCCGGACTACCCACTAAACCTAACCTGCGCCCCTCTCCCTCGCGCTTTTATAATAATAATAATAAATCTTTATTGCCAAAAAATCTGATACATTAACTTATTGAAGTCCCTAACTCCCGAACTAGGCATGAAGCCTGTGTTTCGGGAATCAGTGCCCTCTCACATTAGTATCACTTTTAAACACAAATAATAGAAGTCGGTAACAGAGTGTTTATGTCTAGTGAGTAAGCGTGTGGTGTGGATGTACGTGAGCGCGCACCCGCGCGCACATCGTATGTGTGTATGTGTTGTGTATGTGTGTGAGTATGTGTTGTATATGTGTGTGTGAGTTTGTGTTGTGTATATGTGTGTGTGTGTGTATGTGTGTAATTATGTATGTACTGTACGGTTACTATAAAGAACTGTAGCGGGTCTCCGACAGGGCTTTCGGTGGAAGCCTGTAGGAGGCGCTGGCGGGATATGCCGGTGAAAATAATACACCAGTCACTCTTACGGTTCACGTCGTTTATTTGAACGCTACTGGGGATGTATTTACAATCAAATAACCATTGGCTATATTTAAGCCGTAATCGGTACACTCGTACGTTAACTAAGTTGTATAGACTCTAACCCGCTGACTACTACTTTTAATACACTCCAGCTAATACTCTAACACCCTGACTAACACTTTTAATACAGTAACCCGCTCTCTAGTTACTGATTATACACACTCTGGTAATACACTGACTGACAATACACTATTAGACACAGTAACCCGCTCTCTACTTACTGATTATACACACTCTGGTAATACACTGACTGACAATACACTATTAGACACAATAACCCGCTCTCTAGTTACTGGTTATACACACTCTGGTAATACGCTGACTGAAAATACACTATTAGACACAGTAACCCGCTCTCTAGTTACTGGTTATACACACTGGTAATACACTGACTTGTCTTGGCGGATCACTCACTACTTATACGAACAAATTCATTAAAAAAACTAACATTTTGCGGCAGCTTCTCACGATTTCTCCGGCGTTGACCCAACCCTTCTGGGAAGATGCGACCCCTGTCCATAAACTAATAAATTGTTTCCTCACTAAATTAACACAAAGCATGCAACTATTTTCTAAAATATGTACATACAATGGCAATGGCAGATGTCAGGATCATCTTTCTTTGACTCAAATGGTCTTACAAAGGATGTTATTTTAAACTATTACTGAAATTCTCGAAAATATAAAACAATGGAGGACATTACGGGGGACGTCATAAATTATTCCATATCCCAGCATCTGCATTGCCTTCGTGGGAAACAACTTTCTAAAAACTATCTACAAACTATTTTGGCATCGTTAACAGCTACTATTAAGATAAATAAATTAAAACAGTGCTTCGGTGGTAGTGTAGTCAAGGGTAAGTAGCCAGTTTTTTAGTTTAATTTTAACTTCCCGACTGGTGACTCCATGTATATTGATTTGTTTATTTATCTTGTTATATAGTGTCACAGACATATAGCATTGCTGCCGTATTGCAAGGCCAGTACGGCACATTGGAGTTGGCAATATGTTGGTTACAGCACATTTCTTATCACTAATATTGTCACGTTTTGTTGTAATTTTATGTTGTTTTAGAGTTATATTGTATATATATAACTGCCCAACGGTTAACACATTACTTTTCTCGTACAAAAATTTGGTGGGAAAGCGATAGGGACTAAATGTTAAAGTTTTTAATAATGATCTTTGAGCCCTTTCTAGTTGGATCATATATGATTTAAAAGCGCTGCCCCAAACGACAATAAAGTACCCTACAACTGACTGTACCAATGCAAAATAGACTATACGTAAAATATTGAAGTCTGCAGCATATCTTAATTTTTTAAATACCCAAATAAGTTTTCTGACACGTGTTATTAAATTATCAATATGAGCATAGCAATTTAAATTTTCATCTACGACTACTCCTAAATATTTAATTTTGTCTGTTTTTGATATAGAGAGACAGTTACAATGTCCAGGAAATGGAGTTTGGCACATATGTATTTTAATTTCCAAATCATATTGCTTAATTTTGGATGCCGTAAATTGTATGAATTTAGTTTTAGAAATGTTAAGTGTAAGATAATTAATTTGTAGCCACTTATTTACTTTTTGCAGTCCACATTCAGTTATGTGTTTAACTTCTTCCCACGTATCAGCTTGAAATACGAGCGCAGTATCATCTGCGTAGGAAAAAATTTTTCATTAGCAAGTGGTAAGTTACACAAGTCTTTCAAGTACAACAAAAACAGGCTTGGGCCAAGAATACTGCCCTGTGGCACTCCGTACGTGACTTCAACTTCGTCACTTATGAGCTGAACTTTTCTGTTAAAAAATCTTTAAAAATATCAAGGGCATATCCTCTTATGCCAAGCTTATTTAATTTATCTAATAGTATTGGTACTGCAACAGTATCAAAAACCTTGGCTAAGTCGAGAAAAACACCAATACATTTTCGTTTAGAGTCTATCTGTAAAGCAACATGGTTAATAAGTTGACTGACGGCATCTTCCGAACTTTTAGATGATCTAAAACCGAATTGGTTTTGGGATAAAATATCATTACATTCCATAAATTTCATTAGTCTACCATTTAGCGTCTTTTCCAAGATTTTCGATAAAGCTGTGAGGACAGATATAGGACGATAATTTGTTTTATGGGGCGCCACAGGATACAGCCCGTAGGTACACTACTGTGACGCACCGACGCATGGCTAAACCACAGGATGGACCTCGGGGAAGGCCACCCTCTTTACCAGTAGGGGGGGAAGTCCCGCGGGTGCCCCCGGACCCGCGGGTCCCTACGATGGAATCCTCAGAGCGGGAGAAGCTGGGCAAAGCGACGCCTGCGCTGGCCTGTGCCCCACCGGCGAATCGGGTCTACTGCCGCATCTTCCTCCCTCTCCCTCTCGGCGACCTCCTTCTGGAGAATTACCGCTTCACAGAAAGAGGCCACCGCCACCCAGTTGTCCTCACTCCGCAGCATGGCAGTGACCATGCCTTGGAGTGAGGATATGCTACCAACAATATTCTCCAACACGTGACGCTGAGGTCCCCATGCGGCGAGCTCTACCAGCGTGTGGACTGCTGTATCTAGAGATCGGCTCCCGCCCCGCAGTACGATGCAGATACTTACCGAAGCAGCCATGCCCAGTAAGTATCTGCACCATCCTATACGTGAGGGTCCCCCTATTTCGTGAGACCCAACGTGACAGGTGGGAGCGGATTGCCTCCACCGTCGCGGATCCAGCCACTGGGGACCTCAGGTCCTCCTCCCATTTCAAGGTCAGGGCCGCGGTCGCTTCGGCCCTGACCTTTTTTATTTCAGCCAGGCACGGCCTTAGACCTCTCTCCCGGGCATCCTGGCGGTATTGGTACACCTTGGCGAACGTCTCTGCTTGGAGCTCCCAAGGTGGATCGCCCGCCGAGAGCGTAGCCGCCATCCAGGACACCGTACGGTATCCCCGAATGGCCCTCACCGCAAGGACGCGCTGACAGCGCCGCAGCAGTGTCCTGTTTTTGCGGTGAAGGGCTTGACTCCACACCGGGGCAACGTACAGTGCCATGCTCCGCAGAATGCCCGAATACAGCCTCCTACAAGCCGCACCTGGCCCTCCCACGTTAGGGAGGAGTCTGGCCAGGGCAGCGGCGGTCCTCAACAACTTCGGGGCCTTCTGGGTGAAGTGGGCCCCGAAGTTCCCCACTTGCCATCCAACGTGAGGCCCAGATAATTCATCTGGGCCTTGACCGCCACTGCCACTCCCTGAACGACGACGTGCGTGTCCCGAGGTGGTCGCCTACGACGCCCGTGGAACATCAGGGCCTCCGTCTTATCCGCGGAGACCCTGAGGCCTAGATGTTGCACCCTGTCAACGACCAGTGAGATGGCTTCGTTGGTTAGCTCCACGGACTCCTCGTAGGTACCACCCCGTGCCGAGATGAGGTTGTCGTCTGCGTAGCAGATGACCCCCATCCCGGGCAGGACTGGCTCGCAGAGGGGCCAGTCGTATCCGATGTTCCACAGGATCGGACCCAGAACCGACCCCTGTGGAACACCGCACGCGACACGTCGACGACCAGCAATCTGGCTAGAGCCGCCCTCCCAGAGGACGAACCTGTCCCGGAGGTATGCCTCCAACAGTCTCATGAGGTACCGAGGCACTCCCTGGAACCGGAGTGCCTCGATGATGATCTCAAACGGGAGACTGTTGAAGGCGTTTGCGATGTCAAGCGATACCACCAGGACAGACTCCTCGACCTCGTCTGCCCCTCTCGTGAGGCACTTCAACGCACTCAGGGCGTCCAATGTGGAACGCCCTGCGCGGAACCCGAACTGTGCCTCAGAGAGGCCAGGCCCTTCGTCAGTGAGGTGCTTGACGAGGCGACAGGCGAAAATCTTGTCGAAGACTTTG
The DNA here is from genome assembly GCA_019925095.2 of Dendrolimus kikuchii. NCBI lineage: Eukaryota > Metazoa > Arthropoda > Insecta > Lepidoptera > Lasiocampidae > Dendrolimus > Dendrolimus kikuchii. The sequence continues at coordinate 380,009 of JAHHIN020000030.1, forward strand.
GCCACCTCTTCAAGCAACACGATGGGCCTGTAAGCAGAGGGATCTCCTGGGGGGCGGCCTTCCTTTGGGAGCAGACACAGCCGGCCCTCTTTCCATGGCTTCGGGAACTCGCCTGACCTGATGCAGGCGTCGTACAGTCTCCGAAGCTAGCCGATGAGATGTTTGGCGGCCAGGAAGAGGGCCCGGCCTGGGACCCCGTCGGGTCCCGGTGCCGTCCGACGGCCCCGGGGACGGTCCAAGGCCGTCTCGAGCTCCTCCTCTGAGACGGGGGGAGGTTCCGTCTCAGAGGCTACTCTTCCTGGAGGAGGATCTATGGTCGAAGGAGTATGGACTCCCGGGTCCGGGAAGAGACCAGTGATAACCCTTACAAGGACCCCGTCCGGTAGGGATTCCGTAATCGGGGCGGCGAAGGCGCGCAGTTTTTTGCGCGCCGCCCGATACGGACGTCCCCAGGAGTCCCTGTCTAACGACAGTAACATTTCTTCCCGAGCCCGGGCCTTCGACTGGCAGATTGCCAGCTGAAGGGCTTTCTTAGCAGCCCGATATTCCTCCCCCAACCTAAGCTCCTCCTCCAGCTCCGGAGGAAGTCGACGCCGACAGAGCTTGAGAGATCGGTGCACCCTTTGAGCTGCCTCTCGCAGGGCACCGATCTCCGCAGTCCACCAGTGGACGCCTGGCCGCTGCCAGCGTCGACGCGACCGTGGCATGGAGGCATCGCAGACTCTTCCCCGGGTACTGCGCATGCGCTCCGCCAATTCCTCCGGAGAACCATCCACCGGATTGGTCCAGCCCTCGACAACCGCCGTCTCCTTAGCCAGCTCGGGATCGAGCCGGCTGACGGCCCAACGCGGGAATCGCCCGTGGCTACGGGGGGGGTCTGTTGTCCTGGGAGGAGGGGAGACCTCAAACCTGATGTACAGATGGTCCGAGAGTGTCTCCACCTCCTCCTCAACCATCCAATTTTCCACCCTACGTGCGATCGCATGGGTTGCGAACGACAAATCCACAATGGATCCTCCCTGCGATCGCACGCAGGTGTGGACCGACCACGTTGGATGGCCCACGCTTCCAGGAACCTACACCGCGCGTCGGTGGCGGTTTTCCCCCAAGAATGGGATTTTGCGTTGAATTCGCCGAGGACGGACGTTGCCCTCGGCGACTGTCTCGCCACGGCGGCCCTGACGGAATCCAAGAACGTCTTGAACTCCACCAGGGATCGGTTCGGGGAAAAGTACACCCCAATGATGATGTACTCTCCCCAACCCGCCGCCGCGTAACCCCGTCCCTTCTCGATGGAATTGACAATAATCTATGATACGTCATATACAGTGTTATCCTGTGTTTTAAGAAAGAAAAAAAGAAAGAAAGAATAAATTTATTTGAAGAAATAGCGACATACTTACATTGCTAACATGTATCCTAAAAATAAAAACATATTTTGAGAATTTGTACGCCACATTTTCCGCAAACAAGGTTTGCACTCAGCTTATTGCTGTGCCGGCATAATATCCGACACAACGCTGATTTTCAGTGCAAACCTTCCTTTTGAAGTAATACTAAAACGACCCGAATACTTGAATGAGTTTAACTTAAAACTATTTAATTTGTAAATTATAATATATATGTACATAGAAGAAACAGTATAAATATATTGTTAACGTTATGATTTAAATAATAAAACAATATACACACGCACACACACACACACACACATATATATATATAACTTATACTTGTCTATGTTGTAACCTGATTGTATGTATATTACGCATAAAAACATATCAACTTACGCTATATTGCTCTGTATTCAATTTTATATGCAAGGACTTGTACTCATATCAAGGTAAGTTACTAACTCTATATATTTCACAAATACTTTAGTTATTCAAAGGCTTATCAATGAATATATAGGATCTTCTTTTTGTAATGTAAGTAAATGTCTTTTATAATGGATCTTAAACGAATTTATCGATTTCAGGTCTCTGATGGGTGGAGGAATATCGTTCCAGAAATGAGTGGCAGCATACTTGAAACAGCCTCTGAAAGCAGCTGTTTTGTGCTTCGCTGTTATTAGAGGTTTTGTAACAGCTCGGGGGATACCGTATTGTGACTTATCCCTCCTCCAGTCTATTTTATTGTAGAGATATTTAGGGTATTGCGAAGTGATCACACCAAATAGCATACAAGATAAGTGTAACTTTCTCCTAGCTGTCATCTTTAGCATATTATTTTTGTTTAAATATGGAGTAATATGGTTTCTTCTTGGTATATCAAAACAGTAACGGGCACAAGCATTTTGTATACGCTGTATTAAACGCTCCGTTCTTGATAAAAGGCAAGGCCCATACACTGTATCGCAGTAATTTAACTTAGAAATAACTAAACTCTCTACTAATCTTTTTCTTATTTCCACATTAATGTATCCTCTAATTGAATATAATATTCTTAATCTATAAAAACAATTTTTCATTATATTACTAATGTGCTTTTCAAAATGAAGTTCAGAGTCAATGGTCAGGCCTAGACAATATGCGGTGTCCACAATTTCAATTTGTTCATTTTGGATTTTAATTATAGGAATAGCGTTCTTTATTGTTATAACCTGCTGTTTACTTCCTAGTATCATAAATTTTGATTTTACTGGATTTAAAACCAGTGAGTTGGCCTCAGACCACTGTGTTAGCCTTTTTAGATCATCATTAATATTATCAACAGCTTTGTGTGTTTCATTAGGGATGAAGTGTTTATAAAGTTGGATATCATCAGCATACATATGAAACCTACAATGCTGGATACACTTGGCAACATCCGCTGTGTAAATGATAAATAGTAGCGGACCTAAAATAGAGGGAATATAATAAATAGAGGGACTCCTCTTGCAAGATTCAATGGATCTGAAGCAGTAAATGTTCCATCTGCTTTTTGGATCTCAACTTGTTGTCTCCTTTTCGTTAAATAGCTACGGAACCATAGAACAGTCTCGTTAGTAAAACCATAATATGCTAGCTTGGACAAGAGTAAACCGGTGTTAATTGCATCAAATGCGCGTGAATAGTCTAGTGAAATAAGTATTGTACCCTGTCCTTGATCTCGAGCCTCAGTAATGTTTCCTACCACATCACATAATGCTGTTGCTGTGCCATATCCCTTTCTAAATCCGGATTGAAGGTCAGGCAGTATCTGATTTGTTTCTAAGTATTCAACAACCTGAAAGTGGACTACCTTTGCCAAGACTTTAGAAAGACATGGTAGTATACTTACAGGACGCAGATCCTTGTAACTGGTAGGATTATTTTTTTTGGGTATTGGACGTACAACAGCCTGACGCCACAAATGTGGAAATGTATTCGTTGTAATAGAATTATTGATAATATTAGTCATTATTTTAAGAGAATTCGGTAGTGTTAATTTAATCATTTCTAGACTGATTCCATCTATTCCTATCGCGTTTGACTTTAAAGAGTTAATATTTTTTAAAATTTTATCTTCGGAAACTATTTTCGAAGAGAAGCTTGTTTGACTATATTTATGGTTATGAAAGTATGTTAGTTGCTCGATGCTTACCGTGCTTTCACCAGGAACTTCTAGAAAAGCTTTGTTCATTCCACCTGGGTCATTAAAATGTACTGGGAGTATCTTTTCTACATGTGAGTGAAGTACATTTGATTTTAATTTTTTTCACAGTTATTTAGAGTTATTTATATTATTATTAATATGTTTAGCAAAAAATCCTTTATTTTCATTATGTAGTGCTTTTGATGATAAATGTTTAAGATCTAAATAGTATTGCTAGTGACTTTCCAATTTTGTCTTGTTATAACTATTCCTAGCATTGTCTCTTAGTTTAAACATTAATTTTATATTATCGGTAATCCACGGGGTCGGTGGTGTTCTAAATACTTTGTTTTCTTTGGCGCATGCAAATCAAATAACCTAATTATATGTGAGCTTACTGTATATACCATAACATTTACGTCAACTTCATCACACATGTCTTGCCAAGGTATAGATTCCAAATCAAGATTAAATAGGTCTGGTATTATATTTTTAAATGCCCTATATGTTACCAACCGTGGTGTGCATTTATTTTTTTTGATAACAGTCTTGCAGGTTATAAAAGAGTGATGGTTGAGCTCATTTATGTAATCGACTTCAGTCGTGTACGAGACTATGTCAGTGCAGATTACGTCTATTAAAGAAGAACTTAGACCTGAATGATGTGTAGATATATCAACTATTTGTTGAAGGTTAAAGTGATTCAAAAATTCCTTAAGCTTTTTGAAGTTGGAACTGTCTTTTTCTAAAAATTTACATTAAAATCTCCTAGTATTATTATATTATCATAAGGTGCAAGAGCAACCGCGCTCTGACTTATTGCACTGAGAAACCTATCCAGATCAAGCCACGGTGGTCTATATGCTGTAATTATCAAAATATTTTTACCATTTAGCTTCATGGACATCCAGAGTTGTTCAACATCTGGATGTTCTGGATGTGTTCTTATTCTTGTATTTATTTCATTTTTAATATAAAAGCCAACTCCTCCTCCTCTACCCCTACATATAGATTGTGATCGAGGTAAGTGCCTGAGTCGGTATCCTGGTACGTAAGGCGCTCGGCCTTCCTCACCTCGTCGTAACCAGGTCTCGTTTATTGCCATAATATCGACAGAATGTTTATCCATAGCCAGTAAAAACTCATCTTGATTTGTCCCAAGGGAGCCTGCATTTAACAATCCAAACTTTAAGTACTTATTTTGAATCATTTATACATATAGTATAGACTGTACATATTGTTATTGTTCTTATTTTAAAATCACAAGCTAAACAAAACAAAAAAGTGTCATGTTATCTTTCGAATGTACGAATAATAGTGTATAGTAATAAACAATAATTGGACGTTACGCAGTGCTTTTTTGATAATATCAGGAATTAGTGGATATTGTTTGAGAATTTCAAAATAATAATTATCATTATTATAAACCTTCGACATACAGCGCCATCTATTGCATAGGAGAAAATTTCAAGTAAATTGCCAATAAGCTATTGAACTATTCAATAATGCCTTCCCAGAGATGTGGAACTTGCCGGAAATTTATTTCGTCAACAGATGGCATTAGGTGTACAAAATGTAACGTGCCGCAGCACAGAAATTGCGTTGCGCTCCCAGCCAAGGGCAACGTGGCTGCTGCCTGAAAGTGCCCTGAATGCAGAAAGGGAGATGCAAGAGGAAGCAAGGATGATACACCGGTGAGTGTCAGGTCATTATCAACATATGAAGATGCTAGAGAGATCGCCGCGGACGGCTTTACATCGACAGAGTCTACGTTTAAATTTCTTTATTAAAAATAGTAAAATTTCTTATAATACAGTATAAGTGAGAGCTCGGTGTATAAGTACGTTTAAGACTACTGTGTGAGTATTTGTGTGCATATACATACTCGTCCTAAGATTAAATCGGCAAAAATAAATTCATATTGCGGTGCACTTATTATGAATTGTGGGTAAAACTTTAAATAATTTCTCCACTTGTCTACAAGTGTATTGATCGCATTGTGACATCTAGCGTTGAGTGTTTGTATCTACGAAACAGGTTCCTTTTTATAATTGCGCAATGGCTAAATGTGCGGCGTGTGGAAAGTTTCTTTCGTCGTCGGGGGCCGCCACTTGTACCTTATGCCCCTGTATGTTCCACAAAGGTTGTATTGGTTTTTCCGATGGCGCCTCCGTATCGAAACACTGGGTTTGCCTTGAATGCAAAAAGAAAATTCGTAAAACTGATAATACGGATACACCAGTTAAAGGTGTTTCTGGGGATAACTCGCCACCAATTTTAAGTGTAGCGCCATCACCTGGTCTACCACCATCTGAAGAAACACAGTTTCGCTCTTCCTCGTCATCTCCTATAAGAGGTGAGAGTGAATATGGAGTTTTGCGTTGTGAACTCGCCGAGTATATGAGCGAAATACGCAATAAAATGGCTGAGTTTCGTTCTTCTCTAGCTGGTATAGTGCAACGGCTTGACGGACTAGAGCAAAGACTTAGCACAGTTGAGCAGCGAGAAACGACTTCTGCAACAAAGCAAATAGCGGAACTGGAAAGTGTAGTAGCTCAGTTTAAACTAGAGCTAAATGATCGGGACCAGGAAGCACTTCTAACCGATTTAGATATTGGTTGCCTTCCTGAGGAAAATGGCGAAAATATCGTGCATACCATTATGGTTCTAGGGTCAAAACTGGGTGTTAAACTAGAAAACCAGGATATTGTATATGCAGAACGTGTAGGAGCGAAAAACTCGAGTATTGCGACTGGTAGCGCAGATGTGAAGGTGCGGCCGCGCAGAGTCGTCGTGAGGTTGGCGCGTCGTCATCTGCGTGATGAGTTACTGCAGGCTGCTCGGGTACGCCGTAACTTTACGACTGCGGATATGGGACTCGGAGGTCTTCCACAACGGCTATATTTGAACGAAAGGCTTACACAAGCGAACCGCTTGCTTTTTCACCGTGTCCGGCATGAGTGTCCAAGAGACCAAGAGAGGACGCATTTATACCCGGCAGGAGGAAGGAATGCAGGCGTATTTAATTAGATCTGATTCCGATTTTTTACGTGTTTTTAATGTTGGTACTATTTGATAAGATTGTTCTTTTTTGTTACATGTTTATTAGGATAAGCTTTTTTGTGTTTTTATATCTGTATGTACATGTGATCATTACATTATTGTATTTAAGCATATTTTGTATAAGTCACGTTAATATATACTGTTAATTGATCGTGTACTAGCGGAGGGTGATGTCAGGAGCCTTAAGAACAGACGAGTGTGCATGACAAGAGTTATGAATGTCAAAGAAGCAAGTGAGGTGTGTAAGAATGGGCCTAAATGGCGCTCTGTTTGTCGTGCCTACCCCGCAAGGGAACTGGCGTGAAGTTATGTATGTATGTATGTATGTAATATATACTCTCAAGGGTCGATAATTACAAATATTTATAGTTTGTTTTCTCATTTATTAAAGACTTTTCGATATCTATACATATTTTTATATACTTCGTATTGTTACGTAGTAAGTTAATTATATATATGTTTATTATCCTGATTAATAACTACTGTTTTATAACTAAGTTAGGATTTCATATAGAAGAATGTCAATATTGTCTTAAATTTAGTATTTATTTAATATTTTCAAATGATTAATAAACAGTTAACAGTTGGTTTGTTAAACGCTGGTTCTTTGGGCACCAATCATGACAATTTTATAGTGTCGGTTACGCGTCATGACATTGATGTGCTCGCTATAAATGAGACCTGGCTAAGAGAAGGAGAGGAAGATCGTGGCCTTACTCTTCCAGGTTACAAACTGCGACACATCCCCCGACCACGGGAAGTACGCTCTCGCGGAGGAGGTGTTGGTTTTTACGTCAAACGGGATATTAACGTGCGCACTTGGCCTCACCCCATGAACCCGCTGCACAAATCTGTTGAACAAATGTGGATAACCATGACTCTTAATGGAAAGAAACTGCTGATCGGCACAGCATATCGTCCACCGTGGTTGGACGTTGATTTATTTCTCGATTGTATTTCGGATTCAATCAATTATAATTGTAATTTTGACAATATAATTTTATTAGGGGATTTTAATATTAATGTACTTAATAATAAAGATGTAAAAACAGAAAAATTAACAACCTTTTTAATGTGTAATCTTATGCAAATAATTTCTTCTTGTACTCATTTTACACCGACATCTCAAACCCTAATTGATGTCGTCTGTACTGATTTACATGCAAAAGATATAAGTCTAGAGCCAGTAGGATCTCTCTATGGTCATTACCTCATTGTTTGTAAGTTTAATTTAAAAAAAGAAAAGCCTCCTTCTCGTATTGTTTCATATCGCCCCTTAAAAAATATAACTCAGAAAAACTTTGTTGGTGATTTAGCGTCTCTAAGATGGGACCTTATACACTTGGTGACATTAACGAGATGGTTAATGTTTTCAACCATAGTGTCTTAGCACTATTTGACTTCCATGCGCCAGTGAAGTCCATTGTAATTAAAGATCGTTCGGCTCCATGGCTCACAGACACCATTAAAATTATGATGAGGTTGCGTGATAAGGCCGCAGCAGAGTATCATCGAACTTATGTGCCAAGTAAAAAGGAATACTACAAAAGTTTAAAATCATTGGTTAATCGTGCAATTTTCTTTGAAAAATCAGCTTATTTTAAATATAACATTGTAAATAAAATTCATCATCCAAAAACTTTGTGGAAAAATCTTAGAAATACGCTTTTACCCAAAAATAATATGGAATTGCCGCCTCACTTTAACAATCCCGATAGTATTAATAATAGTTTTTTAAATATACCGGGTACATCTGCTGTTAGTATGTCTTTGTTAACTTACTACGCGTACCACAAATTTGGCGACTCAACGTTTCATATTAAGCAGGTTAACCCGGAAGCAGTGAACAAAATTATTAATAGCTTAAAATCTAATGCGGAAGGCTGTGATCTCATAAATCTGCATATGTTGTTAATGACTCTGCCTCACAGCCTCAATTCAATTACTGCCATTATAAACTCATCTATCAGAACATCAACCTTTCCTGACACTTGGAAAACCGCTATAGTTAGTCCGTTACCAAAAACCTCTAATCCATCAGATTTAAAAGACCTTAGGCCTATAAGCATATTACCATGTCTGTCGAAAGTTCTAGAGAAAGTTGTAAGTGCCCAGGTGACAGAATACCTTGAAGAAAATAACATACTTCCTGATCTACAGTCGGGATTTAGGAAGGGTCGTAGCACCGCAACCGCTTTATTAGATGTTACGGATAATATACTCTGTGCCCAAGACAAAGGATTCTGTACAATACTTGTATTACTTGATTTTTCTCGGGCATTTGACTCCATCGACATTAATTTACTCATTTCTAAATTAGACTACTATGGGTTTGATAGAAATGCAGTTCAATGGTTCCATAGCTATCTTAGTCGACGTTCGCAATATGTAAAGTTAAATAGTAACAATGGTTTAAGTCAATCGTCTGAGAAATTCCCGTTGAATAGAGGTGTGCCTCAAGGATCTATATTGGGCCCAATTCTTTTTATTTTATATTCAGCTGACATGCAAAACCATATAAAACATTGCAAATGCCACTTCTATGCCGATGATACGCAGATATATATATCTTGCAAGCCATCTGAAATTGACATTGCAATATCTAAACTGAATGAGGATCTTAGTCGGATAGCCAGTTGGTCTAAAAATAACTCTTTATTACTAAACCCAAACAAAACAAAATATATATTATTTGGCACAAAATTTCAACTTTCAGCTCTTACGCCCACACTAAAAATCGCACTAATGGATAAGCCAATCGAACGAGTATATAGTGCACGAAATTTGGGCTTGGAAATAGATAGTGAGCTGAGATTTGAAAAGCATGTCGCTAATTCAGTAAAGAACTGCTTTTACAAACTCAAAGTTTTGTACAAGATGAGACCTTACTTATCTGAACAACTGCGTGTTCAGTTAGTGGAATCCCTGGTTTTAGCTCGATTAAATTACGCTGACGTTGTTTTTGGCCCTCGCTTGTTAGCTAAAACTCAGAGGCTCGTTCAGCGTGTTCAGAATGCTTGTGCTCGATTCTGCTTCGACATTCCATTAAGAGGTCATGTAACACCATACTTGAATAAGCATTCAATCATGAAAATGCTCCACCGTCGCAAGCTACACCTAGCGTGTCTTCTCTTCGGGGTCATTAAGTACAAAACCCCACGTTACTTATATGAGAAGCTCTCCTGGGTATCAAGCCGTAGAATGGTCAATTCCAGAACGTGTGCGATACAACTGATCTCTGAGCGCCATTATACAGCCGGCTTCCGCGGGAGTTTTCGTTACGCAGCATCAAGGTGCTGGAATAATATTCCACCACCTATTCGAAATTTGCAATGTCGTAATGGTTTCAGAACTAAATTAAAGATATTTTTAAAAGAGCACCAACATTCACAACGCGACTTAAAACACGATACAAGTGGTATTTAACTTAATTTAATTGTAATTTCGTTTCAGTTTATTTATTTAAATTTTTTAAAAACGTATCTATAACACCTTTCCTTATTTCTATCTATTGTGTATGTACTATGTATGTATGTGTGTGTGTATATATATATGTGTGTATATATATATATATATATATATATATATATATATATATATATATATATGTATATATATATATATATGTATATATATATATATGTATATGTATATATACACAAGTATGTATGTATGTATATGTATATAGTTTAAGATTCTAATTTTATGCTATTACAATGATGTAATGTCTACCGTGACGATACCTCATGGGCACAGCGGAAGATCAGCGCTGGTTTTAACCGACCGGCATTATGCTGAGTCTGATGCCCCTTTTGGGACAAGATTGTATGACACTAGTTTTAAATTTGTTAGCAATTATGCTTACTGTATTTATATAATTTGTCCTAAATAAAATTATTTTCTTTCGCACAAAAAAATGTCTTATATTAATATTTTCTTAAGTTTTCGCGACTTGTATACATAATAAAACTACGTTTTAACGGTTTTAAGCGCGGTAATTTTATTTGATTTTGGTTTTTCCGACGTTTCGGCCACTTTTCAGTGGCCGTGATCACGGAAGACAAAGATGTCAAGTGTCAACGAGTATTGTTAAAGTTTTATTTAGCCTACCGCCAACTTGTTAATTTTAATTATTTAATTTTAATTTTGTTTATGGTTATTATTTACTCTATGGGAGCCTAATCTAATTTACTACCGCTTCGCAACATGTTATGGCTTGAAGAGAAGAAGCGGCGCAAGAAACTCTTCAGCAAACATGCCTAGCTCTAATAATTTTATATAATATTAAAATGGGTGGAAGGAAACATAAAAGTAATTATCAGTCAAGTTGGTTTGTGTTCCGTTGTACGCAGAAAGAGCTCACAGTGTCTTGAGGTCTGGCAGCTAGTTTTTGCTGGGTTTGGGTCTTAATAGTTTTGATGATTGGATCCCAAACAGGTGTTACTTGCCAACCATCTTCTCTATTGAAATTTGGGTGTTTTTTGATTTCAATAGCCTCACGCATCATTCTAGGTATGAAACGATTCTCTTTCGCGAGGATTTGTAGGTTATCGAATCTCATGTAGTGGTTGGGTTTATCCAGCGTGTGTTCACTGATCGCAGACTTCGTAGACCTTGTGTGTTTCATGTCAGCAATGTGTTCTTTTACTCGTGTTTTTATGCTCCTCTTTGTTTGCCCAATGTATGACAATCCACAGTCACAATCAAGCTTGTAGACCCCTGCATCCTGGAGTGGGATATTGCATTTCACAGGTCTCAGAAATTGGGTAATCTTTTTCTGCGGCTTGAAATATGTTTTGATTGAAGCTCGCCTGAGGATGTGACCAATTCTATCTGTGACCCCCTTGATGTAGGGTAGGGTAGCAGGGCACCACTCAACTGAAGGTGGTTTGGGGCCTTTGTGACGTTGGTGTGGAGTCTTCAGCTGCTTGCGTTGTAGACTGTATTTGTTACCATAATATAATAATGTATACTAATCTATCTACAAACTATTTTACATGCATATATACAACTTGGTTAAAAGTAATATAAATACTATTATATACTTTGGGTTATTTATTACACCTCATAAATATTTTGGGGAAATGCACATATGTACAGTCTATACTATATGTATAAATGATTCAAAATAAGTATTTAAATAATATTTTCTTAAGTTTTCGCGACTTGTATACATAATAAAACTACGTCTTAACGGTTTCAAGCGCGGTAATTTTATTTGATTTTGGTTTTTCCGACGTTTCGGCCACTTTTCACGCTTCTACGACCAAATCAACGATGTAGCCATGGGCTCACCGGTGTCTTTTTTTTTTTTTTTTTTTAAATCGGCAGACAAACACACACATTGTACATCCCCAAATTAAGCAAGTTACGCTTGTGTTATGGGTAATATACAACGAACTACGCTGGGGCCGATCCCAGACACCCAGACCACAGTAAATAACGGAGAAAAGACGTTTTCCGAAATTTACTATAACAGGAATCGAACCCGGAACCTCTGCGTTGCAGTGAGGTAGGCCGGCAAAGGCTTAGCCCGCTGAACCACAGAGGCCTTCCTGTCTCCTTTTATGGCTGACATTTTTATGGAAGACTTCGAGCAGAAGGCACTGGATACCGCTCCAGCTAAGCCGAAGATGTATAAAAGGTACGTAGACGATACTTTTGCCGTCCTCCCAAACGAAAAAGTCTGTGCATTTCTAGATGATCTCAATTCCATTAGCAGTAATATTAAATTTACTATGGAACTATAGGCAAATAATAAATTAGCTTTTCTGGATGTGCACATCCTAAGGAACCTTGACAATACTCTTGGTCATACGGTGTATAGGAAACCTACCCATACAGATAAATACCTTAATGGTTCGTCTCACCACCATCCTAGTCAGTTAGCTACCGTGGGTAAATCTTTGTTTCAGAGAGCACAAAAAATCTGTGACGAGAACCACATAGCTGGAGAGCTTCAGCATGTCAAGCGAGTTCTACAACGCAATCAGCTGAAGACTCCACACCAACGTCACAAAGGCCCCAAACCACCTTCAGTTGAGCGGTGCCCTGCTACCCTACCCTACATCAAGGGGGTCACAGATAGAATTGGTCACATCCTCAGGCGAGCTTCAATCAAAACATATTTCAAGCCGCAGAAAAAGATTACCCAATTTCTGAGACCTGTGAAATGCAATATCCCACTCCAGGATGCAGGGGTCTACAAGCTTGATTGTGAGTGTGGATTGTCATACATTGGGCAAACAAAGAGGAGCATAAAAACACGAGTAAAAGAACACATTGCTGACATGAAACACACAAGGTCTACGAAGTCTGCGATCAGTGAACACACGCTGGATAAACCCAACCACTACATGAGATTCGATAACCTACAAATCCTCGCGAAAGAGAATCGTTTCATACCTAGAATGATGCGTGAGGCTATTGAAATCAAAAAACACCCAAATTTCAATAGAGAAGATGGTTGGCAAGTACCACCTGTTTGGGATCCAATTATCAAAACTATTAAGACCCAAACCCAGCAAAAACCAGCTGCCAGACCTCAAGACACTGTGAGCTCTTTCTGCGTACAACGGAACACAAACCAACTTGACTGATAATTACTTTTATTTTTCCTTCCACCCATTTTAATATTATATAAAATTGTTAGAGCTAGGCATGTTTGCTGAAGAGTTTCTTGCGCCGCTTCTTCTCTTCAAGCCATAACATGTTGCGAAGCGGTAGTAAATTAGATTAGGCTCCCATAGAGTAAATAATAACCATAAACAAAATTAAAATTAAATAATTAAAATTAACAAGTTGGCGGTAGGCTAAATAAAACTTTAACAATACTCATAATATTTTCTTAAGTTTTCGCGACTTGTATACATAATAAAACTACGTTTTAACGGTTTTAAGCTTAAGCACTCGTTGACACTTGACATCTTTGTCTTCCGTGATCATGGCCACTGAAAAGTGGCCGAAACGTCGGAAAAACCAAAATCAAATAAAATTACCGCGCTTAAAACCGTTAAAACGTAGTTTTATTATTTAACAATACTCGTTGACACTTGACATCTTTGTCTTCCGTGATCACGGCCACTGAAAAGTGGCCGAAACGTCGGAAAAACCAAAATCAAATAAAATTACCGCGCTTAAAACCGTTAAAACGTAGTTTTATTAAGTATTTAAAGTTTGGATTGTTAAATGCAGGCTCCCTTGGGACAAATCAAGATGAGTTTTTACTCTCTATGGATAAACATTCTGTCGATATTATGGCAATAAACGAGATCTGGTTACGACCAGGAGAGGAAGGCCGAGCGCCTTACGTACTAGGATACTGACTCAGGCACTTACCTTGACCACAATCTATATGTAGGGGTAGACAAGGAGGAGTTGGCTTTTATAGTAAAAATGAAATAAATACAAGAATAAGAACACATTCAGAACATCCAGATGTTGAACAACTCTGGATGTCCATGAAGTTAAATGGTAAAAATATTTTGATAAGTACAGCATATAGACCACCGTGGCTTGATCTGGATAGGTTTCTTAGTGCAATAAGTGAGAGCGCGGTTGCTCTTGCACCTTATGATAATATAATAATACTAGGAGACTTTAATGTAAATTTATTAGAAAAGGACAGTTCCAACTCCAAAAAGCTTAAGGAATTTTTGAACCACTTTAACCTTCAACAAATAGTTGATATATCTATACATCATTCAGTTCTAAGTTCTTCTTTAATAGACGTAATCTGCACTGACATCGTCTCGTACACGACTGAAGTCGATTACATAAATGAGCTCAACCATCACTCTTTTATAACCTGCGAGACTGTTATCAAAAAAAAAAAATGCACACCACGGTTGGTAACATATAGGGCATTTAAAAATATAATACCAGACCTATTTAATCTTGATTTGGAATCTATACCTTGGCAAGACATGTGTGATGAAGTTGACGTAAATGTTATGGTATATACAGTAAGCTCACATATAATTAGGTTATTTGATTTGCATGCGCCAAAGAAAACAAAGTATTTAGAACACCACCGACCCCGTGGATTACCGATAATATAAAATTAATGTTTAAACTAAGAGACAATGCTAGGAATAGTTATAACTAGACAAAATTGGAAAGTCACTAGCAATACTATTTAGATCTTAAATATTTATCATCAAAAGCACTACATAATGAAAAGAAAGGATTTTTTACTAAACATATTAATAATAATATAAATAACTCTAAAGAACTGTGGAAAAAATTAAAAACAAATGTACTTCACTCACATGTAGAAAAGATACACCCAGTACATATTAATGACCCAGGTGGTATGAACAAAGCTTTTTTAGAAGTTCCTGGTGAAAGCACGGTAAGCATCGAGCAACTAACATACTTTGATAACCATAAACATAGTCAAACAAGCTTCTCTTTGCAAACAGTTTCTGAAGATAAAAATTAAAAAATTATTAACTCTTTAAAGTCAAACGAGATAGGAATATAGATGGAATCAGTCTAGAAATGATTAAATTAACACTTGCGAATTCTCTTAAAATAATAACTAATATTATCAATAATTCTATTACAACGAATACATTTCCACATTTGTGGCGTCAGGCTGTTGTACGTCCAATACCCAAAAAAAATAATCCTACCAGTTACAAGGATCTGCGTCCTGTAAGTATACTACCATGTTTTTCTAAAGTCTTGGCAAAGGTAGTCCACTTTCAGGTTGTTGAATACTTAGAAACAAATCAGATACTGCCTGGCCTTCAATCCGGATTTAGAAAGGGATATGGCACAGAAACAGCATTATGTGTTGTGGTAGGAAACATTACTGAGGCTCGAGATCAAGGACAGGGTACAATACTTATTTTACTAGACTATTCACGCGCATTTGTTGCAATTAACACCTGTTTACTTTTGTCCAAGCTAGCATATTATGGTTTTACTAACGAGACTGTTCTATGGTTCCGTAGCTATTTAACAGAAAGGAGACAATAAGTTGAGATCCAAAAAGCAGATGGAACATTTACTGCTTCAGATCTATTGAATCTTGCAAGAGGAGTCCCTCTATTTATTATATTCCCTCTATTTTAGGTTCGCTACTATTTATCATTTACACAGCGGATGTTGCCAAGAGTATCCAGCATTGTAGGTTTCATATGTATGCTGATGATATCCAACTTTATAAACACTTCATCCCTAATGAAACACACAAAGCTGTTGATGATATTAATGATGACCTAAAAAGGCTAACACAATGGTCTGAAGCCAACTCACTGGTTTTAAATCCAGTAAAATCAAAATTTATGATACTAGGAAGTAAACAACAGGTTATAACAATAAAGAACGCTATTGCTGTAATTAAAATCCAAAATGAACAAATTGAAATTGTGGACACCGCACATAGTCTAGGCCTGACCATTGACTCTGAACTTCGTTTTGTAAAGCACATTAGTAATATAATGAAAAATTGTTTTTATAGATTAAGAATATTATATTCAATTAGAGGATACATTAATGTGGAAATAAGAAAAAGATTAGTAGAGAGTTTAGTTATTTCTAAGTTAAATTACTGCGATACAATGCATGGGCCTTGCCTTTTATCAAAAACAGAGCGTTTAATACAGCGCATATAAAATGCTTGTGCCCGTTACTGTTTTGATACACCAAGAAGAAACCATATTACTCCATATTTAAACAAAAATAATATACTGAAGATGACAGCTAGGAGAAAGTTACACTTATCTTGTATGCTATTTGGTGTGATCACTTCGCAATACCCTAAATATCCCTACAATAAAATAGACTGGAGGAGGGATAAGTCACAATATGGTATCCCCCGAGCTGTTACAAAACCTCTAATAACAGCGAAGCACAAAACAGCTGCTTTCAGAGGCTGTTTCTAGTATGCTGCCACTATTCGGGTCGTTTTAGTATTACGCCAAAAGGAAGGTTTGCGCTGAAAATCAGTGTTGTGTCGGATATTATGCCGGCACATCAATAAACTGAGTGCAGATCTTGTTTGCTGAAAATGCGGCGTACAAATTCTCAAAATATCTTTTATTTTTAAGATACATGTTAGCAATGTAGTGCCTGACCGAGCAACCACCGCCACCAGGCCGTCGAGGTCCCCTACCCAGTTATCCTGGGAGGGGATGTGGTACGGGTCCGAAACCACCACTGGACCAATCCTCCATTCCGCCAGGGACTGCATGAATAAATCCTGAGCCCCGGCGGAGTGATTCAAGTTCGCCTGTAGGAATCTCACATGCTGATGTACAGGCATCAGTCAGACATGTGAGATTCCCCGGTACCTCCAACCGTACCTCTGGTCCTACTGACCGGGGGGACGAACCTGGGGCGCACAGTTCCAGGCTGGCAGCGCCTGGACATTGTGACGTGGTCCGCACGACGCCCCGATTCGGCGCACACCACGCAGTGCGCCTTGTCCGACCTGCAGTCTATCAGTATGTGGCCGCTTTTGCCACACCGATAGCACAGGTCGGACCTGTCCCCCCGGCCGTCTGGGCACGTCGCAGACGAGTGCCCAGGGGCGAGATACCTAAAGCACCTGAGTTGGCGCTTCTCATAGGCCTCCACGACGACTGAGGTGAAGCCTATGAGAAGGTGGCCAACCTCAGCCAGGTGCTTCGCCACTGGGATCGGGCACATCACCCACGACGAGCCCAGACCCCCCGAACCAACGCCAATTCCCGCAGCCCTGACCTGGGACCGGGGACAGTTCACGACCCGGGCCACCTCCTCCACGATCATCTCCGGGGTGACCGAGTCATCCAAGCCCGTAAGACGGATTTCGCCCCTCTTCACGGGCCTGGAGATCTCGGCCACTCCGGTTAGCGCCCCCTGGAGGAGCCCGGCCACCCGGTCCACCAAAGCCGCACTCTCGGCACCGGGAGGAAACTCCAGAAGCCGAGAGTCGTTGAAGGACAGGACGACCTTGAGCCCCCGCTTCAAACCCAGGGCGACGACGTCAACGACGCTCCTAGCCTTGATGAAGACGTCGCTGTACGTCGTCCCCCTTTTGACGGCCTCCGGTAGTAAGTTGACCCTTACCACCGGAGCGTTCTCCTCCGTTAGCCTCCCGGGGTTGATTTTCCCCGGGGGCTTACGACGCGCTGCCCGCTGCGGCACCCGTCTATCCTCCCAACGGGAGGATTGGAGTTGGGTTTGGGGTTGGGTGGACTGGAGGGGGGCCGAAGATTTCGATCCCCTGCCCACTCCCTTCCCCTTACCCTTCCCCTTACGCCCCCCTCCCACCACGGTCCACTCGTTGTTCGTGGGGGGCACTATCCATGGGGGTGGAGAACCCCTGGATCTGGGACCTCGGAGCCCTCAGTGAGGGAAACTCCTGGTCCCCAGTGTAATGTATGTGTTACTTTTTATATAATGTAATACAGGATAGTTGACCCTTCGATTCTGTGTTTTACGCGCTAATCGAATAAATTAGGACCCACACTAGTTATAGGACACATACTTTAGGACAGTAAA
This sequence comes from Dendrolimus kikuchii, assembly GCA_019925095.2. NCBI lineage: Eukaryota > Metazoa > Arthropoda > Insecta > Lepidoptera > Lasiocampidae > Dendrolimus > Dendrolimus kikuchii. The sequence continues at coordinate 398,123 of JAHHIN020000030.1, forward strand.
CCACCCCTTTTGACGATCAAACAAGATGTTCAGGACACCGGCAAAGCTGAAGCGGGCGGAAGCGGTGGCTTTCGAAGACGTAGAGTTTGAGGATAGCCCATCTTGTTCATCTGCTAGCCCGAGCCCAATTACATCTAGGCCGGGACAAAAGAAAGGGGGGGTTTCACTTAAATTCTCCCCGCCTTCCAAGAAGGTCGTCCAAGCAGTCGCTGGTCCCAGCAAGGAACCAGTAAATAAAACCTATACAAAGCGGACGCCACCGAAAGAAACTAAGAAAGTGGCAGTAAGGGGAAAGAGAGAGGACAGGATGCTGGAGGCCAGAGAATGCTTGGACAAATTCAACGAACACTTGTCCAATTCGAGAAATCTCAAAACGGAGATTAAGCAGGGCGCATCGTACGCGGTGGGACGTATATACGTCCTGTTAACCCACTGCAACAGGGAACTCGAAGAGGCAACAGAAGCCCTAGCGGCTAAGGTGGGGAAGGACCCGGGCGAACCTAAAAGAGAATACAAAGACGTGCAAACACAGGCAACGATGCAGGATCCTGTGCAGAGCAAGCTCCCTACGGATAGAGAAGATAGGGAAGAGCTTAACAGAAAATGGGAAATCCTCGCTGGACGCATGGAAGAGCACTCCAAACTCTTGAAACAAAACCTGGAAAGTACGAATAACCTGGAAAGGGTTATTCTAAAGCACAGGGAAAATGTGAGCGAGGAGTGCGAGCCGAGAAAGAGCTACGCGAGAGTAGTGTCCGAAGGGTCTGGGGCGAGGCCACAAACCTATAGGACACTACATTCAGTGGCGATAACCGCAGAGTCGGGCGACTGCACGGCCGATGAGACCCTCAAAGGTATCAGAGTGGCGCTAAACGCCAAAGAAGGGGGGGTTGAGGTCGAGCGAGTCAGGAAAGCCAAGGACGGTAGGGTTATCGTCAGCTGTAGGACAGTGGAGGAGCGCGAAAAGCTCAAGGCCAGGTTGAAGAGAGAAAGGGCGGACTTTGTGGCAGAGGACATCACCAACAAAAGACCTATGGTGATGATAACGGGTGTCCTCAAAGCGCATACGGACGACGACCTCCATAAAGCCCTCAGAAACCAGAACAAAGCGGTATTTGAGGGCCTTGGGGAGGAAGACGACCTTATGGAAATCGCGTATAAGATCCGAGGACGAAACCCGAACACGCACAGAGTAGTGTTCAAGGTGTCACCGGCCCTTTGGAAACGGCTCATGGAAGTAGGTATGGTGAGGATCGACCTACAGAACCTGCACGTGACGGACAGGTCACCACTGACGCAGTGCACCATCTGCCTGGGCTTCGGGCACGGCAAAAAGCTATGCACGGAGACCCAGGTGATGTGTAGCCACTGCGGTGGCCTCCATACAAAAAAGGAGTGCGAAGAGTATGCGGTGGATGCGCCACCCAATTGTAAAAATTGTGTAAAGGAGAAAAGGGCAGAGGCAGGACACAACGCGTTCAGCGAGGCCTGCCCAGTAAGAAAAAGATGGGATGAGATAGTGCGCACAACCGTGGCCTACTGCTAAAACGGCGACCGGCGACAACAAAATAGCAATGGACCGAAAGCCGTACCTCGTTGAAACAAATGTTCAACAAACGGTGACATGTCAGTAAGACTGAAACAGACAACGAGGGCGGCCAACGGCCCCACTATTTTGCGTGGAACCGGAAGCTGAATTTAGACAGTAGGTTGCTTCGTACGGGGAATCACAAGATGATTAGTGGTGACACAAAAGAGGTCGGGTACCTGCAACTGAGGTCACACATAGAACACAATAAATAACACAACATACAAATACACGTCGAGTAACACACAACACAATAACACAACCCACACAAACCAAATTCACCAACCATAATGAGGAAAACACACAAGAAAACATAGACAACAAACATGCACACACGATGCAACATACTACTTTTAGTGTTAAAAGCAGTTAGTTCGAGTAACACCATATTCAAGCACAACACTAACACGCACTAGAAGACAGTTTGATACATGCAGATACAAACACACATAAAAACACACACAAGAAACACACATAATATACACACAAAGAATAAAGAACACTTACCAGTTGCAGCCACCCGAAGGTAGTAGACAACCTGTAACAAAATAAAATATTAGCATATAAACAGGGGAATAAGTATATATGAACCAGTAACATAAGATAGTAATATAAAATTGTATAAAAAATGAACACTGCAGATATATACTTGAGTATATTTACTGTCAGCGTCAGAAATAGGCAATAAGTAGAATATATACAGTAAGTAAAAGAATAGATTAGAAACTACCTTAAGATAAAAGTTGTTAGCACGTAGAACATAAAATAGAAAATAAAACTACACTAGAAACATAGACATATAGCTACTAGAATAATTAAGACAGTAAGAGCAGAACTACATAAGCATAAGATTAGAACAAAATTGTAATAAACTGTATTAGTAAAATATTATTGTATAAAAAGATTGGCGTATAAAACCTGTAAAGAAAAATAAAATACACAAGAAATATGTAATTAGAAATTAAGCAACAAATGTACGTACAATAAGGTTTAATAAAGAAAATAGTACCAACCCTTTTTTTTTTTTTTTTTGATAACGCAGGGGGAATGTCTTTTCTTGTGACACTGCCTCGGGCCCGGGGGGGGGCTGACCGAGGGGTGTGTGAGACTCCCAGCGGTCGGAATCTCCACGCATGGCTACGATGAGCGTAGCAGTCGCAAGATTCCGTCCGCCAGACTACCCACTAAACCTAACCTGCGCCCCTACTCCCTAGCGCTTTTACGGGGCGTCACAGGATATAGACCGTAGGTACACGACTGTGACGCCCCTACGCGTGGCTTAACCCCAGGATGGCCCTCGGGGAAGGCCAACCTCTTCACCAATAGGGGGGGAAGTCCCGCGGGTGCCCCCGGACCCGCGGGCCCCTATGATGGAATCCCTAGGGCAGGAGGAGACGGGCGTAGCGACCCCTGCGCCGGCCTATGCGCCGCCGGCGAATCGGGTCTGCCGCCGCGTCTTCCTCCCTCTCCCTTTCGGCGACCTCCTTCTGGAGCATTACCGCTTCACAGAAGGAGGCCACCGCCGCCCAACGGTCCTCACTCCGCAGCATGGCAGTGACCATGCTTTGGAGTGAGTCAACCGGTCCCGCCACGTTAACCAACTGGTGGCGCTGAGGTCCCCAGGCGGCGCACTCCGTCAGCGTGTGGATCGCTGTGTCCTCGGGTGCGCCGCAGTGCTGACACTCCGGTGTCGGTTCACGCCCCGCAGTACGATGCAGATACTTACCGAAGCAGCCATGCCCGGTAAGTATCTGCACCATCCTGTATGTGAGGGTCCCTCTTTTTCGAGGGACCCAACGCGACAGGTGGGGGCGGATCGCCTCCACCGTCGCGGCTCCAGCCACTGGGGACCTCAGGTCCTCCTCCCATTTCACCATCAGGGCCGCGGTCGCCTCGGCCCTGACTTTTGCGACCTCTGCCAGGCACGGCCTCAAACCTCTCCCTCGGGCATCTTGGCGGAAGCGGAACACCCTGGCGAGCGTCTCCGCTTGGAGTTCCCACGGCGGATCACCCGCCAGGAGTGTCGCCGCCGTCCAAGACACCGTCCGGTACCCCCGTATGGCCCTCACCGCAAGGACGCGCTGACAACGCCTCAGCAGCGTCCTGTTCTTGCGGTGAAGGGCGTGACTCCACACGGGGGCACCGTACAGTGCCATACTCCGTAAGATACCCGAGTACAACCTCCTACAGGCCGCGCCTGGCCCTCCCACATTGGGCAGGAGTCTGGCCAGGGCAGCGGCGGTCCTTAGGAGTCTCGGGGTCAGCTGTTCGAAATGAGCCCCGAAACTCCATCTTCCATCCAGTGTGAGGCCCAGATACTTCATCTGGGCCTCGACCGCCACTGCCACTCCCTGGACGACGACGTGCGTGTCCCGGGGTGGTCTCCTACGACGCCCGTGGAACATCAGGGCCTCAGTTTTCTCGACAGAGACTCTGAGGCCCAGACGCTGTATCCGCCCTAATACCAACGCGGAGGACGCGTTGGCCAGCTCCACGGACTCTTCATACGTACCACCCCGGGCCGTGATGAGGGTGTCATCCGCGTAACAGAACACCCCCATCCCGGGAAGGACTGGCTCTCGGAGGAGCCAGTCGTATCCGATGTTCCACAGGATCGGACCCAGAACCGATCCCTGTGGAACACCGCACATCACACGCCGACGCCCAGCGATCTGGCCATAGCCGCCCCCCTCCCAGAGGACGTATCTGTCCTGGAGGTATGCCCTCAACAGCCTCATGAGGTACAGAGGCACTCCCTGGTACCGGAGTGCCTCCAGTATCGTCTCGAATGGGAGGCTGTTGAAGGCGTTCGCTATATCCAGCGATACCGCCAGGACAGACTCCTCCATCCCCTCTGCCTCTCTCGTGAGGCACCTTAACGCATCCAGGGCGTCCAACGTGGAGCGCCCTGGTCTAAACCCGTATTGTGCCTCCGAGAGACCAGGCCCGTCGTTGGTGATGTGCTTGACGAGGCGACTGGCCAATATCTTTTCGAAGATCTTGGCCACCTCGTCAAGCAGGACGATGGGCCTGTATGCAGAGGGGTCATCCGGGGGGCGGCCCTCCTTGGGGATCAGGCACAGCCGGCCCTCCTTCCACGGCTTCGGGAACTCACCTGAGCTGATGCAGGCATCATATAGTTCCCGAAGATGGCCGCCGAGATGTTTGGCGGCCAGGAAGAGGGCCCGGCCTGGAACCCCGTCCGGCCCTGGTGCCGTCCTTCGACCTCGGAGGCGATCCAGGGCCGTTTCCAACTCCTCTTCTGAGACGGGGGGAGGTGCCGTCTCAGAAGGAAACACCCCGGGAGGAGGATTCATCACGGGGGGAGTATGGACTCCCGGGTCCGGGAAGAGTCCGTCCACTATCCTTTCAAGGACCCCTTCTGGTAGGGACTCCGTTATCGGGGCGGCAAAGGCGCGAAGCTTTTTGCGCGCCGCCCGATACGGACGTCCCCAGGGGTCCCTGTCCAGGGACTCCAGTAGTTCTTCCCGTGCCCGGGCCTTCGCCTGGCATATTGCCACACGAAGGGCCTTTTTGGCAGCCCGATACTCCTCCCCTAGCCTGATCTCCTCCTCCAACTCCGGAGGAAGCCGACGCCGGCAGCGTTTGAGAGATCGGTGCAACCCTTGAGCTGCCTCTCGCAGGGCACCGATCTCCGCAGTCCACCAGTGGACGCCTGGCCGCTGCCAGCGCCGACGCGACCGTGGCATGGAGGCATCGCAGATCCTTCCCAGAGATCTGCGCATGCGCTCCGCCAGTTCCTCCGGAGTTCTTCCATCCACCGGATTGGTCCAGCCCTCGACGACCGCCGTCTCCTCAGCCAGCTGGGGATCCAGCCGGCTGACGGCCCAGCGCGGGAAGTGCCCGTGGCCACGTGGGGGGTCTGTCGCCCTACTGGGAGGAGGGGAGACCTCGAACCTGATATACAGGTGGTCCGAGAGCGTCTCCACCTCCTCCTCAACCGCCCAGTTCACCACCCTGCGTGCGATCGCATGGGTAGCGAATGACAAATCCACGATAGATCCACCCCGCGATCGCACGCAGGTATGGACCGACCCTCGGTTGAGGATCGACAGACCACTTTGTAGCGCCCACGCCTCCACGAGTCTTCCCCGCGCGTCGGTGACGGTGTTCCCCCAGGAACGGGATTTGGCGTTGAAGTCGCCGAGGACAAACGTTGCCCTCGGCGACTGTCTCGCCACGGCGGCCCTGACGGAATCCAAGAACGTCTCGAACTCCGCCAGGGAACGGTTTGGGGAAAAGTACACACCGATGATGGTGTACTCTCCCCAACCCGCCGCCGCGTAACCCCGTCCCCTCTCGATGGAAATGAGAGGGGGGCTAGTGCCTGACCTAGCCACCACCGCCACCAGGCCGTCGAGGTCCCCAACCCAGTTCTCCTGGGTGGGGATGTAGTACGGCTCACTCACTACCGCTGGACCAATCCTCCACTCCGCCATCGACTGCAGGAATAAATCCTGAGCCCCGGCGGAGTGGTTAATATTCCCCTGGAGGAATCTCGTATGCTGTACAGGCATTAATCAGACATACGAGATTCCCCCACTGCTGCTCCCTCTCTCCTCCCGAGCCTGTTGGCCGGGGGGACAAATTTGGCCGGGACCCGTCCAGGCTGGCAGCGCCTGGACATGGCCACGTGATCTGCCCTACGTCCCTCTTCGGCGCAGATCACGCAATGCGCCTTCTCCGCCCTGCATTCCGCCAAGATGTGCCCGCTTTTGCCACAGCGGTAGCACAAATTGGATTTGTCCCCCCGGCCGTCCGGGCACGACGTGGTCGAGTGCCCGGTGGCAAGACACCTGAAACACCGCAGTGGACGGTTTTCGTAAGCCTCCACTGCGGCCGAGGTGAAGCCGATCAATAAATGACCGGCTTCAGCCAAGCTCTTCGCCACCGGTACGGGGCACGAGACCCACGTCGAGCCCAGACCGCCTGACCCTATTCCGAGCCCCGCTGCCCGAATCTGGGAGCGGGGACATTTCCCTATGCGGGACACTTCCTCCTCGATCATTTCTGGGGTGACTGAGTCATCCAGACCCGTTATCCGGATTTCCCCTCGTTTCACGGGTCTAGAGACCTCTGCCACCCCAGTGAGTGCCCCTTGCAGGAGCTCAGCGATCCGGTCCGCCAGTTGGAGATTCTCGGGGCCGGGCGGCAACTCCAGCAGCCGAGAATCATTGCCGGACCGGATGACCCTGAGGCCTCTTTTCAGCCCCAAGGCAACGACGTCAACGGAGCCCCGGGCCTTCGCGAAGACGTCGTAGTAGGTCATCCCCTTTTCTTTTGCCTCCGGTAGCAGCTTCAGTCTGACTACCGGAGTTTTCTCCTCCCTTAGATGCGCCGGGTTCATTTTACCCGGGGGACCACGGCGCGCCTCTCTTTTCTCCTCCCTGCGGCTCCTGCGATCCTCCCTGGGACGGGAGGACTGGGGTTGGGTTTGGGGTTGGGCGGACTGGAGGGGGGCCGAAGAGTTCGGTCCCCTGCCCGCTCCCTTCCCTTTCCCCTTCCCCTTACCTTTCTTCCCCCCCTCCACCACGGTCCATTCGTTGTCCGTGGGGGGGGCACTATCCATGGGGGTGGCGAACCCCCGGATCTGGGACCTCGGAGCCCTCAAAGAGGGAAACTCCTTGTCCCCAGATCCCGAGGGGCCGGCGGACCCCACCTTCTTCGGCGGCGGGCGTGACGGCCCGGCCTTCGGAGGTGGGGGGGGGGCCCTCTCCACCCTCTCTTCCACGACGACCATCGCCTCCGTGGGGACGGGGGCTGGGACTTCTCCCGGGGGGGGGTTGGAACCCCCCTTCTTTTTCTTATCACCCGCCAGCGGCGGGCGGACGACTTTCGGTGGAGGAAGTCGCTCCTCCAGCACCGCCAGGCGCGCGTCAACCAGCGTCCCCACCGAGATGATGATGGCCCTCTGCAGGGCCTCAAAGTCAAATGGCGGGGAGGATACATCCGCGGGGGGGGCGGCGGGCAAGTCCTTCTTGGCCGCTGCCCTCATGTCACTAAACTCCCTGCGGTGGGCCTTAAGCTCCGACCGCAGGGAGTCAATCTCCCTTTTCAACCGGAGGTTTTCCGCCGACAACCTCCGGTTTTCTGCGTCCAGTGACCTCGCAGACAGGTTTTCCACCACGTCTGCGAGGGTGCCCGCCGCCAGCTTCAGACGGCGGATGTATCCTCCCTTAAGGTTGCCCGATGTCTGGGCAACCTTATAAATCGAGGCCACTTGGGCCTTCGCCAGAGTCTGGAGGTCCTCGGCGGCCATGCGGCCGAGGTCCAGCTCCCTGGGGTCAATCTCCCCTGATGCCTCCACAACATCCGAGGACTCGTCGGACTTCTTCCTGTAGGATTCCCCTTTGGAAGAAGTCGTCGGAGGCCTCGCAAACTCCGCATTCTTCTCCAGCTGGTGCTGAGCCTCTTTGATGAGGGTCTCCGACCGAGCCACAAGCTCGGCGGTAGACCCCCCCCTCGAGTACTTCAGCACAGCTCCACGTCCGCTACTACGCGGCCCGGTGCGGCTTTTGTACACGCGCCGGGCGGCGGCCACCATCTTCTTTGCTGACACATCCGTGTCAGCGTCATACTCCCCCGTCTCCGGTCTGATCCGGGACGATACGTCCGTTTCTGGGTCAGATTCCCCCCGCTGGGCACTAAGCCTCCTGCGGATGGAAATCTTTCCCGCTATTGCCCCCGGAGTAACCCCTTGGACGGCACTCGTGTCGGAGTCCGCCATTGTCACGGGCCCCCCACTAGGGGGGGGGGCACCCCCAGAGTCCAGAGAACGAGCCGGGTAGTCGTGACAGCAAGAACCAGTCCAATAAGCAAGCCAAAGTCAAAGAAATCAAGAAAACACAAAGTCAGGTAAACAAAGCCAGGTCAACAAACTAGTATCCGAGTCCAAAAGATCCCTATTTCGAGCCGAGTCGTCAATAGAAATCGATGAAACCACATAAAAAGCCAAGTTGAGAAACCACGAAAAACCTAAAAGGTAAAAAGGTAAGTCGAATTACTCCCAAAAAGGTAAGTCGAATTAGTCCACCACGTTCCGTGTCCGTGCAATGAGTCTTCAACTCCTGGCACGGTTGTCCGGGCCCGGGCTTCCCCGGGTAAGTTATATCAACTCATGGACACGGAAAACGCCACGAATTGACTCCCTACGTCACTCCGGTTAAGGTAGTGCCGTGAACTCCCAGTGCGCATCGTGGTACGGCTTTCCGTTGAAATGAATGTTTGCACACCCATCCAAGTACTGACCGCACCAAGCGACGCTTAACAATCATGATCGACTAGCTAATGCACGTTCCACTGTGCCAACTAGCCGCTCGACAACTAGCCGCTCAACCCTTTTTTTTTTTTTTTTTTTTTGATAACGCAGGGGGAATGTCTTTTCTTGCGACACTCCCTCGGGCCCTGGGGGAGGGTGACCGAGGGGAGTGTGGGACTCCCAGCGCAAGGGATCTCCACGCATCACTACCGCCGAGGGCGGTAGTAGTCGCGAGATCCCGTCCGCCGGACTACCCACTAAACCTAACCTGCGCCTCTTTCCCACGCTTTTACGGGGCGCCACGAGAACTAGAGCGTTGCTACTACATTCGTGACGCCCCTACGTCTGGCAATCTTCAGGACACCCCGAAGGCAAGGTGCCCTGCTTCATCAACAGGGGGGGAAGTCCGCGGGTTCCCCCGGTCCCCGCGGCCCCCTGTGACGGCACTAAGGGAGGTGGGCTGCGTAGCGACGCCGCCGGCCGCCAGTCCGCCGTCGTCGGATTGGGTCTGCGTACGCATCCACCTCCCTGGTCCTCTCTGCGGCCTCCTTCAGGGACATTACCGTCTCGCTGAAGGAGGAAACCGCACTCCATCCGTCCTCTCTCGACAGCATGGCTTCAACCAGTTGCTGGAGCGAGGACACAGGACCGACAATGCTTTCTAGCTGATGACGCTGAGGTCCCCAGGCGGCGCACTCCACCAGCGTATGATACGCTGTATCGCTGGGTGCGCTGCACTCTGCACATTCTGGCGTCGGTTCACGCCCCGCTGTCTGATGCAGATACTTACCGAAGCACCCGTGCCCGGTAAGTATCTGCGTCAGCCTGTACGTTAGGGTCCCGTACTTCCTCGAGACCCAACGAGACAGGTGGGGGCGAACCGCCGCCACCGTCTCTACTCCTGCTTCTGGGGACCTCAGGTCATCAGCCCATGCTTGGATCAGGGCCTCGGTCGCCAAGACCCTGATCCTTCTTACTACTGCCGGACACGGCCTCTCTCCTCTGTCTCTGGTGTCCTGCCGGTAGCGGTGCACTGCCGCGAGCGTCTCCGCCTGGAGCTCCCAGGGCGGATCACTCGCGAGCAGTGTCGCCGCTGTCCACGACACTGTCCGGTACCCCCGGATGGCCCGCACCGCCAGGACCCTCTGAGAACGTCTCAGATGGGTCCTGTTCTTGCGGTGAAGCGAATCGACCCATACGGGGGCGCCGTACAGCGCCATGCTCCGTAGAACACCAGTGTACAACTTCCTACAGACCGTGCCCGGCCCTCCCACATTGGGTAAGAGTCTGGCCAGGGCGGCAGCGGCACCTAGCAATCTCGGGGCCAGCTGGGTGAAGTGGGCCCCGAAATTCCATTTTGCATCTAGGACAAGGCCCAGGTACTTCATCTGGGCCTTTACCGCTACCGCCACTCCCTGGACGGCGACATGCGTGCCCCGAGGCGGTTGTCTACGACGTCCGTAGAACATGAGGGCCTCCGTCTTCTCCGGGGAGACCCTCAAGCCCAAACGTCGCACTCTCTCGACTACCAACGCCGTCGCGGCGTTGGCTAGTTCTACGGACTCGTCGTAGGTTCCGCCTCGGGCCGTGATGAGGGTGTCGTCTGCATAGCAGATCACCCCCATCCCGGGCAAGACTGGCTCGCGGAGGAGCCAGTCATAACCAATGTTCCACAGGATCGGGCCCAGCACCGAACCCTGTGGAACACCGCACACGACACGTCGCCTACCAGAAATCTGGCCAAAGCCGCCCTCCCAGAGGATGAACCTGTCTTGGAGGTACGCCTTCAACAGTCTTACAAGGTAAAGAGGCACTCCATGAGACCGGAGTGCCTCTAAAATGGTTTCGAAAGGTAGACTGTTGAAGGCATTTTGGATATCCAAAGATACCACCAAGACAGACTCCTCTATGCTCTCCGCCTCTCTCGTGAGGCTCCTCAGCGCGAACAGGGCGTCCAGAGTGGATCGCCCTGACCTAAATCCGTACTGAGCCTCCGAGAGTCCAGGCCCACCAGAATCAAGGTGCTGGACGAGGCGGCTCGCCAAGATCTTCTCGAACACTTTTGCCACCTCGTCCAACAGCACGATGGGCCTGTAGGCGGAAGGATCTTCGGGAGGGCGGCCCTCTTTAGGGATGAGGCACAGCCGGCCCTCTTTCCACTGCTTCGGGAACTCACCTGTCCTGATGCAGGCGTCAAAGAGTTCCCGAAGCTGGCCGCCTATGTGTTTGGCGGCCAGGAAGAGGACCCGGCCTGGGACCCCGTCCGGTCCCGGTGCCGTTTTCCGGCCCCGGAGTCTATCCAGGGCCATTTCCATTTCCTCCTCGGAGACTGGGGGAGGATCAGTCTCCGAGGGTACATTCTGAGGAGGACACATCGTCGGAGGAGTGAAGGCTCCCGGATCCGGGAAGAGTCCGTCTACGATTCTATTTAGGACCCCGTCCGGCAGGGACTCCGTAACCGGGGTGGAACAGGCGCGCATTTTCTTGCGCGCCACCCGGTACGGACGTCCCCAGGGGTCCGCATCCAAACTAGATAGGATTTCTTCCCGGGCCCGGGTCTTCGCTTGGCAGATGGCCACCTGAAGAGCCTTTTTGGCAGCCCGATACTCCTCCAGGCGATATTCCTCCTCACCTCTGTCCGGAGGATGCCGACGCCGGCAGTTCTTCAGAGATCGGCGAGCCCGAAGGGCTGCCTCCCTCAGACTCCCGATCTCTGCGGTCCACCAGTAAACCGCTGGTTTCTGCCGACGTCGACGCGACCGTGGCATGGAGGCATCGCAGACCCTCGTAAGGGTTCTGCGCATGCCCTCCGCCAGATCCTCCGGACAGGTGTTACTCTCTCGGTTGGTCCAGCCCTGGACGACGGCCACTTCCTCAGCCAGCTCGGGATCGAGCCGGCTGATGGCCCATCGAGGGAACTGACCGTGACTGCGTGGGGGGTTTGACCCTGTTCCATTGGGAGGAGGGGAGACTTCAAACCTTATACCAAAGCCGCCCTCCCAGAGGATGAACCTGTCTTGGAGGTACGCCTTCAACAGTCTTACAAGGTAAAGAGGCACTCCATGAGACCGGAGTGCCTCTAAAATGGTTTCGAAAGGTAGACTGTTGAAGGCATTTTGGATATCCAAAGATACCACCAAGACAGACTCCTCTATGCTCTCCGCCTCTCTCGTGAGGCTCCTCAGCGCGAACAGGGCGTCCAGAGTGGATCGCCCTGACCTAAATCCGTACTGAGCCTCCGAGAGTCCAGGCCCACCAGAATCAAGGTGCTGGACGAGGCAGCTCGCCAAGATCTTCTCGAAAACTTTTGCCACCTCGTCCAACAGCACGATGGGCCTGTAGGCGGAGGGATCTTCGGGAGGGCGGCCCTCTTTAGGGATGAGGCACAGCCGGCCCTCTTTCCACTGCTTCGGGAACTCACCTGTCCTGATGCAGGCGTCAAAGAGTTCCCGAAGCTGGCCGCCTAGATGTTTGGCGGCCAGGAAGAGGACCCGGCCTGGGACCCCGTCCGGTCCCGGTGCCGTTTTCCGGCCCCGGAGTCTATCCAGGGCCATATCCATTTCTTCCTCGGAGACTGGGGGAGGATCAGTCTCCGAGGGTACATTCTGAGGAGGACACATCGTCGGAGGAGTGAAGGCTCCCGGATCCGGGAAGAGTCCGTCTACGATTCTATTTAGGACCCCGTCCGGCAGGGACTCCGTAACCGGGGTGGAACAGGCGCGCATTTTCTTGCGCGCCACCCGGTACGGACGTCCCCAGGGGTCCGCATCCAAACTAGATAGGATTTCTTCCCGGGCCCGGGTCTTCGATTGGCAGATGGCCACCTGAAGAGCCTTTTTGGCAGCCCGATACTCCTCCAGGCGATGTTCCTCCTCACCTCTGTCCGGAGGATGCCGACGCCGGCAGTTCTTCAGAGATCGGCGAGCCCGCAGGGCTGCCTCCCTCAGACTCCCGATCTCTGCGGTCCACCAGTAAACCGCTGGTTTCCGCCGACGTCGACGCGACCGTGGCATCGAGGCATCGCAGACCCTCGTAAGGGTTCTGCGCATGCCCTCCGCCAGATCCTCCGGACAGGTGTTACTCTCTCGGTTGGTCCAGCCCTGGACGACGGCCACTTCCTCAGCCAGCCCGGGATCGAGCCGGCTGATGGCCCATCGAGGGAACTGACCGTGACTGCGTGGGGGGTTTGACCCTGTTCACATTAGGAGGAGGGGAGACTTCAAACCTTATATAAAGGTGGTCTGACAGAGTCTCCACCTCCTCCTCGACTTTCCAATTCGTCACCCTGCGTGCGATCGCATGGGTGGCAAACGACAAATCTACTACGGAGCCACCCCGCGCTCGCACGCAGGTGTGGACCGAACCTCGGTTCAAAAGGGTCAAACCACTTTGAAATGCCCATGTTTCCACAGCCAGTCCCCTCAATTCGGTGACAGTGTTTCCCCAGGAGCGGGATTTGGCGTTGAAGTCGCCGAGTACGAACGTCGCCCTCGGCGACTGTCTGCCCACAGCGGCCCTGACAGAATCCAAGAAACGCTCGAATTCTGCCAGGGGTCGGTTGGGGGAAAAGTACACACCTATGAAGGTGTGCTCCCCCCACCCTGCCACCGCGTAACCCCGCCCCCGCTCGATCTCGATGAGCGGGGTGCCAGCGCCCGAACTGGCCACCACTGCCACCGTGTCGTCCAGGTCCCCAACCCAGTTGCTCTGGGCGGGGACGTAATACGGCTCCGATATTACGGCCAGACCAATCTCCCACTCCGCACTGGACTGCAGGAGTAAATCCTGTGCCCCGGCGGAGTGGTTTACATTTCCTTGTAGAAGTCTAGTATGTCGTCCGGGCATATTAGTGGGACATACTAGACTCCTCCTGGCGTCTTCCTACCCCGACGTTCGCTGGGGGAACAAACTTACCTCTGACGTGCGGAGGGAGGCAGCCCCTCGACAACGTCACGTGGTTTGCGTCGAGATTTGACTCGGCGCAAACCACATAATGAGCATTCGGCTTCACACATTGGGCGACCCTGTGTCCGCTTCTGTCGCAGCGGAAACACAGGGCCGACCTATCAACCCGCCCGTCGGGGCACATAACCGTTATGTGACCCGTGTAGAGGCACCGCATACAGCGTATGGGTCGCCTCTCACGGGCCGAGACATCTGCTGAGCTGAAGCCCACACAGATGTGCTTCAGCTCAGTGAGCATCCTTGCGACCGGGACAGGGCACTGCACGTAAGCAGCACCCATCCCCCCCGGCCCCACACCAATCCCACCAGATCTCACGTGCTCGCGTGGGCAGCCCCCTGCGCGAGCGATGGCCTCTTCCAACAACCATGGCGTGACCGAGTCGTCGAGACCGGTGACGCGGATGTCCCCTTTCTTCACCGGCCTGGCGACCTCGGCCACGCCTGTCCACACTGCCCCGAGGGCTACAGCCAGCCGGTCGGCCTTCTCGATGCCCTCCGGCCCGGGCGGCAGCTCCAAGAGCCGGGCATCACTGGCCGTCCGGGTGATCTTGAGGCCCTCTTTGAGGCCCATCACCTGCAGGTCCACCACCTTTGCGGCCTGCTCGAAGATCTGGCGGTAGGTCAACCCATTCCTGACGGACTCAGGCAGCAGCGTCACCATTACTGCTGCTGCCTTGGCGTCTACCAGCGGGGCCGGTTTTCTGGGAGGGGGTCTCCTAGCCGGCGCGAATCTCTCCTGGGGGGCGGGATATTGAGTTGCGGGGGTCAGGGCCGGGTATCCCCCTGCTCTTCTGGCGCCCCTACCTCTTCCTCTGCCCCTCCTACCACCTCCCACCACTGTCCATTCACCCTGGTCCTCCTGGGTGGGAAAGGGGGCAGTGGGGGGGTTTGACCACATTGGGGGGGCTGGAGCCACCCCCTGTCTTCTGGGGGCCCTCTGAACACCGGAGGGGCCCGGTTTCGTTGATGGACGCGGAGGGCCCACCACTTTGGCATATGACGGGGCGGGAATCGCCACCGTCGGAGTTGGCTCGCACTCCATCGCCAGGGGCTCCGTCAGGTCGTCGGAGACCCTGGGAGGAGCAGCCGTGAGCGGCGTGACACCCGAGGTCCCGGGTGTCGCCTTATTTCTTTTGTCCGCGGCGAGTGGCGGACGGATAACCGGGGGGGGGAGCAGGCGGTCCTCAAGGCCCGCGAAGCGGGCGTTGATGAACTCCCCCATCGACAGGATTATGGAGCGTTTCAGCTCCTCCACGTCGAATGGGGGAGATTCGGTGGTTGAGCTCCCCCCCTTTTTCTGGGGCGGGGGCCCTCCGACACTAGCCGCGACCTCCTTGGCCGCGGCCTCCCTGGCCGCGGCCTCCTTGGTAGCGGCTATTTCTATGGCGCTGGCCTCCTTGGCCGCGGCCTTGTCCTTAGCCGCGGCCTCTTTTGCCGCGGTCTTCATCTCTTCGAACTCCCTACGGTATGACCGGATCTCGGCCCGTAGTGAGTCCACCTCACGCTTCAGCTTGAGATTGTCCAGGCTGAGCTTCCTGGTTTCGGCGTCGACGGTCCTCCTGGAGAGACTCTCAGTCACCTCCATGAGGGCCGCCGCCGCCTCTTTCAATTTCTTTACGTAACCCCCCTTGAGGTTCCGCGAGGTCTGGGCCACGTTGTATATGGCCGCGACGTGGACGCCGGCCATGGTGCGGAGTTCCTCCGCATCCAGAAGGTCGACGTCTGTCAGCCTCGGGTCCATCTCAGGGGGTACGTCCACCACCTCTTCAGGCGCAGAGGCCTTTGATTTCTTCGCTAAATTCTGGCGGAGGTCGCTCACAAAGGCCTCTGCCTGTGCCTCAACCTCCGCAGTCTCCTTGCGGGACAGCGTCGTCCCGACGCTGACTCCACGCTGGCGGGCCCCCAGGAGCACCTTGGTGCGCCGGGTCCCTGGCTTCTGGGTGTCCTCCTGGGTCACCACTTTTCTGCCCGACTCATCCGAGTCGGAACCAGCATTTTCCCCGCGGGAGCGTGCGCTCGTCCGTTTCCGGATCTCGCACACTCCCGAGGCGCGACTCTCTGCCGGGTCGGCCATTAATGCCCCCCCCCCCCATGGGGATGAAGGGGGATGAGTCCAGGGAAAGCGACAAATCCAAATCACACGCAAAATCGAAAAAACCAATGAGAATAGCCAAGTAAACAGTCTGTACAGAGATCAAATCCAAAAACAAGCAAAACCGGGTCAACAACTAAGCTAGAATGTCCAAAGTCCAATAATCAAGCCGAGTCGTCAACAAAGATCATAAAAATACTAGCACGGAAACTTTCTGAAAACTTCGAAAAACTCTTTTTTCAAAATCATTCGACAAATTTTATATAAAATGTTGTTCGAATTTATCCACCACTTATCGCACCCGTGCAATGAGGCTTCAGCTCCTGGCACAGTTGGCCGGGCCCGGGCTTCCCCGGGTAAGCTATATCACACTCGTGGGTACGATTAGCCACAAATTCATCTTTCTAAAGCTAACCGACACACAGTTTTCCAATGTCCGGGCTTCACCCATCCATGTACTGACTGCGGCCGATGTCGCTTAACATTCGTGATCGGCTAGAGCGCGGCATTCCGCCTGCGTCAACTAGCCGCTCAAATAGTACCAACCCCACCCAGCCTATCCCAACCTTGACCAACAACCATCACCAACCTTACTCAATTCCCGCAACATTCCCAAACACCAATCACCAAACATCCTATAATACAAATACCTGGTACTTACCATACTAGCATCACCCAATCCATACAACCCGTGTAGTAGTGTTATGCATGTAATAAAGATAGTAGCTATGAGATGGGAAAAAAACGGAAACCCATAAATAGTAAAAATAAAAATAAAGAAAAGATAAGCTCCGTCATGTCCTAAGATGGAGAGCCCGGGCGACAAAAAAAAAAAAAAAAAAAAAAAATACAGGATAGTTGCGGATAATTTAGTCCGGCAATAAATACGTCTACGAATGGTCTGTTTATTTCTTGTATCAGTGAATCCTTATTTAATATTAGTAAATAGCAAGCTAGTGCGTGGATATTTATCAACTGGCGACGAGGATTAGAAGAACCACTCGCGTTGCGCGTTATTGTGAAGTTCGAGTAAGCTAAAACACTATACTGGCAGTAGGAAAACTCGAACCATTTGATCTCGAGAAGGATAGTTGGAACCTATATGTGGACAGGTTAGAACAGTATTGCATTGTTAACGAGGTAAAATCAACATTACAAACGGCTACTTTAATCACTGTAATTGGGAGTGAAGCATATGAATTGATGGTTAATTTGTGTACACCTGACAAACCCGCCACAAAAAGCTTTAATGAACTTGTAGAAATTATGAGAAAACATTTACAGCCTAAACCAAGTTACAAAAACAGGGGGAAAGTATAGCTGAGTATGTGGCAGACTTGAAACGATTAACAAAACACTGTGGGTTTTGTTCAAAAAATTTAAAGGAAAATTTAAGAGACCAGTTCGTATGTGGATTAATGAATGATAACATTAGACAAAGGATGTTTGCGGAAGAGGAGTTATCATTTGATTCAGCATTTAAAATGGCTATAACCATGGAGACAGCTGAGACAGACGCCGCTTTAATGGAAACCCGGACCAAAAAACTAAGTGAAGATAACTTTGTGAACCAGATGACAGAAGTTAAATGGCGAAATCGCCAGCCTGGCAGCAATCGGGACCGAGGCTACGCAACCGCTGGCGGGAGCAGCGGTACGCGAGCGCAGTCCGCGCGTAATGAGCCAGCGCGAACCGGTGGCGCAAAGTTCACAAGCGGAGCGATTGGGACGGAGTGGAGCGGGCGGACACTTACATCAAGGCAAGGAAAATTAACTCCGGCTGAGTTATTCCATTGCAAAGTTTGCGGGGGAAAACATAACCCTAGTATATGTAAATTTAAAAAGTACGTTTGTTGAGTGTGCAACCGAGAGGGACATTTGAAGAAAATGTGCCCGCGAATTCGATCTTCTTCGTCAATGTATAATGTCCAAGATGAAGAAATGGAAGGTACTATAGAGGAAGATATTAGTAGTGACGAGGTAAACAACTACTCTTTATGTGTAAAAAAAGTAAATAAGCTTGGACCATACACCATAAACATCAATGTCAATGGAGATAGATACGGGTAGTGCAATTTCGTGCATTAGTTATGTGTGTTATCAAAAATATTTTAGTAATCATGAAATAATGGATTGTCAATTAATTTTAAGACACTATACTGGAGAAATTGTTAAACCGATGGGAAAAATTAAACTTTTGATAAAATATAAAGACATACATACATACATACATACATAACTTCACGCCAGTTCCCTCGCGGGGTAGGCACGAACAACAGAGTGCCATTTAGGCTTATTCTTACACACCTCACTTGCCTCTTTGACATTCATAACTCTTGTCATGCAAGCTCGTCTGTTCTTAAGGCTCCTGACATCACCTTCTGCTAGTACACGATCAATTTGATCATGGAAGGTGTGTCGTGGCCTTTCACGACTTCTGCATCCATCCACTTTTGCATTGTATATCTGTTTAGTCATTCTTTCATCATGCATTCTTTCCACATGCCCGAACCACCGGAGCATTCCTTTCCTTACCTTCACCCCGACACTCTCTTTCAGACCAACTCTCTTTCTTACTTCGGTATTACGAACGCGGTCCGTGAGCGTCACTCCGCAGATTTTGCGCAGTGCTCGCATCTCGACCGCGTTTACTCTACTTTCATGCTCTTTCTTCCATACCCAACTCTCGCTTCCATACGTGAGCGTAGGTACCAGCACCGCGTTGTGTACGGCGAGCTGGGCCTTCTGGCTGAGGTTCTTAGCGCCTAGAAGTTTACCTAACGCTCCATTTAAACTATTCCCCAAATTCACTCTTCTTTCTATATCAGCGGTGTACCTTCCATCCCTGCTAAAAGCACATCCAAGATATACAAACTCATTCACTTGCTCCAGCATAACATCATCGACCATTATCCTTGCATTCGTTCTGGTTTCTTCTCTTTCAAACACCATAACCTTTGTTTTCTTCGCATTCAAATGTAAGTCTCTCGCCTGACAGTCATCTTTCATCATTGTGACTAGTGTTTGCAGTTCTGATGGCGATTCGGCTAAAAGCACGGCATCATCCGCATAAAGCAAGGTGCTTACAACTAGATCACTCATCCGCACCCCAACATCCATCAATCTTATTCTCTGGAGACAATCGTCCAGATATAGGATGAACAGCAAAGCCGACAGCACGCAGCCCTGGCGGACGCCAATATTGACGTCAAACCAGGGCGACAGGCTGCCTTCCACTCGCACGCATGCCATACAGCCCTCGTAAGTGGACTGCACAGCACGCATCAATTGGCCATTAATCCCATATCCGGGCAATATGTCCCAGAGGTCCTTCCGCACAACCCTGTCAAATGCTTTCTCTAGATCCACAAAACCGCAGAAAACCTTCCGACCCATAGCCAGCTGCTTCTCTACGATATTGCGGAGAGAGAAAACTTGATCCATACATCCCCTTCCATTTCTGAAACCACCTTGTGCATCCCACAATAATCCATCGGATACAACTCTCATTCTCTTTTCAATAATCTTCGCATACACTTTAGATGCTGTGCTGATCAAACTGATGGCCCTGTAGCTGGCGCACTCCATACGTGACCCCTTGCCTTTATACAAGGGCACGATGACAGCGCGCCTCCAGTCCTTGGGAACCTTTCCCGTCCTCCAGCACAAGTTGCATAAGGACAGGAAAGCGTCCCGGACGCAGGTTCCACCATATTTGATCATCTCAGCAGACACACTATCGATTCCTACTGCCTTTCCATTTTTCAGACTTCTTATCGACCATTCGATCTCTTCCAAAGTGATCTCGGATGCTGACTCCTCGGAGTCGGTCACAGACTCAGTCGTGGTGCCAGCATCCGGGATATCATCATACATTTCTCTAAAATATTCACTCCATCGCGCTAATACCTCTTGTGGGTTAGCAAGAACGTCCCCTGCTTTAGATTTTATTCTTTCCATTCTGGAAGCTGACGAACAACCCCGAGACTTCTTAACCTCTCTCCAAAAGAGTTTGGTATTCGCCTCGAAGTTCTCCGTCAGCTTCTCTTCTTCTTTCAATTTTATTCTTTCACGCTTCTCTTTCACTAAAGCTTTAGTTTCATTCTTGCAGAGGCGATAAATTTCTTTCTTCATCTCTTTCATACTGTCATTCTGTTGCAAGGAAGCAACATAATCCAGCCAGGCTTTTCTCTTTCTCTCTACGCTGGATTTAACATCCGCGTCCCACCATTCATCACCTTTCGTTGTTATGTGCCTCTTCGCGCATCCACATGCTTCTTTTGCGCTTTCCACTATACTTTCCATCATACTATCCCAGTCATTATCCACATCTAAGTCGGAGAAGTCCGCTTTTGCAAGCCTTTCTTCGACTAGGCGCGCATACATACTCCTTACACTAACATCTTCCAATTTTTCACACTTTATTCTTTCAAGCTCCCCGAAATTGGTACGCACTCGCCAGTGTCTCCACTTCTTGAAAAGGCCCACAAACCGGCTTATCACCAGGTAGTGGTCCGTTTCAAGAGTGGGGCCTCTGTAGGCTCTTGTATCCATTATTGTGTTTCGGAGGCGACTATCAATTAAAATCAGATCAATCATACTTTTCTGATCATTCATTCTCCATGTATACGTGTGAATATCCTTATGATGGAATAGTGTGTTCGACACAAGCAAGTTTCTTTCCATGCATACGTCTATGATTGGCCTACCAGCATCGTTCACTCTCTTGTCACCATAGGGTCCAAGGACAGCCTCAAGGCCGTCTCGTTTGGTCCCCACCCAGCCATTAAGATCACCACACGTAATTAGTCTTTCGTTCCCTTCAGCCAGATCCAGAATTTCTCTCACAGACTCCCAAAACTTCTCGAGTTCTTGGGGATCCGCTGAGCTTACGGGAGCATAAGCTGCGACCAGAAAAACTCGCGTGATCCCCAGTTTTAGGCGGACCCAGAGAAGTCTCGGGTTCACCAGACAATAAGCTTTTACTCCAGACACAAAGCGGGATGAGAGTAAGACGCAAAATAGTTAAAATTTATATCATAGTTCCTTTATAAAAATAAATTTATTACTTTACCCATGATTTATGTTATATGAGTATTATACTATATTATTTTGTCTTTATGTAGAATATAGTAATATTGACTTCTATTCATCTATAACACAAATATATATCTAATACTGTAGTGTAGGGCCAAAGTTCATATGTAATAGGTTTTCATCAGTATCTTATATCACATGTAGAAAATATTAATGTTCATGACTATAGGTATCATAATAAGCAAATTACTATATGGATGTATAATAACTACTCTTTAAATTGGTTGTTAAATGAAGTTAATTGTAGTAAAGTTTTAGGTAAATAAATCTAATTAAACTTGTGATTTACTGGTTTCATTTCAAGACATTTCGATTGGCTAAGCAGTCCTGTTCGATAGACCTCCATAAAAGACTAAGGGTTACTACAATACACAACAAAGAGTCCTACTCTGACGATTCACGCCAAATAATATAAAGTTAATTCTATACTCATGAGTGTATATCAGACGCCTATGTGTATGGGTACGTGGAGTGATATACGTGATCTGCTTTACTCATGTGTAGTGATGCAGATTGGTAGATTACTCCATATATGTGACATGTATGGTTTGAGATATAATCTCATGTAATATTCTAATTGATGGTTACACACATCTCATATATCATATGTGTTGTTCATATGTGTATATTATTACTCGTGTGTGGTAGTAATAGTTTCAAGTTGCTTTTAAGAGGAGGGGGGACGTTACATCCCACGACGAGCCCAGACCCCCCGCTCCAATGCCAATACCCGCCGCCCTGATCTGGGAGCGGGGGCAGTTCCCTATGCGGGCCAACTCATCTACTATCATTTCCGGGGTGACTGAGTCGTCCAAACCCGTGAGCCGGATATCGCCCCTTTTCACGGGTCTGGAGACCTCAGCCACTCCGGTTAGTGCACCCTGGAGGAGCCCGGCCACCTGGTCCGCCAAAGCCGCACTCTCGGTACCGGGCGGGAACTCCAGGAGCCGAGAGTCATTAGCGAACTTGATGACCCTGAGCCCCCTCTTTAAACCAAGGGCGACGACGTCCACGACGCCCCTTGCCATGGCGAAGACGTCGCGATACGTCATCCCCTTTTTCACGGCCTCCGGTAGTAAGCTTACCCTTACTACCGGAGCCTTCTCCTCGGTGAGCCTCCCCGGGTTGATTTTTCCCGGAGGCCCACGTCGACGCTCCTGTCGAGAATCCCGGTGGTCCTCGCGACGGTCCTCCCGCCGGGAGGTGCGCGGCTGGGTTTGGGGTTGGGCGGACTGGAGGGGGAACGAAGAGTTCGGTCCCCTGTCCACTCCCTTCCCCTTATCCTTCCCGCCTCTCCCTTTTCGCCCCCCCTCCACCACGGTCCACTCGTTGTCCGTGGGGGGGGGGGGGGCACTGCTCTCCACGGGGGCGGAGAATCCCTTGATCTGGGACCTCGGAGCCCTCAGAAAGGGGAACTCCTTGGTCCCAGTACCTGAGGGGCCCGCAGACCCCACCTTTTTGAGCGGCGGGCGTGGAGGCCCGGCCTTCAGAGGTGGGGGTGGAGCCTTCTCCACCCTCTCGTCTACCACCATCACCTCCGTGGGGACGGAGGTGGGAGCAGCTCCCAAGGGGGGGTCAGAACCCCCCGTTTTTTTTTATCGCCCGCTAGCGGCGGGCGGACAATCCTTGGAAGAGGAAGACGATCCTCCAACGCCGTTAAGCGGGCGTCCACCAACATCCCCACCGAGACAATGATGGCCCTTTGCAGGGCCTCGACGTCGAAAGGAGGGGGGGGGGGGGGTACATCCGCGGGGCCAGCGGCCTTTTCCTTTTTGGCCGCTGCCCTCATGTCGCTAAACTCCCTGCGGTAGGCCTTAAGCTCCGACCGCAGAGAGTCGATCTCCCGTTTTAACCGGAGGTTCTCAACCGACAACCTCCGGTTCTCCGCATCTAGGGACCTCGCAGACAGGTTTTCTACCACGTCTGCGAGGGTACCCGCCGCAAGTTTCAGCTTGCGGTTGTATCCCCCCTTTAGGTTCCCCGATGTTTGGGCAACCTTATAAATCGAGGCCACTTGGGCCTTGGCCAGGGAGCTGAGCTCCTCGGCAGCCATCCTCCCGAGGTCCGTCTCCCTCGGGTCGGTCTACCCTTCTACCTCCACGACGTCGGAGGACTCGTCCGACTTCCTCCTAAAGGAATCCCTCTTGGAGGAAGTCGAGGCCATCACCGGCTCCACGTTCTTTTGGAGCTGCTGCTGGGTCTCCCAGATGAGGGCGTCCGAGCGAGCAACCAGCTCGTCAGAAGTCCCCCCCCCCGGGAGTACCTCAGCACAGCCCCTCGTCCACCACTGCGCGGCCCGCTGCGGCTCTTATAAACCCGCCGGGCAGCGGCGACCATCCTTTTGGCTGACACGTCTGTGTCAGCCTTGTCCTTCCCCGTCCCAGGTCTTACCCGGGACGAAATATCAGATTCGAGGTCAGATGCCCCCTGCGTTGGGCACTAAGCCTCCTGCGGGCGGAAATCTTCCCCGCCAAGACCCCCGAGATCGCCCCTTGTACGGCACTCGCGTCGGAGTCCGCCATCGTCACGGGCCCCCACTAGGGGGGGGGGGGCACCCCCAGAGTCCAGAGAGGAAGCTGGGTACGAAACAATCCAGAAAACAAGCCAAAGTCAAAAAAGTCAAGAAGTATCGAAATCCGTTAAGCAAAGCCAGGTGAGTCAACTAGTGTGTAATCCCGAGAAATCCTTATAGCAAGCCATTTTTATACAGGGGAAATCCGTTTGAGGACCGTAGGCCACGCGAGGGGGAAAGGTCGCGGCCCGTGAGTGGGATTCGCCAGGTCGGGGTGGCACTAGCACCCCACGTTGAGATGTGAGATGCTATTGCCACGCCGCGGTTAGGGATACCCACTAAAACCCCTGTCCGATCCCAAGCGTCCTTTGTCCGGGCTGTGGGCTCGCTCGCGCATTCACCACCAGCCCGGACGGACGGCGGCCGGCCCCTTTGCGGGCTGGCCTCACCATTTGGTAGCCGGAGATCTGGGTCTCTCCGGCTCCTCTACCTCACCGCGAGGTGAGAGGGGGCGCGCGGATCGGCGCGCGTTCCTCCTCTCCGGCCTTTATGTGCGGGCGGGTCCGGTTTCCCCGCCGGTCGCCCGCACGGCCGTAGCCTACGGCGGCTGGAGGTCGTCATGGACGACCCTCCGACGCCGCCGCCGGCTCTGGCGGGAGGGGAGCGTAGCGGATTGCTCCCTCTCCCGCTCCGCCGCCTCCTTTGCGGACATGACGGTTTCGCAGAAGGAGGCGGCTGCGTCCCACGCGTCGGCGCTCCCGACCATGGCCTTTACTACGGCCGGGAGGGACAAATCCGCCCCGACGACCGCGACGAGATCACGACGCTGCTCGTCCCATGCTGGACACACCTGGAGGGTGTGCAGCGCCGTGTCTTCGTCGCCGCCGACGCAGTGGTGGCACCCTGACGTCTGTTCACGTCTTATTCGACACAGGTACCTCCCGAAGCATCCGTGCCCCGAGAGGACCTGCGTCAGGCGGAACGTCAGGGTGCCGTAACGTCTTTGCAGCCATTCTGGCATGATCGGCCTCACCGCTTGGATGGTGGCGAGGCCGGCGCTGGGGTTAAGTAGGCGGTCCGCCCACTCTGCCACCTGGACCTGGCGCAACTCGTCTCTGCGCCCCTCGGTCTCACGGGGCGCAGGTCGGCCAACACTGGCCTCCTTCTCCTTACGCCACGCGTACAGGGAGGCCAGTGTCCTGGCCTCCAGGTCCCACGGCAGAGCGCCGGCTAGTAAGGAGGCCGCTTCGAAGGATATCGTGCGATACCCTCGGACGGCCCTGACGGCCAGCATACGCTGTGTCTGTCGCAGTGTTGCGACGTTGCGAGCCGCCAGGGCGCCCGCCCACACCGGGGCCCCGTAAAGGGCCATAGAACGCACGACTCCCTCGAAGAGTTTTCGGCACGCCACATTTGGCCCCCCGACGTTGGGCAGCAAGCGCGAGAGTGCGCCCGCCGCCCTCTTGAGTCTGGGGGCCATCTGCTGGAAGTGTGCCGAAAAGTCCCATCGGCTGTCCAGAACCAAACCCAGGTACTTCATGGTTGGCTGGACGCCGATGCGGACGCCTCCCACTGTGATGCCGGATCCCGCAGGTGGCTTTCTCCGAGGCCCGTGAAACACCACGGCCTCGGATTTGTGCAGGGCCACCTCGAGACCCAGCCGTCGGATTCGGTGAACCACCTGTGCAACCCCAGCTGTCGCCAGAATGGCTGCCTCAGGGTAGGTCCTCCCCCGCGCGACGACCAACGTGTCGTCAGCGTAGCATGTGATGTTTACGCCGCGGAGGAGGACGCCCCGCAACGCCCAGTCGTAGCCGACGTTCCACAGGGTCGGCCCCAGTACCGATCCCTGTGGAACACCGCACGACATCTCCTGGCGTCCCCAGCCGTTTTGACCCCGGAAGATGACGGCCCGGTCACAGAGATACGCCCCGACTATGCGGCGGAGGTAGGTCGGCACCCCGTGATATCGGAGTGCCTCCCTGATGCAGCTCCAGGGCATACTATTAAACGCGTTGGCGATGTCCAAGGACACCGCCATCAGCACTTCGCCGCTGGAGACTGCTTCCTCCGCCTGGCTCTTCACCCGCATTATAGCGTCTATCGTGGAGCGCCCCTTACGGAAACCGAATTGGACATCGGCCACGTCCGGCCCCTCACTGGACAGGTGCTGGACGAGGCGGTTCGCAATAACTCTCTCGAAGAGCTTGCCCACCTCGTCCAGCAGCACAATGGGCCGGTACGCGGACGGTGATTCCGCGGGACGCCCCTCCTTTTTGAGCAGGACCAGTTTCCCGGTCTTCCACTGCCGGGGGAACCGGCCCTGCTCTAGGCACGCGGTGAAGAGCCCTAGTAGTCGGGGCTCCAGGGCGTCGCGGGACAGAACCCACGCACGCCCTGGGAGGCCGTCTGGGCCAGGGGCGGTGTTTTTGGCTCGCAGCCTGAGAACCGCCGCCCCCAGCTCTTCCCGGGTCACGCCAGGCACGTCGCTGCAGCTGTCGTCCGCGCTGGGCTCCCAGTTGGGCGGAACCATAGCGGGCGGCTTGTGCTCGTCTCTCGAGGGGAACAGGACGCGGATAATTTCCACGACCTGTTCCGGGGGGAGACTCTCGGTGAGCGGGGGGGCCCACGGGCGGAGTTTTTTCCGCACCATCCTGTAGGGCCGCCCCCACGGATCTTGGTCCAGACTCGCCAAGAGCTCCCCCCACGCTGCAGACTTGGCGGTTTTTATCGCCGTCTGCAGCGTCTTTTTCGCTGTGCGATATTCCTCGTAGAGACGAGCTTCATCCTCGACGAAGGTCGCGTCGCGGCGATGCCTCTTTTTGTGCCGGACGTACTGGCGCCGCGCCATTGAGCAGCTTTGGTGCAGCTGAGCGATTTCGTCGCTCCACCAGTACGCCTGGCCCTTGGGTTGGTGGCGACCCACCCTAGGCATTGCCGCGTCACAGACCTCCGTCATTGCCACCCGCAGACGTTCCGCCTCCTCGTCGACGTCGAGGGCGTTACCAGGGGCATCAATGGTGTTTTGCGAGCCCCACTGGCATACCAGTAGGGCCTCCTGGAACGCCTCTCTGTTCAACTTTTTAATTGACCAGCGCGGACTGTTCCCAGCCGGGGACGTTTGGGCTGGAGGTCTGGAGGTCTGGGTGGAGACGTCGAACCGTATATAGCGATGGTCCGACAACGTCTCCACCTCCTCCAGGACCTTCCAGCCCCGGACACGGCTCGCGACGGCATAGCTCGCGAACGATATGTCCACGATGGACCCGCCCTGTCGCCGTACACACGTGAGTGCATTGCCCCGGTTGAGAACCAGCAGGCCCGTTTCAAGAGCCCATTCCTCCAATACCTCGCCCCGGGAATCGGTGACTCGGGAACCCCACGCCAGTGATTTTGCGTTGAAGTCCCCGAGCACCATAATGGGGCGAGGGAGGACTCGTGCAGCGAACGTGCCCAGCTCGGCCAGGAACGCCTCGAATTCAGCGAGTGCGCGGTTAGGGGAGAAGTACACCCCCACGACCACGCACTCGCCGATGGTGGCCGCGACGTAGCCCGTCCCGCGCGTGATGTTTGCGAGGGACGGGGAGCCTGCAGCAACTCGACTTGTTAGGGCTACCAAGCCGCTCTGGTCGCCCACCCAATCGTCGCGGTCGGGGACCCGATACGGCTCGGCGACCACGGCCACATGAATGTTCCACTGCGCCAGGACCTGGAATAAGAGATCCTGGGCCCCAGCGCAGTGGTTTAAATTTGTCTGGAGGAGACGAATGATGGCCATTAATTGTGGGGTTCATTCGTCTCCTCCGTTGTTTTTGGCTGCGATGGGGCATTCTTTTCTGCCCCTCTCGTCTGCCTCTTCTTGTTTTGGCTGGCACAAGCCCTGCCACCGAGCTGGTGGTTGGCTTTTTTGCCGGCCACTTCGCACCGCACGCAATGCGGTTTGGCGGAGCAGTCGCCCGCCCTGTGGCCTTCTTGTCCGCATCGGAAGCACAGGCCGGACCGGTCGGCTTCGGCCTTGCAATTTGCTGCGACGTGACCGTCTCCGAAGCACCGGAAGCATCTTTTTGTGGTCTCGGGGAGGAGCTTAACGTGGGCCGAGGTCCATCCGACCAGTAGCCTGTGCCCCAGCAGTTTGTTAGCACCTGTCACAGGGCAGGTCACAACGGTGGATCCCGTGCCGTCGAATCCCAGCCGGATTGGTGTGCATTTCACCTGCTCGACCGGGCATTCTCCGACACGGGCAACAGCGGCCACCAACTCTTCGATGGTGACGGAATCATCAAGCTCCGAGACACGAAGGCGCGCGCACTTTGTCGGCCTGGAGACGCAGATATTCTCCGTGTTGAGGGACTCCCTGATTTTTTGGGCCAGGGAGTCCGCCTTCCCGCCGCTTGATGCGCCCGGGATCTCCAGAATGCGCGCGCCTGGTGCTGCGCGCCAGAAGCGGATAGATGTGATACCGAGGTCTGGTAGATTAATCCTTTGCTTGGCCTCAGCTATCACACTGGCGTAGGTGATACCTCGTTTTTCCGCCTCCGGCTGAAGCTTGATGACCACAACTTGTGAGTGCGGCTGCTTTAGTTTGGGCTGGGTGGTGGCAGGTTTACCCTTTGCCCCTCTCTGGGTTGGTTCGGTGATTCGTTTGGGGCCGCCCTTTGCCGCCTTTTTCTGGCCCTTGCTCTTTTTCTTTTTCTCCACTACGGTCCAACCCTCTTCTTGTGTAACAGAGGGTTGTGGTGTGCAAAGTTATGGAGTGATGGACTGCAGTGTGAGGGGGGGCAGGGGCATCTGTCTCGCCGGAAGAAGATACGGGCTTCTTTGCTCGGGTCGCTTTAGGTTTGCGGCCTTGCGAAGACGATTTGGTAGAAGGCTGAACCGCTGGGCGATGAGTCGCAGGGAGACGGGTCGCAGAACGCTGGGTCGCTGGGGAAGGCAGCGGGGGAAACTCTGCGTTCTCTTCCATCTCTATGCGGGGCGGTGCGTTGATATTGGGCCCAACCGGGGACCTAATTTCGGCGATTAGGGCTTGTAACCAAGTTGGAGGCCTATCACCAGAAGAGCTGCAGTTGGCAGGGAATGCAGGGATGGAAGGGCGGGGAAGTCGAGCTTCAGCGAGCTCGATTCTCATTTTAGCGACCTCGTTACTGAGGTCACGGATCTCAGATTCCAGGCGCTTGTTGTGCGCCCGGAGTCTGGTAATCTCATCATCAGTGGTGCGATTGAGGAATTCTTCGGTGATTTCCTCAATCGCAGCCACTGCCTTTTTTAACTTGTTGGCACAGGTGCCCTTCAATCCCTTGGATACCTTGGCGACTTCGGAGATGTCTGCCAAGGCACCCGTGATGTGGGATTGAAGGTTCTGTGCCGTTTCGCGGCGAACGGTCGGCGTTATATTTTTGTCTGTAGCAAGAAGCGAGATGGCGACCCTGGTTAGCCTCCGGGTCTCCAGTCCCGCCACCCGCTGAGCGCGCAGTTCTTCCTGCTCGCGCTCCGCTTCTTTTTGCGCCTTTCTTGCCGCACACAGGCCGACGTGTTGGCCCGTGGTAGGCGGTTGAGCACGGCTCTTATTTATAGGGGTGCCCGATACCTCCTCAGGAACCTCGTCGGGGCAGGTGGCCTCCCTAGTCACCTCCGGAGATGGGGAGCGAGAACCACTTGCCCATAGTCGGCCAGTCACGGGCGAGGGGCTTCTACGAGACTCTGCCCGTGAAGTGGGTCTGGCGAAGGTCTCAATATGCGCGTTACGCGCGGGTACCGTCAAGGTGGTAGGTGGCTCAGGATTGGATCGATGCGATCGTAGCGATCTCATCGATCCTAATGATGAGCAGGATGTCACAGAGGAGGACCGCGAGCGGTTCCCTTTTTTCGTTGTACTACCCATAATTGGGTATTACGGGGGAAGGAAGAGTAAGGCCGATATGGGGGGCATAAGTATGGGGAAGATTTTGCAGGGGATATATGACGCACTTATAGATGAGCTGGATAGGGTCACAAATGTACCTTTGGGAACTACTAATCGAGCTCTATCGAAGGGAAAAATAAAAGTTTTTCCCAAGAAAATATTCCTGTCTACCTACGTCTAGACTAACGGGTGGGCTGCGTGGGCGCGATTTTTCCCGAAATCCGGCTGTTTTTGCTTGGTAACAGCGCGAACCGGGGCCGGATCGGGGCGTGGCGCACACCAAACTGTAGGTCTCGTCGAGCCCTATAGCCCGGTGGTCGCGGACCAGGGGTGACCTTAGGAAAAACGGGATTTGGGGAAAGAAAACAGGAAATTATGAAAAAATGGGAAATTTAGATACAATTTCCGAAGCCGCTATTAGGCGCACGGAGACAAGAGTGGTGTCGGCGGATAGCCCTTGAGAAGTACTATCCGACGATGCTACAAACAATGGGGGGGTGCCAATACAAAAAAGACAAATTTTCTAAGGAAAACCAAATTTTCTGGGAAAAATCTCCAGGAAACCGGTGAACCTTGGACGATTTGGACCAACGGGGTGTCGCTGGAAAGGTCTTGAAGAAATCTATCCAGTGGTGTAAATAACTCTATGTGTCTGAGAACAAAAAGAAAAAATTGGCCAGGGGGGAACCTATAAATTGACGGTTGAAATTTTGAGAAGTCCGAATTTGCCAAGAAACGGAAGAAAAACCTATCAAAAACGACTAATACGACTGTTTTATACCTAAACAAAACCAATAATACACAAAGCGACAAAGGGAACCCTAAAAACGAGATATCCTCATCTCGACTCCCCACACAACCCACCTTTACCACCGACAACCACCGCACCGAGCGTCTACACACACTTTTACCACTTAACACTTTTTTTTGATAACGCAGGGAGAATGTCTTTTCTTGCGACACTCCCTCGGGCCCGGGGGGGGGGGGGGGGTTAACCGAGGGGAGTGTGGGACTCCCAGCGGAAGGGATCTCCACGCATCACTACCGCCGCGGGCGGTAGTAGTCGCGAGATCCCGTCCGCTAGACTACCCACTAAGCCTCTTTCCCACGCTTTTACGGGGCGCCACGAGAACTAGAGCGGTGCTACTACATTCGTGACGCTCCTACGTCTGGCAATCTTCAGGACACCCCGAAGGCGAGGTGCCCTGCTTCATCAACAGGGGAGGAAGTCCGCGGGATCCCCCGGTCCCCGCGGCCCCCTGTGACGGCACTAAGGGAGGTGGGCTGCGTAGCGACGCCACCGGCCGCCAGTCCGCCGTCGCCGGATCGGGTCTGCGTACGCATCCACCTCCCTGGTCCTCTCCGCAGCCTCCTTCAGAGACATTACCGTCTCGCTGAAGGAGGAAACCGCTCTCCATCCGTCCTCGCTCGACAGCATGGCTTCTACCAACTGCTGGAGCGAGGACACAGGACCGACTAAACTTTCTAGCTGATGACGCTGAGGTCCCCAGGCGGCGCACTCCACCAGCGTGTGATACGCTGTATCGCTGGGTGCGCCGCACTCTACACATTCTGGCGTTGGTTCACGCCCCGCTGTCTGATGCAGATACTTACCGAAGCACCCATGCCCGGTAAGTATCTGCGTCAGCCTATACGTTAGGGTCCCGTACTTCCTCGAGACCCAACAAGACAGTGGGGGCGGACCGCCGCTACCGTCTCTACTCCTGCTTCTGGGGACCTCAGGTCATCAGCCCATACTTGGATCAGGGCCTCGGTCGCCAAGCCCCTGATCCTTCTTACTACTGCCGGACACGGCCTCTCTCCTCTGTTTCTGGTATCCTGCCGGTAGCGGTGCACTGCCGCGAGCATCTCCGCCTGGAGCTCCCAGGGCGGATCACTCGCGAGCAGTGTCGCCGCAGTCCACGACACCGTCCGGTATCCCCAGATGGCCCGCACCGCCAGGACCCTCTGAGAACGTCTCAGATGGGTCCTGTTCTTGTGGTGGAGCGAATCGACCCATAAGGGGTGTAGAGTATTATATTTAATAAAGTCAGCGTGCTTACTGACGCGGTGGTTGGTGGCGGGGAGTGCGGGGAGGGGGTCGCTAGCGACTCACTCCAGCGCAGTTGCTGTGCAACCGCCGAGAGGATGAGTGCGTTATAAGCCATGTCGTTGGTGTTTTATTCGTGTACATACAAACCGAACCCTACAAGTGGCGACCCTGCCAGGATCACAAAAGTGCAAGGTATGTACCAATATGGCAATAGTACAATAAATTAAAAGGTAAATCAGTAACTTATCAGTTGTTGCTTATTGAAATAGTGTCAATATAATTTCTTCCTTGCTGTTTAATTAAGCTACGTACATAATTATAAAATTGGATGTGAAATAATGTAAATAAAATTCTGCTAACCCCAAAGTAGTCAAAATCAATAACTTAGGTACTTATTTTACTTTATTATAACCAGTTGCCTACTGGTAACTGGGCACCGTTAATCAAATAGTTAACTTGGTTAATCGCTAATCCGTTACTGAAAATTAACTTCGTTAAAAGTTAAAGCGTTACATTTCGGAAAATTAAACGCAAGCTAACGTTAATCGTGAATCCGTTAACGGGTGATAAAAAATTGCTTTTTATAAAAATTGTTAGTTCTGGAAGTTAACAAAAAAATAAAAATAAAGAAGACTGGTATAATTATTAAAGTGTTTAATATAGGCATGTTGACAAACAATGTTTTTCATTCATTTGGATTAAGATTTAGGATTTATTTTATTACTAGCTAATGCCCGCGTCTTCGTTCGCGTCACGACCGCGATGTAGAATACTACCAGCGCCATCTGGTTTATTTAATATGATGACGAAATTCGCTATGCTAGACACTGTTTATGTAAGGTTTTAGTTTTTCGCGGAGTCTCGTCTTTTTAATGTATAAATTGTTTTATTGTATGATGATACCAGCAATATCAATACTTAATTAGGTGCATAAGTTGTATAATAAATAATAAGCTGTTTAAGTCTAGCCCGTGGAGTAAAGATGTTCAATTGCAGCGCTTGAGGGTATAGCAGTGTTATATTTAATATACAGATTTGCGAATATGTGTTCCCCGAGGAATACCGCATCATTTAGAGTCTTTCGACTTTATGTCTAGTCACATTTTGACGAGACTTTGAGCTTTGCTCTTTAAAGATTTGTTGCTGGATAACGATTAACGGACTTTGGGAAATTTAACGTAAGTTAACGAATCCGTTAACATATTTTTAAGTTAACTTAAAAGTTAATCCGTTACTCGAAATGTTAACTTCGTTAATTAACGATTAACGGATTAACAAGTTAATGCCCAGCTATGCCAGTAGGTATTCTGATTACGCGCGTCGTGTCATAAAAGGAGTGTTCCAAAATGATCCCGATTTTGTTACTTGATTGGTACCTAAATACCCGTTGTTGACAAAACCTGTACATCAAAAACACCACGAATTAAGTTGTTGACAGAAAGAAATTGAGTATCAAAATTCTGTATCTGTATTCTGTAAATCAGTGTTACGAAAATTACTGTACTATACAAATAATGAAAAATAAGTGCATTTTTAAATACTTATCTTACCTACTTGTCTATTGTAATGTTCTGAATATTATCTATGTTTACGCAAATAATTAATCACATAAATAACATACAAACTTCCCATTTTGCATACATATTTCCATTCCCGTATAAATATATTCTTACTTTAAGTGAACATTATTAGCTCAGGTTACTTACCTGTCTGTGTACATTTAGATGTGTCTTGTTCTTTTACATTAGCAACATAAAAATAAAATTACATTGACTTGATAAGTCATCGTTATTAAGCAACTCACTGTGACTTAGTAGCTGTATGTATAGTTATTTTACTTCTGTTCTGTCAACAATAACGAGGTAATAAGAGGTAGTTTGGATAACTAAACGATACCTAAGAGGTAGTTTGGATAACTAAACGGTACCTAAAAGGTAGTTTGGATAACCAAACGGTACCTAAGAGGTAGTTTGGATAACCAAACGGTACCTAAGAGGTAGTTTGGATAACCAAACGGTACCTAAGAGGTAGTTTGGATAACCAAACGGTACCTAAGAGGTAGTTTGGATAACCAAACGGTACCTAAGAGTTAGTTTGGATAACCAAACGGTACCTAAGAGGTAGTTTGGATAACCAAACGGTACCTAAAAGATCTATCTTTGGTAAACCAACATGTGTATGTCGACAAATGTCGATTAATTTAGATCTAGAGGTAGTTCAATGGAAATCAGAACGGTACCTATAAAAGGATACTACGAGGTCATTAGATTAGTTTGGGTTACCAAACGGTACCTAAGATGTAGTTTGGATAGCCAAACGGCACCTAAAAGATCTATCATTGGTAAACCAACATGTGTATGTCAACAAATGTCGTTTAATTTAGATCTAGAGGTAGTTCGATGGAAATCAGAACGGTACCTATAAAAGGATACTAATCCTTTGTTACAGGTAGTAAATATATAAAGATTAAATGAATGGGCTACAAATGATCGCTCGTGGTCCAATTTTCTAAAGGAATTTAAGTCCTTGTGTCCGCAAAAGATTAACTTTGCTCAAATTCTACATGAGGTCATAAACACCACGTTCGAGAAGTTTCCATCATACGCAGAATACGCGCGTCGTTCTTTATCAAGATTACGAGTAATAAGAGGTTTAAGCGAAGACCTCATGGTTCAAATAATAATTTACGGCGTCAACGATGTACAGGTGCGCGCAGCGGCTACCAATTCCGATCTAACAACCGAAAACCTAGTTTTCTTAGCTACTTATCTAAAGCCTACTCGTAAGTTTGAAAATCGTAACTTCGATAAATTTGTGCCATCCGGTAATATGGCTAAAAGGCGAAGTTTTAACGGTCCTACTAAGTCCGAAATCAAATGTTTCTGTTGTGGCCGAGCAGGGCATAGCAGAGCACAGTGCTTAAGAATCGTAATGATAAGGGCGATGCGCATAATAGTGTTAAACCACTCGTCTGTTCTTTCTGTAAGAAAGTAAGGCATAAAGAGAGTAACTGTTTTGCTAAGGCCCGATCTGGGTCCCAAGGTAACAATAGCAACCAACGCAAAGTTAACTTGTGTAGCGAACCTTCAAACGTAAAGGATAAAAACGATATGAGTACAGCCGTGATACAGGGTATACCAGTTGACGTTCTTATAGATAGTGGAGCACTCAATGTATCCTTAATATTGTCAGCAGTAGTAACTTACTTCTCCGGTTCGCATAAACAAATTAAATGTTCTTTGAAAGGAATAAGCGATAAAGAGATTGTTGCTCGCGAGTATATCACTTTAACGGTCGAATTTAGGAATATAGCGCTTGAAGTAGATTTTGTCATAGTACCAGCCTCGTGCATGAATACGCCCATTATCATAGGGACTGACGTACTTAATCGCAATGGCGTTACGTTTATTCGCACGAAACACGGACAGTACTTAACTACGCCAAACAGCGTATTAAAAATAAACTCTGTAGGCGTTACCAACCCCAACAAGATAAATACACCTCTCGAAGGGGCGGAACTTGTAAAGTTGATGGCAGTGGTAGATGAATTCTCTCCGTTTTTGATATCCGGTACAGCCACCACTAACGTGAATACTGATAAAATGCACATCAACTTGACAAGTGACGTCCCTGTGTCATACCATACGTATCGTTTGTCGTACCAAGAATAGCTAAAGGTGCGTGAGATATGTCAGGATCTGTTAGACAAAAAAAAAAAAATATTAGGGAGTCAGACCCCGAATACGCAAGCACGGTCATTTTAGTTAAGGAAAAAGATGGGTAGGACAGAATGTGTGTAGACTTTCCAGCTTTAAATTGCATTACCGTCAGGAATAGGTAACCCCTATCCCTGACTGATGATCACATTGACCGGCTTGGGGACTCGAAATTCTTTATATCTTTATATATGGCGTCGGGTTTTCATCAAATCCCTATTGATGAGGACTCGATCCATAAGACAGGCTTTGTAACTACGGAAGCTCATTATGAATGTTTAAAATGCTGTATGGGTTATGCAATTTCCCCCCCCCCCCCACTGTGTACCAACGTATCATCAACAATACCTTGTGTAAATTTATAGGAACAGGGAGTGTTCTAGTATAGATTGATGATGTACTGATCCTATGTTCAACGGTCGATGTCCTGAGGACATTGACAGAAGCCGGGTTGTCCGTTAACGTACGCAAATGTTTTTCTTACTACCGAAATAGAGTACCTCGGTCGCGTTATTAGTCATGGTCAGGTTAGGCCGAGCCCGCACAAAATCAAGGCGAGTGGTGTCTTGAGAGTTGTGCTGCATTTTTTGAAAGTGAATTTTAACCGAACCTTTTAATGATTTTTTTTATGTTCCACGTATGTCGTGCGTGACTGTGAGTGCAAGACAAGTGATTGTCTTGTGGTTCGAACAGATAGTTGGAGCAGTCCACATGCAGCGCGTTCCGGTGCGGCCCGCGTACAGCGCGTCCCGGTGCAGCCCGCGTGCAGCGCGTTCCGGTGCGGTTCGCGTGCAGCGCGATCCGGTGCGACCCGCGCCTGGTTCCAGAAGTCGTGTACTATGTATACGCGGTGGGCGTTGTCCCGGTTGGGCGTTGTCCCGGTTGGGCGTTGTCCCGGAAGTCGTGTACTGTGTATGCGCATCGGGCGGTTGTCCCGGAAGGCGTGGTCTCTGAACACGCATCAGGAGTTGTCCTGGCAGGCGCAGGCCTGGTAACACGTTTTAACGTGTGAACTGATGATAATAGGCAGGCGCAGGCCTGGTAACACGTTTTAACGTGTGAACTGATGATAATTGTAAAGAATAACAACATTTATCTGATTCAGTACTATGTTAATGTTAAGTATTATAGTATTGTGATTCTGGTGACTGATGAGTATGTTACAACAATAATTTCTATTTTTCAAATTTTGTAAATGGTGGATAAGAACAACGGTGATGACAATTGAAAAGAATAACTGATTAACATTTATCTGATTCAGTACTCTGTTAATGTTAAGTATTATAGCATTGTGATTCTAGTGACTGATGAGTATGTTACAACAATAATTTCTATTTTTCAAATTTTGTAAAAGGTAGATATGTAGAGTATTATATTTAATAAAGTCAGCGTGCTTACTGACGCGGTGGTTGGTGGCGGGGAGTGCGGGGAGGGAGTCGCTAGCGACTCACTCCAGCGCAGTCGCTGTGCAACCGCCGAGCGGATGAGTGCGTTATAAGCCATGTCGTTGGTGTTTTATTCGTGTACATACAAACCGAACCCTACAAGGGGGCACCGTACAGCGCCATGCTCCGTAGGATACCAGTGTACAATTTTCTACAGACCGTGCCCGGCCCTCCCACATTGGGTAAGAGTCTGGCTAGGGCGGCAGCGGTATCTAGCAATCTTGGGGCCAGCTGGGTGAAGTGGGCCCCGAAATTCCACTTCCCGTCTAGGACAAGGCCCAGGTACTTCATCTGGGCCTTTACCGCTACCGCCACTCCCTGGACGGCGACGTGCGTGCCCCGAGGCGGTTGTCTACATCGTCCGTGGAACATGAGGGCCTCCGTCTTCTCCGCGGAGACCCTCAAGCCTAATCGACGCACTCTTTCTACGACCAACGCCGTCGAGGCGTTGGCTAGTTCCACGGACTCCTCGTAGGTTCCGCCTCGGGCCGTGATGAGGGTGCCATCTGCATAGCAGATCACCCCCATCTCGGGCAAGACTGGCTCGCGGAGGAGCCAGTCGTAACCAATTTCGTGTCTACTTGCTCTTATTTTCGTCGTTTCACCAAGGACTTTAGCTGTATAGCAGCACTTTTGAACATGATAACAAGCTTTATAACAGTGACAGCCCAAAACGTGTTCTGGCCTTAATCACCTGGATACCAGTTATCCCGATTTAGGTAGTAACTGGAATAACCGTGAAATATACTTTAGCATTTTTTTAATTTGATGTGTTGAATACGTATAATAAATTTTTTTGCTTCCAGATAATTGTCAAGTAACGTAATATATTTTTTTTTACTAATTGTATAATGTTTTTCTAAAGTGATTCACCCATAAATATTGGTTAACTTAAGATTAATTCTTAGTTCCTATTTTTGATTTTGCGTTTAAAGATTAATTTGAACTTTAAACATAAATCAATCATTTTTAAAAGTGACTCATAGTCATAGTTCACTTTTTTATTTTAATGCAAAATGTAGGAATTGTATTTGTTATTATAAAATAACCATATGCTGGAAGTAGTCAATAACCGGATAGAGTATTCTTTCATGTAGTAATCGGAAGTTGTTTAACCGGGTGTCAACGTAGAAGCATTTATTATTAAGCTAACGGATATCGGAAATGGAGTAACCGGATGGTGGAAGTTAATACGTATGGCGGAAGTTGGTTTTATGAAGGAATTGTAACTGAAGTGGCGCCACAGCATTACCGGATATTGTCACTGCAGCGCGCTACGAGGACCTTAAATACGCGGTGTTCGGGCAAAGGAGGGGCAGTCTTCAACCGACAGTCTACAACCAAGTCTTAAACCGACAGTCTACGAGTCTACAAGCAGCGATCTACACTGACAGTCTACAACCAAGTCTTAAACCGACAGTCTACAACGAGAGTCTATACGATTGTTTACACGGGTAGTCTTGGACGAGGAGCATATAATATAATATAATGTGGTTGATAATTACTGCTTGATAATTGCAGTATTCTTGAAGGGCAAATTGCTGCTCGACACCTGACAGGCGTGGATGCAACTCTTGGAGTTGTCCTTATAGCGATACCTTGGGGCTCAAACGGCGTAAGAACCAAAACTCGATTTTTCAGGAGAGCCGAAAAACAAAATATAAAATATTATTTCGTACATAACTTTTTTGATTATTGGCCTAAATAAACCATTCTAAAACCAAGTCTTAAAGTCTTAAAACTAACAAAAACATCTTTCCCATACGCCCCGAAAAATTGCATGCTTGGAGCGTTTACACCCTAAAAATCTATGGATGTGTGATCAGAGATGGTTGTAACTGCCAATTTGCCCTAATTCTATCAGTTTGTAGACTGTTGCTTTGTTTTCTTCAATTGATTAAATATCAAGTAAAGAGAGAAAATAAAAAAATCTTTTCTTTCTTTATTTGCCTATTTAATTTCAATTTTATTTATTAACTTAGTATATCAATTTATCAACTCAGACAACTAATTGTATCATCTACGGTGTCGTTTACTACCCCCGCGTTTATGATTATTAACATTGGTTGCTGTTACGACACAAAATCTAAAAATATATGTTTTATTTTCTCCAAGAAATGGGGTCGTAAACACCATTTTTTGGCGAATTGGAAGACTTTACATATACTGATCGATAGAGGAGAAAAAATTAAGTAGGGCTGCATTAAAAAGTAAATTTCACCGTAATGGCGGTTACGTCCTTTGAGCCCCGAGGTATCGATATTTCTGTGTATTAT
This sequence comes from Dendrolimus kikuchii, assembly GCA_019925095.2. NCBI lineage: Eukaryota > Metazoa > Arthropoda > Insecta > Lepidoptera > Lasiocampidae > Dendrolimus > Dendrolimus kikuchii. The sequence goes on from JAHHIN020000030.1 coordinate 437,047, forward strand.
TGTGCAATATTTAATATCGTAATTGTGATAATTCTAGTGTAATAAACTTTGATTATAATATAAATTTCAGATTATTATTGTGTTATTCTCGGAGCGTCATTCGTTCGCTCCCGGCGTGAACCTACATATATAATTTGCAGTGGGTTTGAATTTCCACATTTATATTTTGTGAGAGAATTTACTTTGGAAATATTTTTAATCAGTTTTGCAATTATTACGTCTAATGTTTTGACAATAATTTAATTTAACCACCATGGTTAAATTTTACATCTTATGAACGTACTGAAACCAATCAACTTGAGACTTAATATCAACCTTTAGATTATCTTTTAAAAATGGAACGACCCATTTCGTTTAATTTGTTACTTCAAGATAAATTTAATCAAGAAATAATAATAAGCGGTTCTCAATCATTAAAAACGGTAACCGAGTTAAAAAACTAAATTCGCAAGTTAGGGAAACAAATCCCTTCCGAAGACATAATTAATACCGATAAAAAAAAATCGATACCGGACAATGAACAATTAAAAATAATACGTAAAAACTTACGACCAGAATTACAAATGGTGTAGGAAAAACGAAGAAAAACAGGGACTAACCTGATTTCACTCTAATTATAGGTCGCTGGACTGTGGTTTTGAGTACACTTTTTATAACAAGTTTCTTTAAAAGTTTTTAAGAGATATTTCTTCTTTTTAATGTTTTACACGATGTCATAACACGTTCGGAATAAGGTTAGTTTTTGCGAGGAGATACGAGGCGACAGTGTGCAGAAAGGAATGAAAAGGATGGGACCGGGAATAAGTGAATGCGTCAGAGTAAAATGAGCAGTTTATATAGTGTTAGATATTGACTAACAGATGGCGTTAACAACTCCCCCGGCCTTGAGGTTTTCCCTCTAGAAATGTTCAGTGAGTGAGCGAGCGAGTGAGTGAGTGAGTGAGTGAGTGAGTGAGATAGCGAGTGAGTGAGTTATTAAACAAAACCCAAATAAAATGAGAGAGCTAATAAATTAAAAATAGAGAGCAATGAAAAGCAAGTTTATTGAGATGGTAAAGGGCAAACCCGAACTACAGGCCGAATGTAAGTACCAGACTTGGTTCGTATCTTTATCGTTCTGATTACATTGTCTTTCCCTGTATATACATTCTCTACAATACCCAATGGCCAACAAAGCGGATGTGTACCTGAATCTTTTAAAAGTACAATATTACCTATTTCTATAGGATTAGAAGGCGTATTCCATTTCTACCGTTGTTGCAGAGACGTTAATTATTCTTGGATCCAACGTTGCCAGAATGGACGAGTGAGTTTTGTGAGTAATTGATAGCGAGTTAAGCGGTCGTCAGGTATTTGTAATAAATCTTCAGTGGGTAAATATTTTACTGGAGTTACGTTAAGAAAGTGATTAGGGGTTAAAGCTGATATGTCTGAAGGATCTGAACTTAAAATGCATAAAGGTCTGCTATTAAGCAATCCTTCTATTTGAACCATAACAGTAGAAAATTCTTCATAAGTTAAGATCTGAGTACCAATAATTTTAAATAAATGAGTTTTAACACAGTGAACGTTTATCTCGCTGAGATCGTTAAAATGAGGACCATATGGCGGGCTATGTTTAAATTGAATTCGGGATTCTGCTAACTGTTGACCTATATAATTATTATAAGCTTTGGACTGTATTAATGCACATATTTCGTCTAATTTGCTTTTGGCGCCAATGAAATTAGGGCCTCTATCAGTACATATCATGAAAACTGGACCTCTTCTAGAGATAAACCTTTTAAAGGCGTCAAGAAATAAATCAGAACTTAAATCTGAGACTAGTTCTAAATGAACAGCTTTCATGGATAAACATACAAAAAGACAAATGTGGCATACATATATTTTTGACTTTTAATACCTCGGCGGCGAGCATGCGTTATATTACAGCGCTCGTTGGGTTTGGTATTTCGTACATTTTACCCTTCCCTCCTATACTAAAACTGTATACACACTACAGTTTTTTGGTCCTTCGAGTTTTTACGGTTCTTTTGATCCTCGATCTGCTAGCCTAGCGCGCGGTTTGGCTTCTTACAGGGTCATCGCGCGTGAACTATTATATTTTGGACATTTTTATTGAATATTTCATAGAGTCAGTGACAGGACAGTTGCGGCTTTATACTACTAACATTTACAATTACAGAGTTAAATACATTTTTTTTTACAAACTTAGAATTAATTTACAATCAGTACATATTATAATAAATAAATTCAGTGACAAGACAGTTGGTAATTTTTAATATCAGTGTGTGACGATCCTACTTCTCTGTGCATCATCGTCGCCCCACAAAGACATAGAAACCAACATTCCCAGTGGTCTTCAGCTCCATCACATAAGTATCCTGATATCAAGTAAGGTCTTTTATTTTTTATAATTATAACAAGGGAGAAGCTCCTACAGAAACAAGTGGAGACCCTGGAGGTCATCAAACAAATCGAACGTAACTTCGGTAAGGACTCGTCTAGCCGCAAAACACGGCAATATCTAGACGAACGAATCGATAGGCTAGATAGGCTCTGGGCGGAATTTTCATTTGGTAACGACAAATTATCTCCATATGTAAATTCTGACGTTCAGTACTTTGCCGAAAATCAATATGAGAAGTCGCACAAGTATTTTTTATCGGTAAGACAAAAATTCACATCGTTACGTTTAACAACACCGGGAGACATAGACGAAGGATTCGTTCTACCAGGTCCTTCCTTTAAGACACCAACTCGTCCATCAACACCAGCTCCGGAGCCACCGACTGCTACGCCAAGGCAAGCAATCGAATTGTTAAACCTTCAACGCACTAACTTTAGAGCTTTCAGACGGCTAACAAGGAGCATAAAGATAGAAGATATTAACACTAAGTGGGCGCTGGAAGACGAACTTTGAAACCTAGAGTACCGTTGGAACGATATAGACTCCTTGCATTTAAAAATCGATAACATCTTGCAGGGGTCTGACTCGGAATATGAAGAGGAGTTTACTTACTATAAGTGTTCCTACAAAGCACTTAAAAGAAGCTTAAACGACAAGCTAGCGTCTACAACACACATCCAACATTCAACACCGCAGCTTGATGTACCTACATTCACTGGCAGATACACGCAATGTCCTACATTTTGCGATCTCTACTCCCAGAGTATCCATAATAATAATTTGTTAACAAAATGCCAAAAATGCAACATTTGAAGGGAAAGTTGAAGGGCGAAGCAGAGCGTCTCATTCAGCATCTACATATTTCAAACGAAAATTATGACACAGCAGGGGAGCCGCTTACCCATAGATACAATAATCCCATACTACTTTTCACAAACCACATTGAAAATTTCTTAAACCAGCCTTACATTCAGAAACAGACAGCAAACGAAATAAAACGTCTCTATGACATAACACGGGAAAGTATTCATGGTATTCAAAACCTAGGCATAGATACGTCTACATGGGATACCATACTTGTTCATCTCATATGTAAAAAAATAGATCAAGCGACATATGACGATTATAAGATAGCTCGAAAATCACCACGAGAGTTACCTACTCTGTCCGAATTAATGGACTTTCTAGAGAGTAAATTAATCGTACTCGAACCATTACGGCAAAGAGAACGATCATATTCGTCACCACCAAACAAACACAGCAGCATATACCAGCAACCAAAGACTTCTTACAAGCCCACCTATCAGAAATATCAGCCAAAAGAAAATCACCCGAGACGAGAGTTTCAATCATCCGCAACAGGGTACGTGTGTAATTGCCCTTATTGCAACAACAAACATGTTTTGTATAAATGTGGACAATTTTTGAAATTGACACCGGATGCCAAACTGCGGTCAATTTTGCAATAGCAAGTTTGTAGAAATTGTCTTTATAAACACATAGGCAACAGATGCAATTCGACAAAACATGTAAAATATGTCACTGCAAACACAGTACAATACTACATGACGCATTTAGCATGAGCGGCGAGTTACCTACAACTCCCGCAAGCCCTACGCCACGTGTTCCTGGCCCAAGCCGTGATGCCACATTGACAGTGGGACGTCAATAAAACACGGGCCTGCGGAACTAACTGATTTAGTGATGGGTAAAAATGGCGGCGTTGTTACAGAGTATTGAGACACTACATCTATCCCCCCCTAAAATAAGTTTATTCCGTCTACTTAAAGACCAAACAAAAAGTAAATATCCATAGGTTAATACCAATTAGAAAACTTAATCAATTATACAAATTTTATATATACTATGCTATGGCTTACAACGTTATGACCGCTGATGGGCACGTCGTGCACGGGAGGAAGCGTCTGGCGGTGGCGAGCTGGCCTTAGCAGCCGCATCTACTATGACAAAATCTCTTTCCACCGACGGAGCTTTCTCGTCACGACCGTCAAACGCATCCTCGTAAGTGTCCTCAGGCTCCCCATAGACTTCCACAGGCTGTTTTGCGGTTTCCTCTTGCGTTTCCTCCTCCACCGGTGCTAAACTAGTCCTAGATAAAGAGTGGCGAGATTTGTCCCTTCCCATAGGTACCAGTTGGTCGATGTGTCTTCGCCATTCCACACCTCGGCCTACGTCTACTTTATATGACACCGGGCCCGTTTTCTTGACCAACCTACCTTACGGCCCACTTATTTCCTTTTGCTGTGTAATCCCGAGCTAAGATATCGTCTCCCGGGTTAAGGGACCGTGCAGTGCCACCTGTGGACGAAATCTGTCTCTGTTGCGCATCTCGCACTACGCTTGCGGTGTCTGGGCGCAGTGCGTCCAGGCGGCCGCGTAGTCTACGCCCCTGGAGCGCCACGGCTGGTCACACGCCAGTAGTTGCGTGATCGCAATTACGGTATCGTAGTAGAAATTCACTTAAAGCTGTAGACACATTCTCCCCTGCGAACAAAGCCCTTTTTATAACTTTTTTACAGTTTTCACGGCATTCTCTGCTGCCCCGTTGACTTGTGGTCTATAAGGAGCCGAGGTTACGTGTTTAATACAGTTTTTTTGGCAAAATGTTTTGAATTCATGCGAAAAAAAAGGTGGGCTGTTGTCTGTTACCAACTGAATAGGCAGGCCGAAACGGGCAAAAATGCTTCGTAGAACGATAATTGTATAATGTGCTTCTGTACTATGCATCGCTATGGCTTCTATCCACTTCGATTGGGCATCTACAACGATAAAGTAACGCTTGCCGCCACAATTGGCGAAATCCGGGTGCAAGCGCTACCACGGGTATAAGGGAAACTCCCAGGGGTGGAGGGGTGCGTGCGCGGGGGAGTCGCGGACCGTTCGACATGCGTCGCACGATCGGCACGTCTCTTCTATATGCTTATCTAAGTATGGCCAGTAAACATAGTTGCGCGCTATATTTTTCATTTTGTTAATTCCTAAATGGCCTTCGTGTATTTCGGAAAGAACTTGTTCCTGCAATAATGAGGGAATAATGATTCTATATTTATAAATTAAGCAACCTAGTTCAACGACTAAATGTTGTTTCCTATCAAAATAGCATTTTTCCTTATCAGTTTGTACAGATGACAGCCAACCAAACATTATACATATAGCCCTTAATCTTACTTAACAAAGCGTCTTTTTCTGTTTCTTTTGCAACACGTTTATAGGTAATTGGGAAAGACTCTTCTATTAAATTAAGGTAACTAATAGTATCAGCGAAGCGTTCTTCGTGAGGGAGTGGTATTCGAGACAAGGCATCGGCCGGTCCGTTATCTGCCGATCGAATGTATTTCACTGTGAATTCGTACACACTTAAACGCGTAGCCCAGCGTTGCAAACGTACCGCAGCAGTCTGTAGGATATCAGTATTAGGCCCTAAAATATAAATCAGTGGTTGATGGTCGGTGCGTAGAGTAAAGCGTCTACCATACAAGTAGCGATGGTGCTTTGTAACTCCGAAGTAAATTGCAAGAGCTTCTTTGTCCAACTGACTATATTTTTGTTCAGCTGCACTTAGTGTCCGAGATACATAACTGACTGGGCGTTCACTCCTGTCTGGGTATACGTGTGACAGTACTGCACCCAGTCCATACGCACTGCTGTCTACAGAGAGGACGACTGGCCGGCCCTCCTCGTAATGTGCTAGCACTCGGTCGCTCAGAAGAATTCGCTTCGCTTCCTCAAAGGCTCGCTCGCAATTAGAGCACCATTGCCAACTTTGTTCCTTTTTTAAAAGTGTATGTAACGAGTGTAACAAAGTACTTAAATTACGTATGAATTTACCATAATAATTTAGCATTCCTAGAAAACTCTTTAATTCTGTAATATTCGTCGGTGTAGAGACCCTAATAATGGCCTCTATTTTTGCGGGGTCGGGCCGCAAACCTTTTTTGCTAATAACAAAGCCTATATATTTGACACTATTTTGCAGGAAATTACATTTGTTTAGTTTAACCGTCAGGCCCATATTACGTAACCGATGAAGGACAGATCTAACATTTCTTTCTTCATACCCGCGCGAGAAGGCGATAATTGCGCACGCGTTACCTCGTTGTTTCGTATTTCGATTTATTAAGTAACTTTTTCTGAACTACCCTCAAAATATTCCAATGTTGATCATTATAGAAAATGGGTGATTCAAGTGATTTCCAGAATTCAGTTGATACAAGTGGAAGTGATTTTGAAGAAGAAGAAGTATTAAAAAATTTCGAGCAACAAGTTAATCCCCAAAATGATAACCAAAGTATCATCCTAGGTACAAAGCAAAAAAAGAGTGAGAAAAGGGTTAGAGAGGACAGTGAGGAAGCAACAGAAGATGATAATGACTTTGTAACAGTTAGAAGACGCGATAAACGGTTCCTAAGAAGCATGTCACGAAGTAGTGGCAAAGGCGGGGAGGAAAAGAAGGAGTCTGGGCGACAAGTGGAGGGAAGTATTGTAGTAAGTGTCACTTCATTAGAAATATTACCTAAACCTTTTGCTATGGCCAAATTGTTAAGAAGTGAGAACATTAAAGAGGTCTTGAAAATCAAGTATAAACATCCCTACAAAATTTTATTAGAGTTCGAGTGCAAAGACAGTGCAGATATGTTAATTGCAAATGAGAATATTAAATCCTTGGGATATAGATGTCAATACCTTGATGAAATATTTTTGTCATATGGTGTAATAAAACAGATTGACCTAGAAGCAAGTGACAAAGATATTATGGAAAGCTTAGAATCGAAACAGGATATTATATCTGTACGCCGATTAAAACGCCAAACCTCTTCAGGAGAATGAGTTAATAGTGAGAGTATTCGCCTTTGTTTTAAAAGTTCTACCTTACCCTCGTATATTTTAGTATACGGGTCCAAGTTTAAGGTTGAGCCATATACCTTTCCGGTATCGCAATGTTCAGGATGTTGGAAGTTTGGACATCTTGTGAAGGCATGCCCTACTAAAAAGATACTGTGCGCAAAGTGTGGAGGTAATCATAATAATTGTGAGACTCAAACCTTTATGTGCCTAAATTGTAAAGGGCCTCATACAGCACTTAATAAATTATGCCCCATATTTCTAAAAGAGAAAGATATCATAATTATAATGCGTACTGAAAATGTTACATATAGAAAAGCTTTAGGTCTGTATAATCAAACCAGAATCCAGTCACGAAGGAAAGACATTTCAGAAAATAATTAAACTGCGACAATAACTGCGTATGATACGGATAAAGAGTTCCCGGATACTTTGGGTAATAAGATAAGCTTTCGAGCTAAGGTTCACAGAGATGATATAGTATGTCTGGAGGGTAATGGTATTAGGGATGTAGCAGTCGAAAGATCAGTTACTTACTCGCAAGCGGTCGGGAGGAAAGCAAGAAAATAACAGAATAGACAAAATAACCAAAAAGAGAAATCAGAGAATGAGTGGTCATATCTCTATGACGAAAACATGCAAGTAGAACAAGAACTTAGAAAAGAACTGAAAAAATCAACACGCAGTTACGATCTATTAAATAAGCTTTTAGAAAAGATAAAGGAGATTATTTTTTCTAATAGTAGCCTGAAAGATAAAATTAAAACGTTATGTAAATTTATTGCTAAAGAACTATTTGATGTACTAGTAAGTTTTGTACAAGGAGAGATTATTAAGAATATATTTTCCTTTTTTAATAATGGATAGGTCTCCAAAAGAGTTTAATCTAAAAATTATACAGTAGAATGCATGTAGTTTATGTCCTAAAATAGAAGAGCTGAAAACATTGTTGTTTCAGGAAAAAATACATATAGCTTTAATATGTGAGACATGGCTAAAGGATGAAATAATTCATAAAATAAACCAATATAATATCTATAGGAAGGATAGGGATGATTCTTATGGAGGATTAGCCGCAATAGTACATAACTCATTTAAAATACAGGAATTGCTTCTATCTATTAAAAATCATGGCATAGAGGCCTTATGCCTTAGGCTTATTAATTGTAGCTTGATTCATTATATAATTTTGATATATTGTCCTAGCTCAGTTTGCACATCTCAATTTGACTGGGATAACATTTTTTCCAGGTTTAAAAAAAATGTCTTATTGTTGGAGATTTTAATGCGAACCACAAAAGTTGGTCGTACAAAGATGATGCTAGAGGGAATTATATATACGAATCAGGTCTTGAATTTGATTTTATTTCTATTAATAATAGACAACCTACTAGAATTAGCTTAATTAATAATAATTTTATTAAATCGTCTCCCGATATTACCTTTGCTTCTAGTGATATAGCTGTTCATTTTGTGTGGAGTGTTTTGAACGAAAATCTAGGTAGTGATCATTTGATTATCAAAATTATAGCTCAATATTCTGAAAAAATATGTATCACATGCAAACGTAATTATAAGTTAGCGGACTGGAATAGTTATAAGTCATCATTATCCTATTATTTTGATACTTATAGAGAAGTAAATGATGTTCAAGTATCTTATGATATATTTACTATTCAGGTAAATAAAGTGGCTGACGAAAATATACCATATATTAAAATTTGTCAGAACCCTAAGAATAACTTTAAACCTAAGAGTTATTGGTGTCCTAAAATATCTCAATTAGTTGCTAAACGTAGACTCGCTTTAAAGCAATTTCGAAAAAATCCAACCCCAAATAATTTACAAATACTTCAAGAAAGAATAATTGATGCTAAGAATGCAATTAAGGAAGTAAAATCTAACTATTGGAAAAAGTTTTGTGATAGTATTGACCATTCAGTGTCAGCTTCTGCTGTGTGGGATAAAATGCGGTGGATGAAAGGTTATAACAGACCAAAATTTAATGTTTCTCAGGAAAAAAGGACAGAACTTTTGCGAAATTTAGCTCCTGATTGTGTATCACCTTGGCCTCCTACCTTTTGTTCAGCAAATAAAGTATTAGAGGCAGAATTTTCCTTACAAGAAGTGAATCATTGTTTAAAAAAGAAAGATGCTGCCCCAGGAGATGACCAAATCACGTATTCAATGATAGCTAATTTACCCATATCAGCAAAAATATACCTCTTGCGAATATATAATTTAATATTCAGTTCTACTAACATACCTTTACAATGGCGGAGCATCAGAATCATCCCTATTCCAAAATCCAACATATCACACGAAATAAGGCCTATATCTTTGATTTCCTGCATATGTAAGATTTTTTACTCTATGCTAAGTAAAAGATTGGAATGGTATGTAGAAACGCATGAAATTTTGTCAATGTTTACATCAGGGTTTCGAAAGAAGCAATCTACTTATGACAACTTTTTTTTTTTGTTTTTTTTTTGAGCTTCCTACGGTTATGTTAGGGCTCAGAACAGCAGTGCGTAGTGATAACAGTGTTAGTGCCGCGGAAATGACATATGGCAAAGTGTTGCGATTGCCATCAGATTTTTTTAATACTAATGAAAAAGATAAGTGACAATGTGTGCGTAAATAAAATACGTGAGACAATAAATAGCTATAAGCCTACGTTGAAACATCACGGTACACACAAATCAGTTTTTGTCTATCCTGAACTTCAAACTTGTGACTTTGTTTTTGTTCGTAATGATGCGTCGCGTAAGTCATTACAACCTACTTACGACGGACCGTATCGCGTTTTAAAACGAACTACGAAGGTTTATTCCATAAGAGTAAATGACAAAAAAGCACAAGTCTCGATAGACAGACTTAAACCCGCGTTTTATATATTAGATCAAGAAACATTTTTTAATAGTAGTAGTAATCGCGAACGGATGACGCCGCCACCTACGTCATCAGTTAAAGACCATTCTACACGACGTATCGTAATGTTTCAAACGAAACGTGGTAGGGTGATCAAACCTCCACAAAGGTATATAGATATGTAGAATAAAACACACTATATTTGTTTTTCCAAACTTTGTCAGATTAATTATTTACATTCTTAACATATTTTCATTTTTTTTCTCATTTTTATAATTTGATTTTACTTTTTCAAGTTTATTACAACATATCTAGATATATAACGATAATTTATAGTTAATGAACAGTTTTTTTTGTTGAAAAATAATACTTATTTCAAATTTAGTCTGTGTGTACACACCTTTATTTTCTAATTGTGAAAAACTATTTTGTACAGTAGGTACATTATATTTTTTGTCAAATATTTTCGCGTTATTTCGAAATCATGAAGTACATTTAATTGTTGTTTTGAATTTTTTTTTACGTTTCTTTATCTTACGATTTTCAATTTCTGATATTTTTGATTTTGAATTATATTTAAATTAAATAACTTAATCGCGTCTTACTTCATATAAAATTTTAATTATCGCTGAACATTTTATGATACAGTGGACACGCGCATGGTTGCTACATAATACCATCCGGTATCAGGTTGCACCTCAGCGCATTCCACTGTTGCACTTTGTTTTGATTGTGAAATAATTTTTAGGGTTCAGTTTTATGTTTTATATTTTGTCAATTGAATTTGTTTTATTATTAGTTTTTGAAATGTGAAAATTTTGTCTTTCCTTTTTTTTTTTGTATAAGGGGGAGTGATGTGGGGACACTGCCTACTCAGCGAATTGCATCGAATGTCATGCGACGCGCACAGAGTGGCAGTTGTCTTCCATCATTCACACCCGCGACGCGTTACTCATTGTAATAATATAATGCACATGTATGAGTGAATAAATAATCTTGGTTTACTAGAACACGCATTCATTTACAACATCCCTATTCACCGTCACATCTAAATAGTGCATAGATGGCTATCACGTTAAATTGAATGGTTGCGAAACAAACAAAACACACCTATACAAGGGTACCTCACTAACACGGAAATTAATCACTCTTACAACTTAATTATAAAAACAGTACAATTTGTGGAATTTCAAGAAGACTTTACTTGATTAAAAGGGAAGCAATGTGTGAAAAGAAACAGTAAACTCATTTGTCGCAAACCCTTATTTAGATGAAAAAGACGGACTATTAAAAGTCGGCGGGCGTCGTAGCAACTCTCATCTTAGACAATCAGCAAAATATCCAATAATTTTACCAAGCCACAATCGTCTTACAGACCTTATAATACGACAAGCACATTTGACTACACTACATGGTGGATCAAGCCTTACATTGACAGACATAAGAGAAAAGTATTGGATTCTCAGCGGGCTCCGTACAGTCAATCGTGAGCTTAACAAGTGCGTTACGTACAGAAAACATGGTGACCAAAGCAGACCACCAATTATGGCAGACCTACCAGCGCCTCGAGTAAAACCTTCATGCCCGTTTCGACACGCAGGTTGTAACGTCCCCCCCCCTTTTAAAAAAAACAATTTGATAACTATTACTACCCGCACACGAGTAATAATAAACACACATGAACAACACATGATATGAGATGTGTGTGTAACCATCAATTAGAATATTACATGAGATTATATCTCAAACCATACATGTCACATATATGGAGTAATCTACCAATCTGCATCACTACACATGAGCAAAGCAGATCACGTATATCACTCCACATACCCATACACATAGGCTTCTGATATACACTCCTGAGTATAGAATTAACTTTATATTATTTGGCGTGAATCGTCAGAGTAGGACTCTTTGTTGTGTATTGTAGTAACCCTTAGTCTTTTATGGAGGTCTATCGAACAGGACTGCTTAGCCAATCGAAATGTCTTGAAATGAAACCAGTAAATCACAAGTTTAATTAAATTTATTTACTTAAAACCTTACTATAATTAACTTCATTTAACAACCAGTTTAGAGAATAGTTATTATACATCCATATAATAATTTGCTTATTATTATACCTATAGTCATAAACATTAAGACTTTCTACATGCGATATAAGATACTGTTGGAAACCTATTACATATGAACTTTGGCCCCTACACTACAGTATTAGATATAAGATATACATTTAACAACCAGTTTAGAGAATAGTTATACATCCATATAGTAATTTGCTTATTATGATACCTATAGTCATACACATTAAGATTTCCTACATGTGGTATAAGATACTGATGAAAACCTATTACATATGAACACTACACTACAGTATTAGATATAAGATATATTTGTGTTATAGATGAATAGAAGTCAATATTACTATATTCTACATAAAGACAAAATAATATAGTATAATACTCATATAACATAAATCATGGGTAAAGTAATAAATTTATTTTTATAAAGGAACTATGATATAAATTTTAACAATATCCTAAAACTCAGTGTTACAGCTGCAAGAACAGTATATTAAATTGTAAATAATAAAATTAGAATTGTGTTGTTACGGGTCGCGTATGCAATATTATAAGATATATATATTCTTTTTTCTCATACGTATAAATAATTGGTAAACAGTATATATAATAATGTTATATAGAGGGTCGTTATATAGTTGATATAGAATAATGAATAAAAGTATATTTTGGATGAACAATTGTGAGGTACTGTTTCTCTCTTCATATTTTATATAAAATATATAAAAATATGGTGAGAGGTCTCCCAAGAAACCACCGCCCGAACAGCTTAGGGCTGTCCACTACAAACAGGGCATCACCATTGTTTAGGACGGATACAAGGATAAGGTTCGAAACCCTCGTCCAAAATATTATATTACTGCTGATAATTGCTTTAGTAATTCCACGTTTTAGGTTCGTATATCATAAAGGCCATTTGGTATATTCTCGAGGCTGCAAGCAGACCTGAGAGCGAAGCTTTAGATGATCCGCCTAGGAGTGCCAGCTTGTCAACGTACATCAAAAGATGAGTCTACAATATTGTGACTTACGTGACTAAAGAAGCTGATATGTGCAACTCAGCGGTGTAACAGCTCGCATATGTGTATTTGAAGCCTGATAAAATGGAAGTCATAAGACAACCACCTGAACGTTTCATTTACTTCAAGCATAAATCAACTGTGTATGATAATACTTCATACATCATTAAATTTATTCATTATATGATCTCGAACCCATAGGGACGGATCAGACAGGTAATTTGGGTAATTTCACCACCACCTGTATATACTATGATATATGTAAATATATAATATAATATCAAACCAATAATGGATAGATCAATAGGTAAATTCGGGGATTTTCACCACCACCTAGTATAGTTTGTAATATATGTAAGTATATGATCTTAAATCAATAGTAGTTAGATCAACAGGTAAATTTGGGGAATTTCACCACCACCTGGTATAGTTTGTATATATGTAAGTATATGATCTTAAATCAATAGTAGTTAGATCAACAGGTAAATTTGAGGAATTTCACCACCACCTGTATATACTATAATATATATAAATATATAATATAATATCAAACCAATAATGGATAGATCAACAGGTAAATTCGGGGATTTTCACCACCACCTGGTATAGTTTGTAATATATGTAAGTATATGATCTTAAATCAATAGTAGTGAGATCAAAAGGTAAATTTGGGCAATATCACCACCACCTGTATATACTATAATATATAATTATATAATATGATATCAAACCAATAATGAATAGATCAACAGGTAAATTTTGGGAATTTCACCACCACCTGGTATAGTTTGTAATATATGTAAGTATATGATCTTAAATCAATAGTAGTTAGATCAACAGGTAAATTTGGGGAATTTCACCACCACCTGGTATAGTTTGTATATATGTAAGTATATGATCTTAAATCAATAGTAGTTAGATCAACAGGTAAATTTGGGGAATTTCACCACCACCTGTATATACTATAATATATATAAATATATAATATGATATCAAACCAATAATGAATAGATCAACAGGTAAATTTGGGGAATTTCACCACCACCTGGTATAGTTTGTATATATAAAAAAATATCGGACAGGTATATTGGAGGATTTTACCACCACCCGTTTTAGTCTGTAATATATGTGTTTCAGCTCATAAGAACCGATCGTTGATTATACAATCGTTTTTAGGCCAACATTGGGCCCTCAGTGGATACCAACACAAAGAGGACATACCTAGACTATCAGTAAAAGCTGACAGTTCCGTTTGGTTGAAAGATTCGACCCCTGTCTCACAACACGTTAAACTGACATATAGGACATGAAGTCTGAACCAGACAATAACATAGGAAAGCCGAGTTATCCTACGACTGGTTAGGCTCCTAGCCAAGTCATTGTTTAACAATGCTGGAACGATACGAAATCAAAGCAATTCACTAAGAAGCCAACGACTTTGATGAAGTCCAACGGTAGATGTACTAACATCTCGTGATCGCTCGCCTAGGGCCGATTAAAATCAACTCACAGGACTTTGGGAACCCTATAGTAAAACGCATTTTGTGAGAGTCGAACGTTAGACTACGATTGGCATCGATGTCTTAAAAACCTCAACACATACTTCACCAGAAGCACAACCAGTGAATCTAGTTTATTTGTTGAGTGTAATGTGTCAAAGAAAATATATTGTAAATACATATAAAATGTAGCATAAATAATTATTGTATGTTATTGTAAATAGTCTTACATGCAAGTAGTATACATACTTAAACATGTGAAGCAGGGTTTATACACATAATAAACCATTAAATATTAAATCCAATAGTATTATGGAATATGTATGCATGCAGCATTTATCCACACATATATATAAATACTTATAAAATAGGATATCAATAGATATGTAATTATATACATAATAACCCATTAAAGCATATAATTCAATAGTATTATAGAATATGTATGCATGCAGCATATATCCACACATACGTAAATACTTATAAGTAGGGTATCAATAGATATGTAAATATATACATAATAATCTATTAAAATAGTATTATAGGACTTGGATACATGTAGCATATGTTCATACATAAATAACTAAACTGTGTATGTAGTATATATATATATACATATATACATATATATATATATATATATATATATATATATATATATATATATATATATATATTCTAATACAGGTATAATCCTTTAGAATATTGATATTAACCTTATCTTAGAGTTTGGTATATATATTATCATATAAATATTTCATTAAGGCAGAGTACGAGTACATATATAATACATACATAAATCTTGGTATCTCGATTCATTACTGGTATTGGGCCCAGTATGTATAGATATTTTATGGAATGGGGCTTTAAATACATGTAATAAATACATAACTCTTGGACTATAATAACACATAAGTGCTAGGATATTTAAATATTGTTTGTATTCCAAACTTTAGTATTATGTATAGATATTTAGTGATATAAGTATTGAACCTATGTAATAGTATCTAACCCTTGGACTATAATAACACATAAGTGTTATAATATTTAAATATTGTTTATATCACATACATAACAAACTATTTAACAAGTTCTTGAGATGAACCATTTTTAAGCCTGTACCATTTTGAATAACCTTCTGCGAAGGAGGCTAGGCTTATTTCATATGTAATGAAAACATAGTTTAAGGGCAGACATAAACCGTTAAAGTAGCACTGTAAAATTTATTTAAAATTTACTTCGAATTAACCAGTAGATAGAAGACAAGCTTCAGGTTATTTATGATATTTCTTAGTTAATGATTTAGTTATTATTTATACAAGTTCCTACAGATATCGTTCAATGATCCTACCGCCTATTCGAAATTTTACAACGCACTAACAATAATGTCTTGGCCAGTTCCTATATATATATTATATCTAATGAACGCTTAAATACTTATAATTAATGATTCATCAACGCATTGATAATAACGTTTTGCCGGTTCCTATACCAGTGCCTAACGAACTGTTACAACCCTATGCAATAGGCACTTATTGCTGAGTCAAACATCTCATTGACATAGATTTCCAAAATGTCGATCAGCAGTAATCGCCTATAAATACCAAATCTTTTTACAAATTCACAGAGTTCTCTTGGTTATTAGCCACAGCTCTACAGCAACGGACCTGGTTTATGCCTGCCGGCTGGATTGCTCAAAACTAATACCATATCGGTCCGGTAGACCTTTGAGGTCCCGTATATTGAGACTCCAAGTCAATTATTATTCATAATAATAAAATAAAAGGTTCCTGTAAGCCAAAATTGTTTTTTTTTAAAACATATAAGTGCTCGGGACTAACATTTGGTGTCAGAAGTGGGATATTATTGCCCGCCGGACGCCCCGTTCCTGACGACGTCCAACAAAAAGCCAAGCTGTGACGGTGCTGTACCAGTCTCTCTGACTGTGCATAGCCAGACTCCAGCTCTACGTGTCGAGGAAGCCGCCACGCCGTACCTCATCGTGCCCGAGGGTCCATTGCCCAGCCGCGAGGTCCTGTTGCGCGGCCCAACGACAACGCGTTGACCTAGATATAAAGCGTCAACAACCCAACGTGTTGCTGCCACGCGCTGACACGAGCCGCCGATTGAGCGTCGCCGCCCGCCGCCGCCGCAGCCGTCGCCGCCTCCGCCGCCGCCAAGTCAGCATAATAACCAACACATGCTGCCGCTGATGTTTATACTGTGAGTGCATTTTAAGTTTATTATCTGTTATAGTTCCATTTCTTTATTTATAATTGATCATGGCAAACCCAAAAATCGATCACTCCCCTATATCCTCCCATACCGTAAAAATGAATTTTACCGACCTCACCCGCTTCATAAAAACCTTCGATGGAGATAGAAATAAATTATCCCCGTTTCTACGTAACTGCGAGAATGCCCTTAACTTAATTAACCCCAATCAATACGAAATATTATTTAAATTTATACTATCCCAATTAGAAGGTAAAGCAGAAGCAATATGTTCCCTTAAAGTTTTCAGTAATTGGTCGGACCTGAAACAATTTTTAAAAAGTAACTTTGGCGAGTGTAAACACCGTAACCATCTATTATTAGACCTCCAAAACTGTAGAATGAAACCTAACGAAAGTGCTCTGCAATATAGTACACGTCTAGAAACTCATCTTACACGACTACAGACGGACATATCTCATTCAACCATCAATCAGGGTGAACTGCTAGGACGACTAGCTAATACGGAAGACCTGGCTTTACACACCTTTTTGCTGGGGCTACCCAGCCATATTTCCAACATAATGAGATGCCGCAATCCGGAAAACCTTGCCGAAGCAATTAATTTAGCTATTCAAGAAGAAAAATTCTACAACTATGCTCAATCCTCGCAGTCAAGAAATTCCGTAGAATCCAAACCAAAATGCCGTCTTTGTGGCAAACCTGGGCACACGGATAGATCGTGCTATTCAAATCGTCACCGTCCCATCCATAATGTAGCTTTCCAACCAAGACCTTCTCAATCCATTCCCAATACTTCACCACCAAACCCGACTATCTGTGCATATTGTAAGGCAGTCGGTCATCACATAAATCAATGTCGTAAAAGGGAATATAATAACACAAATCGTCAAAGATTTTCAAACCCTACAAATCATCAAATAAATTCTAACCCACCTTTAAATAAAGTACACAATTTAGACGAAAACCATGATCAGACCCAAGAGTGTCCAACAGACCCCCAAAATGATAATTTTTTATACTAAATAGGGTTCCGCAACCGCGTCATGTGGAATCTGCTACACAAACCGACGCGCTACCAAGTAAAATACCTCCTAACGATTCTGATTCCCTTTATTGCCATACCAATAAGTTACCGACAGACAGAACAAATAGTCACGACTCCTTCTTCCCTTCACGGCTCACTGAATCCCGAGTTATACGACAGGGTAACCAGCCCCAGATAGGAAACTCGTCTATTAAAAACACTGGTTCTAAAAACTCTACTAAATCTTATACCAATAATTCTATGTCTAATAAATCTTATACCAATAATTCTAAGTCTACTAAATCTTATACCAATAATAAAAATTCTACTAATTCCTATACCCGTAATACTAAATCTGCGAATTCTTATAATACAAAGTCCACAAATTCTTATAAGAATAACGAGACAATTTATAAAATTCATTATAACGATAAAATTCACTTACCGCATGTCTATATAAAATCTCAATATTCAAATAAGCCGCTGGTTTTCTTGATTGACTCAGGCTCTAGTATTTCTTTAATAAAAAAATCTTCTTTAGTCACACATCCTAAACTTATAACAGAAAAGGTTAAGTTCAAAGGTATAGATGAAAATGCCCCATGTTCTGAGAGTTTTGGGCACTTTCAATTAGATTTCAAGCTCGATAACTCTGAAACAATATTCAGTAAAATTCATCTAGTTTCAGAATCTCTAAGTTTCAATTTTGACGGAATTATAGGTAATGATTTTCTAAGAAACAATAACTGCAATATCCTATACGGAAATAATACTCTGCATCTTGATAAAGGCACATTACAAATTCATTTTACTAAACCCCAATATACAATACCAGCTCGTTCCGAAATGATGATAGAATGCAAAGTAACTAATCCAGAAATTACATCCGGGTTTGTTGAAAAGTCTGAGATTCAAAAGGGTGTATACCTATCCAGTTGCCTCACATCCTTTAAATCCAATAAACACGTTAATGTGTCCATTCTTAATACTACAAATAATGAAATAAATATACAAACCTTTTGCGTTGAACTCCTACCATGTGATATTCTAAGGTCTAATAGTATACATAATATAACTTCCGATCATAACCGAGCTTTGAAAATACGGAACCAAATAAGAACATCTCATCTTAACTCAGAAGAATCTAAAGTCCTCCTATCTCTTTGCCACGAATATTCCGATTTATTTTACCTTGATGGTGATCATCTCTCTTGTACTAACACTGTTAAACATGAAATTAAAACTACTAGTTCACAACCAATCCATGTAAAAAGTTACCGCTATCCAGAATGCCATAAAGAAGAAGTAAATAAGCAGATACAGAAAATGTTGAATCAAAACATTATTAAATCTTCTAGTTCCCCATGGTCATCCCCAATTTGGGTAGTTCCAAAAAAACAAGACGCTTCCGGTCAAAAGAAATGGAGAATCGTAGTAGACTATCGAAAACTTAATGATATTACCATTGGAGATGCTTATCCTATTCCTAACATAACCGAAATCTTAGACCAACTAGGTCACAGTAAATATTTTTCTACATTGGATCTCGCCTCCGGTTTTCATCAAATTCAAATGGCTGAAGAAGACTCTCCCAAAACCGCCTTCTCAGTTCCAAATGGCCACTTTGAATACACTAGAATGCCCTTTGGACTAAAAAATGCTCCTGCAACCTTTCAACGTCTCATGAATACAGTCATTACCGGTCTACAGGGTTTACATTGCTTTATCTATCTAGATGACGTTATTATCTATTCTCATGATCTCCAATCTCACATCTCTAAACTTGAATTAATATTCGATGCCTTAAGAAAACATAATCTAAAGTTACAGCCAGACAAATGCGAGTTTCTTCGTCGCGAAGTCGCCTATCTAGGTCATATAATTTCAGACAAAGGAGTATCTCCCAATCCCGATAAAGTTGAAGCCGTAGTATCCTATCCTACACCCAGAACACCCAAACATATTAAAAGTTTCTTGGGACTCATAGGATATTATAGGAAATTTGTTAAAGACTTTTCTAAAATCACTAAGCCACTAACTTCCCTGTTAAGAAAGGATGTAGATTTCACCTGGTCACATCAACAGGAAGAAGCATTCAACTCTCTTAAATCAATGCTTACTAACGCCCCTATCCTCCAATATCCTGACTTCTCGAAACCTTTCATCTTAACCACTGATGCTTCCGAATATGCAATTGGTGCAGTTCTATCGCAAGGTGAAATAGGCAATGACCTACCCATAGCCTATGCTTCCCGTACTTTAAACAAAGCAGAAGGAAATTATAGCGTGTCTGAAAAAGAACTTTTAGGAGTTATATACGGTACAAAAACATTCAGACCGTATCTTTATGGGAGAAAATTCAAAATCGTTACAGACCACAAACCCCTTGTGTATCTTATGAATTGCAAAGATCCTAGTAGTAAGTTATTACGCTGGAGATTAAAAATAGAAGATTTTGATTATGAAATTGTGTATAAACCAGGAAAATTAAATAGTAACGCCGACGCCTTATCCAGACCGCCTATACATAATATCGAAGATATAGATCTTAATGATAACTTAACCTATGAATCCTATATTAGAACACGTTCATCCCCTACAGTTTTTAATACTCGAATAACAGAATTTAACCAAAATTTACTTGAATCCTCGTGTCCATACATAGCCTACCCAACATCCATTGACTTAGATGACTCCAATCCCTACTGTCGAGATATACTAAACCTTTTAGAAAACAGAAATGACTTTGAAAACTCTGAAAGAGAATTGCATAATATTAAAATATCCGAAATAAATAATAAAACTTATCTTCATCTTTTTACTAAAGTCCATCACTATGACTCTGTCACTTATAGAGATATCTTTGCAGTATTAAAAGAAGTAAGAAATAACTTAGTTATATTCTACCCCCAAGTTAATGAAATTTCTATCTCTGATTTCGATAACCCTTACGATAAACTAAAATTTCTAATTATTTACGAAATGATAACTTATATATTCCACGACACTAATATTAAAATAAATATTTATCACAACAAACTCGTATATCCTACCCCTAACCAAATTCCTGCTATCCTGAAGGATAACCATGACTCCCCTATTGGAGGCCATATTGGCTCCAATCGAATGTATAGTAAACTCAAAGATACTTACTATTGGAGTGGAATGAAAAAGGATATTGAAAATTATGTAAGAAATTGTCCACTCTGCCAACAAAACAAAGCACTTCGAGCTACTAATAAAGCCCCTATGGAAATCACAACAACTTCAAATGAACCCTTACAAAGAATATTTACCGACATTGTAGGTCCTCTTCCAGAATCTGGTCCCCAAAAATACAAGTATATAGTCACATTCCAAGACGATTTAACTAAATATTCCATGGCCTATCCTATTGTTCAATCCACTGCAGAACAAACTTCTGAATGTCTTATAAAATTTATATCTCACTTTGGTATTCCCAAAACTGTCCTTTCTGATCAAGGTGTCCATTTTATAGCCGACGTATATAAACAAGTAGCGTCTCTTTTTAAAATTAAACACTTATTCTCATCTCCATATCACCCCCAAACCAATGGTGCACTTGAGAGAAGCCATAGCACTCTCAAGGAATATCTTAAATCCTATGTAAATGATAATCAAGACAACTGGTATAAATATCTCCCTACTGCACTGATATCCTACAATTCAACAACTCACTCTACCACAAATTTTAGTCCTCATGAACTTTTATTCGGATGTAAACCTTACCTACCAAGTTCTATCTATGACATAAACCCTACTGTCACTTATCCCGATTATATTAAAAATTGAAAACACAGATTAATTAATACAAGAAACATAGCTCGCGAAAATATTCTTAGAAGTAAAGAAAGATCAAAACACTACTATGATCAGCATACTAGAGAAATATCTTATAATGTTGGAGATATGGTGTATATAAAATACCACCATAGATTGCGTAAAGCCTTGTCTCCTATATGGAAAGGTCCTTACCAAGTCACGGCAGTTCATGGTAATAGCAATGTAACAGTGCAAGTAAATAGGCGAAAAATCCGTTACCATTTTAACGAAATAAAACTAGCCCACGATAATTCCATTCCAGGGCCATCGCGCCAGGTGCCATCTCCGACTCAGGACTAATATCGCCAATCCCAAACAGTCCAGGCCTATACTATGAAAATCTAGGTACTTTAAGGTTTTATACTAGTTTTTGGAACATGGTCACTTTTACAGATTTCTCCTACATACAACCTCATATAGAAAATATTAAAAATATAATAAATACCGTTAAAACAACCTGTAAATGTTATAAATCAAGTAAAATTCAAACAGACTGCTCTAACACATTAAATCCGTTAGAAACTCTCCTAGTTAACGTAGAAAATAATTTTATAGCTGTATCACATCTCACAAATAAAAATCGTATTAAAAGATCTTCGTGGTTCGGTTTTGGCGGACCTATTCTTAAACAGTTATTCGGATCCTTAGATGAAGATGATGCAAAAACCTTCTCTGACGCTATCAATGCCGTCCAAGACGATCAGAGACATCTATCGTCTTTAATGAAAGATAACATTCACGTAATCTCTTCCGCTATCGATACTTTTAATAATACAATTAGAAGACTAAATGATAATGAACAAATATTAAATCAAAACATGGGTAAATTAGATACAATTTTAGAAACCGTTTTGCAAACAACTTCCAAATTAGAAACTTCTTCTTATCTATCTTTAACCTTTAGCGCAATAGAAAGTTCTTTAATAACTTTAAATTTTAACCTTGAAGACATTATAGATGCAATTCTGTTCGGAAAACAAAACATAATTCATCCTTCTATTTTATCCCCAGTTCAATTATATAATGAACTAAGTTCCAACCAAAATATTATAGCTCAAAACTTCCCAGTCTCATTAAGCATAGAAAATATGCACACTCTCCTAGATATCTCATCAGTTTCTAGCTTTGTTAATGGATCTAAACTAGTATTCGTCATAAGAATTCCGTTAATAAACTTACAAGAATACAATCTCTATCATATTTTTGCTCTCCCTACTCCGCATGATATAAATAATCCTCATTCCTTTGCTATGATCAATCCAACTACTAGATTTCTTGCTATAACCGATGATAAATTAATGTACTCAACAATGGACTCTACGAGTGAGTGCAAAAGTGTAACAAAAGAATATTATCTGTGCAAACTAAGTGATGTGCATCCTACCGCAACAAATCCAATTTGTGAAGTGATAATCCTAACTAAACATATAAACAAATTACCAAAACCTTGTGATTATAAAGTAATAATTAGTGATATTGACGTTTGGCAAAAACTTAATAATAATAAGTGGTTATATGTACAGTCTGATCTAACTAAACTATCTGTTAAATGTAACAATACTCTTAGTGACTACGATATTGTTGGAACAGGAATCCTCAAGGTTCCTAAAGGCTGTAAGGCTTTTCATAATCTTCTACAATTTGTTGCATCTACAGAGTATGAGTCTAAACTGTATTTACCTTCTCCAAATTTTAATATTATAGAAGATGATTGCTGCTCCAAGAAAAGGATAAATAATACGATTCCATATTTAACTCCTATTAAATTATCTCACATCGATTTAGATTCCTTGCATTATGTCACACATAGATTAAATCAGTTCAGTGACGAAATAGAGAAAATAGAAAATCAACCTTACCACATTAAATATGGAAACTATTTTAGCGGAATTACAACAATCTTGTCTGTATGTGTTTTAGCTTATATGTCTTTTACTATTTATAAGAAATGTTGTAAGAAACCAAGACGAGATACAACCCAAAATGAGCCTGGTTGTTGTATAAAAATATTCAATAATTGTTATGCTAAGCCTAATACCCAAACAAATCTTCAGATTCAGAATAGAGCATTTGAAGTATCTGAAAACTCGGAAGAATCTCCCTCGAGTTTGAGGAGAAATTTACATATATATTAGAAAAAACTTATAGTAATCCATAAATAATAATTTTGTTAATTTTTTAGTAATAAATAATTTTACTAGTTCATGTTAATGTCTCATAGAAATAATGAATAAAAACTACTATTCCTTTACTAAAGTTTTACTATTTCTTTACCAGTTCTCAAAGAATAAAATATTTACCATATCTTTACCAATTCTTATAATGAAAATAATTATACTAGTTCTTTACAAGTTCATACTAGATCTTATGATCAAAATTGTTTTCTACATCTTTACTAGTTCATAGGATATTTTACTATTTCGTTACAAATTCTTAAATCATTGCTATTTCTTGACTAATTGTAATATTTCAATTCTCGTGTTACTTAATAGCTTAAGCACTAAAATATGTAATTTGTTCAACTTTTCTAATAATTGATACATAGTAATTTTAAAATTCTAGCTGTAAAATAAAACTGTATATTTTGTTAAATGTACTGCGTAAATGTTTGTAACTTCTTGGTGTCTCAATCTACTCGCATCTTTTCCTTATTTGATGCTCCGTTTTAAGGGGGGAGGTGTTACAACCCTATGCAATAGGCACTTATTGCTGAGTCAAACATCTCATTGACATAGATTTCCAAAATGTCGATCAGCAGTAATCGCCTATAAATACCAAATCTTTTTACAAATTCACAGAGTTCTCTTGGTTATTAGCCACAGCTCTACAGCAACGGACCTGGTTTATGCCTGCCGGCTGGATTGCTCAAAACTAATACCATATCGGTCCGGTAGACCTTTGAGGTCCCGTATATTGAGACTCCAAGTCAATTATTATTCATAATAATAAAATAAAAGGTTCCTGTAAGCCAAAATTGTTTTTTTTTAAACATATAAGTGCTCGGGACTAACAACCTACCGCCTACCTACTTATAAATAACGACTAAACCAACGCACTAGTAATAACGTTTTATCTGCTTCCTATATACTATATCTAATGAACGTTTAAAACGCTTATAATTAACAATTCATCAACGCATTAATAATAACGTTTTGCCGGTTCCTATACCAGTGCCAAACGAACGTTTCAACCGCCTACCTACTTATAAATAACGACTAAACCAACGCACTAGAAATAACGTCTTAGCCGTTTCTATATTAGTATCTGATAGACGTAATTCACTTACAACTAACGCAAACCCTATACGCTTAACCTAAACGTTCCGCTATTTTTAGTTTATACCCGTTTATAATTGCCACACTTAAATCTAAGGCCGTTCGTATCACTCTTACAAACTAACGCATCGCAAATTACCGTAACGCCTTAAAATTATACGCATTCTTACTTACTACATTAACCTTATAAACTTAAATCTAAGGCCGTTCGTATCACCCTTACAAACTAACGCATCACAAATTACCGTAACGCCTTAAAATTATACGCAATCTTACCGCCCTACCTACCTATAAATAACGCCTAAACCAACGCACTATAAATAACGTTTTAGCCGTTTCTATATCAGTATCTGATAGACATAATTCGCTTACAACTAATGCAAACACTATACACTTAATCTAAACGCTCCGCTATTTTTCGTTTATACCCGTTTATAATTGCCGCACTTAAATCTAAGGTCGTTCGTATCACTCTTACAAACTACCGCATCGCAATTACTGTAACGCCTTAAAATTATACATCTTATCCGCCCTACCTACATTACAACCAACTCTGATATATATTATATTGATCACATTTAAATTCTGAATAACGTGTATTTTGGTCATAGATATATATATATATATATATATATATATATATATATATATATATATATATATATATATATATATATATATATATATAGTGCACATTATAAAACCCTTCAACAAAACAATAAATGCATAAATTAAATATAACTTTAGAATCCCTGTCAATTTGTTCAAAACTCACTGAAGTCGGGAGCTCCTGTCCCGACTTACCTTAGTCCTTGGAGATTTTAACACAAAATATCTTATTAGACCCACGGCACTGGTCTCCTACACTAAGATACCTCCCGACACTAGGTATTCTACCATCTATACGCAGATCACAAATTTCTAATTTACTGATTCAATCAAGCCTACAATACCAGGATTAATTTACACATAACGGCTCCACTAATATATCATCGTTTTATTTTTTGAGCAATCTAACGTAATTCAACAATATTTAAAGCAATTCAATACCCCTTTTATTCTACATTTGTTACACTAAATTTGTTGCATCAGACATGTCTTGCAGGAAATAATTTATTAGTTTATGTTATACAGATCTGAATTAATTTTACATCAAATTTTATTATAACTTAACCGAAACGATTGCTCTATAAATCTTAAAAATATTAAATTCCCTAAACAAACCATCTCTTAAAATTGTATATTTTAAATTGGATTTTCTATCATTTAATTTCTTGTATAATTTCCATTTTCTCATTTTTTTTTATCAAATTAAGAAGGTAGATTTATTTTTGAATATTTTTAATGAATTCATCATCGTTTCATTTAGCGAATCCATGTTTTATTTTATGATTTAAAAGAAGGTAGACTTTATTTAACGCGACGTTTTATGATTACATTAAAATATTACACTATTTCCCGTATTAATTTGGTAACGAACAAGATATTAGAAATAACTTTACACGAGCCGTTTATATGTTTTTAAAGCAAATTAAACAATCGTCTATTAATTAAAATCGCATGAACTCACGTAATTCCTTATTTTAAAATTTACTTAACCACGACTATAAATTACCCTTTTGATTTTGATTTAATTAGAACCTGATTGAATCACCTAGCTATTCTATTCTAAATCGAAATATAAATGATTTAACTTTACCGCAGGCCTCCTCGACGACGCAGCACTTATTAAATTATTTAATTTAATTTAATAATTATTTACCGGCGCAGAGCGGCAGCGCTTTAGCCCTAGGAATAGCCACTAGGGGGCGTTAGTATCCGACTAGCAGCACATCGTGGCAATAAAATATCACGTTGACTGTCCCCATTCTTCTTCACCCCTTGGTATTTATATTTTTTTCACCAGTCCCCGTAACTTTCCTACTCTTGCATCCTCTTTTCCCCCTCTATGCACCCCCCTCGTATTCGCACCACTTATTTTCAACCAATCATAAAACAGCATTGCTTTTTACATGTTAATTTGTAAAATTAGAACTTCTAATCATTGTATTATAATAAAACCCTCTTAAACTATTTTGGTATCTTCTGATATAAATATTTTATATGTATTTCTAATAAATACCGAAATATTCCATATTAAACGATACGACATCGCTAAAAGCGCCCCCTACTTAGCATTCGTATTTTGTATTTCCCTTTCAATAATTTCTTGTTTTCCTACCTATGACGTTTATTACTTTATGCACTATTAATTACTTAAATTTTAACTATTTTATCTAATCAAAAAATAGATATATTTCTTCAATAACGTAAATTAACTATAAAATTCTAATTTCTTATTTTTCAAAACTACCCTCTTTTATCTTTCTCAAATTTAATTATTTTCTATTTCACATATTTATTCATTTCCTAATTACATTTATCATAGAATTTTTAATATTTAATTACTAACTTGTGTACATAAATTTATATTTTTAATTGTAATAACTAATTGTATACTTATAAACCTATATTGATAATTTCTCATCTTTATTGTGAGGTGTTATTGGCTAAATTATTTTAGTTTATTCCTTTTATCTCTAAATTTCCAATTCTAATCGGCTTTTGCAAGTGATATTACTTCTTCTGCATTAATCTAACATATCTATTCATAAGTTTCTTAACTCTTAGCTCCGTTTTAACAAGGTAAAATAACTTTCTAAATCACATTTCTGTTTTTACCAATAACTTATTCATTCTCTAATATTTTTAAAATTTGTTAATTATACTACGATATACATGTTATCTAACGTCTGCATATCACTAACTACTTACTCCAGTGTGTAAACTTTATTCATATTTTGATTTCATAACATAATTGTCTATTTTTCCAGAGACATGCTTTTGTTCTTTGAACTTGCTATCAAATGCAAAACACATACTTCTTTACGGCACCCAAGAACGACACGCTCGCCACAAACATATACTGAAGTGTATATATATTCAGCAAATAAGAAGAAAATCCTAAAGTGTTAGCTATTTTTCCAGAATGTGTTTTGACTACTACACTAATCAATGAATCCTGCATTCCCAACATAATAAAGGTAATATATTTTGTTAATTCACCATAGATTAGATGCTTGTGGTTATTTCTAATGCATTTTGCATGCCCTAATCTCTGAATTTCCGAAGAAAATCAGAATTTCAAAATGCAACGCCCCATGTTAACATATTTTTGTTTCAGCGCCATCTATTATCGCACGCTAAAACTACATGAAAATGAAGAATGTCTGACAACGATTTATATGAATTACCCAAGTTAATGACGCCAGATGTCATTATTCTTACTTTAATTTTAATATATAAAAAGAATGTCATTATCATTTTTATTAATCAATATTCGATTGATTGAATATGTAATTTAATATATTCAATAAATTGCTCGCTGTAATTTAATATATTCAATAAAATACACGCTTCTCACATGTAATCAATGTCTTTAATTGAAATTTTGATTATTTTATTTACATATATGGTTTTAATCGTATTTTTATATCAAACCCCCACCTTTTGACAACGTTGGGTCCGTCACAAGGTGTCGATTTTACAGGACACTTTGACATTAAAGCCAACATAGGACGTGGAGTGAAGACACACAAAGGGTATGTAGCAGTATTTGTGTGCCTTTCAACGAAGGCGGTACATCTGGAACTTGTGTCTGACCTTAGTACACCAGGGTTTTTGGAAGCATTTCGTCGATTTTATGCCCGTAGGGGAACGCCCAGTCACGTTTACAGCGACAATAGCACCAACTTTATAGGAGCAAATAGATTATTAAAGAAGGAGTATCAAGAGATAGCACAGTCCATAAACAGGGACTTTTTCAACAATATAAAGAAATAACAATATACAGTGGACTTTTAACGCACCTGCATACCCTTCAGCAGGTGGACTGTGGGAGGCAGCAGTCAAAAGCTTTAAGTACCATTTACGTAGAGTAAGAGGCGAACAAAAACTCACGTATGAGGAGTTTATAACATTACTCCATCAGATTGAGGCTTGCTTAAACTCACGCCCATTGACCACAGTCAACGAAAATTCATCCGACATTTGTCTCATACCGGGACATTTCCTGATTGGTGATACATTACTGTCTAGGCCACAAACAGATTCTGGTAACATTAATTTAACAACTAGATGACGTATGATACAACCCATGAACAAAGATATTTGGAAGGCATG
Source organism: Dendrolimus kikuchii (assembly GCA_019925095.2). Lineage (NCBI taxonomy): Eukaryota > Metazoa > Arthropoda > Insecta > Lepidoptera > Lasiocampidae > Dendrolimus > Dendrolimus kikuchii. The sequence continues at coordinate 466,394 of JAHHIN020000030.1, forward strand.
GTCATCTGATTACCTTAAACAGCTGCAGGTAAGAACAAAATGGAGAACTCCTACTAAAAACATCGAAGTAGAAGACATTGTGCTCGTCGAGGAAGAGAATCTACCCCCCGGTAAATGGGCGATAGGGAGAGTGGTAGATGTGCATCCCGGGAAAGATGGACATGTCAGGGTTGTCTCTCTAAAAACAAAACATGGTGTGATTAAAAGGCCTGCACTAAAACTCTCTGTATTGCCAGTGAAGCAAAATGAGGATGAAACAACAAGTCTCGAACAGGGCGATGAAACTAGTCGACCCAGACGTTCGACTAGGAAGGGGGCTTTTCATTACATAACAATGGCACTTCTCCTTATTATGGCTGTAATTATGCCCGTACAATGTACTTACAGCATCTCACCATTTGACAAAAATCAGAGCATTTATTTAGATTTTTTTTATTTTCTTAAGTTTTCGCGACTTGTATACATAATAAAACTACGTTTTAACGGTTTTAAGCGCGGTAATTTTATTTGATTTTGGTTTTTCCGACGTTTCGGCCACTTTTCAGTGGCCGTGATCACGGAAGACAAAGATGTCAAGTGTCAACGAGTATTGTTAAAGTTTTATTTAGCCTACCGCCAACTTATTAATTTTAATTATTTAATTTTTAATTTTGTTTATGGTTATTATTTAATCTATGGGAGCCTAATCTAATTTACTACCGCTTCGCAACATGTTATGGCTTGAAGAGAAGAAGCGGCGCAAGAAACTCTTCAGCAAACATGCCTAGCTCTAATAATTTTATATAATATTAAAATGGGTGGAAGGAAAAATAAAAGTAATTATCAGTCAAGTTGGTTTGTGTTCCGTTGTACGCAGAAAGAGCTCACAGTGTCTTGAGGTCTGGCAGCTGGTTTTTGCTGGGTTTGGGTTTTAATAGTTTTGATAATTGGATCCCAAACAGGTGGTACTTGCCAACCATCTTCTCTATTGAAATTTGGGTGTTTTTTGATTTCAATAGCCTCACGCATCATTCTAGGTATGAAACGATTCTCTTTCGCGAGGATTTGTGGGTTATCGAATCTGATGTAGTGGTTGGGTTTATCCAGCGTGTGTTCACTGATCGCAGACTTCGTAGACCTTGTGTGTTTCATGTCAGCAATGTGTTCTTTTACTCGTGTTTTTATGCTCCTCTTTGTTTGCCCAATGTATGACAATCCACACTCACAATCAAGCTTGTAAACAAGCTTGTAAAAAGTTATTAAGATGCCTTATCCGCCAACACCGTTTAAATTTGAACCACGTAGATAGAGCTATCGAGACGCAAAACAATGAAATACAGGTAATACTATCGACAGAAGATTTCCAAAACTACATTGATATTGTTAACAAGAGAGCAAAGGTCAAATATGAACAACTAAAAAACCGCCAAATTTCAAAATACAACCAAATGCTAACAAACCAAAACAAACATCTTGGTACAAGGAACGCGCAAAATATACCTGAGCTCCATTGTGAAGCAATTGTTGATGTGCACGGAAACGCGACCACTAATCATATGTCACTGTCGGTGGTTAACCTGTCAAAACAAACATTCGATAAAAACACCGTTTCGGTATTAGAAAAAGGCCTTAATTACGCAATGAAAACATAATCTGCAACGTAGAGGAATGTCTGGTAAGGAACAGCATGCAGAAAGAGGATGCGGAAGCTATACGACAAGATATCTCATCGGTTTTACGCCGTAGTCGTCTACCCAAACCGAATCTCACTCGTGCTGAATATATTGCCTTAAAAAACATTCGCAATAAACCAGAAATAACCGTGCTCCGTGCAGATAAAGGTAACGCGACTGTCGTCATGGATACGTCTGATTACAATAGTAAAATACAAGATCTTTTATCGGACGAAAGCACTTATAAAAAGGTCAAAACTGACCCCACGGATAAAGTAACCAAACAAACAATCGCGGTTATGAAAAAACACTCCGAAAAATTAAGCTTAGACGTATCCGCACTCACACCATCTTGCGCCAAAGCGCCTAAACTGTATGGGTTACCTAAACTTCACAAAAACAACATCCCCTTGCGCCCTATAGTTAGCCAGCTTGACTCACCAACATACAGACTGGCACAACATCTCGCGAAGACACTCAACAATCTCCGCGGCAACACACCCTACCATGTCAAGGATTCCTTCGACTTCATCAGCGCAATTGAAAATTTGACATTGGCTGAGGATGAAGTACTAGTCAGTTTTGATGTCCAGTCCTTATTTACCAGTTTACCAGTGGAAGACTGCATTGAGATTGTCAAAAGGAAGCTAATAGATAATAACATGCCTGAGGAATATGCAGATCTACTAAAACATTGCCTCACATCTGGCTATTTCGTGTGGGACTACGGCTTCTACGACCAAATCAACGGTGTAGCCATGGGCTCACCGGTGTCTCCTGTCGTAGCTGACATTTTTATGGAAGACTTCGAGCAGAAGGCACTGGATACCGCTCCGGCTAAGCCGAAGATGTATAAAAGGTACGTAGACGATACTTTTGCCGTCCTCCCAAACGATAAAGTCTCTGCATTTCTAGATCATCTCAATTCCATTAGCAGTAATATTAAATTTACTATGGAACTAGAGGCAAATAATAAATTAGCTTTTCTGGATGTGCTCATCCTAAGGAACCCTGACAATACTCTTGGTCATACGGTGTATAGGAAACCTACCCATACAGATAAATACCTTAATGGTTCGTCTCACCACCATCCTAGTCAGTTAGCTACCGTGGGCAAATCTTTGTTTCAGAGAGCACGGAAAATTTGTGACGAGAACCACATAGCTGGAGAGCTTCAGCATGTCAAGCGAGTTCTACAACGCAATCAGCTGAAGACTCCACACCAACGTCACAAAGGCCCCAAACCACCTTCAGTTGAGCGGTGCCCTGCTACCCTACCCTACATCAAGGGGGTCACAGACAGAATTGGTCACATCCTCAGGCGAGCTTCAATCAAAACATATTTCAAGCCGCAGAAAAAGATTACCCAATTTCTGAGACCTGTGAAATGCAATATCCCACTCCAGGATGCAGGGGTCTACAAGCTTGATTGTGAGTGTGGATTGTCATACATTGGGCAAACAAAGAGGAGCATAAAAACACGAGTAAAAGAACACATTGCTGACATGAAACACACAAGGTCTACGAAGTCTGCGATTATAAAGGCAAGGGGTCACGTCTGGAGTGCGCCAGCTACAGGGCCATCAGTTTGATCAGCACAGCATCTAAAGTGTATACGAAGATTATTGAAAAGAGAATGAGAGTGGTATCCGATGGATTACTGTGGGATGCACAAGGTGGCTTCAGAAATGGAAGGGGATGTATGGATCAAGTTTTCTCTCTCCGCAATATCGTAGAGAAGCAGCTGGCTATGGGCCGGAAGGTTTTCTGCGGTTTTGTGGATTTAGAGAAAGCATTTGACAGGGTTGTGCGGAAGGAGCTCTGGGACATATTGCCAGGATATGGGATTAATGGCCAATTGATGCGTGCTGTGCAGTCCACTTACGAGGACTGTATGGCATGCGTGCGAGTGGATGGCAGCCTGTCGCCCTGGTTTGACGTCAATATTGGCGTCAGGCAGGGCTGCGTGCTGTCGGCTTTGCTGTTCATCCTATACCTGGACGATTGTCTCCAGAGAATAAGATTGATGGATGTTGGGGTGCGAATGAGTGATCTAGTTGTAAGCACCTTGCTTTATGCGGATGATGCCGTGCTTTTAGCCGAATCGCCATCAGAACTGCAAACACTAGTCACAATGATGAAAGATGACTGTCAGGCGAGAGGCTTACATTTGAATGCGAAGAAAACAAAGGTTATGGTGTTTGAAAGAGAAGAAACCAGAACGAATGCAAGGATAATGGTCGATGATGTTATGCTGGAACAAGTGAATGAGTTTGTATATCTTGGATGTGCTTTTAGCAGGGATGGAAGGTACACCGCTGATATAGAAAGAAGAGTAAATTTGGGGAATAGTTTGAATGGAGCGTTAGGTAAACTTCTAGGCGCTAAGAACCTCAGCCAGAAGGCCCAGCTCGCCATACACAACGCGGTGCTGGTACCTACGCTCACGTATGGAAGCGAGAGTTGGGTATGGAAGAGAGAGCATGAAAGTAGAGTAAACGCGGTTGAGATGCGAGCACTGCGCAAAGTCTGCGGAGTGACGCTCGCGGACCGCGTTCGTAATACCGAAGTAAGAAAGAGAGTTGGTCTGAAAGAGAGTGTCGGGGTGAAGGTAAGGAAAGGAATGCTCCGGTGGTTCGGGCATGTGGAAAGAATGCATGATGAAAGAATGACTAAACAGATATACAATGCAAAAGTGGATGGATGCAGAAGTCGTGGAAGGCCACGACACACCTTCCATGATCAAATTGATCGTGTACTAGCGGAGGGTGATGTCAGGAGCCTTAAGAACAGACGAGTGTGCATGACAAGAGTTATGAATGTCAAAGAAGCAAGTGAGGTGTGTAAGAATGGGCCTAAATGGCGCTCTGTTGTTCGTGCCTACCCCGCAAGGGAACTGGCGTGAAGTTATGTATGTATGTATGTATAAAATTATTAGAGCTAGGCATGTTTGCTGAAGAGTTTCTTGCGCCGCTTCTTCTCTTCAAGCCATAACATGTTGCGAAGCGGTAGTAAATTAGATTAGGCTCCCATAGATTAAATAATAACCATAAACAAAATTAAAAATTAAATAATTAAAATTAATAAGTTGGCGGTAGGCTAAATAAAACTTTAACAATACTCGTTGACACTTGACATCTTTGTCTTCCGTGATCACGGCCACTGAAAAGTGGCCGAAACGTCGGAAAAACCAAAATCAAATAAAATTACCGCGCTTAAAACCGTTAAAACGTAGTTTTATTATAGATTTTTTTTATTGCAGGAGATCAACAGACAGGTAGACGGCACACTTGATGGAAAGCGGTTACCATCGTCTATGGACATTTGCAACAGCAAAGTTGCTACAAAAGTTTCTGCTGCTCTCTTAAGGGAAATTGGAAGCTGATCACTAATGCCGGAACACAACTCAAGGTTGTTATGGCGAAATACTTTAGACCAGGGGTGGTAGCCATCCAGTCGGGCAATTGCCCTACCACCTGGCTGTGGGTTGTTTTGTCGCCTCTTACGACAGGCCGCCCGGCCGCAGGAAATTGTATTCTTTCTCCGTTCCTGCACGGATAAAATGTACGACATGAACATTATACGAGATGAATGGAAATTAATTATATATTATAACATGTCAAGTTATTGGAGTGGCTTCCATAACATTGAAAATTGCGTTCTACAGAACCAAATTAGCAAGAGACAGAAAAGAGGCTTAATAAATGGTGTTGGCTATTTGGCAAATAGTTTATTTGGTGTTTTAGACGACTCTTTCGCCCAAAAATATGAAAAGGATATCCAACAAATTACACAAAATGAAAACCATTTACAACAGTTATTCAAAAACCAAACTAGTGTCTGGGAGGATCAATATAACATTATGCGAAGAAACGAAGACATCATGAACCGCCAATTCAAAATTGTGGAAAATCATCTAAGAAATATGTCTCATATAGTAAATCAAGTAGAATCACAACAGAGAATTGAATTATATTTTATATCATCATCACTTGCAGCCCACATTATCATTTCCAGCTTGAGACGCGTCCAGACTACGTTAATAAATATTATTGCGTTATATACGCATGGCCACAATATAGATATACATTTACTACCGCCCGAACAATTGATTGAACAAGTTAACGTTATAAGGAGTCACTTACAAAATGATCTGACGTTACCTGCCGAAAATGAAAACGTACAAGGATTATACAAGTTATTGAAACTCAATGTTAAGATAAACAACATTTTTTTGATTATAGAAGTGAATATTTTCTTAAGTTTTCGCGACTTGTATACATAATAAAACTACGTTTTAACGGTTTTAAGCGCGGTAATTTTATTTGATTTTGGTTTTTCCGACGTTTCGGCCACTTTTCAGTGGCCGTGATCACGGAAGACAAAGATGTTAAGTGTCAACGAGTAACCGTCGGAAAAACCAAAATCAAATAAAATTACCGCGCTTAAAACCGTTAAAACGTAGTTTTATTACATAGAAGTGAAGTTTCCATTAAAGAACAAAGATACTCTAGAATCAGACAGTGTGATAAGTATACCATACCCGAACCATATTGTTCGTTTTATAACACCGTACTGTGACGGACCCAACGTTGTCAAAAGGTGGGGGTTGGATATAAAAATACAATTAAAACCATATATGTAAATAAAATAATCAAAATTTCAATTAAAGACATTAATTACATGTGAGAAGCGTGTATTTTATTGAATATATTAAATTACATATTCAATCAATCGAATATTGATTAATAAAAATGATAATGACATTTTTTTTAATAGGATATAACAAAATTAAATTAAGAATGATGACAACTGGCGTCATTAACTTGGGTAATTCATATAAATTGTTGTCAGACATTCTTCAGTTTCATGTAGTTTCAGCGTGCGATAATAGATGGCGCTGAAACAAAAATATGTTAAGATGGAGGCGTTGCATTTTGAAATTCTGATTTTCTTCGGTAATTCAGAGATTAGGGCATGCAAAATGCATTAGAAATAACCACAAGCATCTAATCTATGGTGAATTAACAAAATATGTTACCTTTATTATGTTGGGAATGCAGGATTCATTGATTTGTGTAGCAGTCAAAACACATTCTGGAAAATAGGTAACACTTTAGGGTTTTCTTCTTATTTGTTGAATATACACTTCAGTATATGTTTGTGGCGAGTGTGTCGTTCTTGTGTTCCGTAAGGAAGTATGTGTTTTGCATTTGATAGCAAGTTCAAAGAACAAAAGCATATCTCTGAAAAAATAGACAATTATGTTATGAAATCAAAATATGAATAAAGTTTACACACTGGAGTAAGTAGTTAGTGATTTGCAGACGTTAGATAACATGTATATCGTAGTATAATTAACAAATTTTAGAAATGTTAGAGAATGAATAAGTTATTGATAAAAACAGAAATGTGATTTAGAAAGAAACTACACAAATAGTTTAAGCTATTTTACCTTGTTAAAACGGAGCTGAGAGTTAAGAAACTTATGAATAGATGTAGGTTTATAAGTATAGGTTTATAAGTATACAATTAGTTATTACAATTAAAAATTTAAGTTTATGTACACAAGTTAGTATTTAAATATTAAAAATTCTATGATAAATGTAATTAGGAAATGAACAAATATGTGAAGTAGGAAATAATTAAATTTGAGTAAGATAAAAGAGGGTAGTTTTGAAAAATAAGAAATTAGCATTTTATAGTTAATTTACATTATTAAAGAAATATATCTATTTTGTGATTAGATAAAATAGTTAAAATTTAAATAATTAATAGTGCATAAAGTAATAAACGTCATAGGTAGAAAAACAAGAAATTATTGAAAGAGAAATACAAAATACGAATGCTAAGTAGAGGGTGCTTTTAGCGATGTCGTATCGTTTAATATGGAATATTTCGGTATTTATTAGAAATACGTATAAAATATTTATATTAGAAGATAGCAAAATAGTTTTAAAAAGATTTTATTATAATACAATGATTCGAAGTTTCTAATTTTACAAATTAACATGTAAAAAGCAATGCTGTTTTATGATTGGTTGAAAAATAAGTGGTGCAAGTACGAGGGGTGCATTGGGGGGGAAAAGATGATGCAATAGTAGGAAAGTTACGGGGACTGGTGAAAAAAATATAAATACCAAGGGGTGGAGAAGATTAGGGACAGTCAACGTGATATTTTACTACCGCGAAGTGCTGCTAGTCTGGAAACTAGCGCCCCCTAGTGGCCATTCCTAGGGCTAAAGCGCTGCCGCTCTGCGCCGGTAAATAATTATTAAATTAAATTAAATAATTTAATAAGTGCTGCGTCGTCGAGGAGGCCTGCGGTAAAGTTAAATCACTTATATTTTGATTTAGAATAGAATAGCTAGGTGATTCAATCAGGTTCTAATTAAATCAAAATCAAAAGGGTAATTTATAGTCGTGGTTAAGTAAATTTTAAAATGTAAGGAATTACGTGAGTTCATGCGATTTTTATTAATAGACCATTGTTTAATTTGCTTTATCATATAAACGGCTCGTGTAAAGTTATTTCTAATTTCTTGTTCGTTACCAAATTAATACGGGAAATAATGTAATATTTTAATGTAATCATAAAACGTCGCGTTAAATAAAGTCTACCTTCTTTTAAATCATAAAAAAAACATGGATTCGCTAAATGAAACGATGATGAATTCATTAAAAATATTCAAAAATAAATCTACCTTCTTAATTTGATATAAAAAATGAGGAAATAAAAATTATACAAGAAATTAAACGATATAAAATCCAATTTAAAATATACAATTTTAAGAGATGGTTTGTCTAGGGAAGTTAATATTTTTAAGATTTATAAAGCAATCGTTTCGGTTAATTTATAATAAAATTTGGTGTAAAATTAATTCAGATCTGTATAACATAAACTAATAAATTATTTCCTGCAAGACATGTCTGATGCAACAAATTTAGTATAACAAATGTAGAATAAAAGGGGTATTGATTTGTTTTAAATATTGTTGAATTACGTTAGATTGCTTAAAAAATAAAACAATGATATATTAGTGGAGCCGTTACGTGTAAATTAATCCTGGTATTGTAGGCTTGATTGAATCAGTAAATTAGTAATTTGTGATCTGCGTATAGATGGTAGAATACCTAGTGTCGGGAGGTATCTTAGTGTAGGAGACCAGTGTCGTGGGTCTAATAGTATATTTTGTGTTAGAATCTCCAAGGACTAAGGTAAGTCGGGATAGGAGCTCCCGACTTCGGTGAGTTTTTGAACAAATTGACAGGGATTCCTCAAGTTATATTTAATTTATGCATTTATTGTTTTGTTGAAGGGTTTTTATAATGTGCACTATATATATATTTATGACAAAAATACACGTTATTCAGAATTTAAATGTGATCAATAAACTATACCAGAGTCGGCTTTAATGTAGGTAGGGCGGATAATAAGATGTATAATTTTAATGCGTTACGATAAATTGCGGAGTGTTTAGTTTTAAGAAGGTAGATAGGGCGGTTATAAGGTTAATGTAGTAAGTAAGATTGCGTATAATTTTAAGGCGTTACGGTAATTTGCGATGCGTTAGTTTGTAAGAGTGATACGAACGGCCTTAGATTTAAGTGCGGCAATTATAAATGGGTATAAAACGAAAAATAGCGGAACGCTTAGGTTAAGCGTATAGGGCTTGCGTTAGTTGTAAGCGATTTACACGTCTATCAGATACTAATATAGAAATGGCTAAAACGTTATTTCTAGTGCGTTGGTTTGGTCGTTATTTATAAGTAGGTAGGCGGTTGAAACGTTAGGCACTAGTATAGGAATCGGCAAAACGTTATTATTAATGCGTTGATTAGTCGTTAATTATAAGCGTTTTAAACGTTCATTAGATATAGTATATAGGAAGCAGATAAAACGTTATTACTAGTGCGTTGGTTTAGGCGTTATTTATAAGTAGGTAGGCGGTTGAAACGTTCGTTAGGCACTGGTATAGGAACCGGCAAAACGTTATTATTAATGCGTTGATTAATCATTAATTATAAGTGTTTAAGCGTTCATTAGATATAATATATATATAGGAACTGGGCAATACATTATTATAACGGTTTATGACTTCCTTTGAACTATATTTTCATTACATATGAAATAAGCCTAGCCTCCTTCGCAGGTTATTCAAAATGGTACAGGCTTAAAAATGGTTCATCTCAAGAACTTGTTAAATAGTTTGTTATGTATGTAATACAAACAATACTTACATACCCTAACACTTATGTGTTATTATAGTCCAAGGGTTATGTATTTATTACATGTATTTTATGCCCTATTTCACTAAATATCTGTACATAATATTAAAATTTGAAATACAAACAATACTTATATGCCCTAGCACTTATGTGTTATTATAGCCCAAGGGTTATGTATTTATTACATGTATTTTATGCCCTATTTCACTAAATATCTGTACATAATACTAAAGTTTGGAATACAAACAATATTTAAATATCTTAACACTTATGTGTTATTATAGTCCAAGAGTTATGTATTTATTACATGTATTTAAAGCCCCATTCCATAAAATATCTATACATACTGGGCCCAATACCAGTAATGAATCGAGATACCAAGATTTATGTATGTATTATATATTTATTCATACTCTGACTTAATGAAATATTTATATGGTAATATATATACCAAACTCTAAGATAAGGTTAATATCAATATTCTAAAGGATTATACCTGTATTAAAATATATATGTACTTACTACATACACAGTTTAGATATTTATGTATGAACATATGCTACATGTATCCAAGTCCCATAATACTATTTTAATAGGTTATTATGTATAATTACATATCTATTGATACCCTACTTATAAGTATTTATGCATGTGTGGATATATGCTGCATGCATACATATTGAATTTAATATTTAATGGTTTATGTATATAAACCCTGCTTTACGTGTTTAAGTATGTATGCTACTTGCATGTAAGATTATTTACAATAACATACAATAATTATTTATGTTACATTTTTATATGTATTTACAATATATATTTTATTTGACACATTACACTCGACAAGTAAGCTAGATTCACTGTGTGTGCTTCTGGTGAAGTATGTGTTGAGGTTTTTAAGACATCGATGCCAATCGTAGTCCGACGTTCGACTCTCACAAAATGCGTTTTACTATAGGGTTCCCAAATTCCTGTGAGTTGATTTAAATTCGACCCTAGGCGAGCGATCATGAGATGTTAGTACATCTTCCATGAGACGTCATCAAAGTCGTTGGCTTCTTAGTGAATTGCTTTGATTTCGTATTGTTCCAGCATTGTTAAACAATGACTTGGCTAGAAGTCTAACCAGTCGTAGGATAACTGGGCCTTCCTATGTTATTGTCTGAGCTTAGACTTCATGTCCTATAAGTCTGTTTAACGTGTTGTGAGCCAGTGGTCGAATCTATCAACCGAATGGAACTGTCAGCTTGTACTGATAGTCTAGGTATGTCCTCTTTGTGTTGGTATCCACTGAGGGCCCAATGTTGGCCTAAAAACGATTGTATAATCAACGATTGGTTCTTATGAGCTGAAACACATATATTACAGACTAAAACAGGTGGTGGTAAAATCCTCCAATATACCTGTCCGATATTTATATATATATATATATACAATCTAAACAGGTGGTGGTGAAATTCCCCATATTTACCTGTCGATCTACCCATTATTGGTTTGAGATCATATTATATATTTATATATATTATAGTATATACAGGTGGTGGTGAAATTCCCCAAATTTACCTGTTGATCTAACTACTATTGGTTTAAGATCATATTCTTACATATATTACAAACTATACCAGGTGGTGGTAAAATCCTCCAATATACCTGTCCGACATTTATAGTATATATACAGGTGGTGGTGAAATCCCCCAAATTACCTGTCTGATCCGTCCCTATGGGTTCGAGGCCATATAATGAATAAATTTATTGATGTATGAAGTATTGTCATACACAGTTGATCTATGCTTGAAGTAAATGAAACTTTCAGGTGGTTGTCTTATGACTTCCAATTTATCAGGCTTCAAATACACATATGCGAGCTGTTACACCGCTGAGTTGCACATATCAGCTTCTTTAGTCACGTAAGTCACAATATTATACTCATTTTTTGATGGACGTTGACAAGCTGGCACTCTTAGGCGGATCATTTAAAGCTTCGCTCTCAGGTCTGCTTGCAGCCTCGAGAATACACCAAATGGCCTTTATGATATACGAACCTGAAACGTGGAATTACTAAAGCAATTATCAGCAGTAATATAATATTTTGGACGAGGGTTTCGGACCTTATCCTTGTATCCGTCCTAAACAATGGTGATGCCCTGTTTGTAGTGGACAGCCCTAAGCTGTTCGGGCTGTGGTTTCTTGGGAGACCTCTCACCATATTTTTATATATTTTATATAAAATATGAAGAGAGAAACAGTACCACACAATTGTTCATCCAAAATATACTTTTATTCTTTACCCTATATCAACTATATAACGACCTTCTATATAACATTATTATCTATATATTATTTACCAATTATTTATACGTATAAGAAAAAAAATATATAATATTGCATACGCGACCGTAACAACACAATTCTAATTTTATTGTTTACAATGTAATATACTGTTCTTGCAGCCGTCACACTATGAGTTTTAGGATATTGTTAAAATTTATATCATAGTTCCTTTATATAAATAAATTTATTACCTTACCCATGATTTATGTTATATGAGTATTATACTATATTATTTTGTCTTGATGTAGTATATAGTAATATTGACTGCTATTCATCTATAACACAAATATATCTTATATCAAATACTGTAGTGTAGGGCCAAAGTTCATATGTAATAGGTTTTCATCAGTATCTAATATCACATGTAGAAAATCTTAATGTTTATAACTATAGGTGCCATAATAAGCAAATTACTATATGGATGTATAATAACTATTCTCTAAACTGGTTGTTAAATGAAGTTAATTATAGTAAGGTTTTAGGTAAATAAATCTAATTAAACTTGTGATTTTACTGGTTTCATTTCAAGACATTTCGATTGGCTAAGCAGTCCTGTTCGATAGACCTCCATAAAAGACTAAGGGTTACTACAATACACAACAAAGAGTCCTACTCTGACGATTCACGCCAAATAATATAAAGTTAATTCTATACTCATGAGTGTATATCAGAAGCCTATGTGTATGGGTATGTGGAGTGATATACGTGATCTGCTTTACTCATGTGTAGTGATGCGGATTGGTAGATTACTCCATATATGTGACATGTATGGTTTGAGATATAATCTCATGTAATATTCTAATTGATGGTTACACACATCTCATATATCATATGTGTTGTTCATATGTGTGTTTTATTACTCATGTGTGGTAGTAATAGTTATAAAAATGTTTTTAAGGGGGGGGGGGGACGTTACAGTACATAGCTTTCAACCTCCGAAAGAATTTACTCCTATTGTTGAGTGAAACCGATATTCGAACCTGTATAAATTTGCCAAGAAACGGAATTCTATGCTCCACTAATAATCTCATTTACGAACAAACATTTATATGTTTGTTTGCGATTTATATTTTGCGGGTTAATAATATTATTTGCGGTTTTACAAGAAGAACGAGACAAAACTTTACTCTGTTCTTTTACAAATGTAATGAGGTCTTTATAGGAAGGAATATTTTCTTTACGATATGTAATTTCGAATAACTTTACAGTATCGGAATCTAAGCGTTGCAATGCGAGGTGTAAGAATATAAATACATTTAAATCGTTTAACTGCAATTGTTTGAGGGCTTGTACAGACGAGTAAAAGTTGTTTACGAAAGAATCGAGATTAGATGCATTATTAGCGGATAATTGTTTGAAGTTTAACAATTGATTAAAATAAGAACTAGCGAGTGTTGGAGGGTCATCATATTTTTCGATTAAAGCGTTCCAAATAATTAAATAGTTTTCTGCGGTTGGCGGAAGTCCCGCGTAAATAGATAAAGCTTGACTAGATAACTTTCCAATTAAATAAAATGCCTTCTCACTATTCGACAAGGTAGGATTATCGTGTACCATATTTTTAAATTGCGTATAAAAGAGAGGCCATGTACGAACATCGCCTGAGAAAGAAATTAAATCGATAGGAGGTAGATTTGGTTTGCGTACAGAATTATGTGAATGCGTAGCCAATATGTTTGCGGTTTGAGATGACTCATTTTCATTTGTAATCTCAGTTAAAATTTGTTTCACAGAACAATACATTTCAAAACTGATAAACGATTGATTATTTATAGTTTGTGCTTTATGAGGGTTGATTTTTGTTGACGACGACAAACATTAATGTGAGAAACTCACCGACCCGTCTAAACATGCGATAAGAACATAGGTATAATTTGCTAAGCCTTGTAGATAATATAGACGCAACCGTTAAACGCAGGAAGAGACGGGTCGGACTGAGACAAATATAGTTTATTTTTGAAAAGTTATTAATTTAAAATTTAATTAATTAGTATTACAGTTAAATGTATAAAATGTATAATAGCCTTAAGTTGCTAGGAAATAAATGTTATAGCGTTTATCTTTCATTGAAAGTAGGACCCCTATTAGATCCTGGTAAATGAGACCGGGCTACGGGCGTGCAGAACGCCGCCTGGAGCCCGGGACTCAACATGAAAAGGGGACCGGGTTACAGGCGTGCAGAACGCAGCCTGGAACCTGGGACCCAAAGGGTAGCGGAAACCGGGCTACGGGAATGCAGAACGCAACCTGAGCCCGGGATCCGTGAGGTATGCCTGCAGTAGGCAGTAGGCCTACTCCGTAAGCGAGTAGGCCGTAATGTTAGTGGCGGCAGAGGTCCGCGCGCGACAGCGCATGGTTTTGGAATAAGATAACTGTAAGATTTTTTTTTTTTTTTTATTGGACTTTACTTTATGTTGTTGGTCCGAAGACCTTAAAACTTTACCTGAGTTATTGGGGCGAGTGCCTTCGCGGAGCGAAGGCGCTCGAGCCCGGGGGAGCAACTTGCTCGAGGGAGCTCCCTAAGGAGTTTTACCTCGGCTGGACTGTTGCCATGAGAGGGGAATGAATTTAATGATGCCCACCATAGGGCGACACAAAGCACTAATAGAGAACGGGCGACGGGTAATATAAAGCCCGAGGGGAAGGATCACGGCGGGGTGCCAGGAGTTGAAGCCTCATTGCACGGGCACGGAACGTGGTGGAGTAATTCGACTTACCTTTTGAGCGGCTAGTTGGCACAGTGGAACGTGCATTAGCTAGTCGATCATGATTGTTAAGCGTCGCTTGGTGCGGTCAGTACTTGGATGGGTGTGCAAACATTCATTTCAACGGAAAGCCGTACCACGATGCGCACTGGGAGTTCACGGCACTACCTTAACCGGAGTGACGTAGGGAGTCAATTCGTGGCGTTTTCCGTGTCCACGAGTTGATATAACTTACCCGGGGAAGCCCGGCCCCGGACAACCGTGCCAGGAGTTGAAGCCTCATTGCACGGGCACGGAACGTGGTGGAGTAATTCGACTTACCTTTTTGAGCGGCTAGTTGGCACAGTGGAACGTGCATTAGCTAGTCGATCATAATTGTTAAGCGTCGCTTGGTGCGGTCAGTACTTGGATGGGTGTGCAAACATTCATTTCAACGGAAAGCCGTACCACGATGCGCACTGGGAGTTCACGGCACTACCTTAACCTCAGTGACGTAGGGAGTCAATTAGTGGCGTTTTCCGTGTCCACGAGTTGATATAACTTACCCGGGGAAGCCCGGGCCCGGACAACCGTGCCAGGAGTTGAAGCCTCATTGCACGGGCACGGAACGTGATGGAGTAATTCGACTTACCTTTTTGCTTTTGTGATTTATTCTCGTGGCGTTCTATGTGGTTTTCTTGGATTCTTTTAATACGACTTGGCTTGTTAAAAGGATTTTTCGGGATTTCGCACTAGTTTACTCACCTGGCTTTGTTTAACGGATTTTTGATACTTCTTTGTATATTGACTTTGGCTTGTTTCTTGGTTTTGGTTCCTGCCTGCTCGTCGACCCGGCTTCCATTTGGACTCTGGGGGCGCCCCCCCCCCTTGTGGGGGGCCCGAGACGATGGCAGACTCGGACGCAAGTGCCATTCAAGGGGCTATCTCGGGGGTGTTAGCGGGGAAGATTTCCGCCCGCAGGAGGCTCAGTGCCCAGCGCGGGGGGGAATCTGACCCCGATTCGGACGTGTCGTCCCGGTATAAAGGGACAGGGGAGGATGAAGCTGACACGGACGTGTCAGCTAGAAGGATGGTGGCTGCGGCCCGGAGGGTGTATAAGAGCCGCTCCGGACCGCGAAGTGGCGGACGCGGGGCTGTCCTGCGGTACTCCCGGGGGGGGATCTCCGACGAGCTGGTTGCTCGTTCGGATGCTCTCATCCGGGAGGCCCAGCTGCAGGTAGAGAGGAATGTGGCGACGATCGAGGCCTCGACTTCTTCTAAAGGGGAAACCTATAAGAAGAAGTCAGATGAGTCCTCCGACGTGGTGGAGGCTTCGGGTGAGATCGACCCCAGGGAGACCGACCTGGGGAGGATGGGAGCAGAAGAGCTGCTCACGTTGGCCAAGAGCCACGTGGCAGTCATCTACAGGGTTGCCCAAACCTCGGCCAACCTGAAGGGGGGGGTATATTAAAAAATTGAAGGCCGCTGCCGGGACCCTCGCGGATGTGGTGGAAAACCTGTCCGCGAGGTCCCTGGATGCTGAGAACCGGAGGTTGTCCGTCGACAACCTCTGGCTAAAACGGGAAATCGACTCCCTGCGGGCTGAGCTGAAGGCTCACCGCAGGGAGTACAGTGAAATGAAGGCAGCGGCCAAGAAGGGAGACCAGGCTGCCGCCCCGCGGGATGTACCCCCCCCTCCCACTTGGGATATGGAGACCCTGCAGAGGGCCATCGAGACGTCGGTGGGGCCCCTCCTTGATGCTCGTCTCGCGGCGATCGAGGAGCGTCTGCCTCCTCAGACGATCCTTCGCCTGCCGCTGGCGAGCGACAAGAAAAAGAAGGGGGAGACGAACCCCCCCCCACGGAGAGTTGCTCCCACCCCCACCCCGCCGGTGGATGCCCGGACTGACGACGAGGTGGCTCTACCCCCACCTCCAGCACCAGGACAATCACGCCCTCCGCCCGAAAAGGTGGGGGCGGCAGGGCCATCTAAGGTTGGGACCAAGGAGTTTCCCTCGTTGAGGACTCCGAGGTCCCAAATAAAAGGATTTGCTCCCCCCGTGGAGTCTAGTGCCCCCCCCCACGGATAATGAGTGGACCGTGGTGGAGGGGGGCAGGAAAGGCAAGGGGAAAGGAAAGGGGAAGGGAGCGGGCAGGGGACCGAATCCTTCGGCCCCCCTCCAATCCACCCAACCCCAACCGAACCCCGCACCTCCCGACGGGAGGAAAGAAGGGAGGACCGACGGGATTCACGGAGAGAGGCTCGGCGCGGGCCCCCGGGGAAAGTGAACCCCTCCCGCCTGATGGAGGCGAAAACTCCGGTAGTACGGCTCAAACTGCTACCGGAGGCGGAGGGGAAGGGGCTCACCTATAGAGAGGTGTTTGCGAAGGCCCGGGGTTCCGTCGACATCGTCGCCCTGGGGCTAAGAGAGGCCTCAGGGTCCTTCGGTCCGCCAACGACTCTCGGTTGCTGGAGTTGCCGCCCGGCCCCGAGAACGTGCAGTTGGCTGATCGGATCGCCGAGCTCCTCCGCGGGCCTCTCGCTGGGGTGGCGGAGATCTCCAGGCCAGTGAAAAGGGGGGAAATCCGGCTCACGGGTCTGGACGACTCTGTCACCCCAGAGATGATCGAGGAAGAGGTTGCCCGAGTAGGGAACTGTCCCCGCTCCCAGGTCCGGGCAGCGGGGATCGGAATAGGTGCAGGAGGTCTGGGCTCGTCGTGGGTGACGTGCCCAATACCGGTGGCTAAGAGCGTGGCTGAAGCCGGTCACTTGTTGCTCGACTTCACTTCGGCCGCAGTGGAGGCGTACGAGAATCGCCCGCTGTGGTGCTTCAGGTGTCTTGCCACCGGGCACTCGACCGCGGCGTGTCCGGACGGCCGGGGGGACAAATCCAATTTGTGTTACCGCTGTGGCAAAAGCGGGCACATCTTGGCAGAATGCAGGGCGGAAAAGGCGCATTGCGTGATCTGCGCCGAAGAGGGACGGAGAGCAGATCACGTGGCCATGTCCAGGCGCTGCCAGCCTGGAAATGTCCCCGCCAAATTTGTCCCCCCGGCCAATAGGCTCGGGAGGAGAGAGGGTAGAATCGTGGGGGAATCTCGTATGTCTGATTAATGCCTGTACAGCATACGAGATTCCTCCAGGGGAATTTAAACCACTCCGCCGGGGCTCAGGACTTGTTCCTGCAGTCCATGGCGGAGTGGAGGATTGGTCCAGCGGTAGTAAGTGAGCCGTACTACATCCCCGCCCAAGAGAACTGGGTAGGGGACCTCGACGGCCTGGTGGCGGTGATTGCTAGGTCAGGCACTAGCCCCCCTCTCACTTCCATCGAGAGGGGACGGGGTTACGCGGCGGCGGGTTGGGGAGAGTACACTGTCATTGGGGTGTACTTCTCCCCGAACCGGTCCCTGGCGGAGTTCGAGACGTTCTTGGATTCCGTCAGGGCCGCCGTGGCGAGACAGTCGTCGAGGGCGACGTTCGTCCTTGGCGACTTCAACGCAAAATCCCGTTCCTGGGGGAACACCGTCACCGACGCGCGGGGAAGACTCGTGGAGGCGTGGGCATTACAAAGTGGTCTGTCGATCCTCAATCGAGGGTCGGTCCATACCTGCGTGCGATCGCGGGGTGGATCCATCGTGGATTTATCATTCGCAACCCATGCGATCGCACGCAGGGTGGTGAACTGGACGGTTGAAGAGGAGGTGGAGACGCTCTCGGACCATCTGTATATCAGGTTCGAGGTCTCCCCTCCTCCCAGTAGGATGACAGACCCCCCACGTGGCCACGGGCACTTCCCGCGTTGGGCCGTCAGCCGGCTGGATCCCCAGCTGGCTGAGGAGACGGCGGTCGTCGAGGGCTGGACCAATCCGGTGGATGGCGGAACTCCGGAGGAACTGGCGGAGCGCATGCGCAGATCTTTGGGAAGGGTCTGCGATGCCTCCATGCCACGGTCGCGTCGGCGCTGGCAGCGGCCAGGCGTCCATTGGTGGACTGCGGAGATCGGTGCCCTGCGAGAGGCAGCTCAAAGGTTGCACCGGTCTCTCAAGCGCTGCCGGCGACGGCTTCCTCCGGAGTTGGAGGAGGAGATCAGGCTAGGGGAGGAGTATCGGGTTGCCAAAAAGGCCCTTCAAGTGGCAATTTGCCAGGCGAAGGCCCGGGCCCGGGAAGAACTTCTGGAGTCGTTGGACAGGGACCCCTGGGGACGTCCGTATCGGGCGGCACGTAAAAAGTTGCGTGCCTTTGCCACCCCGATTACGGAGTCCCTACCGGACGGGGTCCTTGAAAGGATTGTCGACGGACTCTTCCCGGATCCGGGAGCCCATACTCCCCCCGTGATGAATCCTCCTCCCGGGGTTATTCCTTCTGAGACGGCACCTCCCCCCGTCTCAGAAGAGGAACTTGAAACGGCCCTGGATCGCCTCCGGGGCCGTAGGACGGCACCGGGACCAGACGGGGTTCCAGGCCGGGCCCTCTTCCTGGCCGCCAAACATCTCGGCGGTCAGCTTCGGGGACTATATGATGCCTGCATCAGTACAGGTGAGTTCCCGAAGCAGTGGAAGGAGGGCCGGCTGTGTCTGATCCCGAAGGAGGGCCGCCCCCCTGATGACCCCTCTGCGTACAGGCCCATCGTCCTGCTTGACGAGGTGGCCAAGATCTTCGAGAAGATATTGGCCAGTCGCCTCGTCAAGCACATCAACAACGACGGGCCTGGTCTCTCGGAGGCACAATATGGGTTTAGACCAGGGCGCTCCACGTTGGACGCCCTGGATGCGTTAAGGTGCCTCACGAGAGAGGCAGAGGGGATGGAGGAGTCTGTCCTGGTGGTATCGCTAGATATAGCGAACGCCTTCAACAGCCTCCCGTTCGAGACGATACTGGAGGCACTCCGGTACCAGGGAGTGCCTCTGTACCTCATGAGGTTGTTGAGGGCATACCTCCAGGACAGACACGTCCTCTGGGAGGGGGGCGGCTATGGTCAGATCGCTGGGCGACGACGTGTGGTGTGCGGTGTTCCACAGGGATCGGTTCTGGGTCCGATCCTGTGGAACATCGGATACGACTGGCTCCTCCGAGAGCCAGTCCTACCCGGGATGGGGGTGTTCTGTTACGCGGATGACACCCTCATCACGGCCCGGGGTGGTACGTATGATGAGTCCGTGGAGCTGGCCAACGCGTCCTCCGCGTTGGTCGTAGGAAGGATCCAGCGTCTGGGCCTCAGAGTCTCCGTAGAGAAAACTGAGGCCCTGATGTTCCACGGGCGTCGTAGGAGACCACCCCGGGACACGCACGTCGTCGTCCAGGGAGTGGCAGTGGCGGTAGAGGCCCAAATGAAATATTTGGGCCTCATCTTGGATGGGAAGTGGAGTTTCGGGGCTCATTTCGAGCAGTTGACCCCGAGACTCCTAAGGACCGCCGCTGCCCTGGCCAGACTCCTGCCGAATGTGGGAGGGCCAGGTGCGGCCTGTAGGAGATTGTACTCGGGCATCTTACGGAGTATGGCACTGTACGGTGCCCCCGTGTGGAGTCACGCCCTTCACCGCAAGAACAGGACGCTGCTGAGGCGCTGTCAGCGCGTCCTTGCGGTGAGGGCCATTCGGGGGTACCGGACGGTGTCTTGGACGGCGGCGACACTCCTGGCGGGTGATCCGCAGTGGGAACTCCAAGCGGAGACGCTCGCCAGGGTGTTCCGCTTCCGCCAAGATGCCCGAGGGAGAGGTTTGAGGCCGTGCCTGGCAGAGGTCGCGAAAGTCAGGGCCGAGACGACCGCGGCCCTGATGGCGAAATGGGAGGAGGACCTGAGGTCCCCAGTGGCTGGAGCCGCGACGGTGGAGGCGATCCGCCCCCACCTGTCGCGTTGGGTCCCTCGAAAAAGAGGGGGGACCCTCACATACAGGATGGTGCAGATACTTACCGGGCATGGTTGCTTCGGTAAGTATCTGCATCGTACTGCGGGGCGTGAACCGACACCGGAGTGTAAGCACTGCGGCGCACCCGAGGACACAGCGATCCACACGCTGACGGAGTGCGCCGCCTGGGGACCTCAGCGCCACCTGTTGGAGAACGTGGCGGGACCGGTCGACTCACTCCAAAGCATGGTCACTGCCATGCTGCGGAGTGAGGACCGTTGGGCGGCGGTGGCCTCCTTCTGCGAAGCGGTAATGCTCCAGAAGGAGGTCGCCGAAAGGGAGAGGGAGGAAGACGCGGCGGCAGACCCGATCCGCCGGCGGCGCATAGGCCGGCGCAGGGGTCGCTACGCCCGTCTCCTCCTGCCCTAGGGATTCCATCATAGGGGCCCGCGGGTCCGGGGGCACCCGCGGGACTTCCCCCCCTATTGGTGAAGAGGGTGGCCTTCCCCGAGGGCCACCCTGGGGTTAAGCCATGCGTCGGGGCGTCACAGTCGAGTACCTACGGTCTATATCCTGTGACGCCCCATAAAAGCGCTAGGGATTAGGGGCGCAGGTTAGGTTTAGTGGGTAGTCTGGCGGACGGAACCTCGCGACTGCTACGCTCTCGTAGCCATGCGTGGAGATTCCGGCCGCTGGGAGTCTCACACACCCTCGGTCAACCCCCCACCGGGCCCGAGGCAGTGTCACAAGAAAAGACATTCCCCCTGCGTTATCAAAAAAAAAAAAAAAAAATGGTTGGAAGGAGTTCTTGGGTCAGGACCTTTTGGAACGAGCTACTAAGAAAGAGGAGTTTTTCGAAAGTTTTTCTTTGATGGTTTTTCCTTTGTTTATCGTTGACGACTCGGCTTGCCTAATGGACTTTGACATTCTTGCTTAGTTGTTGACCCGGATTTGCCTGTTTTTTTGATCGATTTCTACATTTCACTGTTTTACTTGGATTTTCTCACTGGACTTCGTTTTTGCACTTGTTTTGGATCTGTTGATTGCTCTGGACTCATCCCTCTCCACTCCCATGGGGGGGGGGGAGCACTAATGGCCGACTCGGGACAGAGTCGCGCCCCGGGAGTGTGCGAGATCCGGAAACGGACTAACGCACACTCCCGCGGAGAGAATGCCGAATCCGACTCGGACGAGTCGGGTAGAAAGCAGGTGACCCAGGAGGACACCCAGAGGCCAGGGACCCGGCGCGCCAAGGTGCTCTTGGGGGCCCGTCACCGCGGAGTAAGCGTCGGGACGGCGCTGTCCCGCGAAGAGACTGCAGATGTCGAGGCTCAGGCAGAGGCCTTTATCAGCGACCTCCACCAGAACGCTAAAAAGAAGACGAAGGCCTCTGCGCCTTCAGGAAAGGATATACCCCCCGAGATGGACCCGAGGGTTACGGACGTCGACCTCTTGGATGCGGAGGAGCTCCGCACCATGGCCGGCGTCCATGTGGCAGCGATCTACAACGTTGCCCAGACGTCGGGGAACCTCAAGGGGGGTTATATCAAGAAATTGAAGGAGGCGGCGGCGGCCCTCATGGAGGTGACCGAGAGTCTCTCCAAGAGGACCGTCGACGCCGAAACAAGGAAACTGAGCCTCGACAATCTGAAGCTCAAGAGAGAGGTGGACTCCCTACGGGCCGAGATTCGGTCATACCGTAGGGAGTTCGAGGAAATGAAGGCCGCGGCCAAGGAGTCCGCGGCCAAGGACAAGGCTGCGGCCAAGGAGGCCACCGTCAAAGGGAAAACCGCGACCAAGGAGGCCGCGGTCAGGGAAGCTGCGGCCAAGGAGGCCGCGGCTAGTGTCGGAGGGCCCCCGCCCCAGAAAAAGGGGGGGAGTTCCACCACCGATTCTCCCCCATTCGACGTGGAGGAGCTGAAACGCTCCATAATCCTGTCGATGGGGGAGTTCATCAACGCCCGCTGCGCGGGCCTTGAGGACCGCCTACTCCCCTCCCCGGTCATCCGTCCGCCGCTCGCCTCGGATAAAAGAGGTAAGGCGGCACCCGGGACCTCGGGTGCCACGCCGCCCACGGCTGCTCCTCCCAGGGTCTCCGACGATCTGACGGAGCCCCTGGCGATGGAGTGTGAGCCAATCCCGACGGTAGCGACTCCCGTCCCCCCGTCGTATGCCAAAGTGGTGGGCCCTCCGCGCCCATCGTCGAAACCGGGCCCCTCCGGCGTTCAGAGGGCCCCCAGAAGACAGGGGGTGGCTCCGGCCCCCCCAATGTGGTCGATCCCCCCCACTGCCCCCTACCTCACCCAGGAGGACCAGGGCGAGTGGACAGTGGTGGGAGGTGGTAGGAGGGGCAGAGGGAGAGGGAGGGCCGCTAGAGGAGCAGGGGGATACCCTGCCCTGACCCCCGCACCTCAATACTCCGCCCCCCAGCAAAGATATGTGCCGGCGAGGAGACCTCCTCAGAGGAAGCCGGCCCCGCTAGTGGAGGCCAAGGCAGCAGCAGTAATGGTGACACTGCTGCCCGAGGCCGCCAGGAACGGGGTAACGTACCGCCAGGTATTTGAGCAGGCCGCGAAGGTGGTGGACCTGCAAGCGACGGGCCTCAAGGAGGGCCTCAAGATCAACCGGGCGGCCAACGATGCCCGGCTGTTGGAGCTGCCACCAGGGCCGGAGGGCATCGAGAAGGCCGACCGGTTGGCTTTGGCCCTCAGTGCAGTGTTGACAGGCGTGGCCGAGGTCGCCAGGCCTGTGAAGAAAGGAGACATTCGTGTCACAGGGCTTGACGACTCGGTCACGCCTTGGTTATTAGAGGAGGCCATCGCTCGCGCAGGGAACTGCCCTCGCGAGCATGTTAGATCTGGCGGTATCGGTGTGGGACCGGGGGGGATGGGCGCTGCTTACGTCCAATGCCCTATCCCGGTCGCGAAAATGTTAACTGAGCTGAAGCACATTTGCGTGGGCTTCAGCTCAGCGGAGGTCTCGGCCCGTGAGAGGCGACCCATACGCTGTATGCGGTGCCTCTACACGGGCCACATCACAGTAATGTGCCCAGACGGGCGAGTAGACAGGTCGGCCCTGTGTTTCCGCTGCAGCAAAAGCGGACACAGGGTCGCCCAATGCGCGGAGCCAAACGCTCACTGCGTGGTTTGCGCCGAGTCGGGTCTTGACGCAAACCACGTCTCACTGTCGAGGGGCTGCCTCCCTCCGCATGTGAGAGGCAAGTTTGTCCCCCCGGCGAACGTCGGGATAGCAAGAAACCAGCAGGAGTCTAGTATGTCCCACTAATATGCCCGGACGACATACTAGACTCCTGCAAGGAAACGTAAACCACTCCGCCGGGGCCCAGGATTTACTCCTGCAGTCCATGGCGGAGTGGGAGGTTGGTCTGGCCGTAATATCGGAGCCGTATTACGTCCCCGCCCAGAGCAACTGGGTTGGGGACCTGGACGACACGGTGGCAGTGGTGGCCAGTTCGGGCGCTGGCACCCCGCTCATCGAGATCGAGCGGGGGCGGGGTTACGCGGTGGCAGGGTGGGGGGAGCACACCTTCATAGGTGTGTACTTTTCCCCCAACCGACCCCTGGCAGAATTCGAGCGTTTCTTGGATTCTGTCAGGGCCGCCGTGGGCAGACAGTCGCCGAGGGCGACGTTCGTACTCGGCGACTTCAACGCCAAATCCTGCTCCTGGGGAAACACTGTCACCGAATTAAGGGGACTGGCTGTGGAAACGTGGGCATTTCAAAGTGGTTTGACCCTTTTGAACCGAGGTTCGGTCCACACCTGCGTGCGAGTGCGGGGTGGCTCCGTAGTAGATTTGTCGTTTGCCACCCATGCGATCGCACGCAGGGTGATGAATTGGAAAGTCGAGGAGGAGGTGGAGACTCTGTCAGACCACCTCTATATAAGGTTTGAAGTCTCCCCTCCTCCTAATGTGATAGGGTCAAACCCCCCACGTAGCCACGGCCAGTTCCCTCGATGGGCCATCAGCCGGCTCGACCCCGAGCTGGCTGAGGAAATGGCCGTCGTCCAGGGCTGGACCAACCGAGAGAGAAACACCTGTCCGGAGGATCTGGCGGAGGGCATGCGCAGAACCCTTACGAGGGTCTGCGATGCCTCGATGCCACGGTCGCGTCGACGTCGGCAGAAACCAGCGGTTTACTGGTGGACCGCGGAGATCGGCAGCCTGAGGGAGGCAGCCCTTCGGGCTCGCCGATCTCTGAAGAATTGCCGGCGTCGGCATCCTCCGGACAGAGGTGAGGAGGAACACCGCTTGGAGGAGTATAGGGTTGCCAAGAAGGCTCTTCAGGTGGCCATTTGTCAGGCGAAGACCCGGGCTCGGGAAGAAATCCTATCCACGCTGGATGCGGACCCCTGGGGACGTCCGTACCGGGTGGCGCGCAAGAAAATGCGCGCCTGTTCCACCCCGGTTACGGAGTCCCTGACGGACGGGGTCCTGAACAGGATCATAGATGGACTCTTCCCGAACCCGGGAGCCTTTGATCCTCCTAGGATGTGTCCTCCTCCGAATGTACCCTCGGAGACTGATCCTCCCCCAGTCTCCGAGGAAGAAATGGAAATGGCCCTGGATCGACTCCGGGGCCGGAAAACGGCACCGGGACCGGACGGGGTCCCAGGCCGGGTCCTCTTCCTGGCCGCCAAACACCTAGGCGGCCAGCGTCGGGAACTCTTTGACGCCTGCATCAGGACAGGTGAGTTCCCGAAGCAGTGGAAAGAGGGCCGGCTGTGCCTCATCCCAAAAGAGGGCCGCCCTCCCGAAGATCCCTCCGCCTACAGGCCCATCGTGCTGTTGGACGAGGTGGCAAAAGTGTTCGAGAAGATCTTGGCGAGCCGCCTCGTCCAGCACCTGGATTCCGACGGGCCTGGACTTTCGGAGGCTCAGTATGGTTTCAGGGCGGGGCGTTCAACCCTTGACGCCCTGTTCGCATTAAGGAGCCTCACGAGAGAGGCGGAGAGCATAGAGGAGTCTGTCTTGGTGGTATCTTTGGATATCCAAAATGCCTTCAACAGTCTACCTTTCGAAACGATTCTAGAGGCACTCCGGTCTCAGGGAGTGCCTCTGTACCTTGTCAGACTGTTGGAGGCGTACCTCCAAGACAGACATATCCTCTGGGAGGGCGGTTTTGGTCAGATCTCTGGTAGGCGACGTGTCGTGTGCGGTGTTCCACAGGGTTCGGTGCTGGGTCCGATCCTGTGGAATATTGGTTACGACTGGCTCCTCCGCAAGCCAGTCCTGCCCGGGATGGGGGTGATCTGTTATGCCGACGACACCCTCATCACGGCCCGGGGCGGAACCTACGAGGAGTCCGTGGAACTAGCCAACGCCGCAACGGCGTTGGTTGTAGAAAGGGTACGCCGTTTAGGCTTGAGGGTCTCCGCAGAGAAGACGGAGGCCCTCATGTTCCACGGACGACGTAGACAACCGCCTCGGGACACGCACGTCGCCGTCCAGGGAGTGGCGGTAGCGGTAAAGGCCCAGATGAAGTACCTGGGCCTTGTCCTAGACGGAAAGTGGAATTTCGGGGCCCACTTTACCCAGCTGGCCCCGAGATTGCTAGGTGCCGCTGCCGCCCTGGCCAGACTCTTACCCAATGTGGGAGGGCCGGGCACGGTCTGTAGAAGGTTGTATACTGGTGTCCCGCGGAGCATGGCGCTGTGCGGCGCCCCCGTATGGGTCGATGCTCTTCACCGCAAGAACGGGACCCATCTGAGACGTTCTCAGAGGGTCCTGGCGGTGCGGGCCATCCGGGGGTACTGGACAGTGTCGTGGACGGCGGCGACACTGCTCGCGAGTGATCCGCCCTGGGAGCGCCAGGCGGAGGTGCTCGCGGCAGTGCACCGCTACCGGCAGGACACCAGAGAGAGAGGAGAGAGACCGTGTCCGGCAGTTGTGAGAAGGATCAGGGTCTTGGCGACCGAGGCCCTGATCCAAGATTGGGCTGATGACCTGAGGACCCCAGAAGCAGGAGCAGAGACGGTGGCGGCGGTCCGCCCCTACCTGTCTCGTTGGGTCTCGAGAAAGTACGGGACCCTAACGTACAGGCTGACGCAGATACTTACCGGGCACGGGTGCTTCGGTAAGTATCTGCATCAGACAGCGGGGCGTGAACCGACGCCAGAATGTGCAGAGTGCGGCGCACCCAGCGATACAGCGTATCACACGCTGGTGGAGTGCGCCGCCTGGGGACCTCAGCGTCATCAGCTAGATAGTATTGTCGGTCCTGTGTCCTCGCTCCAGCAGTTGGTAGAAGCCATGCTGTCGAGCGAGGACGGATGGAGAGCGGTTTCCTCCTTCAGCGAGACGGTAATGTCCCTGAAGGAGGCCGCGGAGAGGACCAGGGAGGTGGATGCGTACGCAGACCCGATCCGGCGACGGCGGACTGGCGGCCGGCGGCGTCGCTACGCAGCCCACCTCCCTTAGTGCCGTCACAGGGGGCCGCGGGGACCGGGGGTACCCGCGGACTTCCCCCCCTGTTGATGAAGCAGGGCACCTTGCCTTCGGGGTGTCCTGAAGATTGCCAGACGTAGGGGCGTCACGAATGTAGTAGCACCGCTCTAGTTCTCGTGGCGCCCCGTAAAAGCGTGGGAAAGAGGCGCAGGTTAGGTTTAGTGGGTAGTCCGGCGGACGGGATCTCGCGACTACTACCGCCCGCGGCGGTAGTTATGCGTGGAGATCCATTCCGCTGGGAGTCCCACACTCCCCTCGGTCACCCTCCCCCAGGGCCCGAGGGAGTGTCGCAAGAAAAGACATTCCCCCTGCGTTATCAAAAAAAAAAAAAAAAATGGTTGGAAGGAGTTGGGGTGGATAAATTCGAACAACATTTTGAACATTTTTGAAGTTTTTTCGAAAGTATTCTTGGATGGTGTTTTGGATGTTTATCGTTGACGACTCGGCTAGTTTATCGGATTTCTGACATTCTTGCCTACTTGTTGACCCGGATTTGTCTGTTTTGGATTGATTTCTTCTTAGATTGTTTACTTGGCTTTTTCCCACTGGATATCGATTTTGCTTGTGTTTCTGGATTTGTTGATCGTTTCGGACCTCCCCGCTCCACCCCCATGGGGGGGATCCCCCCTTAATGGCTGACTCGGCGCAAAGTCGCGCCTCGGGAGTGTGCGAGATCCGGAAACGGACAAACGCACTCTCCCGCGGGGAGAATGCAGGTTCTGACTCCGACGAGTCAAGTAGAAAGGTGGTGACCCAGGAGGACACCCAGAGGCCAGGGACCCGGCGCGCCAAGGTGCTCCTGGGGGCCCGCCACCGAGGGTACAGCGCGGGGACGACGCTGTCCCGCGCCGAAACCGCGGAAGTCGAGGCTGAGGCAGAGGCCTTCGTCAGCGACCTCCGCCAGAACTTATCGAAGAAGACGAAGGCCTCTGCGCCTGTAGAAGGGGCAGACGTACCCCCCGAGATAGACCCGAGGGTCACGGACGTCGACCTACTGGATGCGGAGGAACTCCGCACCATGGCCGGCGTCCACGTGGCAGCGATATACAACGTTGCCCAGACCTCGCGGAACCTCAAGGGGGGTTACGTGAAGAAACTTAAAGAGGCGGCGGCGGCCCTCATGGAGGTGACCGAGAGTCTCTCCAGGAGGACCGTCGACGCCGAAACCAGGAAGTTGAGCTTGGACAACTTAAAGCTCAAGCGCGAGGTGGACTCCCTACGGGCCGAGATTCGGTCGTACCGTAGGGAGTTCGAAGAAATGAAGACCGCTGCCAAGGAGTCCGCGGCAAAGGAAAAGGCCACAGCCAAGGAGGCTAGGGCCAAGGATCAAGCCGCGACCAAGGAGGCCGCGGCCAGGGAAGCTGCGGCCAAGGAGGTCGCGGCTAGCGATGGAGGGCCCCCGCCCCAGAAAAAGGGGGGGAGTTCCACCACCGAATCTCCCCCATTCGACGTGGAGGAGCTGAAACGCTCCATAATCCTGTCGATGGGGGAGTTCATCAACGCCCGCTTTGCGGGCCTTGAGGACCGCCTACTCCCCTCCCCGGTCATCCGTCCGCCGCTCGCCTCGGATAAAAGAGGTAAGGCGGCACCCGGGACCTCGGGTGCCACGCCGCCCACGGCTGCTCCTCCCAGGGTCTCCGACGATCTGACGGAGCCCCTGGCGATGGAGTGTGAGCCAATCCCGACGGTAGCGACTCCCGTCCCCCCGTCGTATGCCAAAGTGGTGGGCCCTCCGCGCCCATCGTCGAAACCGGGCCCCTCCGGCGTTCAGAGGGCCCCCAGAAGACAGGGGGTGGCTCCGGCCCCCCCAATGTGGTCGATCCCCCCCACTGCCCCCTACCTCACCCAGGAGGACCAGGGCGAGTGGACAGTGGTGGGAGGTGGTAGGAGGGGCAGAGGGAGAGGGAGGGCCGCTAGAGGAGCAGGGGGATACCCTGCCCTGACCCCCGCACCTCAATACTCCGCCCCCCAGCAAAGATATGTGCCGGCGAGGAGACCTCCTCAGAGGAAGCCGGCCCCGCTAGTGGAGGCCAAGGCAGCAGCAGTAATGGTGACACTGCTGCCCGAGGCCGCCAGGAACGGGGTAACGTACCGCCAGGTATTTGAGCAGGCCGCGAAGGTGGTGGACCTGCAAGCGACGGGCCTCAAGGAGGGCCTTAAGATCAATCGGACGGCCAACGATGCCCGGCTCTTGGAGCTGCCACCAGGGCCGGAGGGCATCGAGAAGGCCGACCGGTTGGCTTTGGCCCTCAGCGCAGTAATGACAGGCGTGGCCGAGGTCGCCAGGCCTGTGAAGAAAGGAGATATTCGTGTCATAGGGCTTGACGACTCGGTCACGCCTTGGTTGTTAGAGGAGGCCATCGCTCGCGCAGGGAACTGCCCTCGCGAGCACGTCAAATCTAGCGGTATCGGTGTGGGACCGGGGAGGATGGGCGCTGCCTACGTCCAATGCCCCATCCCGGTCGCGAAAATGCTAACTGAGCTGAAGCACATTTGCGTGGGCTTCAGCTCAGCGGAGGTCTCGGCCCGTGAGAGGCGACCCATACGCTGTATGCGGTGCCTCTACACGGGCCACACCACAGTAATGTGTCCAGATGGGCGAGTCGACAGGTCGGCCCTGTGTTTCCGCTGCGGCAAAAGCGGACACAGGGTCGCCCAATGCGCGGAGCCAAATGCTCACTGCGTGGTTTGTGCCGAGTCGGGTCTCGACGCAAACCACGTCTCACTGTCGAGGGGCTGCCTCCCTCCACATGTGAGAGGCAAGTTTGTCCCCCCGGCGAACGTCGGGATAGGAAGAAACCAGCAGGAGTCTAGTATGTCCCATTAATATGCCCGGACGACATACAAGACTCCTGCAAGGAAATGTGAACCACTCCGCCGTGGCCCAGGATTTATTCCTGCAGTCCATGGCGGAGTGGGAGGTTGGTCTGGCCGTAATATCGGAGCCGTATTACGTCCCCGCCCAGAGCAACTGGGTTGGGGACCTGGACGACACGGTGGCAGTGGTGGCCAGTTCGGGCGCTGGCACCCCGCTCATCGAGATCGAGCGGGGGCGGGGTTACGCGGTGGTAGGGTGGGGGGAGCACACCTTTATAGGTGTGTACTTTTCCCCCAACCGACCCCTGGCAGAATTCGAGCGTTTCTTGGATTCTGTCAGGGCATCTGTTAGTCCCGAGCACTTATATGTTTTAAAAAAAAACAATTTTGGCTTACAGGAACCTTTTATTTTATTATTATGAATAATAATTGACTTGGAGTCTCAATATACGGGACCTCAAAGGTCTACCGGACCGATATGGTATTAGTTTTGAGCAATCCAGCCGGCAGGCATAAACCAGGTCCGTTGCTGTAGAGCTGTGGCTAATAACCAAGAGAACTCCCTGAATTTGTAAAAAGATTTGGTATTTATAGGCAATTACTGCTGATCGACATTTTGGAAATCTATGTCAATGAGATGTTTGACTCAGCAATAAGTGCCTATTGCATAGGGTTGTAACACCTCCCCCCTTAAAACGGAGCATCAAATAAGGAAAAGATGCGAGTAGATTGAGACACCAAGAAGTTACAAACATTTACACAGTACATTTAACAAAATATACAGTTTTATTTTACAGCTAGAATTTTAAAATTACTATGTATCAATTATTAGAAAAGTTGAACAAATTACATATTTTAGTGCTTAAGCTATTAAGTAACACGAGAATTGAAATATTACAATTAGTCAAGAAATAGCAATGATTTAAGAATTTGTAACGAAATAGTAAAATATCCTATGAACTAGTAAAGATGTAGAAAACAATTTTGATCATAAGATCTAGTATGAACTTGTAAAGAACTAGTATAATTATTTTCATTATAAGAATTGGTAAAGATATGGTAAATATTTTATTCTTTGAGAACTGGTAAAGAAATAGTAAAACTTTAGTAAAGGAATAGTAGTTTTTATTCATTATTTCTATGAGACATTAACATGAACTAGTAAAATTATTTATTACTAAAAAATTAACAAAATTATTATTTATGGATTACTATAAGTTTTTTCTAATATATATGTAAATTTCTCCTCAAACTCGAGGGAGATTCTTCCGAGTTTTCAGATACTTCAAATGCTCTATTCTGAATCTGAAGATTTGTTTGGGTATTAGGCTTAGCATAACAATTATTGAATATTTTTATACAACAACCAGGCTCATTTTGGGTTGTATCTCGTCTTGGTTTCTTACAACATTTCTTATAAATAGTAAAAGACATATAAGCTAAAACACATACAGACAAGATTGTTGTAATTCCGCTAAAATAGTTTCCATATTTAATGTGGTAAGGTTGATTTTCTATTTTCTCTATTTCGTCACTGAACTGATTTAATCTATGTGTGACATAATGCAAGGAATCTAAATCGATGTGAGATAATTTAATAGGAGTTAAATATGGAATCGTATTATTTATCCTTTTCTTGGAGCAGCAATCATCTTCTATAATATTAAAATTTGGAGAAGGTAAATACAGTTTAGACTCATACTCTGTAGATGCAACAAATTGTAGAAGATTATGAAAAGCCTTACAGCCTTTAGGAACCTTGAGGATTCCTGTTCCAACAATATCGTAGTCACTAAGAGTATTGTTACATTTAACAGATAGTTTAGTTAGATCAGACTGTACATATAACCACTTATTATTATTAAGTTTTTGCCAAACGTCAATATCACTAATTATTACTTTATAATCACAAGGTTTTGGTAATTTGTTTATATGTTTAGTTAGGATTATCACTTCACAAATTGGATTTGTTGCGGTAGGATGCACATCACTTAGTTTGCACAGATAATATTCTTTTGTTACACTTTTGCACTCACTCGTAGAGTCCATTGTTGAGTACATTAATTTATCATCGGTTATAGCAAGAAATCTAGTAGTTGGATTGATCATAGCAAAGGAATGAGGATTATTTATATCATGCGGAGTAGGGAGAGCAAAAATATGATAGAGATTGTATTCTTGTAAGTTTATTAACGGAATTCTTATGACGAATACTAGTTTAGATCCATTAACAAAGCTAGAAACTGATGAGATATCTAGGAGATTGTGCATATTTTCTATGCTTAATGAGACTGGGAAGTTTTGAGCTATAATATTTTGGTTGGAACTTAGTTCATTATATAATTGAACTGGGGATAAAATAGAAGGATGAATTATGTTTTGTTTTCCGAACAGAATTGCATCTATAATGTCTTCAAGGTTAAAATTTAAAGTTATTAAAGAACTTTCTATTGCGCTAAAGGTTAAAGATAGATAAGAAGAAGTTTCTAATTTGGAAGTTGTTTGCAAAACGGTTTCTAAAATTGTATCTAATTTACCCATGTTTTGATTTAATATTTGTTCATTATCATTTAGTCTTCTAATTGTATTATTAAAAGTATCGATAGCGGAAGAGATTACGTGAATGTTATCTTTCATTAAAGACGATAGATGTCTCTGATCGTCTTGGACGGCATTGATAGCGTCAGAGAAGGTTTTTGCATCATCTTCATCTAAGGATCCGAATAACTGTTTAAGAATAGGTCCGCCAAAACCGAACCACGAAGATCTTTTAATACGATTTTTATTTGTGAGATGTGATACAGCTATAAAATTATTTTCTACGTTAACTAGGAGAGTTTCTAACGGATTTAATGTGTTAGAGCAGTCTGTTTGAATTTTACTTGATTTATAACATTTACAGGTTGTTTTAACGGTATTTATTATATTTTTAATATTTTCTATATGAGGTTGTATGTAGGAGAAATCTGTAAAAGTGACCATGTTCCAAAAACTAGTATAAAACCTTAAAGTACCTAGATTTTCATAGTATAGGCCTGGACTGTTTGGGATTGGCGATATTAGTCCTGAGTCGGAGATGGCACCTGGCGCGATGGCCCTGGAATGGAATTATCGTGGGCTAGTTTTATTTCGTTAAAATGGTAACGGATTTTTCGCCTATTTACTTGCACTGTTACATTGCTATTACCATGAACTGCCGTGACTTGGTAAGGACCTTTCCATATAGGAGACAAGGCTTTACGCAATCTATGGTGGTATTTTATATACACCATATCTCCAACATTATAAGATATTTCTCTAGTATGCTGATCATAGTAGTGTTTTGATCTTTCTTTACTTCTAAGAATATTTTCGCGAGCTATGTTTCTTGTATTAATTAATCTGTGTTTTCAATTTTTAATATAATCGGGATAAGTGACAGTAGGGTTTATGTCATAGATAGAACTTGGTAGGTAAGGTTTACATCCGAATAAAAGTTCATGAGGACTAAAATTTGTGGTAGAGTGAGTTGTTGAATTGTAGGATATCAGTGCAGTAGGGAGATATTTATACCAGTTGTCTTGATTATCATTTACATAGGATTTAAGATATTCCTTGAGAGTGCTATGGCTTCTCTCAAGTGCACCATTGGTTTGGGGGTGATATGGAGATGAGAATAAGTGTTTAATTTTAAAAAGAGACGCTACTTGTTTATATACGTCGGCTATAAAATGGACACCTTGATCAGAAAGGACAGTTTTGGGAATACCAAAGTGAGATATAAATTTTATAAGACATTCAGAAGTTTGTTCTGCAGTGGATTGAACAATAGGATAGGCCATGGAATATTTAGTTAAATCGTCTTGGAATGTGACTATATACTTGTATTTTTGGGGACCAGTTCTGGAAGAGGACCTACAATGTCGGTAAATATTCTTTGTAAGGGTTCATTTGAAGTTGTTGTGATTTCCATAGGGGCTTTATTAGTAGCTCGAAGTGCTTTGTTTTGTTGGCAGAGTGGACAATTTCTTACATAATTTTCAATATCCTTTTTCATTCCACTCCAATAGTAAGTATCTTTGAGTTTACTATACATTCGATTGGAGCCAATATGGCCTCCAATAGGGGAGTCATGGTTATCCTTCAGGATAGCAGGAATTTGGTTAGGGGTAGGATATACGAGTTTGTTGTGATAAATATTTATTTTAATATTAGTGTCGTGGAATATATAAGTTATCATTTCGTAAATAATTAGAAATTTTAGTTTATCGTAAGGGTTATCGAAATCAGAGATAGAAATTTCATTAACTTGGGGGTAGAATATAACTAAGTTATTTCTTACTTCTTTTAATACTGCAAAGATATCTCTATAAGTGACAGAGTCATAGTGATGGACTTTAGTAAAAAGATGAAGATAAGTTTTATTATTTATTTCGGATATTTTAATATTATGCAATTCTCTTTCAGAGTTTTCAAAGTCATTTCTGTTTTCTAAAAGGTTTAGTATATCTCGACAGTAGGGATTGGAGTCATCTAAGTCAATGGATGTTGGGTAGGCTATGTATGGACACGAGGATTCAAGTAAATTTTGGTTAAATTCTGTTATTCGAGTATTAAAAACTGTAGGGGATGAACGTGTTCTAATATAGGATTCATAGGTTAAGTTATCATTAAGATCTATATCTTCGATATTATGTATAGGCGGTCTGGATAAGGCGTCGGCGTTACTATTTAATTTTCCTGGTTTATACACAATTTCATAATCAAAATCTTCTATTTTTAATCTCCAGCGTAATAACTTACTACTAGGATCTTTGCAATTCATAAGATACACAAGGGGTTTGTGGTCTGTAACGATTTTGAATTTTCTCCCATAAAGATACGGTCTGAATGTTTTTGTACCGTATATAACTCCTAAAAGTTCTTTTTCAGACACGCTATAATTTCCTTCTGCTTTGTTTAAAGTACGGGAAGTATAGGCTATGGGTAGGTCATTGCCTATTTCACCTTGCGATAGAACTGCACCAATTGCATATTCGGAAGCATCAGTGGTTAAGATGAAAGGTTTCGAGAAGTCAGGATATTGGAGGATAGGGGCGTTAGTAAGCATTGATTTAAGAGAGTTGAATGCTTCTTCCTGTTGATGTGACCAGGTGAAATCTACATCCTTTCTTAACAGGGAAGTTAGTGGCTTAGTGATTTTAGAAAAGTCTTTAACAAATTTCCTATAATATCCTATGAGTCCCAAGAAACTTTTAATATGTTTGGGTGTTCTGGGTGTAGGATAGGATACTACGGCTTCAACTTTATCGGGATTGGGAGATACTCCTTTGTCTGAAATTATATGACCTAGATAGGCGACTTCGCGACGAAGAAACTCGCATTTGTCTGGCTGTAACTTTAGATTATGTTTTCTTAAGGCATCGAATATTAATTCAAGTTTAGAGATGTGAGACTGGAGATCATGAGAATAGATAATAACGTCATCTAGATAGATAAAGCAATGTAAACCCTGTAGACCGGTAATGACTGTATTCATGAGACGTTGAAAGGTTGCAGGAGCATTTTTTAGTCCAAAGGGCATTCTAGTGTATTCAAAGTGGCCATTTGGAACTGAGAAGGCGGTTTTGGGAGAGTCTTCTTCAGCCATTTGAATTTGATGAAAACCGGAGGCGAGATCCAATGTAGAAAAATATTTACTGTGACCTAGTTGGTCTAAGATTTCGGTTATGTTAGGAATAGGATAAGCATCTCCAATGGTAATATCATTAAGTTTTCGATAGTCTACTACGATTCTCCATTTCTTTTGACCGGAAGCGTCTTGTTTTTTTGGAACTACCCAAATTGGGGATGACCATGGGGAACTAGAAGGTTTAATAATGTTTTGATTCAACATTTTCTGTATCTGCTTATTTACTTCTTCTTTATGGCATTCTGGATAGCGGTAACTTTTTACATGGATTGGTTGTGAACTAGTAGTTTTAATTTCATGTTTAACAGTGTTAGTACAAGAGAGATGATCACCATCAAGGTAAAATAAATCGGAATATTCGTGGCAAAGAGATAGGAGGACTTTAGATTCTTCTGAGTTAAGATGAGATGTTCTTATTTGGTTCCGTATTTTCAAAGCTCGGTTATGATCGGAAGTTATATTATGTATACTATTAGACCTTAGAATATCACATGGTAGGAGTTCAACGCAAAAGGTTTGTATATTTATTTCATTATTTGTAGTATTAAGAATGGACACATTAACGTGTTTATTGGATTTAAGGGATGTGAGGCAACTGGATAGGTATACACCCTTTTGAATCTCAGACTTTTCAACAAACCCGGATGTAATTTCTGGATTAGTTACTTTGCATTCTATCATCATTTCGGAACGAGCTGGTATTGTATATTGGGGTTTAGTAAAATGAATTTGTAATGTGCCTTTATCAAGATGCAGAGTATTATTTCCGTATAGGATATTGCAGTTATTGTTTCTTAGAAAATCATTACCTATAATTCCGTCAAAATTGAAACTTAGAGATTCTGAAACTAGATGAATTTTACTGAATATTGTTTGAGTTATCGAGCTTGAAATCTAATTGAAAGTGCCCAAAACTCTCAGAACATGGGGCATTTTCATCTATACCTTTGAACTTAACCTTTTCTGTTATAAGTTTAGGATGTGTGACTAAAGAAGATTTTTTTATTAAAGAAATACTAGAGCCTGAGTCAATCAAGAAAACCAGCGGCTTATTTGAATATTGAGATTTTATATAGACATGCGGTAAGTGAATTTTATCGTTATAATGAATTTTATAAATTGTCTCGTTATTCTTATAAGAATTTGTGGACTTTGTATTATAAGAATTCGCAGATTTAGTATTACGGGTATAGGAATTAGTAGAATTTTTATTATTGGTATAAGATTTAGTAGACTTAGAATTATTGGTATAAGATTTATTAGACATAGAATTATTGGTATAAGATTTAGTAGAGTTTTTAGAACCAGTGTTTTTAATAGACGAGTTTCCTATCTGGGGCTGGTTACCCTGTCGTATAACTCGGGATTCAGTGAGCCGTGAAGGGAAGAAGGATTCGTGACTATTTGTTCTGTCTGTCGGTAACTTATTGGTATGGCAATAAAGGGAATCAGAATCGTTAGGAGGTATTTTACTTGGTAGCGCGTCGGTTTGTGTAGCAGATTCCACATGACGCGGTTGCGGAACCCTATTTAGTATAAAAAATTATCATTTTGGGGGTCTGTTGGACACTCTTGGGTCTGATCATGGTTTTCGTCTAAATTGTGTACTTTATTTAAAGGTGGGTTAGAATTTATTTGATGATTTGTAGGGTTTGAAAATCTTTGACGATTTGTGTTATTATATTCCCTTTTACGACATTGATTTATGTGATGACCGACTGCCTTACAATATGCACAGATAGTCGGGTTTGGTGGTGAAGTATTGGGAATGGATTGAGAAGGTCTTGGTTGGAAAGCTACATTATGGATGGGACGGTGACGATTTGAATAGCACGATCTATCCGTGTGCCCAGGTTTGCCACAAAGACGGCATTTTGGTTTGGATTCTACGGAATTTCTTGACTGCGAGGATTGAGCATAGTTGTAGAATTTTTCTTCTTGAATAGCTAAATTAATTGCTTCGGCAAGGTTTTCCGGATTGCGGCATCTCAATATGTTGGAAATATGGCTGGGTAGCCCCAGCAAAAAGGTGTGTAAAGCCAGGTCTTCCGTATTAGCTAGTCGTCCTAGCAGTTCACCCTGATTGATGGTTGAATGAGATATGTCCGTCTGTAGTCGTGTAAGATGAGTTTCTAGACGTGTACTATATTGCAGAGCACTTTCGTTAGGTTTCATTCTACAGTGAGTGTGGTTCATTCTACAGGAGTGATCGATTTTTGGGTTTGCCATGATCAATTATAAATAAAGAAATGGAACTATAACAGATAATAAACTTAAAATGCACTCACAGTATAAACATCAGCGGCAGCATGTGTTGGTTATTATGCTGACTTGGCGGCGGCGGCGGCGGCGACGGCGGCGGAGGCGGCGACGGCTGCGGCGGCGGCGGGCGGCGACGCTCAATCGGCGGCTCGTGTCAGCGCGTGGCAGCAACACGTTGGGTCGTTGACGCTTTATATCTAGGTCAACGCGTTGTCGTTGGGCCGCGCAACAGGACCTCGCGGCTGGGCAGTGGACCCTCGGGCACGATGAGGTACGGCGTGGCGGCTTCCTCGACACGTAGAGCTGGAGTCTGGCTATGCACAGTCAGAGAGACTGGTACAGCACCGTCACAGCTTGGCTTTTTGTTGGACGTCGTCAGGAACGGGGCGTCCGGCGGGCAATAATATCCCGCTTTCTTCTGACACCAAATGTTAGTCCCGAGCACTTATATGTTTTAAAAAAAAAACAATTTTGGCTTACAGGAACCTTTTATTTTATTATTATGAATAATAATTGACTTGGAGTCTCAATATACGGGACCTCAAAGGTCTACCGGACCGATATGGTATTAGTTTTGAGCAATCCAGCCGGCAGGCATAAACCAGGTCCGTTGCTGTAGAGCTGTGGCTAATAACCAAGAGAACTCTCCGAATTTGTAAAAAGATTTGGTATTTATAGGCAATTACTGCTGATCGACATTTTGGAAATCTATGTCAATGAGATGTTTGACTCAGCAATAAGTGCCTATTGCATAGGGTTGTAACAGATCGCACGCAGGGTGATGAATTGGAAAGTGGAGGAGGAGGTGGAGACTCTGTCGGACCACCTCTACATAAGGTTCGAGGTCTCCCCTCCTCCTAACGGAACAGGGTCAAACCCCCCACGCAGTCACGGCCAGTTCCCTCGATGGGCCATCAGCTGGCTCGATCCCGAGCTGGCTGAGGAAATGGCCGTCGTCCAGGGCTGGACCAACCTTGAGAGTAACACCTGTCCGGAGCATCTGGCGGAGGGCATGCGCAGAACCCTTACGAGGGTCTGCGATGTCTCGATGCCACGGTCGCGTCGACGTCGGCGGAATCCAGCGGTTTACTGGTGGACCGCAGAGATCGGGAGTCTGAGGGAGGCAGCCCTTCGGGCTCGCCGATCTCTGAAGAACTGCCGGCGTCGGCATCCTCCGGACAGAGGTGAGGAGGAACATCACTTGGAGGAGTATAGGGTTGCCAAGAAGGCTCTTCAGGTGGCTATTTGTCAGGTGAAGACCCGGGCTCGGGAAGAAATCCTATCCACGTTGGATGCGGACCCCTGGGGACGCCCGTACCGGGTGGCGCGCAAAAAAATGCGCGCCTGCTCCACCCCGGTTACGGAGTCCCTGCCGGACGGGGTCCTGAACAGAATCATAGATGGACTCTTCCCGGACCCGGGAGCCTTTGCTCCTCCTAGGATGTGTCCTCCTCCGAATGTACCCTCGGAGACTGATCCTCCCCCAGTCTCCGAGGAAGAAATGGAAATGGCCCTGGATCGACTCCGGGGCCGGAAAACGGCACCGGGACCGGACGGGGTCCCAGGCCGGGTCCTCTTCCTGACCGCCAAACACCTAGGCGGCCAGCTTCGGGAACACTTTGACGCCTGCATCAGGACAGGTGAGTTCCCGAAGCAGTGGAAAGAGGGCCGGCTGTGCCTCATCCCTAAAGAGGGCCGCCCTCCCGAAGATCCCTCCGCCTACAGGCCCATCGTGCTGTTGGACGAGGTGGCAAAAGTGTTCGAGAAGATCTTGGCGAGCCGCCTCGTCCAGCACCTTGATTCTGGTGGGCCTGGACTCTCGGAGGCTCAGTACGGATTTAGGTCAGGGCGATCCACTCTAGACGCCCTGTTCGCGCTGAGGAGCCTCACGAGAGAGGCGGAGAGCATAGAGGAGTCTGTCTTGGTGGTATCTTTGGATATCCAAAATGCCTTCAACAGTCTACCTTTCGAAACCATTTTAGAGGCACTCCGGTCTCATGGAGTGCCTCTTTACCTTGTAAGACTGTTGAAGGCGTACCTCCAAGACAGGTTCATCCTCTGGGAGGGCGGCTTTGGCCAGATTTCTGGTAGGCGACGTGTCGTGTGCGGTGTTCCACAGGGTTCGGTGCTGGGTCCGATCCTGTGGAATATTGGTTACGACTGGCTCCTCCGCGAGCCAGTCTTGCCCGGGATGGGGGTGATCTGCTATGCAGACGACACCCTCATCACGGCCCGAGGCGGAACCTACGACGAGTCC
This sequence comes from Dendrolimus kikuchii, assembly GCA_019925095.2. Classification (NCBI taxonomy): domain Eukaryota; kingdom Metazoa; phylum Arthropoda; class Insecta; order Lepidoptera; family Lasiocampidae; genus Dendrolimus; species Dendrolimus kikuchii. Next base: position 506,610 of record JAHHIN020000030.1, read on the forward strand.
GAGGAACTAGCCTACGCCGCGACGGCGTTGGTAGTCGAGAGAGTGCGACGTTTGGGCTTGAGGGTCTCCCCGGAGAAGACGGAGGCCCTGATGTTCTACGGACGTCGTAGACAACCGCCTCGGGGCACGCATGTCGCCGTCCAGGGAGTGGCGGTAGCGGTAAAGGCCCAGATGAAGTACCTGGGCCTTGTCCTAGATGCAAAATGGAATTTCGGGGCCCACTTCATCCAGCTGGCTCCGAGATTGCTAGGTGCCGCTGCCGCCCTGGCCAGACTCTTACCCAATGTGGGAGGGCCGGGCACGGTCTGTAGGAAGTTGTACACTGGTGTTCTACGGAGTATGGCGCTGTACGGTGCCCCCGTATGGGTCGATTCGCTTCACCGCAAGAACAGGACCCATCTGAGACGTTCTCAGAGGGTCCTGGCGGTGCGGGCCATCCGGGGGTACCGGACAGTGTCATGGACAGCGGCGACACTGCTCGCGAGTGATCCGCCCTGGGACCTCCAGGCGGAGACACTCGCGGCAGTGCACCGCTACCGGCAGGACACCAGAGACAGAGGAGAGAGGCCGTGTCCGGCAGTAGTAAGAAGGATCAGGGTCTTGGCGACCGAGGCCCTGATCCAAGCATGGGCTGATGACCTGAGGTCCCCAGAAGCAGGAGTAGAGACGGTGGCGGCGGTTCGACCCCACCTGTCTCGTTGGGTCTCGAGGAAGTACGGGACCCTAACGTACAGGCTGACGCAGATACTTACCGGGCACGGGTGCTTCGGTAAGTATCTGCATCAGACAGCGGGGCGTGAACCGACGCCAGAATGTGCAGAGTGCGGTGCACCCAGCGATACAGCGTATCATACGCTGGTGGAGTGCGCCGCCTGGGGACCTCAGCGTCATCAGCTAGAAAGTATTGTCGGTCCTGTGTCCTCGCTCCAGCAACTGGTTGAAGCCATGCTGTCGAGCGAGGACGGATGGAGAGCGGTTTCCTCCTTCAGCGAGACGGTAATGTCCCTGAAGGAGGCCGCGGAGAGGACCAGGGAGGTGGATGCGTACGCAGACCCGATCCGGCGACGGCGGACTGGCGGCCGGCGGCGTCGCTACGCAGCCCACCTCCCTTAGTGCCGTCACAGGGGGCCGCGGGGACCGGGGTAACCCGCGGACTTCCTCCCCTGTTGATGAAGCAGGGCACCTTGCCTTCGGGGTGTCCTGAAGATTGCCAGACGTAGGGGCGTCACGAATGTAGTAGCACCGCTCTAGTTCTCGTGGCGCCCCGTAAAAGCGTGGGAAAGAGGCGCAGGTTAGGTTTAGTGGGTAGTCCGGCGGATGGGATCTCGCGACTACTACCGCCCGCGGCGGTAGTGATGCGTGGAGATCCCTTGCGCTGGGAGGCCCACACTCCCCTCGGTCACCCTCCCCCAGGGCCCGAGGGAGTGTCGCAAGAAAAGACATTCCCCCTGCGTTATCAAAAAAAAAAAAAAAAAATGGTTGGAAGGAGTTGAGCGGCTAGTTGGCACAGTGGAACGTGCATTAGCTAGTCGATCATGATTGTTAAGCGTCGCTTGGTGCGGTCAGTACTTGGATGGGTGTGCAAACATTCATTTCAACGGAAAGCCGTACCACGATGCGCACTGGGAGTTCACGGCACTACCTTAACCGGAGTGACGTAGGGAGTCAATTCGTGGCGTTTTCCATGTCCACGAGTTGATATAATTTACCCGGGGAAGCCCGGGCCCGGACAACCGTGCCAGGAGTTGAAGCCTCATTGCACGGGCACGGAACGTGGTGGAGTAATTCGACTTACCTTTTGAGCGGCTAGTTGGCACAGTGGAACGTGCAATATCGAGTCGATCATAAATGTTAAGCGTCGCTTGGTGCGGTCAGTACTTGGATGGGTGTGCAAACATTCATTCGACGGAAAGCCGTGCCACGATGCGCACTGGGAGTCAACGGCACTACCTTAACCGGAGTGACGTAGGAAGTCAATTCGTGGCGTTTTCCGTGTCCACGAGTTGATATAACTTACCCGGGGAAGCCCGGGCCCGGACAACCGTGCCAGGAGTTGAAGCCTCATTGCACGGGCACGGAACGTGGTGGAGTAATTCGACTTACCTTTTAAGTTTTTCGGGGTGTACTTTTCTTGGCGTTTCATGTGTTATATCGGATTCCTTTGACGACCTGGCTTGTTTAAAGGGATTTTCTGGACTTCTATACAACTTTTGTGACCTGGCTTTGCTTATTGGATTTTGTTGACTTTTAGACTTTTTGACCTTGGCTTGTTGATTCTGGTACTGGACCTTGCCCAATCGCTGACCCGGCTTCCTTCCTGGACTCTGGGGGTGCCCCCCCCCCCTAGTGGGGGGCCCGTGGCGATGGCGGACTCAGATGCGAGTGCCATTCAAGGGGCTATCTCGGGGGTGTTAGCGGGGAAGATTTCCGCCCGCAGGAGGCTCAGTGCCCAGCGCGGGGGGGAATCTGACCCCGAATCGGACGTGTCGTCCCGGTATAAAGGGACAGGGGAGGATGAAGCTGACACGGACGTGTCAGCTAGAAGGATGGTGGCTGCGGCCCGGAGGGTGTACAAGAGCCGCTCCGGACCGCGAAGTGGTGGACGTGGGGCTGTCCTGTGGTACTCCCGAGGGGGGGACCTCCGACGAGCTGGTTGCTCGTTCGGATGCCCTCATCCGGGAGGCCCAGCTGCAGGTAGAGAAGAATGCGGCGTCGATCGAGGCCTCGACTTCTTCTAAAGGGGAAACCTACAAGAAGAAGTCGGATGAATCCTTCGACGTGGTGGAGGTTTCGGGAGAAATCGACCCCAGGGAGACCGACCTGGGGAGGATGGGAGCAGAAGAGCTGCTCACGTTGGCCAAGAGCCACGTGGCAGCCATCTACAGGGTTGCCCAAACCTCGGGCAACCTTAAGGGGGGGTACATTAAAAAATTTAAGACCGCTGCCGGGACCCTCGCGGATGTGGTGGAAAACCTGTCCGCGAGGTCCCTGGATGCTGAGAACCGGAGGTTGTCCGTCGACAACCTCCGGCTAAAACGGGAAATCGACTCCCTGCGGGCCGAGCTGAAGGCTCACCGCAGGGAGTACAGTGAAATGAAGGCAGCGGCCAAGAAGGGAGACCAGGCTGCTGCCCCGCGGGATGTACCCCCCCCTCCCACTTGGGATATGAAGACCTTTCCTGCAGAGCGCCATTGTAACGTCGGTGGGGCCCCTCCTTGACGCTCGTCTCGCGGCGATCGAGGAGCGTCTGCCCCCTCAGGCGATCCTTCGCCCGCCGCTGGCGAGCGACAAGAAAAAGAAGGGGGATACGAACCCCTCCACTGAGAGTTGCTCCCACCCCCACCCCGTCGGTATCTGCGCGGGAGATGGTGGTGGACAGTAGGACGGACGAGGAGGGGACCCGACCCCCTCCTCCAGCACCGAGGCCACCACGTCCTCCACCCAAAAAGGTGGGGGCGGCGGGTCTATCAAAATCTGGGACTAAGGAGTTCCCCTCCCTGAGGACTCTGAGGTCCCAGATTCAAGGGTTTGCTCCCCCCGTGGAGAGCGCCCCCCCCACGGACACGGAGTGGACCGTGGTGGAGGGGGGACGAAAGGGGAAAGGTAAGGGAAAGGGAGTGGGCAGGGGACCGAACCCTTCGGCCCCCCTCCAGTCCGCCCAACCCCAAAACCAGCCCCAATCCTCCCGTCCCAGGGAGGATCGCAGGAGCCGCAGGGAGGAGAGAAGGGAGGCGCGCCGCGGTCCCCCGGGCAAAATGAACCCGGCGCACCTTAAGGAGGAGAAAACTCCGGTAGTCAGATTGAAGCTGCTACCGGAGGCGCATGGAAAGGGGATGACGTACGGCGACGTCTTCGCGAAGGCACGGGGCTCCGTTGACGTCGTCGCCCTGGGGCTGAAGCGAGGCCTCAGGGTCATCCGGTCCGGCAATGATTCTCGGCTGCTGGAGTTGCCGCCCGGCCCCGAGAATCTCCAACTGGCGGACCGGATCGCCGAGCTCCTGCAAGGGGCACTCACTGGGGTGGCGGAGGTCTCTAGACCCGTGAAACGGAGGGAAATCCGGATAACGGGTCTGGATGACTCAGTCACCCCAGAGATGATTGAGGAGGAGGTGTCCCGCATAGGGAAATGTCCCCGCTCCCAGATCCGGGCAGCGGGAATCGGAATAGGGTCAGGCGGTCTGGGCTCGACGTGGGTCTCGTGCCCCGTACCGGTGGCGAAGAGCTTGGCTGAAGCCGGTCATATATTGATCGGCTTCACCTCGGCCGCAGTGGAGGCGTACGAAAACCGTCCACTGCGGTGTTTCAGGTGTCTCGCCACCGGGCACTCGACCATGTCGTGCCCGGACGGCCGGGGGGACAAATCCAATTTGTGCTACCGCTGTGGCAAAAGCGGGCACATCTTGGCGGAATGCAGGGCGGAGAAGGCGCATTGCGTGATCTGCGCCGAAGAGGGACGTAGGACAGATCACGGGGCCATGTCCAGGCGCTGCCAGCCTGGACGAGTCGAGGCTAAATTTGTCCCCCCGGCCAACAGGCTTGGGAGGAGAGAGGGAACAGCAGTGGGGGAATCTCGTATGTCTGATTAATGCCTGTACAGCATACGAGATTCCTCCAGGGGAATATAAACCACTCCGCCGGGGCTCAGGATTTATTCCTGCAGTCGATGGCGGAGTGGAGGATTGGTCCAGCGGTAGTAAGTGAGCCGTACTACATCCCCACCCAGGAGAACTGGGTTGGGGACCTCGACGGCTTGGTGGCGGTAATGGCTAGGTCAGGCACTAGCCCCCCTCTCATTTCCATCGAGAGGGGACGGGGTTACGCGGCGGCGGGTTGGGGAGAGTACACTATCATTGGGGTGTACTTTTCCCCAAACCGTTCCCTGGCGGAGTTCGAGACGTTCTTGGATTCCGTCAGGGCCGCCGTGGCGAGACAGTCGCCGAGGGCAACGTTTGTCCTCGGCGACTTCAACGCCAAATCTCGTTCCTGGGGGAACACCGTCACCGACGCGCGGGGAAGACTCGTGGAGGCGTGGGCGCTACAAAGTGGTCTGTCGATCCTAAACCGAGGGTCGGTCCATACCTGCGTGCGATCGCGGGGTGGATCTATCGTGGATTTGTCATTCGCTACCCATGCGATCGCACGCAGCGTGGTGAACTGGGCGGTTGAGGAGGAGGTGGAGACGCTCTCGGACCACCTGTATATCAGGTTCGAGGTCTCCCCTCCTCCCAGCAGGGCGACAGACCCCCCACGTGGCCACGGGAACTTCCCGCGCTGGGCCGTCAGCCGGCTGGATCCCCGGCTGGCTGAGGAGACGGCGGTCGTCGAGGGCTGGACCAATCCGGTGGTTGGAAGAACTCCGGAGGAACTGGCGGAGCGCATGCGCAGATCTCTGGGAAGGATCTGCGATGCCTCCATGCCACGGTCGCGTCGGCGCTGGTGGACTGCGGAGATCGGTGCCCTGCGAGAGGCAGCTCAAGGGTTGCACCGGTCTCTCAAACGCTGCCGGCGTCGGCTTCCTCCGGAGTTGGAGGAGGAGATCAGGCTAGGGGAGGAGTATCGGGCTGCCAAAAAGGCCCTTCGCGTGGCAATATGCCAGGCGAAGGCCCGGGCACGGGAAGAACTTCTAGCGTCGTTAGACAGGGACCCCTGGGGACGTCCGTATCGGGCGGCGCGCAAAAAGCTTCGCGCCTTTGCCGCCCCGATAACGGAGTCCCTACCAGAAGGGGTCCTTGAAAGGATAGTGGACGGACTCTTCCCGGTCCCGGGAGCCCATACTCCCCCGTGATGAATCCTACTCACGGGGTTATTCGTTCTTAGACGGCAAGTCCCCCCGTCACAGAAAAGGAGTTGGAAACGGCCCTGGATCGCCTCCGAGGTCGAAGGACGGCACCAGGGCCGGACGGGGTTCCAGGCCGGGCCCTCTTCCTGGCCGCCAAACATGTCGGCGGCCAGCTTCGGGAACTGTATGATGCCTGCATCAGCTCAGGTGAGTTCCCGAAGCAGTGGAAGGAGGGCCGGCTGTGCCTGATCCCCAAGGAGGGCCGCCCCCCGGATGACCCCTCTGCATACAGGCCCATCGTCCTGCTTGACGAGGTGGCCAAAATCTTCGAAAAGATATTGGCCAGTCGCCTCGTCAAGCACATCAATAACGACGGGCCTGGTCTCTCGGAGGCACAATACGGGTTTAGACCAGGGCGCTCCACGTTGGATGCCCTGGATGCGTTAAGGTGCCTCACGAGAGAGGCAGAGGGGATGGAGGAGTCTGTCCTGGCGGTATCGCTAGATATAGCGAACGCCTTCAACAGCCTCCCGTTCGAGACGATACTGGAGGCACTCCGCTACCAGGGAGTGCCTCTGTACCTCATGAGGCTGTTGAGGGCATACCTCCAGGACAGATACGTCCTCTGGGAGGGGGGCGGCTATGGCCAGATCGCTGGGCGTCGGCGTGTGATGTGCGGTGTTCCACAGGGATCGGTTCTGGGTCCGATCCTGTGGAACATCGGATACGACTGGCTCCTCCGAGAGCCAGTCCTACCCGGGATGGGGGTGTTCTGTTACGCGGATGACACCCTCATCACGGCCCGGGGTGGTACGTATGACGAGTCCGTGGAGCTGGCCAACGCGTCCTCCGCGTTGGTCGTAGGGAGAATTCAGCGTCTGGGCCTCAGAATCTCCGTTGAGAAAACTGAGGCCCTGATGTTCCACGGGCGTCGTAGGAGACCACCCCGGGACACGCACGTCGTCGTCCAGGGAGTGGCAGTGGCGGTCGAGGCCCAGATGAGGTATCTGGGCCTCACACTGGATGGAAGATGGAGTTTCGGGGCGCACTTCGATCAGCTGACCCCGAAACTCATAAGGACCGCCGCTGCCCTGGCCAGACTCTTGCCCAATGTGGGAGGGCCAGGCGTGGCCTGTAGGAGGTTGTACTCGGGTGTCTTACGGAGTATGGCACTGTACGGTGCCCCCGTGTGGAGTCACGCCCTTCACCGCAAGAACAGGACGCTGCTGAGGCATTGTCAGCGCGTCCTTGCGGTGAGGGCCATTCGGGGGTACCGGACGGTGTCTTGGACGGCGGCAACACTCCTGGCGGGTGATCCGCCGTGGCAACTCCAAGCGGAGACGCTCGCCAGGGTGTTCCGCTTCCGGCAAGATGCCCGAGGGAGAGGTTTGAGGCCGTGCCTGGCAGAGGTGGCTAAAGTCAGGGCCGAGGCGACCGCGGCCCTTATGACGAAGTGGGAGGAGCACCTGAGGTCCCCAGTGGCTGGAGCCGCGACGGTGGAGGCGATCCGCCCCCACCTGTCGCGTTGGGTCCCTCGAAAAAGAGGGACCCTCACATACAGGATGGTGCAGATACTTACCGGGCATGGCTGCTTCGGTAAGTATCTGCATCGTACTGCGGGGCGAGAACCGACACCGGAGTGTCAGCACTGCGGCGCACCCGAGGACACAGCGATCCACACGCTGACGGAGTGCGCCGCCTGGGGACCTCAGCGCCACCAGTTGGAAAACGTGGCGGGACCGGTTGACTCACTCCAAAGCATGGTCACTGCCATGCTGCGGAGTGAGGACCGTTGGGCGGCGGTGGCCTCCTTCTGTGAAGCGGTAATGCTCCAGAAGGAGGTCGCCGAAAGGGAGAGGGAGGAAGACGCGGCGGCAGACCCGATTCGCCGGCGGCGCATAGGCCGGCGCAGGGGTCGCTACGCCCGTCTCCTCCTGCCCTAGGGATTCCATCATAGGGGCCCGCGGGTCCGGGGGCACCCGCGGGACTTCCCCCCCTATTGGTGAAGAGGGTGGCCTTCCCCGAGGGCCATCCTGGGGTTAAGCCATGCGTCGGGGCGTCACAGTCGTGTACCTACGGTCTATATCCTGTGACGCCCCATAAAAGCGCTAGGGAGTAGGGGCGCAGGTTAGGTTTAGTGGGTAGTCTGGCGGACGGAATCTCGCGACTGCTACGCTCTCGTAGCTATGCGTGGAGATTCCGGCCGCTGGGAGTCTCACACACCTTCGGTCAACCCCCCCCCGGGCCCGAGGTAGTGTCACAAGAAAATACATTCCCCCTGCGTTATCAAAAAAAAAAAAAAAAATGGTTGGAAGGAGTTGAGCGGCTAGTTGGCACAGTGGAACGTGCATTAGCTAGTCGATCATGATTGTTAAGCGTCGCTTGGTGCGGTCAGTACTTGGATGGGTGTGCAAACATTTCATTCAACGGAAAGCCGTACCACGATGCGCACTGGGAGTCAACGGCACTACCTTAACCGGAGTGACGTAGGGAGTCAATTCGTGGCGTTTTCCGTGTCCACGAGTGTGATATAACTTACCCGGGGAAGCCCGGGCCCGGAACTTCAGGCCAGGAGTTGAAGCCTCATTGCACGGGCACGGAACGTGGTGGAGTAATTCGACTTACCTTTTGGATTAAGGATTTCTATGGATTCTACACTAGTGTTTTGACCTGGCTTTACTTGGATTTTGTTTCTTTTTCTAATTCTGACTTTGGCGTGTTTACTGGACTGTTGCTTGCTGGAACGTCGACCCGGCTTGCTTTCTGGACTCTGGGGGTGCCCCCCCCCCCCCCCTAGTGGGGGGCCCGTGACAATGGCGGAATCTGATACCAGCGCCATTTCCGGGACGGTCACCGGGGCTATCGCGGGGAAGATCTCCACCCGCAGGAGGCTCAGCACTCGCTCGCGGGGGGGATCGGAACCCGATTCCGATGAGTCGTCCCGAAGAAGGGTTGATGAAGGGGAGACAGGGGCTGACACGGACGTGTCAGCCAAAAAGGTGGTGGCGGCCGCTCGGCGGGTCTATAAGGGCCGCAGCGGACCAAAAAGTGGTGGACGCGGGGCCGTCTTGAAGTACGGCTCGCGAGGGGGGGACTACGGAGGACGTCATGGCCCGCTCGGAGGCCCTGCTCCGGGAGGTCCAAGAGCAAATCTGGGCTAATACGGAGATTGTTAGGGCCTCCTCATCTTCGGAAAAGGGGTCTAGGGGCTCTAAGGGTTCCAAGGGGGAGTCATACCGTAAGGGGAAGTCGGATGGCTCCTCCGAAGCGACTGAGGTTCCAGGGGATGCCGACCCCAGAGAAATTGACCTGGGCAGAATGGGAGCGGAGGAGCTGCTCACGCTGGCCAAAAGCCACGTGGTGGCCATTTATAGGGTTGCCCAGACCTCTGCGAATTTGAAAGGGGGATACATCCGCAAGTTGAAGCTTGCGGCAGGGACTCTCGCGGACGTCGTGGACAATTTGTCGGCGAGGTCCCTTGACGCTGAAAACCGGAGGTTGTCGGTTGAAAACCTCCGGTTAAAAAGGGAAATAGACTCCCTGCGGTCGGACCTGAAGGCCCACCGCAGGGAGTTCAGCGATTTGAGGACAGCGGCCAAGCAGGCCGCTCCCCCCGCGGATGTAACCCCCCCCCGCCCCCCCCAATTCGACATGGAGGCTCTCCAGAGGGCCATCATCGTTTCGGTGGGGACGTTGATTGACGCCCGCCTGGCGGTATTTGAGGACCGACTCCCTCCGCCCAGGACCGTCCGCCCGCCACTAGCGGGCGACAAAAGGAAGAAAGGGAGTTCTAGCTCCCCATCGGATGCTGTTGCCGCCAACGTCCCCACGGAGGCGATGGTTGTTGAGGAGAGGGTGGAGATGCTTCCCCCCCCACCTCCGAAGGCCGGGAAGCCTCGCCCGCCGCCTAAAAAGGTGGGGTCTGCGGGCCCCTCGAGTGCTGGGACTAGGGAGTTCCCCTCTCTGAGGGCTCCCCGGTCCCAGATCAAGGGCTTCTCCACCCCTGTGGAGACCAGTGCCCCCCCCCCCCCACGGACAATAAGTGGACCGTGGTTGAGGGGGGTCGCAAAGGGAAGGGTAAGGGGAAGGGAGTGGGCAAGGGACCGAACTCTTCGCCCCCCCCCCCCCCGTCCGCCCAACCCCAAGGCCAACCCCAATCCTCCCGTCCCAGGGAGGACCGTAGGAGTCCCAGGGAGGATCGCAGGGATCGCAGGGAGGAGAGGAGGGATGCGCGCCGTGGCCCCCCGGGGAAAATAAACCCGGCAAGCCTAAAGGAGGAGAGAACTCCGGTAGTCAGATTAAAACTGCTACCGGAGGCGGAGTAGGGGGGCTCACATATAGGGACGTTTTGTTGAAGGCCCGGGGCTCCGTAGACATCGTCACCCTGGGTCTAAAGAAAGGCCTCAGGGTCATTCGGTCTGTCAACGACTCTCGGTTGTTGGAGCTGCCACCCGGCCCCGAGAACGTACAGTTGGCGGACCAGATTGCGGAGCTCCTCTGTGGGGCTCTCAATGGGGTGGCGGAGATCACCAGACCCGTTAAACGGGGGGAAATCCGGGTGACGGGTCTGGACGACTCAGCCACCCCTGAAATGATTGAGGAGGAGGTGTGTCGGGTAGGCAACTGTCCCCGCTCCCAGGTTAGGGCAGCGGGGATTGGCATAGGGTCAGGCGGTCTGGGCTCGTCGTGGGTAACGTGCCCCATACCGGTGGCGAAGATATTGGCTGAGGCCGGTCATTTACTGATCGGCTTCACCTCGGCCGCAGTGGAGGCGTACGAAAACCGTCCACTGCGGTGTTTCAGGTGTCTCGCCACCGGGCACTCGACCACGTCGTGCCCGGACGGTCAGGGGGACAAATCTGACCTATGCTACCGCTGTGGCAAAAGCGGGCATGGGTTGGTAGAGTGCAGGGAAGAGAAGGCGCGTTGCGTGGTGTGCGCCGAACAGGGACTCAGAGCCGACCACGTGACCATGTCCAGGCGCTGCCGGCCTGGACGGGTCCCCGCCAAATTTGTCCCCCCGGCCAATAGGCTTGGGAGGAGGGAAGGAGCAGCAGTGGGGGAATCTCGTATGTCTGACTAATGCCAGTACAGCATACGAGATTCCTTCAAGGGAATATAAACCACTCCGCCGGAGCTCAGGACTTGTTCCTGCAGTCAATGGCGGAGTGGGGGATTGGTCCAGCGGTAGTAAGCGAGCCGTACTACATCCCCGCCCAGGATAACTGGGTAGGGGACCTCGACGGCTTGGTGGCGGTGGTTGCTAGGTCTGGCACTAGCCCCCCTCTCATTTCCATCGAGAGGGGACGGGGTTACGCGGCGGCGGGTTGGGGAGAGTACACTATCATTGGGGTGTACTTTTCCCCAAACCGTTCCCTGGCGGAGTTCGAGACGTTCTTGGATTCCGTCAGGGCCGCCGTGGCGAGACAGTCGTCGAGGGCAACGTTCGTCCTCGGCGACTTCAACGCCAAATCCCGTTCCTGGGGGAACACCGTCACCGACGCGCGGGGAAGACTCGTGGAGGCGTGGGCGTTACAAAGTGGTCTGTCGATCCTCAACCGAGGGTCGGTCCATACCTGCGTGCGATCGCGGGGTGGATCTATCGTGGATTTATCATTCGCTACCCATGCGATCGCACGCAGGGTGCTGAACTGGACGGTTGAGGAGGAGGTGGAGACGCTCTCGGACCATCTGTATATCAAGTTCGAGGTCTCCCCTCCTCCCAGTAGGATGACAGACCCCCCACGTGGCCACGGGCACTTTCCGCGTTGGGCCGTCAGCCGGCTGGATCCCCAGCTGGCTGAGGAGACGGCGGTCGTCGAGGGCTGGACCAATCCGGTGGATGATGGAACTCCGGAGGAACTGGCGGAGCGCATGCGCAGATCTCTGGGAAGGGTGTGCGATGCCTCCATGCCACGGTCGCGTCGGCGCTGGCAGCGGCCAGGCGTCCACTGGTGGAATGCGGAGATCGGTGCCCTGCGAGAGGCAGCTCAAAGGTTGCACTGGTCTCTCAAGCGCTGTCGGCGTCGGCTTCCTCCGGAGTTGGAGGAGGAGATCAGGCTAGGGGAGGAGTATAGGGTTGCCAAAAAGGCCCTTCAAGTGGCTATATGCCAGGCGAAGGCCCGGGCCCGGAAAGAACTTCTAGCGTCGTTAGACAGGGACCCCTGGGGACGTCCGTATCGGGCGGCGCGCAAGAAGCTGCGCGCCTTCGCCGCCCCGATTACGGAGTCCCTTCCGGACGGGGTCCTTGAAAGGATTGTAGACGGACTCTTCCCGGACCCGGGAGCCCATACTCCCCCCGTGATGAATCCTCCTCCCAGGGTTATTCCTTCTGAGACGGCACCTCCCACCGTCTCAGAAGAGGAACTTGAAACGGCCCTGGATCGCCTCCGGGGCCGTAGGACGGCACCGGGACCAGACGGGGTTCCAGGCCGGGCCCTCTTCCTGGCCGCCAAACATCTCGGCGGTCAGCTTCGGGGACTGTATGATGCCTACATCAGTTCAGGTGAGTTCCCGAAGCAGTGGAAAGAGGGCCGGCTGTGTCTGATCCCGAAGGAGGGCCGCCCCCCTGATGACCCCTCTGCGTACAAGCCCATCGTCCTGCTTGACGAGGTGGCCAAGATCTTCGAGAAGATATTGGCCAGTCGCCTCGTCAAGCACATCAACAACGAAGGGCCTGGTCTCTCGGAGGCACAGTACGGGTTTAGACCAGGGCGCTCCACGTAGGACGCCCTGGATGCGTTAAGGTGCCTCACGAGAGAGGCAGAGGGGATGGAGGAGTCTGTCCTGGTGGTATCGCTAGATATAGCGAACGCCTTCAACAGCCTCCCGTTCGGGACGATACTGGAGGCACTCCGGTACCAGGGAGTGCCTCTGTACCTCATGAGGTTGTTGAGGGCATACGTCCAGGACAGACACGTCCTCTGGGAGGGGGGCGGCTATGGTCAGATCGCTGGGCGACGACGTGTGGTGTGCGGTGTTCCACAGGGATCGGTTCTGGGTCCGATCCTGTGGAACATCGGATACGACTGGCTCCTCCGAGAGCCAGTCCTACCCGGGATGGGGGTGTTCTGTTACGCGGATGACACTCTCATCACGGCCCGGGGTGGTACGTATGACGAGTCCGTGGAGCTGGCCAACGCGTCCTCCGCGTTGGTCATAGGGAGGATACAGTGCCTGGGCCTCAGAGTCTCCGTAGAGAAAACTGAGGCCCTGATGTTCCACGGGCGTCGTAGGAGACCATCCCGGGACACGCACGTCGTCGTCCAGGGAGTGGCAGTGGCGGTCGAGGCCCAGATGAGGTATCTGGGCCTCACATTGGATGGAAAATGGAGTTTCGGGGCGCACTTTGAGCAGCTGACCCCGAAACTCATAAGGACCGCTGCTGCCCTGGCCAGACTCCTGCCGAATGTGGGAGGGCCAGGCGCGGCCTGTAGGAGGTTATACTCGGGCATCTTACGGAGTATGGCACTGTACGGTGCCCCCGTGTGGAGTCACGCCCTTCACCGCAAGAATAGGACGCTGCTGAGGCGTTGCCAGCGCATCCTTGCGGTGAGGGCCATTCGGGGGTACCGGACGGTATCTTGGACGGCGGCGACACTCCTGGCGGGTGATCCGCCGTGGGAACTCCAAGCGGAGACGCTCGCCAGGGTGTTCCGCTTCCGGCAAGATGCCCGAGGGAGAGGTTTAAGGCCGTGCCTGGCAGAGGTTTCAAAAGTCAGGGCCGAGGCGACCGCGGCCCTTATGACAAAGTGGGAGGAGGACCTGAGGTCCCCAGTGGCTGGAACCGCGACGGTGGAGGCGATCCGCCCCCACCTGTCGCGTTGGGTCCCTCGAAAAAGAGGGACCCTTACATACAGGATGGTGCAGATACTTACCGGGCATGGTTGTTTCGGTAAGTATCTGCATCGTACTGCGGGGCGTGAGCCGACACCGGAGTGTAAGCACTGCGGCGCACCCGAAGACACAGCGATTCACACGCTGACGGAGTGCGCCGCCTGGGGACCTCAGCGACACCTGTTAACCAACGTGGTTGGACCGGTCGACTCACTCCAAAGCATGGTTACTGCCATGCTGCGGAGTGAGGACCGTTGGGCGGCGGTGGCCTCCTTCTGTGAAGCGGTAATGCTCCAGAAGGAGGTCGCCGAAAGGGAGAGGGAGGAAGATGCGGCGGCAGATCCGATTCGCCGGCGGCGCATAGGCCGGCGCAGGGGTCGCTACGCCCGTCTCCTCCTGCCCTAGGGATTCCATCATAGGGGCCCGCGGGACTTCCTCCCCTATTGGTGAAGAGGGTGGCCTTCCCCGAGGGCCATCCTGGGGTTAAGCCATGCGTCGGGGCGTCACAGTCGTGTACCTACGGTCTATATCCTGTGACGCCCCATAAAAGCGCTAGAGAGTAGGGGCGCAGGTTAGGTTTAGTGGGTAGTCTGGCGGACGGAATCTCGCGACTGCTACGCTCTCGTAGCCATGCGTGGAGATTCCGGCCGCTGGGAGTCTCACACACCCTCGGTCAACCCCCCCCCCCCGGGCCCGAGGTAGTGTCACAAGAAAAGACATTCCCCCTGCGTTATCAAAAAAAAAAAAATGGAAGGAGTTGGGCCAGTTCCCGTAACGGAGACTGCTACCGCTGCGGTCAGCCTGGTCACCCTGCCGCCACATGCCAAAACACACCGCACTGCAGCATCTGTAGTGCGGCAGGCCGTGCGGCAGGGCACTGGATGTGTAGGGGAGTGCCGGCCGCGCGTAAAAGCGCGGGCCCCCCCACTACCACCACTACAAAAGCCAGGAACACAACGGACAAGTCGCAGCAGTCATCTACAAAAGGCCGAAAGAAGAAAAAGAAGAAGAAAAGAGGTCCGAGGTTGCGGCACCAAATACGTCTTTGCCGCCACCATCAGCACCACCACCGCTGCCGCAGCGTACCCCCAAACGGAAACCGCTGCCGCCGCCGTCGCCGATGTTGGAGCCCGGGACCACTAGGATGGAGGAATAAAAGCAAATTTCTCCAATGGCTATCCTAGTGGTCCAGGGCAACTTGAACCACTGCGCCACTGCACAAGACCTACTAGTGCAGAGCATGGCGCAGTGGGAAATTCAGTTTGCAGTGGTCGCCGAGCCATATTACGTCCCCCCCCCCCCCCCGTTCTGACTGGGCGGGGGACCTGGATGGCTCGGTGGCCATTATTGTCCGGACCGCCGCCGCGTGCCCTCCCCTAGCCGGTGTGGTAAGGGGACGGGGCTACGTGGCGGCAACGATCGGGGAGATGGTGGTCGTTGGTGGCTACTTCTCCCCGAACAGAAGGCTCGTCGATTTCGAGGGATGGATTGAGGAAGTGGGCACAGTGGTGGCCCGCAGCCGGCCTCGCCCCGTGCTCGTGCTCGGGAACTTTAACGCAAAATCCGTGGCTTGGGGTTCCCCGAGTACGTGCGCGCGTGGTGAGGCACTGGAAGAATGGGCCATCGAAAAGGGTCTCGTAGTCCTTAACCGGGGCTCCGTACATACGTGTGTGTGCCAGCAGGGCGGCTCAATAGTAGACGTCACGTTTGCCAGCCCTGAACTGGCGCGCCGTGTGCGGGACTGGAGGGTCGTCACGGGGGTGGAGACGCTCTCCGACCACCGTTATATACGGTTCAGCGTCTCCGCTCTGAATCCGGACCCTCCGTCCCGAGAGTCCCCGGTAGGTGACTGCCCGCGCTGGGCATTACAAAAGTTGAATCGGGAGATGTTTAGGGAGGCCCTGATCGTCGCCACCTGGGCATCAGGGCCCGAGGTGAACTCTACCGATATAAATGTAGAGCAGGAGGCAGAAAACCTACGGTCGCTCGTTACTGGCGTCTGTAATGCGGCGATGCCGAGGAGGGGCCGATTCCAGCCCTTCCGAAAGGTGTACTGGTGGAACCCTGTACTGGAGGGGCTAAGGCGCGTGTGCAATAGCGCGCGCCGCCAGTACACCCGCCACAGAAGACGGCATCGCCGCGCAGCGGACGCAGCGACCGTAGAGGCTCAGCTGTACGAGGGGTACAGAAGCGCCAGGAGAACGCTAAGAATTGAAATTCGAAACGCAAAGAACGTTGCCTGGGGAGAGCTCTTGGATAGTTTAAACCAAGACCCTTGGGGGCGCCCTTTCAAGATGGCACGGAACAAGCTCCGTGCCTGGGCGCCCCCGCTAACAGAGTCTCTCCCCAGGGAAGTCGTACACGACGTAGTTGGCGCTCTGTTCCCTTCACGGGCTGAGCACATGCCTCCTGCTATGGCACCGCCAGAGGCGGAGCCCAGCGCGGATAGAGACCCAGTGCCCACCGTGGACCGGGTAGAGCTGGGGGTGGCTATGCTACGGCTGAAGGCCAAGAACGCTGCCCCCGGCCTTGACGGCATACCAGGGCGTGCGTGGGTTGTGTCCTACGACGCCCTAGAGCCCCGACTGATGAGGCTTTTCGGCGCATGCTTAGAGCAGGGCCAGTTTCCACAACGGTGGAAGACAGGAAAGCTGGTCCTGCTGCGGAAGGAGGGGCGCCCTGCGGACTCACCGTCCGCCTACCGGCTCATTGTGCTGCTGGACGAGGTAGGAAAGCTCTTCGAGCGTATCATCGTCGACCGCCTCATCCAGCACCTATCGACGACGGGGCCGGACCTGGCGGACAACCAGTTCGGTTTCCGCACGGGGCGCTCCACGATCGACGCGATCATGCGCTTGAGAAGCCTGGCGGAGGAAGCAGTCTCCCAGGGCGAGGTCCTGTTGGCGGTGTCCTTAGACATCGCCAACGCATTCAATTCCTTGCCCTGGGCATGCATCATGGAGGCACTCCGATATTTCGGGGTGCCGACCTACCTCCGCCGTATAGTCGGGGCATACCTAAACAGCAGAGCCGTCATCTACCCGGTCCACGAGGGATGGAATCGGCGAACCATGGTGTGCGGTGTTCCACAGGGGTCGGTTCTAGGTCCCCTCCTGTGGAACATCGCATACGACTGGACATTGAGGTGTCGGGTCCTCCCGGGCGTCAGCGTCGTATGTTACGCAGACGACACGCTGATCGCCGCGCGCGGGAGGACCCATCGGCAGGCGTGCCTTCTAGGCACGGCTGGGGTGTCAACAATAGTAGGCAGGATCCGGCGTCTCGGTCTGGAGGTGGCGTTACAGAAGACCGAGGCCGTGATGTTTCACGGTCCTCGTAATCGTCCACCTCCGGACAGTTGCATCATAGTAGGAGGCATCCGCATCGGCATCGGTGGAACCATGAAATACTTGGGATTGGTCCTCGATAGCCGATGGGATTTTTCGGCACACTTTCGGCAGCTGCTCCCCAGACTCAAGGGGGCAGCCGGTGCGCTCTCGCGCCTGCTCCCCAACGTCGGGGGGCCCAACGCCACGTGCCGGAAACTCTTCGAAGGCATCGTACGTTCGATGGCCCTTTACGGGGCCCCTGTGTGGTCAGACCGCCTGACGGCCAAAAACGCGGCGCTGTTGCGTCAAGCGCAACGCATATTGGCCGTCAGGGCAATAAGAGGATACCGTACGGTGTCCTTCGAAGTGGCCTCGCTACTGGCCGGATCCCCCCCATGGGACCTGGAAGCCAGGGTCCTGGCGTCACTGTATGTGTGGCGCAAAGAGGCCCTGGCTAGGGGCACCAGACCCGCGCCTCGCGAGATCGAGGCGTGCCGGTCGGAGCTCCGCCAGGTAGCCGTGGGGGTCTGGGAAGATCGCCTACGACGCCCCAGCGCGGGCCCCGCCACCATTGAGGCGGTGAGGCCCGTCCTGCACGACTGGATCAGACGAAGTCACGGCACCCTGACGTTCAGGCTGACACAGGTCCTGACGGGGCATGGTTGCTTCGGAAGGTACCTGTGTCGCCTCGGCCGCGAGGCCACGTCAGGGTGCCATCACTGTGACACGGGCGACGAGGACACGGCGCTGCACACTCTCCAGGCATGTCCAGCCTGGACGGAGCAGCGCCGGGAGCTCGTCGCCCATACCGGACTTGACACCTCGCTCCCGGCCGTGGTACGCACCATGGTCGGGAGCTCCACCGGATGGGACGCCGTCTCCTCCTTCTGCGAGCAAGTCATGTTCGCGAAGGAGGAGGCGGAACGGGAGCGTGAGCGTAATTCCCTGCTCCGCTCCCGCCAAAGGAGGACGCGCCGACGCCGGAGGTCAGACAGTGACCTTCGGCCGCCGTAAGCGGGCGGCGCGGGTGGGGCCCCTAGGGGTATAGGGGTTCTCACTCACCTGCACATGCCGTCGAGATGAGAGCGCGAGTGTTCCGCGCGCGCTCATCTCTCTTCCCGTGGGGCGCGTTACAGACCGCCCCACGCATGGACCAGACTTAGCAGTAGCCGGGGGATACGTCCTCCGGCATAGGAAGAGGCAGGGCATCCGTGCGAAGCAGTCGCAAATGCCCGTGCTTTTTGCGAAAATTGCAATTTTCCACGCTTTTTCGCTCCTAAAAAGCGACAAATTGCGACAATAGTTGTGTAGTGATAGTGTACAATGTTATTTAGTTCGATTCCGGCGCGAATCAGTTGTTTTTCGACTGGGGTGAGTTGTTAAGCTCTATTCGCTTGTTCATTTCGGCGCGCCTAGGCGCATTACGCAATAACGGTCGTTTGTGTCGATAGATATTCACACGCGTCGACTGGTCTCAGCAAGGGAACGGGCCTCCAGTAATGGATGGCCCAGGCCCCCAGAAGGCCCCGAGGCCTTCGAGTGTCCCGCGCAAGCGGGACCACACGAAGGCCAAGGATGGCTGGTTAATGCCTGAGATCGGGGAGACGCGGGTGAAAAAGGCGTCTTCTTCATCGGCTCGTCGCAGCAGGTCGGTTGCCGGGCCGCATCACGGGCATGCGGATAGTGCCGTTTTCACGGCTGCCGATATGCCCGGCTCGGTAGGGGATGCGTCGGCGGTGGTAGACCTCACCGCCGCCACGCACGAGGATAGGTGCGGCGCGATAGGACCGCCTCCGGTTCCCATGGCGCCTAGGGCCCCATCCGGGCGTGCCGCGCGCAGGAGCGCAGCACACCCGGAGATAGATAGGAACGTACTGCTTGCAGCTAACTCGGCCGTTTGCCTAGCCGTGAGCGCTGCAAGCACCATAGTTCAATACGCCTACATGGCGCCACCCACCTCTGCGCGAGCCTCACTCGTGCAAGGGAGCGGCGCCTACGTAGAGCATGATCACATCCCACCGTCCGGCAGCGTCCCAGACTCGTTGGAGCACGCGCTCTACGGTGCGATTCGCGATCATAGTTATTCCCGCCCTGAAGCGCCTGCCTGTAGTCCGGTATACACGGCGGCCGGTTCAGCGACGGCAGGGGATGGGTGCCCTACGATGACGGTGTCGTATAGCGCACGGGCTTCACCTGTGCCTACGACATCGACTTGCAACCTTTCGGGCTGCAACGTCGAGAGCAGCCGTCCTACAACACCGGTTGTAGCGCGAGCTTCACTCGCGCCCTCGGCCGGGGTCGTGAATAAGGACTTAGTACTCGCGGCAGCGGCGACCCCTTCGACTTCCTTCCCTACTGGGACGGGAGCCGCTGTCGCGATGTCGGCACCTGCGTCTTCGGCTGCGGCGACGTCTTCGTCCTTAGCGGCAGCGGCAGCGGGCACGTCGTCGTCTTCGTTCGCAGCCTCACCGTCTTCGGCATCGGGTTCGGCGACACCGTCCACGTCATCAACGGCAACGGTGCCGATATCGTGTTCCCCGATGTTCGTTCCCGGATCGAGGTCGCGCTTCTGGGACCGTTCCCAGAGCAGCGGCGCCGATTCGGCCAGCACGTCGGGTGCTTCCACTCCAGCGCGCGCGCGCTCGCCTCTGCGCCCCACGGGGTGCGCACCCGCGGCGGCTTCTAGCGTTCTCGCGGGTGCGGAGGCCTACCTCCGTACCGAGGGGGGTGAAAGGGGGCGCAAGGCGCGCAAGGCAACCGCCGCCAAAGTGGCCGCGGCTAGCCAGTGCGCCGCCCTCTTCGGGGACGTATCGGCTCTCGGCCCTGGGGAGCTCCGCCTAGCGGCGAGCGCCCAGGTCGCCGAGATAATTCATATTGCCCAAACGTCGGGCAATTTGAAGGGGGTCTACGTGCGCCGGCTGAAGGAGGCCGCGTCCAGGGTGTCGGACATCGTCGACACACTGGTCACGCGAAATCCGGAATCCGAGGCCTGGAAGCTCGGTAACGAGAACGCCAGGCTACGCATGGAGTTAAACTCGCTGCGGGAGGAAAACCGCTCCTACCGTAGAGAGTTTGAAGATATGCGTAAGGCCCTAAAGGCCTCCGCTTCGGTTGCGGAGCCGGCGCTTGCTGTAATGGCGGCGCCGACCCCCATACCCGTCAAGCGGAAGGCCCAGGCCGCCATGGCGGAGGCGGCGGCGGTACCGGAACCGCCCGCCGCACCCGCTGCGGTTAAAAAATCGCGTCCGGCCCCTGCTGCGGTAGCAGGGCCAACACCGGCTCCCGTCGTCGGGACGGAGCGGACTCCGGCGACCGCCAACGGGGCGGCGCCGACACCCGCTTCACCGGGGCTCGGCGGCATCGATTACGACATGTTTGTGCGTGCCGTGATCGACGTCGTCGCCCCCATACTCGATGCCCGGTTCGCCGGTATCGAGGACCGGCTGAATGCCGCGCCGAACCTCCGTCCACCGCTAGCGGCCGACCGAGGTAAGGCGCCGGCAACCAGACCGGCACCAAACGTAGCTGTTTGGCCAAAAGCGGCCACGGCTGCAGCCGCCGTCCGGCGGAATGCGGGGGAAACAAGTACCCCGGTTCCGATGGAGGTGGTGGCGGCCTCGGCTGTCGGGGTGACGGACTCCCCACCGTCACCGGCCCCCCCTAAAAAGAAGACGAATAGAGGGGGGGTGAAGTGGAGGCTGAAAATGCAGCGGAGAGTGGCACGCGACGCCGCCGCTGCGTTAACGGCCCCCGCCACGGCACCCGTGCCTGTGGTGTCGGCTCCTAGACCGGCCCCTAGGCAGCGGGCGGCGCCCGCGGCCGCGACACCGGTCGTCGCGGCGCCCGTCGTCCGCGCTCGCGTCGCGCACGTCGCGCCGCTTCCGGCGCCCGTGGCCCCCGCCCCAGCCCCGGAGGGGGGGGGCGTGGACGACGGTCGTCAAGCGGAAAAAGGGTAAGGGGGCGAGGGCTAACGCCCACCCCCCCCCCCCCCCCCCCCCTAGGCGCAAGCTGCCCCCTGCCGACGGGGCGGGGACAGCAACAGCGGAAACAGGCTGCGAAGCCTGCGGTCGTATTCCGCGAGCCGAAGTCGGCCGCAGTTATCGTTAAACTGCTACCGGCAGCGGCCGCGAAGGGTGTCGGTTATCGCGAGGTCTTCGCAAAGGCCTCGACGGTGGTCGACATCGCGGCCATGGGCCTCCGCGAGGGGCTGAAGGTGGTGCGGACCGTCAGGGACGCGCGTCTCCTCGAGTTCCAGCCGGGACCCGAGAGCGCGGCCAAGACGGACCGCGTCGTCGAGGCTCTGCGCGGAGCCCTTCTAGGGATGGCTGAGGTCGTCCGCCCCGTAAAGCGTGGGGAGCTTTACGTCTGTGGGCTGGACGAATCGGTCACGGTCGATGAACTTCGTGACGCGATCGCGCGCGCCGGCAATTGCCGGCGCGACGACGTGCGCGCGAAGCACATCGCTGCAGGACCGGGCGGTTTGGGCGCATCGTACGTGATGTGCCCCGTCGCTGCTGCCAAAGCCATCGTCGAGCTGGGCTACCTCGTGGTAGGCTTCACCTCGGCGAGGGTGGAGGCACTGGAGGCCAGACCGATACGTTGTTACCGGTGTTACAACGTCGGCCATGGCGCCCAAACCTGTCCGGACACGTGCCCGGACCGGACTAACTTGTGTCTCCGTTGCGGTAAGAGCGGTCACAAGATGCCGGACTGCACGGCTCGGAACCCCCACTGCGCGGCGTGCGCGGCGGGGGGACTCAACGCTGCCCATCCCACGTTAGCGAGGTTCTGCCAGCCTCCCTACGTGAAGGGCAAATTCGTCCATCCGAGGACGAAACAACGTACGGGTGCATCGGGAGTACGCGCAATGGACACCTCCAATGCCTAGTACGCCCGTAACAGCACTATTTCAGGCGAACGTAAACCACTCCCCCACCGCTCAGGACTTGTGCCTGCAGGCGATGGCGGAGTGGCAAGCGAACTTGGCCGTAATAAGCGAACCTTATTACGTGCCGCCTTGCGGCAATTGGGTGGGCGACCTCGACGACGTGGTAGCGGTGGTGGCCAGAGCCGGATCTGGCACACCGCTTATATGTCTCGAAAGAGGAAAGGGCTATGCGGTGGCGGAGAGCGGGAGTATCGTCGTCGTAGGCGTTTACTTTTCACGCAACCGCCCCCTGGCGGAGTTCGAGCTTCGCTTGGACGCCATCAGGGCTGCCATAGGCAGACTGTCGCCTAAAACGATTTTCGTGATGGGCGACTTTAACGCAAAGCACTGTTCCTGGGGAAATGCGTTCACGGAACCTAGGGGCCGGACGGTTGAGGAATGGGCTCTTCAATCCAGCCTGACCATATTGAACCAGGGATCGGTCCAGACCTGCGCGCGCGCGCGGGGTGGATCGGTCATCGACCTGTCATTCGCCACTCATGCGGCCGCCCGCAGAGTTGTCGGATGGAGGGTGCTGGAGGAGGTGGAGTCGCTCTCTGATCATCAGTACATCAGATTTGAGCTTACCCCCTCCTCCGGTCCGAGCCCTGTTCATCGCCCCCCTCTCCTCCCGCGTTGGGCCCTTACTAAGCTCGATCCGGAGCAGGCCGAGGAGTGGGCACTCACGGAAAGCTGGGCCTACCCAGCCGAATTTGCGAACCTGGAGTCGCAGGCAGAGCACATGCGCAAGACCCTGACGAGGGTTTGCGACGCGGCGATGCCTCGCGTCTCCAAGCGGCAGCCTCCGTGCAAGCAGGTCCACTGGTGGACCGAGGAGCTGGGCGAGATGCGAAAGGCAATTCGCATCATCAGCCACAGACTCAAACGCTGCAGGGCGCGCCGTCCTCCGGACTACGTCGCGGAAAATGGACTCGTGGGCGAGTTTAGGGAGGCCAGAAAGGCCCTTTCGATTGCAATATTGCAAGCGAAAGCCCGGGCTCGTGCCGAGCTCCTCGAGACGCTCGATCGGGACCCTTGGGGGCGTCCGTACCGTGGGGCCCGCAACACGTTGCGGCCTTGCACATCTACGGTCACGGAAACGCTCGAACTCGAGGTGCTCCGGTCGGTTATTGATGGGCTCTTCCCGGATCCGAGAAACTTCACTCCCCCCAGTATGGGTCCACCCGTTCCCGACACCCCCACGGACGAGGAGCCTCACTCCATCTCCGAGGGGGAACTAGATGTTGCCCTGGACCGGCACCGGGGCAGAAAGACGGCACCGGGACCCGACGGGGTTCCAGGTCGACTCCTCTTCCTGGCCGCTAAAGACCTACGCGGCCAGCTGCGGGAACTGTTCGAAGCCTGTATTCGCGCAGGTCGGTTCCCGTCGCAATGGAAGGAGGGGCATTTGTGCCTGATTCCCAAGGGAGGTCGGCCTCCCAACGATCCGTCCGCCTTCAGGTCCATAGTGCTGCTGAACGAGGTCGCTAAGGTCTTCGAAAAGATCTTGGCGGAGCGGCTCGTGAAGCATCTCGACGCTGTGGAGCCGGGGCTTTCAGAAACGCAGTTCGGGTTTCGGCGGAGGCGCTCCACGATGGACGCCTTCGAGACACTGCGAACGTTGACGGACGAAGCCGTCCAAGCGAAGGATGTCGTTCTTGCGGTGTCGCTAGACATAGCGAACGCCTTTAACAGCCTCCTTCATGAGACGATCAGGGAGGGGCTCCGCGCGCATGGAGTCCCCTCGTACCTCACGAGGCTGTTGGGCGCGTACCTGCAGGATCGACATATCCTTTGGGAGGGCGGTGAGTCCGGCAATCCCGTGTTAGGTCGGCGACGCGTCGCGTGCGGCGTTCCACAGGGGTTGGTCCTCGGGCCGATTCTTTGGAACGTAGGTTATGACTGGATCCTTCGGGTTCCGGTCCTACCCGGGGTAGGGCTGATCTGCTTTGCGGACGACACCCTACTCACGGCACGCGCTGCGTCATTTGCGGAATCCGTGGACGTCGCTAACGCCGGGTTGGCGATTGTCGTAGATCGAATAGCTAGGCTGGGCTTGAGGGTCTCCCCCGCGAAAACGGAGGCCATCATGTTCCATAGGAAATTTCGCAATCCCCCCGCGGACTTGACCGTTTCGGTCCAAGGGGTGGCCATTAGAGTAGGGCCCCAGATGAAATATCTGGGGCTAGTTCTCGATGGGAAATGGCTGTTCAAAGCGCACTTTGAGCAGCTAGTTCCCAAACTCGTCAAATCCGCGGGCGCACTCTCGAGGCTGCTTCCCAACGTGGGGGGCCCGGGAGGTGCGACGCGGAAACTTTACTCTGGCATCCTGAGGAGTATGGCACTGTACGGTGCACCCGTCTGGTCCACTGCACTTCACCGCCACAACAGAACCCTGCTGCAACGGGCGCAGCAGGTTCTGGCCGTGAGGACCATACGGGGGTATCGCACAGTGTCGCGGACGGCGGCCACCCTCCTGGCAGGCGATCCGCCCTGGCATCTCCAGGCGGACGTCCTGACAGTGGTGCGCCGCACCCGGCAGGATGCCCTAGCTAGAGGCCTGACCTTCTGTCAGGTCGAAATCGAGGCGATCAGGAAGCGGGAAACCGCCTCCATGATCGCCGTCTGGTCTCAAGAGCTCGACAACCCTGCGGCCTATGGCGGCTACACGGTGGATGCAATCAGGCCACAGCTGACGGAATGGGTCAACCGCACCAGCGGCACCCTGACTTTCAGGACGACACAGATACTTACCGGACACGGATGTTTCGATAAGTATCTGTGTCGCATTGTGGGCTGCTTGCCTTCCCCGGACTGCCACCAGTGCGGCGCGCCCGACACGGCGTTACACACGCTTGTCGAGTGCGCCGCATGGGCGCCGCAGCGTTTTGAACTTGAGATGCACGTAGGTCCAGTCGACTCGCTCTGCGACTTGGTCAAGGCCATGCTGCAGAGCAGCGACAATTGGGGGGCTGCGGTTACTTTTTGCGAGACAGTAATGTCACTCAAGGAGGCTGCAGAACGAGACAGGGAGAGAAGTCCTGCAGCGCGTGCCAATGCGTCTTCTCGAGGTCGCCGGCCTTCAGCTGGCACCCGGAGAGGCAGGTACGCGCATTACTTCCCTCCCTGAGTTAGGTTCCATTTACCGCGGGGGGCCTTTAGCTTGCTAGGAGAGCAAAGGACCTTCTACCCCCGCACAACGAAGTGGGGTGTGTTCTCCCAGGGCACACTCCAGGCACTTTATTGCGCTGGATCGGCTGGGCGTAACTATGTTCTAAATCTCAGCCTTTCCAACACATACAAAGCGCAGGGTCGTCAGGGAGGAGGGGGTTTTTAGTGGGTATTGGGGTTGCTCGCTCGTGTAGCAACGCTCGGAGTCTTCCACACTATTCTGTGACGTCGATCGCGGACGGAGCGCTGCCAAGAGCATACTATTGCTGCAGTGTTATCGCCCCCGACCGACGCGTGTCGTTCCCCTAGCAACGACCCAGTTTGTGCGTAAATCGGTTAAGCATTTTCCCTCGCCTCAAAAAACAAAAAAAAAAAAGACAAAGATGTCAAGTGTCAATGAGTATTGTTAACGTTTTATTTAGCTTACCGCCAACTTGTTCATTTGACTTATTTAGTTTTAATTTTGTTTACGATTATTATTTACTCCATGGGAGCCTAATCTAATTTACCATAATAATAATAATAGAGCAAATAATAACCATAAACAAAATTAAAACTAAATAATTAAAATGAACAAGTTGGCGGTAGGTTAAATAAAACTTTAACAATACTCATTGAATTTGACACGTTTTTCTTCTATGATCACGGCCACTGAAAAGTGGCCGAAACGTCGAAATAATAAAAATCAAATAAATTACCGCTCTTAAAACCGTTATAACGTAGTTTTATTATGTATACAAGTCGCGAAAAATTAAGAAAATATCACGTTTTCTAAAGTTCAAAGTTAAGTTAAGGTTTACATCATTGAAACCTTTTTTAAGGATTTTCGTTTAATTCAAGAAAAAGTTGCAAAAGCTGGGCGTTACGAGGCTAAAGCAATCTAAAGAGTATGTTATGGTTCTTCTGCGCACATTGTTTGGACGCGTCCGACAGTCGGGTCATTAATGTGTGGTCACCCTAAGTATCTGCACTACTGTCACTCCGATGTTTTATAAACGGTATTATTATTATCTATGGTCAGATGTATTATTGATTATTGATATACATTATACCATATCCATAGTAGTTTGTGCATTATACTTATATAATAACATACGTAGTATCCATAGTAGTTTGTGATAATAACCATAGTAGACTAGTAGTTTGTGATGTTGAACCAAGTCTGAAACGCGTTTCTTCTAATTATTATCTAAAATAAAAGCAACTTTATTAGAAATGGGTATGGCAGACACATGTAGAGTATGTCTGTGCGGTCGGCGGCGTTTGCACGCTATAAAAAACACTTTGTTTCAAGAAATATGGGAAAAACTAACGAGTGCTAAGGTGAGTCTATTCAGTTTTCAAAATGAACTTTATGGTGTCGACAAATCCCTTTTCGATTTGCGAAGTAAAAAATGCACCTTTAGTATTTAATATGATAATACAGCTTAAATAGTCAGCATAATAATAACAACCCATAGCCAAAGACATCTAACTGCTAGGCTTAAGCTTCACCATGTTCTCAATTAAGTTGTTACAGAAAAAAATTCTTCCTTCCATCTCTATCGCCTTGGAAAATACTCGAATGTCAGAAAATATGATAATTAAACATATTCAGAAGGATGAGCATTAAACACTTAATTCTGGCTAATAAGAGTTTTCAAAAATATTATTTAAGTTTACAAGATTAAGACCTTATTGCATGTAAAATATCAAATTACATACATACATAACTTCACGCCAGTTCCCTTGCGGGGTAGGCACGAACAACAGAGTGCCATTTAGGCTTATTCTTACACACCTCACTTGCCTCTTTGACATTCATAACTCTTGTCATGCAAGCTCGTCTGTTCTTAAGGCTCCTGACATCACCTTCTGCTAGTACACGATCAATTTGATCATGGAAGGTGTGTCGTGGCCTTCCACGACTTCTGCATCCATCCACTTTTGCATTGTATATCTGTTTAGTCATTCTTTCATCATGCATTCTTTCCACATGCCCGAACCACCGGAGCATTCCTTTCCTTACCTTCACCCCGACACTCTCCTTCAGACCAACTCTCTTTCTTACTTCGGTATTACGAACGCGGTCCGCGAGCGTCACTCCGCAGATTTTGCGCAGTGCTCGCATCTCGACCGCGTTTACTCTACTTTCATGCTCTCTCTTCCATACCCAACTCTCGCATCCATACGTGAGCGTAGGTACCAGCACCGCTTTGTGTATGGCGAGCTGGGCCTTCTGGCTGAGGTTCTTAGCGCCTAGAAGTTTACCTAACGCTCCATTCACACTATTCCCCAAATTCACTCTTCTTTCTATATCAGCGGTGTACCTTCCATCCCTGCTAAAAGCACATCCAAGATATACAAACTCATTCACTTGATATTCAATATCAAATTAAAAGTACTATTTTGCATTACAGTTCAATACTAATGATGGGAAATCACTCCTTGTGTGCTACATATGCTGTGCACAGCTGAGAAAGTCACATGAATTGATGAAAAGGGCATCAGAGGCTGAGAAGTTGCTCACAGCTATTGTTATTGTTAATGATGGTTCTGAAGTATGCTTCCAGTTTTTTTATTATTTTTTTATTGCAGGAGTTCAGCAGACAGGCAGATGGCCTACTTGATGGAAAGCAGTTACCATCGCCTATGGTCATTTGCAACACCAAAGGTGCTACAAATGTGCTGCTGCTCTCTTGAGGGAGACTGGAACCTGGTCACTAATGCTGGAATACAACTTAAGGTTGTTATGGTGACATACTTTAGACAACGGGTGGTAGCGATCCAGTCGGACAAATATCCTACCACCTGGCTGTCGGTTGCTTTGTCACCTCTTAGGACAGGCCACCCGGCCACAGAACATTGTATTCTTCCTCTGTTCCTGTATGGATAAAATGAGAAATCAATCAATATGATTTCTTTATTTTTTAACAGAGTGTAGGTTTACTTCCTTGCTATGAAGTAGTATTGTCAAAGTAACTTAACAGTGGAATGCATTTACATGAGTCTTATGGGTGGTGCAAATTATGTCACTTCACTCGTATGTTTGAGGTGTTAGAGTCACACCGGAAAACTTTATTACTGTTGTAAGTGCTCCGGTCGGCTGTTGGTTGAATACCAATGTTACATGGTTAGCCTTGAGTTGATTGTGTTTTGTATGGTGATCGATAGTTCAGGTAGTCCATTTCCCAACTTTGCTCTAGAAAATCCCATTTAAACCAGGCACAACTCAAATCCTTACTAGTAGGAGCTTTGGTTATTGAACAAACAAGTTCTTATGTCAATCTATTCAGTATATATAACATTATGAAATTCTTAACATTCCATGTCTGAACATTGAAGCTATTTCAAAAAACCTGGAATAGATTATCTAATCGATGGAGAACATGACACGATTTTTGTTAGATTTCTTATCTGCTTGTTCGGGATTCATGTAAAAACTACTGGGCCGATTTTCATGCGGTTTTTGCTGTTCAACAGCAAATTCATAACTTAAAATCTGCCCTACTTTATCCCGGGAAATTTTCTGGGAAGGATTTAACATTCCCAAATTGAAAAAAAATTGAATTCCAGTGCAGCTTTGTCACCGGATATACCGGATAACACGAATTGTCCTTCCACTTGGGCGAACCATAAAGCTGGCTCTTCTGGCCAAAAAGGTGGCAATCTTACCCCAATCCTGCACACTGTTTCATCTGTTTCGGCGGACGTTTCTGGGGCGCGAGTAGTTGTACCTTTACCATTCATTGTATTTGATTGCATTGTTCTTTAATTCGGTGGTCACCAATGAAGAGTGTGCTATGATATTATAGTTGTGATGTAAGGCTCTTGAATAAATATAACTTCACTCTTAAAGTGACTTTTTATTTTCACCTTTGTATGCTTAGATCATATAAACGTCTAGATCACGCATCAATTGCACAAAAACGGCCCAAAAACAGTGCACCAAAATTGGTGCACTGGCTTCAATGGCTTCCCACGCCTGTTAGTGTCGTTTCGATTACTTTACTGGTTAGAGCTCTCGCAAAAAAAATAATTATGTCGGCCTGCGCTATTAAAATGTGTCGGAACTATTTTAAAACGGGAAAGGATAAGTATGAGATGTCATTTAATCGGAAAACTTAACACTTTTCTCATGATTTCTTTGTAAAAACGTGAAATTTTATTTCGACATTTTCAAGGTTATCGAATTGATTGATGTTGTCAGGTGAGTAGTGTGACTTATTTTCCAAAATTTGGGGACTTTTGTTACGATTTTTTTTTATTTATGAAATATGAATAATTGAAAAAATCTATAGAAAACAGACATGTAATGTTTATGTGTCCGGTTTTCTTAAACTAGTTTATATTACGTTTTAGACTTCCTACGGATCCAATTGTAGCATATTGTTGGACAAAGAGATGGATTTTGAAAGGAAGTATTTTGAATCATTTTCGGAGATATTTTTACACTATGTTTTTTATATTTTCTTATCAACGGCACAATTGTATTGAAATAAAGTACCTAAAATAATTATATATGATCGTGACCGATAAGATGTAAGTTGCGTGAAGGATAATTAGAAAATTTAAGAATACTTCACCATCATATAAAATTATTTCTAATCTAACCTTAGCGCTTTGGACAATATAAATTTTTAATGTAACCTTATGACGTTTGACATAGAATTGACAGAATGCGTGCTGCAAATATCGTCAAAGAGGATGTAAAAAAAACTGAATATCGTTTAAAGGAGATGCTTCGGTCGGAGTTATCTGTACTAATATTATAAAGAGGTAAAGTTTGTAAGTTTGTGACGTTGTAGGGGGTAATCTTGGGATCTACTAAACCGATTTTAAAATTGATTTTACTGTTGGAAAGCTACATTAACAGGGAGTGTCATAGGCTATATGACATGACGATTTATACCACGGGAGCGGGACAGACCACGGGTGAATCCGCGCCGGGCCACTAGTAATATTATAGATAACTCTTTATTGTCATAATTAAGATAATAATTTTGTCTATATTCTGTTAGCTGCATCCCCATTAATTCCTAATAAAGAAACAATTTAATATATTAATATGATAAAAAACAAATTTTAGTTCAGAAAATAATCAAACTGAACTAGTTTGAATAAAAACTTTTGGATATGATTATTTTTATTTATATAATAGCCCTTTTCAAGTGTTTTAGTTGCTTTTAAGTCCCTGCTTTAAACTATCCCGTGTACCTACCCCGTAGTTCCTACCACTGATATAAACTTTGGATTATACATAAAGCCTATTACCCAATATTAACCTATCGAATCGTTCCAAGTCTACTATTACAAATGATTTCACTGACTTTTAGCGCAGGATAATCTTTGGATTATAAATAGTCATCTAATAACCTTCGTGAACATGATGTGTCACACAAAAATAATTTGCCATTATGAATAGTTTTTTTAGAATTATTACATTAGTATTGGTAATTAATAGACTTATAAATATGTACTAATATTTGTACAGACATTTTATTGCGAATTAAAATGACTACATGTGCTATGAATGTGTTATGAATTTATTTGTGCATGTATTTTTTTATGGTTCGTTCCAAGACACACAACTTTTGTTGCTAATACTTTATTAATAAAAAAACTGAAACCTCTGAGTAATATTAAATTATAACACATAAAGCGATTAAATCATAACGATCATTTAAACTTTTCACTTACATAAAAAAATATTTAATTATAAAAAATGGGGTAATATTTTTTTCGTGATATCCCGAAAACGCAGAGTGAATTTAGCAACGCTTCGCGTTTTTGATGCCGTTTTTGGCGATGTTGACCTTACAAATTTTGATTGATATAGACTTAGAAAATTTTGGATTGCCTGACTTGAAAATTGAAATTAATTTGAACTTAGAGAAGCTAATATTTTGTATGGCAAAGATGGACGCAGACTTAAGAGTAATGGATGATTTGAAGAATCAAATAGAAAAAGGGAGAAATAATTTTAAAAAATTACCCAAAGACAGAATTACAGACTCTTACGTTATCGCAAGATTGGAGGGTTTAGAGGATTTAATAGCGAGATTTTCTAAAAAGCATGAGAGCTTTATTAGCACTTATAAGACAGAAATCTTAGAGAATTACACAAAAAGGGAAACCTTCCAAGACGGCTACGAAACTTATTTGATGTACAAGGGAGAGTTGAAAGCCGTCCTACAGTCCATGAAACCTGCCACGTCAGCAAGTAAAGATACTTCTAGTGCAAAGGTTCACACAGAATCAATCGTGAGATTACCTAAGATATCTATGCCGACCTTTTCGGGAGGATACGCAGAATGGTCCACATCTAAGGATTTTTTTGTATCATTAGTACACAATAACGATGCTCTAGACGATGTTCAACGCCTGCATTATCTTAAGACACAACTAAAGGGAGAAGCTGAACAATTGCTCCGACATATTCCCATCACTCAGACTAATTATATTAAATGCTGGGAATTGTTGCAAAACCGATATGACAATAAACGATATATGTCAAATTGTACACTGAAACGTTTATTTGGTCAACGAGCTATGACTTGTGAATCTTCTCATTCTCTTAAAGAGCTTTTAGATACCACGTCTGATTGTATTCATGAATTATCAAATTTGGGTATCAAGGATTACGGCGATTTAATCATTGTATACATTGTTAGTTTAAAATTAGATGCAGAAACGCGTAAACAATGGGAACTACACGTAAATACTTTATCTGAAGAGTTACCATCGTTTACACAATTTAAAGAGTTTTTAGAGTGTCGATATCGGGCTTTAGAATTTGTAGAGCCAACAAAAATTAAATCAAATGCAACCAAGCCTTACTCAAGTAGCAACCCTAAAGTTTTACACAATGTAAGTTGTAAGTAGTAACAAAGGTAAGTTGTCCTCACTGCAATGAAAACCACAAATTATATTCGTGCCCAAACTTTACCAAAGAAACTGTGCCGAGTCGTAGAGATATAATTAAAGCTTTAAGACTTTGTTTTAACTGCCTTGGTAATAATCACACCAGTATTTCTTGTAGAGTACCAACAAGGTGTCGCCTATGTAAAGCTAAACATCATACGCTTCTTCATGGTTCAGCCAGCCCGTTAACCGTAGCGGTTGCTACTAACTCTACGGAAAACGAGGAACTTCCGGAACCGTCTTCAATGACGGATGAGACCGCACGCATTGCAAACTATTTTGCGACGGGAAGAGTACAAACGTTGTTAGCCATCGCTTTAATTCGTATTCAGTCACCCAATGGAGATTCCCAGGTATTAAGAGCTTTGCTTGACCAAGGGTCTCAAGCTTCTTTCATATCTGAGGCGGCAGTTCAGTTGTTGAAATTGAATAAGAGCGCTACCAGTAGTACTATTTCAGGCTTAGGTGGAGTACAAAGTGGTGCAATCTCAAAGTATATAGTTAAGGTTAATATGCAATCACTACATGATCTCTCCTTTCAATTGCAAGTAACTGCTCATGTATTAAACACAGTCACTTCCGTTCTTCCAGAGAGGAAAGTTATTCTTCCTTCATGGCCAGAACTGGAGCACCTCAATCTTGCCGATCCACAATATGATATACCTAATAAGATTGATATTTTATTAGGTGCCGAGGTATATTGTAGCATTCTGAAAGTGGGGCTACTCAAAAGTCCCACAGGTATGGCTATTGCGCAGGATACTCACCTTGGATGGATATTGTCGGGTCAAGTTAATCATAACAAACAGCGAAAGTGTCATAATGTCATCGTAAACATGCACGCTCAAATAGATGATAATGATTTGTTAAAAAGGTTCTGGGAATTAGAGTCCGAGCCCGAGTCACATGTGAAATTATTGACGCCCGAAGAACAAGCATGTGAAGATCACTTTAAAGCAACTACTCGAAGAGATAACACTGGAAGATATATTGTAGAATTACCTTTTCGAACAGAAATGGTAGAAACGAATAACTACGGAGACACGAGAGCGGTTGCTGTTAAAAGACTTTTATGTTTGGAAAAAAGGCTAAGCAAATGTAAGGAAGCTAAACAGAATTATACAGAGGTTT
Organism: Dendrolimus kikuchii; assembly: GCA_019925095.2. Taxonomy (NCBI): domain Eukaryota; kingdom Metazoa; phylum Arthropoda; class Insecta; order Lepidoptera; family Lasiocampidae; genus Dendrolimus; species Dendrolimus kikuchii. The sequence goes on from JAHHIN020000030.1 coordinate 539,686, forward strand.
TAAACGAATACTTACTTTTAGGACATATGGAAAAGGTCCCTGAAGCTCAGAAGAAAAGCGGAAAAATGTGGCTGCCTCATCACGCCGTGGTTCGTACGGACAAGACAACCACAAAAACTAGGGTGGTATTCAATGCTTCAGAGAGGAGAGCCAACGGAATATCTTTAAACGACACATTAATGATAGGACCAACTATACAGTCAGAGCTACGTCATATTATTATGCGGTGGCGTATGCACCCAATATCTTTGACGGCCGATATCGTAAAGATTTATAGACAGGTTAAGCTCTCTGACAAACATATCGACTATCAAAGGATCGTTTGAGAGATGACGTGAAATACCATATTCAAGACTATAGATTATTAACAGTGACTTTCGGAACATCATGCGCACCTTACTTAGCCGTTAAAACTCTTCAACAAGTTGCGGACGATGAAGGCCAACAATTTCCATTAGTATCACATAGAGTTAAGAGCAATTTTTATATCGCTGATTTAATAACAGGATGTCAAACCGAAGCAGAAGCCATAAAGGTGTATCATCAAATGAACGCATTATTAGGTAAAGGTGGTTTTACTTTACAAAAATGGGCTAGTAACAAAATAGAAATGTTAGAAGCTTTAGAAGAAAATACAGGTGTACTGGCCATACGTTTAGGAATTGGATCACGTAATAATTAATACGAGTGCCTTCTATGTGCCTTTCCTTCACACCTTTGCAGCTCCTAATAACCCTTTCCTTATCCCATAATTCGTCAAAATTATGAATGCCGTGCCACCTAGCGGACGGCCCAGTCGTCGATCTGTTACGGCGGAACAATTAGGTGCGCGTGCGCCACCCTCTTGCTACCCTTACCAAAAGTGCTGTGCAAATTATTCATAAACTATAAAAAATCGAGAAGTGCTGTGTTTCTTGGCTTCCGTCATCGGCATCAAGACAAAAAAATCGGTGAATCTTCTCTTGTATCCTATCCTCTGTCAATAGAGGGTTACTTATATTTATTGCGTGATCCATTCTGCCATTTGTGCCAACGCGACGAGACAATAAAAAAAAACCAGCGCGTAACTATATCATTTGGTCACTTCGATTCGGACGGTTATATCGCGTTAATTAGCATTTACAATGGCTAAAGCGAATAGGAACCCTGAGAGGGAACTGATGAGATTACAAGGCAAATTATCCGTATATTTCGAACACATTCAATCAATTTATGATTCTATGAATACATTCGATTTTAAAAATATGGCGGATGTCGAGTCATTTCTTGCGTCGAGTTGTACAATCGACTCAATGCGTGAACAATATATAGCAATTCTTGAAGAAAGATGTTGTTACGAAGCATCAATAAGTGAAGCGAGCTTACCCTCATATAAATCGTTAGTTGCTTTCGAACAACTTTATGCACAAATTAAATATAAGGTTAAATCGTTAACTGAAAACAAAAATGGTAGCAATTCATCAGACAATAAGGGCCATCTTAGGAACATTAAATTGCCTAGATTAGAGATGTGTTCTTTTGACGGGGAATACGAGAATTGGCCAATTTTTTATGAAACGTTCCGTACGGTGATTCACGAGAATCCCGATTTAACTGATAACGAGAAAATACAATATTTTTTATGGTTGAATGGTAAGGCGCTTGCCGTATGCCACGGTATATTACCATCGGCTGATAATTATATTGTTATTTGGAATGCGTTGTTAAATAAATACAATGACACTCGTTTGTTAGCCGCGTCGTATTTAGATAAATTAATGAATTTACCGGCGGTTGAGTCGAGTTCACCCGCTAGCTTGAAACAATTTATTGATAAATTTTCATCTATTATTTCGGCGTTAAAACAATTAAAAATTGACAATTTAGAAGATTTATTATTTATTTACCTTGGCTCTAAGAAAGTTAATTTAGAAATAGTCAAAGCATTTGAAATGTCATTGACTGATAATAAATCTCGTATGCCTACTTGTTCTGAATTTATTGATTTTGTCCGTAATCTTTCGCATATTTTACAACGCGCACATAATGTAACAAACGTAAAACTACCTTCTCAGTCTCGTAAAAATATTAGTTCTAATACTAATCAATTGTCAGTTAAATCTGTAAGATCGCGCTCAAATAATAACGTTAAAACGTTTATGACCATACAGGAGGACGTAAAATGTCTTTCTTGTGGGAAAACTGACCACACTAAATTGGTCGAGTGTCCCACATTCCTGTCAATGTCTCCTCATAATCGTTTTACGTTAATTAAACGTAATAAATTATGTGTTAATTGCCTTAGTAATGATCATTCTATTAAAAACTGCAACTCGAAAATAAGGTGTACGACGTGCTTGCGTAGTCATTACGTTCTTTTGCATTTCCCTTCCGACAGTGTTGCCTCTCGTGCGCGTGCGCCGCCGACAGTTGAAAGCGCCCGCGTTATGAGCAACGGCAACGACGCATCGACTCAGGCCGCCCCGTGTACGTCGGCGCCCCCCACTGTATCGCTATGCGCACTCGACGACAATGTAATGAGTATCGATACTCAGGCGCTCACGGAGTATTCATCTGTGCTACTCGGCACGGCTTTGTGCTACGTTATCGACGATTACGGAAATGTTACGAACACTGTGCGTGTTTTAGTAGACAGCGGCGCACAAAAAGACTTAATTACTATGGAATGTTATAAATTAATGAATTTGCCTATATATACATCACAGACAAAATACATTTCTGGGGTTGGTGACGTCACAAATGCTATCGAAGGTGTTACTCGCCTCACGATTCGCTCTCGAATAAATGAAAACGTTCAATTTACGTTACAACCGTATGTAGTTAATAATATTACGAAGGAATTACCGACTTCAACGATTGACGTTCAGAAGTTGGATTATTTACGTAATAAAAATATTGTTTTGGCAGATTGTTATTATTACAAGCCGTCAAAAATCGACCTTATTGTGTCGTCAAATATTTTTGCCCGTATTATAGGGCCTAATAAAATCTCGCGGTTTGACAATGAGCCTGTAGCTATTGAGACCTCATTAGGTTATCTCATTATAGGCCAAGCTCCCGCGGTAAATAATGCAACGTCAAATGTTTTACATATGTTTCATACATATGAACTCGAAAGTTCTTTGAATAAGTTCTTCAAGATTGAAGATATCCCGAATATTATACCACTTGATCCTAATGATCAACAATGCGAAGACATTTATAGTGACACTGTCTCTCGCGACTCGAGCGGTCGGTATACCGTCAGCCTGCCATTTCAGGGTGATGAATGCTCATTAGGGGATTCGATGCAGTTATCACTGCGTAGATATTTATCCTTAGAGCGTAAGCTATTATCGAGTGCCTCATTAAAGCAGGAGTACGACAGCGTATTTAAGGATTATTTAGAAAAAGGATTTCTAGAACCAATCATTGATAATATTGGCTCTGAACCTCATTACGTCATACCGCATCACGCCGTAGTGCGTCAAGATAAGACGACAACCAAGGTCCGCGTCGTGATGGATGCCAGTATGAAGACCACTTCTGGCTATTCACTTAACGATATTTTACATACAGGGCCGAATTTGCAAAATGATTTATTTCAAATAATTTTGAACTTTCGTCTTTTCGCCATTACGATGAGCGCGGACATTTGTCAAATGTATCTGCAAATATTTGTTGATGAAAAATATCGTCGGTTTCAAAGAGTTTTGTACCGATTTGACCCTAATGATGAAATACAACTTTATCAATTAACTAGGATTCTATTTGGCTTGTGTTGCAGCCCTTATCTTGCTATTCGGACAGTCCGTCAGCTGGTGAAGGACGAAGGTGCTCGCTATCCTGTAGCTGCCACAGTAGCAAATAGGGATATTTATATGGACGACCTGGTTACATCTTGTTCCATTGTTTCGGAGGGCATTAAATTAGCTAAAGAGGCAGTTACCCTATTTCGTACTGGAGGCTTCGAATTAGTGAAGTTTTCCAGCAATTCTCCAGAAATTATGAATGCCATCCCAACCTCACATCGAATTACCGATGTTGTGGACTTTAATCCCGATTGCCATTTAAAAATATTGGGGTTACATTGGCAGCCAGCTGAGGATTTCTTTACTTTTTCAATAAATCAGCAAGTGCGTGAATGCACAAAACGTAACATTTTGTCGACCATTGCCCGGCTTTGGGACCTAATGGGTTTTGTTGGCCCTGTCACTCTGTATGCCAAATTAATTGTAAAAACGTTGTGGCAAATAAATATTGATTGGGATGAAACACCACCCCAACGTATAGCTGTTCTCTGGAAGCAGTTTGAATCAGAGTTACATTTATTAGAAAATATTAAGTTACCACGTCACTTAGGTGTGATTGCCAATTCTAAAATCACTATTTTGGGATTTGCGGACGCATCTGAGCGAGCGTATGGAGGCGTAGTATACATCCATGTTCTATTACCCGACAATAGTTATTGCATAAATTTGGTATGCTCTAAACCGCGAGTAGCTCCTATTCGAAATGTGTCTTTAGCGCGTCTTGAGCTGTGTGCTAATTTAATATTAGCTAAAATAATGCGCATTGTTATTGATACATATTCTGAACGATATGAAATTAATGACATATTTGCATTTACTGATAGCACCGTAGCATTAGCGTGGATCCATTCGTCTCCATCTCGCTGGCACACGTTCGTGGCCAATCGAGTTACGAAAATACAGGACTTGATTGACTCGCGTCACTTCTACCATATACCAGGCAGGGAGAATCCCGCAGACTGTCTATCTCGTGGCCTTACACCAGGGGAATTAATAAATCACCATTTATGGTTTTGCGGACCGGACCTGCTTTTGCGCATATGCCAGTTCATATGTGGCCCATGAGCCAGTTTGACTCAAGCGTGGTTCTCGATCCACCTGAAATGCGAACGCAGGTTATGGTTACGACAACCTTGGAAGAGCCTTCGCCGTTGTATGCTCTTGCACAAAGAGTCTCTTCATGGCCAAAACTAATCAGGATTGTTATGTATGTTTTGCGTTTCGTTAAAATCATGCCGAGTAAGTTTGAGATTCGTCATTTAGACATTGCAGAATTAGCTATTATTAAAGCCTTGCAGTCTCTCTATTTTGCTGACGAATTTAAGAATTTGAAGGCTGGTAAAAAATTATCTCCTGCCTTCCAAAAACTTAACGCATTCATACATGAAGGTGTTTTTTGCGTTGGTGGGCGTTTGTCGAATGCAGACCTAGACTTCGATAGCCGGCATCCGATTTTACTTCCCAAACGCGACCATATTGTCGATCTTATTATCGATTACTACCACCGAAAATACCTGCATACTGGCCCCCAGTTGTTATTGTCTTTGTTACGACAAAGATACTGGATACTGTCTGCACGTAATATTGTACGGCAACGTATTCAGCGCTGCAATATTTGTTTTAGATGTTCTCCAAAAAATGAATTTCCATTGATGGCTGATTTGCCCTCATATAGAGTGAAGGAAGCCAAACCTTTTTATCACGTCGGAACAGACTACGCCGGGCCGCTGCGTATAATTCCTTACAGGCGAAGAGGGCTGCACAGCTTAAAGGCATACATATGTCTATTCGTATGTTTGGTTACGAAAGCCGTACATATCGAATTGGCGTTCGATTTAAGCACTGAGGCCTTTCTGAATGCCTTAAAGAGGTTCATTGCGCGACGTGGGCCCATAGCAGTAATATACTCTGATTGTGGAACCAATTTCATTGGGGCTAAGACTTACCTTAACAACATGTACGCCTTATTAGCCTCTGAAGAATATAAGGAAAAATTCGCTAATGAAGTACGAGATCATAAAATAGAATTTAAATTTAATGTGCCGGCAGCGCCACATTTTGTCGGAATCTGGGAAAGCCAGATTAAGTCCGTGAAGACTCATCTCGCAAGAGTAATTGGGCAACAACTCCTCACATTTGAGGAGATGTTAACCGTACTCACCCAAATAGAGGCCGTGTTAAATTCACGTCCGTTGTCGGTGCTCAGCTCGGATCCAACGGAGCCGCTTGCTTTGACTCCTGCTCATTTTCTCAATTTGACACCACTCAAATCTTTGCCTTCGGAAGACATTTCTAATGAGAAATTGTTAAATAGAAAACGAGTAGTCGATCACCTTGTGCAATCACTTTGGAAAAGGTGGAAACTTGAGTACCTTAATACATTGCAATCGCGTCAAAAATGGTTAAACTTCACTAAACCAATTGAGAAAGGAACTGTGGTTCTTTTGAGATCCGATAATAGCTCACCGTTAGATTGGCCAATCGGTGTGATAGAAGACGTTTTCCCTGGAAATGACGGAATCGTTAGGGTAGTTAACGTCCGAACCAAAACTGGTGTTTATCGTAGGCCTGTGGTTAATATTTACCCCCTGCCTACACAATAATTACAGTCCATTTAAATAAAATTAATATTAACCTAAAATTATAATAAAGTATATAAATTTATTAAATAATAATCAAGTATTCATAATTTATAAATAATATACCGGATAAACCTTGCCATGTAATCTCAATTTACCACTACCTTTATATGCGTAAGTAATCGCATTACTAAATTAGTTACATTTTTTAACTTACACGCTGTGTTGCTCAACTGGGGATAATTATGGGGTTCATTTATCCTTTATATGATTTGCTTTTAAATTCGCTTTGGTTTTGAAGGACTGGGTCCTGTCAAGCTGGGGGGAATATGTATTGGCCATACGTTAAGGAATTGGATCACGTAATAATTAATACGAGTGCCTTCTATGTGCCTTTCCTTCACACCTTTGCAGCTCCTAATAACCCTTTCCTTATCCCATAATTCGTCAAAATTATGAATGCCGCGCCACCTAGCGGACGGCCCAGTCGTCGATCTGTTACGGCGGAACAATTAGGTGCGCGTGCGCCACCCTTTTGCTACCCTTACCAAAAGTGCTGTGCAAATTATTCATAAACTATAAAAAATCGAGAAGTGCTGTGTTTCTTGGCTTCCGTCATCGGCATCAAGATAAAAAAATCGGTGAGTCCTCTCTTGTATCCTATCCTCTGTCAATAGAGGGTTACTTATATTTATTGCGTGATCCATTCTGCCATTTGTGCCAACGCGACGAGACAATAAAAAAAAACCAGCGCGTAACTAACTGTTAACGATGCCAAAATAGTTTGTAGATAGTTTTTAGAAAGTTGTTTCCCACGAAGGCAATGCAGATGCTGGGATATGCAATAATTTATGACGTCCCCCGTAATGTCCTCCATTGTTTTATATTTTCGAGAATTTCGGTAATAGTTTAAAATAACGTCCTTTGTAAGACCATTTGAGTTAAAGAAAGATGATCCTGACATCTGCCATTGCCATTGCATTATACATATTTTAGAAAATAGTTGTGTAATTTAACTGCATGCTTTGTGTTAATTTAGTGAGGAAACAATTTATTAGTTTATGGACAGGGGTCGCATCTTCCCAGAAGGGTTGGGTCCACGCCGGAGAAATCGTGGGAAGCTGCCGCAAAATGTTAGTTTTTTTAATGAATTCGTTCGTATAAGTAGTGAGTGATCCGCCAAGACAAGTCAGTGTATGACCAGAGTGTGTATAATCAGTAACTAGAGAGCGGGTTACTGTATTAATAGTGTATTACCAGTGTGTATATAATCAGTAACTAAAGAGCGGGTTACTGTGTCTAATAGTATGTATTACGAGAGTGTGTATAATCAGTAACTAGAGAGCGGGTTACTGTGTCTAATAGTGTATTGCAAGTCAGTGTATTAAAAGTAGTAGTCAGCGGGTTAGAGTCTATACAACTTAGTTAACGTACGAGTGTACCGATTACGGCTTTAATATAGCCAATGGTTATTTGATTGTAAATAGAACTCAGTAGCGTTCAAATAAACGACGTGAACCGTAAGAGTGACTGGTGTATTATTTCCACCGGCATATCCCGCCAGCGCCTCCTACAGGCTTCCACCGAAAGCCCTGTCGGAGACCCGCTACAGTTCTTTATATTGGTCCTTCGAGCCGGATTGGGAAAAAACTATGCCACTCACCAGGTCGCCAATTGGTTCAAGATCATCGCTTTGTGAAGAATCGACTGAGATGTATGCTGATGGCAGGACAACGAACGTATCGACCTTGTTAAGGGCACACGTCGCAGCGTTGAGAGGAAATACGACCGTGGGTACTTCGACAGAGACCTCTGGTACTGTTTACCGAGGTACAACCAGAAGAACACGTGCCGTCACCGCAGCAGCCGCCGCCGCTGCCAACGCTGTCAACGCCGCCCATGTACAAGAGTTGCCAGCCTCATCAGCATTGAACGCCTTACACGTAGCCCAGCTGACGGACGCCGCAGCGTCACAGAAAGGTACGAATTCGAAGAACATTGGAGGGCCTCTTGAGAATCCCCCGTTCGTCTCTTCGATCCCTCTCGTACAAACCGCTTCTCCACGATCAACGAAATCAACAAGGAGGGTTGAATTAGAAACTCGTTTGCAATTGGAAAAACAGAAATTGGAAATTGCACAAGCCAAAGCTGCAATTACAAGAATCCAATTGGAACTTAGTCAGTGCGAATCAGAATGTGAACTGGAAAATGAATCTATCAGAAGCGAACCGATTAGATCAACGCATTTTGAACAATGGTTAGAACATAGCGCCACATGTGTCGATCAACCAAAAGAAACTGAAGTGCCTCAAAAGAGTGACATACAGGAGCTAGCCGATGCTATTATCAACGCAACGAAGTCGATACAACCAGCCAGCTCGTTTGCGCCGCAGAAAGTCTGGGACTTGCCAGACTTCAATGGAGCTTATGAAGAGTGGTTGCCCTTCAAGAGGACGTATGAAGAAAGTCAAAGTTACTTCAGTGAAGTTGAAAACATGGCTCGTCTACGAAGGTCACTCAAGGGGTCCGCAAAAGAATCAGTACGAAGTTTATTATTCGTAGCATCCGACACGAGTGAAGTTATGAATGCTTTGGAAAGGAGGTTTGGGAAACCGGAGCAATTAGCACTCGCCGCAATTGAAAAAATAAAGGAGTTGCCACGACTTGGTGACGCTCCAAGAGATATAGGGATTTTTTCCTGTCGTATTAACAACGCCGTAGCTACAATACAAGCGTTGAACAAACAACAGTACCTGCATTCGCCGGAAATGAGCAGATGTATAATAGAAAAGTTGAGCCCTATTTTAAAATACAGATGGTATGATTATAACACCCGTAGCGGTGATGAACCCGAGTTGCTGAAACTGAAGGATTTTTTGAACATTGAAGCGGATTTGAGTGGAAAGTTTGCACTTCCTGAAACGATTAAAAAGAGAGTCGGGCCTTCACGCTACCCAGTACACACCGTCCGTGAAGAAACGAAAAATGTTTTAAAGAAATCGTGTGTTGTTTGCAATGGAGAGCATTGGATCACCGAATGCAAACGGTTCACAGAGGCGACTGTAGACGACAGATGGGAAATTATAAGACAGAATAAGCTGTGTTTCAAGTGTCTACGTCGCTCTCACGGGATATCAACGTGCAGAGGGCAGGGTTGCAAGAAATGTAGGCGATCCCATCACGTCATGTTGCACGCCGAGTCGACACATCGTCCACAAGCGCCGACACAACGCGAGGTACGTACGTCTACATCTCAAAAACTCGCACAAGAATGCGAACCAGAAACAGTGACGAAAGCTGTTTATATGTCGACTGGAGCAGAGAAAGCGTTTCTGAAAATCATCCCCGTCGATATCTACGGCCCCAAAGGAACCGCTCGTGTCTTGGCCCTACTAGATGAAGGGTCAACTGTGACACTATTGGATTCTGAGGTGGCAAATCGAATTGGAGTAATGGGAAAATCCGAGACGCTCTTATTGGAAACTGTTGGTGGAAAGATCGTCGAGCGAAAAGAGTCGCAAAAGATGAATTTGAAAATAAAGGGCGTACATCGAAGCGACAAGCGTAGTTTAAAAAATGTAAGAACAGTTGAAGCGTTGCAGTTATCGTCTCAGTGCATCGAAAAGGATTTCATCGCGAAATGCAAGCATTTGAAAGAAAAGCTAAATGAACTCATTTACCAACCAGAAAGGCCAGCGCTGCTAATTGGTCAAGACAATTGGGAGTTGCTAGTTTCCAGAAAGATACTAAAGGGAAAGCAAAATGAACCCGTTGCTTCACTCACCAGCCTCGGGTGGGTGTTGCACGGCCGTTATACTGGAAACCCAGCTTCACTTAACGTCGTTAACCACTGTCGACGAATATATGCCGAATCAAATGAAAAATTGAATAAAGAATATGATAAACAAATTCATCACGTGTCGATCAACGAGTATGCTGAAATCGCGCCAGCCGAAACAGTGCCGAGTCACAATGTTTATTTGTCTCAATCTGAGGTCATATGTCCTATTACGAAAACTCGAATAGTGTTTGATGCTGCTGCCAAATTTCAAGGGAGGAGCTTAAACGACGCCTTACTAACCGGTCCAGACTTACTTCATTCGTTATTTGGAGTAATGCTACGATTTGCTGAAGGAAACGTGAATGTAGTGACATACATCAAAGTAATGTTTCTACAAATTAAAAATCAACAAAAAGGATATCCGCAAATGTCATGCGCAATTACATGCAACGACCACTTGGATAGCTATTTATGGAGTCCTCAAGATACAAAGGCATCGAAAACAATAGAAGCCATAAACACTGTGCGTACGGTAGCCACCACCTTAGACCTCAGACAGTGGGCTAGCAATAAAAGGGATGTATTTAGGCAGGGCCCAGCAAAGAAAGAAATGATGAGTGCGGTAAAGTTATCTATTGTTCTAATGCGACTCTTTGTTCCGGTCTTGAACAAAGGTAAGCATTTCATTGAAGAGTTATGGCGAGCAGGAAATAACTGGAATGCATATTTTGAAACGAAGCGATATTCGCTTGGGCAAGAATACGCCGCAAGAAGCACATTGGAGAGCTTCAACGATGTTTGGAAATGGATCGCAGTACCTGCATTCTCATGCGAGCCTGAAACAAAGTGGCTAACTAAAAGATACGATTGGATCTGTCCTATCAGAAAAATGAAGTGGAATGCAGTTCAGCGAATGGCAGACCACGTTTGGGAGCGCTGGTTGAAAGAATGTCTTTCAACCCTTAAGCCTCGCAGAATAGGCGGAGGCCTTGCAAAGATGTATATAGGACCCCATGGAACAACAAGAACTTTCGACGTCCAAATAATCGGCGGAGTCATAAGAGGAATCACTACGCGTATCGTCGTCCTGGTATCTGCAGCAGTGGCATCGTACCCGAGTTTGAAGTGCCTGACGGAGCAGGCACTGGGGGGGAGACTGTTAACGATGCCAAAATAGTTTGTAGATAGTTTTTAGAAAGTTGTTTCCCACGAAGGCAATGCAGATGCTGGGATATGCAATAATTTATGACGTCCCCCGTAATGTCCTCCATTGTTTTATATTTTCGAGAATTTCGGTAATAGTTTAAAATAACGTCCTTTGTAAGACCATTTGAGTTAAAGAAAGATGATCCTGACATCTGCCATTGCCATTGCATTATACATATTTTAGAAAATAGTTGTGTAATTTAACTGCATGCTTTGTGTTAATTTAGTGAGGAAACAATTTATTAGTTTATGGACAGGGGTCGCATCTTCCCAGAAGGGTTGGGTCCACGCCGGAGAAATCGTGGGAAGCTGCCGCAAAATGTTAGTTTTTTTAATGAATTCGTTCGTATAAGTAGTGAGTGATCCGCCAAGACAAGTCAGTGTATGACCAGAGTGTGTATAATCAGTAACTAGAGAGCGGGTTACTGTATTAATAGTGTATTACCAGTGTGTGTATAATCAGTAACTAAAGAGCGGGTTACTGTGTCTAATAGTATGTATTACGAGAGTGTGTATAATCAGTAACTAGAGAGCGGGTTACTGTGTCTAATAGTGTATTGCAAGTCAGTGTATTAAAAGTAGTAGTCAGCGGGTTAGAGTCTATACAACTTAGTTAACGTACGAGTGTACCGATTACGGCTTTAATATAGCCAATGGTTATTTGATTGTAAATAGAACTCAGTAGCGTTCAAATAAACGACGTGAACCGTAAGAGTGACTGGTGTATTATTTCCACCGGCATATCCCGCCAGCGCCTCCTACAGGCTTCCACCGAAAGCCCTGTCGGAGACCCGCTACAGTTCTTTATACTAACAGTTTTACGTAAAAATTATAAGATAAATGGATTTTTATCCAGTTTGTATTTTTTTACATTGTAACCTTCATTATGATCTGGCTGTATTGGTTTATATCTATACAGTGCGTTGGGATGCTTCCAAAAACGGGGTCATTCTAAAAATTATTATTATTATCTACTCAACTATGCAATATTGTTTGCTGTAATCACTTTGATTTAGATGTTACTTTATATACTTCCCTTGCTTCACTTATGCTAGGTGGACTGAAATCGTAGTATGTACATAAAACTAACTTTTCGTAAATAATTCAATTTTTCAAGACTATAGGGTAGTTCAAAGAAGTATAAAATACAATGTAAAGGGAATTTCAGACTTCCGCCCTAGCTAAATTAGATTGTTTTACAATATTTTTCAGAATGACCGCGTGGTACTGAATTACATCTAATCATAATAAAAAATGATAAGTTTTTAATGACTATAATTAGAGAACCCAAAGAGATTTCAAAAAGCAGTTTGTGGCAATAATCAAACTACACGTCTAAATAACTGAAAGTGACATTATATAAGACCTCTGTGAACTTGGCAGCCGACTTTAAAAAAAAAAATTTTTGAAATTGCCATCGGATTTTACGTCGTTTGTACCCGTTTGTACCACTTTGATTTTCGTTTATACCTCAAACCAAAAAAAGTTACAGCGTTTTCAAAATTTGACCCGCAGCCGACTTGCAGAATCGAAAATTTTCAAAAGGGGTCTGATTCGGTGTCGTTTGTACCCGTTTGTACCACCTTCATTTTTCATTTTTCTCAAAACCCAAAAAAGATACGGCACTTTGAAAATTTCGAAAAACCAACTTCTACAATTTTTGGAATTTCCGAAATCTTCAAACGGGGATCGAAGCGCAATCGTTTGTACCCGCAGAAATCACTTTGGTTTTTGTTTGTACCTCAAACCAAAAAAATTCGGGAGCATGTTTAGTTTTTCAGAAATTGCATACTCGCCATTTCCGTAATTTTAAAGATATTTCTATTCTGCAAAAAGGGTTCGATTCGTGACGGCGCCGTGAGGTTTGTACCGCTTTGAGTTTCGTTTGTACCTCAAACACCAGACCAATTAACATGCGAGTTTCCAAAGGTAGAGGTCAGAAATCATACAAAGGCTATATATGTCTGTTTGTTTGTATGAGCACGCGAGCGGTTCATTTAGAAGCGATATCAGACCTTACATCGGAAGGCTTTTTAGCTGCGTTCAAACGGTTTATAGCTCGACGTGGTCGCTGTAATCATATCTGGAGTGACAATGGAACCAATTTCGTAGGAGCTACTAGAGAACTTAAAAACTTGTTTGCTAGCGAACGCTCTTCATTTCACAATGAAATCGCGTCTTCGTTATCCAACAATGGAACTCAATGGCACTTCATCCCTCCTCACGCCCCAAACTTTGGTGGTTTATGGGAAGCAGGGATCAAAAGCACTAAACACCATCTCAGACGTGTTATAGGGGATTCTACCCTGACATACGAAGAAATGTCTACGCTACTTGCTCAAGTGGAGGCGTGCCTCAACTCTAGACCGCTATGGCAAATCAGTTCTGATCCAAATGACTGCGCTCCTCTAACTCCGGGTCATTTTTTAATAGGGGAACCTGTTCTCTTAGCCCCTGATTATACTTACGAGACTTCTCAAATAAGTAGCTTACGTCGTTGGCAATTGACGCAGCGTATGTTGCAAAACTTTTGGCGACGTTGGTCTCTAGAATATTTGACAGCATTCTTTCAACGGTATAAATGGAACATTAAAACGCCGGTACTAAAAGTCGGTGACGTTGTTTTGGTGCGTGAAGACAACTTACCTCCAGCCAAATGGTTACATGGTAGGATAGACAAAGTACATCCAGGAAAAGACGGTATCGTCAGAGTCGTTACTTTGCGCTATAAAAATTCTTTAATTCAGCGTCCAACATCAAAGCTTTGTGTTTTTCCTCTTGCTGATTGAGTGTAGCCATTTTTATGTTATTAATCACATTTTGTTTTTTTTTTCTGAAATTGTTTGTATTTTTTTTGTACTTAGTTGATATGTCGTGTTTATCATTTTATTTCAAGAGTCTTTTTTTGTGATCTAAATATTTCTTTGTTAATTTGATTGTTATTTATTTTGTTTCTTTTAAAAATAGTAATTAATATCAAACTTGGACATCCACCCACCTTGTATTCGGTTACAAATGCTACTCTATCTCGAGCTTCATATTTTGGTCTAAAACTCACTTTAGTTATTGGTTTACAGTCCACGATTTCTAATTTGTACTAATTTGTATGAGATCTATCGCTGATGAATATAGTTATATAGTCTTTTTGATACCTTTTATTATTTGTAGTTTGAAGGACTATACTAGTCCTTGGCCGGTGGTATGTCCAGTTTCTAATTAAATTTCTTTAGTGCCAGTTTTATCTTTATAAGACTAGATGGCGCCACCGCCGAATTGCATCGCGGTATGGTTCGCATTTTTTGCATGACCATACTGGTAATGTTTATATAATAAATTGTCTACGATCTTCCGGGTGTTTTATTTTATAACCCCTGGCTTTGAAACCTTTGGACACCATAATTTATGACTTTGATATTTATTTAGACATTTGATTATTTTTTATTGACTGATAACTAATATTAGATTTATATAAGTAGGTATTTTTAATAATGTGATATTTTTGTGATGAATAACAGAAAAAATTAATAACATATAAATAATAATATTATATAATGGCCAGGCCACATTATAAACTGCCTTTATTGTACGTTCGGAAGGACAAACTGTCGTTGCTACAAAGAACACAACATCTTTAAATTATATGTATGTGACAGTTTATGCAATAAAATGATATTCTATTCTGTTCTATTCTAAAGACTCATTTTGGGTCGTTGAGCCGCAGCAATTAGTTAGTTAAACTTTAGTCTTTTGTACTTTTTTTTTATTGCAGGAGTTCAGCAGACAAGCAGACGGCCCATTTGATGGAAAGCGGTTACCATCGCCTATGGACATTTGCAACACCAAAGGTGCTACAAATGCGCTGCTGCTCTCTTAAGGGAGACTGGAACCTGGTCACTAATGCCGGAACACAACTCAAGGTTGTTATGGCGACATACTTTAGACCAGGGGTGGTAGCCATCCAGTCGGGCAAATGCCCTACCACCTGGCTGTGGGTTGTTTTGTCGCCTCTTACAACAGGCCGCCCCAACGCAGGAAATTGTATTGTTTCTCCGTTCCTGCACAGATAAAATTAAGAAAGACTTATTTCCAGGGGCACCAACGAGAAAACGAAAGTTAAAAAAAACAACGCAGAAAGCAAAGCGAATTAATCGTGAAACAATTGAGGATATAAAACCTAATGCTGCTCTGATTGGCATACCAAATAATAATTGCAAAACAGATGAAAATGTCTCTAAGAACATTTCTATGGACTCGAATGTGAAAATAACTAAAAATAAGATGTCGCAAAATATTAATGTGGTCAATAGTTTCATTATACAAACAAATAAAATCGGTTCTAATGTTTGTTATAATACTGCTGAAAATGGAATCTTTGTGGAGTTTATTCCAACGAGTGCAGATGGCGTTGTTGCAAGCACTTCATTAAACAAATGCGATGAAGAAACTGACTTCTCTTGTCATTTGTGTCAACACAAATTCCGCACAGAAAGCGAATTAAAGAGGCATCTATGTAAACATACTGAGGAGAAACCGTACACGTGTGATTTATGTGCTTATAGGTGTGCGAAGAGTAGTAGTTTAACAAGCCATATAAAATTTAAACATACAAAGGAAAATAACTTCTCATGGCATATCTGTCCATACAAATGTGTCAATAAAGGGGATTTGAAAAAACATGTTAGTAAACACACTGGGGAGAAAGTGTACATCTGTGATTTATGTCCTTACAGTTCTTCAGTAAGAAGTAGTTTAACAAGCCATATAAAATTTAAACACCCGAAGGAAATTAACTTCTCGTGTCATATATGTCAGTACAAATGTGTCACAATGAGCGCCTTAAATGTACACATTCGTAAACACACTGGGGAGAAACCGTATATATGTGACTTAAGCGATTTTAAATTTTCACAAAAGATCGACATGAAAAAGCACATAAAGTACAACCATTCAGGAGAAAAGAACTTCTCGTGTCCTATATGTCAGTACAAATCTGTTAAAAAGTATAAATTAAAACAACACATTCGTATACACACTGGGGAGAAACCGTATGTATGTGATTTATGCGGCCATAGATTTGCACTAAAAACTAGTCTAAATATGCATATTAAGAATAGACACAAAGGAAAAGAACTTCTCATGTCATATATGTCAGTACAGATGTGTTACAAATTTCAAATTAAATTTACACCTTCGCAAACATACTGGGGAGAAGCCATACAAGTGTGACTTTTGTGAACATAGATGCGCACAAAAAAGTAATTTAGTTATTCATATTAAGAATAAACACGCCAAGGAAAATATTATGACATATCTTGCCAATGTGTCACAAAATGCACCTTAAATGTGCAACTTGGCAAATTTCGCATATACTCGTACTCCCCAGACACATTGGGGAGAACGTATACATGTGACAATGTGTTGGGGAGAAAGCGAAATTATACTCAAATTTAATCCTCCAAGTGGAGAAGAGGTGGTGCTCCTACTTCCACGAGGTCCTGAAGAAGCAGCATAAGAGGTCCAGCTACTGGACCTTCCTGTCTCGGAATGTCAATATTGGTGATTGGTTGATTTCTATTCTGACGTTTCGGCCACTTCAGTAGCTGTGTCCATGGATGACAAAGATGTCAGGCGTCAATGAGTAATGTGACAGGTTATTGTTACTGTTGTGATTGTTGTAAAATTAATTTTATTATGTGTACTACTTACGGGTTTTTTTTTAAATACATAAAAGTCGTTTTTTTTTTTTTAAAAACCCATTTATCTTTAGAGAGAGAGAGATAACTCGTTATTGCACACCAAAACATAACAATTATAAAAGCAGACCATATTATAATATTTTCTAGGCGATACAATAGGCGGCCTTATCGCTCAAAGCGATCTCTTCCAGGCAACCTAAATCAAACTCAAACTAATTTAACAAATAAATATACAAATACATACATATATACATAGTCATAAATATAATATACAAATATATACGTATACAATAATATATTACAAAATACATATATTATTATAATAAATGTATTAGCATGATTATATTGTGTTAATCAGACATGGCTATTTATGGACAAATAGTGTTTTCTGAGTAAATTTCTAAATGTTGGTAAGGATTTGGCCTCTGACAGTAAGAGGTAGCATATTCCAAAGTTTGACAGCCTGCACTGTAAAGGAATTATCATAATAGGATGGAGTGTGTGCAGGCGTCATAAGTTTTCGATAGGTATCAGAGCGCAAATTGTGGGCAGTGGATAGGCGAAGGAATTTAAAACGTTCCTTAAGGTACTGGGGACTATTGGGAGTAAATAATATATTATACAGGAGAGTGAGAATGTGAGTATTCCGGCGAAAATAAATAGGAAGCCACTTGAGTCTACTGCGGCCGGTTTGGCGGTTGTACAAGGTGCACGTATTAAATACAACAATAGGTGAAACGCTGGAGATAGTATATAA
This sequence comes from Dendrolimus kikuchii, assembly GCA_019925095.2. NCBI lineage: Eukaryota > Metazoa > Arthropoda > Insecta > Lepidoptera > Lasiocampidae > Dendrolimus > Dendrolimus kikuchii. The sequence goes on from JAHHIN020000030.1 coordinate 557,496, forward strand.
TGACAGTAGACAACTCGCAGTGTGAATTCTATGCACGTTTTAAAGGGACTAACATTTTACCTTCTTATCCCTTTTAGAGTTGGGAGGATGTTCGAAACTTTCGTCTCTTTGTGTTTGGAAGATATTCGAAATACAACCTCCATGTTTGTACCATAGGGTTTGATAAGTTGTTGTTTTATTATTTGTTATTGTATTTAAAAAAAAATTGATTCGAAATGTAGAAATGTAAAATAAAAGACGTATTTTCCTCTCTTCACAAAATTTATCAAAATATTAATGATTATAGCTTTGAAAGATATTGTTGATTCCATTTTTTTTAACAGCAACATTTTTAAGTACGTAGTAATTGTGTTCTGTAAACTGTTTAGCTCTGCAAGAAACGATAAAGTATGGTGTAGATTTTTTTTTATTGCAGGAGATCAGCAGACAGGCAGACGGCCCACTTGATGGAAAGCGGTTACCATCGCCTATGGACATTTGCAACAACAAAGTTGCTACAAATGCGCTGCTGCTCTCTTAAGGGAGACTGGAACCTGGTCACTAATGCCGGAACACAACTCAAGGTTGTTATGGCGACATACTTTAGACCAGGGGTGGTAGCCATCCAGTCGGGCAAATGCCCCACCACCTGGCTGTGGGTTGTTTTGTCGCCTCTTACGACAGGCCGCCCGGCCGCAGGAAATTGTATTCTTTCTCCGTTCCTGCACGGATAAATACATTTATAAAGAAAACAAAGCCTCGTTTCAATACTCCTTCCCATATCCCGATAAGCCCTCTGTACTATGCGAGTGTGACTCGATATACACTAGTTATTACTAGTGCTAGTGCAACGTCGCGTTGATATTATTTATTTAATAACGATCATCGCCTTTTCACAATACATTAATAAAAAATACATTTTTAACAGCGAAGAGAGTTTACCTTGCCGCAAAAGTTATATAAGTTCGGTATGTTCCGTGGACTCTGACACTATATTCCGTGATTTATTTAATTAAATCTAAAGTCAAATAAATCGAACAATAGTGGTCAACACTAAAAAAAAAGTAAGGTACATTTAGGACGCTTTGCGATAGTAACTTACAACATAGTACTCTGTGAAACAGGTAAGCGCAAAATCTCATGATTCCATCGCAGGGGTCCGCGCATTGTGGGGATGCGACGGGTCTAACCTCTGCTGGTAAAGTAGGTACCTCTGCATCCCGGAGTTACCTAAGCTTGTTGCACGGTTGAACAATGGGTACGGCTCGGAACCCCCACTGCACGGCGTGCGCGGCGGGGGGACTCAACGCTGCCCATCCCACGTTAGCGAGGTTCTGCCAGCCTCCCTACGTGAAGGGCAAATTCGTCCATCCGAGGACGAAACAACGTACGGGTGCATCGGGAGTACGCGCAATGGACACCTTTAATGCCTAGTACGTCCGTAACAGCACTATTTCAGGCGAACGTAAACCACTCTCCCACCGCTCAGGACTTGTGCCTGCAGGCGATGGCGGAGTGGCAAGCGAACTTGACCGTAATAAGCGAACCTTATTACGTGCCGCCTTGCGGCAATTGGGTGAGCGACCTCGACGACGTGGTAGCGGTGGTGGCCAGAGCCGGATCTGGCACACCGCTTACATGTCTCGAAAGAGGAAAGGGCTATGCGGTGGCGGAGAGCGGGAGTATCGTCGTCATAGGCGTTTACTTTTCGCGCAACCGCCCCCTGGCGGAGTTCTAGCTTCGCTTGGACGCCATCAGGGCTGCCATAGGCAGACTGTCGCCTAAAACGATTTTTGTGATGGGCGACTTTAACGCAAAGCACTGTTCCTGGGGAAATGCGTTCACGGAACCTAGAGCCGGACGGTTGAAGAATGGGCTCTTCAATCCGGCCTGACCATATTGAACCAGGGATCGGTCCAGACCTGCGTGCGCGCGCGGGGTGGATCGGTCATCGACCTGTCATTCGCCACTCATGCGGCCGCCCGCAGAGTTGTCGGATGGAGAGTGCTGGAGGAGGTGGAGTCGCTCTCTGATCATTGGTACATCAGATTTGAGCTTACCCCCTCCTCCGGTCCGAGCCCTGTTCATCGCCCCCCTCTCCTCCCGCGTTGGGCCCTTACCAAGCTCGATCCGGAGCAGGCCGAGGAGTGGACACTCACGGAAAGCTGGGCCTACCCAGCCGACTTCGCGACTGGAGTCGCAGACAGAGCACATGCGCAAGACCCTGACGAGGGTTTGCGACGCGGCGATGCCTCGCGTCTCCAAGCGGCAGCCTCTGTGCAAGCAGGTCCACTGGTGGACCGAGGAGCTGGGCGAGGTGCGAAAGGCAGTTCCCATCATCAGCCACAGACTCAAACGCTGCAGGGCGCGCCGTCCTCCGGACTACGTCGCGGAAAATGGACTCGTGGGCGAGTTTAGGGAGGCCAGAAAGGCCCTTTCGATTGCAATATTGCAAGCGAAAGCCCGGGCTCGGGCAGAGCTCCTCGAGACGCTCGATCGGGACCCTTGGGGGCGTCCGTACCGTGGGGCCCGCAACACGTTGCGGCCTTGCACATCCACGGTCACGGAAACGCTCGAACCCGGTCGGTTATCGACGGGCTCTTCCCGGATCCGGGAAACTTCACTCCCCCCAGTATGGGTCCACCCGTTCCCGACACCCCCACGGACGAGGAGCCTCACTCCATCTCCGAGGGGGAACTAGATATTGCCCTAGACCGGCTCCGGCGCAGGAAGACGGCACCGAGACCCGACGGGGTTCCAGGTCGACTCCTCTTCCTGGCCGCTAAACATCTACGCGGCCAGCTGCGGGAACTGTTCGAAGCCTGTATTCGCGCAGGTCGGTTCCCGTCGCAATGGAAGGAGGGGCGTTTGTGCCTGATTCCCAAGGGAGGTCGGCCTCCCAACGATCCGTCCGCCTTCAGGCCCATAGTGCTGCTGAACGAGGTCGCTGAGGTCTTCGAAAAGATCTTGGCGGAGCGTCTCGTGAAGCATCTCGACGCTGTGGAGCCGGGGCTTTCAGAAACGCAGTTCGGGTTTCGGCGGAGGCGCTCCACGATGAACGCCTTCGAGACACTGCGAACGTTGACGGACGAAGCCGTCCAAGCGAAGGATGTCGTTCTTGCGGTGTCGCTAGACATAGCGAACGCCTTTAACAGCCTCCCTCATGAAACGATCAGGGAGGGGCTCCGCGCGCATGGAGTCCCCTCGTACCTCACAAGACTGTTGGGCGCGTACCTGCAGGATCGACATATCCTTTGGGAGGGCGGTGAGCCCGGCAATCCCGTGTTAGGTCGGCGACGCGTCGCGTGCGGCGTTCCACAGGGGTCGGTCCTCGGGCCGATTCTTTGGAACGTAGGTTATGACTGGATCCTTCGGGTTCCGGTCCTGCCCGGGGTAGGGCTGATCTGCTTTGCGGACGACACCCTACTCACGGCACGCGCTGCGTCATTTGCGGAATCCGTGGACGTCGCCAACGCCGGGTTGGCGATTGTCGTAGATCGAATAGCTACGCTGGGCTTGAGGGTCTCCCCCGCGAAAACGGAGGCCGTCGTGTTCCATAGGAAATTTCGAAATCCCCCCGCGGACTTGACCGTTTCGGTCCAAGGGGTGGCGATTAGAGTAGGGCCCCAAATGAAATATCTGGGGCTAGTTCTCGATGGGAAATGGCTGTTCAAAGCGCACTTTGAGCAGCTAGTTCCCAAACTCGTCAAATTCGCGGGCGCACTCTCGAGGCTGCTTCCCAACGTGGGGGGCCCGGGGGGTGCGACGCGGAAACTTTACTCTGGCATCCTGAGGAGTATGGCGCTGTACGGTGCACCCGTCTGGTCCACTGCACTTCACCGCCACAACAGAACCCTGCTGCACCGGGCGCAGCGGGTTCTGGCCGTGAGGACCATACGGGGGTATCGCAGTGTCGCGGACGGCGGCCACCCTCCTGGTAGGCGATCCGCCCTGGCATCTCTAGGCGAACTACCTGGCAGAGGTGCGTCGCACCCGGCAAGATGCCCTAGCTAGAGGCCTGACCTTCTGTCAGGTCGAAATCGAGGCGATCAGGAAGCGGGAAACCGCCTCCATGATCGCCGTCTGGTCTCAAGAGCTCGACAACCCTGCGGCCTATGGCGGCTACACGGTGGATGCAATCAGGCCACAGCTGACGGAATGGGTCAACCGCACCAGCGGCACCCTGACCTTCAGAACGACGCAGATACTTACCGGACACGGATGTTTCGATAAGTATCTGTATCGCACTGTGGGCTGCTTGCCTTCCCCGGACTGCCGCCAGTGCGGCGCGCCCGACACGGCGCTACACACGCTAGTCGAGTGCGCCGCATGGGCACCGCAGCGTTTCGAACTTGAGACGCACGTAGGTCCGGTCGATTCGCTCTGCGACCTGGTCAAGGCCATGCTGCAGAGCGGCGACAATTGGGGGGCTGCGGTTACTTTTTGCGAGGCAGTAATGTCACTCAAGGAGACCGCAGAACGCGATAGGGAGAGAAGTCCTGCAGCGCGTGCTAATGCGTCTTCTCGAGGTCGCCGGCCTTCAGCTGGCACCCGGAGAGGCAGGTACGCGCATTACTTCCCTCCCTGAGTTAGGTTCCGTTTACCGCGGGGGGCCTTTAGCTTGCTAGGAGAGCAAAGGACCTTCTACCCCCGCACAACGAAGTGGGGTGTGTTCTCCCAGGGCACACTCCAGGCACTTTATTGCGCTGGATCGGCTGGGCGTAACTATGTTCTAAATCTCAACACAAACAAAAGCGCAGGGTCGACAGGGAGGAGGGGGTTTTTAGTGGGTATTGGGGTTGCACGCTCGTGCAGCAACGCTCGGAGTCTTCCACACTATTCTGTGACGTCGATCGCGGACGGAGCACTGTCAAGAGCATACTACTGCTGCAGAGTTATCGCCCCCGACCGACGCGTGTCGTTCCCCTAGCAACGACCCAGTTTGTGCGTAAATCAGTTAAGCATTTTCCCTCAGATCGCAGACGTGATCTTGAGCGTTCGGACGTCCTAAAACAATACGGAGAATGTGTTACGGTTCTGGTGTGGACATTTTTCTGACGCTTCGGTTAGCCGCGGCTGGAGGACGCGTCCCGTAATGTGTGACCACCTTAAAGTTACACTTCTATCAACTTCTATGGAAACTACATTTTTTTAAATTCCACTTTTTATTGTATTTTATATATTTGTAGTACTTGTGTTGTTTTAATTTTTGATAACAGTGATATTGATGAAGATATGATTTAACAGTAAGTCCTTTCTTTGTAGAAATGTTGTATACGGTGGATGGAAACGTTCCATCTGACAAGGAAAGAAATTGCGGATGACTCCGTGGAACAGTTATAGGAACTTTCTACAATTACTGATACTACAGAGAAGTTTACGACAAAACGCTCTGCATATTGCTTAAATAGCACTTGGATAACCCCCGAATAGAAACATTTTGCCTGTTAATAACTTAATCAGAAATGGGTTACTGCAAGAACTGAACATATTAGAACATAAATTTAGGCTGTGCTTTGACATACAGTGGCATGAGATTAAGGGTGATTTGAGTTTAGGGGAAACGTACGCCTCATATATAGCCAATAGACCTGTCATTTGGGTTAGAAAACAACTTTTTAGGGTCCACAAACACGTTTTGAATGAATAATGGGAAAAACAAAAATACATTTCATAAACAAAGTTATGCCACTTTTGTTGATTACAAAGTGTGATTTGTGTTTAGGAATACATGAAGCCGGCTTAAGAAAACCAACTTTAAATAGGAGATGGTTTAGTTGTGGACTGATTTTCAATTTTTTTTTATTTGAAAGAGCATACTCCTGATGAGATCCCATTGTCAACAACTCAGGACCTGATGAATAGATCATAGGGTTATCGAGAGAAACCTATGTTGACACTTATGGAAAGTAGCACAATTAATACAGGCACCTAATGTATTATTTCTAAAGCTATTTATTATTATAAAGCGGTGGTAAATTAGATTAGGCTCCCATAGAGTGCATAATAACCATAAACAAAATTAAAACTAAATAATAAAGTGCTCAAGAGGGTGGTTGGCTAAATAAAACTTTAAACAACACTCATTGACACTTGACATCTTTGGTCTTCCGTCGGCTACTGAAAAGTGGCTGAAACATGGGAATAATAAATATCAAATAAATTAGCATACTTAAAACCGTTAAAACATAGTTTTATTATTGTTATGAGTCGGGAGACTCTAATCAAGATGCCGTTAGAATTACTATAAAGTTTATTAGAACTATACAAACACATATAACACAGGTACAAACATAACCGAACACAACAAGTCCAAATGTAATGCAGAAGGTCGTAATTCAATAAAGTGTGCATAGTCTGTCACTTATTAGATTCCCAATTGTAGTACATACATATACATATCTTTCTTCGCTCGTGGTTATCGCTCGACTCACTGCTCCCTTAATCGGGCCATTGCTTTATACTGCACAGATGCCATATGTCCGCCCAGCTGCATGGACTGAAATTCCTAGAATCAGCTTGTACTTTAAATCCGTAACACCTGACTAATGATCACAATACAACAATAGGCCGTTTGTCAATAAGGAAACAAAAGAAGATGTAATAAATGTGCTTTGTTTCAGATATGCAGGTGGGTTTTGTGTTTGTCGGGATCTGAGTTGTAACATTATGTATACTAGTCGCTAAAACGTCCATTTTATTTTACAAAAACAAAACTGACTAAACTTAAAAGCAAAAATGAAATATTTTCTATAGCAAAAAATTGATCGCGTACTAGCAGAAGGTGATGTCAGGAGCCTTAAGAACAGACGAGCGTGCATGACGAGAGTTTATGAATGTCAAAGAAGCAAGTGAGGTGTGTAAGAATAAGCCTGAATGGCGCTCTGTTGTTCGTGCCTACCCCGCAAGGGAACTGGCGTGAAGTTATGTATGTATTATATTAATACGTGAAGCAAAAACGCTGTACCCCTTTTCACGAAAATTGCGCGGACGGAAGAGTATGGAATTTCATACGCTTATAGTTTGTAAAGAGAAGGAGTGCAGATAGCTTATATTTTTTTAATAATTGTATAAAAAATACATTAAATCAATAAAAAAAAATTACACAGGCATATATACTCTTTTGTTTATTGTTAAAGTCAAATAACAGTGCAGTGCCAGCAGTTGCCTTGGCGAAATCTGTGATTATAGAATACCTAAGTCTATAGTCTTTGATGACAGAACCTTAATAATGTTCAAACATAGAATTTAAATTAATTATGATTGAATTTTTTTTACGTTGTCTCAACCATTTCATGGCTTAACACTATATTCTGTTTATGCAAACACAGCATGCATAATTGATTGTCCACGAACTATGTATAGTCTTAGAGTGGTAATAACAAAATATAAGTAAGTGTGACAAAGCCAAGGGAATTCGAAAAAGTCTTGAGTTGATTCTTAATAGACGGAGTAGAGTTGGCGAATATTTCCACCTTTGTACGTTCAGCATCCCGTACAGGGGAGAATGTTGATCTATATTAGCTCTTACTTGTGGTAAATTAAATGTTTAGCGATTAATTAAGCTACTTCATTTCTGGACATATATAATACTAGCTTCTGCCCGCGACTTCGTCTGCGTGGAATAGTAAAAAAAAGTAAGTTAAAAAAATATTTAAATTGAACACAGTGTTTTCTGGTAGGTTATAAAAAACCTTGAGAGCTTTGCTTAAACGTGTTTGTTTTTCTTTATAATGTTTTCTTTCAATTTGCTCATGGTTCTCCTTACAATATGCAAATTATATTAGAAAACAGATATACAATGCAAAAGTGGATGGATGCAGAAGTCGTGGAAGGCCATGACACACCTTTCATGATCAAATTGATCATGTACTAGCAGAAGATGATGTCAGGAGCCTTAAGAACAGATGAGTGTGCATGACAAGAGTTATGAATGTCAAAGAAGCAAGTGAGGTGTGTAAGAATAAGCCTGAATGGCGCTCTGTTCTTCGTGCCTACCCCGCAAGGGAACTGGCGTGAAGTTATGTATGTATGTATATTAGAAAAAAAATCTTGGCTAGCACTCAAACTGACATTAGAATGTCTTTGCCATTAAGCTACTTTGATTTTATGTCAGCCTACTTTATATTTACTATATGCATTTAATTTCTAGAAATTACTGAAAACAAGCACCAACCAAATAGACACATGGTTTTGATTATAACTTTATAAGTTAGCCATTGAAGAAGTGGAGATGGAATGTAAACAATTTGAAATAAAAATTATGGAAGAAATTAAAAAGGTAAAGGAAGAAGTAAGTGAAAAAGAGAATGAAGAAGACATTAACATCAAAGTAGAGGAAGAAGGCAATACTGAGGAGGAAATTGTAGGAGTAAGAGAGGAGGGAAATGAACAAAAGATTGCCATTAACATCAAAAAAGAGAAAGAAGACAATACCGAGGAGGAAATTGAGAATGTAGGAGTAAGTGAAAAGGACAATGAACAAAAGATTTACATTAATGTTAAAGTAGAGGAAGGAGGCAGTACTGATGAGGAAATTGAAAACGAAAATGTAGGAATAAGAGAAGAGGGCAATGAACAAAAGCTTTACATTGACTTCAAAGTAGAGAAAGGAGGTAAGTTGCCAGTATAGATTAATATTGTTTCATACTTGGTTTTATTTGTTTACACTTATCTGTTGGCAATTGTACATATACATTACTTTTTCTGAGATCTAATGATTTCGATATCCTATGTTTTAAATCAAAATGGCTTAAAAATTTAAATATAACAACAACAACAACAATACACTTTATTGTACACCAACATTACATAGAAAAAGTACACAATATATATATATATAATGACATGCTTAATCTAATTTCATTCATATGAAAACATCCTTCAATATTAATTAAAGATGTAACAATGTGATCTACTGTTATGGATTATTTTATATCATAAATATCTTATTAGCGAAAACTTCTGTGAATATTATATTGGACTTACTCTTAGAAAAATTTCTTACAAGTGATATAAACAAAACAAAGAAATTATATTACATATAAATTTAAATTATGAAAAATAATACATTCTAAAAAGTTTCAACATCTACATTCCACTTGTGACTCATAAAACTCAAAATACTCCTTCAGCAGTTCCGCATAGCGTCCATGGTCGTTATGGTCGCCGTCAAAACGTCACTAATGACATCATAAATTTCGCTCACACAGCTCTCACAACGACACATATCAAGAGATATGATTGAAATGGGCGTTAACCACAGATAATTGATTCTCTCCATTGAGACATTGACAAAGGCACGTTTTTCAAATCAACCAATGACATTTGTGTATTAATGACATCAATGCTCCGTAATGGGTGTGGAGGAACTTACACTTAGTTATGTATGTCTTAAAATGTCATGAGGTTAGATATCTAATCCTAATATTTTGGGGAGTATAAACCTGACCTGAGAACTATACCCGCAGTAGACAACAAAAATTGTTTGCAGTACAGGCCAGTACGAGTATAATGTGCTTCTACAAGCGCCTCTAGCCCGGGCTCTTTGGATATTGAACCATATTTGTGAGTGAGCACACAGTTAGAAATTTTCATGTGTTCCTTAGGGTAATCAGAGAAAGCGCATTGAAGTGTATAACTAACACAATCGGCTGAGACTTCGTCGCTTTAGTTGTGAAGCTGTTATGACATTGTAATTGAATGAAATAAATAAAAATCGAAATGTGTGCTGGGACACAGTAGAAGTGAAACTTCAATGGACAAGTGGAAAAATGAATCGCAACAAAATTTTAACTTGAAGTTTTTACGGGCAGATTGTTAATGTACTTGTCCAATTTGAAAACTTGCCCTTAAAACTTCAAGTTAAAATTTTGTTGCCATTCGTTTTTCCTCTTGTCTGTTGAAGTTTCACTTCTAGTATGTTTCACTTCCTCACAACATCAGCATGTAACAGATACATTCTACATTAGTATAAGTTTAGTATTAAAATTAGAAAAAATTAATATAATAAGTTACTCGTAAGACACATCACCTCAACACAAAAATCAATAAATTAATGTAACACACAAGAACCAAAATAACTAATAAGCGTGTTAAATTCAAAAAATTAAATCTAGAAATTAAGTTGTAAAAAGGGTACGGAACTCGAGTCCATAGAGTTGTTCATAATATTAAAAATTTTACCAAGGGCGACTTTATCGCTCGAAGAGATCTTATTCAGTAAACGCCCTAAACTAAGGAAAATATTAAACACTAGCTTTTTCCCGCGACTTCGTCCGCGTGGTATAGTTAGTCTTAACGTGATGATATATAGCCTATAGCCTTCCTCGCTAAATGGGCTATCTAACACTGAAAGAATTTTTGAAATCAGAGCAGTAGATTACACCCCCCCCCCCCCCCCTACAACGTCACAAATTCACAAACTTTACCTGTTTATAATATTAGTATAGATGATTGTGGTGTTGAGTACAAAATAAATCATTGTTGTATAATAATAGCAAAAATAATTTGAATTGAAATCAACCTTAAGTAAATTATAGGCTGAATTATGAAATCACTAATTATGTATAATCAAGATTTTTTTTTTTTTATAGCATGAGTTCAGCAGACAGGCAGACGACCCACTTGATGGAAAGCAGTTACCATCGCCTATGGACATTTGCAACACCAAAAGTGCTCCAAATGCGCTGCTGCTCTCTTAAGGGAGACTGAAGCCTGGTCACTAATGCCGGAACACAACTCAAGGTTGTTATGGCGGCATACTTTAGACCAGGGGTAGTAGCCATTCAGTCGGGCAAATGCCCTACCACCTGGCTGTGGGTTGTTTTGTTGCTTCTTACGACAGGCCGCCCCAACGCAGGAAATTGTATTCTTTCTCTGTTCCTGCATGGATAAAATGATGCTAACTAAATTTATAAATTCTACACATACATACATAACTTCACGCCAGTTCCCTTACGGGGTAGGCACGAACAACAGAGTGCCATTTAGGCTTATTCTTACACACCTCACTTGCCTCTTTGACATTCATAACTCGTGTCATGCAAGCTCGTATGTTCTTAAGGCTCCTGACATCACCTTCTGCTAGTACACGATCAATTTGATCATGAAAGGTGTGTCGTGGCCTTCCACGACTTCTGCATCCATCCACTTTTGCATTGTATATCTGTTTAGTCATTCTTTAATCATGCATTCTTTCCACATGCCCGAACCACCGGAGCATTCCTTTCTTTACCTTCACCCCGACACTCTCTTTCAGACCAACTCTCTTTCTTACTTCGGTATTAGGAACGCGGTCCGCGAGCGTCACTCCGCAGATTTTGCGCAGTGCTCGCATCTCGACCGCGTTTACTCTACTTTCATGCTCTCTCTTCCATACCCAACTCTCGCATCCATACGTGAGCGTAGGTACCAGCACCGCGTTGTGTATGGCGAGCTGGGCCTTCTGGCTGAGGTTCTTAGCGCCTAGAAGTTTACCTAACGCTCCATTCACACTATTCCCCAAATTCACTCTTCTTTCTATATCAGCGGTGTACCTTCCATCCCTGCTAAAAGCACATCCAAGATATACAAACTCATTCACTTGCTCTAGCATAACATCATCGACCATTATCCTTGCATTCGTTCTGGTTTCTTCTCTTTCAAACAACACCACCTTTGTTTTCTTCGCATTCAAATGTAAGCCTCTCGCCTAGCAGTCATCTTTCATCATTGTGACTAGTGTTTGCAGTTCTGATGGCGATTCGGCTAAAAGCACGGCATCATCCGCATAAAGCAAGGTGCTTACAACTAGATCACTCATCCGCACCCCAACATCCATCAATCTTATTCTCTGGAGACAATCGTCCAGATATAGGATGAACAGCAAAGCCGACAGCACGCAGCCCTGGCGGACGCCAATATTGACGTCAAACCAGGGCGACAGGCTGCCTTCCACTCGCACGCATGCCATACAGTCCTCGTAAGTGGACTGCACAGCACGCATCAATTGGCCATTAATCCCATATCCGGGCAATATGTCCCAGAGGTCCTTCCGCACAACCCTGTCAAATGCTTTCTCTAGATCCACAAAACCGCAGAAGACCTTCCGGCCCATAGCCAGCTGCTTCTCTACGATATTGCGGAGAGAGAAAACTTGATCCATACATCCCCTTCCATTTCTGAAGCCACCTTGTGCATCCCACAGTAATCCATCGGATACAACTCTCATTCTCTTTTCAATAATCTTCGCATACACTTTAGATGCTGTGCTGATCAAACTGATGGCCCTGTAGCTGGCGCACTCCATACGTGACCCCTTGCCTTTATACAAGGGCACGATGACAGCGCGCCTCCAGTCCTTGGGAACCTTTTCCGTCCTCCAGCACAAGTTGCATAAGGACAGGAAAGCGTCCCGGACGCAGGTTCCACCATATTTGATCATCTCAGCAGACACACTATCGATTCCTACTGCCTTTCCATTTTTCAGACTTCTTATCGACCATTCGATCTCTTCCAAAGTGATCTCGGATGCTGACTCCTCGGAGTCGGTCACAGACTCAGTCGTGGTGCCAGCATCCGGGATATTATCATACATTTCTCTAAAATATTCACTCCATCGCGCTAATACCTCTTGTGGGTTAACAAGAACGTCCCCTGCTTTAGATTTTATTCTTTCCATTCTGGAAGCTGACGAACAATCCCGATAAATTCTACTTTTGTTAAATGTCTTACTATTATTTGGTATTCAAGAAAGCTCTTGCTTCTTTGGAATTGACTTAAACCACGAATTTATAAGAGTATATCTTTGGCTGTTTCGCCTGTTTAGATTGTGTAAGAGCTGGTTTCCACTTGTTGGGTGTCAGCGCCTTTATTTGCACTAGTCGGTTGTGTGACCCGATCGAAGCTTGAGGCCGTTGTCCACTCTATCTCACCCGCACTTGCCGTCGAAATAGGGGCGAGTTACAAACCGCCCCACGCACACAGACCTTGAAAATGCCGGGGATGAAAGTAGTCCCTCGGCAGTGGAAGTGGCCTTGCGAGGCCCACGCCTGCCAGGGCGGCGGAGAGCCTGAGTCATGTACCCGTAGCCCTGGCATAAGGCGCAGGACGGAACACCCAGGGGTTTTAGTGGGTACCCCTAACTGGCGAGTGGCAATAGCATGTCACCAGTTTTAACTGAGCATGCTGTGCATGCAACACACATGGCACTAGATAGGACAATATATATAAGTATAGATATAAGGCCCACACTGTACATGCACTTCCTCACAACACCAGCATGTAACAGATACACTCTGCATTAGTATAAGTTTAGTATTAAAACTAGAATAAATTAATATAATAAGTTATTCGTAAGATACACCTCAACACAAAAATCAATAAATTAATGTCACACACAGGAACCAAAATAACCAATAAGCGTGGTAAATTAAAAAAATTAAATCTAGAAAATTAAGTTGTAAAAAAGGGTATGGAACTCGAGTCCGTAGAGTTGTTAATAATAATTTAAAAAAAAACAGCATGCTAGTACCACCCCGACCTGGCGAATCCCACACACGGGTCGCGAATTATCTCCCCAAGCTTCAGTACTTGTCGCAACTTATGGTCCTCAAACGGATTTCTCCCGGTTAAAAAAAAAAGATGTCCATTCTACGCGAAGCCATGTGTGCTCAATCTGCGGCAGAGAGGAACAAGCGACAGGCGGAAGAGGGCGGGAGAGTGGGTTACCGACATCCGACGTTATTTGAACAGCGTCATACTTACTCATAGGGGAACGAGATTCGATGCGATTTTTTACGAACACTCAACATTTACTCTAACTCCCAACATTAGATCTAAAAATGTAACCACTGTAGTTCTGATAATCAAATCACACATATTAATTTTGAGGTACTCACATTATTCTCGCAAACGGACTGTACGGTTTGTACAAGCCAAACCAAACCACGTTGACATGTTGTACGTTGTGCATTTGCAGTGCACAAGTGCCGAAAGTGATTGTCATGTTAATACTGTCACGTGTGAGCGGGGGGGTACGTACTTGGGATTGGAAGGAAACGCCTTTATTGACTTACACAGCCACACGTAATACCTCTCCGCAGGGTTGCCCTATACGCACGACTAACGATGTGACTAACTGTCCCGACGATAAGGTGTCCCACCTACAACATCGTCGCCGATACTGCGCAGACCACCCCCTGCTACTGCAGTGCTCACCTCCGATATTAACGCGTGTAGCTCACCTCTGGTTCGTCCCTCGAACTATGCTACACTCCTCCTTCACTTAACTGTCCACTAGACTTGTCACAAAATTCACCACTTAATTCGTCACTGTCATCTATTAAACTTCTCTTCCAACTCTTCCGTATTGCACTTGTCATTTCGCTGTCTTGAATTGAACTCAACTCTAAACTGCCCCGTAGGCGCGCCTTACGCTACTTATATACTCGGAAGAATCTTCTGGAACCCATAATTTCGTTATTCTTTTATTTACTATCTGTCCCTTTCTAAACATCTATCTATCTCTGTCTTTTCCTTTCCGAGCCTTCTATTCGAGAACTTTCGTTTATACATCTTTCGCGGCGGTGCGTACTCGTCCCCGCGATTGAGGTTTGGGGTAATTTAAAAGTCGATTATTAGAATTTAAATTTATTACCCCAAAAGCGACAACCTTACTCACGCACGGGTCGGCTCGCAGTGGCCGCCCGCCTTTCATACTTCTCGCACGATGCATTCTGCTTACCTAGCATTCTGCCTTACACGCTTATATGTTCCCTACACTACATCCCCCAAATTTTCCCAAAATTTTACAATACACAATACAATTATTTGTTACAACACATTAAAACATTAGCAATAAAATTCAATGATACACATAGATAGAAAAAAAATTGATTACATATGTTTCTAACTGTTACAATAATAATATTTTACAAGAATGTATTTACCAATAATTACAATACCTATGCATTCTTGATCAAGGTACACCTTTGATATATTCCGCCGTATGCAGTTCGGTGTAATAAGTTATTTGATACTCAGAAAAACAAGTTGTTTACTTATAAAATCAAAGTTCATTTGTTGAAATGTAAACGTAGGGATTTAGTTCTATGTAAAGCTGGTTACATACTATAAATTAAAAGTAACACGGGGCTTAACTATGCGACCGCTCCTAGTTTTCTTAATATTAATATTCTTATCACTAGTATTTCTTAATAGACTATCGGTACTAGGTATAATGCTAGAATGTTTGTTGGGAGCTGAATCATGTTTATGTTCAAATTTAGCCTTTGCAAAATTATTCTCATTTTGTTCATTAATTAAATATGCTGGTTTTAATCTATCTATTGAGATATTAAGCTTCCTGTTAGGTAATTGCAAGATAAATGTTTTTGTATTTCGCTCTAAAACAGGGTAAGGTCCTTCATATATGGGTGTCAATGGCTTACGAATAGCATCGTTACGGATAAAAACATGTTTACATTTATTAGAACTGTAGCGGGTCTCCGACAGGGAACTGTAGCGGGTCTCCGACAGGGCTTTCGGTGGAAGCCTGTAGGAGGTGCTGGCGGGATATGCCGGTGGAAATAATACACCGGTCACTCTTACGGTTCACGTCGTTTATTTGAACGCTACTGAGTTGTATTTACAATCAAATAACCATTGGCTATATTAAAGCCGTAATCGGTACACTCGTACGTTAACTAAGTTGTATAGACTCTAACCCGCTGACTACTACTTTTAATACACTCCAGCTAATACTCTAACAGACACAGTAACCCGCTCTCTAGTTACTGATTATACACACTCTGGTAATACACTATTAGACACAGTAACCCGCTCTCTAGTTACTGATTATACACACACTTAATACACACTGACTTGTCTTGGCGGATCACTCACTACTTATACGAACGAATTCATTAAAAAAACTAACATTTTGCGGCAGCTTCCCACGATTTCTCCGGCCTGGACCCAACCCTTCTGGGAAGATGCGACCCCTGTCCATAAACTAATAAATTGTTTCCTCACTAAATTAAAACAAAGCATGCAGTTAAATTACACAACTATTTTCTAAAATATGTACAATGGCAATGGCAGATGTCAGGATCATCTTTCTTTAACTCAAATGGCCTTACAAAGGATGTTATTTTAAACTATTACCGAAATTCTCGAAAA
Organism: Dendrolimus kikuchii; assembly: GCA_019925095.2. NCBI lineage: Eukaryota > Metazoa > Arthropoda > Insecta > Lepidoptera > Lasiocampidae > Dendrolimus > Dendrolimus kikuchii. Next base: position 573,636 of record JAHHIN020000030.1, read on the forward strand.
TATAAAACAATGGAGGACATTACGGGGGACGTCATAAATTATTCCATATCCCAGCATCTGCATTGCCTTCATGGGAAACAACTTTCTAAAAACTATCTACAAACTATTTTGGCATCGTTAACAGTCTCCCCCCCAGTGCCTGCTCCGTCAGGCACTCCAAACTCGGGTACGATGCCACTACTGCAGATACCAGGACGACGATACGCGAAGTGATTCCTCTTATGACTCCGCCGGTTATTTGGACGTCGACAATTCTTGTTCTTCCATGGGGTCCTATATACATCTTTGCAAGGCCTCCGCCTATTCTGCGAGGCTTAAGGGTTGAAAGACATTCTTTCAACCAGCGGTCCCAAATGTGGTCTGCCATTCGCTGAACTGCATTCCACTTCATTTTTCCGATGGGACAGATCCAATCGTATCTTTTAGTTAGCCACTTTGTTTCAGGCTCGCATGGGAATGCAGGTACTGCGATCCATTTCCAAACATCGTTGAAGCTCTCCAATGTGCTTCTTGCGACGTATTCTTGCCCAAGCGAATATCGCTTCGTTTCAAAATATTCATTCCAGTTATTTCCTGCTCGCCATAATTCTTGAATGAAATTATTACTTTTGTTCAAGACCGGAACGAAGAGTCCCATTAGAACAATAGTTAAATTTACTGCACTCATCATTTCTTTCTTTGCTGGACCCTGCTTAAATATATCCCTTTTATTGCTAGCCCACTGTCTGAGGTCTAAGGTGGTGGCTACCGTACGCACAGTGTTTATGGCTTCTATTGTTTTCGATGCCTTTGTATCTGGAGGACTCCATAAATAGCTATCCAAGCGGTCGTTGCATGTAATTGCACATGACGTTTGCGGATATCCTTTTTGTTGTTTTTTAATTTGTAGAAACATTACTTTGATGTATGTCACTACATTCACGTTTCCTTCACCAAATCGTAGCATTACTCCAAATAACGAATGAAGTAAGTCTGGACCGGTTAGTAAGGCATCGTTTAATCTCCTTCCTTGAAATTTGATAGCAGCATCAAACACGATGCGATTTTTTTTCGTTATAGGGTATATGACCTCAGATTGAGATAAGTAAACAGGGCGACTCGGCGTCGTTTCGGCTACCGCTATTTCAGCATACGCATCAATCGACCCGTGATCAATTTGTTCATCATATTCTCTATTCAATTCTTCGTTTGATTCGGCATATATTCGTCGACAGTGGTTAACGGCGTTGAGTGAAGCTGAGTTTCCAGTATAACGGCCGTGCAACACCCACCCGAGGCTGGTGAGTGAAGCAACGGGTTCATTTTGCTTTCCCTTTAGTATCTTTCTGGAAACTATCAACTCCCAGTTATCTTGACCAATCAGCAGCGCTGGCCTTTCTGGTTGGTAAATGAGTTCATTTAAATGCTTGCATTTCACGATGAAATCCTTTTCGATGCACTGAGACGATAACTGCAACGCTTCAACTGTTCTCACATTTTTTAAACCACGCTTGTCGTTTCGATGCACACCTTTTATTTTCAAATTCATCTTTTGCGACTCTTTTCGCTCGACAATCTTTTCACCAACTGTTTCCAATAAGAGCGTCTCGGATTTCCCCGTTACTCCTATTCGATTTGCCACCTCAGAATCCAATAGTGTCACAGTTGACCCTTCATCTAGTAGGGCCAAGACACGAGCGGTTCCTTTGGGGCCGTAGATATCGACGGGGATAATTTTCAGAAACGCTTTCTCTGCTCCAGTCGACATATAAACAGCTTTCGTTACTGTTCCTGGTTCGCATTCTTGTGCGTGTTCTTGAGATGTAGACGTACGTACCTCGCGTTGTGCTGGCACTTGTGGACGATGTGTCGACTCGGCGTGCAACATGACGTGATGGGGTCGCCTACATTTCTTGCAACCCTGCCCTCTGCACGTTGATATCCCGTGAGAGCGACGTAGACACTTGAAACACAGCTTATTCTGTCTTATAATTTCCCATCTGACGTCTACAGTCGCCTCTGTGAACCGTTTGCATTCGGTGATCCAATGCTCTCCATTGCAAATAACACAAGATTTCTTTAAAACATTTTTTGTTTCTTCACGGACGGTGTGTACTGGGTAGCGTGAAGGCCCGACTCTTTTTTTAATAATTTCAGGAAGTAGAAACTTTCCACACAAATCCGCTTCAATGTTCAAAAAATTCTTCAGTTTCAGCAATTCGGGTTCATCACCGCTACGGGCGTTATAATCATACCATCTGTATTTTAAAATAGGGCTCAACTTTTCTATTATACATCTGCTCATTTCCGGCGAATGCAGGTACTGTTGTTTGTTCAACGCTTGTATTGTAGCTACGGCGTTGTTAATACGACAGGCAAAAATCCCTATATCTCTTGGAGCGTCACCAAGTCGTGGCAACTCCTTTATTTTTTCAATTTCGGCGAATGCTAATTGCTCCGGTTTCCCAAACCTCCTTTCCAAAGCATTCATAACTTCACTCGTGTCGGATGCTACGAATAATAAACTCCGTACTGATTCTTTTGCGGACCCCTTGAGTGACCTTCGTAGGCGAGCCATATTTTCAACTTCACTGAAGTAACTTTGACTTTCTTCATACGTCCTCTTGAAGGGCAACCACTCTTCATAAGCTCCATTGAAGTCTGGCAAGTCCCAGACTTTCTGCGGCGCAAACGAGCTGGTCGGTTGTATCGATTTCGTTGCGTTGAGAATAGCATCGGCTAGCTCTTTTATGTCACTCTTTTGAGGCACTTCAGTTTGTTTTGGTTGATCGACACAGGTGGCGCTATGTTCTAACCATTGCTCAACGTGCGTTGATCTAATCGGTTCGCTTCTGATAAATTCATTTTCCAATTCACATTCCGATTCGCACTGACTAAGTTCCAATTGGATTCTTGTAATTGCAGCTTTGGCTTGTGCAATTTCCAATTTCTGTTTTTCCAATTGCAAACGAGCTTCTAATTCGGCCCTCCTCGTCGATTTCGTTGATCGTGGAGGTGCGGTTTGTACGAGAGGGATCGAAGAGACGAACGGGGGATTCTCAAGAGGTCCTCCAATGTTCTTCGAATTCGTACATTTCTGTGACGCTGCGGCGTCCGTCAGCTAGGCTACGTGTAAGGCGTTCAATGCTGATGAGGCTGGCAACTCTTGTACATGGGCGGCGTTGACAGCGTTGGCAACGGCGGCGGCTGCTGCGGTGACGGCACGTGTTCTTCTGGTTGTACCTCGGTAAACAGTACCAGAGGTCTCTGTCGAAGTACCCACGGTCGTATTTCCTCTCAACGCTGCGACGTGTGCCCTTGACAAGGTCGGTACGTTCGTTGTCCTGCCATCAGCATACATCTCAGTCGATTCTTCACAAAGCGACGATTTTGAACCAATCGGTGACCTGGTGAGTGGCATGGTTTCTTCCCAATCCGGCTGCTCGAAGGACCAATATAAAGAACTGTAGCGGGTCTCTGACAGGGCTTTCGGTGGAAGCCTGTAGGAGGCGCTGGCGGGATATGCCGGTGGAAATAATACACCAGTCACTCTTACGGTTCACGTCGTTTATTTGAACGCTACTGAGTTGTATTTACAATAAAATAACCATTGGCTATATTAAAGCCGTAATCGGTATATTCGTACGTTAACTAAGTTGTATAGACTCTAACCCGCTGACTACTACTTTTAATACACTCCAAATAATACTCTAACACCCTGACTAACACTTAATACAGTAACCCGCTCTCTAGTTACCGATTATACACACTCTGGTAATACACTGACTTGTCTTGGCGGATCACTCACTACTTATACGAACAAATACATTAAAAAAAACTAACATTTTGCGGCAGCTTCCCAGGATTTCTCCGGCGTGGACCCAACCCTTCTGGGAACATGCGACCCCTGTCCAAAAACGAATAAATTGTTGCCTCACTAAATTAAAACAAAGCATGCAGTTAAATTATACAACTATTTTCTAAAATATGTACAATGGCAATGGCAGATGTCAGGATCATCTTTCTTTGACTCAAATGGTCTTACAAAGGATGTTATTTTAAACTATTACCGAAATTCTCGAAAATATAAAACAATGGAGGACATTACGGGGGACGTCATAAATTATTCCATATCCCAGCATCTGCATTGCCTTCATGGGAAAGAACTTTCTAAAAACTATCTACAAACTTTTGAGACAGTGCTAATTCTGAGAAATCAATTGCACTTGGGCAGTGTATGGTTTCAATTCGCGATAACGCGTCCGCCGCTGCATTCCTTACGCCTTGTATGTACCTAATATCTGTTGTAAATTCACTAACAAATAATAATTGTCTAGTCCGTCTCGGTGTTTCACAATTACTTTCTAACTTATTAAATGCATATATTAAAGGTTTGTGATCTGTAAATATGGTTAACTCATTTCCTTCGAAAAGATAGCGGAAATGTTTAATGGCCATATAAATTCCTAATAACTCTCTATCATATGTGGAGTACTTTTGTTGAGCTTTGGTAAACTTCTTAGAAAAGTATCCCAAGGGTTGCCATAAACCGTTAACTTGCTGTTGCAATACCGCTCCTGCGCATGTATTTGATGCGTCAGTCATAAGTGCTAAAGGTACTTGTGCTACAGGATGCGCTAACGAGACAGAGTTTTTCAAACTGTCTTTACACGTTTGAAATGCTTGTATTGCGTCATCGTTCCACTGAATAATAGTTTTATCTTTGCGTTTAGAACCTTTTAAAAATTCGTTTAATTTTGCCTGATGTGTGGCAGCGTTGGGTATACTTGCTCTATAGAAATTCATCATGCCTAAAAATCGTCTTAGTGCTTCTATGGTTTTTGGTAACGGGTATTCTATAATTGCCCTAATTTTACTGTTAAGAGGACGAATTCCATAAGTAGACACTTCGTATCCCAAAAATTCAATGTTAGGTTTACAAAACTCACTTTTAGCGATATTTATTGAAATACCATACTTTCTAAATCTGTCAAAAACTTGACGTAAATAAATTTTGTTTTGTTCTATACTGTCACTAGCAATGATAACGTCATCGACAAAGTTGAATAGGAAATCTAGGCCTTGTAACACATTATGGTTCATAAAACGTTGGAATGTTTGACTAGCGTTTCGAAGACCGAAGGTCATACGCGGGAATTCAAACAGACCAAAAGGTGTTATAATAGCGGTTTTTTCAATGTCCTCCTTAGCAACTTTGATATAATGATAAGACTTATTTATATCTAATTTAGAAAAGACTTTCTTACCTGCCAATATGTAGGTGAAGTCCTGTAGACGAGGAACAGGGTAACGATCGGGCTTTGTGATGGCGTTGAGCCTCCGGTAGTCTCCGCACGGCCGGATGTCTCCATTTTTCTTCGCGACCACATGTAACGGGCTGGACCACTCGCTTTTGGATGGTCTGCAGATGCCCATCTCCTGCATCATCCTAAATTCTTCCTTTACCTTGTGATACCTATGAGGAGGAAGAGGTCTAGCACGTGCGTGTACAGGTGGACCTGTAGTTTCGATATGGTGGTAAATAGTACTACTGCTATCGGTATCTGAGTCATCGTTATGAAATGGAATAGGCTTGGTTATGTCTGCGTACTCAGATAACATTTCGTATAAGGGATGATTGTTGCCCACTGTATTTACTGACGGTTCCCTATGCATGATTAAACTGCCAAGTGTTAATAACTTTGTTTGCTGATCAATTAATTTTTGTGCACTTAAATCTACTAATAATCTATAATGACGTAAAAAATCTGCGCCTAGAATAGGCTGTTTTACATTTGCTATAATAAATTTCCATTGAAAATGTTTTCTTAGCCTAAGATTTAATACTAAATGTTTAGTGCCGTATGTATGAATTTCAGTCCCATTTGCTGCAAATAACTTATAATCTGTAGGTTGACTTACATAGTTATAACGCTTTTTCACGGGTATAACCGATACGTTGGCGCCGGTGTCTACCAAAAAACGCATGCCGGAGTTGACATCCGTAACACACAGGCGGTGGCTTGACGTATCGATGCAGTTATCCGCCGCTGTCTGCACCGATCCTAGTTTTCCGCATTAGGAGATTCCGGACCTCGGGGTTCCATATTCGCCGATCCATTGTTCCAGTTGCATGGTTTAATGCATTTCTTAGCTCGGTTTCGGAAGCGAAAATGGTAGAAGCATAACCAGTCTGCACTCGAAGGGTTGCGCCGTTGCGCTGACGTTTCACGTTGCCGGTTCCTAGAATTGCTCCGCTCTCTTTGATAGCGAGAATATCGGTTTGGCGTTCTTCTTCTGCTTAACTCGTCGACCCTCTGGTTGAGTTTAGCAATTTCGGCTATCACTCGGTCACTACTGGAAGTGGTTCCTGCTGTTTCTGTTACCTGGTGAATGTTGTCCCTACTTCCCGACGTTTCCATGACGCTGTCTGCTAATTTTGCCAATTTATCCAGATGCGATACTTCGCTGATCGTTAAGACTGCTCGTACTGCTGGTGGAAGGTGTCCAGTCCACATAATACGCAGAGTTTGTTCCGGGAATTTGTCCTGTGCTAAGTCTTTCATTTTTCGCAACAGTTGTGAAGGTTTTTGATTGCCAAGGTCAATTTCACTGAGTAGTTTCTGAACTTTCCGTATTTCTGATTCTTCATATACAGTCAATAATCTTTCTTTAAGTGATGCATATGGTTTTTCTTGTGGCGGTTGAAGAAGTAGATCTGTTACCTGCTGTATGCTTTCCTTGTTCAATTTAGTTACGACCATATTGTATTTGTTCCCTTCACTTAACTTTTGGTTGGCCACTATAGCGTCGAATTGTACAAACCATAAACGTGGTTGATCAGTCCAGAAGTCAGGAATTCGCGAAGATACAGTAATCTGAGCTAAATTGCTGTATTCAGCTATTTCCTGTTTGGTGCTGGCCGTTGCTGGCACTTGCGTCGTTGGCGGTTGTTCCCAGCTCATTTTCTATTACGTAATAATATCACTGTAGATGTTCACAAAAAGAAAATGTTCACTTTTTACGCGTATTTTTTTTCGGGGGTCACCAATTTCGCGGCGGTGCGTACTCGTCCCCGCGATTGAGGTTTGGGGTAATTTAAAAGTCGATTATTAGAATTTAAATTTATTACCCCAAAAGCGACAACCTTACTCACGCACGGGTCGGCTCGCAGTGGCCGCCCGCCTTTTATACTTCTCGCACGATGCATTCTGCTTACCTAGCATTCTGCCTTACACGCTTATATGTTTCCTACACATCTATCCCTTTCCAACATCTATCTATCTCTGTCTTTTCCTTCCCGAACTTTCTATTCTAGAACTTTCGTTCATCGTCTATCCCTTTCTAAAATATATCCGTCCTTGTCTTTTCCTTCCAGAATTTATTAGCTTCTACTAAAAGTTCGCAAACTTTCTAGATGGTTCCACCATCATTCGCCACAATACGTTTTAGTATATTGTTGCGTATTTATATATAAAATACTCTGTCGGAACAGTATTGGCTTGTACACACACAAACTGATCTCGTGAAATGAAAGATTTTTATTAGGATAACAAAACAAGTGTAAGCAAATAAAGACGCAATTAAAACTGTGTTAACATAAAAAAAACTTCTCAGATTCAGATCAAGAGGAGAGTCTAGACAACGCTGACGTTGAGTCAGGACCATCTTCGGTCCATGGTATGCTTCTGAAGAAGATACTGGAAAGAGACGTTCGAATTATTTCTGAGAAGACTGGTATAGGTAAAAGTTCTCATTTATCTCGAATGAAACTGTTTTATCGACGCCGATGTAATAGAAGAAGTTATTATAGAAAACAGACAAAATAATCCACAGCCGAGTGCTAGGGTATTTATCCGTCTGGATGGCTACCACCCCTGGTCTAGAGTATGCCGCCATAACAACCTTAAGTTGTGTTCGGGCATTAGTAGTCAGGTTCCAGTTTTCCTTAAGAGAACAGCAGCGCTTTGGTAGCACCTTTGGTGTTTCAAATTTCCATAGACAATAACCGCTTTCTTTTAGATGGGCCATGTCAGCCTGTCTCCTGTACTCCAACTATAAAAAGAGCGGTTTTATCAGAAAATAAATCACGTATGCAAGAATTAATTATATAAATTAGTGGCAAAAGTTCCTCAATATGGGAGCTTTGTGTTTATTGATTATATCTTATACTATACAACTCTTTTGTAAGACTCCTCAAATGTCCTCCTATGAGGTGCAGTAATCATAAATATTCATAACCAACTCTTCCTTTTTCGACATGCCTCATTTCAAGAGGATATGCAGAGTATAAAATTGTTCTTTTGTTATCCACAATTATAGGTAATGCAAGCTTTTATAAGTGGTCTTAAACTTTTGCCCAGCAGTGTATATTAGTTTCATATGAATAAAATATATTAGATGATTCACGGTATGACAGAGGACTGTAAGCCAGAACCAAAAGACATATTGTAGTGACCCTAATTATTTTGGAAAGAAAGTCGGTTAAAGTAACGTTGACACAAAATTGAATTAGTTATTTGCTTTCAGGCGCATCGACGAGAAAACGCACGTCAAATGAAGTACCGCATAAAGCGAAGCGAATTAAGATCGACGAAACAACTGCGGGCAAGAATTGTTTAACCAATGCTGCTGTGAAAAACTTGTCAAATAAAAATATCAAAGCCTCAGATATAAACTGTTCTAAAAATGTACCTGTGGAGTCGAAGGAGGAACAAAGCAAGCAGAAACAAATATTAAACTCACCAATTAATAGCCATCAAGTAAATAACATTTCCCCAAAAGTTAATATCGTACCAATACATAAGATTCAAGCCAAACATGCAATTGAACAAGTCGATAAAACACTTACTTCTAATATTTGTTATAATAATGCTGAGAATGAAATTTTCAAGCAGTACCTTCTGAAAAGTTATGAAGAAGCTGTTGGCGCAAGTGCTTTAATAGAGGGAAGTGATGAAGGAAATAAATCAAATATTTCTAATGAGAAGGGAACTAAAAAATACTTTTCGTGTCATATATGTCAGTACAAATGTGCTAGAAGGAATAACCTAAATGCACACATTCGCAAGCACACTGGGGAGAAGCCATACAAATGTGACTTTTGTGATCACAGATGTTCACGGAAAGATATTTTAAGAACCACATAAAGCATAACCACACGAAGGAGAAGAACTTCTCATGCCATATGTGTCAGTACAAATGTGTTAAAAAGTACAGCTTAAATGTACACCTTCGTACACACACCATCGAGAAACCGTACACATGTGATTTTTGTGATTACCGATGTGCACAAAAAGCTCATCTGAAATGCCATGTGAAGCATAAACACACAAAGGAGAAGAACTTCTCCTGTCATATATGTTAGTACAAATGCGTTCGAAAGGACAGCTTGAACGAACACCTCCGTACACACACCAAGAAGGAGCAGTACGTGTGTGATCTTTGCGATTATAAATGCGCACGAAAGCGTAATTTACAAGAGCACATAAGGAATAAACACAAGCACGAGAAGAATTACTCGTGCCATATATGTCGATTTAAATGTGTAACAAAAGAAAACTTGAATACCCACCTTCGTACACATACTGGGGAGAAACCATACAAATGTGATTTATGTGATTATAAATGCATACGAAAGAGTCAATTAAATAGTCATATAATGTACCAACACACAAAGGAGAAGAACTTCTCGTGTCATCTATGTCAGTACAAATGTTTTAGAAATTATGATTTAAATGTGCACCTTCGTAAGCACACTGGCGAAAAGCCATACAAATGTGATTTATGCGAGCATAGATGTGCACAACGAAGTAACTTAACTATGCACATTAAGAACAACCACGCAAAGGAAGATGATATCAACTCACATCTTTCATATCTTGCCAATGTGTCACAGAAAGCGCCTTAAGTACTCGTATGTAACTTCGCAAATTGACGCTTTCTCCCCAAGGTCTTTGGGGACACAGAGCTGAAGCTAGGACGAGATGAGATCATTTATGACTGCTTTACAATGAGTTGGAATTGTCGAAGCTTCATCTATATGTTGGCAATTAATTTCCAAGCTTTGCTATGGTAGAGATTTAGCGCCAACATGGTATGTGAGAACCTCAACATGAAGGAAAAAAGGAGCTCCAACATTTACAATCCGCTGAATAAGCAACATAAAGGGGTTCAATTACCGAACCTACCTCTGAAGCAAGCACTAGTGCCACATATAAAGCTGGAAGCAATACATAGAGCTCTTCGCCATATGAGGAATGTTTTTGAGGAGGTTATTGGAGCCGATGGAGTCCCCGTCGAAGCCAAGAAGGCGATGAATTATAGTACTCCATTGAAACTGCTTACTCTTTTCTGGAAATATCTGTAGCCAGTGGAGATTGAGTGCGAAACTCCAAAACTTAATGACCTTTTAAAAGAGAACTATATTCAGCAGTCTCATGTGTTTGAGAGGTCTTAATCTCAAGTGCCTTTCGTGGTTTGTTTGCGTCCGATCAGCCGGAGGAGTCAATAAAATCTATAACGATAAATAAAATTGAATCGTCTGTTTGTAATGTCAAAATAAAAATGTGACAATATCAGAAATGAAAGGTATAATTTGGACCGGGAGATTCCGAAAATTCAATTTTGAGAATTTTTGTCTGTCTGGATATTCTGGCTAATTTGTGAAACGGCTAGACCGATTTTAACGGGACTTTCACTGACAGACAGCTAATGTTATAAGCAGTAACTTGGCAACTTTTCTTAGTGTGCCCCGAAAAATAATAACGCGGAAGAAGTCGCGGGCACACCTAATTTTATATAAAATTTCATTATATCTCAAAAAGACTTCAAAACTTCAATAACGGTCTATATAACACAAAAATAAATGGAACATTCAATAAAAAAATATACTTAAATATTTAAAAAACATACAAAGAAGTTGTAAGACCAAAACGAACGACATTTGAGACCTGAGACCCTCCGGCAACGAGTTATGTAAAGACTTCGCGCCGTAGAAGATACTTCCATGCGCTGCTGGAAATGAAATGGAATTGTGGGCCGCAATTTACGAACTGAGGATCGCACTCAGTATTTGGCTGTGCCGAAACACAGGACCGATTTTCAGTGCCCACCTCCTAAATCACAAATGTCATGCGACCCACGGTAAAAACAAGAAAAATTAAAATTATAGTGACTACATGGAACACGTAGCGATGCGAAAAATAACGTTCTATAAGTAACTGTTGTTTTATTAAATCTTTTCAAAGTACTCTCCACCAGCCTCTATACAAAGTTTCATTCGTCTGAACTGTCTGAACCAGTTTTCGAAACATTTTTTCCAGTCCGCCGCAGACACCTCGTTCGTTGGACCTTCCTCGAACGCTGGCATCGACGACGCGATACGTAACTCATCTACTGTCGGATTAAATTTTTTACTGCTAGCACTTTTTTTTCCGTAACAGCCGTCAAAAGACGACCACTTCTTTCTTCTTCCCCCAAAGTTAGTAGACCGCGCTTGAATTCGTTGTACCAACGATACACAGTCGCTTTAGAAGGGCCTTCATCCATGAATGCCATTTGAAGTCTATCATACGATCCGTCCGGTTTCAGGAGACACTTGAAATCGTAAATAATCATGGCGCGAAAATGTTCCCGGCGCAGATGCATTTTTCAATGAGACACTATAATTTAAATTAGCTCGCAAACAATGTGGGAGGAAAATTGGAACGTAGGTACCTATTTTTAGTTTTAAATAGTCATATTTTCGTAATCGATTATAACTGGCCAGTTTCTCATAGATGAAAACTTTTTTCGCAATAATTTCTGAGTGACCTGATACGTGAAAAAAATAATAACAATAAAAAACAGAAAATAGTGATACTAAATAAAAAAAAAAGTGAAGATGAGTACCTAAAAATAAAACGCTTTATTGAGTATAGATGTTACATGTTGTTAAGCTGTATGGATTTTGTTCCTATTCTTATTGTGGCGTTACTGAAAAACGATATATGTGGTGCCAGTTGCCGCATCACTCTACGTTTCAGGATGCCCTAGCTAGAGGCCTGACTTTCTGTCAGGTCGAAATCGAGGCGATCAGGAAGCGGGAACCCGCCTCCATGATCGCCGTCTGGTCTCAAGAGCTCGACAACCCTGCGGCCTATGGCGGCTACACGGTGGATGCAATCAGACCACAGCTGACGGAATGGGTCAACCGCACCAGCGGCACCCTGACCTTCAGAACGACGCAGATACTTACCGGACACGGATGTTTCGATAAGTATCTGTATCGCACTGTGGGCTGCTTGCCTTCCCCGGACTGCCGCCAGTGCGGCGTGCCCGACACGGCGCTACACACGCTAGTCAAGTGCGCCACATGGGCATCGCAGCGTTTCGAACTTGAGACGCACGTAGGTCCAGTCGACTCGCTCGGTGACTTGGTCAAGGCCATGCTGCAGAGCAGCGACAACTGGGAGGCTGCGGTTACTTTTTGTGAGACAGTAATGTCACTCAAGGAGGCCGCAGAACGCGACAGGGAGAGAAGTCCGGCAGCGCGTGCTAATGCGTCTTCTCGAGGTCGCCGGCCTTCAGCTGGCACCCGGAGAGGCAGGTATGCGCACTACTTCCCTCCCTGAGTTAGGTTCCGTTTACCGCGGGGGGCCTTTAGCTTGCTAGGAGAACAAAGGACCCTCTACCCCTGCACCACGAAGTGAAAATGCTTAACCGATTCACGCACAAACTGGGTCGTTGCTAGGGGGACGACACGCGTCGGTCGGGGGCGATAACTCTCAATAGTATGCCCAGGGCACACTCCAGGCACTTTATTGAGCTGGATCGGCTGGGCGTAACTAGTGTTCCTACATTCACTCTTAACTATAATTTTACTACTAATACATGTTTTCATCTGTTATATATCTATGTTTATATTATATTTATGTTTATTACTATTTATTATTACTGATTTATGGCTATCTACTATTAGGTTACATGGTATTATAATCTATTTCTTTAAAAGCTAATACTACATATACTATATTATATGTCTAAAGCTTTACTGGTTGCGCCATTCCTTTTGACTGCCTTTCTTACTATTTTTATTGCATAAGCCATGAAGCCCTCTAGCAAATTCTTACTTAGAAGCTCCTTAACGTTACTCCTGGTTATTTCGGTCCGCAGGGTGCTCTCCGTGTTGTAGCGTTGCTTGGCGAAGAGGGGGCATTCGAAGATTATGTGTAAGGGGGTCTCTGGTACTCCAGGTTCACAGACACACGATGGGTCATCCTTTAACTTGAAGCGATTCAAGTATTCGGAGAACCCACCGTGGCCTGTGAATATCTGGGTCGTCAGGCTCGTAGTGTCGACTCTCCTGATGATCTTGAGGGCGCACTCTGAATTCGGGAAGAAGAACTTAGTCACGGATGCAGTTGGCTCATCCCTGAAGCGCCGGTTCCATTCGTCAAGGGTCCCCATACGGATCATCCTCTTGACGTATGAAACCGGACACCTGTCATAATGAGGCTTTGTCTTCAGGGTACGGGCAGCGGCTTTCGCCAGAGCATCCGCTCTATCGTTCTCCCTCACCTCAGCGTGCGCCTTGACCCAGAACAGAGATACCCCCTTTCCTATTGCCATACTCTTAATCAGGTTCCGCCTAGCTGTGACAGCAAGATGGTGTGTGCTACTCCAATTTGTGATGGATTGTAGAGCCGACCGCGAATCACTATAGACGCCAAAGCTGTCTTCTGGGCTTGCTAGGATCTCCTCCGTAGCTTTACATGTGGCCAGGAGTTCCGCCTGGTAGACCGTGCAGTAGGACGGGAGTTTCAATTTCCGGTTGGTGGTTTCGACATCATTGTTCCAAAGGGACAATGATGCGCCCACTTTCCCTTCAATTTTGCTCCCGTCCGTGAAAATACGTACCGCTTGCGTGCAGTGGTCATTGACCTCGGTTTGGTCTACCAGACATATGAACCCCAGGTCCACATGTTTTGCTGGGTGGGGCGTGTGCGCAAAAGCAACCCTCCTCTCAACCTCCCTGTCCGCTAGCATTGGCAGGACTACTCCTCTCTTCGCCTCATACAGGGCTTTAGCCTCCTGTATGCGGAGGTCCAGAGGGAGCATTCCTGCCAGCACCATCGCTGCGTTCAGGGAGACTGTTCGGTAGGCCCTGCACAGCTTCTGGGCAAAGCCCCGCTGTACAACGCCTAGTTGCTTCTGCACACCTAGCTTGGCCGTGGCCGGAGCCCAGGCACTCGCTGCGTACATGATTATCGGCTCTACGACGGCTGTGTATATTGTCCGGATGACTTCCGGGTGAAGACCCCAGCTGACTGGCAGCTCGTGACAGCTGTTTATAGACGTTCATCGCCTTCGCGCAAACGTTCTTTACATGCGTATTGAACGTGAGCGCTGCGTCTATAGTCAGCCCGAGGATCTTCACCTCCGATGACATGCTAATGTCAACCCCTCCCATAGACAGGCGTGGGTTATCGTACTTCAGTTTCCTGGTGATGGTCATCGCACTGGTCTTATGTGGCGCGAAGCGTAGCTTGTTACGTATCCCCCACGCCTATATATAGGCGAGCGTGGCATTAGCCTGTCTCTCGATTGCCAAACCGGTATCTCCGTCAAAAAGGAGCACAACGTCGTCAGCATAGGCCTGGCAATAGGTCCCGCTTGCTTCAAGTTCGTGTAATAGCGGGTCTAACAACAGATCCCACAGAATCGGTCCTCCTATGGAGCCTTGGACGCATCCCTTGTTTGTGGCCCTGGTGACGTGCTCTCCTGCGTATCTGACTGTTACCAGTCTGTTCTGCAGGTAACTGCCCAGCACCCTCTGGATGTTTTCTGGGCAGTTACTTTCGGCCAGTCGGATTCTAATCGCTGGCCACCACGCGCTGTCGAACGCTCCCTCTATGTCTAATGAAACCAAAGTTACAAGTTTCTTCTGTGTTAACTTTCCGCGGATGTGGTTCATTAGATCATAGAGGGAGTCCTCCGTGCTCCTTTGTGGCAAGAACCCGTACTGCCGGGAGCTAAACTTCGGTACCAGGTACCACCGCAGTCTTCCCATCAGCATCTTCTCGAAAAGCTTGCCCATCACTGGCAGGAGGCCAATAGGCCTGTATGATTTGGGCACGTTGTAATTATCTTTCCCCGGTTTACGCAGGATTACGACTGTCGCCCTTTTCCAACGTTCCGGGAAGTATCCTAAATTTAAGCATTTGTTAGCCAGTGACAGACATAGCTCCGGTGCGTGGAAGACTGCTTGCGTCACTATGTCCGAAGTTAATCCATCTTCGCCCGGCGCCTTCTTCGGATTAAAACTGAGAGCTGCTCTCTTCAGCTCTACCATCGTAAATGGTGGGTCATTGCTACAATGACCTTCCCTTCCATTTAGGCTCTCTGATTTTATACGGACTTCGCGGTGGTACGCATTGTCCTGGCTCGGGTCGTCTTCCGGATAAAAGGTCTCCACTAGGAGTTCCGCCGATTCTCTTGGGTCCAGTACCCTGCCCTTCTCCACGAGGAGCTCGTCCTCGCACCTCTTCGCCGTCCGTCCTATCACCCTGTATATACCTTCCCACATCCCTTCACGGTTCTGCTTCTCGCAGAACTGTTTCCACGATTGGGTCTGGGCCTTTTTTGTTTCCGCTTTGTATTCTGCTTTCGCCTGGAGATACTCTTGTATTACCTTTTGTTTTCTCCCCGGTGCAGCTCCCTTGATCCTTCTCTTCAGGGTGATCACTCCCTTCCTCATCCTGAAAAGTTCCTCCGACCACCAGGGGAATCTCCCCTTGACTCCGGTCTTAATTTTGGGAATGCTGTGTTCACTGGCCTCGATTACGGCTTCCGTAAAGATTCCTATTGTCTCTTCTAATTCATTTGCATTTGTCAGTCTGTCTGTCTGTTCTTTATTTAAATTTTTCTCCGAAATTAAGTGGGCCAATTTATTTTTAAATTGGTCCCACTTTGCCTTTTTTGTATTGTAAATGCGCGTTGTTCTTTCTGTTGCAGGTCTATTTATCTCCGCATCGAGCCCGAACAAGATGGTGTTGTGGTCGGAGGTGGTCACGCCGGTGTCCACGTGCCATCCATCTACTCTTCTGTGAAGATCAGGGGTGCACACAGTGATGTCCACATGACTGGTAAGTTCCTTATCTCCCCGAACCGTATCGAAGGTTGGGGTGTTGCCATCATTCATAATCTCCAGGCCAAGTTCCTCTATCCATCCGGTCACTTCGTCTCCTCTTCTATCATCGATGGGGCTGCCCCACCAACCGCTCTTAGCGTTGGAGTCCCCACCGATGAGGGCCCCTCTGGCCCCCACACTCACAACAATTTTCTTAAGCTGCTCCAGGTATGGCCTTATGTCCGTGTTTGGTTCGAAGTAAAATGAGACGATCGTCATCTTCCAGTCGCCACGATCCGCCGTCACTGTAACAATGTTTGCAGTAGTATGTTCTGGACGTAATGTCACCCTTATCTTGTCGTTAAATACGGCTATTGCCGCCTTGTTTACAGTGCCGACGGGTGCATCGAACTGGAAGATCCTCACTCCCCGATAGTCCTTCATTTTACTTCTCCCAGCCACGTAAGGTTCCTGGAGCAGCGCGAAGTCCTTCTTCCTTTGGCACGCGTACTGTATGATGTCATTTGTGGGGTCTTTTGCCCGCTGAAGGTTCGCCTGAACCATAGTTAGAGGTCTCCTTGTTCTTGTTGTGCTGTGGTTCCCAGGGGTGCCCTTAACAATATGCAACAGCCGATCTTGCCAGTGCATCCCATTTTATTCTTATTGGGCACTTCCCGTCAAACGCGTTGTGCTCAATTTCCTGCTTCTTCGCCTTCATGCAATTAATGCACGAAGGCGGTACTCCACCCAAGTATTCAGGGCATTTAGCCTTCACGTGCAAGCCACCGCAGTGGCTGCACTTAACGTCTGCCTCGTTGCACAGCTTCCTGCCGTGTCCATACCCGAGGCATTGGGTGCACTGTACAAGAGGAGACTTATCTACCACCTGTAGGTTCTGGAGGTCTATCCTCACGAATCCCGTGTCCGTAAGCCGTCGCTAAAGCTTGGGCGCAACCCTCATTATCACTCTGTGCGTATGTGGGTTGCGTCCCTGTATCTTGAATGCGACTTGCATTCTTCTTTCATCTTCACCCAGTCCCTCAAAGACTCTCTTATTTTGATTGAGGAGAGCTTTGTAGATCTCCTCGTCTTTGTGTACTTTTAGCACGCCGGTTATTTCTATGAGAGGGTCTTTATTCTTGATATCTTCCACCTGTAAGTGGTTCTTGTCCCTACTCAGTCTCTCCTTGACCCTTTCTCTCTCTTCCCTCGTCCTGCACCCCACGATGACCCTCTTATCTTTAGCCTTCCGTACCCTTTCAATTTCTACGCCCCCTTCTTTCGCGTTAAGCGCTGCACTGACTCTTTTCATCACCTCTTCACTAGTTTCTTCGCTGTTTGCAGCCGTGATAACTAGCGAGTGTAGCGTTGCTCTTTCCGTGGGCCTTTCCCTTGGTTTCGCCGCTACACTCGCATAAGTATTTCGAGCCTCCTTTAAATCGTCCCTGTGTCCTATTATCATCTCCTTTAATTCCTTCATATTTCTACTGTTCTCAAGAAGCAGCTTGGAGTGTTCCTCCAGCTGCTTCTTGAAGGCTCTCTCCTCATCGTCATTCATCCTCTTCTCCCTTCGGGGCGGTTCGTTTATTACTACTAGTTCTTCTTCTTCTATAGTACCTTCTGCCATCGTCCTTGAGTTCTTCGCTTGACCCTTACCTTTTTCCGTCTTGTACCCTATTTCTGTTTCTTCAACTATGCCTCTTACTAACAGAAAGAGTTTATCCATAGTTACCTTTATGCCTTGTTTTATTTCTGTTTTCAGATTCCGTGAATTCTCCACGTGTTCATTGCCAGCTTTATGTAGTTCTTGGGCTGTTATCATATAGGTGTTAGATTGTTCTCGCTCATTCAGAGAATCTGAAATCAGAGGTTGCATTGGGGTCTTCTTACCGATTTTGTCACCTTTTTCTTGGTACAAGTTAAGTTCCTCTGATACGGCTCTGCCCGTCTTTGGCGGGCTATAAGTAAGGATCTTCTTCTGGAGAGGGAGCTTTCCACGGCTCGGCCCTCCGTTGGCCCCTCTCTCTACAGTGCGGAAAATTACCGCTACTTTCTTACTTGGCCCTGCCTCGTCTTTTGCAGGGGGGGTCCTATGTTCTTCTGCCTGTTCTATAGGCGACGTACCAGGGGGAGAGGAGGTTGCTCTCTTTCCCCCGTCTTGTTTCGGTTTTTGTGGCGTCCTAAACATCCCGGAGGAGTGGCTCGTCAGTGTCAAATAAAGTATTATAATCTAAATGTGCGCAATAGCGCGTGTAAATAGCTTACTAATAATTGGCGCTATGCACCACAATGTATAGGCGAGTCAAAAGGAACCCGAGTCACAAATAAAGCTAAAATAAAAAGAACTGCAAGCAGTACGACACAAAATAAAATATACACCTTGCCGAGAACGGCAGAATCAAACAAATTTTTATTTCTATAACTAGTACAACTATTATATTTAACTATTTATTAAAGAAAAACTATTTAAAATTCAATATTTCCAACAGTACTGGAGCTAAAAACGCCAAAAAATATCCAAAATTTCCGAGAAATAGTGCTCTAATTTACTATGATTTTTAATGATTTTACTCTAATAATAATAATTTTGGAAACTTGAGAAATTTTAAAAAATTGAGTTTTTTGAAAATATTTTGGATATTTTTCAAGATACTACTATGGGATCTGGGTGCGGCTAGGTAGAGCTCCCTAGCGCGCACAAACTAACAGTCTCAGATCCCACGCGTCTCCAGTAGTTTTAAAGATATGATGGGTCAAAGTTTAAATTTCTAATTAACATTAATTAACAACTATCTACCCTAAAATTCTGCTTGGGCCGTAAAATTGCTGCTCATCAACGGGTCTTCAACTGGTGTTAACCTCAAAATGCTCACGCCAATATTGGCGGAGCAATTTTGAGGTTATAATGTTGTTTTTCTGGACTTTGCAGAGCCGAGTGATGTCCGACGGTCGCAAGCGGCGCGTCAAACGACGCCCCTCGGCGAATCCTCGGTGGCTACCGCGGCGGAATTTTGGGTCCGGAACAAAAAATTTTAAGATAAACACAAAAAACTAATTTCGTCCAAAATTTTTCACTCTTTTTAATTTTTTCCACAAAAAATTAAGTCCTATTCTAAGATAGTATCTGGCAGTTTTAGTCTAACTTTTAACGCCTGATTTAATGCAGATTTTTAATTTTGGCTAAGTCCAAAAATGGCGGAAACTGGACCACGTTTTTTGAGTTTTTCACATAACTTTTCCAAAGTAGTTGGGAATTTTTTGCTGATGGTGGGGCCTTGTAGGGGCACCAGAGGCGCACAAAAGCCGCCCTTAAAAAAGGGGGGTTGTCGCTTTAATTTTCGAGATATTTCACTCTTAAGTTCACAATTTTCGTTTTTCCTTGATAACTTTTTGTCCCGATTTGGTAGAAACAAACTGATATCACTGGCGCATGCGCCTCACTAACGCGCACAAAATGATATAAGACTCGGGTACGTACGTGCGGAAAAACCTTTTTTTTTTTCCAATTTTTTACTATGGAGCTTTGAAAAAATCGACTGTTCTCGGCCGCGTTTGGAACAGAACTGTGACTCCGAGCGTTGCTGCACGAGCGTGTAACCCCAATACCCACTAAAAACCCCCTCCTCCCTGTCGACCCTGCGCTTTTGTTTGTGTTGGAAAAGCTGAGATTTAGAACATAGTTACGCCCAGCAGATCCAGCGCAATAAAGTGCCTGGAGTGTGCCCTGGGAGAACACACCCCACTTCGTTGTGCGGGGGTAGAAGGTCCTTTGCTCTCCTAGCAAGCTAAAGGACCCCCCCGGTAAACGGAACCTAACTCAGGGAAGGAAGTAATGCGCGTACCTGCCTCTCCGGGTGCCAGCTGAAGGCCGGCGACCTCGAGAAGACGCATTAGCACGCGCTGCAGGACTTCTCTCCCTATCGCGTTCTGCGGTCTCCTTGAGTGACATTACTGTCTCGCAAAAAGTAACCGCAGCCCCCCAATTGTCGCCGCTCTGCAGCATGGCCTTGACCAGGTCGCAGAGCGAATCGACCGGACCTACGTGCGTCTCAAGTTCGAAACGCTGCGGTGCCCATGCGGCGCACTCGACTAGCGTGTGTAGCGCCGTGTCGGGCGCGCCGCACTGGCGGCAGTCCGGGGAAGGCAAGCAGCCCACAGTGCGATACAGATACTTATCGAAACATCCGTGTCCGGTAAGTATCTGCGTCGTTCTGAAGGTCAGGGTGCCGCTGGTGCGGTTGACCCATTCCGTCAGCTGTGGCCTGATTGCATCCACCGTGTAGCCACCATAGGCCGCAGGGTTGTCGAGCTCTTGAGACCAGACGGCGATCATGGAGGCGGTTTTCCGCTTCCTGATCGCCTCGATTTCGACCTGACAGAAGGTCAGGCCTCTAGCTAGGGCATCCTGCCGGGTGCGACGCACCTCTGCCAGGACGTTCGCCTGGAGATGCCAGGGCGGATCGCCTGCCAGGAGGGTGGCCGCCGTCCGCGACACTGTTCGATACCCCCGTATGGTCCTCACGGCCAGAACCCGCTGCGCCCGGTGCAGCAGGGTTCTGTTGTGGCGGTGAAGTGCAGTGGACCAGACGGGTGCACCGTACAGCGCCATACTCCTCAGGATGCCAGAGTAAAGTTTCCGCGTCGCACCTCCCGGGCCCCCCACGTTGGGAAGCAGCCTCGAGAGCGCGCCCGCGGATTTGACGATTTTGGGAACTAGCTGCTCAAAATGCGCTTTGAACAGCCATTTCCCATCGAGAACTAGCCCCAGATATTTCATCTGGGGCCCTACTCTAATGGTCACCCCTTGGACCGAAACGGTCAAGTCCGCGGGGGGATTGCGAAATTTCCTATGGAACATGATGGCCTCCGTTTTCGCGGGGGAGACCCTCAAGCCCAGCCTAGATATTCGATCTACGACAATCGCCAACCCGGCGTTGGCGACGTCCACGGATTCCGCAAATGACGCAGCGCGTGCCGTGAGTAGGGTATCGTCCGCAAAGCAGATCAGCCCTACCCCGGGCAGGACCGGAACCCGAAGGATCCAGTCATAACCTACGTTCCAAAGAATCGGCCCGAGGACCGACCCCTGTGGAACGCCGCACGCGACGCGTCGCCGACCTAACACGGGATTGCCGGACTCACCGCCCTCCCAAAGGATATGTCGGTCCTGCAGGTACGCGCCCAACAGCCTCGTGAGGTACGAGGGGACTCCATGCGCGCGGAGCCCCTCCCTGATCGTCTCATGAGGGAGGCTGTTAAAGGCGTTCGCTATGTCTAGCGACACCGCAAGAACGACATCCTTCGCTTGGACGGCTTCGTCCGTCAACGTTCGCAGCATCTCGAAGGCGTCCATCGTGGAGCGCCTCCGCCGAAACCCGAACTGCGTTTCTGAGAGCCCCGGCTCCACAGCGTCGAGATGCTTCACGAGCCGCTCCGCCAAGATCTTTTCGAAGACCTTAGCGACCTCGTTCAGCAGCACTATGGGCCTGAAGGCGGACGGATCGTTGGGAGGCCGACCTCCCTTGGGAATCAGGTACAAACGCCCCTCCTTCCATTGCGACGGGAAACGACCTGCGCGAATACAGGCTTCGAAGAGCTCCCGCAGCTGGCCGCGTAGATATTTAGCGGTCAGGAAGAGGAGTCGACCTGGAACCCCGTCGGGTCCCGGTGCCGTCTTCCTGCCCCGGAGCCGATCCAGGGCAACGTCTAGTTCCCCCTCGGAGATGGAGTGAGGCTCCTCGTCCGTGGGGGTGTCGGGAACGGGTGGACCCATACTGGGAGGAGTGAAGTTTCCCGGATCCGGGAAGAGCCCGTTGATAACCGACCGGAGCACCTCGGGTTCCAGCGTTTCCGTGACCGTGGATGTGCAAGGCCGCAACGTGTTGCGGGCCCCACGGTACGGACGCCCCCAAGGGTCCCGATCGAGCGTCTCGAGGAGCTCGGCCCTTGCCTTGCCTTGCGCGCCTTGCGCCCCCTTTCACCCCCCTCGGTACGGAGGTAGGCCTCCGCACCCATGAGAACGCTAGAAGCCGCCGCGGGTGCGCCCCCCGTGGGGCGCAGAGGCGAGCGCGCGCGCGCTGGAGTGAAAGCACCCGACGTGCTGGCCGAATCGGCGCCGCTGCTCTGGGACCGGTCCCAGAAGCGCGACCTCGATCCGGGAACGAACATCGGGAACACGATATCGACACCGTTGCCGTTGAAGACGTGGACGGCGTCGCCGAACCCGATGCCGAAGACGGTGAGGCTGCGAACGAAGACGACGACGTGCCCGCTGCCGCTGCCGCTAAAGACGAAGACGTCGCCGCAGCCGAAGACGCAGGCGCCGACATCGCGACAGCGGCTCCCGTCCCAGTAGGGAAGGAAGTCGAAGGGGTCGCCGCTGCCGCGCCTACTAAGTCCCTATTCACGACCCCGGCCGAGGGCGCGAGTGAAGCTCGCGGGACAACCGGTGTCGTGGGACGGCTGCTCTCGACGTTGCAGCCCGAAAGGTTGCAAGTCGATGTCGTAGGCACAGGTGAAGTCCGTGCGCTATACGACACCGTCGTCGTAGGGCACCCATCCCCTGCCGTCGCTGAACCGGCCGCCGTGTATACCGGACTACAGGCAGGCGCTTCAGGGCGGGAATAACTATGATCGCGAATCGCACTGTAGAGCGCGTGCTCCAGCGAGTCTGGGACGCTGCCGAACGGTGGGATGTCATCATGCTCTACGTAGGCGCCGCTCCCTTGCACGAGTGAGGCTCGCACAAAGGTGGGTGGCGCCATGTAGGGGTATTGAACTATGGTGCTTGCAGCGCTCACGGCCAGGCAAACGGCCGAGTTCGCTGCAAGCAGCACGTTCCTATCTATCTCCGGGTGTGCTGCGCTCCTGCGCGGCACGCCCGGATGGGGCCCTAGGCGCCATGGGAACCGGAGGCGGTCCCATCGCGCCGCACCTATCCTCATGCGTGGCGGCGGTGAGGTCTACCACCGCCGACGCACTCCCTACCGAGGCGGGCACATCGACAGCCGTGAAAACGGCACTATCCGTGTGCCCGGGGCGCGGCCGGGCAGCCGACCTGCTGCGATGGGCCGATGAAGAAGACATCTTCACACGCGTCTCCCCGATCTCGGGCATCATCCAGCCATCCTTGGCCTTCGTGTGGTCCCGCTTGCGCGGGACACTCGAAGGCCTCGGGGCCTTCTGGGGACCTGGGCCATCCATTGTTGGAGGCCCCTTCTCTTGCAGAGACCAGTCGACGCGCGCTAATTTATAACCGACTCAAACGACCGTTAACTATTGCGTAATGCGTCGGGGCGCGTGAGAACAAAGCGAATAGAGTTTATAGACTCACCCAAGTCGACAAACAACTGATTCGCGCCGGAATCGAACTAAAAAACACTGTACACTATCACTACACAACTATTATCGCAATTTGTCGCTTATTAGGAGCGAAAAAGCGTGGAAAATTGCAATTTCCGAGATGAGCACGGGCACTTGCGACTGCTTCGTACGAATGCCCTCCAGGAACTGCACTCGTGACTATTTTTTTTATTTTTTTTGAGGCGAGGGAAAATGCTTAACCGATTTACGCACAAACTGGGTCGTTGCTAGGAGAACGACACGCGTCGGTCGGGGGCGATAACACTGCAGCAATAGTATGCTCTTGGCAGTGCTCCGTCCGCGATCGACGCCACAGAATAGTGTGGAAGACTCCGAGCGTTGCAGCACGAGCGAGCAACCCCAATACCCACTAAAACCCCCTCCTCCCTGTCGACCCTACGCTTTTGTTTGTGTTGGAAAGGCTGAGATTTAGAACATAGTTACGCCCAGCCGATCCAGCGCAATAAAGTGTGCCCTGGGAGAACACACCCCACTTCGTTATGCGGGGGTAGAAGGTCCTTTGCTCTCCTAGCAAGCTAAAGGCTCCCCGCGGTAAACGGAACACTCGTGACTATTGCTTTAACACGTAGGGGATAGTACAGATAGAGAGAGAGAACAGTAGATATTGTGACAGAGATGGCTAATGAGAAGATTGAAATATTTTATTTCTCGGGGATTTCCCCGTTATAGACCGTTCCTATTTATTTTATTCATTCATATTGTTCGTTCATATTTATTCCAGTGAGATGTAGATGTTGATGTTAAACCACTCCCCCACAGCTCAGGACTTGTGCCTGCAGGCGATGGCGGAGTGGCAAGCGAACTTGGCCGTAATAAGCGAACCTTATTACGTGCCGCCTTGCGGCAATTGGGTGGGCGACCTCGACGACGTGGTAGCGGTGGTGGCCAGAGCCGGGTCTGGCACACCGCTTACATGTCTCGAAAGAGGAAAGGGCTATGCGGTGGCGGAGAGCGGGAGTATCGTCGTCATAGGCGTTTACTTTTCGCGTAGCCGGCTCCTGGCGGAGTTTGAGCTTCGCTTGGACGCCATCAGGGCTGCCATAGGCAGACTGTCGCCTAAAACGATTTTCGTGATGGGCGACTTTAACGCAAAGCACTGTTCCTGGGGAAATGCGTTTACGGAACCTAGAAGCCGGGCGGTTGAGGAATGGGCTCTTCAATCCGGCCTGACCATATTGAACCAGGGATCGGTCCAGACCTGCGTGCGCGCGCGGGGTGGATCGATCATCGACCTGTCATTCGCCACTCATGCGGCCGCCCACAGAGTTGTCGGATGGAGGGTGCTGGAGGAGGTGGAGTCGCTCTCTGATCATCGGTACATCAGATTTGAGCTTACCTTCTCCTCCGGTCCGAGCCCTGTTCATCGCCCCCCTCCTCCCGCGTTGGGCCCTTACCAAGCTCGATCCGGAGCAGGCCGAGGAGTGGGCACTCACGGAAAGCTGGGCCTACCCAGCCGAATTCGCGAACCTGGAGTCGCAGGCAGAGCACATGCGCAAAACCCTGACGAGGGTTTGCGACGCGGCGATACCTCGCGTCTCCAAGCGGCAGCATCCGTGCAAGCAGGTCCACTGGTGGACCGAGGAGCTGGGCGAGATGCGAAAGGCAGTTCGCATCACGCTGCAGGGCACGCCGTCCTCCGGACTACGTCGCGGAAAATGGACTCGTGGGCGAATTTAGGGAGGCCAGAAAGGCCCTTTCGATTGCAATATTGCAAGCGAAAGCCCGGGCTCGGGCCGAGCTCCTCGGGACCCTTGGGGGCGTCCGTACCGTGGGGCCCGCAACACGTTGCGGCCTTGCACATCCACGGTCACGGAAACGCTGGAACCCGAGGTGCTCCGGTCGGTTATCGATGGGCTCTTCCCGGATCCGGGAAACTTCACTCCCCCCAGTATGGGTCCACCCGTTCCCGACACCCCCACGGACGAGGAGCCTCACTCCATCTCCGAGGGGGAACTAGATGTTGCCCTGGACCGGCTCCGGGGCAGGAAGACGGCACCGGGACCCGACGGGGTTCCAGGTCGACTCCTCTTCCTGGCCGCTAAACACTTACGCGGCCAGCTGCGGGAACTGTTCGAAGCCTGCATTCGCGCAGGTCGGTTCCCGTCGCAATGGAAGGAGGGGCGTTTGTGCCTGATTCCCAAGGGAGGTCGGCCTCCCAACGATCCGTCCGCCTTCAGGCCCATAGTGCTGCTGAACGAGGTCGCTAAGGTCTTCGAAAAGATCTTGGCGGAGCGGCTCGTGAAGCATCTCGACGCTGTGAAGCCGGGGCTTTCAGAAACGCAGTTCGGGTTTCGGCGGAGGCGCTCCACGATGGACGCCTTCGAGACACTGCGAACGTTGACGGACGAAGCCGTCCAAGCGAAGGATGTCGTTCTTGCGGCGTCGCTAGACATAGCGAACGCCTTTAACAGCCTCCCTCATGAGACGATCAGGGAGGGGCTCCGCGCGCATGGAGTCCCCTCGTACCTCACGAGGCTGTTGGGCGCGTACCTGCAGGATCGACATATCCTTTGGGAGAAATTTCGCAATCCCCCGCAGACTTGACCGTTTCGGTCCAAGGGGTGGCCATTAGAGTAGGGCCCCAGATGAAATATCTGGGGCTAGTTCTCGATGGGAAATGGCTGTTCAAAGCGCACTTTGAGCAGCTAGTTCCCAAACTCGTCAAATCCGCGGGCGTACTCTCGAGGCTGCTTCCCAACGTGGGGGGCCCGGGGGGTGCGACGCGGAAACTTTACTCTGGCATCCTGAGAAGTATGCCGCTGTACGGTGCACCCGTCTGGTCCACTGCACTTCACCGCCACAACAGAACCCTGCTGCACCGGGCGCAGCGGGTTCTGGCCGTGAGGACCATACGGGGGTATCGCACAGTGTCGCGGACGGAGGCCACCCTCCTGGCAGGCGATCCGCCCTGGCATCTCCAGGCGAACGTCCTGGCAGAGGTGTGTCGCACCCGGCAGGATGCCCTAGCTAGAGGCCTGACCTTCTGTCAGGTCGAAATCGAGGCGATCAGGAAGCGTGAAACCGCCTCCATGATCGCCGTCTGGTCTCAAGAGCTCGACAACCCTGCGGCCTATGGCGGCTACACGGTGGATGCAATCAGGCCACAGCTGACGGAATGGGTCAACCGCACCAGCGGCACCCTGACCTTCAGAACGACGCAGATACTTACCGGACACGGATGTTTCGATAAGTATCTGTCTCGCATTGTGGGCTGCTTGCCTTCCCCAGATTGCCGCCAGTGCGGCGCGCCCGACACAGCGCTACACACGCTAGTCGAGTGCGCCGCATGGGCACCGCAGCGTTTCGAACTTGAGACGCACGTAGGTCCGGTCGATTCGCTTTGCGACCTGGTCAAGGCCATGCTGCAGAGCGGCGACAATTGGGGGGCTGCGGTTACTTTTTGTGAGACAGTAATGTCACTCAAGGAGGCCGCAGAACGCGATAGGGAGAGAAGTCATGCAGCGCGTGCTAATGCGTCTTCTCGAGGTCGCCGGCCTTCAGCTGGCACCCGGAGAGGCAGGTACGCGCATTACTTCCCTCCCTGAGTTAGGTTCCGTTTACCACGGGGGGCCTTTAGCTTGCTAGGAGAGTAAAGGACCTTCTACCCCCGCACAACGAAGTGGGGTGTGTTCTCCCAGGGCACACTCCAGGCACTTTATTGCGCTGGATCGACTGGGCGTAACTATGTTCTAAATCTCAGCCTTTCCAATACAAACAAAAGCGCAGGGTCAACAGGGAGGAGGGGGTTTTTAGTGGGTATTGGGGTTGCTCGCTCGTGTAGCAACGCTCGGAGTCTTCCACCGATTTGTGTGATTTTAGATGTTCACGAAAATGTTATCAAAAGTCTGTCTTAGATGTACACCTACATACCCACATCAAGGGACAACCGCATGAATGTGAAGTTTGCGATTATAAATGTGCTTTTAGTGCCATTTTAAATTCGCATAGAATAAAAAACGCGTGAGGCGTCTTTTTGACACGTGGTTGGAATGAAATTTATATTTTTAAATTTATTTTCTATGCGCGTGTTTGGCATATCTTTTTTTTTGCGTTTTTGGCGGGAACTGAAAGGGGACGTTGTGCTGTGCAGTTTTATTTTCTAAAAATTTGTAAAATTACTCTAAAATGAACAATAGTTGTAGGATGTCGATAGTTTTTGAGTAGTAATTATGTGTTTTTGTGAGAAATGTGAACCGTATAGTCAAATGTGGCCTTTCGAGTCTTCACAAGAACTCCGTTTGAATGACGTCGATTGTAGCCTACAATACAACGGCGCCTGGCTTAAAGGCCTAGTTGCCAAGCCTTAAACATAAAAAAATATCTTTTTTTGACAAGCTTTTATTTACCTTGTAATGGATGTAAGTTCGGGTGGAATCTTGAAGTTAAATTTGACCAACTTCCCGGTTTCCGATTGAGTTGAAATTTTGCATGCATATATATATCGCGTGACAATGCAATAATATGGTACCATGGAGCTGATCTGATGATGGAGTCGGATGGTCATATGAACTCCTGTACTAAACAAGATAGACCCGTCATGTTTGGGCTTGTTTTACTTGTCTTACCTAGCACTCTTCTGCTACATGATATCCAGGATCTCAAAAGCTTATTATGTTTCATATACTGTGTTACTGTCTTATTACATTTTCTGTTAGGTGTTACATTTACTGTGGTGATGGGTCTAATATAAATCAATGAGGCAGGGTTGGTACTGAAAATCAGCGCTATGCTGGAGGAAACTCCAACACAGCATAAAGCTGAGTTGCCAACCTCATTTGTAGGAAATGCGGTGTACAACATATAGAATTTTTATCATAAAACTGTATGTATAAATATTTCTGCATCCTTGTATTGTCACTTTCCTAGCAAATAAATTCTTTCTTTCTATATTCTACACCAGCTGTGCCCGCGGCTTCGTCCCCATGGATTTTTTTCACGGAACCCTAAAAAAATTGTGTAGTAAGTTACTACTTATAACAGCTATCTGCCAGGGAAAGTCCCATCGAAATCGGTGCAGCCGTTTCAGAGATGAGCCAGGACATACAGACAGACAAATAGAAATTCTAAAAATTGGTAATCTACTTGTCCGTATTATCCCCCTTGAGTTTTTTCACATTTTTATTTTGATATTACAAACAGACCAAACAAATTGTATTAAAATATCGATACCTCGGGGCTCAAAGGGCGTAAGCACCAAAACTCGATTTTTCAGGAGAGCCGAAAAACAAAATATAAAATATTATTTCGGACATAACTTTTTTGGTTCTTGGCCTAAATAAACCATTCTAAAACCAAAAATCTTAAAATTGTATGATGCAAAACACTGTTAAATTATATTCCAAATAGATTTAAAAGTAACAAAAAGAGCTTTCCCATACGCTCCGGAAAATTGTATGTTTGGGGGGTTTACACCCTAAAAGTCTGTGGATGTGTGAGCAGAGATGGTTGTAACTGACAATTTGCCTACTAATCCTTGTAGACTGTTGCTTTGTTTTCTTCAGTTGATTAAATATCAAGTAAAGAAAGAAAATAAGAAATTCTTTTCTTTCTTTAGTTCTTTATTTAATTTCAATTTTATTTATTAACTTAGTATATCAATTTATCAACTCAGACAACTAATTGTATCATCTACGGTGTTGTTTACTACCCTCGCGTTTATGATCATTAACATTGGTTCCTGTTACGACACAAAATCTAAAAATATATGTGTTATTTTCAACAAAAAATGGGGTCGTAAACAGCATTGTTTGGCGAATTGGAAGACTATATATACTGATCGATAGAGGAGAAAAAATTTAATAGGGCTGCATTAAAAAGTAAATTTCGCCGAAATGGCGGTTAAGTCCTTTGAGCCCCGAGGTATCGATATTGTATATACATACATACGTGTTATAATGCCCGGTGGGCAAAGATGATAGATTTTCACGTGCTACGATTTTATTTCATCTACATTAATCAATCTCTTCATACATACACGTTTATTATAGATGCTTTTTACTTGGTCAGTCTTTAAGATATCGGCGATTTGATTGTGGTAAGGATGTCGCGGTCTACCAGCATCGACTCTACCATCCACTCTGTTGTCATACACTTTTCTTTACATCCATTCTCCCTACATGTCCAAACCACCTTAACTTTTGTTATTAATCTGGGTGAAACACAAAAAGTGTTACATGTCTATATGAGAATACTACAAATGTTGGAACAATATGTTTATATGTTTTCGATTCGCTAACATGGATTGATATATGAAAAGTTGTTTGATTTTTACGTTTCTATCTTCTTCTTCTTTTTTGGAGGATTATGGCTCCAACGCAATTAGCATTGATTTTGCCAGAGTCAGTTGATATAATGTCAGGTGCATATATATGAGATAAAAGAAAGAGAAAAATTTGGCCGGTAAATTCAAATTCTGTGATCCTGTGGACAAAACAGACATAGAATGTTAAACTAACTACACTATAAATATATGTTATTTGACGTTAAAAACTTCGATAAGATATTTACAGGTTAAAAGAAAGTTCACATTGACAGGGCGAGGAAAGTTATTAGGTAAAATGCTGTAAAGGGGTCTAACAATTTTGGGACATTAAAAAAAAATATGGTGAACTGAACCTTCAGCTAAGCCACACTCACAGACAGAATGATCGCGTATTCTTATTTTGCCAAAAATACTGGTGAGCAACAGTGGCCAAGTCGCAGACGAATAATAGTTGACAGGACCTTTTTTGGTATTTTTCTGTGGGCAAAGAACCAGGGTTTGGGAGATATTGTCGATTGTAAACTGCCGTAGTATCTGCCAACATTCAGGCGAGACTGTTGCCAGATACTGTCCCAAGTATTAAACATCTGGGGCCTTGCAAGGGAGCGTATGTCACGAGGGAAGCATTTATTGTATTTAGTAGTACCTGAGCAGATAGCTTCCTTGGCGCAGCAATCGGCAATCTCATTACCACTGATTCCACTATGACCTGGGATCCAGGCCAAGACTATTTCTAGGCCAGAGGAGTGACAGCGGAAGAGTGCTTCTTTTATCTTGAGGGTAACAACAAAGTTATCTTTGGAATGAAAGGGTGATTTTAAAATGTCCTGAATGGAGCCTAAGGAATTAGTGAGAATGACAGATTTACTTATGCTATGTGATTCAATATAAAGGATGGCTTCCAGAATCGCGATTGTTTCGCCGGTGAAAACAGAGGTGGGGGGCGGAATTTTGAAATTTAAAATAATTTTGTATTTTGTCATAATCAATGTGACAAAGAAAATATATTAAATATTTCGGAACAAAAAGGAACCTCACATATTATCAAAAAAATGTTTTTTCGAGAATAACATCTTCTTACGAGTACTTCACCAAAATGTAGCAGGAATTTTAAATAAACGTCGCATCTTTGAAATAGAATTAACAAAATTGTCTTGCGAAAATAGCGCTCCGGATGTCATATGTCTGACAGAAACCTTTATTGAAAGAGGCAATGAGTATTTAATTAAACTATCGGGATATAATTTAGCAGTAACTTATTCTAGAAAAACTAAACAAAAAAGAGGTGGTGTCTGTATACTACTCAGGCAGGGTATAACATATAAAAATCTTGAATCTACTAGGGAATTCAGTATAGATAAACACTTTGAATGTTGTGGTGTTATGTTGTTGAAATACAATATACTTATATTAGTAATATATAGAACCCCTAACGCTGACCCTAACATATTTTAAAAAAAATTAGAAGCTTTACTTTATCATATTTCAAATAAATTTAATAAGCATAAAATTATATTGGCGGGTGATTTAAATATTAATACCTTAGTTAAGAGTAAACTTGCGAAAGAACTAGAAGAAATAATTAATAATTTTAACTTGATATTCCATATAACAGAACCAACACGGCAAAATTCATGTATTGACCACATTTTAAGCAATATTAAATCAGCAAGGGGACATTTATTGCATTTAGGTATATCCGATCACAATACTGCCCAATTACTACATATTCCAGTAAAAATATACGAACTATCTACAAAGCAATATATATTTAGACGAGACTATTGTCCAGAATATGTTATTAAATTTAAAGAATGCTTATCATCTCTATCATTCTCAGAAGTATACGCTAAATCCAACATGAACACAGCTTTTGATACTTTCATGGAATGGTTTCTACTACTATATAAGCTATGTTTTCCAATAATTAGAATAAAAGTCTCAGAAAAGAAACGAAAAATAAATTGGGTAACAAAAGGTCTAAAGACAAGCAGTAAGAAAAAACGCTCATTACATTTTGCATTAGACACGGTTACAAGATGTTACAATACATGGTGATAGTTTCACGTGTGCTAGCTAAATTGGCGTGCAAAATTATTCTTAGAGTACAATTTTATTATTTTAATTATCTTATTATATTACAATTAAATTATAAATGTCAATAAAAAATTAGTCAATATTGTATTTATCTCATATAATCCTGCATTGAATAGAAACATTTATCCACCAGCCAGTTAAAAAGCTTTATATTAAATAAGTTACCTTTATATTCTTTGATAATTGGAGGTATTTTGTTATAGATTTTTATAATCATAATATGGCTATTTCTACTATAGAGATGGCTGTTCACCGGGGGGTGTGCTAAACGATTTCCATGACGAGTGTTAAACCTGTAAACATCTTCAAATTTTAGAAATAGCTCTGGATTGCTTTTCACAAATTTACAAGCTTCAAGTATGTAAAGGCTGGGAAGCGTTAAGATTTTATATTTTCTAAAGAGGGGGGCACAAGAAGTCCACGGTGGTACATTAAATATTGCTCTTAAGCATTTTTTTTGGGCGATAAATACTTTATTTACGTCAACAGCATTTCCCCATAATATAAGTCCGTATCTAATAAGAGATCCCACGTAGCCATGGTAAGCCATAAGAGCAGTTTTAATATCTGTTATGTTAGAAATTTTCCATAATGCATATACAAATTTATTAATTTTTTTAACAAGATTATCTATATGTAACTGCCATGAACAGACATTGTCAAGAGTAATTCCAAGAAATAAGACATTAGTATTTTCAACTAACTCGCAATTGTTATACGAAATTTTAATTTTGTTTGTTTTTGGTTTTCTATTATAAAATTGTACAAAACTTGTTTTCGATATATTTACATTTAGGTTATTGTTAGCAAGCCACTCAATGCAAATACCTACAACAGCATTTAGGTCTTTGACATGATCATGCTCATTATCATTTGTCACTAATATCGAGATATCATCAGCGAAGAGTGTGCAGTGGTGATGTATTACGTCTGGCAAATCATTTATGTATATAATGAATAATAGTGGCCCTAACACACTGCCTTGCGGTACGCCATATTTGTTTAATTTGTACGAGGATCTGTAAGTATTTACTTCTTTGAACCTGTTGATTTCGCCTATTTCAACACACTGTTGTCTATTATCTAGGTAGCTTTTAATCCAGTCGTAAGCAGGCCCACGAATACCATATTTGTTACATTTTATAAGTAGTTTATCGTGACAGACAAAGTCAAATGCTTTGCTCATGTCAAAGAATACCGCCGACACATATTTATTTTTATCAACATTTTCTAAAATAGCTTTTACTAAATTGAAGGCTGCTAGCGTAGTTGATTTTCCTTTTTGGAAGCCATTTTGATTTTTCTTTATAATATTACATTTGTGGAGAAAATTTGTAATTCTAATATGTAGTGCTTTTTCGAATAATTTAGAAAATATTGGTATCAACGTGATAGGACGATAATTTTCAACATTTAATGGGTTATTCTTTTTATATATAGGTTTTACTATAGATTTTTTCAAGCAATCAGGAAATCTGCCTACCTCAAAGGATCTGTTTATCAATGCTGTTAATATTTCAGCAATGGCTATAGAACACTCTTTTATGATTTTTGTAGGAATACCATCATAGCCCACTGCCTTAGATTGGTTTAAAGATTTTATAAGTTTCATTATTTCTTCTATGTCACATGGCTTTAGGAAAATTGTACTTAAATGGGAATTAATTTTATCGTTTTTATGATCACAGAGAATTAAGTTCGATTGTGCAAGATTTGTATAAAAATTATTAAAAATCTCAGCTACTTCAATAGGATTAGATATAAATTTTCCATCAGATTCTATGCTCATTCCAAATTTAATATCTTTAGCTTTATTATTAATTATATTCCAAGAAGCTTTACATTTATTTTTAGCTTCGTCTATGTACTTTTTGTTATAATTTTTTTGGGATTGGCTTATTATACGTTTCAATAGTTTACTATAATTTTGGAAATTTTGCTTGTGTAAAACCTCTTTTTTATTTGTATAATATTGGAAACGTAAGTACCTCTTTCTTTTGCATGATTTTTTAATCCCTTTCGTTATCCATGTAGACTGCTTGATTTTGTTATTCACTTTAATCCTAACTTTTGGGAAGCATAAGTTAAAGAGCAGTGTGAACCAGTCATAAAACCAATTAAAAGCTATATTAAAGTCAGATTCTTCGTATACTTCGGACCATGAAATACTCTGGAGGTACATTTTAAATTTTCGTATGTTATCATTACTAAAATCATTACGCCATATGAACCAGTGTTTCGGTGGGTTTTTTTTTGTATTAATTTCAAATTGTAACATTTGTCCAGTTTCATGGTCAGACAATCCCAATTTATGAATAGTGCCTATAGCCGATTTAATATTACTAGCGATTAGGTCAATACATGAATTCAAACGTGTAGGTTTATTTATGTGTAAAGATAGATTGTAGTTGTACATTATTTGGTTAAGATCGTCACACTGTTTACTATTTTTTAACGTATTGATGTTAAAGTCTCCCACCAATATGATATTCCTGTTTTTCTTTTTATTAAGCTCATATAACAGATTATCTAGTTTATTAAGAAATAATTGAACATTGGAGCTTGGTGTACGGTAAATACAGACAATAAGAATGTTATACAGCGGTACGTCTATCCCACAACATTCAAAAATAAACTCTACAGCTAATTTTTTTACCTCTGTGAGCTCTGTACATTCTACATGGTTTTTGCTTAATATACAGACACCACCCCGTTTTTGGGTCGATCTACAGAAGTAAGTTGCAAGTCGATAGTTTTTTAATGTAAAATTGTATTCATCCCCCATCTTTATAAATGTCTCGCTCAAACAAATAAACTCTATGTCAGTATCATTTTCATTAAATTCATTGCAACACAATTCTAATTCTTCGGTTTTATGTAACGCACCGCATATATTTTGATGTAGGATGGTTACTGTATTAACGAAAGGAATGTTTCTTTGTTTGACGTGCGCCAGTTGTGGTAGTTTTAGCTAAGTTTTGCTTATCAGAAATGTAATCTACTACGTTTACGGATGCTTGGACTGTTTTAACGATAGGGTAATAGTCTAGCAATGTTTTTTGCATATTAGTTATACGCGTAATACGTTTTTTCTCAATTTTGTTTCTATACAATGCATGATTTGCAATATTGCTAAGAACATTATTAGTCGATTTTTTATGAATTGGAAATTTATTATAACTTAAATATTTATTATCATAATCAAATTGGTCTATAATATAATTAATTCGCTTAGTTAATGCTATATTTTCATCTTTGTCAATTATATACAATTTAGTTTGGTCTATAAAGCGACAATTAGTGAAGTGTAAACTTATGTTTCGTAACAGTTGATTTAACCTGTTTTCGTTTAAATAATTACATGATTTTACACCTACGACTATAATAAGTGGACATTTTTGTAACCTTTTTAATAAAGCACTTAGCTCAATCATCACCATCGCTGGGTTACTATCGTGTTCTCCTATTGATAATATAATCTTGGTCTTGTTGTTGACGTTAAGCCATGTGTAATTGTTTGCGATTGCTTCTGAATTTGCATTTGGCTGTATATAAGAAATTACACTATAGTGTTCATAATCTGTGTTTACGTGAATTGTCTAATCTTCTTCGGAGTCCTCGACATTGTTGTCCACCAAGGATATAAATTGTATTTTCAGGTGTCGCAATATCCTTTTTATTTTCAATTTGCTTTTGATTATATCGTTTGGTTGATTTTTCTTCATTTGATATTGATATATCCTGTCTTATATCTTTTGTTGTTTGAGTCTGTGTTGAATACGACGATGTCATTTCTGATTCTATATTTCTCAGTAATTTTTGCGATGAGCATTGGTCATGAGTTCGAGGTTTCGATTTTGTCTTCTTACACGAGGATACTAACGATTTCGTAGGTGTTGTAGGATGCGTGTAAATTTTCTTTAGAGTCAGTAGTTGCTGTTGTAGACTTGTGATATTTTTCTTTAAATCGATATTTTCTAGGATTATATTTTCCATTTCGTTACGTGTACTGTCTAGTTGTAGTTTTAAATTAGTCATTTCTTCTTTAAGTTTGTCAAGTTCGCAAGTGTTAATGTTAGTGGATAAATCATAACTGTGTATATTTAATTCTGAGCTTGTTGTATTTAATGAGCAGTCATTTCCCAATGACTCTAGAGAACGCGCTTTTGTTATAGAAGATGCAACATTTTTTGAGACCGTATAAGGCGCACGTTTGTGCCTATTATTTCTGCGTATTACTCTGACATTGTCAGGTGACGTATTTATGTTTTCCAGTTGTGGAGATCTGGATTTAGACTTATTTATCGGAGTACTCGTTAAGCAGCTTAATGGTGTGCTTGGTCTTGTGTGGACTTTTAGACATGTTGTACATTTCCAGGTTTTTTTGTGGCTAGGTTTCATCTTCAGATAGTTCTGAGTAGTTACATTACTACAGTTTAAATCAAAATAGTTCTTGCAGTCTGAACAAGTCAAGAATTGTCTTGTTTGAATAGGTTTGAGACAGCTCGTGCATAGTTTCACACCTTTTTCCGGTCTTGTACTCATGTTTTTAATGTGTTAATAGATCGATATATGAATGTTATCGTTCTAGTATGCGCTTCTGTAGATTGATGTTCTATGTTATGGTTCCTAATAAATTCTCATAGATGGCGCTAGTTGATATTGCAGAAATAATATTCTGAGTGTCGCTTTCGTTGTGTAGTTTAGTTACTTAGCGTAGGATGTAGTTTTCGGAACTTTCGAGAGATGGCACCATATTAATATTGATCGTTGGATACTTTGAATTTTATAACGATTTTTAAAAATTATTAATTTTAATTTTCACTTCTAACCTGTTTTCCAAATTTAATTATTATGTTCCTGGCTTCATGTGTTAGGCTGTCTAATTACGATTAAGTCTAAAAGTACAGTAAACTAAATTAGTTTGTGTATGTGTAGGTAGGTAATATTTTTATAAAACTTTACACTTTAGTTTAAATAGGATGTTTATTCGTTATTTCACTATTCAGACAATCTTTATTACTCAATTTTTTGTACGTTTTGTTGTTTTATTGTTGGTTTTAGGATAAAGTTTCTTAAAAGATCAGTTTGTTATTTTCACTTGTCGAAATTTAGTTATTGATATTTTGTTTGATTTAGTTATTTAACACTAAAGATAACACTCACACGTAACATTTGTTAACAGTTTTTTAGATTTATGAACTTTTAGAGCACTGATTTGGCAATATTGAATTGTAAAGAATATTAAAGTAAGAGTTTGTTTACATTTGGTGTTGTTCACTAAGCGCCACCTTGATTGCCTGCATGTTTTAATCTGGCTAAAAATATTATGGACAATATTAATGATAGAAATCGTGTTTCAGTGATATTCTTTGACATGTCTAAGGCATTTGATTTTGTTGCACACTCATTACTTCTAGATAAATTAGAAAATTATGGTATTAGAGGCCCCATTTTAAACTGGTTCAAGAGTTACTTAGCTGATAGGAAACAATTTGTAGAAATTTTATGTGAGGATAAAAAAAATCACTTAACTGGTGTCAACTCAGAAGAAAGATATAATCGTTACGGCGTTCCACAAGGAAGTGTATTGGGTCCACTACTCTTTCTTATATATATTAATGACTTACCGAATGTAATAACGAATAAGTGCTTTTTATTTGCCGATGATATTTCTGTAATCTTGACTTCTCCCACACATTCTGATATAAATACGTATTATAATGATATAAACAGCAGTATTACATCAACAACAGACTGGCTTTACTCTAATAACCTTTATGTTAATTTGTCAAAAACGAAAATAGTGCAATTCGGGACACATCAAAGTAAAGATACATTATTAAATATAACGCACAATGGAGTTAATATTTCTGAAGAGACGGAAAGTAGGTTCTTGGGAATAACTTTGGATAAATATCTTTCTTGGAAGCCCCATGTAAACAATGTCTGCATTTAAATTAATAAATTTGTGTATGTTTTGCATACTTTAAGAAAAACATCATCACGATGTACAGTTTTATCTGCATATCATGGGTATGTCGCTGCTTCCCTTAGATATGGCATAGTGCTTTGGGGTAATTCAGCAGATGCGGGAAAAGCGTTTATTGCACAAAAAAAATGCGTTAGGGCGATACACGGTGTACCTCCGTGGCATTCATGTAAACCATTATTTTCAAAATTGAAATTATTGACACTACCATGTATTATTTTTGAATGTGCTAAATTTGTTCGGAACAATTCAGAATTGTTTACAAAAGCCAAGGAAATTTATCCCAGAAACACAAGAAACCCAGATAGAATAGTTTTAAAAAAGACGCCTAAAATTGCAATGTTACAAAAACAGTCTCATTATATGTGTGGCAAAATATATAACAAAATACCGCAAATAATCAAAGACATGAATATAAATTCATTTAAACATAAATTATATGACTGGCTAGTAAACAAAACATTTTACAGTATCAACGAATTCTTTGATTATAAAATAAATTGAAACATTACATAATAATAATAAAAATGACTATTCCAAAATCTTATGTGACCTAGATTTGTTAACAAAATACCAAGTACCTGAGAACAAATGTGATATAATTGACTTTTATTTAATAATATTAAATTAATTTACAATTTATATGTATTGACACGACATGTAGATTTAGTTGATTGACATAGTACATATTATGTAAAAATAAATTATAGGTAATATATATACATTTAAAGGAATAATAATATTGAAAATAATTAAACATTAATAAATAATTTCGTTAAGTGATTGTAAAAATAGATATAGCTGTGTTAAAGAAAACGGATTTTTCAAATAATATAAATGAGAAATATTAAATTAATTTACAATTATATTTATTTTTTGCACACCATGAAAATGGTAGAATGTATAGGACATCAACTTATCATTGTAACAACTTTTGTACTACATTCTGGCAAATAAAGATTATTATTATTATTATTATTATTTTGGGATCCATACTGCTGCACCAACAGGTCCACTCTGCGTTATTTTTGCTGCATCAGTGAAAAATTGAAGGTGATCTGGCCAAAGATCTTGCATAATTTGATTAAATAATTGGTTAGCACCTGGAGTATTTTTATGAATGTCTAGATTTAAATAAGCGTTAGGTTTGAAGGTAAGGCCTTCGAAACTAGTTTCAAAAATGGGGTTTTTATAATTTTGGAAGAGGCCGAGATGAAGATCCACTAACTTTTTATATGAATTTATAAGAAGAGGGAAACATTTGTGGGTCCAATAACTTGAAGTAGAAGAGATTTGAAAGAGTTGATCAAGGATGCCTAAAAGGGGATGATCTGAAAGCTCAATCACTTTACAAAAGAATCTATCCGACAGAAACTGCCTGCGAAGAGAGAGAGGAGGTTCAACACACTCAACCTGAAGGGCATTCGTTGGAGAGGATTTCATTGCGCCTGTGATCATTTTGAGGCATTTGGCTTGTATTCGATCCAACTTTGCTAGAGCGGCTTTGTTGCAGGGCTCCAAAATA
Source organism: Dendrolimus kikuchii (assembly GCA_019925095.2). Lineage (NCBI taxonomy): Eukaryota > Metazoa > Arthropoda > Insecta > Lepidoptera > Lasiocampidae > Dendrolimus > Dendrolimus kikuchii. The sequence goes on from JAHHIN020000030.1 coordinate 612,985, forward strand.
AAACAAGCATAATCGAAATGACTACGGATAACAGCATTGTAAAGTAACTTTTGGCAGTACGGATGAGATCCCCATCTAACACCTGATAGAGCTCTAATTACATTAAGATTTTTTTCTGCTTTATCACAAATATACGTTTCTATAATTAAAAAGTTATTTTTTTGTTATTGGATTATTTTCAACGTCTGCCAAACTAAGGTATTCAGTATCCGAACAGTCAACAGTAGAAGATGTTTTGGTTTAAACGAGAGCAATATAAAATAATTTATTCGTCATTAGTGATATTTTCGCCACGACTATAACGACTAACGACCGCGGTCGCCTTGTGGAACCGCGGATGGAGCATTTTGGGCGTTGTGAGATACTAAAGGAACGCGTCCAATATCACTCTTGCTTTCTTTGGTAATACAAACATTAGGTAAAATAAATATACTGTAATTATCTATTGTAAAAGCTCGTAAATAAAATTGCGCCTTGTGTGAAAGTTGCCCGAATTAATATATATATATATATATATATATATATATATATATATATATATATATATATATATATATATATATATATATAATAATAATATATAATAATATATATATATATCATTATTAGACATCGGATTATATGCACTATCAAAATGGCAAAATATGCACTAAAAAGGGGCGAAATATGCGCAATCAATAAACCATTTGATTATTAGATTAATTAGAATTTAAGTTTATTTTCTCATTATATTTATATATTAAACATATCTTATTATTAGTTATAAATTATTATTATAATAATTTACTTATTATAATTCTTGTGACAGTAAACAATAAAATATTTTTCCAGGTTTTCTGCAGCAAACTTGTGACGTTCGTCACTTCAATGTTAATTTATAGGCTGAAAATGACCTTTCGACGTCACCGGACAGAACTTGAAATTTGGCGCTATTTCTGCAGAGACTTTTTCAGGTAGAGTTTGTCCGGTGCCGTTGATAAATGCGTCAATTTTCTTTATTCTTTCAAGACCGGGGTTTTTATACAAAACTGCATTTAATTTGCCACAAACCTGCGATAGTGAACTCGGAAGGGCGTTACTCTGTTCAATCATTATTTCGTCGTGTCGTCGGCATAATACAAGACGCCTAACACGTATAAACTACCAAAATAAGCACTGTCAATGAAAAAGTACCAAAATATGCAATAACGCTATAAAAAATAGACTTATATGCATTGGCATATGCAAACATGCAAATGCATACAATCCGATGTCTAATAATTAGATTCTACTATTTTTTATTTTTTATTTGAGGCGAGGGAAAATGCTTAACCGATTTACGCACAAACTGGGTCGTTGCTAGGGGAACGACACGCGTCGGTCGGGGGCGATAACTCTGCAGCAATAGTATGCTCTTGGCAGTGCTCCGTCCGCGATCGACGTCACAGAATAGTGTGGAAGACTCCGAGCGTTGCTACACGAGCGAGCAACCCCAATACCCACTAAAAACCCCCTCCTCCCTGTTGACCCTGCGCTTTTGTTTGTATTGGACAGGCTGAGATTTAGAACATAGTTACGCCCAGTCAATCCAGCGCAATAAAGTGCCTGGAGTGTGCCCTGGGAGAACACACCCCACTTCGTTGTGCGGGGGTAGAAGGTCCTTTGCTCTCCTAGCAAGCTAAAGGCCCCCCGTGGTAAACGGAACCTAACTCAGGGAGGGAAGTAATGCGCGTACGTGCCTCTCCGGGTGCCAGCTGAAGGCCGGCGACCTCGAGAAGACGCATTAGCACGCGCTGCAGGACTTCTCTCCCTATCGCGTTCTGCGGCCTCCTTGAGTGACATTACTGTCTCAAAAAAGTAATCGCAGCCCCCCAATTGTCGCCGCTCTGCAGCATGGCCTTGACCAGGTCGCAAAGCGAATCGACCGGACCTACGTGCGTCTCAAGTTCGAAACGCTGCGATGCCCATGTGACGCACTCGACTAGCGTGTGTAGCGCCGTGTCGGGCGCGCCGCACTGGCGGCAGTCCGGGGAAGGCAAGCAGCCCACAATGCGATACAGATACTTATCGAAACATCCGTGTCCGGTAAGTATCTGCGTCGTTCTGAAGGTCAGGGTGCCGCTGGTGCGGTTGACCCATTCCGTCAGCTGTGGCGTGATTGCATCCACCGTGTAGCCGCCATAGGCCGCAGGGTTGTCGAGCTCTTGAGACCAGACGGCGATCATGGAGGCGGTTTCCCGCTTCCTGATCGCCTCGATTTCGACCTGACAGAAGGTCAGGCCTCTAGCTAGGGCATCCTGCCGGGTGCGACGCACCTCTGCCAGGACGTTCGCCTGGAGATGCCAGGGCGGATCGCCTGCCAGGAGGGTGGCCGCCGTCCGCGACACTGTGCGATACCCCCGTATGGTCCTCACGGCCAGAACCCGCTGCGCCCGGTGCAGCAGGGTTCTGTTGTGGCGGTGAAGTGCAGTGGACCAGACGGGTGCACCGTACAGCGCCATACTCCTCAGGATGCCAGAGTAAAGTTTCCGCGTCGCACCCCCCGGGCCCCCCACGTTGGGAAGCAGCCTCGAGAGTGCGCCCGCGGATTTGACGAGTTTGGGAACTAGCTGCTCAAAGTGCGCTTTGAACAGCCATTTCCCATCGAGAACTAGCCCCAGATATTTCATCTGGGGCCCTACTCTAATGGCCACCCCTTGGACCGAAACGGTCAAGTCCGCGGGGGGATTGCGAAATTTCCTATGGAACATGACGGCCTCCGTTTTCGCGGGGGAGACCCTCAAGCCCAGCCTAGCTATTCGATCTACGACAATCGCCAACCCGGCGTTGGCGACGTCCAGGGATTCCGCAAATGACGCAGCGCGTGCCGTGAGTAGGGTGTCGTCCGCAAAGCAGATCAGCCCTACCCCGGGCAGGACCGGAACCCGAAGGATCCAGTCATAACCTACGTTCCAAAGAATCGGCCCGAGGACCGACCCCTGTGGAACACCGCACGCGACGCGTCGCCGACCTAACACGGGATTGCCGGGCTCACCGCCCTCCCAAAGGATATGTCGATCCTGCAGGTACGCGCCCAACAGCCTCGTGAGGTACGAGGGGACTCCATGCGCGCGGAGCCCCTCCCTGATCGTCTCATGAGGGAGGCTGTTAAAGGCGTTCGCTATGTCTAGCGACACCGCAAGAACGACATCCTTCGCTTGGACGGTTTCGTCCGTCAACGTTCGCAGTGTCTCGAAGGCGTCCAACGTGGAGCGCCTCCGCCGAAACCCGAACTGCGTTTCTGAAAGCCCCGGCTCCACAGCGTCGAGATGCTTCACGAGCCGCTCCGCCAAGATCTTTTCGAAGACCTTAGCGACCTCGTTCAGCAGCACTATGGGCCTGAAGGCGGAAGGATCGTTGGGAGGCCGACCTCCCTTGGGAATCAGGCACAAACGCCCCTCCTTCCATTGCGACGGGAACCGACCTGCGCGAATACAGTCTTCGAACAGTTCCCGCAGCTGGCCGCGTAGATGTTTAGCGGCTAGGAAGAGGAGTCGACCTGGAACCCCGTCGGGTCCCGGTGCCGTCGTCCTGCCCCGGAGCCGGTCCAGGGCAACGTCTAGTTCCCCCTCGGAGATGGAGTGAGGCTCCTCGTCCGTGGGGAACAGGTGGACCCATACTGGGGGGAGTGAAGTTTCCCGGATCCGGGAAGAGCCCGTCGATAACCGACCGGAGCACCTTGGGTTCGAGCGTTTCCGTGACCGTGGATGTGCAAGGCCGCAACGTGTTGCGGGCCCCACGTTACGGACGCCCCCAAGGGTCCCGATCGAGCGTCTCGAGGAGCTCGGCCCGAGCCCGGGCTTTCGCTTGCAATATTGCAATCGAAAGGGCCTTTCTGGCCTCCCTAAACTCGCCCACGAGTCCATTTTCCGCAACGTAGTCCGGAGGACGGCGCGCCCTGCAGCGTTTGAGTCTGTGGCTGATGATGCGAACTGCCTTTCGCATCTCGCCCAGCCCCTCGGTCCACCAGTGGACCTGCTTGCACGGAGGCTGCCGCTTGGAGACGCGAGGCATCGCCGCGTCGCAAACCCTCGTCAGGGTCTTGCGCATGTGCTCTGCCTGCGACTCCAGGTTCGCGAATTCGGCTGGGTAGGCCCAGCTTTCCGTGAGTGCCCACTCCTCGGCCTGCTCCGGATCGAGCTTGGTAAGGGCCCAACGCGGGAGGAGAGGGGGGCGATGAACAGGGCTCGGACCGGAGGAGGGGTTAAGCTCAAATCTGATGTACCGATGATCAGAGAGCGACTCCACCTCCTCCAGCACCCTCCATCCGACAACTCTGCGGGCGGCCGCATGAGTGACGAATGACAGGTCGATGACCGATCCACCCCGCGCGCGCACGCAGGTCTGGACCGATCCCTGGTTCAATATGGTCAGGCCGGATTGAAGAGCCCATTCCTCAACCGTCCGGCCCCTAGGTTCCGTGAACGCATTTCCCCAGGAACAGTGCTTTGCGTTAAAGTCGCCCATCACGAAAATCGTTTTAGGCGACAGTCTGCCTATGGCAGCCCTCATGGCGTCCAAGCGAAGCTCGAACTCCGCCAGGGGGCGGTTGCGCGAAAAATAAACGCCTATGACGACGATACTCCCGCTCTCCGCCACCGCATAGCCCTTTCCTCTTTCGAGACATGTAAGCGGTGTGCCAGATCCGGCTCTGGCCACCACCGCTACCACGACGTCGAGGTCGCCGACCCAATTGCCGCAAGGCGGCACGTAATAAGGTTCGCTTATTACGGCCAAGTTTGCTTGCCAGTCCGCCATCGCCTGCAGGCACAAGTCCTGAGCGGTGGGGGAGTGGTTTACGTTCGCCTGAAATAGTGCTGTTACGGGCGGACTAGGCATTGGAGGTGTCCATTGCGCGTACTCCCGATGCACCCGTACGTTGTTTCGTCCTCGGATGGACGAATTTGCCCTTCACGTAGGGAGGCTGGCAGAACCTCGCTAACGTGGGATGGGCAGCGTTGAGTCCCCCCGCCGCGCACGCCGCGCAGTGGGGGTTCCGAGCCGTGCAGTCCGGCATCTTGTGTCCGCTCTTACCGCAGCGGAGACACAAGTTAGTCCGGTCCGGGCACGTGTCCGGACAGGTCTGGGCGCCATGGCCGACGTTGTAACATCGGTAACAACGTATCGGTCTGGCCTCCAGTGCCTCCACCCTCGCCGAGGTGAAGCCTACCACGAGGTAGCCCAGCTTGACGATGGCTTTGGCAGCAGCGACGGGGCACATCACGTACGATGCACCCAAACCGCCCGGTCCTGCACCGATGTGCTTCGCGCGCAGCGCGATCGCGTCACGAAGCCCATCGACCGTGACCGATTCGTCCAGCCCAGAGACGTAAAGCTCCCCACGCTTTACGGACGGACGACCTCAGCCATCCCTACAAGGGCTCCGCGCAGAGCCTCGTCGACGCGGTCCGCCTTGGCCGCGCTCTCGGGTCCCGGCTGGAACTCGAGGAGACGCGCGTCCCTGACGGTCCGCACCACCTTCAGTCCCTCGCGGAGGCCCATGACCGCGATGTCGACCACCGTCGAGGCCTTTGCGAAGACCTCGCGATAACCGACACCCTTCGCGGCCGCTGCCGGCAGCAGTTTAACGATAACTGCGGCCGACTTCGGATCGCGGAATACGACCGCAGGCTTCGCAGCCTGTTTCCGCTGTTGCTGTCCCCGCCTCATCGGCAGGGGAGCAGCTTGCGCCTGGGGTGGAGGGGAGGGAGCCCGTCGGCCCTCGTCCCCTTACCCTTTTTCCGCTTGACGACCGTCGTCCACGCCCCCTCCGGGGCGGGGGCGAAGGCCACGGGCGCCGGCGGCGGCGCGACGTGCGCGACGCGAGCGCAGACAACGGGCGCCGCGACGACCGGTGTCGCGGCCGCGGGCGCCGCCCACTGCCTAGGAGCCGACACCACAGGCACGGGTGCCGTGGCGGGGGCCGGATGCGATTTTTTAACCGCAGCGGGTGCGGCGGGCGGTTTCGGTACCACCGCCGCCTCCGCCGTGGCGGCCTGGGCCGTCCGCTTGACGGGTACGGGGGTCGGCGCCGCCATTACAGCAGGCGCCGGCTCCGCAACCGAAGCGGAGGCCTTTAGGGCCTTACGCATATCTTCAAACTCCCTACGGTAGGAGCGATTTTCCTCCCGTAGCGAGTTTAACTCCATGCGTAGCCTGGCGTTCTCTTTACCGAGCTTCCAGGCCTCGGATTCCGGATTTCGCGTAACCAGTGTGTCGACGATGTCTGACACCCTGGACGCGGCCTCCTTCAGCCGGCGCACGTAGACCCCCTTCAAATTGCCCGACGTATGGGCAATATGAATTATCTCAGCGACCTGGGCGCTCGCCGCTAGGCGGAGCTCCCCAGGGCCGAGAGCCGATACGTCCCCGACGAGGGCGGCGCACTGGCTAGCCGCGGCCACTTTGGCGGCGGTTGCCTTGCGCGCCTTGCGCCCCCTTTCACCCCTCTCGTTACGGAGGTAGGCCTCCGGACCCGCGAGTACGCTAGAAGCCGCCGCGGGTGCGCCCCCCGTGGGGCGCAAAGGCGAGCGCGCGCGCGCTGGACCACTCCAGCGCGCGCGCGCTCGCCGATTCGGCCAGCACGTCGGGTGCTTCCACAAGCACCCGACGTGCTGGCCGAATCGGCGCCGCTGCTCTGGGACCGGTCCCAGAAGCGCGACCTCGATCCGGGAACGAACATCGGGGAACTCGATATCGGCACCGTTGCCGTTGAGGTGGACGGCGTCGCCGAACCCGATGCCGAAGACGGTGAGGCTGCGAACGAAGACGACGACGTGCCCGCTGCCGCTGCCGCTAAGGACGAAGACGTCGCCGCAGCCGAAAACGCAGGCGCCGACAACGCGACAGCGGCTCCCGTCCCAGTAGGGAAGGAAGTCGAAGGGGTCGCCGCTGCCGCGCCTACTAAGTCCCTATTCACGACCCCGGCCCAGGGGGCGAGTGAAGCTCACGCGACAACCGGTGTCGTGGGACGGCTGCTCTCGACGTTGCAGCCCGAAAGGTTGCAAGTCGATGTCGTAGGCACAGGTGAAGACCGTGCGCTATACGACACCGTCGTCGTAGGGCACCCATCCCCTGCCGTCGCTGAACCGGCCGCCGTGTATACCGGACTACAGGCAGGCGCTTCAGGGCGGGAATAACTATGATCGCGAATCGCACCGTGGAGCGCGTGCTCCAGCGAGTCTGGGACGCTGCCAGACGGTGGGATGTCATCATGCTCTACGTAGGCGCCGCTCCCTTGCACGAGTGAGGCTCGCGCAGAGGTGGGTGGCGCCATGTAGGGGTATTGAACTATGGTGCTTGCAGCGCTCACGGCCAGGCAAACGGCCGAGTTCGCTGCAAGCAGCACGTTCCTATCTATCTCCGGGTGTGCTGCGCTCCTGCGGGTCCTAGACGTCATGGGAACCGGAGGCGGTCCCATCGCGCCGCACCTATCCTCATGCGTGGCGGCGGTGAGGTCTACCACCGCCGACGCACTCCCTACCGAGGCGGGCACATCGGCAGCCGTGAAAACGGCACTATCCGTGTGCCCGGGGCGGGGCCCGGCAGCCGACCTGCTGCGACGGGCCGATGAAGAAGACATCTTCTTCACACGCGTCTCCCCGATCTCGGGCATCATCCAGCCATCCTTGGCCTTCGTGTGGTCCCGCTTGCGCGGGACACTCGAAGGCCTCGGGGCCTTCTGGGGACCTGGGCCATCCATTGCTGGAGGCCCCTTCCCTTGCAGAGACCAGTCAACGCGCGTGAATATCTATCGACACAAACGACCGTTATTGCGTAATGCGCCTAGGCGCGGCGAAATGAACAAGCGAATAGAGCTTAACAACTCACCCCAGTCGAAAAACAACTGATTCGCGCCGGAATCGAACTAAATAACACTGTACACTATCACTACACAACTATTGTCGCAATTTGTCGCTTTTTAGGAGCGAAAAAGCGTGGAAAATTGCAATTTCCGCAAAGAGCACGGGCATTTGCGACTGCTTCGCACGAATGCCCTCCAGGAACTGGAATTAGATTCTACTAACATCAAGTAGTGTCACAGAATCCACAGATGGCGTAAAGATGCATACACTACAGCGGTTAGCGTTTTTCGTTACGGTTACACTTTTTTTCCGTTTAGCTCCCACCCACCGCGCGTGCCAGTACATACATAGTATCCATAGTAGTTCGTGGCCAATACCGTGCGATAAGGAACTTTGTTCCAAAAGACACGTAAAATGCACAATGAAATAGTGCTTCTATCTGGCAGTGCAAAGGTGGTTAGAGATGGCTTGAAAACTATCAATTTCTTTTAAAAATTAGAACTGTTTTAAATCTAAGAGCCACTGTCAGGGCGTTCTATTTGTAGCTCACAACGCCCAAAATGCTCAGTTAGCCGTTCCACAAGGCGACCGCGGTTGTTGTGGTCGTGGCGAAAACGTCACTAATGACGTCATCATTTTCGATCACACAACGCTCACAATGACCCATGTCAATAGGCGGGTCGAATAGTCGTTCCACTTGGGTTTACGATTGTAACACTGGCAAGCAAGTGGAACGGGATAAATCGCGGTCGTTGTGAGTCCCTAGTGGAACATAGCCTGTATGACTATAAAAAGGCCATTGCGGACGCGTCCGAACGATATGCACGTCAGAACCGTAAAGTATGTGCATACTATAAGTCTTGCCTGACGGTCGCAACTTATAACGCATCTGGATAAGAAAAGCCCATTGAAGTGTGCACATTAATAAAGGCAAAGTCGCGGACCTGACCTTGAGCGTTCGGACGTCCTAAACCAATCTGGAGAGTGTTACGGTTCTGGTGTGCACATTGTTCGGACGTGACCCGTAATGTGTAGACACTATAACACACAATCCACATTGCTTTAGGACTCCTTGTAAGTATTTAGTTTGAGAAATGGCAACTTTAAATTCTGTAATTTAATGGTAAAATTGTAGTTCTGTTTCTATCGTTCGAACGTTCTAGTGCACTTCCGCAACTTACGACTTCTAATATGCACACTCCGATCGACTTTCCTTATCCAGATACATACGTAGTATCCATAGTAGTTTGTGCCAGATACGTTTTAAGTTGCGACCGTCAGCCGTGACTAATAATATGCGCACACCTTTATTCTCAAATGTCCTTCGTTTTCGCCCGATCAGCACCAAAGAGTCAATGAGATATAATTTTTGTTATTGCATGAGTTCAGCAGACAGGCAGACGGCCCACTTGATTGACAGCAGATACCGTCGTCTATGAACATTTGCAACATTAAAGGTGCTACAAATGCGCTGCTGCTCTCTTAAGGGAGACTGGAACCTGGTCACTAATGCCGGAACATAACTCAAGGTTGTTATAGAGGCATACCCTACACCAGGGGTGGTAGCCTTCTAGTCGGGCAAATACCCTACCACCTGGCTGTGGGTTGTTTTGTCGCCCTCTACGAAAGGCCGCCCGGCCGCAGAAAATTGTATACTTTCTCCGTTCTTGCACTGATGAAAATAGATAGAACAAAAAAGAAATGATTTCTTTAAAACTACAATAATAGTCTATACATCACAAAAATAAACGGAGTATACAATGGAAAATGTACTTAAAAAAACAAGCAGTAAAATTTATAAAACGAAAGACGTTTGAGAGTAGCCCTCAGAGTGCTAAGATGCTCCTCGGCATTGAAAAATGTATTTACCGAGTTTCAGACAAATGGGTCCAGTAGTTTTTCCGTGAAAATGTAACAGACAGTTATATTCGCATCTATAATTTTTTTTATTTTATTTTTTTTATTGCAGGAGTTCAGCAGACAAGCAGACGGCCCACTTAGTGGAAAGCGGTTACCATCGCCTATGGACATTTGCATCACCAAAGGTGCTACAAATGGGCTGCTGCTCTCTTAAAGGAGACTGGAACCTGGTCACTAATGCCGGAACACAACACAAGGTTGTTATGGCGGCATACTCTAGACCAGGGGTGGTCGACATCCAGTCGAGCAAATACTCTACCACCTGGCTGAAAATATAATAAATAATATATATATAAATATATATAAAAAATAATAATATTTATAGGGATTGTCGTAGTTTTGAAATAAAGCGGTTTGTCAAGGAAGTGCTGTTGTGGCGCTTACCGTTGCACTTATTCTACAAATTTAACTTATTTCAAACAAAGCAACTTCATAAAAGTATAATGATGGAAATTTCAGTAGTTTTAGCCGTGTAAAGTGCGATTCATAAGAATCTGTTTACATTATACCTATAAATTTGCGCTTTAAACACACGTTCTTTACTAGTGCTATTGCCACAAAATATACTAGTAGAAGTATATTTGCGGCAAGTAGAATCTTGAGTTTAATTCTGGTCACCCTGGTTGGTTTAATGGGTCCATTCATGGACTTGCACTAATCTACGCCACGCAACGCAGAACTCATGAGACGATCAGGGAGGGGCTCTGCGCGCATGGAGTCCCCTCGTACCTCACGAGGCTGTTGGGCGCGTACCTGCAGGATCGACATATCCTTTGGGAGGGCGGTGAGCCCGGCAATCCCGTGTTAGGTCGGCGACGCGTCGCGTGCGGCGTTCCACAGGGGCGGTCCTCGGGCCGATTCTTTGGAACGTAGGTTATGAATGGATCCTTCGGGTTCCGGTCCTGCCCGGGGTAGGGCTGATCTGCTTTGCGGACGACACCCTACTCACGGCACGCGCTGCGTCATTTGCGGAATCCGTGGACGTCGCCAACGCCGGGTTGGCGATTGTCGTAGATCGAATAGCTAGGCTGGGCTTGAGGGTCTCCCCCGCGAAAACGGAGGCCGTCATGTTCCATAGGAAATTTCGCAATCCCCCCGCGGACTTGACCGTTTCGGTCCAAAGGGTGGCCATTAGAGTAGGGCCCCAGATGAAATATCTGGGGCTAGTTCTCGATGGGAAATGGCTGTTCAAAGCGCACTTTGAGCAGCTAGTTCGTCAAACTCGTCAAATCCGCGGGCGCACTCTCGAGGCTGCTTCCCAACGTGGGGGGCCCGGGGGGTGCGACGCGGAAACTTTACTCTGGCATCCTGAGGAGTATGGCGCTGTACGATGCACCCGTCTGGTCCACTGCACTTCACCGCCACAACAGAACCCTGCTGCACCGGGCGCAGCGGGTTCTGGCCGTGAGGACCATACGGGGGTATCGCACAGTGTCGCGGACGGCGGCCACCCTCCTGGCAGGCGATCCGCCCTGGCATCTCCAGGCGAACGTCCTGGCAGAGGTGCGTCGCACCCGGCAGGATGCCCTAGCTAGAGGCCTGACCTTCTGTCAGGTCGAAATCGAGGCGATCAGGAAGCGAGAAACCGCCTCCATGATCGCCGTCTGGTCTCAAGAGCTCGACAACCCTGCGGCCTATGGCGGCTACACGGTGGATGCAATCACGCCACAGCTGACGGAATGGGTCAACCGCATCAGCGGCACCCTGACCTTCAGAACGACGCAGATACTTACCGGACACGGATGTTTCGATAAGTATCTGTATCGCATTGTGGGCTGCTTGCCTTCCCCGGACTGCCGCCAGTGCAGCGCGCCCGACACGGCGCTACACACGCTAGTCGAGTGCGCCACATGGGCATCGCAGCGTTACGAACTTGAGACGCACGTAGGTCCGGTCGATTCGCTTTGCGACCTGGTCAAGGCCATGCTGCAGAGCGGCGACAATTGGGGGGCTGCGGTTACTTTTTGTGAGACAGTAATGTCACTCAAGGAGGCCGCAGAACGCGATAGGGAGAGAAGTCCTGCAGCGCGTGCTAATGCGTCTTCTCGAGGTCGCCGGCCTTCAGCTGGCACCCGGAGAGGCAGGTACGCGCATTACTTCCTTCCCTGAGTTAGGTTCCGTTTACCAGGGGGGTCCTTTAGCTTGCTAGGAGAGCAAAGGACCTTCTACCCCCGCACAACGAAGTGGGGTGTGTTCTCCCAGGGCACACTCCAGGCACTTTATTGCGCTGGATCGGCTGGGCGTAATTATGTTCTAAATCTCAGCCTTTCCAACACAAACAAAAGCGCAGGGTCGACAGGGAGGAGGCGGTTTTTAGTGGGTATTGGGGTTGCACGCTCGTGCAGCAACGCTCGAAGTCTTCCACACTATTCTGTGACGTCGATCGCGGACGGAGCACTGCCAAGAGCATACTATTGCTGCAGAGTTATCGCCCCCGACCGACGCGTGTCGTTTCCCTAGCAACGACCCAGTTTGTGCGTAAATCGGTTAAGCATTTTCCCTCGCCTCAAAAAAAAAAAAAAAAACGCAACGCAGAACTGAATGATGTTGCAGCCTACATTGCGTCTGACAATACCGTATAGAGTGCATCTTGAATTTATTAAGCTCCGGCTTACTGCTCTGCAGGCCTGTAATCTTTTATGGGTCCCTTAAAAGCCTAGCTCCTAATCCATAAATTCGACAAATACAAAAAAAAATGATCAGCCTGATTTACAAATGGCTGACTTATTGACAATTTGACAGAGATACTGGCTTTACCGTAGTGTTAAATTCTCTTTGATACTGGCTTGTATTTTACATCAATAAATGGCATTTATTTAGGAATAATTTGGCAAAATCAAGTGAACAACATTCATGCTCGATGAATTATAAGTGTGATAAGATTGTGTAACAGATTAAGGCTATAATGTATTGCTTATTGTGATTTTGTTTGTGGTCACGTTGACATGACGCAATTTCTTCCGCCGAATTTATTGGCGTTGTTTGCCGCGCGGGATCCTATCCCTTACCTTCCGCCGGCAGCGAAGCTCCCTCACGAGAAGAAACAAAAGGGCTACGATAGAGTCGGTGCATTTCTCAACTGCTTTGAGGTTAGATTTTTCCGACATTACGGGCTATGTCCTAATTATTAAGCCACTGCTTCACCTGCGATAGTAGGAGTGGGTGATATAAATCGGCTTTCTTTTTACACAGAGTGCCATTAGATTACCGGAAATTAAGTTTACGGGTGTACACATTAGTGATGTGTACTGGTTGCAATTTTACCCTCCGGAGATTTTCGGCGGTTTTTCCCCAAAAACCGGTTTTTCACCGGAGATTAGCCTACAATAAAATTTTGTTTATTTTACATGAAAGTTGGCAGTTGACATTTTTTTGGAGGAATAGATAAATAAATACAGAAAAATTATATAAAAGAACAGTTATTCCAACATCAAAACTTTATAACAGAAATATGTGAACAGAAACCGTGTTTTACTCAACTATTAGTAGAGTAAAACACAGTTTCTGTTCAAAAAACAGCATTTCAATATTAAATTAATATTTTTTGGGCATAAAGTTTTGTTCTGAGCGTGTACGAAAATACCGGTTAACAATAAAAACTGTGATAAAAAACTGGTGATGACTGTAACCGGTTTTTGTAGAACCGGTACACATCTCTAGTGTACATAAGCCTTATATATATACACTAAACCTGTTAAGTCTTATATTCAGATATCCGCTATGTGATGTTCTGTCAAAGTTTCGGTGGTATTCATATAGAAACGACCGAGGGAGTAAGACGCACATCCTACAATGCTGGTTGTGTGAGAAATTCTACTACAGAGGAAACTCGATTAACCGGACTGATTGTTGTCTTGCTCTTGGTGGATTATTAAAAATCCAGATAATTGAATATTTTCCTCCTTCGTGTACATGTTTATTTGAAATAACAAATGAATCTTGTCCACCAAATTAGACACATATGTATGAATGTAAGCTATATATTAACATAAAGTAGTGGTGGAAATTCAACCATAATTAATTTAAATTATAAGTTTGAACATAATTAAGGTTCTGTTGTCAAAGAGGATTGTTCTATAATTACAGATTTCGCAAAGGCTATAAATTAACAGTAGTTTTACTTTAACAATAAACAAAAGATTATATATGTGTGTGTGTGTGTGTGTGTGTCAAATACGTGGTAGTGTGTGTAATGTTTTTTTTTATTAATTTAATATATTTTTTATGTATAATTAAACAAAAAAATATTAGCATTTGGCACGTCTTCTCTATATAAACTATAAGTGTGCGAAATTTCATACATCCTCGTCCACACAATTTCATACTCCTCCATCTGCGCAATTTTCATAAAAAGGGGTACAAAGTTTTGCTTCACATATTAATATACATACATACATAACTTCACGCCAGTTCCTTTGCGGGGTAGGCACGATATTTTATTTGGGAGGTTAACAGCTGTGATCTTACAAACTAAAGTTTACAAACTAGCGTTACAGAGATAGTTAAAGAACAGCTAATTATAAACCTCCACAGATGACAGGGAAATAAAAATAAAGTATAAAATACAATAATTTTAGAAATAAAGAACAATAATAAGAACATTTTGTGACGGGGAAAACTAGCTATTATTAAAATAGGCTTTGATTAAATTCGCATTTACAGATGCTAGACTATCCACAAACAAGTCAATGTCAACATAATCCGACTTGTTGAGTTTGTTGAATTCATTCACTGTTCTAACAAAAAATGAGTAGCGTCTGAAAGCTGTACGTGTCAAGGGCGAATGAAGTAGTTTTCTAGGGCGTACAAGACTAGGGGGAACATACAAATGTAGTTTCTCGATAAGACTAGCGCAGTCAATTTTGGACTGAGCAATTTTCACCAAGAAACGTATATCGCAAATATTTCTGCGAACTTTGAGGGGCAGAAGATGGAATAGGGTACAGCGCTCAATGTAACCTTGGCGCGGTATTTTGAATTTAAAATTGATAAATCTAGTGAATTTTTTTGAATACGCTCTAATCTATCAGAATGAACTTCGAAGCACGGATTCCAAATTTGGCTTGCATACTTGAGGTGACTACGGACAAAGGCACAATATAGTACTTTACAGGTTTTCATTTTGTTGAAAGAACTAACATTACGAATTAGAAAACCTAATGCAGACGAAGCCTTTTTGGCAATAAGATCTATATGGAGATTGTAAGAAAGTTTAGTGTCTAAATACAAACCTAGGTCCCGTATGACGTTGACTCTCGCTAGTGGTAGGTTGTAAATATTATAGTGACAATTGAGAAAATTATTTTTACGAGTAAACGTAATTACCGAACATTTAGATATGTTTAGGTCTAAATGATTATGTTTACAATAGTCAGATATACGCCAAATATCTTCCTGAAGGAGTGATGTATCAATAGGACTTGTAATAGATTTATAAATTTTCATATCGTCTGCAAATAGTTGATATTTCGAATGATGAACGCAGGTGTTGATGTCGTTGATAAATATTACAAATAAAAGGGGGCCTAAAAGTGATCCTTGCGGGACATCTGAGGGGATTTCAACCCACGAGGATGAGAAGCCAGAGAGAACTACTGCTTGAGATCTATTCACTACGTAAGAAGAAAACCAGCGATATAAATCACCTCTTATACCTAAGGCAAGAAGTTTAATTAGCAATAATTTGTGGTCAATTCTATCGAAAGCTTTACTAAAATCAGTATGAATTGCGTCACATTCAAAACCATTGTCCATAGTATTGGATACATAGTCGGTAAACAAGATAAGGTTGGTGACCGTTGATCTTCCTCTCAAGAAGCCATGTTGGTGAGGGTCGAGATACGAATGCAATGTATTGTAAAGTTGATTGTACACGATTCTTTCGAATACCTTAGCAATTAAACACAGTTTGGAAATGGGTCTGTAGTTCTCGACTTTGTCCTTGGGTCCTTTTTTATGAATGGGGGAGATAAATGCTGATTTCCAAATAGAAAGAACAACACCTTCGCACATCGAGCATTGAAAAAGTAATGTTATTGGGAAAGTTAATTGATCAGCACATTTCACGATGAACAAGGCTGGTAGTTGATCAGGCCCAGCTGATTTATTCAGATCAAGCGACTTCAGATGCTTTCTGACAGTCACGGGGTCAATTTCAATTGACCGTATGTCACACGAAGAAGTAGGATAGGAAGAAAGATTTGGGTGAAACGTAGAATTATTTGAATGGCTGGGGTCCAGAAAAGTAGATTTGAAGTAGGATGAAAAAAGTTCACAAATACCTTGACCCGAGTCACTAGTTGAATCAATATAGGACATAGTTGAGGGGAAGTTATTGCTAACACGCTTACTTTTGATGTAGGACCAAAACAGTTTTGGATTGGTATTAATGGAAGATTCGATTTTTGCAATGTAGGAATTATAACAACATTTCTCAACTTCGGTAACTCTTTCTCGTAATAGTTGGAATGTGGCCAGATCACACAAATTGCCATAAATCTTGTGCTTTGTAAAGAACTTGTGCTTTGTAAAGAACTTGTGCTTTTCCTTAATTAATTTGATAAGGGCAGTATTATACCAGGGAGGAAATTTATAGTCTTTTTTACGCCTCTGAGGAATGTTAGCATCTCTAATTTGGTATAGTAATGTATAGAACTTTCCCACAACTTCATCGACATTCCCATTATGTAACAAGCTTGTCCAATCTGTGTTTGATAAGGCAGAACGAATTGCATCGTAATTACCGTAATTGTTTAGTCATTCTTTCATCATGCATTCTTTCCACATGCCCGAACCACCTGAGCATTCCTTTCCTTACCTTCACCCGACACTCTCTTACAGACCAACTCATATTAATATAATTAACATAATTGTTCCAATTTCAATCATGAAATGCCAATCCGGATAATCGCAAATCCGTATAACTGAGGTCCAGATAATCGAGTCTTCACTGTACTAGGGAGGAATATGTATCTGATAATATATGGTATCAAAAATATAGGCTTTGAAATCTGATTTTATCAAATCATGTATTGAATCGAGCAGACATGTATAAAGTACGACTGTCCACTTGTTAGGACGAAAACATAAACAACCACAATCCATACAATTGTGAATGTTTAACCCTTAAGACAATTATCGTTATTCTTATTGATATACCAAAAAGCCGCAAGACTAACACTATCACTATATCGTAATATACCAAGAAAATATACCCATTTCATACAAATCATACAACTCCTATTCAACTATCCTGTGCACAAATTTTAGGTAGTGGGTAGGGGGAAGCTATACTTACACTTTCTGCAACCCAGAGTTCTTGAAATATTTATTTTTGGTAAACATAACCTCACCTTTTATCCATGCAGGAACGGAGACAGAATACAATTCCCTGTGGCCGGGCAGCCTGTCGTAAGAGGCGACTTAACAAACCACAGTTAGGTGGTAGGGCATTTGCCCGACTGGATGGCTACCACCCCTGGTCTAAAGTATGTCGCCATAACAACCTTGAGTTGTGTTCCGGCATTAATGACCAGGTTCCAGTCTCCTTTAAGAGAGCAGCAGCGCATTTGTAACAACTTTGTTGTTGCAAATGTCCATAGGCGATGGTAACCGCTTTCCATCAAGTGGGCCGTCTGCCTGTCTGCTGATCTCCTGCAATAAAAAATAAAAAAACTATTTTTTTATTAACATTATTGTGATCGGTGGTGAAAGGTAGCCACCAGTAACAGTGATTTAGGTTATGTTCGTTTTAAATCAAAAGCACGAGCCGAGTGAGCGAAGTGAGCTTGCCTCAGCAGTGGTTGGCGGGTGTCAGAACCGACTGATAACCTTTACTATTTATTTTATACATACATTTGATATTTCGTTTTTATTGGCCCCTATTTTGAATATTTTCATGGTTACTCTTATAGTGTAGGTGTACATCTTTGTGTATGAATGTGTGTAAGAATGTGTCAATAACTATGATATTGTTGCAGGTGAAGCCTGAGCACTCCATTCTAAGATACCTTCTCTCACATGCTGCTTTTCATATATATAAGTCTTTACACAATGTCTTGGCAGACATTGTCCTACCTTGAAAAAAATTTAGAACCCGATTGTGGTCCCACGTACCGGGTCCAATTGTAAATCCAAACCATTCTCGGATCCACCTGAACACACGCGAAAAAATTTCATAGAAATTGGTCTAGCCGTTTAGGAAGAGTTCAGTCACATACACACGAATATTATCTAAATAAAAATTTGAGTCTGTTGAATTCATAATATTATTGTAATAAATGTTAATCTCAATGCCTAGCACCCATCAGAGACTCCTCCACCGACCAGAGTGGAGACGAGAGAAGAAAGACTAGAAAGAAGAAGGAGGGAGCGGGCGGAGCAAATTGCATACAAACTGGAGCAGGAGATAGCATTATGGGACCCCACTGCCAACCCGAGGGCTACCATGGACCCCTTCAAGACTCTGTTTGTAGCTAGAATTGTAAGTATATTATTACACTTCTTATCTTTAACTTGTCATAGACGGAGAACCGGCAGCAAGACTACTACTTTTATTTTATTTTATTTATTTGCGGTCACTTTTACATAGGCAACCCTATTCCATCATACACAGAAGAAAATAAGCTTTAAATTTATATATAATTTACTTTAAAAACAAATGAACCAAAATATCAAACTAATATTATTTTAATTAAATATACTAGCGACCACGTTTTTATAGGCAACCTAGCAAAAATTAAAAAAAAAAAAAAATAACATATGAACGTAGTAATCTTGATCTTGCAGCGGAGTCTCGGTCTATCACCAGAAATAGTAAAATATAATGTAAAAAAAAGAAAAAGAAATCTACTTCAAGAGTAACTAAAAAGTATGAAATAAATATTTCCTAGGACATCTGAAAGTTACCAGGCTACTCAGAAGGTATTTTGAAAAAAAGTTTTTATGTATAAGAGACTGGCCGGTTATAATCTATTTTGTAAATATGATTATTTATAACTTAAAATAGGTACGTTCCAATTTCAAAATTTCCCTCCACAATGTTTCCATTTAAAAATGGATCTGCGCCGGGAACATTTTCGCGCCATGATTTTTTACGATTTCAAGTGTCACCTGAAACCGACGAATCGCACGATAGACTTCAAATGTATCATTGGTACAACGAATTCAAGCGCGCTTTACTAACTTTGGGGGATGAAGAAAGAAATGGTCGCTTTTTGGCGGCTGTTACGGAAGAAAACGTGCTAGCAGTGAAAAATTTAACTTAAGACAATAGGCGAGTTACGTATTAAGAGATTCAGCACGTACTGCAGATTGGATCGGGAAGCTTTCACGAGATTCTGCACGTGAATCTTCGCGTGAGGAGGATAGTTTCACTCTGGGTGCCGCAACAACCTCACCGATACTCAGAAGCAGGCCCGGGTGGAATGGTGCCGTGATATGAAGCAGACTCGTCTCGGCGTGTTTACGACATCATTAAAGGTGATGAGTCCTGGTTTTATCAATACGATCTAGAAACGAAGCGCCATTAGACGGTTTGGGTGTTTCAAAACGAATCAACGCCTACGAAAATGAAGCGATCTAGGAGCGGGGGGAAGATAAGACTGGCTACTGGCAACTTCTTTACGGAACCAAAGAAGCATCAACGCCGAATCGAATACTACCAAATACTTGGCAGAAGCTTTCTCTATTGTAAGCAACAAGCGACCAAACAGGACTCCGCGAGCTATTGCTCCACCACGACAACGCGCCCGCCCATACCGCGCTCAAAACAAGGGATTTCCTGGACAGCACGCCGGTCATACTCCTGGGTCACCCTCCTTACAGCTCTGACCTAGCTCAGTGTGACTTTTTTTTTGTTCCCGAAAATAATAAATCAGCTGAAAGGGATACAATTGTCGTCGCCGGAAGATGCGCTGTCAGCGTTCGAGCAAGCTGTAAACGAGGTGTCTGCGGCGGACTGGAAATTGTTTCGAAAGCTGGTTCAGACGCATTAAACTTTGTACAGAGGCTGGTGGTGAGTACTTTGAAAAGATTTAATAAATAAAAAATTACCTATAGAATATTATTTTTTGATGATGAAAGAATGACTAAACAGATATACAATGCAAAAGTGGATGGATGCAGAAGTCGCACACCTTCCATGATCAAATTGATCGTGTACTAGCATCAGTTGATGTCAGGAGCCTTAAGAACAGATGAGCGTGCACGACAAGAGCTATGAATGTCAAAGAAGCAAGTGAGGTGTGTAAGAAAGCCTAAATGGCGCTATGTTGTTCGTGCCTACCCCGCAAGGGAACTGGCGTGAAGTTATGTATGTATGTAATATTATTTTTTATTTTCACAAAACTTTCTGAGTGTCCCAGGTAGTGCAAACTAAAATATAATATATTGCAACAACGAATTTGCAAAATGCACCGGCTTTAAGATCTAGGAAATATTTACTTTATGCATTTTAGTTACCGTTGAAATAGGTTTCTTCTTTGCTAGAAAACTTAAGAATTTGGAGTTTGTAATGCACTTGCATTCTTTTAAAAAACAATGTCAGTTGCCAGGATTTGCAACGGGTCAGCTATCTTATGTCTTTTTAAAATTCGCCATCTGTCATCTTTCAGAATTATGACACTTCAGAATCGAAGCTCCGTAGAGAGTTTGAAGGATATGGACCCATCAAAAAAGTAAGTGATACATATTAGATAGAAAGTAAGAAAAAATATTTATGTAAATGAAGAGTGTAATGAGGAATGTAACAGGCGACAAAACGACCCATAGTCAGGTGGTAGGGCATTTGCCCGACTGGATGGCCACCACCCCCGGTCTAAAGTATGCCGCCATAACATCTTTGAGTTGTGTTCCAGTCTCCCTTACGAGCATTAGATTTAGCACCTTTGGTGTTGCAAATGACCATAGGCGATGGTAACCGCTTTCCATCATGTGGGCCGTCTTCCTGTCTGCTGAACTCATGCAATAAAAAAAATCGATTTGAATTTGGCGCGCATACGGGTATTACCATAGTATATGTCAAGTGTCAATGTAATGTCACTTGTACATCACATTTGTCAGTTAGAACAATAGAACAAATAAGTGTTATTTTAAAATTTCCTAAACGTATTAGATTAATTGAAATTGTGAATTAATTAGCTTTAAAGGTTGTTTCTCTTTTCAAATCAACCGTTAGTTTTTTAATTTACGTATAGAAAGTAAACCTCATTATATTTATTTAGAACTACATAGAAAACAATACTGTTACGAGTTGCAGGACTCGAATTAAAATGCCGTTGGAATTATTATAGAGTTTATTAGAACTATACAAACACGTATAACATAGGTAGAAATATAACTGAACACAACCAGTCGAAACGTAATGCACGCTTCAATAACACGCGCAAAGTCCGTCACTAAATAGATTACCGAATGTACACAAGTCTCGCTCCGCTTGTGGTTATCGCTCTACTGCCTCGTCCATCAATCGAGGCATTGCTTTATACTGCACGGATGCAATATGTCTGCTCGGCCGCGTGACCGAATTTCCTAGAATCACACCTGGCTAATGACTGCCATAAAAGATTACAATACACAATGGGCTGTTTTTCTAATCACAAAGTAAACAGAAGAAGTCCAAATGCCGAAAAGGTAATGTGTGAATTTGCCTTTGTCGGCACCTCGGTCGTAACGATACGTACAGATACGAAAATGCAACTAACAATTGAAGTTCTAAATCCGTCTTGGCTCAGCATGATGCTGGTTGACTCAACCAGCGTTGGTCTTCCGCTAGGGCTGTTACAGCGACTCATGGATAGACAAAGCAAAGAAAATATGACGAGTAGTATTGGAAAAGAATTTTTTCCATAACAAATTACATTTATAAGTTTTACAGTGTGTTAGTTTAATACATAAATATAAAATAATTTAAAATATAAAAAGCTTATTCGAAGTGGTCTCCATTGGCTGCAATACAGTCCTTTAAACGTTGAGGCCAGTTATCAGTAGAAGCACGCACTGTTTCCATGGGAAAATTCTTCATTGCCAGTCGTATGGATTGTTTTAGGGACTCCAAATTATAATGGCGTTTAGAACAAGCCGTACTCTCTAAAACTGACCATAAATCATAATCCAGCGGCTTGAGATCGGGACTAGACCACGGCCAGTCTTCAGCTCTGATGAAGTCCGAAACGTTCATTTCCAACCGAGTCTGCGTGGACCGAGCTTTATGACCCGGCGCCAAGTCTTGCTGGAAGGACCATTCTTGGTTATTGAACATGGTGTTGTTAAGGGGCTTAACTACCTTCTCAAGAATGGTATCTTGATACACTTGTGCCGATGTTTTGATACCTTTTTCACAAAAATATGGCTCAGTCACTCCTTCATAGCTAACACCCCACCAAACCATCACTGAAGACGGATAATGCCCACGTTGCACTCTGTCAACTAATTCAGAAGCTTCCTTAGAGCTTTTAGCATAAATACGGCCATTTTGTTTGTTAAAATGTTGCTCAATTGTAAAAAAATTCTCATGCGTAAACAAATTTTTTCTGTGACGTCCCTTTGCGTACCGCTTCAGTAGTTGTTTCGATTTTACCACCCTATTCTCTTTTAAATTATGAGTTAAGAAATGACCAGTGCGTCTCTTATAGGCTGCAAGTCCTAAGTCGTCTTTTAAAATACGCGACATGGTTCTAGGTGATATCTTCATCTCCCGAGATAAAATCTTTTGGTTTCGGACAGGATTTCTTCGAATTCTTTCCCTTACTGCTTTGACCACCTTTTTCGTACGAACACTACGTGGACGGCTAGATCTTTTTCTGTTACAAATAGAGGAGGTCGCATTGTACTTATTAATGGCCCGGTACACAAATATTTGACTAATACCAAGCGTATGGAAAGTTTTAAAAATTGCATTTGGCTCCATACCTACTTTGCCTAATGCAATCACAGCGATTCGGTTCTCTTTATCGCCCCACTCCATTTTAATATCGCCAAATGTTGTACAATGTATTGGCGCCAAAATAAGAAAACACAATGAACAATCACATAAAAATGACAGATTCCAAATACAAATGTAATATTTTGTTTCTTTTTAATTGTAACAGTATTTATGGTCAGACTAAGTAGATTAAAATATTATATGTCAAAATCTCAATTAAAAAATAAAATAAATAGCGTCCACAGTCCAGTAGTCAGATAATTATAACAATCAAATATTGATAAATTTGTAATAAACAATAGTTGTAGCCGTAAAAGGCTGAATGAGCTAAGCCAACAGGCTGAAGTGATTATAATATGGGGACCAATTATAGACTCCGCCGGCGGAGCCGATCCTAGTCTATCATTACTACCGCTTCGCAACGTGTTATAGCTGGAGGAGAAGAAGCGGCGGAAGAAACTCTCCAGCAACACGCCTAAGCTAATCTTGTATGGCTACTTGTGTCTGTAGTGAGTGAGTGAGATTGGTGGGTCTTATCTTTGTGTAAGAGGATCCGAGCCGAGGGCTCTCCGGCGTCAGTTTTGTCTGCGTCTGTTATGCCAGGCTGATGTTCTGAGCCTCGGGGGGCTCATAGTCGCGAGGAGACGGGTGATTTCATCGGGCTCGTCAATGAGTACATTGCGAGGGCGACGATTTCTCGTGGGAGCGTTTGGTGTGGGTTTGTAGTTGACCGTTTCCGTCACCAGAGGGTTCGGGTGATGGGGGGCACGGTCAAAGAATCTGCGCGATAGGGTGATTATGTAGTCTTTGATGGAGGGAAGCTCCAGATCGCGATGCAGGTCGGCGAGCCGCATATAGCGCGGGGCGTCGACTGCAGCACGCAGAAAATGATTCTGGATTCTTTGCAGTCTCCAGATGCTTGAATCGCTGGCGTGGCCGAAGACCACACTCGCATAGGTCATGATGGGGCGGATGCAAGTTTTGTATAGAGTCACCTTATTTCTAAGGCTCATCTTAGCATGTCGGTGATGCGAACTCACGAGATTTCACCCATCCAAGGAGCGTATAACGCGCACAGTACACGGCCGCTGCGCATGCGCCAGTCATGAGCACGTCGGTGACGCGAACCCATAAGATGTTCCCCTCCCAAACAAAACAAATGGCAACAAATTTTTAACTTGAAGTTTTGCGGTCAGATTGTTAATGTACTTGTCCAATTTGAAAACCTGTCCATAAAACTTCAAGTTGAAATTTTGTTGCGATTTGTTTTGCCACTTGTCCGTTGAAGTTTCACTTCGACTATGTGTCCCAGCAAACATTTCGATTTTTCGCAGGTTTACTGCAAATTATGATTTGGTTAGGTTAGGCACATTTTAATGAATGCATTTTTTATTTAAACATATTGTTACGACATGAGCGCCGACAAAAAACAAATTCACACCTGCATACCTATAGACGTTTTGTTACCTTTGCGGCATTTGGATTTCTTTTGTTTACTTTGTGTTTAAAATTTGTGATTAGAAAAAAAGCCCATTGTGTATTGTAATATTTTATGGCAGTCATTAGCCAGGTGTGATTCCAGTAAATTCAGTCATGCGGCCGAGCAGACATATTGTATTTGTACAGTATAAAGCAATGCCCCAATGGAGGGATGAGGCAGTCTAGCGATAGCCACAAGCGAAGCAAGACGTTAGTGACGGACTTTGCGCGTGTGATTGAATTGTGCATTACGTTTGGACTGGTTGTGTTTTACGTGTTTGTATAGTTCTAATAAACTCTATAATAATTCCAACGGCATTTTAATTCGAGTCCAGTGACTCGTAACAATATTTTATTTTATCAAACAAAAAAACTGAATTCGATCCGGTACCAAACACCACATCTACTCTAAACTTATGCCGCTCCTCCACGCGGCCGTGACGCTTTTTCGTGACAGAAAAGTTCTAAGATTTAAACCCCCCCCCCCCCCTGCTTTAAAAAGAAGTTTCACTTCAAAGAATCAACGCGGAGCACTTCGCGGCTAGTAAAGTCTTTAATATTTGAACAACGGAAACTTTCAGATACACATGGTGTTTAATAAAGAAAACGACAAGCCCCGTGGATATGCTTTCATTGAGTACGAACATGAAAGAGACATGCACTGTGAGTATAGCTAATAAAACAGAGGTCTAATATAATTGGGAGGCAATGGGAGAGAATACAATGTGTTTATCTTTGAACTGTATCGAGCTTGTACCGTCATTTTATCGTTAGCAACATTTGGACGTATGTTTGTAACGGAATCTTTCAAGTTAAATTTGATCGACTTCTCGGCTTCCGATTGGGTTGAAATTTTGCACGTATGTATATATCGCGTGACAATGCAATAATATGGTAGCATGAAGCTGATCTGATGATGGAGTCGGAAAGTGGCCATAGGAACTCCTGTACTAAACAAGATAGACCCGTCGTGTTTGGGCTCGTTTCACTTGTCTTGGCTAGCACTCTGCTGCTACATGATATCCACGATCTCTATAGAAAATCCAACTAAAAAATAGAAAATAAATTTGAATTAAAAATAGTGTAAGAAAAAATGATTTTATTGTAAAAAAAGCGTGGGGTGCATGGTTTCAATAGTTATCAATATTTTATGAACAGATATGAGTAGAAGGGTTACTTTGATAATATCCTGAAAAGCACCCCACGCTTTTTTTTTATAAAAGCGTATTTTTTTATCTTTTTTTTTAAACTATTATTTATTTTTCATTTTTTAATGATTATTTTGTGATTTAATTCCCTTCTCCGTGGATTGTGGACGGTTTTTGAGCTGTTATTTACAGCTTATAACTGGACACTTTTTAACTATTTTCCTATATGAGATGATTCTCCTTACCACTTACCCTCCATAAGAAAATCCTAGTAATGTAAATATAAAATTAATAAATAAATATATTACTTAATATAGATTTTTATCATTTTATTCTCTCTCATTGTTCAAATTTAAATATCTACATCACAATAGATTTAAAAAAAAACGAATGTGGTGTCTCTGGGACACCAGGTTGGGACCAAGTTCCTTTCGCTGTATATAAATAAGCATTACAATTTAGCACAAAATGTCATTCTACATAGGACCGTTCCGTTAGTAGCTCACAACGCTCAAATCGCTCTGTCTGCCGTTCCACAAGGCGACCGAGCTGTGGTCGTGGCGAACACGTCGCCAATGACGTCATCGTTTTCGATCACATAGCGCTCACACCGACCCATGTCAAGAGCTGGGTCGAAGTGGGCGTTGACCACAGAGTTTTAATTCTCTCTAGCGTTGGACATTGAGAAAGGCGCGATTTTCAAATCGACCAATGACGTTTGTGTACTTCGTGCGTTTATGACATCAACGCTCCATAATCCGTTCCACTAGAGTTTATGATTGAAACAGGAGAAATCGCGGTCGTGAACGTGGTCGTTGTGAGCCTCTTATGGAACGTAGCCTTAAAAAAACGAATTGTATCAAAGTATAGTATACCCTTTCCAAGCATTTATTTTACTTTTGACAGCTCAATGACGGATCAATTATTAATGTCCTAATGAGTTATCGACTCATTTGTTATGAAAATCGAGATTTTGTGTTTCAGTTATCATTATTATATTGTATTTATTTATTCTAGAAAAAAATACATTTTTTTTTAAATATATAAAGACATTTTTCTGAAGGGAGTGACCCTACCGGTTGCAGGAGCGAGACGGAATGCTTCTCCGTCTCAAAGGAAGATTTTCAAGCGAGGCTATTGTTGTTCCTCGCAGGCTTATGCCCATCTGTTCTAGTTGAAAATTTGTATATATTCTTTGTATGTTTCGGGAAACCTTTGTGACATCAATTATTGCAAAGCGCCATCTATTGGCTTGTAACTGTACCACTACCTTTTTATAAAAACTAGATGACATTATTCTTTTATAAAAATACATAAAAAATAAAATACATATTCAATAAAAAAAAAATATTATTACCATTAAAATCGTCGTTATATTCCGCACGTGCAGTTTTCTTTTATAATTAAAACAATTACAGTCCACAACAAATTAACATTTAAAGTAGTGTAAACGTAAAATTATTATTGTATTTAATTCGGCAAAATAAAACGGCACTTACAATAATTGCGATATTATTTTTCATTAAAGTAGAACATTTTTTATTTCCACATCGATTACTTTCGATTTATTGACGTATAGTGGCGATGGTTTAATAGTCTGTACGTGTTACATGACTCACAGAACATCACCAATTCGCCACCCACAATTATAAAGTACGACAATTATGTCATTAGTTTCATGTGGACTTTGCTGTCGAGAAATATGTAACTCGATAGACGTGCAAACGTCAAAAGTATAATAAACGCTTGGAAATAGTGTAGATATTGTAAAAATTCAAGTGCAGTGTCGTGCAGAATCCACAGATAACGTAAAGAGGCATACATTATACGGCGGTCGGCATTTTTGTAGCGTTTACACTTTTATCCGTCTAGCCCCCATCCGCCGAGTAATGTGCGATAAGAAACTTGGGTCCAATAATATGATATAAAACAAAATAGTCTAAAGAAACCTTTAGTTTTTTAATCAAACCAAAATCTGTTCGGATGTAGAAAAAAAAAATGAGAATTTACATTATATCGAGTTGGAAACCTTCTCAGAGGGGTTCGGCTCTTATTCTAATTGTTCATTATCATAATTGCCTGTGATATCTTCTTAAAGTACAAATATTTTATACACAGGCAGATTAATATATTTGAATAAAGTTATCTATAAATAAAATTTCATAATTACTACTTTCTCGGAATACTTTAATAGTCCAGTCATATTAGTCAAAATAGGGCAAATATCTCGGAATTGGAGATAGTCAGCTATAAACTTTTCTCCAATTCCAAAATGAAACCCCTAATATGACTGGACTATTAAATGCGGGTAGATTATACACTTGAATACAGCTTAAGTAGTAATTAAATATATAAATGAATTAAGTTACCTCACTTCTACCTTCTCAGAATGGCAATCCTTTTAAAATACAAATAGATTATACACTTGAATACAGCTTAAGTAGTAATTAAATATGTAAATGAATTAAGTTTCATCACTTCTACCTTCTCAGAATGGCAATCCTTTAAAAATACAAATAGATTATACACTTGAATACAGCTTAAGTATTAATTAAATCTGTAAATCAATTAAATTTCATCACTACTACCTTCTCAGTATGGTAATCCTTTAAAGATACAAATAGATTATACACTTGAATACAGCTTAAGTAGTAATTAAATATGTAAATGAATTAAGTTTCATCACTACCACCTTCTCAGAATGGCAATCCTTTAAAAATACAAATAGATTATTATACACTTGAATACAGCTTAAGTAGTAATTAAATCTGTAAATGAATTAAGTTTCATTACTTCTACCTTCTCAGAATAGAAATACTTTAAAAATACAAATAGATTATACACTTGAATACAGCTTAAGTAGTAATTAAATATGTAAATGAATTAAGTTACCTCACTTCTACCTTCTCAGAATGGCAATCCTTTTAAAATACAAATAGATAATAAAACTACGTTTTAACGGTTTTAAGCGCGGTAATTTTATTTGATTTTGGTTTTTCCGACGTTTCGGCCACTTTTCAGTGGCCGTGATCACGGAAGACAAAGATGTCAAGTGTCAACGAGTATTGTTAAAGTTTTATTTAGCATACCGCCAACTTATTAATTTTAATTATTTAATTTTTAATTTTGTTTATGGTTATTATTTAATCTATGGGAGCCTAATCTAATTTACTACCGCTTCGCAACATGTTATGGCTTGAAGAGAAGAAGCGGCGCAAGAAACTCTTCAGCAAACATGCCTAGCTCTAATAATTTTATATAATATTAAAATGGGTGGAAGGAAAAATAAAAGTAATTATCAGTCAAGTTGGTTTGTGTTCCGTTGTACGCAGAAAGAGCTCACAGTGTCTTGAGGTCTGGCAGCTGGTTTTTGCTGGGTTTGGGTCTTAATAGTTTTGATAATTGGATCCCAAACAGGTGGTACTTGCCAACCATCTTCTCTATTGAAATTTGGGTGTTTTTTGATTTCAATAGCCTCACGCATCATTCTAGGTATGAAACGATTCTCTTTCGCGAGGATTTGTGGGTTATCGAATCTGATGTAGTGGTTGGGTTTATCCAGCGTGTGTTCACTGATCGCAGACTTCGTAGACCTTGTGTGTTTCATGTCAGCAATGTGTTCTTTTACTCGTGTTTTTATGCTCCTCTTTGTTTGCCCAATGTATGACAATCCACACTCACAATCAAGCTTGTAAACCCCTGCATCCTGGAGTGGGATATTGCATTTCACAGGTCTCAGAAATTGGGTAAACTTTTTCTGCGGCTTGAAATATGTTTTGATTGAAGCTCAGTATTAGATTACATATTAGTATTAGAATACAGCTTAAGTATTAATTAAATCTGTAAATGAATTAAGTTTCACATAATATTTTCTTAAGTTTAGTCGCGAAAACTTAAGAAAATATTATGTGAACCAGTACGGTCTGGAAATCGCAAATAAAATTCGGCGGTGTGAGTGCCTAAAAACAAAACATGCGCGTTTAGTGACATCGTTAAATTTCTTAAAAAGGTGTCGCGATAATAATATTATACCGGTATGTGTAAAATTAACATCTAAAAAAGATATATCGGGAAGCGCCAGCATTCTACGCCAGGCTGGAAAAACCAAAATCAAATAAAATTACCGCGCTTAAAACCGTTAAAACGTAGTTTTATTATGTATACAAGTCGCGAAAACTTAAGAAAATATTACTTGAACAACATTGAGAAAAATAAAATAAAGGAAGCAATATAAGTCTTAACATTGAACACAGACAGCGTAATGCTAGCCGCTAAGAGCAGCGCTGTTCTTCACACAAATAATATATAATCGGTTTAGTTAAATAATTACAAATATAAAACGGATTATTAGAGAAATTTACATCAAAATAATAATAATAAACATATGTACATAGATATATAAACATAGTGAGATACGTGAACAACAAAACAAGTAAATAAAATAAACAGATTATTTAATTCTAAGTGTTTATCATGCACAGACCTGTCGTTTGTTTATATGATGAACATTGGACATTTGTGAATAATTGTACAACGGTTTAAAATAATAATTAATCACGATTTTTTATCAAACTTTTGTTTACTTAGTTTTTTCCTGCCTCCCTCTTGTTTATAAACTCCTGTTACTTTAAAATCTTGGCAATTTAAAATTTTTCTCTGGTCCCTTGAGTGTCGAATTATCTAGAGTCGACTGTATTAAGATTGTTCTTAATATCTTGATTAAATTGAATGTGGACCAACAAAGGCATAGATTACCCTCCTTGTTTTTCTGTTAAATCTTACATAGATACTTACATAACTGATTTTACTTCTCCGAGAAGGTCGCGATACATATTCATATTACACAGTGTATCGACTTTATCCGAATTCACGGTTGTACACTTGATTAAGCTAACATCGGAGGTAATTGCAACTTGCTTTACACTGAGGTCATCTCCGCGATCATGGTGGATGACAGGTGTGGTGACCATCAAGCCAAAAGCTTTGTTTCAGCTACTTTAGCTTCAGTAAATGTTGATATCTGTAATTGTTGCAATTCACGAAGGCTAGCGGGCTTTACTTGTGGTGGAATCACGTATATGTGTATATGTGAGACTAAAAGCGGGTATGGTTGGACTGACAGGGCTTGGAAACCGGCAAAAAACAGCCTAAGCATATAGGAACTTTTCGCTTTTGTTATAACTTTAAGCTGAATCAAACGGTTTTTGGTAAAAGTTTGTTGAATACGTATTTGAACGGTTTTTTGACAACATCTTCAAAGCGCAGCCATGTCGTACAGCTAGTTTTCATTTACACGCAATGAAATATCAAAAGGGATAGAATGAGACAGTAACTCGCGGAATAAACCGCTTAATTCAATTCATTTAACACTGTTTTTAGATTTACACTCCGATTTATATCATTGACCAAGGTTGGCCACACACGCTCGGTTTCCTGATTACGTTTCCGGATCAGGAATTCAGATCGGAAACTCGAATGCTCTGCTTACATACAAAATGTTCAACAAGGCGCATACGTTCTTATTTTTTCAAAACCTAACGTTCGGTTCGAAACTTACGGTACTGGCCGTATAAAATTCCGAACACAAATAACCGGATGTTTACTGTGCTAAACTCACGGAATTCCGAATTTGAATTCCTAATCTGAAAATCATTAAGACCGGTCATTTTAAACCGGTTCCAAGAAATAGTTGGAAAGCCAGCTTGCAACAGTGCACTCCGTTCAACCACAAGTTCAGCCCGCTCGCCTTCTTCAATTGCAAGAACTATACTAAAACGACAATCTGAGGAGAGGACTAAGTGATTTGTTTTAGGTTTCTACATCATTCTATATATAACATTTTCATTACTACTGAGTAAATTTAACAAACTCCAGGCAAATAAAGTCTGCATTGAAAAAGATTTCTAAGTAATGACAATCCCCCCCATTAAAAAACAACTTGTTACACGCGCTCCAATCACAGTTGACGCAACCGGTCCGTTCTTATTTACATAGAAAATGTCAGTTCAAACTGTCAATCGACTAATAAGGAGTCGATTGAAATTTTTCGAATTGACATTTTGTACAAATGCAAGAATGGACTGGTGACGCCAAATGTGATTATGGCGCCTGGTGTGAGTTACCTTTTTTAATCGGGGGATTCTCATTCCTTATTCTTTTTTCCATATTATTGGTAATGACACTTGAATGTATATATAGTAAAATAGAATTGGGTTGTAGAGTCATTTTTTGTTATAATAAATGGATAGATCATATGTAAGTTTTATATCAAACTGTTTTTATTCATTTTTTTCGCTATAATTGAAACGTTAAATCAAATTAAATATAAATTCTTAACCCGAATTACGTCAGTACCGATAACACGCCGACAATTCCCGAACAAACCCGAGCGCGCGTGTGACGTGACTATCGTAATTTCTCATAATAACTCATCGTAGCTGCGTGCTACGAAGCGATTTGATATAATTTCTTAATTATAGCGAAAAAAATATATAATAAAAGTAATTTAATATTCTTTCCATTAATTAAAAAAAAACATTTAACAACCCAATCGGGCAAGAATGTGTTACCACATCTTTCACTCTTAGATCCTCAGCTAAGGCGCTAGTGCCCGTCCCATATGGTATGAACAGCGGATTTTTGATTAACATATGGTTTTTTTCTATCCTCCTATCCAGACCCGTTGGTAAAGAGCACCTTGCCAAAGCCAATAAGGGTATAACCGCCACCAAAAAAATATAGGTTTGTATGTGGTAAGACAATAACTACATACAAGGTTTTTCGTATTGTACACAAAAGCTTAGTTTCCGTGTGGTAGTTACCGTTTTAGGGTTATGAAATTATTATTATTATTTTGGGGTGATTGTTATCATTATTTTGGGGTAATCGTTATTATTATTTTTAGAGTAATGCTTATTATTTTGGGGTAATGGTTACTTGCTAACGTTTCAGGGTAATAATAGTCGATGATTATCATAGTGTTTTTCAACGTTATATTTTTATGTTATTTTATCAATTAAAATTAAAATATTTGAGGAAAATATTGCGATATTTATCGAAATATTGAGTACGGGAGATTTATAAAATATAAGTATGTCATTGCTATTTCAATTTATTGATAAATTAAATAATTTTTAATAATCGAAATGTGATTTCGGGAGAATACTAAGATTTAAATCTCAGAAATGCTATGTAATTAAAGCAAACACCGACATATTGGTATTGTTTGCGCCAAAAATTAAGTCTGCTCTTTATTGGCAGCTGATTGTCGCGTATGAAGCAATATGATATTGCGCAGCTAATTGGGAATAAATTTTCTTGGATTTAATTAGGGAAATTACATCAAATATGTATTCAGTAAAAGTGGTAAGTTTTAGTAGAGTTCAAAATTACTGGCAAAAAGAACTCAACGCCCAAAAGCAAGTAAAAAGGGACTACTGAGTAAGTAAATTCATTAAATTATTTGAAACAAGGATAAAATGTAATGGACCGTAAGTTTGGTAACAGTAAGATTTCATCCGAGTATTGGTAAGACAGAGTAAGTGAATTATATCAAAATTGGATATCAACTGTCCTCCAAGCCGATAAATTGGTAAGACAAGTAAAGTGTGTTTAGAGTCATTGAAAGTACAAAACTCGAGGCCCGATAAAGTAAGTAAAAAAAAATGGGACAGTAAGTAAATTATAGGTATATTCATTAATGTTTATTGAGTAAAATGTATTTTTTTAAATATTACCCAAACGAAACGGAAAGTAAGTAACGACGGGTAAAAAGAGTAAGTAATTTTAAACGGTAGGTATGTAACGGTGGATATATATTCAATTTTGTCGGTGTATATCGTCGCTGGGTACGGACTTGGTGAAGGGATGGGAAGTGTAATAAGCGCGTTTGAGCGAACATTTATAAGCGAAGTGAGCGTTCGCTTTTTATCGCTGAATCTTCCGCAAATATAAGCGAAAACAAGCGAAGTACCTAAAGTGAGCGTTCGCTTTTTATTGCTGAACCTTCCATAATTTTATGGTGACTTAAATAAAATGTTGGCATTTTGAGTTCTTCTTAAAATGACTGAATGACCAAAACCAGATCTAATTGTTTAAAAAGAATGGTCACTAATAAGCAAAGCCTTAACAGGCACAATAACCCTCAAACTCATCATGTCCACTGCCGAGAAAACAATCAAATGACTGCGTTAAAAATCATTTAAGCTATTTTTTATTATTTTCTCTATAGATACTTGAAAAACTATGTGCCTGAAAAGTCCCCTTATCTCGAACACTATATGCTCAACTTATTATCTGCAATACGAAAATTGCGCTTTTCTCACCCATTACAATATAATGATTACCTTTCTGAATTTCGATGTCTGTTTTGCACTGAAAATGTTTTTGACCCTTACTTGCACGTCGGTAAATGTGTTAATTTTAATTATTATTTATTTCGTAATGACACTGCTCAATTACCTATTAAATACCTCCCTTCAAACTTTCATTTTGGCTACATCGACAAGTAAATTGATTTGTCACATGTCAAGTTTCAATAAATTAATATCTCATATGATGCGATTTCTACCTTTTCCTTACATAAGTTTGGTCTACCTGAGTCCCGACTAAATAGTGCCAATAATCTTCTAGCAAGTAATTGTGACAAGCAAACCGACAAGCCATTCGGGGACACTTGAAGAAACTGTAAGGGTTTTTGTTTTCCAACTTGTTGGTCAGAATCAAGAAACCTATAAGTCTATTACCTATCTACCTTCGAGATGTTTTTGCGTTTTAGTAGGGGAGCCCAAGATGCTAAATGTGGAGTTACTCGAACGTCACGGGGACCTCTTGTATTGTGAAGATTAGATGCTAAAACTAAAGAGAAAAAGAGAGTAAAAGACTCACTGGTGGGGGGAGCGTGTACAGGTTAATAAAAAAGAAGCGCACAGAAATACTCAAGCGCGTCAGATATTCAAAAGGGATGTTACGTAAACCCTAAAGGAACTCCTATCCAAAAGACTGACGATTTGGACACGACCAAAAGCCATGGCCTATTTATTTTAAATGCAAAAACAAAACGTAACATTAAAATACTCTAGCGCGTCAGATTAATATATAAAACAGTCCAGCTTGATGTCCTTGTCGTGCTGACCCATCTGACAATTACGTGGAGGAATTTCCTTAATCTGACGGTTTGAAAAAAAATTTGAAGATTAACATTACCCCCAGCCTATATGAAGAGTTAACATATGGTGGGGGTACATAATAGGGTGCAAGGTTTCTCCCCTTATGTTATTCTGCCACGCTCGAGTAAATCCCAAAATCCCCGCTTGGCCTCCCCTACTATTTGTAGTAATTTTTGTATATTTACAGGAATTCAGGAATTGCCAGGTGGTAGGGTATTTGCCCGACTGGATGGCTACCACCCCTGGTCTAAAATATGTCGCCATAACAACCTTGAGTTGTGTTCCGGCATTAGTGACCAGGTTCCAGTCTCCCTTAAGAGAGCAGCAGCGCATTTGTAGCAACTTTGGTGTTGCAAATGTTCATAGGCGATGGTAACCGCTTTCCATCAAGTGGACCGTCTGCCTGTCTGCTGATCTCCTGCAATAAAAAAAAATCTAAACTTGAAATTTAAATTTTCTTGTACCATCAGCAATAAGTTCGTTACATTTTGAAGAAAAAGATGCCGTTACACAGAAATAAAAGTAGATAGAATATAATGTAATTAATAATAATTGCCGATTACTCATAAAATATAACAATGTATATAGATATAAAATAATTATGATAGGTAAGAAATCATATGTATAACATATATTTATTGTAATATACATATAAGTAAATACTAATGTACACAATATTAAAAAAAAAATTAAATACCGAATTATAATTTAGGTTACCCTAATTCTAGAGTTGCGACATGTTCGCTTATATACGCTTATTAAACTTCCGCTCGCTCACTTTCGCTCAGCTTCGTACCGAGACGTTGTAACTTTATTATGTTGTCAAACGTGGTGAAAAGGTGGCTCGTGGCTCGGTCGGTAGGTATCGTAAAGTAGGTATTGTACATCAATTTTAATTATCGTATTTAAATGTTTGTCTTTTAATTACAGCATATATATTTTTTTTAAATAAAATATTACATTTTATTTGAGAAAATTATAAAATGTTTCAAATGTTCTATATATAAAAATGTAATTCAGAACGTAAACATTTATAAAATTTCTTAAACAAGTATATATAATTACAGGATATATATTTTTTGAAACAAAATATTATATTTTATTTAAGAAAATTTTAAAATGTTTCAAATGTCCTATATACAAATGTATTTTGATTTATAAAATATCTTAAGCGACACGTATTATTAAATAATTTGGAGCATTTTTAATAGTGTATATTACATTTGTTTTGTTTTTGATTTAATATGTAGAAAAATTTATATATCAAATAATTTGTTCAGAATTTATTAATAAACAGATTGTGATATGCACTTTATACGAAAGTTTATGTGGACTTTTCATCTTTGAGTACACCAAGTGTAAGTAATGTTTAGTATAGAATTTATGAATCAGGTGAGTTACGATACATACATTATATATTTGTTTATAATTACTGTGTTAGTATTCAGTCCATATAAACTTTATATGTATAAGTATATTATGTCTTTTGTGCGTTGTTATATCATAGTTAAAATATGATTACATTAGAAAATTAACCCCGAAAACGTTCGAGAGTTTTCAGTAAACAAGTAAAAAAAAATTAGTAAAGTATTATGGGAGAAGGCTTATTATACGACGAAAGATTTTCTAGACGACTGCGCCGAATGAGAATATGGGATCGCTACCAAGCTCCTTCAGTAATTATTCATACAAATTACTAAAAATAAATGTATTTTTAAATATATTTTGAAAAATCTATGTGTCAGCTCCGACGCCCGACTGCAATTTACTCTTTAAACCTTAAAAAAACGTGCACGTGCGCGGTTACAAGAAAAAACATCCAGACAGATTAATATTTAGGCAGTAGAAATCACACATATAAATACAAAACACACAAACCGATTAATTCAATATTAAAATGATATAAGTAATGTCAGAGCGCCTGGCAGAATTATAATAGCACTGTTGCTAAAACGCGTCTTAGTAACCTAGTTAATATAGGAGCAAAACATACAAACCGATTAATTAAATATTAAAATGATATATGTAATATCAGAGCGCCTGGCAGAATTATAATAGCACTGTTACTTAAAACGCGTCTTAGTAACCTAGTTAACATAGGAGCAAAACGTACTAACGGATTAATTAAATATTAAAATGATGTAAGTAATATCAGAGCGCCTGGCAGAATTATAATAGCACTGTTGCTAAAACGCGTCTTAGTAACCTAGTTAATATAGGAGACAGGAACATTTAACATTACCATGCAGATTAAATAAATACTTTAATAAACCTAAATCTTCTTTTTGTACGCATGCAGGGGCGGGTTTATAAGAAGAAAACCTAACGCTTTTGAATTATGCTAATATTACTTAACTTCTCGTAAAATTTTCATACCGGGGGCTTTATACGAAAATCTATTCATAGGAGCCATCTATAAATGACGTCACATGTTGGGGGGGTATCGAGGAAGTGAGACAAGGAGCGGGTACTAAATTTTGTGACGTCACGTTTCATCGTCTAATATATTTAAACTTTAAAATTTGAACTATTAACAAAAAAACTTCAACATTTCCAATTCTGTATGTATGTACTATGCTCATATTAAATTATTAAAAATAATTTAAATGGAAATTAAACTAATAACGGAACTGCTGTTTCAATTTAGTAATTTCTCGATGTAAAATTGCATAATATGTGATGCCACACTTGGGACGGAGGAGTCCCACGAATGTGACCAGCTGTGACAAGGACCGGGGAGAGGTCCGCAAGGTCCTTAACCCTTAAAAGGGCCAAATTTAATATTATTTTTGTCCATAATCGGCCAGCTGCCATCAAAATTACCGCGCCAAAACCAAGAGTATTATATCGTCTCTTTTACTCTAATACAAATTCTATATAGTTAGAGGGAGAAAGCATGAGTTCAACGTTCGTTTCAATTATCTATATTTGACCACAAATTTGTGGTGGTTCCGTCTTAGAGGGTTAAGGAGTAAACTAGAAAAAATACGAATTTATACACATTAAACGATATGATGCTTGGGAGTTTGTTGCGTCGCTTCTTCTCTTTCGACAGTAACAAAAAATTGGAAGCGGTGGTATTCTCTTGACGTTCGATAATTGAGTAAGATTCAATTTTTATATATTTTCATTTAACTCTGATACAAGGCACAGGAGACGTTAAATGAACGTAGAGATTTGTTTCGGTGGTTATATATATATGTTGGTTTTAACATAACAGCGGCGTACAAGCATGCTGATGGTAAGAAAATCGACGGGAAGCGGGTGCTGGTGGATGTTGAGCGCGCCAGGACCGTCAAGGGGTGGCTGCCGAGGCGTCTCGGTATGTATATCATGTGAAGTCTAGCTAAATGAAGTAAATCAATGTTTGAAATCCGCCTTGGACAAACGTCGCGTGTATCTTTCCGATCTCCTATAAAAAATGCAATGCCCAAACCCGGCAGTGGGGTGTTTATTGGATCTTTAAAAAAAAAAAAAATATACTATTATCTTTCGACTATTTTTTTTCTCAGTGTCAGTACCCACCTAAAATTTTGTTGTATATGTCGGGAAAAAAAAAATCCCTGAAAGTTACAGCCCTTTATATTTTAGGGTGACGCATATAGGGTGGAGGAGCGAGATCGAATGTTCCTCCGACTCAAAGGAAGATCTTCCAGCGAGGCTAATGTTGTTCCTCGCAGGTCTATTTGTATATATCTTTGTACGTTTCGCGAAACGTTTGCGACCTCAATTATTGCACAGCGCCATCTATTGGCTTGTAAGTGTTCCACTACAATATTATTTTTAAGTACTTTCACTGAGCGTGAAAAATTTTTCCATATAAAATAAGCGTAAATCAAGATTATTTTTTTAAATTTATATAACTCGGCCGCATTTCATGTTATCACATCGGACTTGGTCGCGATTTACTCAGAATTAAACAATCTACAATAGTGTTCACTGTGGTGAAAGTGTAAGTTATACTAGTGAGTTGATTTTCACCTAAAATTCTAGTATTTTTGTTGTTTTCTTCGAAGCAATGGAATTTACAAAGAAAATGTAAAAAGCTAATTTATTGAGAATTTACTCATATATAAAAATGAAATGTAAGTACACACATAACTTGAGAACGACTCTACCGATTTTGATTAAACTTTTTGTGTGTGTTTGGGTGGGTCCCCGGATGGTCTAGAATCACAATTGGAACCGGTAGGTGGCGCTGGAATCGGGGCCTAGATTTTTATTTTTTCAGGGCAGAAAAGGCGATGCACGTATGATTCAAGTTCATGTTTATATGGTACACTTTGGTTGATTAATTCAAATTCAAAAGGCAAAAATGAACCACCTCATATCGGCTTCACTATTCATTCACTTCCCTTAACATCAGTAAAAATAACAATAACATTTAATCATTTTCTTTGATTAATAGTCTACCGCCATCTACCAGTTTTTCCAATACGCTTGGTAGTAATTTGCAGGTAAGTGCTAATCAATTAAAATAACGAGAACGTGCAGCTGGGGGTATACGGTTTGTTTTTTGTATTCTACCATAGGTCGCTGCTTCTAATCTGACTCGAAGGACCATAAAAATGTACGGCTTGTCCGCCTGAGGATATTATAACTGATAGGTGTTTGATATATGATAGCGATTTAATAAATAATTATTCACTCAGAACTAGATAGACATGATACGTCGCGGTGTCGTAAAATAAAAAATACAGGTTTACCATCTAAGAGTGTCTCTAATATTCGGTGTCGTATGCAGGTGGCGGTCTGGGCGGCACCCGCCGCGGCGGTTCCGACGTGAACATCAAGCACTCGGGCCGCGAGGACAATGAGCGCGAGCGCGAGCGCTACCGCCTCGAGCAGCGCGACCGTGACGAGCGCGCGCGCCACGACCGCACCGCCGACAGAGGTACGCTCCATCTCGCCCTCTCGCGCGTGCTCCATCTCTTGCACACACAGGCTCACGTGTGTGCCCCATTTCTCCCACACACGCAGGCTCACGTGTGTGCCCCATCTCTCCCACATACACAGGCTCACGCGTGTGCCCCATCTCTCCCACACACATTCTCACGCGTGTGCCCCATCTCTCCCACAAACACATGCACAGGAGTGTGCCCTATCTCTCCCACACACACACAGGCTCAGGCGTGTGCCTCATCTCGCTCACACACACTGTACAAGTTTTTGCGTATGCTATCCCTCTAACTCCAACGGGTTCAAGCGTATGTTCTCTGTCTCAGTCACTGCTACGGATGCATGTGTATGCTCTTTCTCCACACACTCGTACATAATTAAGCTATCTTCTACGGACTCCTTACATATTGCTCACCAACTCGCTCAATTCTACGGGCTTACGTGTATACTATCTGTCACATATAGTCGTACAACGTACGACGTTGGTTTGTTGATGGGATGTGTGCGCGTATCAGGTGCCGGCGCGCGGCGTCGGAGCCGTTCGCGCTTGCGCACGCACAGACGCGACCGCGACAGGGAGAGGGGCGAGCGCGACCGGGACGAAGACCAAGAAGGGTTAGTACGACATCATTAATTATATAAGGGTAGAATACCTCCAGCTAATTGCTTATGAATAAATATAGTGCAATCTTATTACAACAATTTTCTCGATTGACCAAATTTATAGAAATCGCACGTACAGCGTATTTTACATATAAATACGCAACAAACAATATATTAATGCCCGGTTTCTGTGAGGTACTTTTAACTGTAGTTTATCTGTTTGTTAGCGCTATCGGTTCAATAACTTATAAAATTGCGTTTCTGATCACACCCTAGGTTCTTAGGCGTTTATCTATTCCATATTTTTTGTTTGACGAAAACTCCAAAATAAGTTATGAAATGACCCGAATATAAGTTTCACCAACGGACATTACATTTTAATAAATGTTTTTCTATATCAAGTCGAACGACCATAAATAATAATCATTCAAGGAGTTTGCACAACGATAAATAGTATTGTTGTTATCGTTAAAAAAAAAACGAAATGTGTGCTGGGACACATAGTAGAAGTCAAAAGGCAAATTTTCAAATTGGACAAGTACATTAACAATCTGACAGTAAAAATTCAAGTTAAAATGTTGTTGCGATTCGCTTTTCCACTTGTCCGTTGAAGTTTCCCTTCTACTATGTGCCCCAGCACACATTTCGATTTTTCGCAGGCTTACTGCAAATTATGATTCGGTTAGGTTAGGCACATTTTAATGAATGCATTTTTTATTTAAACACATTTTATTTTATCAAACAAAAAAACTGAATTCGATCCGGAACCAAC
Organism: Dendrolimus kikuchii; assembly: GCA_019925095.2. NCBI lineage: Eukaryota > Metazoa > Arthropoda > Insecta > Lepidoptera > Lasiocampidae > Dendrolimus > Dendrolimus kikuchii. Next base: position 653,718 of record JAHHIN020000030.1, read on the forward strand.
AAAACACATCCATAGTATACTTTGAAATTATGCCCCCTCCCCCCAGCTATATAGAAGTTTCACTTCAAAAGAAATAGTCACACGATGAAGTGAAAGCGTTCGTCCTCTTTTGGAATCGATTGACAATGTGATCTGTTGTGACGTCGACCAGGCGGCGGCGGTGGCGCTCGCGCTCGCGCTCAGAGCGGCGCCGCGAGAGGCGCGACAGAGACAGGGACAGGGACAAGGACAAGGACAAGGAGAGGGACAAGGACAGGAAGAGGTCGAAGCGGGACCGCTACCGCAAGGAGCCCAAGGTCAAGCCCGAGGACATCAAGGTCAAGGAGGAGCCCATGGACGGTGAGTATTACACCGATGTTTTCGATTATAGAACTACGTTTTAACGGTTTTAAGAGCGGTCATTTATTCAGGCAGACGGCCCACTTGATGGAAAGCGGTTACCATCGCCTATGGACATTTGCAACACCAAAGGTGCTACACATGCGCTGCTGCTCTCTTAAGGGACACTGGAACACAACTCAAGGTTGTTATGGCGACATACTCTAGACCAGTGGTGGTAGCCATCCAGTCGGGCGAACACCCTACCACCTGGCTGTGGGTTGTTTTGTCGCTTCTTACGACAAGCCGCCCCAACGCAGGAAATTGTATTCTTTCTCCGTTCCTGCACGGATATAATTCAGTAAAGATGTCAAGTGTCAATGAGTATTGTTGTAATGTAACGATAACCCACAAATTCTCGCGAAAGAGAATCGTTTCGTACCTAGAATGATGTGTGATGCTATTGAAATCAAAAAACACCCAAATTTGAATAGAGAAGATGGTTGGCAAGTACCACCTGTTTGGGATCCGATCATCAAAACTATTAAAACACAAACCCAGCAGAAACCGGCTGTCCTCAGGGCCTTGTAAGCTCTTTCTGCGTACACCGGAACACAAACCAACTTGGTTGACAATTTTCCCTTTTTATTTCATCACCCACCCTTTAATCTGTACAAATAAATAAAATTGAAGTGTCTGTTTTGTAATGTTAAAATAAAAATTTGTATAAATCAGGGAGGATAATTCGGACATGGAAATTTCAAAAATACAATTTTTAGAATTTTTATCTGTGTCAGAGCATCACGTGACAACTACAAAACAGATATGAAGAAAACTCGATACAAAATTAGCTTATATCCCTTAGGGTCATAACTTAGGAGACTTTTTATTCTGATCTGAAATTGTTGAGGGTGTATGAACCAAACTGAGCCCAGATTCGATCTGTTGGCCGACACACCCTCAAAATGTTGAGGATGTATGGACCAATCTGAGCCCAGATTCGGATTCAACGCATCAAAAGTGCAGACCATTCTTTATTTGTGGGCCAATGTTATTGTATAATGGAATTTATTTTTTATTCCCAGACTATCCCGAATTCAGCCTCCCCCCCTTGGACATGCAGATCAAACAAGAACCCAATGAGGACGAGAATAAATACAATCCTGAGGATGCGAATGGCGATGATTACAACTATTAAATACACTTGCATAAGTATTACTTTTTTCAATTCACTCAGCTCTGCAAATTGAAAACCTAGCAACTGGCGTTGTATTTTAACCTACTTTAAAAAAGGTGTGTTCAGCCATCACCTTTTTGTTTTTTGATTATTGCGTAAATTCAAGAGACAGGCAAACAGCCCACCTGATGGTAAGTGCCTACCATCGCCTATGGTCATTTGCAACACCAAAGTTGCTACCAATGCGCTGCCGTTCTCTAAAGGGAGACTGGCCACTAATGCCGGAACATGATTCGAGGTTGTTATGGAGGCATACTCTAGACCAGGGGTGGTAGCCATCCAGGTGGGCGAATACCCTACCATCTGGCTGGGGGTTGTTTTGTCACCTACAATACGCCGCACCAACGCAGGAAATTGTATTTTTTCTCCATTCCTGTACAGATGAAGTTTTCTGATTGATTTCAGTTAAGCTAAACCATCCGGGGACCCACTTAAACACACGAAAACAAAATCGGTCCCGCAAATTAGAAGGATCCTACAACCTAATTCCAGTGCCACCTACCGGTTCCAATTTTGAATCTAAATCATCCGGGGCCCACACAAAAATCATCAAAATCGGTCCAGCAGATTAGAAGGATCCTAGAACCTAATTCCAGCGCCACCTACCGGTTCCAATTTTGACTCTAAACTACTTCCATGAATATATTCGCAAATTGTGTACTGGAAATTATAAAAAGCCGCAGATATATCTAGGGCAACATTTTTTTTTATTAACCTGTGATATTAATATGTATAAAGTACAATGGAAGAAACTTAACTTATTTATAAGTAGAATAGCCTCAGTCTAGGTTACCGAATTCAATGAGTAAAGTTCCTAGAAGGCACCTCTTTTTTTGAGGCAGGGTAAAATAAATTTGCACTGTTGGCAACACCAACATAAAATAATTTTTATTTTTGAACTTGCAACATTGTGGTTGCATTTTTGTTCTTCTTCCGTTTAGGTTGTAGCCGAAGGCAGACGCTTTCGTTTGTAAAGTGATTTATTACAAGTTTTCACCAGCTAACAGTGTTTTAACTTCGGCACCTACATCGATCTGGGTATCCTAGGCCCACCATCATTCAGCGTGTACCAAATATACATTATTCTAGCTGTCCCGGCAGACGTTGTTCTGCCCTGAAGAAATAAAATTTAGAACCCGTTTGCAGCGCCACCTACCGGGTCCAATTGTGAATCCAAACCATCCTCGAATCCACTTGAACACACACAAAAAAATTCATTCAAATCGGTCCAGCCGTTTAGGAGGAGTTCACTATCAACACACGTACAGAAGAATTATATATATAAAGATGTGCGATGAGCTGCGCACATACATTGCCGGGTCTTTTACTGGGATTATTAGACCAAAGCAATGAGAGTTATCTACTGAAGATGGCGCAGATAACAGAGTCAATTGCCGGCTTGTGTGGAGACTCAGCATGGTATATAACCCATAGGCCACTACTGCACTAAAACCCCCTTCCTCCCATGTGCCCCGCGCTCATGGCAGGAAAAGCGCGAGACTTAGAACGTAGTTACGCCCACGCTGATCCTAGCGCAGCAGTGCTTGAGAATGCCCCGGGAGAGGCAAACTCACTTCGTCTAAAGGGATTTGATCCTCCGTTCCCCAGATCCTGGAGGACTCCTGTATATTACAGGAGGAGATCTCTTTGGATCCGAGGTAGGAACCAGCCCTCCGATCACCCGAAGAGTCATTGAGTCGATTTGATATATCTTTGTAAAGGTTTATGAGTCATGACCCCAAAGTCCAAGCGTCAAACAACGTGCGGTACAAATAATCCTAAATACGTTTCTTCCTTTTATAAAAAAAAAATTATCAACCAAACTATTGTGCACATGTTGACTAATCACGCGGGTATACCGGATGTGTCTCAATTTTTCTGAACAAGTTAAATAAAATTCCGCCGCACGATTTCTTTGTTATTTTTGACAATGAAATATTTTAAGTGGCTTGTGATGTCTTTATTAAAAGCAGCTAAATGATGCCAAGTTTTTAATATTCATGTCGTAATACGTTTTTAATAGCTTAAATTATAATATAACTAGCTGTCCCGGCAGACGTTGTTCTGCCCTGAAGAAATAAAATTTAGAACCCGATTCCAGCGCCACCTACCGGGTCCAAATGTAAGCTATCCTATCTTTCAAGTCGGATCAAACTGCACACGGTGTGTAAATTTGATTAAAATCGGTCAAGTAGTTTAGGAGTCCATCGCGGACAAACAACGTGACACGGAATTTATATATATTAAGATTATCTATGTATGTATCTAGAATATGTATGTATTGTTACATGCCGTCGAAGATAAACGCACAGCTGCCTGTCGTAAAACGCAGTTTATTGCCACCGGATTTAGGAATTCTTTTGTTTACTTTGTGTTTAGAATTTGTAGTTCAGAAAAACATGCTATTGTTTTTCTACTTCTTTTATGGCCGTCATTAGTGTCGAACTAATCCTTATTGTCATTGTTTTCGACTTTGTTGGCCGTTCGCAGGTGTGCAAATTACATTTTCTTGGAAGAACCCAGCCCACGCAATCGATTTTGTATTGTATAGTTTACTATAAAACAATGCCCCAACGGAGGGGTGGGGCAGTCAAGCGACAATTACGATACTAGCAAGACATGTGTAGTACTTTCGATTAGCGATATAGTAACGGACTTTGCGCGTGTTATTGAATCGTGCAGTGTTACTGGTTGTATCCAGTATATGTGTACATGTTTTATACGTGTTTAAACAGTTCTAATAAACTCTATAGTAATTCCAACGGCATTGTAATTCGAGTCCTGTGTAGCTCATAACAGTATGTATCGATGGAGAGCCAAATTTTTAAATTTTTATAGGAATGAGGCATGGTCAACTTTAAAAAATAAACAAATTTATTTGCAACTCAAAACAATAAAGTTCGAATTTGATGAAAGCGACGGCCTGCGCGGGTGAGCAAAGGTAAAAACAGTAATTCTCGTTCTAGAAGTTATTTATAATATTATTTCAGGAAAACATCTGCCATAGTCCTAATACATATTACATTGTACAAATTACATATTACACAGAATTACATTAATACTATTACGAGTTGCAGAATTCGAATTAAAATGCCGTTGGAATTACTATAGAATTTATTAGAACTATACAAACACGTATAACACAGGTACAAATATAACTTAACACAACCAGTCCAAACATAAAGCACGATTCAATAACACGCGCAAAGTCCGTCACTAACGTCTTGCTTCGCTTGTGGCTATCGCTAGACCGCCGATCTCTCCATTCGACCATTTCTTTATGCTGCACCGATACAATATGTCTGCCCGTCCGTGTGAATCGAATTTCTTATAATCAGTTCGACACACCTGGCTAATGACTGCCATAAAACATTACAATACACAATGGGCTGTTTTCTAATCACAAATTTTAAACACAACGTAAACAAAAGAAGTCCAAATGCGAAAAGTTCATAAAGAGTGCTTATATGGTATGCAGGTGAATCTACTTTTGTCGGCGTGTAGGTTGTAACAATTTTCACATATATGCATGCACTATCATGCATAGCGCAGCAGTGCCTAACGTAGGTACAGTCTACTCTATCAGCAATCATCGCCAGGATGGCGTTGCTGCTGCCCACACCCGACGCACCAGGGACGCGCACCGCTTCCTAATGGTGGTCTGAATCCATGCCCGAGGCGCTGCAGTAGCGGAGCAGCCCCAACACCGCCCTGAACGCATTATAGTATTGGACACGAAGGGCCGTGTAGCTTCTCTGCGAATAATTTGCCCACAGACTGCACGTGTAGAGAGATGTACAATAAATAAGCTTTGAAAAGCGTTAGCTTTACTTTCTGTGAGCACCGTGCAAAATTATGGTCAAGTTATAATTCTATACCATCCAGGGGCGGATTTAGAAATATGACGCCGTAGGCTATTCAAATTTTACCGCCCCTACCGATAAAAGGATATCCTAATTCACAATCATATTAATTAGATCATTTTTTTGTCAATGAAATTGTAACTTTATTTGTGTACATATTGTGAGACGTGTATAGTCTTGAATTAGACCTCCTTTTTACCGTAATTTGAAGATTGTGTAAGTCATAATATATAAAAAATTGAACCCAAATTTGCCGCCCCTCCAAAATCTACCGCCCTAGGCTCCAGCCTACTCAGCCTATTGGGAAATCCACCACTGATACCATCGTCAAAAAACTTTTAAAACAGCAAACTTTTTCCATATTGTTAATCTTTAAGCAAACATTCTTACCAAGTTGATATAAGCAAAGTTGTATACTACGAATCCTATATAATGTTTGTTTGTAAAGTCCCTTACACACTTAATACAAAAACTAGAATTGATAGTAATACTGAAAGAAAGGAAATATTTGTTTTTAAAATGCGACACTTTACAATAATAATCAAATTCCGCAATTTGCAATGATGTTGGTCAGTATTTTGTTGTGCCGAAACATAGTCCGACACAGCACTGATTTTCAGTGCTCACTTCCGTAATCACAAAAGTTATGCGACCCACAGTAAAAACAAGCAAAATTAAAATTATAGTCAACCTATACGTGAAATGTATAATAACAAAGAAAAAAACCGAAAACAATCATAGCATAATTAATAAAAATAAAGAAAAGTAAAGATAAGTACCTAAAAAATAAATAAAGCAAAATAAAGCACTTAATATTATTACGAGTTTAGAGGGGCTCGAATTAAAATGCGGTTGGAATTATTATAGAGTTTATTAGAACTATACAAACACGTATAACACAGGTACAAATATAACCGAACAAAACAAATCCAAACGTAATGCAGAAGGTCGTAATTCAATAAAACACGCAAAGTCCGTCACTAATAGATTACCGAATGTACACACGTCTCGCCTTGATCGTGGTTCTCGCACGACTGCCCGCTCTCTCCGTCGGGCCCTGGTTTTATACTGCATAAATGCAATATATGTATGCCCGCACGGCAACGTGACCAAATTTCCTAGAATCAGCTTGTACTTTAAAACCCGTAACACCTGGCTAATTATTACAATACAACAATAGGCCGTTCTCTAGAAAATTATGCTAATAAATAAGTTAACAAAAGAAGACGATCATAAAAGAATTACAATAGTTTCCATGTGATTACTTATTAGTTCAAATGCCGACGGGTAATAAAATGTGTTTTGTTTCAGATATGCAGGTGGGTTTTGTTTTTGTCGGGACCTGAGTTATATATATATATATATAACTCATATATAGTTATATACATGTAGAAATCGTATTTGTTATTATAAAATAACCATATGACGGCAGTAGTCAATAACCGGATAGAGTATTCTTTCATGTAATATTCGGAAGTTGTTTAACCGGACCTCAATGTAGAAGCGTTTATTATTAAGCTAACGGATATCGGAAATGGAGTAACCGGATGTTAGAAGTTAATACGTATGGAGGAAGTTAGTTTTATGAAGGAAGTGTAACTGAAGTGGCGCCACAGCGTTACCGGATAGTGTCACTGCGGCGCGCTACGAGGACCTGTTAAAACGCGGTGTTCGGGCAGAGGAGGGGCAGTCTTCAACCGGCAGTCTTTAACCGACAGTCTACAATGACAGTCTTGGACGAGGACCACATAATACATTGTGGTCGATAATTACTGCTTGATAATCGCAGTATTCTTGGAGGTCAAATTGCTGCTCGACACTTGACAAGCGTGGATGCAACTCTTGGAGTTGTCCTAATATTTCTGTGTATTATTGTGCAATATTTAATATCGTAATTGTGATAATTCTAGTGTAATAAACTTTGATTATAATATTTCAGATTATTATTGTGTTATTCTCGAAGCGTCATTCGTTCGCTTTCGGCCTGAACCCGACATACACGTGTTAGATGTGGTTAAGCTGTATGAATTTTGTTCCTTTATCTGTCATTGTGGCGTTACTGGAAAACAATACATGTGGTGCCATACTGTAATGTTACTACTACATTTAAGATGAATGTTAGTGATATTGACTGTTTCACGCAGATGTCGCGATGGGTTTACGCGTTATTTCTGATGCGACATTGTTAAAATTAACATTAAATTCATAAAATATTCGGGTCTTTTTAGTATTACGCTAAAAGGAATTGTTTTATTTAAGTTTATGGCTTGGCAGCTAGGGTTTTAAGCCATATCTTAGATGTGTAGCACAGCTGAACTGTAGGTTATCAGCTGGTGCCATTCAACGGAGTTCTTGTGACAACTCAAAAGGTCACATTTGACTATACAGTTCACATTTCTCACAAAACACATAATTACTACTCAAAAACTATCAATATCCTACAACTATTGTTCATTTTAGAGTAATATTACACATTTTTAAAAAATAAAACTGCACAGCGCAGCGTCTCCTTTCAGTTCCCGCCAAAAGGAAGGTTTGCACAGAAAATCAGCGTTGTGACGGATATTATGTCGGCACAGCAATAACCTGAGTGCAAAACCTTGTTCACTGAAAATGCGGCGTAGAAATAAAAAAAAGATTTATAATATAATGTAAAGTGGGCCTTAACTTAACTCAAAAGTAATGTTTTGCTTTCACATAACTTGTCTACAATTTTCCTGGCTTTGAAAAAGTTTGCGAACTTCCAAGTATGAGCGTTGCTAAACAGACAGGCAAACTTAACGTCCTGTTTACATGGTGAGCTCTTATAGCAAATACCATAGAGCAAGAATACTATACTTTTTTCTGAAACATTGGTTCTGAGTTTTTTGTTCACCATAAACTATACTATACTATAAACATCAAGTGGGCCGTCTGCCTGTCTGCTGTTATCCTGCAATAAAAAAAAAAACTAAACTTGAATCTAGAATCTAGATATGTAGTGGAACACTTACAAGGCAATAGATGGCGCTGTGCAATAATTGATGTCACAAACGTTTCCCGAAACATACAAAGAATATATACAAATTTTCAACTATATTAGATGCGAGGAACAACATTTTACATTAGCCTCGCCGAAAGCCCGGAAGATTTTCCTTTAAGACGGAGGAGCATTCCATCTAGTCATGGGAAAAATCACTCACCAAGAAGAAAAGAGTGATATATATCTTTTTGATACAAAGATATATATCAGTATATCACTCTTTTATATCTTTAACTCTTTATCTTTACAGTGAATAGTGTCAGTGTCAATTACAGACGAGATGAGTGAAGATCTGTGAGTGTTATACTAGCAGAGCCGACACGCGTACCTGTGCCAACGCAAAATATCTGACATTTAAATAACATACACGCTGTTGACGACGACAAACACAATGTATGAAACTCACCGACCCGTCTCAATAGGCGATAAGAACATAGGTATAATTTGCTAAGCCTCACAGACTATGTATACGCGACCGTTAGGCGCAGGAAAGAGACGGGTCGGACTGAGATAGATATAGTTTATTTTTAACCGTTATTAATTTGAAATTAAATAAATAAATTATAATTATAAGAATTGAATATAAAATGTAATAAGCCTTAACTCACTAGGAAATAAATGTTGTAGCGTTGTGCCTTTTATTGACCAGTAGGACCCTATTAGATCCCGGTAAATGAGACCGGGCTACAGGCGTGCAGAACGCCGCCTGGAGCCCGGGACTCAGCATGTAAAGGGAACCGGGTTACAGGCGTGCAGAACGCCGCCTGGAACCCGGGACCCAAAAGGGTAGCGGAAACCGGGCTACGGGACTGCAGAACGCAACCGGAGCCCGGGATCCGTGAGGTATGCCTGCACTACTGCCTACTCCGAACGCGAGTAGGCCATAATGATGGTGCAGGCAGAGGTCCGCGCTCGACAGCGCACGTTTTTGTAATGAGGTAATGGTAAGTTTTTTTTTATTGGACTTGACTTTATGTTGTTGGTCCGAAGACCTTACAACTTTACCGGGGTTTTGGGGGCAAGTGCCTTCGCGAAGCGAAAGCGCTCGAGCCCGGAGGGGCAACCTGCTCGAGGGAGCTCCCTAAGGAGTTTTACCTCGGCTGGACTGTTGCCATGAGAGGGGGATGAATTTAATGATGCCCACCATAGGGCGACACAAAGCACTAATTGAGAACGGGCGACGGGTAATATAAAGCCCGAGGGGAAGGATTCCGGCGGGCCGGGATCGGTGGTTTGCGGCGGCCTACGCTATCTTACTGCCGTTTCGCAACGTGTTATGGCTGGGAGAGAAGAAACGGCGAAAGAAACTTCCCAGCAACACGCCTAGTCTATCCTGTGGGGGAGCTATGTCTCCTAGCGTCCCTCGCAGGGACGTGGAGAGATCTTGATTGGCGGCGCCTGAGACGCCGCCGTCTGTGTCTGTCTGTCCGTGCCTGCCAGCCTGCCGTCCTAACCGCGGGCGGGCTGATCCGGGCCAGCCGTTTTGTGATAACGTCGACCCTGTCCGTGAGGACGTTACGCGGTCGTCGCACGAGAGCCTTTCGCCGAGGCTTATAATCGGACGCGGACACGACGAGCGGATTTCGATGGTGCGGCGCGAGATCGAAATACTTACGCGAGAGCGACGTAATGTAGTTTTTGATGGAGGGAAGCTCCAGATCGCGGTGGAGGTCGACGTTACGCATATAGAGGGGAGCACCGACGGCTCTGCGCATGAATTTGTTCTGCACGATTTGCAATTTATCTAAAAGGGCAGGCTTGGCATGGCCGAATACCACACTCGCGTATGTCATGATCGGGCGGATGCATGTTTTATACAAAGTAAGCTTGTGTCTGAGGGACATTTTGCTTCGTTTGTCTATCATGGGTGCTAAACGACCCATCACAAATCGCGCTCTATTCCGGATTATAGTGATATGCTCGTTGAAGCGCAAGTTCCGATCTAGGGTGACACCCAGGTATTTGGTATACTTTGCCCAGGGAATTTGTTGTTCGTAGAGCGAAATGGTTTTTAGGCGAAGGCTAGCGCGTTTAGGGGAGCGAAGCGTGCCCGGGGAAAAGAACATTGCTGCGCTTTTCTCCGGGTTTACCTCTATCCTCCATTTGCGAAACCATTCGCCTAGCTCTGTGACAGCTGCCTGCAGCCGGACGCAAGCCATTTGTCGGTTCTGATCTGATGTATAGAGTGCGGTGTCATCCGCGAAGAGGGCCAACTCTACATCTGGAGTTTTTGGGATGTCGCTGGTGTACAGCGTGAAAAGTAGTGGGGACAGGGCCGAGCCCTGTGGTACACCGGCTGTGAGTGGGTGAGGGGACGAGCGCGTTCCCTCCACTCGAAAACGGAAGCTTCGGCCTAGGAGGAAGTCTCGCAAGATGAGCACGAGTCTGTCTGGCACACCGAACTGGTACAACTTGTAAATCAAGCCGTTGTGCCAGACCTTGTCGAAGGCTTTTGCTACATCTAGGAACAGTGCGGCTGTTCCTATAGGGCGGGGGCGATGGGCAAAGTGAGATAGTATGTGCTCCGTGATGCGGTGCACCTGTTGTACGCATGAGTGTCTGGCACGGAAGCCAAATTGCTCATCGGGTAATAGATGTTTGCTGAAGGCAAAATCTCTAAGTCGTGAGAGGATGACTCTCTCATAAAGCTTGCTGAGTGCGCTCAGTAGGCTGATTGGACGGTAGCTAGACGGTTTATTAGCCGGTTTTCCCGGCTTGTGAATACCAATGACATCTGCCTCCTTCCAGATCGCGGGGAAGGAGCAATTTGTTATGGCAGCATTGAAGATGCTCACCAGGATTATAATTAGGTGGGCGGGGAGGAGTTTTAAGACGCGATTGTTAATGCCATCGATCCCTGGAGCTTTTCGCGGTTTGAGGGACTTGATCAGATCTTGCACTTCTTCGATCGTGACCGGATCGAGTGTGGTTTCCGCTGGTAAGGAGGATCTACGTTCGACCTCGGAGTCCACATCCGTCAGGTGTGACTGGTCGACGTTTTGCGTAGTGGGGGAGCATTGAAGCTCTAGACTCTGAGCAAGGCACTCGGCCTTCTCCTCGTCATCGAACGCCTCGGTGTTGTCGGCTCTTTCTAGCGCGGGTATGACAGTAAGGGTGTCTGATTTGAGAGCTCTAGCCAGCTTCCAGTACGCCTGGTGAGTTGGTTCGATATCCCTCAACGTTCTGTCCCAACGTTGTTCCCTGACTTCCCGGATACGTAGTTTGACCTCGCGCTCTAGTTCGCGGAGTCGGATTCTGTTATCCTCGGTGGGATATCTGTCATGAGCTCTGGAGGCAGCTCTCTTTTCCCTCAGCAGTACCCTCACCTCGTCCGGCAGGCATAAGTGGCGGTCATCCTCCACTGGCACCTGCCTGGACGAGTTCCGCACTGCGGATTGAAGGTGGCTGGTGAGGGCCTCGATTGCCGTCTCTGTGTCTTGGCGGGACACGATGTGGTCCGGGATGCGGTCCAGGTCTTGTGAGCTGGTTGCCTTGAGGAGGGTCTCAAGTCTCAACCAATCCACAGAGGTCCTAGTTTCAGATGTCTGGTCTGTCTGTGGTCCTAATCTGAGGATAACCGGACGATGGTCCGAGTCGATATCGTCCATCGTTTCGATCGAATGGAACTGAAGGGTTACGCCCCTCAGTAATGCTAGGTCGAGAGTGTTTGGGGTCCCCCAGTCGCGGTTGGGGGGGTATCTTGTGGGGGTCATGGGAGTTAGTATATCAAACAAAAGATTGTCTGATATATTTATTAGGGCTCTGCCATTGGGGTTAGTGGTATTGCAATTCCACTGCTCGTGTTTGCAATTCAGATCTCCGGCTATAATAACAGCCGGGCCTAAGTTGAATAGGGTTTCTAGGTCTTTCTTAATGAGGGTTTTTTGGCATGCGAGGTATGCTGAAACTATGACTAGAGGTTGGTGGCCAGTCATTGCTAGTCTGCAGGCGGATACCTCCATACCTTCTAGTGGGGGGGTGACTACAGGCATGCAGTGTAGGGATCTTCTGAAATAGATCAGGGTGCCGCCACCACGGCCTACCCTGTCATGTCTAGTGATCCGATAGTTAGAGATCTTTGGATCTCTATTACTCGGTTTCAGGAAGGTCTCCTGTACTAGTAGTATATCTACTTGATTGGTAACCAGGAAGTCATGGACCAAGTCGCGCTGGTTTCGAAGGCCGTTGGCGTTATAAGTCGCCAGAGTCAATGAGCGTGGTTTATTTCTACCTACATGCGCCATTTGTTACCGGTAACAATAATTTGTACTAGGTTGTTTAGTTACAACGATCTAAGTATTTGGAGGAGGTACGCGTGATCCATTTCGATCACGAGTTGATCCCGGAGGGAGGGTTGAGTTGACTCTGAAACTTGTCTCAGTTTCCGAGCCAAGAGTTGGACCTCTTCCAGGTCGAAGGGCAAGTTCTTGGCGAATTTAGTCGCCAAAGCTAAGTCCTCCGCTATAGAGTGGTGGGCCGATGGCCCAGAAGGTGCCTTAGAAATGGGAGCGGGGGAGAGGGTGGCCGAGGGTAGGCCGGCTATCACTGGGGCACGGGTCCTCAGCGGAGGAAACGCTTCCGTCGTGGGAAGACCCGTCCAGTGGTTTACCACTGGAGGGGGGGCCGCCACGAATTCGGGTTTGTTCGGCACTTTTCTAGTGCCTTTTTGGGCATTGCCCTTTCCGACCTTACGTTTTGGTCGGGGGGCGGCAGGGCAGCCTCTGTAGTTAGCGGGGTGACCCGCTTGGCCGCAGAGGATGCAGCTGGGTGGTTCCGGGGAGTCCCGGGTGCGAGTGCACTCCGAGGTCCCGTGGTCGCCCAGGCACTTGACGCACCTGGGACGGGATTGACAATGAAGGGCAGAGTGCCCATAAAGTTGGCAGCGATGACACTGCCGTAGTGTATGTTTTTCGTGTGGACGTTCCACACGAAGGCCAGAGAGGCCACAGACCTTCTCAAGTTCGAAGATCTTTTTCCCCTCTGGGGAGAGGTCGAGGACAACCAATACTAGGTTTAGAGGCGACTTTGTGGCGTCGCCTCTGTGCATACGGTGCACTTCGTGCACTGGTAGGGCTTGGGACTTAAGGTCCTCTAGAATGTAGGAACTTTCAATTTCCTGAGGAAGTCCGCGAATTACAGCCCGAAGGCGTTTTTCTTCTGGCAGGGCGTAAGTGTAGTAACCGATTTTACGGTCACATAAGAGAGTAGTTAGGGCGCGGTGGTCACTTGAAGATGTGACCATAACTTTGATGCCGTGTTGGGTATCACGGGCCTCTTTTATGGAGATTGCCTTACCTGGCAGTTCCTTAGCGAGTTGAAGCCAATGGGCTTTCTCGCGGATGATCAGGGGTGGCGGCGGGCGCTGTGAAGGTGGCCCAGGGCGGCTGGAAGGTGCCACTGTCGGTTTTGTGCCCGCAGTGGGGGCGGGGTTGGGGGGGACCTCCCTCTGGGTCTTACGTTTTTTACTACGATTGACGGTTATGAAACCGTCATCGTCTTCGCGGTCTAAGGGGATATTCGCGGGAGGCGCGACATCCATGGGGGTAATTTCATCGGCCGGTGAAAGAGGGACAACCTTGAGGTATTGCGAACCTTCAGGAGTTAAGTCGATTTCTCGACGAGAATCGATTACGCGGTGGATGGGCGAACGCGAACGCGATGTCGTCGAACTCGCAGAGCTCGAACGCGGTTTTCCCGGTGCGGGACCGCGAGAAAACGAGGCGCGTGACTTTGGTGCCACACGGTGGGCGTCGTTGAGCGGGGGTGCGGGCGGCGGGCGCACCGGTAACACGGCGGGTACGGACGCGGGGGGCGCGGGCGCTGCGGCAGAGCGCAGGTGGTCTGCGGCATGCGCGGCGGCGGGGGTCGCGGGGGGTGCGATGGTCGCGGCAGATGCGGGCGCGGGGAGGGGGGCCTGCGCGGGGGCCCTTTGCACGTGTGACTCGCGGGACACAGGTTTCTCGGAATTAAGTTCCGAGATAACAACGGACGCCATTGATTGGGACTCCGGAGTCCTCAAAAATTGGTCGAGTGCTTGAGGGAATTGCTGTTGTAAAAACGACAGCAAACCCTCCAACAGCGACGGAGAGGGCTCCACGCCGTCCATTGTCCCTGAGGGGGACGAACGATTTGGTGGAAAAACCACCTGATGACGCACTTTTCACTGCACTGTCACAGAAAAAACACAGATCGACCGGGTGAACGAACGAACACAACGAACACGAATAACGGACTGCCGAGGCGGAACGGGAGACGTGCGCGCGCGACGAACGACAGCGGGCGAATGTGGTAATGGTAAGGGCGCTCAGCGCTTTATATTTATACTAATGAAGCGGGGGGCGAGGTAAACGCCCATTACGACGTCCCGCTAACAAAAACCATGGGTCACAACTGTGTAAGGACCCTCGAAATGTACTAAGATCTAGGGTGTACCAAAATGTATAATAGTGGTAAGTTAACATAAGGCTTAATGTATGTAAAATTAAGGAAATAAAGTAAAGGGGGTGTTACGACGAAGCGAGGGGTCGGCGGAGGTAGCCTCTATAAATATAGGACGCCTTTGGGGCGCATTGTAGTAGTTCGTGAGTAGTTCGTGAGTAGTTCGTTTAGTTCGTTCGCAGTTCATAAGAAGAAGCTCCCTCCCGCCAACGCCAACGAAGTCGAAGCCTCCCGTAGCATCGTTTTCGGTTGTTTTCATTTCGGAAAATCGGTTACCCGAACCAGCGACCAACCCTCTACAGTCCTACAGTCCACTGCAACACCAACATCGTCTGGTCAGCTTCGAGCCGTATTGGAAGAACTGAAGTATGCCGAATACGAGAAGCAGAATCGAAAAGGACGCTGCGCAGGCGAACAAGAAGAGTGCGACAGAGGTAGCAACAACCTCAACGACAACTGGCAGTGTCACGGCGGAATCCGGAACAGAGACTAGCTCAGTAAAAGCAACGACCGTAAAAGCAACGACAGTAAAAGCAACTGCCGTAAAAGCAACGCCAACGGCGTCGGCAACGACAGTAAAAGCAACAATGCCGGTCTCTGTTACGGATTTGCAGCCACAACCACCGCCAGTTTTACGCGAAATACTTCGCAGAAAAGAATGCACTCTAGAAGAAACTTCAAGACCGCAGTCACTACGCTCCACGACTTCCCGCAGACGACTTGCCGAGCTGGAAGCCAAAGAGAGACTAGCCGCATTGAAGTTGAAACAGTTGGAGGCAGCCGTTGAACTCGAACAAGCGAGAATAAATAGGCTACAAGCCGAATCATCGGACGATGATGACGTCATCGAAGAAAGCGAACTACCATCAAGAAGAGTAGACATGTGGTTCGAGAGACTGCCGCAAACGCAGGAACCACATGCCACAGAACCCCCCCCCGCCCCAGCGACGTTAGCCAGCGATATAGGGAGAATGAATGAACGGGGACAGGGCGTCCACGTCGGAAATATGGCACGCGGACAACGGGTCTCAGAACGAGGCCCGCCTGCACGTTCAAACGTCATGGATGTGACGTCACTGGCAGAAGCGATCACTGAAGCGGCGCGAACGAGCACAAGACAGGCGCAGCGATACATGCAAGAACTCCCGACTTTTAATGGAAATAGTGGCGAATGGCTGTCCTTCCAGGCAGCCTTTCGGGAATCGGGAGGGAGCTTCTCAGCAGGGGAGAACGTCGCGCGCCTACGTAGAAGCCTAAGGGGAGCCGCACTGGAGGCCGTCAGTGCCCTGCTGATTACCCAGACGGGGCCTGAAGATATTTTGAAGGCATTGGAAAGAAGGTTCGGCCGTCCAGATGCCCTTGTGCTGGGAGAAATGGAGAAAATGAAGACATGGACACGAGTCACCGACAGCCCTCGGGACTTGTGCCTATTTGCCAACAAGATGGCAAACCTAGTAGCAACAATTGAAGTATTGAACAAGCCGCAGTATTTACATAGCCCAGAGATGCTACGCGCGGCAGTGGAGAAGCTGACTCCAATCGTAAGGAACAAGTGGTACGACTATGCAGCTATGAAGACCGAAGGGGTTCCGGAACTTAAGAAACTTGCGAGCTTCCTGAATGAAGAGGCAGACAAGTGCGCCGCGTATGCACCGATCGAACGCGAGAGCGAGATGGCACGATCGAAAAGGAGGACGGAGCACATACACATAGTGAACAACGACAGTGAACGCGTGAATATGAGAAAAAGTGAACCGTGCCCAGTCTGCAAACGCGATCATAAACTTAGCGATTGCCGCAAGTTCGTCGGTGCGGATGTGAGCGCGCGGTGGGACTTAGCCAAAAAGTGTAAAGTGTGCTTCCGCTGCCTGCGAAGTAGGCATCGACGTTCTTCGTGCCGCGCCCCGCCGTGTGGGGTGGAAAGGTGTACGCTACACCACCACCGCTTGCTGCATCACCAAAGGAGACCTGAAGTTAACGAGGTAAGTCCAAGTGCAGTGAGTGTGACGTCAGAACCGGCGGGAGAAGTGTTAGCGTCCGCGATCAACAGCGTTATCAATGATGGAAGAAACAAACGACGTGCCTATCTGAAGGTGGCCCCGGTCGCTATAACCGGACCGAGGGGCAGTCGTCACACCTACGCACTATTGGACGAAGGCAGCACCGTGACCATTATTGATGCGCAGCTGGCCGAGCAACTGGGACTTAGCGGACCACGGGATCCCATGAAGATGCAGGGAGTCAACGGTGAAGAATCATCGCATGACTACAGCATGCGAGTGTCCGCCAGGATAAGAGGCTCATATGAAACAGAAGAACACACACTGAGGGACGCTCGCACAATAAAGAACATGAGCTTCTTCAGCCAGACCGTTCATCGGAGCGATGTGCAGGGCTGTGCACATCTGCAGGAGATAGAAAATGTACTCATCTATGAAAAAGCTACACCGAAGATACTAATCGGCCAAGATAATTGGGAGCTGATTATTTCAAATGAAGTACGTAAAGGCCCGCGTCACCAACCGGTCGCCTCTCGTACGCAGCTGGGTTGGGTGCTGCACGGCTGCCGCACCTCAACCACATCGCCGGTCGTGTTCTGCTCACACTTGAGCATGATGGAAGAAGACCACGACCCGCTTGAAGAAATTATGAAAAAATATTTCGCGTTGGAATCACTGGGAATCGAACCCAGAACGCAGGTTAGCGATCCGCAACAACGCGCCTTGGAAATATTAGAAAAGAAAACTCGTCGTTTGGAAAATGGACAATTTGAAACGGGACTTTTATGGAAAGATGAAAGTTCACCTATGCCAAATAATTATGAAAATGCATTGAAGAGACTTCAGAACTTAGAAAAAAAATTGGATCGCGATGAAGAGCTTAAAGCGAAGTATGAAGAGAGAATTGAAAATTTAATGTTGTCAGGCTACGCCGAGCGCGCCTCCACTCCCCCCACCAGCGGGAGGACGTGGTATCTTCCCCACTTCGCCGTCGTGAATCCAGACAAGGAGAAAATAAGGGTGGTCCACGACGCAGCCGCCAAGTATCATGGCAGAAGTCTGAACGATATGTTGCTGCCTGGACCCGACCTTCTTCGATCACTACCGGGAGTCATCATGAAGTACCGGCAGTATCCAGTGGCAGTGTCTGCCGACATAAAGGAAATGTTCATGCAAGTGAAGATCATAGAAGCCGACAGGGATGCATTACGCTTTCTGTGGCGTGGCAACCGCCGCGATAGCGAGCCTCCAGAGGAATATAGAATGACGTCGCTCATCTTTGGTGCAACGTCTTCGCCTTGCGTAGCCTTGTACGTGAAAAACAAGAACGCAAGGGAATTTGAAAATGAAGACAGAGAAGCGGCGAGGGCAATAGTGGTCAATCATTACATGGACGACTATCTGCAAAGCCTTCAAACAGTTGAAGAAGCCAGGAAAATGACAGCTGCCGTTGACAACATACAGCGGCGAGCGGGTTTCCAACTCCGAGGGTGGACCTCCAATTATAAGGAGGCGATTTCAAGCTTCGCGCCATCCGGTCAAACCACCGTTGAAATCGGCGGGAGCGAAATAGAAAAAACATTGGGTCTGATGTGGCACGTGAGAGAAGACACGCTTGGCTTTCGTGTCAATCAAAGAAGAGTTCCGGCAGAAGTATTGGCGGGGAGTCGAATGCCGACGAAGAGAGAGGCACTGGGACTCATTATGTCAATATTCGACCCCCTGGGATTCATTTCCCCCCTCACCACACCGGCGAAACGCATCATGCAAGATACATGGAAATATAAAACAACATGGGACGAAGTCATCCCGGAGGAACTGCAAGACAAATGGAAAAATTGGCTGAGAGACTTGATATCTCTACCTAACTTACGCATTCCACGCTGCTACGAATATTCACCGGCAGCGATCAGGGAGTTGCACACATTCGTCGATGCTAGTGAAGAGGCATACGCTGCGGTTGTGTACATACGCACGACACGGGCGGACGGCCGGGTCAACGTCATGATAGCGGCAGCTAAAAGTCGCGTGACACCAATGAAACCAGTCTCCATTCCGCGACTCGAACTCCAAGCAGCCGTCCTGGGAGCCCGCCTGAGCAAGTCCGTGCAAGAGGGACACGACTGGGAATTACACCGTCACACATACTGGAGCGACTCGCGCACTACGCTAGCATGGATTCGAGCGGAACCGCGAACTTACAAAACGTTCGTGGCCCATCGCCTCGCCGAAATAGAAGACCTCACTAAGAAGAATGAATGGCGATGGTTACCCTCGGCGCAGAACGTTGCAGATGACGCAACGCGTAAAACACCAAGTGACTTCAACCCACAACACAGGTGGTTTACGGGCCCCAAGTTCCTGTATCTTGACATAGAAAAATGGCCGCAAGAAACGAAGACCGAGGTGCCAACCACCGGAGAAGAAAAGTGCGCAACATTAACTGAAGACAATGACGTCACCGTCATCGACTTCAAACGTTTCTCACGTTGGACTACCATAGTGAGAACGATGGGACGCGTACTTCAATTTATCAGACTATGCAAACGACCCACGAACACGGTGGCAGCCGCGCGCCGTAAAAGAACAAAGAAGAATCCTACTCCAGACGAAAAGTGGAAGAAAAACATAAAGAAGAAGAACAAAGAAAAATCGAAGTGTCCAAAGGAAAATAACGTTGAAAGAAAATTCAAGAAAATCAACGGGAAAATGTTAATGTTGTCTGAGCGTAAACTCATTGCGCTCGCACAACGCGAATCGTTCGGCGATAAACCGCTCGATACGATACGTCGACGTCATAACAAGGGAGAGCTCGCCGGTTTAACTATAGAAACCGACGAACATAACATATTGCGGCTGCGAGGAAGAATCGACGAGGCGCAAGAAATAAGCTACGAGATGGCCAATCCTGCCATCTTAGACGGGAAACATAAATACACAAAGTTGTACATACAACATGTACACGAGAAACTACACCATGGTGGCGTCGAGATGGTGGTCAACGAGCTACGACAGCGGCTGTGGGTTATGAAGATACGGCCCTCAGTCAAAGCAGTGTTGAGGAACTGCCTCCAATGCCGACTGAGGAGGGCCCAGCCAGCGAGTCCATCGACGGGGAGCCTGCCTGCAGCTCGCCTGGCGCATCACTCGCGCCCCTTCACCTTCACGGGCGTAGACTACTTTGGCCCACTGGAGGTGACCGTGGGCCGTCACCGGGAGAAGAGATATGTGGCGTTATTCACATGTATGACGTCACGGGCACTACACCTCGAGGTCGTCGCGTCGCTGAGTGCTGACTCAGCCATCAACGCGCTGCGCCGCTTCATAGCGCGGCGCGGCGTCCCCACCGAACTCTGGAGCGACAACGCTACGTGTTTCCGCTCGGCCGACCGCGAACTCGCGGAGGCTGGGCGCGCCGTCGAAGAGGAAGCGTCGCGCCGGCAGATCGCCTGGCGGTTCTTACCGCCGGCGGCACCCTTCATGGCCGGCGCCTGGGAGCGCATGGTGCGCACCGTCAAAGAGGCGTTGCGCGTCACCCTGCGCGAGCAGCGCCCGAGCGATGAGACGCTCGCCACACTGCTCGCCGAAGTCGAAGCCACCGTGAACTCGCGGCCGCTCACTCATGTGGCCGTGGGTCCCGACGAGCCCCCAGCCATCACGCCGAACCTGCTACTCCTGGGGCCGAACTGCCACATGCCGGCCCCCGGGAACTTCGAGGCCAGCGACGTGACTGCGCGCGCGCACTGGAGACGCGCGCAGTACCTCGCCGATGTCTTCTGGCGACGGTGGGTGCGGGAGTACCTGCCGCTACTACAATACCGGCGGGAGCCCTTTTTTTTTTTTTTTTTGATAACGCAGGGGGAATGTCTTTGGACACCATCCTCGGGTCCTTCGGGGGAAGGGCCAAAATGCAGGCATAAGGCCTGCATCGAGGGTGTGTGGGACTCTCAGCGACCGGTCCTCCACGCTGGCTTCTAAAACGAAGTTGTCGCGAGAAACGGTCGCCAAACTACCCACTAAACCTAAACCTGCGCCCCATTTATAGCGCTTTTACGGGGCGTCATGGGATCTTGTACAGAGTAACTGCACCATGACGCCCCTACACCCTGTAACTGGGTCACCCCGGGGAGCAGAGTGACCCACTTCGTACAGCAGGGGGGGGAAGTCCGCTGTCGCCCCCGTGACAGCGGCCCCCTGTGACGGTAATTATGGGAGGAGAAGATGCGCGTAGCGGCGCCTGCGACCGCCGGTCCGCCTCCTGCGGATGGGGTCCGCGTACGCGTCCTCCTCCCTCGCTCTTTCAGCGGCCTCCTTCTGCGACATGACGGATTCGCAGAAGGAGGAGACCGCAAGCCAAGATTGTTGACCCTGGAGCATCGCTTCGACCATGCTACGAAGCGAGCTCACAGGGCCAACGACGTTCTCTAGGAGGGCCCTTTGGGGTCCCCAAGCGGCGCACTCCACGAGCGTGTGAAACGCCGTGTCTTGGAGTGCGCCGCACTCGTGGCAAGACGGGGAAGGTTCCCGCCCAACTATTTGGTGCAGATACTTACCAAAGCAACCGTGCCCGGTAAGTATCTGCACCATCCTGAACGTCAAGGTCCCGCATTTCCGCGAGACCCAACGAGCCAGGTGGGGCCGGATTGCCTCCACCGTCACGATTCCAGCTTCTGGGGACCCCAGGTCCCTCTGCCAAGAGCGGATCAGGGCCTCGGTCGCCTGGGCCCTGATCATTCTAGTTTCTGCCGGGCACGGCACCTCTCCTCTCGCCCGTGCATCCTGCCGGGAGCGGTACACTGCTGCGAGCACCTCCGCCTGGAGATTCCAGGGCGGATCACCCGCCAGCAGTGTTGCCGCCGTCCACGACACAGTACGGTACCCTCGAATGGACCTCACCGCCAGGACCCTCTGAGCTCGCCTCAGCAGAGTCCTGTTTTGCCGGTGAAGTGCATGAATCCATACGGGGGCCCCGTACAATGCCATACTCCGGAGGATGCCAGCGTACAACTTCCTTGTCACCGCGCCCGGCCCTCCCACGTTCGGAAGGAGCCTGGCCAGGGCGGCAGCGGATTTAATTAACCTCGGGGCGAGCTGGGTGAAATGGGCCCCGAAGTTCCATTTACCATCTAGTACAAGCCCCAGATATTTCATCTGGGGCTTGACCGCTACCGCAACACCTTGGACGACGATGCGCGCGTCCCGGGGTGCACGTCTATGTGGTCTATGGAACATGAGGGCCTCTGTTTTTTCAGGAGAGACCCTCAGGCCAAGACGCCGGATTCGTTCGACCACCAACGCCGTTCCGGCGTCGGCGAGTGCCATAGACTCTTCATAGGTTCCGCCCCGGGCCGTGACGAGGGTGTCGTCTGCAAAGCAGAGCACCCCCATCCCGGGCAGTACTGGCTCGCGGAGGAGCCAGTCGTAGCCGATGTTCCACAGGATCGGACCCAGCACCGACCCTTGTGGAACGCCGCACGCGACGC
Organism: Dendrolimus kikuchii; assembly: GCA_019925095.2. Lineage (NCBI taxonomy): Eukaryota > Metazoa > Arthropoda > Insecta > Lepidoptera > Lasiocampidae > Dendrolimus > Dendrolimus kikuchii. The sequence goes on from JAHHIN020000030.1 coordinate 676,079, forward strand.
GTCGTCTTCCTATAACCTGGCCAGTTCGGCCGCCCTCCCAGAGGATGTACCTGTCCTGGAGGTAGGCCTCCAACAGCCTCGTGAGATATGGGGGGACTCCGTGGGACAGGAGCCCTGCCCTTATTGTTTCGTGAGGGAGACTGTTGAAGGCGTTCTTGATATCAAGAGAGACCGCCAGGACGGACTCCTTCATGTGATCCGCCTCTCTCGTGAGGCTCCGTAGCGCGTTCAGGGCGTCCAGTGTCGAACGTCCCACCCTGAAACCATATTGAGCCTCAGAGAGCCCAGGCCCATTGGTGTCCAAATGACGAACGAGGCGACCGGCCAGGATCTTCTCAAAGACCTTGGCCGCCTCGTTAAGCAAGATGATGGGCCTGTAGGCGGATGGATCGTCGGGAGGGCGACCCTCCTTCGGAAGCAGGCATAGCCGGCCCTCCTTCCACTGCTTCGGGAACACGCCTGACCTGATACAGGTATTGAAAAGTTCCCGAAGCTGGCCGCGTAGGTGTTTAGCGGCCAGAAAGAGGACTCGGCCCGGGACCCCGTCAGGTCCCGGCGCTGTCTTTCGGCCCCGGAGGCGCTCCAGGGCCACTTCTAATTCTTCTTCGGAGACGAGGGGCGGCTCCATCTCCGAATGAACGGGGTGTGGAGGATTCATTTCTGGGGGAGTGAAGGCTCCCGGGTCTGGGAAGAGTCCGTCTATAACGGAGCTAAGGACCCCCTCTTCGAGCGACGCTGTGACCGGAATGGTGCAAGCCCGCATCGTTTTACGGGCCATCCGGTACGGACGCCCCCAGGGGTCCCCATCGAGGCTCTTTAGCATCTCTTCCCGGCACCGGGTCTTCGACTGGATGATGGCCAGTCGAAGAGCCTTTTTGGCAGCCCGATGCTCCCCGATAAGACGATTTTCCTCCACATAGTCCGGAGGTAGTCGGCTCCGACGGCGTTTGAGGGACCGGCGTGCTCTGAAGGCTGCCTCCCTCAGGTCACCGATCTCGGCGGTCCACCAATAGACCGCCTTACGCTGTGGAGGCCGACGCGACCGAGGCATCGCAGCATCGCAGATCCTTACGAGGGTTCTGCTCATGCGCTCTGCCAGTACCTCCGGACCCCCGGAACTAATTGGATTGACCCAGCTCTGGACGATTGCCATCTCCTCAGCTAGCTCTGGATCGAGCCGGCCGAGGGCCCAGCGCGGAAACCGGCCGTGACCGCGTGGGGGAACCGAGATCGTGCTCGGAGGAGGGGAGATCTCGAATCTGATAAAGCGGTGATCAGAAAGAGACTCCGCCTCCTCCACGACTCTCCATCCGTCCACCCTGCTTGCGATCGCGTGGGTGACGAACGACAGGTCTATTACAGAACCACCCCGCGCTCGCACGCAGGTGTGGACCGCTCCTCGGTTTAGCAGCGACAGGCCGGATTGGAGCGCCCACGCTTCAACGGCCCGTCCCCTCGCATTGGTGGCGACGTTTCCCCAGGAACGAGATTTGGCATTAAAATCGCCGAGGACGAAGATCGACCTCGGCGACCGGCGGGAGCCCTACGCAAGTGGTGACAACCCTAAGGTAGGCGATTTGGTTATTATTTGCGACCCAAATCTGCCCCGTAACACATGGCCCCGAGGACGAGTGACTGCAGTGCATCCCGGCAGAGACGGCGAGGTTCGAGTCCTGGACGTGACGACGGCCAGCGGACGAGTGCTGAGGCGGCCTACCAAGAGAGTCGTCGTGCTGCCCATAGGAGAATCGCGAGACGCGACGGCGGGAGAATGTTGACGACGACAAACACAATGTATGAAACTCACCGACCCGTCTCAATAGGCGATAAGAACATAGGTATAATTTGCTAAGCCTCACAGACTATGTATACGCGACCGTTAGGCGCAGGAAAGAGACGGGTCGGACTGAGATAGATATAGTTTATTTTTAACCGTTATTAATTTGAAATTAAATAAATAAATTATAATTATAAGAATTGAATATAAAATGTAATAAGCCTTAACTCACTAGGAAATAAATGTTGTAGCGTTGTGCCTTTTATTGACCAGTAGGACCCTATTAGATCCCGGTAAATGAGACCGGGCTACAGGCGTGCAGAACGCCGCCTGGAGCCCGGGACTCAGCATGTAAAGGGAACCGGGTTACAGGCGTGCAGAACGCCGCCTGGAACCCGGGACCCAAAAGGGTAGCGGAAACCGGGCTACGGGACTGCAGAACGCAACCGGAGCCCGGGATCCGTGAGGTATGCCTGCACTACTGCCTACTCCGAACGCGAGTAGGCCATAATGATGGTGCAGGCAGAGGTCCGCGCTCGACAGCGCACGTTTTTGTAATGAGGTAATGGTAAGGGCGCTCAGCGCTTTATATTTATACTAATGAAGCGGGGGGCGAGGTAAACGCCCATTACGACGTCCCGCTAACAAAAACCATGGGTCACAACTGTGTAAGGACCCTCGAAATGTACTAAGATCTAGGGTGTACCAAAATGTATAATAGTGGTAAGTTAACATAAGGCTTAATGTATGTAAAATTAAGGAAATAAACCAAAAGGGGGTGTTACGACGAAGCGAGGGGTCGGCGGAGGTAGCCTCTATAAATATAGGACGCCTTTGGGGCGCATTGTAGTCGCTTCTTCTCCTCCAGCTATAACACGTTGCGAAGCGGTAGTAACGATAGACTAGGATCGGCTCCGCCGGCGGAGTCGATAATTGGTCCCCAAAAAACAATCATTTCAGCCTGTTGGCTTAGCTCTTTCAGCCTTTAACGGCTAATTCCCAATATAGAGTCAATCCCCCGCAGCGGTCGAGCCGAGGTCGAACCTCACAGGAGGTGCCTCCTCGAGCGTGCTGCTCCCGGGCCGAACGCCTCCGCTCCCACGGAGTCGTGAAGCCCCCAAAGTCCGGTATCGCTGAAACAGCCATCTGCGGCTATTCAGCTGGGTCCAGTTCCAAAAAAAAAAAAAGCGCATTGTAGTAGTTCGTGAGTAGTTCGTGAGTAGTTCGTTTAGTTCGTTCGCAGTTCATAAGAAGAAGCTCCCTCCCGCCAACGCCAACGAAGTCGAAGCCTCCCGTAGCATCGTTTTCGGTTGTTTTCATTTCGGAAAATCGGTTACCCGAACCAGCGACCAACCCTCTACAGTCCTACAGTCCACTGCAACACCAACACATGCGCTTGCGCAGTGCGCGGGCTAATCATTCTTTCTAGTCTAGTTTCTTCTCATTCGGATCTATAGTCATCGCGTGGAACAGGAATGAACTAAAGAGTTAAAGATATAAAGACACATTTTGAACGCAAGTGATATACAGATCTAATCACTCTTCGCGTCGGATATATATATTTTGAGTTAATCACTCAGGAGTTACACACCCTCGCTCCTCCATCCTGTACGGGGCACCCTCTATAGATACATTTGCATTAGATCAATAGGCGGCCTTATCGCTTATAGCGATCTCTTCCAGGCAACCCGGTGTCTAAGGAATTTAAAGAAGAATTATACAATTTTTGGTGGTCTACTTTCTGTTTGTTATGCTTTTACAGAAAAAGTAATGGACCGATTTGCCTGAAATTCGGTATATATGTAAATTTTAAAATAACCGAGGGTGGACAAGAGGGATACTTTTTATCACGGATTATAGGATAGATTTTGGGATAGATTTACATAAAGGTTATGCCAGAAAAATAATATGTTTTTTTATCTGTGGTTTGCCATTTTCGTCGTTTGTTTATATCAGTCAATTCGGTCATTTTGGTCAATTTGATCGTATTGGTAGTTTTGTTCGTTTCGGTAGGTTTAGTAGTTTTGGTTGGTATTTTTATTATTATTTATTTATTTATCTACAATAATAATTTTGCATCACAAAATAGTAGTAAAGCATCACTTAAACTTAAACTTTGTGTGTGATGCAGCACACCTTCTCATTATATATGGTAGATTTGGTAGTTTTAACAGTTTTGGTAGTTTCCAGTCCATCCGTGCAGGAACGGAGAAAGAATACAATTTCCTGCGGCCGGGCGGCCTGTCGTAAGAGGCGATAGAACAACCCACAGCCAGGTGGTAGGGCATTTGCCCGACTGGATGGCTACCACCCCTGGTCTAAAGTATGTCGCCATAACAACCTTGAGTTGTGTTCCGGCATTAGTGACCAGATCGGGAGCGTGAGCGGACATCTTTGCTCCGCTCCCGCCAAAAGAGGACGCGCCGACGCCGGAGGGCGGATTTCGACCTTCGGCCACCGTAAGCGGACGGCGCAGGTGGGGTATAGGGGCTCTCGCTCACCCGATAGGGGTTCTCGCTCACCCGTATATGCCGTCGAGATGAGAGCGCGAGTGTTCCGTGCGCGCTCATCTCTCCTACCGTGGGGCGCGTTACAGACCGCCCCACGCCAAAGAGAGCATGATGATGCCGGAGGTTGAGTCCCCGGCAATGGAAGAGGCCTCGTGAGGGGGGCCCACGCCTGCCAGGGCTGCGGAAAGGCTAGGTCATATACCCGTAGCCCTGGCATAAGGCGAAGGACGGAACACCCAGGGGTTTTAGTGGGTATCCCTAACCGGGGGTGGCAACAGCATGGCACCAGTTCTGACTGGGCATGCTGGTGCCACCCCCGATCTGGCGAATCCCACACACGGGTCGCGAATATCCCCCCAAGGTTCTGCCCTTGTCGCGGCTTATGGTCCTCAAGCAGATTTCCCCTGGCTAAAAAAAAAAATAGTGACCAGGTTCCCGGCTTCCTTAAGAGAGCAGCAGCGCATTTGTACCACCTTTGGTGTTGTGAATGTCAATAGGCGATGGTAACCGCTATCCATCAAGTAGGCCGTCTGCCTGTCTGCTGAACTCCTGCAATAAAAAATAAAAAAGTTTTAGTAGTTGTAGTAATTTTAGTTATGCAGTTTATAGAGAAATAGACGGGGAATATATAAATAAAACTAGAACGGGTTGAAATAGGGGATGAAAGTTTGTATTGGAGACCAATTATTACTCAAGTTTATAGATATAAAAATTCATAACCTATTAAAGAAACTTCTTAACTTAAGAGTCGTGGTAGCGTAATGGCTAGTGAGTAGTAGGGATTCCAGAGTTCTGGCTCACGGCAAAAATCGTGTTTCTGGCGAGCAAAAAGTGTTTCGACGGACAACCCTGCCTAAAAAAAAAAAAAAAAGTTTGGTGTCAAATTGGGGGTTCTCGAGTACGCCCGATCGTTCTACGCTATCAGTTTTTCGATATATGCTGTATTTACAGAGATAGCTTTTTTAATTCCGTGCTAATTACAGCACTAATTAGCTACTCATTTGTTTATTCTTTTGTTAATTACTATTTCACGTTCACTAATTACCCTCGTCCGATACTCCCTATTGTTCTTAATGACGTCAACAACGACTTCAAAACAAAAACAACATGTTCTTTTCTTCCTCAACCTTTATTTAAAACAGTATTTGTACAAATCGTATACTAATATATCATTAAGGAGTGTTTCCTGACTTTCGAATAAATTGGTCATATCCGTCATACTATATCCATGAAACTTATAGTATAAGTATACCAAACAGTAAGAGGGTAGTTTGCAATAGTGAGACCCACACACGTATTTCTAATTATTTAAAGATTAATTAAGAAAACAGTATTATTTTGGTATTATTTTCTTGTAATAAGTGATATTTTAATTAATATACAGTATGTGCAGTGTTATCCAGTGTTTTAAGCTCTATCTCCATGAAAGTCAACTAAATACAAAGAGATAACCTATTCTCCTGCAATCAAAAACTGGAAAAAAGTGATATTTAATATAATTTACTAGTGATTTTTTGGCATCTGTAGTTATATTACATTTGATATACTGAACAATGCCATCTGAAAGATGCAGTAGTTGCCGCAAATTTATTTCTCCAGTAGAGGGTATCAGATGTGTCAAATGTAATTTATTACAGCATAAGAGCTGTATTGCGATTCCAGCGAAAAGCATTATAGCTGCTACCTGGAAGTGCCCTGATTGTAGAAGAGGAGATTCAAAGGATAGCAGAGACGATACACCTGTGCCAAACACATCGCTAATAATGAGCAATCTCGCGGAAATCGTGCATCAGGAAAATACCGCCCAGGATTGTAGTAACAGGGAAATAATGGAAGAAATACGGGCTATGCGCCGCGATATGCGTAACTTACACCAGGATATTTCTGATATGAAGATGGAAATACGCACTTGTTTGATTCGCGTCGATGGATTAGAAGCTCGGGTGGAAGCATTGGAGAATCGTGTTTCTGTCCAAAGTGAACCACCTACTGAAATTAGTACAGTAATAACTCAGCTTAGGTCAGCCTTAAACGATCGTGACCAGGAGATATTAGCTAATGATGTGGAGATAAGGAATATTCCTGAGGAGAAGGATGAAAATCCCACACAGTTGGTTATCACAGTTGCAGCGGGGTTAGGTGTAAGCATAGAAAATCGGGATATTGTAAGTGCAGAAAGATTTGGTAGGCACTTTCTTAACACTAATCAAGAAGAAACCTTGGAGCCGCGCTCGCGTGCTCTTGTGGTCCGTTTAGCGCGACGTAACCTTCGTGATGAACTCCTACAAAAGGCTCGGACACGACGTACCGCTGACTCGGGAGATAATTATTATATTGGTCCTTCCGGAAAGTCCCAGCGCTTCTATATAAATGAACGTTTGACCAAATTCAACAGGGAGTTATTTTGGCTGGCGCGTGAAGTGGGGCGCAAGAATAGCTGGCAGTTCATCTGGACTAGTCGTGGCCGCATACTCGCAAGGCGCAAGCCAGGCGACTCCATTGTTAGAATTAAAGTTAAAAATGACATTATCGAAAACATCGGCCCTATTACAGATACTACATAATAACACGTTTATTTAATTTATTGAAATTTAATTAATTTTAAATTATTATCTTATATTAAATATAATAAAAATATCAATATACAATTAACATGACGTCTTAAATACATGTTTATTCATCATCATCATAAGTAAAATTATTTTAATTCAATCTTCTAATCGTTATTTAAGATAAATGTCAATTTGTAGTCTATTTACATATATGTACAATATTCATAATCAAATAATTATCTATTATTTTATGACATAGCCTTATATATTTGGTTTACCAGACTGGTTCTATTTTTAATATTTTTATTGCTTTTAATAATGCATATTATTTTTGGCCAATGTTATATGTTCATTTAATGTCCAAGCAAAGTGACACCTAATTACGCTTAGAACCAACCATATAGCCTCCCGTCCAATCTCAGCCAAAAATGGATTTTTGATCGACGCCAAAAAAACCTTTAGGATTTTTTGCCCGATAACTTAAGTTGTTATATTACTGTATATTTGTTATATATTTACAGTACTATAATTACCATATAGATACATCATATTTTATACAGCTATAGCCTTAGATTATAATAATAATATTAATATAAATTGATAGATATGTATATATAATAAAACATTGTGCATACTTGATTACTGTATTATGTATTTAATTTCTCTTTCTTATTATTATTATGTATAATGCTTTTACGTATTTTTAGATTTATTTTTTGGTAGGAGTAAATAATGATATATTTATACGGGTCTTAAGTTAATATATTTAGAATAGGAGGTGGGCACTGAAAATCAGTGCTGTGGCGGGGGTATCTCCCGACACAGCAATATACTGAGTGCCAACCTCGTTTGTCGAATAGCGGCAATTATAAACATATTTTGTCTCTTCTATTTTATAATTCATTGTTTGTGTCGCATTTGGCAAATAAACGTTTTCTTTCTTTCTAACCTTGAGCGTACTGTTCCCTACATATCCCGTTACCTTCGTTATGAAAATGTATACCCGTTCCAGAGAATAACGTATGATAGGCTGTAGTGAAAATATTACTCTCAAATGATGGTTGTAACGCTTTAGAAGGTATTTGCTGACCATCAATGTATAAACAAAATGAACTCATTTCATAATTCTCAAAATTAAAAGGATTTTTAGTAAGACTACCATTAAACGCTGCATTATTAACAAAACCAACTATGCATCTTTTAGGTACCTGTCCCAGGAATATATTATCGAGGGTCTTTCCTTGAACCCCTGATGGTATCGTTAAAACTTTGACTTCAGCTCGAGTAATAGGATATTTTGCAGTAGTAGAGGCTAAAACTTTTTGATGTGCGAGTAAAACAGTTGGGCTGATTCGAGATCTACGGACAATGAGAGTTGCATCCATTATGCATACTTTTAACTTTAAATCGTTCGAAGAAGCCATCAAGTTAAACGTTTCTCTCGATCGAACTAATTTTACAGACATATCAACACTTATCATAACGATTTATTTGACAATAATTATGTATCATAACCATTTATTGGTCAATAATTACAAATTAACATTTACCGTAATGAGTTGTTTGAAAACTATTGTAAGCATCATTTAATCATAACGATGTATTTGCATGTCATTTGTTAATTAGATTTAATGGGATGACTCCAACTATATAAACTAAAAATCAAAATAAAATATTATCAGTTAACTGTAGTAAAGTAGTCAGTGGAGTGTATTTTCGTGTTGTGAAATTAAATACTTCAGATCTGAAATGCAGGTAAGATATGTCACTTAATATCACCACTTAATATTTTTTATAATTATTAAATTATCTTCAAAATGATAGTACAATTTCTTACAAATTTTGTTGTTTCAGAACCTATTTGAAGAAAATACATTCAAACAGTATTATTACCAAACACTTTCTGATGAAGAGAGTAGCAATATCGATAATTTGAGCATTGTTAAAGATTCTCCAAAACAAAAAAGAAAAAGAGACGAGGAAGAAAGTCTTGACAAGTTTTTTGAGTTTTCAAAAAATAAAAAGAAAAAGCAATGTTCATCTGTATCCCGAGCTCAACCAAACGGTGGTGTTGCATATTTATCGACTAATAGAGAAGATGCATGTTCCTCAACGCACTTAATAAAAATTGAAGTGTATGAATTGAAAACATTAGCAAAAATACCCAGCAGTGAGCATTGGAAAAACGCCACAATAAGAATTAAATATTATACAGATGACAAAAACAAACATTTTGAAAGCATCAAAAAGACTGCATACAATATCACAAAAGAAATTTCCATGATTGATTCATGTAAAAAATTTCATTATAACAATAGTGATAATAAATAACAAAGATTGTTTACTACCTTGCTCTAGTACTTAGCTAATTATATTATTGTGTAATTTTAAGTTAAAAATAACAGATTTATACCACTTCTCAGGTATATAAGTAGTCTGTGTTATCCGAAAGTGATAACCATTTATAATTTCAATCTTGTTGCTACATCATCGCAAAATGGAACGTGTTTGTGTCAGTGCTTTTTTTGTGTCGTCGGAGTTTGAAAGCAATGAAAATGATAAGAAACGTGAACTTGACGAAATGTGTGAAGATAGGGATATGGTGGAGTTATGTGAAAATGTTGAAAAAACGGATATATTCGATTCTGAATACGATCAAGAGCTGTACGAAATTTGTACCATGTATGAAAATTTATTCGATTCTGAATATGACACCAACCTTTATGAAATTTGTACCACGATTGAGAATAATGTCATGTAAGTATAATTTAATTACTTATCTTATTTAACTTAAAATACTTACATTTTTACTCGCTAACTTTCATCTATATTTTGCTTAAATATAATTTTTATTTTTTTACAGTCAATCATCATCCCATTCAGTACAGACAGGACAAGGAGTGTTTAAAAGAAGCATTGAATCAGACAACAGTAATAGTGACGCAAAGAGACAACGACACGATGAACCTTCTACCAGTACAGATAAGTTACATTGTGAAACGTGTAATATACTAGTTAATAGAAGATATTTTGTTAATCACACTAAGAGCATAGTACATAAAAATAATATATTAAAATCTCATTGCTCTCTAGATAATGTATCTGTTGTAGATTCAGCTTTTGGACAGCGTATCATATCTTACAAAGTTAAAAATAAAAATCAATCTGATTCAGTGTTCCAAACACCGGAATTGTTTCTTGAATTAATTAAAAGTGATATATTTTTTTTGATTGATGAAGTACTTAAACAACATTCTACTGTTAAAATAAATTTTATATTACATGCAGACTTTGTTCAAGAATCAAAAAATCTAACTAATTCATTCGATTTTCAAACTAGTAATTTCATTATTTCTCAAGCGGATGATTTAAATATTTTCATAGTATCCTTGCGTGACACTTTAGTGCATAAAATAAGTACTTTTGAAAAGAAAGATAGTGGATGGAGTCTCACAAAAATAAATTTTATAGAACTAAACATAAACAAATATAATCCACTACGTGGAAATTCATATATTGATTTACCAAAAGATATCAAAGATAAAAAAGCCGTTATAAACGTTAATAATTCAGACAATTTCTGTTTCAAATGGGCATTGCTCTCAGCATTATACCCTGTTAACAAAAATTCAGGACGACTGTCATCTTACACTATTCATTCAAATAAACTAAATTTTCACGGTATTTCTTTTCCAGTTAAATTGAACGATATATCTAAAATAGAGAAACAAAATAATTTAAGTATAAATGTTTTTGGGTTGGAATATGATATCAAACAAAAAAAACATTCTGTTGTTGGTCCGCTTTATTTTACAAAATGCCGTAACAGTACACATATAAATCTATTATACTTACAAAATGGAACAGTCGGTCACTATTGCTACATAAAAAACTTATCGCGATTAGTAAGTAAGCAAATATCGAATACAAATGGTGTTGTAAATATATGTGATGGGTGTTTGTTGCGCTTTTCCACTAGAGACAGATTGATTAACCATCAACAACATGATTGTTCGCACATCACTACAAATTTACCTAGCAGTGAAAAAACATTAAAAAATTGGTTCGGACAACCTATATCAACCGATAAACTAAAATTCGATAAGTTCCAAAAAAAAATTAAAATTCCCTTTGTTGTATACGCTGACTTTGAGGCATTTTTAAACCCCATTATAACATGTACTAACGATCAATCAAAATCAAATACTAACAACATTCAGAAACATGAGGTTTATAGTTTCGGTTATTATATCAAATGCTCATTCGATGATAGCTTATCAAAGTATGAAACATACACTGGACCAAACTGCACTCAAGTATTCATGAATCGTTTATATGATGATTTAAAAACTATTCGCAGAAACGATTGTTTTCAAAAACCACCTGAATCACTGTTAACTGTAGATACAAATACTTGTTACATTTGTGAAACTGATTTAAAGGCTGAAGAAGTTTTAGATATTGATAAGCAATTAGGTGTTGTACATGAAGTATGTAAGAAAAAGTTCATTAACCCTTGTTATATTCCAGTCTTTCTACATAATTTAAGTAATTACGATGCACATTTCATCGTCCATGCGCTTAATTTTGTTGAAGGTGAAATCGATATAATTCCTCAAAACAAAGAAAAATATATTTCGTTCTCAAAACACGTAACAATAAACAATCAAAAGGTCACCTTAAGATTTGTAGATTCTTTTAAATTTTTACCATGCAGCCTCGATCAGTTAGCAAAAAACTTAAAAGTAGAAGAATTTCGTGAACTAAAAAACCACTTTCCTGATAAAGAAGACTTCAATCGTCTTTGTAAGAAAGGTGTTTACCCATATGAGTTTATGACTTCGTTTGACTCTCTAAATGTAACCTCTCTACCAAGCCAAGATAAATTTTATAGTTCGCTTACGGATACCAAAATTTCTGATAATGATTACAATCGTGCACAGGATGTTTGGCAACACTTTGGTTGTCAGAACATGTTAGACTATTCGAATTTATATCTAAAAACAGATGTGCTATTGCTAGCTGATGTTTTTGAAAATTTCCGTGACCTTTGTCTCAAAACATATGGTTTGGATCCTTCCCACTATTATACAGCACCGGGTTTAAGTTGGGATGCTATGTTAAAACAAACAAAAGTTGAATTGGAACTACTAACAGACATTGACCAAATTGCTTTCATTAAAGCAGGTATCAGGGGTGGTATATCTCAATGTAGTAATCGACATGCAAAAGCTAACAATAAATATTTAGATGATTTTGATGAAAATAAACCTCCATCATACTTGGTTTATTTTGATGCAAACAATCTTTATGGTTGGGCCATGTCTCAGTACCTTCCTGAAGGTGCTTTTGAATGGGTGAGTCCGGAGACAAATTATGAAGTTACTGATACATCTGAATACGGTTTCATTTTAGAGGTTGATTTGGAGTATCCTGAGAAACTACATGATTTACATTCCGATTTACCATTGTGTCCTGAAAATATATCAATAGGGGGTACAAAAGAAAAAAAACTAATACCAAATTTAAATAATAAAGTAAAATATAAAATTCATTATAGAAATCTTAAACAGTGTCTTAAAATGGGTATCAAATTAACCAAGATACATCGAATATTAAAGTTCCGACAAAGCCCCTGGCTAAAAAAATACATTGACTTAAATACTGAACTCAGAACAAAGGCAACATCAGATTTTGAAAAAGACTTTTACAAATTAATGAACAACTCAGTCTTTGGAAAAACAATGGAAAATGTTGATAAAAGAGTAAACGTAAAATTACTAACCCACTGGGAAAATCGTGGTAAAATTTTAGGTGTTCAGGATCTTATTGCAAAACCTGAATTCAGCAATCTGTCAATTTTTTCGGAAAATTTAGTAGCAGTCCAATTACAAAAAACAAAAGTTTGCTATGATAAACCCATTTATTTAGGTTTCTCTATTTTAGATATATCAAAAACTCTAATGTATGAGTTTCATTACGACTACATTCTAACTAAGTTTGGTAATAATACAAAATTATTATACACTGATACCGATAGCTTGATATATCAGATTTTCACAAACGATTTCTATGACAAGATTAAATCCGATCTTTCATTACGGTTTGATACATCTGATTATCCTACGAATAATATATTTGGTTTTCCACAACTCAATAAAAAGAAACTAGGTTTTTTCAAAGATGAAAGTAATGGTAAAATTGTCAAAGAATTTGTAGGATTAAGGTCAAAAATGTATGCGATTCAAACCGAAAACAAATTGATATCGAAAGCCAAAGGTGTCAACAAAAGTGTCACAAAAAGGATGACAATGCAAAATTATAAATCATGTCTTTTTGATAGAAATATTAAATACGATACCATGTATAGATTTAGATCAATTAAACATACAATATTTACCCAGCAAATTAACAAAGTATGTTTATCTTATAATGACACAAAAAGATTTATTTTACCTAATAATGTTGACACCTTAGCATGGGGTCATTATAAGTTAAGATAAAATATTTAAATAATATATAAATGTAAATAGTGTATAAGATTAAAATAATTTTAAGGTGTAAATTTTATAAACTTTATACAACATAAAATTGTAACAAATGTTTTTTAGGTAATATTAATGTAACTAAAATATCTTTGTAGAAGGTTAAAAATGATTTTAAATGTAAATAACTTATCTTAGTGTACTCTAAGTAATATTTTTTTTAATGTATAATGTGTGTATTTTTAAGAAAATAATTGAAATAAAATTAATGTCTCATACAAAATGACTTTATTTATTTATCATACCTCATAGTGTTGACACGTACGCTAGGATGTTTCACTTTGTTCATCCGTTCACTTCCATAGTAGCTGGTCCAACTGGCTGTGGAAAATCAAATTTTGTTACAAATTTTATTAAACATGTTAAATATATTTGCAACACTTCTTTCGATCAAATAACATGGTGCTTTGATGAAATGCAACCTTTGTACAATTTAGAAAACGTAAATTACTATCAAGGCATTCCGGACCTTAATATGTTTGATGGCAAATATCCAAATCTTATAATTATTGATGATCTCATGAGAGAATCGGATGGACGAATAGTTGATATATTCACTAAAGGTAGTCATCATAAAAATTTAAGTGTGTTTTACATAACACAAAATCTATTTCACCAAGGTAAAGGACAAAGAGATATATCGTTAAATTCAAGTTATATTATTTATTTTAAAAACCCACGTGATAAAACACAAATTCGGTATTTGGCCCGTCAAGTATCTCCAGAGAATCCAAAGTATATAGAAGATGCCTACAGAGATGCAACCAAAGAGGCACATGGTTACTTATTGATTGATCTGAAACAAGGTACAAGTGATATATGTCGAATCAAAACCAAAATTTTTCCATCAGATGGGTTATGTCATGTATACATACCAACAAAAGGGTTTAAATATGCCAAGAACAGCCAAATCCCCATCATTTATTAATAATGTCGCGAAGTCTCAACACGCATAAAGATTTGTTGTCAGCGTTACATAAGTTGAAACCAAAATATAGAACAGCTCTTTTAAAATCTTGTGATGAAGATGAAATAAATTGTATTTGTGAATGTATTCATAACGTTCTCCAAGGAAAGGTACCAATTGAAGAGAAGAATAAGAAAAAATTAAAAAACTACAAATCGGTACTTCGTAAGTTAGTTCGCAAAGGGGTAAATAAAGCAAGGAAAAGTATAATAATACAAAAAGGTGGTGCATTCCTACCAATAATATTGGGTGCAATCTTAAGTGGATTAGTTGAATCTCTTGTAAAATAAAAAATAACAATGGAGCATGCTAAAAAGATGTTGCTCGTTGAACCAAGTCTTTTAGAGAAATTAAATCATCAAAATAATGATAATAATAACCCTACATCCCGATTAGATAATGAAATGAAAAACATCTTAAACAGTGATATGGATGATAGAAAAAAATGTATTTTGTACTTACAAATATTGCAAAGATATTTACACTTCCATGAAGAAAATCGACGACCTATTGAATTGCCCATAATATCTAAAAATATAGATATCACTGGAACAAAATTAAATATAAACGATGAAGCTGACATTAAAGAACCAGTCTCTACTCAAACATCAGAGATAGAAGAAAAACGTGAAGGGCACACCAACAGTAAGAGTAACCCTCTTTACACAACAAATCAAATTCTGAGTCTAATACCCAAAACCTATTCTAAAAAAGGTGAATCATTGTTAAATGTGATTTCATTGAGTGAAAACAAAATTCGATGGAATAAAGATGGCACAGTGGTTATTGATGACAAGAATATTTCTGGGAGTAATATTGTAGACTTGATCAATGATTTACTACGTCCACTTAAGAAAAATGATCCTATAGGATGGGAAGCTTTTGCCAAGGCATTGCATGATATAAAAATACCCTTGTCTTACTTGGGTAATCCACAAAGAATAGAATACATAAATAAACTTAAATTGCATGAACTTGGTCAGATTTCTACGGATGAAGAATTTTCTACTCCTCCTAACAAATACACAAAGAAGATTCGCAAAAAACTTGATTGGGAGAAATGGACGCCATACTAGACGATCGTGTAATAGACCCATTAAAAATGATTAATGAAATATATTATGATGCTTCACATCCTGCTGGTTATAGTAGCATAGAAAAACTAACTAAAGCGATGAACGGTAAAATGACTAAAAGTGATGTTAAAAATTGGTTGCAATCACAAGAAACATATACATTGCATAGACCTGTACATAGAAAATTTCCTAGGAATAAGTATGTTTTATCTAACTTTAACGAACTCTGGCAAGTTGATTTGAGTGATATGAGAACTTATTCTAAGTATAATGATAATTATAACTATATACTTTGTATTATTGATGTGTTTTCGAAATACGCTTATGCTAGGGCTATAAAAAATAAAAATTCTGAAACAATAAAAAAATGTTTTGATAGTGTATTCAATGAAGCTAATACTACTCCTACTCACATACAATCTGACAAAGGTACCGAATTCGTTTCCATAGATGTTCGTAGATACTTTAAAAGTAAACATATAAATTATTATACCACAAACAATCCTGACATTAAGGCAAGCATAGTAGAGAGATTTCAAAGAACTCTAAAAATGAAAATGTGGCGATACTTTACTCACAAGAACACTTACAAATATGTCGATGTTTTACAAGATTTAATAAATGCCTATAATCACAGTTATCACTCCAGTATAAAAATGTGTCCAAGTGATGTTAATTCGAGTAATATAATGACCGTTTGGAATAATCTATACGATAGAAAAAAAAATGCAAAAAGCCCAAATAATTCATTACCAAAATTTCACGTAGGAGATCATGTAAGAATCACTAAGTACAAACATATATTTCAAAAAGGCTATGAATCTAATTGGAGTGATGAAATATTCATTATAACTTCAAAAATAGATAGATCACCATGGGTGGTCTATACGTTAAAAGATCTAAAAAATGAGCCAATTGTAGGGACATTTTATGAAAGAGAATTACAAAAAGTTACGTACGACCCCACTTCATCTTATAAAATAGATAAAATTATCCGTTCTCGACAGTCTGGTAACAGAAAAGAAGTATTAGTCAAGTGGAAAGGTTATCCAGAAAAATTTAATAGTTGGATTTTAGCATCTAGTTTAAATCAAATATGATAAAAGAAAGTTTTTATTTAACATTACTTAGCAATAGTTCTATGGAATATTTTCCAGAAAACAAAACTACTTTGTTTTCAACAAAGTTACCAAAGTCCATAATACTTGAAGGTATGTGGTACGTGGGCGTTGTAGAATTTCAATATCCATGTACAATGTTTACTGTTCAAGAACATGAAAATGTTGTTTATGTGACTAAAATAATGCAAATACCTAACGAAGAAACAACTTCTCTTGTCTACTACAAAACTCGTATTCCAGCTACAAATTATGACAATATTAAACATATATTGATGGCGTTAAACAATATAGGAGAAAATGTAAGATTTCACTATGATGAACTATCTAAATTTGTCAGTGTAACAGTAATGGATGAAAATATCAGATCTTTATCATTATCACCCCAGCTGTCACTTCAACTTGGATTTGAACCTAATAAAAATCTGGTTGAAAAGGGTCTTGGAAAATGTCCAGCTAATTTGCATTTAGGTTTACCACCGCAATTATTTGTTTACTGTGATATAATTGAACCACAAATTGTAGGGGATGTTATGACCCCATTGTTGAGAATTATACAATTGGATCCGTCAAAGTATATCTATGGAGCTAATAAAATGCATGTATTCTCGCCACCTCACTACTTACCTGTAATGCGGAGGGAGTTTGATACAATTGAAATAGATATAAGAACAAGCACTGGTCAAAAAATACCATTCCAGTTTGGAACAGTGTGTATAAAGCTTCATTTTAGAAAATTATAATAATGTCCTCCCAAGGTAATAGAATAACTTGCCCCTACGAACACTATTATTCACATCAAGCTGGATCTGGAATCGGAGTTATTTACAAAGGAGCCCCATACCAGCGTGGACATGGAATCGGTAGCTTTTTAGGCGGGCTATTTAGATCAGTTTTACCATTACTGTCCAGTGGAGCCCGAGTAATTGGTAAAGAGGCTTTAAATGCTGGTGTAGGTCTCCTATCTGATATGGTTAGTTCACGGCCTATGGAAGAATCAATTAAAACCCGGCTTAAAGAGGCCAGTTCGAACTTAAAAAGGAAAGCAGATGCCAAAATTGATAGCGTTATGTCTGGTTCAGGGTATAAAACAAAGAGGAGAAATCAGTCTTCATTCATTTCACCATCAACCGCCAAAGCAAAAGCTGCTAAGAAAATAAAAGTGAACAAGAAAAAAATAAAAGACATTTTTTCTTAAAATAAAACAAGATGTCTTTTCTACATAGTCATTCTTGCGAGTGCATTAAGTCAGAATTAGATTTATTTGCTTTACCTTCAACACAAACAAGTATCGAAAGTGGATTATGGATACATTACAAACCAATTTCATCTCTGGCTGATGATGGGCCGATAGAATTTCAAGTACCAGGAGGAGGAGATGACTACATAGATTTATCTCATACATTAATACATATAAAAGCGAAAATATTACATCAAGACTCCACCAAATTGAATTCATCAACAGTGGTGGCTCCAGTTAATAATTGGTTACATTCACTTTTCAACCAACTTGATGTATATTTAAATCAAAAACTTGTTTCACCTCCGAATAACACATATGCATATCGTGCATATATAGAAACACTATTGAATTATGCTCCTGCAGCTAAAGACTCCCACCTTACTTGTGGTCTTTGGTATAAGGATACATCTGGAAAGATGGATTCAACTGATGATTCCAATGAGGGATTCAAAAAGCGACAAGAGTTGGCTAGTGAAAGCAAGGAAATCGAAATGATTGGACATTTGCATGGTGATTTATTCAATCAGGAAAAATTTTTGATTAACGGTGTTGATATGTCTGTAAAATTAGTTCGATCGAGAGAAACGTTTAACTTGATGGCTTCTTCGAACGATTTAAAGTTAAAAGTATGCATAATGGATGCAACTCTTATTGTCCGTAGATCTCGAATCAGCCCAACTGTTTTACTCGCACATCAAAAAGTTTTAGCCTCTACTACTGCAAAATATCCTATTACTCGAGCTGAAGTCAAAGTTTTAACGATACCATCAGGGGTTCAAGGAAAGACCCTCGATAATATATTCCTGGGACAGGTACCTAAAAGATGCATAGTTGGTTTTGTTAATAATGCAGCGTTTAATGGTAGTCTTACTAAAAATCCTTTTAATTTTGAGAATTATGAAATGAGTTCATTTTGTTTATACATTGATGGTCAGCAAATACCTTCTAAAGCGTTACAACCATCATTTGAGAGTAATATTTTCACTACAGCCTATCATACGTTATTCTCTGGAACGGGTATACATTTTCTTAACGAAGGTAACGGGATATCTAGGGAACAGTACGCTCAAGGTTACTGTCTGCTAGCTTTTGACTTAACTCCTGATTTATCAGCTAACTCCTCAAGTCATTGGAATCTGATTAGGAATGGTAGCGTGAGATTAGAAATTCGTTTTGAATCTGCTCTTTCACAAACTATTAACTGTATTGTGTATGCCGAGTTCGATAATGTTATTGAAATAGATAAGAACCGCAATGTAATCGTAGACTATAGTAGTTAAGATAGAATTATATGTATTAATCATAAGAAAGATATCAATAAATAAAACTGTCAACATAGCTTTCATATTTTTTATTTACAACTTCCTTTACATAATAAGTTCACAAGATTATGTTGAACATTTACAATAGTATTCTTCATCGAGTAGCACGTGTGCACTTTGGTTACAAATATGAACACAATCGAGATCCAGAAATGTTTATGCAAAATTCACCCATCTTTAGAGAGGAACGTGTATGCAGCAAACAATTTACCAATTCACATGGAAGCGCCTACGTTCTTAGTGAGCAATCTGGATCCAAGCACCCAGCCAGGTTCTCACTGGGTAGCCATGCACATAGACCAACACAACATTGGACAATACTTCGATTCCTTTGGTCGGTCACCTGTAGGATTCCACTTGGCTTTTCTAAATAGGAATTGTAGAAAATGGCATTTCAATACTATGAGAATACAAAATGACTGGACTTCAGTATGTGGTGCATACTGTTTGGTATACTTATACTATAAGTTTCATGGATATAGTATGACGGATATGACCAATTTATTCGAAAGCCAGGAAACACTCGTTAATGATATATTAGTATACGATTTGTACAAATACTGTTTTAAATAAAGGTTGAGGAAGAAAAGAACATGTTGTTTTTGTTTTGAAGTCGTTGTTGACGTCATTAAGAACAATAGGGAGTATCGGACGAGGGTAATTAGTGAACGTGAAATAGTAATTAACAAAAGAATAAACAAATGAGTAGCTAATTAGTGCTGTAATTAGCACGGAATTAAAAAAAGCTATCTCTGTAAATACAGCATATATCGAAAAACTGATAGCGTAGAACGATCGGGCGTACTCGAGAACCCCCAATTTGACACCAAACTTTTTTTTTTTTTTTTTTTTTTTTTTTTTTTTTTTTTTTTTTTTTTTTTAGCCAGGGTTGTCCGTCGAAACACTTTTTGCTCACCAGAAACACGATTCTTGCCGTGTGCCAGAACTCTGGCTAGGTACAATGCCCAGCGACAGTGGTACGGTGAGTCTGGACGGGCCTTAATATAGGTTTTTTTTTAATTTTAGTCCAATTTTTTACTATTTTGTATATATATTTTTAAGGTAGGTTTATTTATAGGTTATACATTTTATGATTTTTAATTCCAATATTAATATGTATAAATATCCTAAAACCCCCGTCTATATAGAAGTTTCACTTCAAAAATGCGATAGTAACTCGATCTGTCTGTCTGAATACCGAAAATGGACATAGATACTTTTCATTCCGGGAGATGGGATACTTTGCGATATAAAATGAAGTAAATCTTCCGAGGGCAAATAGCACCAACATAAAAATATAATACAATTTAACCTGTATTAACGCCTGCTCTTAAAACAAGAGGTACGCAGTAGAGTTTGACCCGCGGTGCAGCCGCGGGATAAACTCTAGTTGTCTATATGTAATACGTGAAGCAAAAACTTTATACCCCTTTTTACGAAAATTGCGCGGACGAAGGAGTATGAAATTTCACACACTTATACTGTATATAGAGAAAAAGCTATGAATGCTAATTTTTTTTTTAATTATGCATAAAAAATACATTAAATCAATAAAAAAAACATTACACACACTACCATGTATTTGACACACACACGCATATATACTCTTTTGTTTATTGTTGCCTTGGCGAAATCTGTGATTATAGAAATTAAATTGTTGTCTTTGGAGTTTTTGGCGGGAACTGAAAGGGGACGTTGTGCTGTGCAGTTTTCTTTTCTAAAAATGTGTAAAATCACTCTAAAATGAACAATAGTTGTAGGATATTGATAGTTTTTAGGTAGTAATTATATGTTTTTGTGAGAAATGTGAACTGTATAGTCAAATGTGGCCTTTAGAGTTTTCACAAGAACTCCGTTATACGGCGTTAATTGTAGCCTACAATACAATTGCGCCCGGCTTAAAGGCCTAGTTGCCAAGCCATAAACATTATAAGATAAGAATTGTTGTCTTTGACAACAAATTATTATGTTCGAATTTCGAACACGGGCGACCGCTAGTCTAATATATAAAATTCTCGTACCGTGGTGTTAGTTTTTTTTTATTGCATGAGTTCAGCAGATAGGCAGACTGCCCACTTGATGAAAAGCGGTTACTATCGCCTATGAACATTGCCACACCAAAGGTGCTACAAATACGCTGCTGCTCTCTTAGGGAGACTGGAACCTGGTCACTAATGCCGGAACACAACTCAAGGTTGTTATGGTGACATACTCTAGGGCAGGGGTAGTAGCCATCCAGTCGGGCAAATGCCCTACCACCTGGCACTAGTTACTAAACTCCTCCGAAACGGCTGAACCGATTTATATGAAATTTTGTGTGCATATCGTGTAGGTCTGAGAATCGGCCAACATCTGTTTTTCATACCCCTAAATGATAAGGATGACCCACCCCTAAATATATATTTTTGGCATTTTTTTATTTTGATTTTTTTATGATTCGGCATTAAAAAATACATACAACCCAAAATTTTCTACCACTAACCACTATTTTTTAACAGGGATATTAATATTTTAATATTTTTTTACTGGTATGATTTAGTTTCAAATTTGAACCAGGTAGATGGCGCTGCAATTGGTTACCAGAATTTAGGTGGTTTTTAATGTTTTTGTATTTGTTCAAATTTGTCCAGGAATGGTTTAAATTAACGATTGGACCCAGTAGGTGGCGCCGCGATACTCCTCCTAAACGGTGGGCCTGATTGTGATGAAATTTTTTGTTTGTTCAAGTGGATTTGAGAATAGTTTAGATTAACATTTGGTTCCTGTAGATGGCGCTAGAATCGGGTTCTAGATTTTTATTTTTTAAAGGCAGGACAACATCTGCCGGATACAGCTAGTAATATATAAAAATGTAATAATACGCAAGTGCATCGAACGCTATTTAGGTAGTCCGTTAATACAAAACAAGAAAGTGCTGGGACTGTCACTAATTATATTATTCTCCATGCTTTTACTTTTCAGATCTGCAGACTTGTTAACATAATAACAATTTCTTAGAGACTACATGACAATAGATTTTTGGGTTGTATAGACTAACCACAGTATTCATTGTTATAGTAACCTCATGCTTTCGATGTCACATGTCATTGAAAAGCATAGTCAAATAAAGTTCGGTAACTTGCTTGCGCATTAGCACATTTTAGAAAACTTAAATTGACAGAAGTTACTTAAGGCAAATCCGTATTACAAATTACGTCACATGAATTTCATGATGTTTTGACCACTCCCTCGTCCTTATCACAGCTGGTCACATTCGTGATACCCCTCCCTCCCTTGTGTGACATCACATATTATGCAATTTTACATCAAGAAATTATTGATCACAAAATTTAGGACCCCTCCCGCCCCTTGTCACACAATGTCACACTTCGTCGATCCCCCCATAACTAAATAATTTATGGATGGCCCCTTATGAATGTTTCACAATTAAAAAAATTGCATGAATGAAATATATCAAAACTTGTTTCATTAGTACATTTTTTGGTAAATTTGCATAAACGCGGAACCTGAAAATTACGCATTTTTTTGTATTCAAAGACTTTACATATGGTTTGCTATGGTTTAATAACGACACTAAAATCATCGGTAAGCCATCATTTAGACAAAAAATTAATACACATTACAATTAAGTACGAAATACGTGCATTATATCGATAGAAATAATTTTCAATTTTAGCGTGACGACTTACCTACTAATTATAATAAAAACACAATTACTTTAATTTTGGGATTAATCTGCAAATGTAACATGTATGACATGATCAAAATAATTAATAATTATAAAATCAAATATTACGGCATACCTAAAAAATCACGACATTTTGTAATATGTAAGTAAAACCTAAGATTAATAATATTGAGAGACAAAGTTTTTACCTCACTTTGCTAAATGTCAGGCAAAGGAACTAAATCCGTACAGCATGAATATCAAGATTATTCAATCAAACTGAACATCTTTGAATGACATAAAAATACGGAATTTTAGATTTTTCACATTATTGTGATTAAGATCATTATTATATTTTTGTAGTTTGTATATATAATTACCGACAACATGCAATACTAATGTTAGACAAACAATATATAGGTGTGAGGGGTGTTCGAAGGTTATGGCAAGGACAGTGGGTTAGGTTAGGTTATCTTTAGACCAAAGCCATGACCGACTTTAACTTTTATTAAAATTATCAACGAATAAATGGAAACCAGTCGGTTCTGCCACTCGCCGGCCGCTACCGCGGCACGCTCGCTTCGCTCGCTCGGCTCGTGGGCTTTGGTCTAAAGATAACCTAACCTAACCCACTGTCCTTGTCACTGGTTACACCTTCGACCACCCCTTACACCTATACTTTGTTCTGCTTACATTGGTATTGCATGTAGTCGGTATTTTATATATACAAACTAGAAAAATATATTAATTATCTTAATTACAATAATGTGAAAAATCTAAAATTCCATACTTTCATGTCATTCAATGATCTTCAGATTGATTGAATAATATTGATATTCATGCTGTATGGATTTATTGTCTTTGCCTAACAAGTAGCAAAGTGAAGTAAAAACTTTGTCTCTTAATATTATTAATCTGAGGTTTCACCTACCAATTACAAAATATGGTGGTTTTTTAGCAATGCCGTAATAGTTGATTTTATAATGATTAATTATTTTGGTCATGTCATATATGTTACATTTGCAGATTAATCCCGAAATTAAATAAGTGATTGTGTTTTAATCACAACTAGGTGAGTCGTGACGCTAAAATTGAACATTATTTCTATTTTTATGATGCAGGTTTTTAACGTAATTAATTGTATTCTTTTTTAATTTTTTACCTAAAGGACGGGTTTCCGATAATTTTAGTGTCCTCATTACACCATAGCAAACCATATTTATAGTCTTTAAATACAAAAAACGCATAATTTTCAGGTTCCGCGTTTATGCAAATTTACCCATTTTTTTAATAATCTGCAAACACATATATTGCACATCCCCAAGCTGAGCAAGTTACGCTTATGCAAGGAATAATATGCAACAAACCACTCTAAGGCTGATCCTAGATCTCAGGCACCCAGACCATAGTAAAAAAAGAAAATAAAGTGCGTTTACAAAATTTAACATACCAGGATTCGAACACGAAACCTCTGCACTCTAGCAAGGTAGGTCCGCTAAAGCTTAGCTCGCTCAGTCACTGAGGCAGTAAAATCACACATATGCACATAACCTAATTTGTAAAACACTTTTTTAAGTATTACTATATTAGCGGTCTGTAAATATTTTAAAAATTAAAACTACAGGTCGAATAATAAGACGATTTAAAATTAAGTGACAAAAGGAGAAGGATACGCTTTCATACATTCTTGGGCCCAGATTGTAAAAAGATGAGGGTGATTTCTTTTTATTATACTGATATTTTTAATAGCTGTAGTGTGTTTAATTATTTTAAATGAATTAATCTTATAATGTAAGATTGTTTCAGATTATTAATTGATGAAATTCATTCACATAAATCGATTATAGTAATCGATAACTTACTATATTTGTGACCTTATTTTTAAGATTTCTCCACTTCCAGGTAGATTTTAGGGCTAATGTCGTCCATTTTATATTAGAAAAATATAACTATTTATAAAAGTCAAATCTCAACTCATTATATTTCTTAGCCCCGTCCCCGCCTCGTAACATTTAAAAAACAAAAGAATAACAATAAAGTTCTTAATTCAAAAATTATTGTGGCCAGGCCTAAGATTCCAACATAAGTGGTATGGCCTTAACGTGACATACTGATTATTGCGATTATACTGTGGTGAGACGCCATGATTTTTTTTAATTCAAAAGCCGGTCGCCGGTTCACAAAAAACCTTTTGACAATCAGCTGAGTGGTATAACCAGTTATATTGGTGGCCGGGTACCACGAGAATAGGGTTTTTGACTCCATCGATACCTTTAAAGCGAGAAATTACATGTCTTGATGTTAAGACTATTGGCCGTGGAATCCTAAGACTTTAAAAGAAAGAATTTATTTGATTTTGACAACACAGCGAAACACATTGAAAAAATAATAATAAAGTTGACATTACACTAAGGAGCCATCCATAAATGATGTCACATGTCATTGTGTGATAAGGAGTGGGAGGTCCGATATTTTGTGACGTCACATTCCAAATTCTAATTCAATATTTAAATTTAAAACACGAAATTTGAATATTAGTGAAAACCTTCAAAATATTTGTGTTTTAAAACTGAATGGCTACAATACTCATATGCATTTCACCAGATGTTAATGACATCATAGGATTTAGTAAGGTCAAATAAAGGTCAAACGCATTTCTTACAAAATAGAAGAGGATTGTACATTTTTTGGAATTTTAAGTAGACAGAAATGATTAGGAAGACTATTCCTCGAAATGGTTTTTCAAAAAGCTAAATTGAAGTCGTGGAAGGCCACGACACACCTTCCATGATCAAATTGATCGTGTACTAGCAGAAGGTGATGTTAGCAGCCTTAAGAACAGACGAGCGTGCATGACAAGAGCTATGAATGCCAAAGAAGCAAGGAAGGTGTGTAACAATAAGCCTGAATGGCGCTCTGTTGTTCGTGCCTACCCCGCAAGGGAACTGGCGTGAAATTATGTATGTATGTATGTAAATTGAAAAAAGTGAACAATCCCAATTCTATATGTTTGAGCATAGTGTTTAAACTATTAAAGAATAATTTAAATGAAAGTAAAACTAATTACGGAACTGCTGTTTTAAGTTAATAATTTCTTGATGTAAAATTGCAAAATATGTGACGTCACACTTGATAGGGAGAAGTCTCACGAATGTGACCATCTGTAACAAGGACGGAAGACCGGAGAGGGGTTAAAAAACATGAAATTCGTGACGTAATTTGTGTATGGCCTCTAAAGATCTTATTTATATGTAGTTAGAATAAGTTTGTAGTATTATTTATAGTTCTTAAAGAAGCCTGCATGGCGCCAATAATATTGTTACGAGTGCGGGACTCAAATTAAAATGCCGTTGGAATTACTATAGAATTTATTAGAACTATAACAAACACGTATAACACAGGTACAAATATAACTGGATGCAACCAGTACACACGTGATGCACGATTTAATAACACGCGCAAAGTTCGTCACTATATAGCTCATCGAATGTACACACGTCTTGCTCGTATAGTAGTCGCTTGACTGCTTTACCTCAACACTTCGACCACGTGGATTGAATTTTCCAAGAATTACACCTGGCTAACGACCATCATAAAGGATTACAATACACAATAGGCTGCTTTTCTAATTACAAATTTTAAACACAAAGTAAACAAAAGAAGACGGTCATAAAAGCGCTTCAATGTTATTGAAAAGCGGTTACTATCGCCTATGGACATTTGCCACACCAAAGGTGCTACAAACGCGCTGCTGCTCTCTTAAGGGAGACTGGAACCTGGTCACTAATGCCGGAACACAACTCAAGGTTGTTATGGCGACATACTCTAGAGCAGGGGTGGGAGCCATCCAGTCGGGCAAATGCCCTACCACCTGACACTAGTTACTAAACACCTCCGAAACGGCTGTACCGATTTGTATGAAATTTTGTGTGCATATCGGGTAGGTGTGAGAAATGGCCAACGTCTGTTTTTCATACCCCTAAATGATAACGGTGAACCACCGATAAAAAAAAATATTTCTTTTTCTGACAATTTTTTTTATTTTGATTTTTTTATGATTCGGCATTAAAAAATACAGACAACCCAAAATTTTCACCCTTCTACCACTAACCACTATTCTTTAATAGCGATATTAGTATTTTAATAATTTTCTACTGGAATGATTAAAATTGAAATTTGAACCAGGTAGATGGCGCTATAGTTGGGTACCAGAATTTGTGAATGTGTTCAAGTTTGTCCCGAAATGGTTTAAATTAACGATTGGGCCCAGTAGGTGGCGCCGCGATACCCCTCCTAAACGGTGGGCCTGATTTTGATGAAATTTTGTGTTTGTTCAAGTGGATTTGAGAATTGTTTACATTAACATTTGGTCCCGGTAGATGGCGCTGGAATCAGTTTCTAGATTTTTATTTATTAAAGGCAAGATAACATCTGCCGGGTACAGCTAGTATTAGTAGAAAAATGCTATCACGACATTAAAATTTTTCTTGACGACCAATTCTAAATTAAATTTGACAATACATAATATACACTTTGTCAAACTTTATTATTCTAATATTTCATTTTTTACTTTTTGACATTGTATTCTCTACGAAATAGCTATGCACTTGACATATTATCTATAGCTACTTCATAATTCTAGAAAAAAAATGTCTGTGGGTTTTTTTATTGCAGGAGTTCAGCAGACAGGCAGACGGCCCACTTGATTGAAAGCGGTTACCATCGCCTATGGACATTTGCAACACCGAAGGTGCTACAAATGCGCTGCTGCTCTTTTAAAGGGAACTGGAACCTGGTCACTAATGCCGGAACACAACTCAAGGTTGTTATGGCGACATACTTTAGACGAGGGGTGGTAGCCCGTTTTCTCCGTGCAGGAACGGAGAAAGAATACAATTTCCTGCGGCCCGGCGGCCTGTCGTAAGAGGCGACTAAACAACCCACAGCCAGGTGGTAGAGTATTTGCTCGACTGGATGGCGACCACCCCTGGTCTAGAGTATGCCGCCATAACAACCTTGTGTTGTGTTCCGGCATTAGTGACCAGGTTCCAGTCTCCTTTAAGAGAGCAGCAGCGCATTTGTAGCACCTTTGGTGTTGCAAATGTCCATAGGCGATGGTAACCGCTTTCCATCTAGTGGGCCGTCTGCCTGTCTGCTGAACTCCTGCAATAAAAAAAGCCATCCAGTCGGGCAAATGTCCTACCACCTGGCTGTAGGTTGTTAAGTCGCCTTTTACGACAGGTCGCCCGGCCGCAGGAAATTGTATTCTTTCTCCGTTCCTGCACGGATAGAACGGTTGAGTGGATTACAGTCTATTTTCGTTAATTAGTTGATTTTCAACTTAATTACTATTTGCATGCCTGAAAGGGCAAAAACATGTGAAACACAAAAAAACATACTGTCATTAAATGTTTTTACTAAGCATGTTTTTAAGGAAATAAATTATTTGATTTGATTTGAAGCCTTTAAACCTTTTTTATTGTATTAGTTCAGCAGACAGGTAGACGGCCCACCTGCTGGAAAGCAGTTACTATCGCCTTGAACATTTTTAGAGCTAGGCATGTTTACCGAAGAGTTTCTTGCGCCGCTTCTTCTCTTCAAGCCATAACATGTCACGAAGCGGTGGTAGATTAGATTAGGCTCCCATAGAGTAAATAATAACCATAAACAAAATTAAAACTAAATAATTAAAATGAACAAGTTGGCGGTAGGCTAAATAAAACTTTAACAATACTCATTGACACTTGACATCTTTGTATTCCGTGATCACAGCCACTGAAATGTAGCCGAAACGTCGGAATAACTAAAATCAAATAAATTACCACGCTTAAAACCGTTAGTACGTAGTTTTATTATGTATAAAAGTCGTGAAAACTTAAGAAAATATTAATTGAAATATGTTTTATAACATTTTATAATGCACCACTTTAAAAATTAAATCATCAACTAAATAAATTCTTTTTTATTAGTTTTCAGTGTTGTTAATTTTATTCAAAGTTACGTTCTGTAGTCATTCTTAAGTGTCAAATCGGGCTTTTTAGTTTGAGATTATTATAGTGCCCAAAAGAAAATCATACTTTGTCCGAAACCCTAGTTGATTGTTCGACCAAAGCTGAAAATAGAGTTAAGAGAGAATTGCGATGGCCCAGTGGAAACTGGAGTGAGAGGAGATCTATCCCATGCCTGCTATCTGATTTCTCTCTCTAACCCAACCTAAAGGTTGAAGGCTGAAGGCTGGTCCAAAGACGACAGTATCAACCACTTTTCATTAACTAAACTAACTAACCTCAAAATCAGTAACGTGTATAACGTGTATATAACACAGTATACCTGACACACAAAAATGGCTGGTGAAAAAAAATATCCATTTCTACTTATTTCTTAGAAACAGACTTCGGTATGCGGGATCGACCAACCTGTTTGGTAATCTGTAGAAAAAAAAGCGACGCAATGAAAAAAACATGGCCGCCTTGCCGCCAACAGCTGATTTGGCGGGCAGTATTGAGGCTCCCCCGTACCACGTTACCGCAAGTTTACGACTGATTTTTACATAATGTTATCGTGAAAAGATTTTATATATTATCCACAATATAATAATGTACCTACGCTATAAATTATTGTTGAACCAATTTAGAGGTTATAATAGATAAATATATTGATCGATGGCCGGTGCCTATATCTTTCCGACTATTCAGTTGACTTACTAGTAATGTCAAGATTCAAATGATGGTAAACCGGCCTAACACTATAAAGGACGCGTTCCGATAGTAGCTCACAACGCCCAAAATGCTCATTTTGCCATTCCACATGGCGACCACGGTCGTTATGGTCGTGGCGAAAACGTCCCTAATGACGTCGTTATTTTCCATCACACAGCGCTCGCCCATGTTAAGAGGTGGGTTGAAGTGGGCGTTGACCACAGAGTATTAATTCTCTCTATCTCTTGACATTGACAAAAAAGCGCGATTTTCATGTTTGTGTATTTTTCGTCGTTTATGACATCAACGCCCCATAATCCGTTCCACTAGAGTTCATGATTGTAACGTCTGCACGCAAGTGGAACGGGAAAAATCACGGTCATGGACGTGGTCGTTGTGAGTCTCTTCTGGAACGTAGCCAAAGTACACCAAATCACAGACAAACAAAAGTAGAATAAATAATACAAGAGAT
Organism: Dendrolimus kikuchii; assembly: GCA_019925095.2. Taxonomy (NCBI): domain Eukaryota; kingdom Metazoa; phylum Arthropoda; class Insecta; order Lepidoptera; family Lasiocampidae; genus Dendrolimus; species Dendrolimus kikuchii. The sequence continues at coordinate 706,026 of JAHHIN020000030.1, forward strand.
GGTGCAACGGGCCGCCTTATCGCTAAAAGCGATCGCTTCCAGGCAACGCTTGGCAGGGATTGATAAATTTCTAATACTGACGGTGGTCCAGTCCATAAATAATGATAAGTATACATCCATATGCATGCATATACAAAAAATAAAATTGAAGAGTCTTTTTGCAGGGGCGGATTTAGACAACTGCCACCTGTAGGCTATTCAAATTTTGCAAGGTTGGGCTCCAAAATCCGCGGTTCCACGCGTTTTGTCCTGGTTGCCAAATTATATAGCTGGCAACCCTACACAAAGGTGATGTACAACATGAGCTGGTTTGTTATGGTCGGGCCATTTTTATGGCCCGTGGTCTAAATCGCCATAATTCATAATATTTGCACCTAAAAACTCAAATTATCAAGCTCGGCTCACAAAGACCAAAGTATGCATATACTTGTACAATATGTATATTAAGCCTGCCGATACTTGACAAAACTGCGGTGTTATCTGTGCCATAACGACATGACCCAGGCACAAAGGTCAAATGACACATGCACAACAGGCTAGAAAACTATTTAAGAATAACAAGTAAAGCATGGTCTCTGCAAACAATGAACTTCATTAGAATGTAAATACAGGTTCATATTTCTTAACCTAGATAATACTTTGATAACTATTTCATTGTTTCCAGCCCAGCTTGATATCTATGCCAATAATTCTTCGAAATAAGAATTTATACCATACGAATGCTTACAGCCAAAAAAAGGTAGAAAAACTCCTTCCATACAACCTCCTTATGACAAAAGCGCGCCAATGTCATTCCGTTACTCATGATGAAACATCAACTCTATATTTAATAAAATAAGACTTAATTTCGCAAAATGGAACTTGCGTTACTTTTTTCTGGGACAGCTTATAAATCGATCGTGAGAACTTAATATTTTTAAACCAAAATAGACTTTGTTTTAAATACGATAAAGTTGCAAATTTTATGACTAAAATTTGAATACCTGTTCTTGACCGTCAATGACCTGGCGATAAAAAGCGCGGGAACTCGCGGACAAAATGGCTGATCAGCTGATTTTTAAGGTTATGTCATTTCGCAAGAACAACAGCTAGTTTAGCATTTATAGGTGAATAATAGACTTGATTATGCGTTTACTGAAAACATTACATTATTTAACCAAAATATTTTAATAAATGTAATTATGTATTTTTAAGTACGTTTTGCGACCTTATTTTCAATTTAACACGTGTTCGTTATAATTCAAGCACTTGGATGATGTCATAGATACATATCATTATATCTGTTGCTTATAGATTTCAACTGAAATTAATCTTCACAATTCCAAGTACTGCGATCAAGGATCATAGCACACTTACCTACATATTTTGCCTTATCTAATTTCATTGACCTTTATATGACCTATGCCTTGTATGATATTTTGAAATCTTTGGAAAGACCTCAGACGAACAAACTAGTTAAGCCCCGAGCTCTCAGAGTGAATCCGGCTAAAAGAAGCCGGTTTTCGATTTTTTTTTAAATAATCGGTAGACAAACACATAGAATAGGAAGCCGATCGCACTGCAGTGCATTTGTTACACACTTCGTATAGGTTATAGAACAATCGAAATTAAAAGGTGGAATGTTTGCCAGGGGATATATTACTACTATTAACCACACAGACGTAAACCACGTGTATCTACATACGTTCGCGCACACAATTTAAGAAATTTACTTCATTTCACATTTTTGGTAATGTAGACACCTACCTACCTACTTTTGTTCGTTCATCTAACGGAAAGACAAAAGACAATGGATTTATAATACGTAATAATTCATCACCAATGATATAACGTAGTATTATAATAAAATCGTATTCTTGGTCAATGCCCATAAAGCCAGTCACATTTCCTTTGTGGACCTACATCGAGGACTTGTCTATGCTCAAGATATTATCAGAAACAACATTTATAGGCAGAATATTACTAATCCCCGTTTACGATAACTAGACGCGCAGGGTTACCAAGTTTTAAAAAATTAATGTCACAGTACAATGAAGAAATTTATAAATAATCCAATATATAATATCAGCCCATAAATGTCCCACTACTGGGCTCAGGCCTACCATTATAGGGGAAATGGACAATATAGCCGACCGACAAATGGCTTGCGTCCGGCTGCAGGCAGCTGTCACAGAGCTAGGCGAATGGTTTCGCAAATGGAGGATAAAGGTAAACCCGGAGAAAAGCGCAGCAATGTTCTTTTCCCCGGGCACGCTTCGCTCCCCCAAACGCGCTTGCCTTCGCCTAAAAACCATTTCGCTCTACGAACAACAAATTCCCTGGGAAAAGTACACCAAATACCTGGGTGTCACCCTAGATCGGAACTTGCGCTTCAACGAGCATATCACTATAATCCGAAATAGAGCGCGATTTGTGATGGGTCGTTTAGCACCCATGATAGACAAACGAAGCAAAATGTCCCTCAGACACAAGCTTACTTTGTATAAAACATGCATCCGCCCGATCATGACATACGCGAGTGTGGTATTCGGCCATGCCAAGCCTGCCCTTTTAGATAAATTGCAAATCGTGCAAAACAAATTCATGCGCAGAGCCGTCGGTGCTCCCCTCTATATGCGTAACGTCGACCTCCACCGCGATCTGGAGCTTCCCTCCATCAAAAACTACATTACGTCGCTCTCGCGTAAGTATTTCGATCTCGCGCCGCACCATCGAAATCCACTCGTCGTGTCCGCGTCCGATTATAAGCCTCGGCGAAAGGCTCTCGTGCGACGACCGCGTAACGTCCTCACGGACAGGGTCGACGTTATCACAAAACGGCTGGCCCGGATCAGCCCGCCCGCGGTTAGGACGGCAGGCTGGCAGGCACGGACAGACAGACACAGACGGCGGCGTCTCAGGCGCCGCCAATCAAGATCTCTCCACGTCCCTGCGAGGGACGCTAGGAGACATAGCCCCCCCACAGGATAGACTAGGCGTGTTGCTGGGAAGTTTCTTTCGCCGTTTCTTCTCTCCCAGCCATAACACGTTGCGAAACGGCAGTAAGATAGCGTAGGCCGCCGCAAACCACCGATCCCGGCCCGCCGGAATCCTTCCCCTCGGGCTTTATATTACCCGTCGCCCGTTCTCAATTAGTGCTTTGTGTCGCCCTATGGTGGCCATCATTAAATTCATCCCCTTCTCATGGCAACAGTTCAGCCGAGGTAAAACTCCTTAGGGAGCTCCCTCGAGCAAGTTGCCCCCCCGGGCTCGAGCGCCTTCGCTTCGCGAAGGCACTCGCCCCAAAAACCCCGGCAAAGTTGTAAGGTCTTCGGACCAACAACATAAAGTCAAGTCCAATAAAAAAAAAAAAAGAAAACTTAAAATATTTTTATTGTATTCTACCCATAGTCCCTCAAGACTATACGTAGAATACTGAGCCTAGACGACCGTCTTCTATGGCTAAGGTGCTCAGAAGGCTGGCTACATTTCCTCGCTGGATCGCCATACTGATCCGCTACCCGAGGTAAGCACCAGCCTTTTGATCACCTGAAGAGTCAACGAGTCAGTCGTTTTGATAAATTTTGATATTATGCCCAAGCGTCTCGACAGCAAACGGCACAAAGATATAACCCTCACTGAGGGTTGCATATTTTTAATTTTTTTTTATGTTTAAGGCTTGGCAACTAGGCCTTTAAGCCAGGCGCAGTTGTATTGTAGGCTACAATCCACACCATTCAATGGAGTTCTTGTGAAAACTCGAAAGGCCATATTTGACTATACAGTTCAAATTTCTCACAAAAACACATAATTACTACTCAAAAACTATCAATATCCTACAACTATTGTTCATTTTAGAGTAATTTTACACATTTTTAGAAAATAAAACTGCACAGCACAACGCTTTCAGTTCCCGCCAAAAACTCGCATATTTTTATAATAAATTACAGATATAGATTATTACAAAACAGATTATTCTTAATTTTTGTTGAGATTATCTAGTAATTATTGCGATTTTAGGTTACGACTCTAACTTTAGGTGTTAACATTTTTGATTGTTGGTAAGTTCGTGACAAGTTATCGTGGACGAGGAATATACATTTTATAGCGTATAACAGGACACCCAAACCTTCAGCTTATCATATAGTCAGCCTTTTTATTTCTTTATATAGCCTATAGGTATATTCGTTTAACTAAGAAGTTTATAGCAAGTTATGTATCTAGACGGCCTCTGTGGTTTAGCGGGCTATGTCCTTGCCGGCCTACCTCACTGCAAGAGTCTCTGGATTCGATTACAGTCATGGTAATTTTTATAAACGAACTTTCCGTTATATACTCCAGTCTGGGTGTCTGGAATACCCCGGAGTGGCCCATGGTATATTATCCATAACACAAGCGTAACTTGCTTAGCTTGGAAATACACAGTAGAATTCGTTTATAGTGACATCAAAGGAAGACAAACGCGTCATACTAAGTGGACGTCATACGAAGCACAAAGCACATAAATACTTAGATTTTTATTATTATTTAATTATCCGTGCAGGAACGGAGAATGAATACAATTTCCTGCGGCCGGGCGGTCTGTCGTAAGAGGCGACAAAACAATCCAAAGCCAGGTGGTAGGGCATTTGCCCGACTGGATACCACCCTTGGTCTAGAGTATGCCGCCATAACAACCTTGAATTGTGTTCCGGCAATAGTAACCAGGTTCCAATCTCCTTTAAGAGAGCAGCAGCGCATTTGTAGCACCTTTGGTGTTGCAAATGTCCATAGGCGATGGTAACCGCTTTCCACCAAGTGGGTCGTCTGCCTGTCTGCTGAACAAGTGCAATAAAAAAAAAAAATATATACATTTTGTTACAGGCAATATAACCATAAAGATTACATCTAGCACTGTTATTTTCGTAGAAGAGTTGTTTTGATAAGAATCAAGGCAATCGAGCATTTTAAACACAACATCCTTTTTTGATAAGCCTAAATGGCGCTCTGTTGTTCGTGCCTACCCCGCAAGGGAACTGGCGTGAAGCTATGTATGTATGTATCCTTTTTTGAAATTGCTATCATTGTCACTAGATCCGGACGTAATTTATAAAAATACGTCATAATAAGCGACATGTCACTATGAGTGAGGTCATTATTCGTTATAAAAAAAAATACGTGTAAATCAAACTACTTCACTTTCGTCTCAAACTCAAAGGTTTGCATGCTGAGCGAAAAGCTTGCACTCCTTAGGCTATTTTCTGATCTAAGGTGCATATTGTCAGAATTACCACGTGGTAACGGTAAAGGAAACATCGTGATGAAACCTGCACATCGAGATAATCGATGTGTCAAATGTGCCTATCCGGCTCAATGGTGGCGACTATATTCTCCGTTCCCTTAAAAATATGAGATCCAAGTTATTATAATTTAAGAAGTAAGTTTTTATACTCTCACTGCATATTGATATAAATATATATATACATACATTCATAACTTCACGCCAGTTCCCTTGCGGGGTAGGCACGAACGTATATATATATATATATATATATATATATATATATATATATATATATATATATATATATATATATATATATATATATATTATGTGTCACGTTGTTTGTCCGCTATGAACTCCTAAACTACTTGACGGATTTTAATCAAATTTTCACATCGTTTGCAGTTTGATCCGACTTGAAAGATAGGATAGCTTACATTTGGACCCGGTAGGTGGCGCTGGAATCGGGTTCTAAATTTTATTTCTTCAGGGCAGAACAACGTCTGCCGGGACAGCTAGTCTATATATATATATATATATATATATCGGGTACCTCTTCCATCCGTTCTCCTAAAATAAGAAGACACATCCTCCAGGCCATAGTCATATTTAAATACTTATTATATCTTTAGAAGGGATGTCTCCAAGTCTTAACCCGATATTATTAGATATTATTAGATCGTTCATCTCTCTTTCAATTTGCTTGCATCAACCAAAGTGATGAATATAAACACAAACTTAAATCATTCAGTCATTGAATACCGTCGTATAATTTCAGTAATGCTCATGTTAAACTGACACACCGCCGGTATTCAACGACATTAACTAATTCATGTTTATGTTTATATGGATTACTTTGCTTAATTTGTCTAAATTGAAATACAGAAATTAACCCCCTAATATCGGCTTTTCGATCAAATTTATTTAATTCAATTCCTTCGTCTACCAGCATAGGAATTCTCCAAAAGCCTAGAAAGATAAAATATCATCACATGTCAAAAATCATAAAAATAAAAATCATATAAATTATAATGTAAACAAAACCTTATTGCTTCATTCTAAAGTGAAATTTAAAAAAGTAACAGCTAATCTATGGCCAACAGGATGCAAAAGCGCGCGAAACCACGATTCGGTTACGGTACCGTTGCGCGGGCGTTAACATTTCAAATCTGGAATGTTTTCTACTCCCGGCAGACTCCCGCGTTGATTTACTAAATTATTTTTATCTTCGATATTCATTATTAACATAATTTTTTAATAATATTGAACCTTAACTCTTAAACAATACAAACAAAAAAGTCAATAAAAGAAATTTCAAACTGCAAACATTAAATTGCCTCATATATTGGTAAAGAATATCATAAGTTATTTTAAACCTTACGATTTGTTTTATAAAGTTAATAATATTATTGTTTTGATCTGCAATAGTAAAATCATTGACAAAATAAACCGTGCGGTTATGAATTAACAAAATGATTATGATGATAATAGTGATCGTTTGTGAAAGAACAGCAAATTATAAAATGCTTTTGTACACTTGTCGTCTTCTTAAACATTTTGAAGCTTCCATAGCAATATTGAAAAAATCTCTTCTACAGTAATTTCGTCGCTTTTCGTGTTTTAAAGCTTAAATATATTATAACGATATAATATATGAAATGTGACGTCACGAAATTTAGAATCCTCCCACCCCTTGTCACACTTTGTTTCACTTCTACTGCGTGTGAACACATTTTTATTATTATTATTTGACATTACATGTATGGAGTTTATGACAAATTTTAACCATAAATAAACCAAATAAACGGCCAGTAAGATATAGTAACCGGACCTTATTGTGTTTGTGGTGAACAGTAAAGCCTTTTCTATCTTTAATTGTATGTATTTTATTTTTAATTCACGGAAAATTAATTACAACACTATAATAGTAAAAATTTAAATAAAATAGTGAGTCGTGGTAGCGTAATGGCTAGCGCACGCGTCCCTGACTCAAAGGGCGCTGGTTCGATCCTGGTCGGAATGTATGCACCACTTATTAGGCAGTTTTCTGATCTAATGTGCATATTGTTACAATTACCACGTGCTAATAATGGTGAAGGAAAACATCGTGATGCAACCTGCACATCGAGATAACCGATGTGTCAAACCTGCCAAGCCGCCTTGGACAAGTGTGGCGGGTATACTGTCCGTTCCCGCCCCTATAATGGGAGGCCCGAGCCCAGCAGTAAAAATTTAGTAAGTATTAATTAAGTAAGTAGACAAGAAGACAACAGATGGACAAAGAACATCTGTGATTGGATGTACCCAGGGTGGGAAGAGAGAAAGAGAAGGGAAGATATTTTCGCAAATAGATGTGGAAAGAATTGGAGAAGAACAGCTAGAGACAGGGAAAATTGGAAAACATTGGTGGAGGCGACTTCCATTTTTGATATAAAATTTTGCATTTATTATTTTTACAATAACTGTAAAGGAGAAATAAAGGCTTTTACTATTTATTTATTTTATAATAGTAAAATTCACGTGAGAAAGTCATAAATATTTCAAAACCATTTCGTAGCAGATATCAAACATGGCGCCGGCTGCGATAATATCAACTGTCATTATCTGAGTGCACATATTTACATTTATTTGATAGCGCCGCCATTCCTGTGTTGAAATTACGTCACAACCACGAAAGCAGAATGTTACAGCTAGATAGATAACACTTTATTGTCAACCAATACAAACATGAACTTAAAATAAAATTATATCTAGTTATGTACAAAGGGCGGTCTTATCGCTAAAAAGCGATCTCTTCCAGACAACCCCAGGAATGAATTGAGATGATAATGGCGATGGTGGTATACGTAACATATAGTACGAACTTACATTTTAAGCAAGTTTCAATGAGTATGTCATTGTAGACCACGGATCATAAAAATGTCCCGGACTTTTGGAGGGCTTCCGGGGTGCCTGCTTCTTCTTCTGCGAGCGAGCGGTTTCCGCAACTCGACGACAAAGCGTCTATTTTGCGTACGAGGGTGGATGAGGGTTTACTCCATCCAGCCCAGCTCCTCCAGGAAGTCCACCAGCTTCTTGACGTTGCTGAAGACTTCTCGGAGGCTACCTGGGGCGTCCAGATACTTTGCCCTGTATTGGGCCACCTCTCCGCATTCAAGCAGGACACAGGCGGCTGTTTCTTCTTCTTCCAAGCATGCTCTCCACAGGGGGCTGTCAGAGACACCTATATTGAAAAGATGTCTGTTAAAATTGCCATGTCCAGTGGCACTAATAACTAGTCTCAGCCGGGACCGACTGAGCTTTTAGATATTCCTGGAGAAATGCAGGTTTACTCGAGGCATTTCCAGCTTGGCTTGCCTGCAATCCTCCAGGTTGTCCCAAAGTTGTTGATGTAGTGCCCTTGCCCTTTGATTTATGTAGTTTCTAAACCAACTGTGTGGCAAAGGCAGGAAAGGCTCTGGTCCAAATGGTTGGGTTTCGGAACCTCTCCTTGCTAGTTGATCTGCCCCATCATTACTTCGGGCACCACTGTGTCCTTTGATCCATTGAAGGGTCGAGGCTTGCGGGATGCCATGGGAAGGCCAACACATGAGGCCCCTTGACATTAATGTAAATGTGGCGTGACACTGACCGGCGTTTATCCCTGTCTACAACATATCTGTGTTGTAGACAGGGATAAACGTCCGTCTACAACACAAATTTATCCATGCAGGAACGGAGAAAGAATACAATTTCCTGCGGCCGGCGGCCTGTCGTGAAAGGCGACAAAACTACCCACAGCCAGGTGGTAGGGTATTTGCCCGACTGGATGGCTACCACCCTTGGTCTAGAGTATGCCGCCATAACAACCTTGAGTTGTGTTCCGGCATTAGTGACCAGGTTCCAGACTCCCTTAAGAGAACAGCAGCGCATTTGTAGCACCTTTGGTGTAGTAAATGTCCATAGGCGACGTTAACCTCTTTCCATGAAGTGGGCCGTCTGCCTGTCTGCTAAACTCCTGCAATAAAAAAAAATCAAGCCACGGTCAGTGCAGGACTATTGTAGGAAATGAGAATAAAAGACTTCGTCGTCAGACATTCGCAGTCCACTGGTGGACGTAGGCCTCCCCAAGTCGGCGCCACTCGTCCCTGTCCTCTGACTTCCTTATCCAGCGCCTACCGGCGACCTTGCACAGGACTAGGTTTACTAAGACGTGGTCTCCACTCCAGGAATCGTCTGCTCCATCGGCCATCGGTCCTGCGACAGACGTGACCGGTCTACTGGCACTTCAACTTGCTAATTTTTTTTTATTGCAGGAGTTCAGCAGACAGTCAGATGGCCCACTTGATGGAAAGCGGTTACTATCGCCTATGGACATTTGCAACACCAAAGGTGCTACAAATGCGCTGCTGCTCTCTTAAGGGCGACTGGACCTGGTCACTAATTCCGGAACACAACTCAAGGTTGTTATGGCGACATGCTTTAGACCAGGGGTGCTAGCCATCCAGTCGGGCAAATGCCCTACCACCTGGCTGTGGGTTGTTTTGTCGCCTCTTACGACAGGCCGCCCCAACGCAGGAAATTGTATTTTTTCTCCGTTCCTGCACGGATAAAAATATAAAATAATTTTGCGAGCTATGTCGGTTACTTTGGTTCTCTTACGGATATCCTCATTTCTAATTCTATCCATAAGAGAAACACCCAACATAGCTCGCTCCATAGCCCGTTGAGCGACTTGGAACTTGTGGACCAATACTGCCTTCAGTGTCCATGTCTCGGCCCCGTAGGTCAGGACGGGGAGGACGCACTGCTCGAAGACTTTTGTCTTCAAACATTGCGGAAGTTGACGAGAAGACTTGACGAAGCTTACCGAATGCTGCCCGGCCCAACTGAATCCTCTTATTGGTCTTGACAAAAAATTTACTTAAACTTAATTAAAATGAGTAAGTTGGTGGTAGGCTAAATAAAACTTTAGCAATACTCATTGACCCTTGACATCTTTGTCTTCCGTGATTAAGGCTACTGAAAAGTGGCCGAAACGTCATAATAATAAATAACAGATAAAATACTGCGTTTAAAACCATTAAAACGTAGTTGTATTATGTGTACTAGAAAACTTAAGAAAATACAATAATAATTAAATAATAAAAATAATCGGCAGACAAACACACACATTGTATATCCCCAAATTAAGCAAGTCATGCTTGTGTTATGGGTCATATACAACGGACTACTCTGGGGCCGATCCCAGACACCCAGACCATAGTAAATAACGGAGAAAATACGTTTCCGAAATTTACTATACCAGGAATCGAACCCGGAGCCTCTGCGTTGAAGTGAGGTAGGCCGGCAAAGGCTTAGCCCGCTCAACCACAGAGGCCGTCAAATGACAATGTAAAACTGATTTGCATTGGTCAGCAACCGACTACAAATTTGAAAAAATAATCTATATAAATATATTAATACGTGATGCAAAAACACAGCAAAAACTTTGTACCCCTTTTTACGAAAATTGCGCGGACGGAGGAGAATGCAATTTCGCACACTTTTAGTTTATATATAGAAGGAGGAAGGAGTGCAGAATGCTAATATTTTTTTATAAATCTATATATATAAAAGAAAGTCGTGTTAGTTACACTAGTTATAACTCAAGAACGGCTATACCGATTTAGCTGAAAATTGGTGGGGAGGTAGCTTAGAACCAGGAGACGAACATAGGATACTTTTTATCCCGTTGGAACCGGTAGGTGGCGCTGAGATCGGGTTCTAGAATCCTCCTAATCACCTGGACCGATCTTGGTGATTTTGTTTTTGTGTATTTGAGTGGGTTCCCTGATGGTTTAGATTCACAATTAGAACCGGTAGATGGCGCTGAGATCGGGTTCTAGAATCCTAATCCCCTGGAGCGATTTTGGTGGTTTTGTTTTTGTGTCTTTGAGTGGTCCCCGGATGGTTTAAATCCATAATCGGAACCGGTAGGTGGCACTGGGATCGGGTCCTAGATTTTTTTTTCAGAGCAGGACAACGTCTCCGGGGCCGCTAGTAATTTTTAAATTAAATTCACAAAATATTCGGGTCATTTTAGTATCACGTCAAAAAGAAAGTTCTGAAAAACAGCGTTGTGTCGGATATTATCGTATGTCGGCACAGCAATAAGCCGAGTATAAATCTTGTTTGCAGAAAATGCGGCGTACAAATTCTCGAAATTTGTTTTTATTTTTAACCGACTTCCAAAAGGAGGAGGTTCTCAACTTGATTGCTATTTTTTTTTTATGTATGTACACCGATTACTCTGATATTTATGATCCAATTTACGTGATTCTTTTTTAGTTCGATGCGGAATAGGTGCCATTTGATCCCCTAAAAATTTAACATAGTTTGGCCCCGTAGTTTTCATTTTATGAACATTATTTAAGATACATGTTAGCAATGTAAGTACGTCACTCGTACTATTTCTTCAAATAATTTATTTATTTCTTTTGAGACTAACACGTGGCATTCTTAAGCCTCGGTCACATACATCGAATATTCGCTGCGGGTGTGTTCGCTGCAAATAATATTCGCAGCGACAACTCGCTGCTTGCGTGTCATAAACAACGAGTTCTAGACGACTATTTCTTTCTTCTTCTTTCTCTCTTCGAGTCTTCAAGCCACAAATAAAAAAATATTTTTTTTTTAAAATTTTTTTTTCAATAAAAAATTATAAGATTATATAAACAATTACACTGCCAAACTGCAGCGCAGTTTGTCGGCTACTGGCAAAACGGCTATTCGTGACACACGTCTAAAACGATGTATTCAATTACCATGTGCAGAGTTAGCAAACTAAATACTTTTTATTAAGCTTACAACTCACAAAGGGCCATCCACAGATTACGTTGTAGTGGATACACTTACCATGTTCATAGTTGTAGATATTTTTATATTCTTTACTTGGCTTCATATACCATGATCCTGGTTACCACTCACTCGGGTTTCTTACTCACTTATTCACTTATACATTTCTATTACAAACTTCCGTAATAAATAAAACTTGTAAATATATAATTCTTTTTATTTATGAAACTGCTGTTTTATTTAATAATTTCTTAATGTAAAATTGCAAAACATGTGATTTCACACTAGGGAGAGAGGAGTCCCACGAATGTGACCAGCTGTGATAAGGACGGGGGGGGGGGGGGGGAACAAAACAATCATGAAAATCGTGTTATTTATGGATGGCCCCCAATTAGCGAAAGTAGGTTCGTCAATGGATTGAACGCAGACAACAGTTGAAGGCTTCTAATATATACCCTTTTTATAAGAATTAGCTGCAGAGGAGCCAGAATACTGCTGAAACATTCTACGTATAACGGTAACGGAAGCTGAGCGGAATGGCTACTCGTAACTAGTTCCTTTTTTATTGTATTTGACTTTATGTTATTGGTCCGAAGACCTTAAAACTTTACCGGAGTTCGCAGGGCAAATTGCTCGAGGGAGTTCTCTAGGGGGCTTTACCTCGGCTGGACTATTGCCATGAGAGGAGGATGAATCTAATGAGGCCGACCAGATAGCGACACAGTGCACTAACTGTAAACGGTCGACGAGTAGTATAAAGCCCGATATCTGTGCAGGAACGGAGAAAGAATACAATTTCCTGCGGCCGGGCGGTCTGTCGTAAGAGGCGACAAAATAACCCACAGCCTGATGGTAGGGCATTTGCCCGACTAGATGGCTACCACCCCTGATATAAAGTATGTCACCATAACAACCTTGAGTTGTGTTTCGGCATTAGTAACCAGGTTCCAGTGTCCTTTAAGAGAGCAGCAGCGCATTTGTAGCGCCTTTGGTGTTGCAAATGTCCATAGGCGAAGGCAACCGCTTTCCATCAAGTGGGCCGTCTGCCTGTCTGCTGAACTCCTGGAATAAAAAAAAGGGAACCGGGATCGGCTGTTCGAGGCGGCTTACACTATCTTACTGCCGTTTCGCAACGTGTTATGGCTGGGAGAAAAGAAACAGCGAAACAAACTTCCCAGCAATACGCCTAGTCTATCCTTAGGGGGGCTATATTTCCTGGCGTCCCTCACAGGGACGTGGAGAGATCGTGATTGGCGGCCTCCGAGATGCCGCCGTCTGTGTCTGTCTGTCGGTGTCTGTCTGTCGGTGCATGCCCGCCTGCCGTCCTAACCGCGGGCGGGCTGATCGGGGCCCGCCGTTTTGTAATAACGTCGACTCTGTCCGTGAGAATGTTACGCGGTCGTCGTCCAAGAACCTTTCGCCGAGGCTTGTAATAGGACGCGTTATCACAGAGAGCAAAATTGAACATGATCAAATCGCGGCGAATATATTCGCAGCGAGTAGTTTGTCACACGCAGCGATTATTCGTTGTGCGTGAGCAAGGCTTTAGAGAGGCCGCGAGACGGGAACTTGTAAAATTATCAGCAGTTTAACCGACAGATAGGGGACGATAGTGACGTAAGAGATAGATTTAAGTGTCTGATAAGGAGGTCATATGGGGAATGGCTTGTGGTTTTCAAATCAGAAATTAACGTTGTTAGAAATAAAAAAGAAGCTATGGAGACGCCACTGCGAAATTTTAGTATGTCAAACACTTTACAGGCGCAGGCATGAAATTCTTCTTAACCCCTTCTTTGAATATACTTTGACGTGGTAGAGCCACGACATACCTTCCATGATCAAATTGATCGTGTACTAGCAGAAGGTGATGTCAGGAGCCTTAAGAACAGACGAGTGTGCATGACAAGAGTTATGAATGTCAAAGAAGCAAGTGAGGTGTGTAAGAATAAGCCTAAATGGCGCTCTGTTATTCGTGCCTACCCCGCAAGGGAATTGACGTGAAGTTATGTATGTATGTATGTATGTGGTAGAGCCATGCTGGAAACACATAATATCGGCGTGTAACGGGTAGCCTGTTTTGTAGTAGCAAGCAAATGTATGTAAATAGATAGAAATAAATCGACAGGATACAAAATTGTAACTGATAGATAAGTGAAAAATTATAACATAAAACAAATAATAGTGTTACATACCGACAAAGAAATGTGCACACCTGGCTGTCGTAAAACGCAGTCTATTGCCTTCCCGGAATTAGGAATTCTTTTGTTTACTTTGTATTTAGAATTAGTAATTAAGAAAAACATCCTATTGTAATCGTACTTGTTTTATGGCCGTCATTAGTGTTGAACTAATCCTTGTTGTTATTGCATTGCGTCGAAGCTTGCCAGGTGTGCGGATTAACTCAGTGAACGCGGCCCTTTGTCGGTATTATAGTATAGTATAAAACAATGCCCGAACGGAGGGGTGGGGCAGTCGAGCGAGGATTACGATACGAGTAAGACGCACATTCGACAAGCGATATAGTGACGGACTTTGCGCGTGTTATTGAATCGTGCAGTTTGTACTAGTAGTGTCTAGTTATATTTGTACCTGTGTTATACGTGTTTGTATAGTTCTAATAAATTCTATAGTGATTCCAACGGCATTTTTAATTCGAGTTCTGCGTAACTCGTAACAGATAAGAATTAAAATAGATATGAAACTGTAAAAGTAGTTAGGATAAAATGGAATAGACTATAGGGTTTGGTTTTAAAAAAGAAAAACAAAATACAAAAAGATTACCTTATTATCCCCGTATTTTTAGAATAGACCTAAAAGAGACTGATAACTCAGCATAAAACTATTTTTTTTTATTGCTAACGCACGGGGACTGCCTTTCTCCTGGATACGGTAGAGGAACTTTATCCGTGCAGGAACGGAGAAAGAATACAATTTGCTGCGGCCAGGCGGCCTGTCGTAAGAGGCAACAAAACAACCCACAGCCAGGTGGTAGGGTATTTGCCCGACTGGATGGCTACCACCCCTGGTCTAGAGTATGTCGCCATAACAACCTTGACTTGTGTTCCGGCATTAGTGACCAGGTTCCAGTCTCCCTAAGAGAGTAGCAGCGCATTTGTAGCACCTTTGGTGTGGCAAATGTCCATAGGCGATAGTAACCGCTTTTCATCAAATGGGCCGTTTGCCATGAGTTCAGCAGAACTCATGCAATAAAATAAAATAAAAAGAGGCCAATTGCAGCGTCCAGCGCCACATTCTTTATGCTTTGCAATGATGTAATGTGGAAGATCACCGCTGATATCAACCGACCGGCATTATGCTGAGACTGATGCCCCTTTTGGGACAAAATTATATTACTTTAGTTTTTAAATATGTTAGCAATTAATAATATTTTCTTGAGTTTTCGCGACTTCTATACATAATAAAACTTTTATTTTTTCCTTCCACCCATTTTAATATTATATAAAATTATTAGAGCTTGGCATGTTTGCTGAAGAGTTTCTTGCGCCGCTTCTTCTCTTCAAGTCCATAACATGTTGCGAAGCGGTGGTAAATTAGATTAGGCTCCCATAGAGTAAATAATAACCATAAACAAAATTAAAACTAAATAATTAAAATTAACAAGTTAGCGGTAGGCTAAATAAAACTTTAACAATACTCGTTGACACTTGACATCTTCGTCTTCCGTGATCACGGCCACTGAAAAGTGGCCGAAACGTCGGGTAAAGCAAAATCAAATAAAATTACCGCGCTTAAAACCGTTAAAACGTACTTTTATTATGTTAGCAATTATATTTTATCTGCTATAATTTGTTCCGAATATTTATTTTTTATTTATTTATATTAATTCATTAACAAAAAATATTTGTGTCTGAAATATAATACGTAGTCATAATTACAATTATAAAAAAATCTAATTTACAATAAACATTATTAATTTTACAAAAATATGTCACTAGGAAGGCATTTTTATATAATTATATTATTATTTAAGCACAAAAATAATCGTCAACTGAATAATATGCTTGTTTAAGAAGGAATGCTTTGACATTACGCTTAAAAGATTGCATTTTGTATATATTTAGCTTTAGGTAAGGAGGTAATTTGTTGAAAATTTCAACAGCATGATATGTGAAACTGTGCTTGACAACATTTAAAGATGGCATTATTTTATTTTTTAAATCTTTCCTTCTTGTAGGTTCTCTAATTTTTCTTTCTTCCTTCGTCTCAAACTGTGTAATATTTTTTGCGAGGTAAGTGAGGACAACCAGTATATAAAGGCATGGGACCGTAAGTAACATTATTTTCTTCTACTATTCTCTCTTTCCACCTGCACGTGTGCATGTGGGTCTCTCATATGGCATCGGTGAGTCTTCCCGAAG
The DNA here is from genome assembly GCA_019925095.2 of Dendrolimus kikuchii. Lineage (NCBI taxonomy): Eukaryota > Metazoa > Arthropoda > Insecta > Lepidoptera > Lasiocampidae > Dendrolimus > Dendrolimus kikuchii. The sequence goes on from JAHHIN020000030.1 coordinate 722,463, forward strand.
AGAGAGTCGATGAATTACCGATGAAAACCTAACCTGGGTCCCAATGAAGATACACCTTGTTAGACAGCCATGGAATCTAGAACACATTACTGCACCTTGACTAGAACCCCGCGGAGCAGGGATGTACTACTAGCATAAAACTATGCCGGAATTTCCTCCAGCACAAAGATGGTGATACATGCAACTGACAATTCAACATTTTATTAAAATCCATTACACGTATAGCACTAAACTTTTTTATAGTTCGACATAAACACTGCGGAGATACGATCGGCTGATTGTAAACTATTGTGTCGATTTTGATATAATTTATTCAAGTAACGTTTGAGTGGTTTTATTTTTAGTAAGGAAATGAGAACATGGAATAGTAATACTGCGAATATCTTTCAAATAATAATATTTTCAAGTTTGAAACTTTTATTTATTTATTTTTATTATATTTAGGTACAGGTAGTACTGGTATTTGTTGACATTGACATATATGTCAGTTTTGGACACATATGACTTCTATGTGAAACCAATAACATAAAAAAAGACGTGTGTGTCAAAATAAATTTTATAATTATTTTTTAACATAATTATATCTATCTCTAGCCTTAGTAGTCTATACTAATAATATAAAGAAGTAAAGTTTGTGAGTTTGTTTATAGGAAGTAACTCTTGAACTACTGAATCGATTTTCAAAATTGTTTCGCCAGTAGATAGCTACGTTATTTCTAAACGACATAGGCTATATTTGTTTGTGATTAATAATATTTTTAAATTCCGAGAAAAACGGCCTGCTGCGTTGGTTTATCGATATGCGCTGCCTAAACGGTTTGATGTAGGTAGTTAGGTGACGCCCAGCGAAGTGGCCGGTCAACTAGTTTTACACCGATCCTCCACGGACGTACAAAGACCATCCTGACCATACAACCCCGTTAATATGGCCAATATAATATTATTTTGAAAAAAAAGTTAACTTTTCTTGGCGGCAACATTCCTTTGGGTACCTGCTATAATGATTTGTCTACGCAGCTTACCAACTTATGAATTCACCTAAAGAACGAATAATCTGAAAGAATTTCAAGTAAAATGCAGTCTCGTAACTGCAAATGTTGTATTGTCTATTTACCAACTTAAAAATGTATTTGAGAATCGAATAATCCGAAAGAGTTTCGAAGAAAATGTACTTTCGTGACTATTTACATTATATTTGTCATATAGTTAAGTATAAAATTTTACATTAAAATATATACCTTATCTGCAAGTAGTTAGATTGAAATCTCTTCACCTGTTAATTCCATAAAGAACCATATGACTTGAAAACTGAATAGGCACTGTTTGTGTGAATGTACTGGATTTATTTGTAGTTTTGAAAATTAAATTCAACCTTATGTTTTATTTATGTTTTATTTTTCTTTCTTTTCTTTCTTTCTATGTTGTATACTAACGGTTGATTTTTCTATACATGATATAAGGTACAGATTACGTAGAAATTCCCATATGATTTTTGTATGGAATTATGAATGATTCGCAAAGAATAATGTTGAACTTTATTTCTTGGTACATAAAGTTCATTATTACATAAGAATATGCTAGAGGTTCTAGTAGGGCACGGCGAACTACCATGTGTTTGGGCGCGAATTTTCTTGCCAGCTTTTAAAGACATTTACTACCATTTAAAAACATGATATAAAATTGACTATTATATGAAATCAATTCCAAACACAGCAATGAGTCCTTTGGAAATAAATTAGTATATCTGTGGGTTTGTTGTGTGTGTGTGCAGATTAGACTATAAAGTGGTATTTAGTTACAAGACATTTTTTTATAAGAATAATCCGTTTAACGGATCTATATGTTATATGACATTAGGATATCCCTTCAGACGAATAAAAGTGTAGACGGAGTCTACTTGAACATAAGAGGCAAATGAAATACAGATTTTTTTTTAAAGCTTGTGTGCGTAAACTTTGTAGCGTACACGTTGTTTGAGCTACGTGGGAAGGTATTGGGTGGAAACTGTTCCACTTTTATCACTCATCTCATCTCACTCATTGTGAATATGTACTATTATACATACATACATACATAACTTCACGCCAGTTCCCTTGCGGGGTAGGCACAAACAACAGAGCGCCATTCAGGCTTATTCTTACACACCTCACTTGCTTCTTTGACATACCAAGACATAGTACAAATATTTGTACTACTCAGAAATAATGTACCATTCTTCTAGTGAAAGAATTTTCAATATCGGTTCAGTAGTTCAAGAGATTATACTTCCTACAAACAAACGTTTTTTTATAACTCTACGGACTCTAGTTCCGTGCCTTTTTTTAAAAGGCCTTAATTTGGAAAGATATGAATTTTTACATGCTTATGTTTAATATTTTGTTTGGTGTGTGTGATTATTAGTTTCATGTTGTGTTGAGGTGTATCTTAATTTACTTATAATATATTATTATTACATTTATCTTATAATACTTATTCTAATGTGGAGTGTTTCTGTTACAATGGCGTGGTGTAGAGAGTGCTTGTGTGTTGTTGCTTACAATTTTTATTTTTATTACTATGGTTTTATTTTTTTTTAGTTTTTTTCTATTGTAACATAGACCTAATATAACTTATATAAACAAATAAACACTCAAACATTGGCTCTTTATTATATTAGTGTAGATTGTTGTCTGCTTTTTTGATACATTCTAATTACCGTCATCTATAGCTATTTTATAATTGGAGATATGAGCTTTCTGCTGAACTAAAAGGAATTTATCAAATATTTTATTTGAAAAAAACCGTTGAAATTGATGGACTTTTACGTAGCAATAGATAAAACAATTATTGATTATGTCATTGTGTCTTAGTTTACAAAATGGCTAAACTTCAAAAATGTGAACCCAGTCTTTTAAGACAGATTATGTTTAAACTATAAAATAACACAACAAAAAATATTCCAAAAACGTTCTAACTCATTGAAAATAACTCTATGCCGGTTTAAAGACTAATCAGGCTTTATGGATCGCTTTTCATTTCGCATTTGTTTTGAAGTCATCTGCAACAAAATGTCGCAATGAACAAAGGCTTGCTTTATTCGTATTTCTTGGTAGGATGTTTTATGTGGATTATGGAAGGCAGAGCATAACATCTGATGGCAACCAAATATTATACAGCTGTGTTTATTTGATAATAATTTTAGTTACTACTCTGTGTTGACTTATCCAATTTACATAAGCACACATACTATAACTTAAATTTCTGCTCCTGATAATATACGTTATTCATTAAACATAAAATCGAAAATAAATACTTAAGGATTCTCAAGTTATAACTGATTTAGTCTAAATAATAGTTATATTTTAAATACTAAAATATGATTTGAAAATTTTATTGATGTTTTTCTATATCAATTAAGGATAGTATGCGAGACTGGACACACAAATGTTTTCTTGACCTTAAATAATGTTAAAGGTTATTTTAAAGTGAATATAAATTATTTCCTAAATTAATTGTTATTTACCATTACTACCACCACTAAAATATAATTTAAATCGGCAGTAAGAATCCAGAATTAACGACTGATTATTTGAATATGAGTGTGAAGGTTAGTTGTCAAATTTGTCATTAGTGTACATAAGAATTTGTTGTACTGGATTTCATATGCGTTAGTGTTAAACATTTAGGCTCTGACCAAATGCGTTTATTTAAAGCGTAAAAAATAACGCTGTTAACTCATAGCCACATTAGTGTATACACATGTTATTTGTCAATATTTAACCTTAACCCATCGCCATATCAGCATGAAACAGCCTAAATCTTTAACAATAACGCAGATGAAGCCCCACCTTTCGTAACCACCATAGTTTTTAATCTATTTTGTAATGCTGATATTACACGGAGCCGAATTGAATCAATTTTTGTCTACACGCATAGAGAATAGAATATACTTTATTGCACACAATGTTATAAAATAAATTCGTACACACAATCGTAGTGATAAGTACAATGGGCGGTCTTATCGCTGGGAGCGATTTCTTCCAGACAACCTTTGGATGGACAGAAACTCGGTATGGAGGGGGGTAGGTATGCAATAGATATAATATACTAATATATATGTAAGTATAAAGGAAAATGTTACTAAATTATATTGTAAACGTACATATTTATCTAAATATACAAGTTGTATGTCCTCAAACAACACCATCCCAAGCATACAAATAGATAACACTATTGTTCAGATACAAATTTGAGATAGTGTTGTTTGACGAGGTCATTAAACGAATGCACAGACGTAATATGTGTAGGCATTCTTAGTCGGTAATTCAAAGATGGTCTCAGAATCCTCGAATGACCGTCTTGAAGAAAGTGAAAACGGCTTTTAAGATACGGGGGCGTTTTAGGATTGAACAATATATTGTAGAGAAGAGATAGAATGTGAGCATTCCGGCGAAGACGTATTGGAAGCCACTTGAGCTTATCGCGAAATTCAGAGATATGATCATATTTACGTAAGCCGAAGATGAAGCGGATACAGAAATTCTGCAATCGCTCAAGTTTATTTAGCTGATTTTCATTAAGATCTAGATAGCTGACATCTGCATAATCAAGGATCGGCAAAAGGAGGGACTGTGCAAGCGCAATTTTAGTAGCATGTGGTAGAAAATTACGCAATCTCCTCAAAGATGCTGCAGACGCAAACACTTTTCTACTAATTTCTTGTAACTGAGGACCCCAAGATAATGTGCTATCAATGAGTATACCCAGGTCTTTGACTTTTTCACTGACTGCAATTTCGAGACTCTCGAATGTTATCTTCGGAAGGGAAGTCCAGTTTATTTTTGCAATCATCCTGGGGCTCCCTATGATAATTGTTTGTGTTTTGGATGGATTAACTTTAAGGCCGTACGCGTCACTCCATTCAGTTATGGCTTGCAAATCAATGTTTGTTAAGCGAATGCTTTCTTGCAACATTCCGATAGAAGAGTGGTTATATATTTGAAGATCATCTGCATAAAGGTGGAAGGAGCTTTGAAGATTGTTAGAGATTGAATTGATGAAAATAGAAAAAAGCAACGGAGATAGGACGCCACCCTGTGGAACACCGGCATGCGTATCACACCACGATGATTATGTTTATGGAACACCCTCTAATATCATCGGCTTTACGGATTGATTGATTAACATCAAAAATACATACATTATAAACTAGTACTATAACGATAACTTAAAATAATTAATTATCGCTTATTATTTATATTGTATTCTACTATCAATCTCTTAAGACTGACTGAATGATTGATTTTTTTTCTTTTATTTCTATATAATTAGACATACACATAGACAACACATTATTGTATACCAAAACAAAAAATATAAAAATGCACAAGACAATAGTTACTTGGTAAAACAAAAGGCGGCCTTATCACTAAAAGCGATCTCTTTCAGGCAACCTGACTCAAAGGAAATTCTTAAATTATCTGTAATTATTATGCAACAAATAAAAATTAAAATAAATAAATAAAGTAAAAATGACATTCATGGACAGCAGGTTACAGTCTAAAGTATTGTAAACTAGCACATACATTATTGCGTAAGACTAACATAATTATTCCTAAGTGAATTTTTAAATATGGCAAAAGATTTAGCTTTTCAATTACATACATACATACATACATAACTTCACGCCAGTTCCCTTGCGGGGTAGGCACGAACAACAGAGCGCCATTTAGGCTTATTCCTTCATAACTCTTGTCATGCACTCCTGACTTCACCTTCTGCTAGTACACAATCAATTTGATCATGAAAGGTGTGTCGTGGCCTTTAGCTTTTCAATTAGTACAATCTAAGCACGTCTAGCATCTAAAAATAATTTTAAGTTTGATCATGTATAATTTTGCAATCAATCTTGAATAGTTTAGTTTTGATAATTCAGAAAAATCTACCAAAGTAGTACAATCCAGTATATCCCGTCTTCCCGTGCCATAATGGAAATCGGGGCGAGCCGAACTCGCGCGACAAAAAATATTTTTCATTTCAGTCGGTCGCTGGCTATGTAGGGATGCGGTTCGCTAGCTGATCCTCTCGTTCATTAACAGAAAAAAAATACCAATTAAAATTAGTCAAAAAGACTGTATTATTTATAAGTTTACTTTAAAAATGGACTTGTGATTCGGTTTTTTGTGTTGGTGTAAAAAAAAAGTGGTCAAAATGTTTGAGGAAGAAAATAGCTGTGAAAATAACTGCCAATGTTCTGGGTAAGTTTAAAAAGACTTCGATTTTTATATGAAGATTCGATTATTACAAATTTAATCATGGCTGTTTGCTTCAAAATTCTTAAACTATGCAACATTTCGTATGCAAATAAAGATTAGAACTTAATTAAGATATTTGATAAATTAAGTCGATATATTTTTGTCATTTGCACAACATAATAAAATTTATTCAATAATACCTATATTGATAATATCAAAACATAATAACGTATAGGTTTTTATATGAACAAAATTAAATATAGGTACATCGTGTATTTCTATATATACCAAGTTACTCTGATACTTTGTATAACATAACTGAGACTAATTCTAGTAAAACCAAGTGTGGATAATTAAACCCGGAACCCCTAGGTCCAGTAAGTCAAGTTACTAAGACTAGGAAAACAAATTACAAGGTTCTATAATATTATAAATCTGGAAACCGAAGTAAAAAAAGTCCAAATTAGTTATGATGTAACAAAATTCTTTATTTTTTAAATTAGGTTAATTTTGACGTAAGATTAGCATAATTATCATATCGTGTGAAGCTTTATTAAAAACTTAACTTTAAAAATAAATCGCTTGCGTCATTAATTTTTTTGACAACCTTGAATTTTAAAGGGCATTGAACTTTTTTAGTTGTCTATTAAGTGTTGCCAGTTTTGGTATTTTGCAATACCTTTTTTTTATTGCCTGAGTTCTGCAGACAGGCTGGCGGCTCACCTGATGGAAAGTGGTTAGCATGTCCTATGGACATTCGTAGCACCACAGGTGCTACAAATGCGCTGCCGCTCTATAAGGGAAACTTGTACCTGGTCACTAATGCCGGAACACAACTCAAGGTTGTTATGGCGGCATACTCCAGACCAGAAGTGGTAGCCATCCAGGCGGGCAAATACCCTACCACCTATCTGTGGGCTATTTTGTTGCCTCTTACGACAGGCCGCCGCAACGCAAGAAATTGTTTTTTTTTAATTGGTTCATTTATACATCAAATTAATTTAATTTCCATATAATTAAATAAGTAAACGGTTTTTTGAACCCCAAAACCCCCTCTAGCTACGCCCCTGTTCCAAAGCTAAGCAAATTACGCTTGTTATGAGTATACGACGGACAGACACCCAGACCACAGTAAATAACGGAAAGTTCGTTGATGTAATCTACCATGCCAGGAATCAAAATCAATCTCGGCGTTCCAATGAGCTCGGCTGGTAAAAGCTTTTTTTTTAATTTTTATTACAGGACTTCAGCAAACAGGCAGACGGCCCACTTGATGGAGAGCGGTTACCATCGCCTATAGACATTTGAAACACCAAAGGTGCTACAAATGCGCTGCTGCTCTCTTAAGGGGGACTGGAACCTGGTCACTAATGCCGGAAAACAACACAAGGTTGTTATGGCGGCATACTCTAGATCAGGGGTGGTCGCCATCCAGTCGAGCGAATACCCTACCACCTGGCTGTGGGTTGTTTAGTCGCCTCTTACGACAGGCCGCCAGACCGCAGGAAATTGTATTCTTTCTCCGTTCCTGCACGGATAAAAGCTTAGCACAGTTTAACCACAGAGGCTGCCAATTATCTTTATTCTATATATCTTCTCTATAAATATTATAAACGCGAAAGTTTGTATGTATGGATGTATGTTTGTTACTCTTTCACGCAAAAACTACTGAATGGATTTTGATTTCCATCACCACGCTGGTGAAACCGCAGGCACAGCTAGTAACAATATAATACTCTTTAAACCGACTTCGGTTATTACGACGGCCTTGTACTGTAATAATAAAACTCCGATTTTGGAGCTGGTGTGCTCGTATGTGACTTATATAAACTAATTTTGCATTATACTTCGACAGATTATAAAAGGTATCATGACGCAGGTTGATATTGGGAGGGCGAGCCTTTTTTAACCGAATCAAAAAAGGGAGGTTTTTAATCATTCATCGTGTAAATTTATTTTTTGTATGTTCTACTATAATGGTTTAGATTCACAATTAGACCCGGTAGGTGGCGCTGAAATCAGGTTATAGATTTACATTTATTCAGGGCAGGACACCGTCTTTCTAGACCGGTAGTCGCTGTATGTAGAAGCGGCAACAAACCGTCCGCAATACTTATATCAAATTTTTTAAAGTTTGTCTTTTTTTATTGCATGAGTTCAGCAGACAGGTAGACGGCCCACTTGATGGAAAGCGGTTACCATCGCCTATTAACATTTGTACACCAAAGGTGCTACAAATGCCCTGCTGCTCTTTTAAGGGAGACTGGAACCTGGCCACTAATGGCGGAACACAACTCAAGGTTGTTATAAAATATAACATGGGAAAATTAAAAACGACAGGTACATGAATAAAACACTTGAAGTGTTTAACTTTTTAATTCAGTCAGGTATATAATTTATTCCGCTGGTAACTTTTATCTGACGATTGAAAAATCGGCCCTTGATGTAATTGAAATCGCTGAGTGCTATTCAATGTGATGTGTGATATTAATTCAATTAAAGGTTATCCAAGGCCGTTGACAGGGTTTCATATATCACTTTACGGGCTTCCTCGTAATTTTCCTTCCTTGTCGATACATGATGATCGATCTATGGCATTAAACTTTATGGCTTCTGCAATAGATTAAATAGAAGGTTGCGAATATTTTTTTTTTACTGAAAAGATTTTTATTGCATAATCATTGCTTGTTAATTTATTTAATTTGTTTGGGAAACATACAATATATACTAATATAGCTAGCTGAAGAGTTTGTTTGTTTGCTTGAACGCGCTAATCTCAAGAACTACTGGTCTGATTTGAAAAATTCTTTCAGTGTTAGATAGCCCATTTAACGAGGGAGGCTATAGGCTATATATCGCTAAGATCAATAGGAGCGGAGCACCAATGAAGAATGTTGTTTCAATATCGGGTTTTTTTTTTAGAGCTTCCGCTGCGTGCGTTAGGTCGGCAAAGGCTACTACTAAACGAGAGTCATTCTAAATAGTCAATTAATCGATACATTTAAATAAAATTGAAGCGTCTGTTTGTAATGTCACGCATATGAAAGTATATACGACACTTTTGTCAAAAAACAATATAATTTTTTTTTGTCTTTATTTCTCTTTAATTCTCTGAAACGGCTGAACCGATTTTGACGCGACTTTCACTGGTAGATAGCTCATGTTATAAGGAATAACTTAGGCTACTTTTTTCAGTTTTCCGCAAAAAAAAATTCACGCGGATGAAGTCGCGGGCACAGCCAGTTACACATAACTTGAATGATTCCAATTCATTGAATAACCTCATGTCCTTTTGGTTTTGTGCCTCTAACCAAATTGATTCAATTTTGTTGATTCGTCTAATATCAGCGTTATGAAACAATTATTATAATTATAACATTTTTATTTTAAAGTTGGCAACACCGAGTCTATGGTAGATCAAATGGCGTAACAGAAAGTTTCCATTTCATTGTAATGAAAGTAAAATCTAAGCTTTCGTACTTGTAGAATATTTTTCCATGCAGTTTTATTTTAATTTGCATTCAATGCAATTTTTAGTTGCAATTCTCTTTATAATAACTCCAAATAAATATTATTTCTTTTTTACTTTCTTTTTATTCTTAGCGTTTTGTAACCAAAGAAATTCTTTCAACAAAGTAGTAGCAAAATTGAACCTAGACTTATACTGCACTAGTGTAAAACGGGTCAAGCGAATTCTGTGGCTCAAAGAATTTTTTGCTCAGACAGAAACTTAATACCTATAATATCACTAGGAATCGTGTATGCGTTGTTGCCAATAGGTGGAGGCTTATTATCAGCATTTTTATATACTTTTTGAAATGAAACTTCTATATAGACGGGGGTATTAGGATTTTTTCTGTCACGAAAAAGCGTTACGGCCGCGTGGAGGGGCGGCTTAAGTTTAGAGTAGACGTGGTGAGAGGCGACATAATGTTGGAGTAGACTATATATGTTTATTTCGTTCCGGATCGAATTCAGTTTTTTGTTTGATAAAATAGAATTATGTTTAAATTAATTAAAATGTACCTAACCTAACCAAATCATAATTTGCATTAAACCTGCGAAAAATCGAAATGTGTGCTGGGACACATAGTTCAAGTGAAACTTCAATGGACAAGTGGAAAAACGAATGGCAACGGACAAGTGGCAAAACGAATCGCAATAAAATTTTAACTTGAAGTTTTACGGGCAGGTTTTCAAATCGGACAAGTACATTAACAAGTTTCACTTCAACTATGTGTCCCAGCACACATTTCGATTTTTTTACTTTTAACTGACATGTATTAGTCTGTAAGCCTTCCTAAAATTAAAAAAATTCTCAAAACGTCTCAAAAAGTGTGTCGATAAGCATCGAAAACCATCGAAATTTTATCAAAAACCTATGTATAGAAAGAAATACATAAACAAACAAATAGTATCAAAAACAGCGTATATTATTACACTAATTGATATTTTAGATTTTATTTCATTGCATTAAAGTTGATAGCTTACTATAGCAAAAAGTGTCTGACAACTTTTCGTAAGAATTTTTTCCGTCTAGCCCCCTTTCACAACGCGCGATAAGGAACTTCGTTTCAAAACTTCGTTCCAAAAATAAATCTTAAGACGATTTTTATCTCTATGGAGCGCGTCGATGTGTGTCCGACACGCACTTTGCCGATTGATTTGCTGTTATCGTATAACAAGCTTACATTGTACAACTTATCTACAATTCCACACAATGTATTATTTAATAATTTCGCGTATTGACATCATCTTCCGCCATTGTTATTTCCCATCTTCGTTGTTTTGCTGTCTCTCTTTAATGCGTGGCGTATGAAAAAGATGGATATATAAACCAAGCTTTATCGCGTAACGGCCATTCCGGTGTGATAAAAAATGTTGTAATAATTTTTATATAAAATATATAATGTTGCACTCAGAGAGCTTCATGAATTAATTATTTTGAAATTAATTTGAAAATACTTACAGTGAATTAATAAGGACAATGTTATAGTTGACTAAGATCGATAGTGGTTCACACTTGTGGTTAGGGTTCCCAACCGTACTATGAATATATAGTATCATACTATATTTAAATCAGTTTAATCAGTTATATACACATATATACACACACACACACACACACACACACACACACACACACACACGCACGCACGCACGCACACACGCGCGCACGCGCACGCGCACGCGCACGCGCACGCGCACGCGCACGCGCACGCGCACGCGCACGCGCACGCGCACGCGCACGCGCACACGCACACGCACACGCACACGCACACGCACACACACACACACACACACACACATATACATATATATATATATATATATATATATATATATATATATATATATATATATATATATATATATATATATATATATATATTGAAGAAGAATATATATAGTACGTAATGTACTATATTTTCATCACTAATTTAATTATCACGCTGTTTGTTAAGACTTTCGTCATTATTTTAAGAAAAATAGTCTTTGCCGGCCTAGGCAACAGGTAGTGATAAATATACATGGACAAAATTCCAATAATAAATAAATAAAAATAAAACAAATCAAATATAAAATAATTAATTAAAAATAAATGTGTACCATATTTCTCCCCTAAATTCCCGATGAGTACTAATTTTTACGGAAATACTATATTTTCTTAAAAAAAAAAGTGACAAATCTAGTTGTGGTTAAGAAATCGATTAACTTCTTATTTCGTTTTCAACATGATTAAATACATCGTCAAAAGAATCGTCCCTCCAAAAGTTTTACGTTATTGCCGAAGTCTCCAATCCTTTTTTTGTACATACATACATACATAGCTTCACGCCAGTTCCCTTGCGGGGTAGGCACGTACAACAGAGCGCCATTCAAGCTTATTCTTACACACCTCACTTGCTTCTTTGACATTCATAACTCTTGTCATGCACGCTCGTCTGTTCTTAAGGCTACTGACATCACCTTCTGCTAGTACACGATCAATTTGATCATGGAAGGTGTGTCGTGGCCTTCCACGACTTCTGCATCCATTCACTTTTGCATTGTATATCTGTTTTGTCACTTCAATAAATTGACTTTCGTGTAATAGTCTCACAAATAGAACAACTCACTTCATTAGAAGCCATGGCTCAATATACGAAAAACACGCTGATCTGGCCGATTGCCAGATTTCAAGGGTGCAAGGGTAAGAGGGAATGGATCTCCATTCCATCCAATTATCTAAATGGACTCACCCGTAATAATATGAGCTGAGTAACCGGAGCGTCTGCGATACAGGAGCAGCAGTGCGTGTTCTCTTGTTATATATCTCCCGCTTCACAACTAGATTCACTTGCCACTTATCACCAAGCTCTTGGAACCCGATTAGTATTGCAATTGGGTGGATATCTCAAATGCGCGCGCGATGCGTGAATGTCTTTACGACGGGTCGATTCAGACTGATCGTTGAGACGCGGAAGTGCGGGGTAAATTACTGTTTCGGGGAATCATCGTTCGTTACGCGGTGGCGTGAACACACGCGTTGGTGTAAATGAATAATATGCGGCGCTCGTATCCCAAAAGTAATGATTAAAAAAAAAATTGTTTTTGCACAAATTATACGAAATTTTCTCTAATTTAATTTTGTAATTTGTGGATTTCATCGTAAAATAAGTCGGAAAGGAGATAATGTCAAAAAACTTCTATATTAGGCGCCATTTTTCCAATATGGCGGCGCGAGCGGCAAAGATACGAGAGGTAACGAGGTGGCAAAGTTTAAAGCCAGAAACAGCACATCGCAATCTAAAATTACTCATTTTTAAAACTCCCGGAACACTTTCCAGGTACTGTACTACCATTTAAACAATTTTATTTTAAGATCTTTAATATTTTGTTGTTTTAATCTAAATATTAATTTTCTAAACCATAAACATTAAAATGCACTTTTTTATTATTAAAATCGTTATTGGACTCGAAACAATAGACTTTACCGATACGGGTCCATTGTTACTCTACCCATAGACAACCGCAGCGTCATAATGTTTTATCTATGCTCTAGTTTTTTTTTGTTTTTTTTTTGTTTTTGAGGCGAGGGAGATTTACGCACAAACTGGGTCGTTGCTAGGGGAACGACACGCGTCGGTCGGGGGCGATAACACTGCAGCAATAGTATGCTCTTGGCAGCGCTCCGTCCGCGATCGACGTCACAGAATAGTGTGGAAGACTCCGAGCGTTGCTACACGAGCGAGCAACCCCAATACCCACTAAAAACCCCCTCCTCCCTGACGACCCTGCGCTTTGTATGTGTTGGAAAGGCTGAGATTTAGAACATAGTTACGCCCAGCCGATCCAGCGCAATAAAGTGCCTGGAGTGTGCCCTGGGAGAACACACCCCACTTCGTTGTGCGGGGGTAGAAGGTCCTTTGCTCTCCTAGCAAGCTAAAGGCCCCCCGCGGTAAACGGAACCTAACTCAGGGAGGGAAGTAATGCGCGTACCTGCCTCTCCGGGTGCCAGCTGAAGGCCGGCGACCTCGAGAAGACGCATTGGCACGCGCTGCAGGACTTCTCTCCCTGTCTCATTCTGCGGCCTCCTTGAGTGACATTACTGTCTCGCAAAAAGTAACCGCAGCCCCCCAATTGTCGCTGCTCTGCAGCATGGCCTTGACCAAGTCGCAGAGCGAGTCGACTGGACCTACGTGCGTCTCAAGTTCGAAACGCTGCGGCGCCCATGCGGCGCACTCGACAAGCGTGTGTAACGCCGTGTCGGGCGCGCCGCACTGGCGGCAGTCCTGGGAAGGCAAGCAGCCCACAATGCGACACAGATACTTATCGAAACATCCGTGTCCGGTAAGTATCTGTGTCGTCCTGAAAGTCAGGGTGCCGCTGGTGCGGTTGACCCATTCCGTCAGCTGTGGCCTGATTGCATCCACCGTGTAGCCGCCATAGGCCGCAGGGTTGTCGAGCTCTTGAGACCAGACGGCGATCATGGAGGCGGTTTCCCGCTTCCTGATCGCCTCGATTTCGACCTGACAGAAGGTCAGGCCTCTAGCTAGGGCATCCTGCCGGGTGCGACGCACCTCTGCCAGGACGTTCGCCTGGAGATGCCAGGGCGGATCGCCTGCCAGGAGGGTGGCCGCCGTCCGCGACACTGTGCGAAACCCCCGTATGGTCCTCACGGCCAGAACCCGCTGCGCCCGGTGCAGCAGGGTTCTGTTGTGGCGGTGAAGTGCAGTGGACCAGACGGGTGCACCGTACAGCGCCATACTCCTCAGGATGCCAGAGTAAAGTTTCCGCGTCGCACCCCCCGGGCCCCCCACGTTGGGAAGCAGCCTGAAGAGTGCGCCCGCGGATTTGACGAGTTTGGGAACTAGCTGCTCAAAGTGCGCTTTGAACAGCCATTTCCCATCGAGAACTAGCCCCAGATATTTCATCTGGGGCCCTACTCTAATCGCCACCCCTTGGACCGAAACGGTCAAGTCCGCGGGGGGATTGCGAAATTTCCTATGGAACATGACGGCCTCGGTTTTCGCGGGGGAGACCCTCAAGCCCAGCCTAGCTATTCGATCTACGACAATCGCCAACCCGGCGTTGGCGACGTCCACGGATTCCGCAAATGACGCAGCGCGTGCCGTGAGTAGGGTGTCGTCCGCAAAGCAGATCAGCCCTACCCCGGGCAGGACCGGAACCCGAAGGATCCAGTCATAACCTACGTTCCAAAGAATCGGCCCGAGGACCGACCCCTGTGGAACGCCGCACGCGACGCGTCGCCAACCTAACACGGGATTGCCGGACTCACCGCCCTCCCAAAGGATATGTCGATCCTGCAGGTACGCGCCCAACAGCCTCGTGAGGTACGAGGGGACTCCATGCGCGCGGAGCCCCTCCCTGATCGTCTCATGAGGGAGGCTGTTAAAGGCGTTCGCTATGTCTAGCGACACCGCAAGAACGACATCCTTCGCTTGGACGGCTTCGTCCGTCAACGTTCGCAGTGTCTCGAAGGCGTCCATCGTGGAGCGCCTCCGCCGAAACCCGAACTGCGTTTCTGAAAGCCCTGGCTCCACAGCGTCGAGATGCTTCACGAGCCGCTCCGCCAAGATCTTTTCGAAGACCTTAGCGACCTCGTTCAGCAGCACTATGGGCCTGAAGGCGGACGGATCGTTGGGAGTTTATCTATGCTCTAGTAACTTAACCTGGGATTGATTTGTTATTTAAAACTTTACATTTAGGGTTATGTAGGAATTTTAGCATAAGACTGAAATAGGTATTAACGAATTTGACCTTCTGTAATGTAAGTCTTTGTAGTAATAGTGATTTTTCTCAAAAACTATTGGATCTACCCTGAGACGAAGGAATAAAAGCAAATATTGAGCCCACGTGAACAAAGCGCCAAATGAAGTGAGAAGCATTATGTATGCCAACTTTGCCCGTGGTTTCTCTCGAGTTAATGTTTTCAAACGCAAACGGTACAATTTTTTCGCTATAGAAGTAGCTATGTGCTATTCCAGACTATAATATATCTCTGTGCCAAATTTCATACAGATCTGTTCAGCTGTTCTGGCGTGGTTGAGCAACAAACATCTATCCAAACTTTCGTATTTATAGCATTGTAGTGGAACACTTATAAGCCAATAGATGGCGCTGTGCAATAATTGAGGTCGCAAACGTTTCCCGAAATATACAAATAATATATGCAAAATTTCTAACAGTAATAGATGAGCCTCGCTGAAATATCTTCCTTTGAGACGGTGACGGAGAAGCATTCCATCTCGCTCCTCCACCCTAACTAGCTGTGCCCGCAACTCCGTCCGCGTGGAATTTCCTAATAAAAATTAATTGCGGAACTGCTGTTTTAATTTAATAATTTCTTGATGTAAAATTGCATAATATGTGACGTCACACTAGGGAGGGTCGAGTCTCACGAATGTGACCAGCTGTGACAAGGAAGGGGGAGGGGTCGAACATCATGAAATTCGTGTGACATAATTTGTGTATGGCCCCTTAGTGGCACGGTTTCAGCGCCCTTTAGCGAATGACAGCACATTTGTAGCACCTTTGGCGTTGCAAATGTCCATTGGCGATGGTAACCGCTTTCCATCAGACGGGCCGTCTGCCAGTCTGCTGAGCTCATGTAATTAAAAATTAATACTAAGTTCTCATAACGCACTACGGTACGATCGTCTTCCTTTAGCCGGCTTCACTATGACAGTTCTAGACTCCGTCTCTCTAGGTACCATCATTTAACGCTTATAACCAATTACATACAAAGACTTATTCATAGTTCGTTGTACCTCCGTCCAATATAACTTAATCTCTAATATCTGCACTCGGCATAAGGAGCGAGGGGTCATCTAAAAATTAGGTCAAGGCATCTATCAAATTCAAACGATTAGAAAATGGGTCAATATGGCGACGCAAGTTGTGAAACAAAAATTATCTTTTTATTGTTATTAACGGGGCAGAGTCATCTTGGACTTCATTATCTTGATTACAGCTTATTCCTTAATTACAGAGTATCAAGATTCTTTAGATTGTCAGAGAATTTGAAACTGCAAACGCCTGTCAACAGAACAAGGTTTTACAACAAGTCTTTTGTCGTCCAGGCCATTCAACTCTGGTTTTTTTTATTGCAGGAGTTCAGCTAACTGGCAGACGGCCCACTTGATGGAAAGCGGTTACCATCGCTTATGGACATTTGCAACACCAAAGGTGCTACAAATACGCTGCTGCTCTCTTAAGGGGGACTGGAACCTGGTCACTAATGCCGGAACACAACTCAAGGTTGTTATGGCGACATACTTTAGACCAGGGGTGGTAGCCATCCAGTCGGGCGAATGGCCTACCACCTGGCTGTGGGTTGTTTGGTCGCCTCTTACGACAGGCCGCCCGGCCGCAGGAAATTGTATTCTTTCTCCGTTCCTGCACGAAACATCATTCATTACCTTCCTCTAATAAGTATATAATATAATACGTGTATTTATGTATGTATATATATTACTCTTTATTAACAAACTAAATTATTGTACAAGTGCTGGTTTAGCAACTAACGACCATTGTTGTTCTTCCTATACTCCATCCAAATGTTGTCTGGAAGAAATCACCGTGGGGCGATAAGACCGCCGATTGTACTTGTATATTGTTACGACCGAGGTGCCGGCAACGGCAAATTCACATCTGTGTCTGTAGAAATACATTTTATTACCTTTTTGGCATTAAGACTTCTTTTGTTTACTTTGTGTTTAAAAATTGTGATTAGAAAAACAGCCCATTGTGTATTGTAATCTTTTATGGCAGTCATTAGCCAAGTGTGATTCTAGGAAATTCGGTCACGCTGCCGAGGAGACATTGCATCCGGGCAGTATAAAGCAATGCCTCGATTGATGGACGAGGCAGTCGAGCGATAACCACAAGCGGAGCAAGACTTGTGTACATTCGGTAAACTATTTAGTGACGGTCTTTGCGCGTGTTATTGAATCGTGCTTTACGTTTGGACTGGTTGTGTTAAGTTATATTTGTACCTGTGTTATACCTGTTTGTATAGTTCTAATAAATTCTATAGTAATTCCAACGGCATTTTAATTCGAGTCCTGCAACTTGTAACAATATTAATGTTCTTGATGTTATGTAGCATTTTTGTACAATAAAGTATATTCTATTCTACAGTTGTTAAGGCAGACTCGCTCCCTGTAGGGGCGCCCTGCGGATTCACCATCCGCCTACCGGCCCATTGTGCTGCTGGACGAAGTCGGAAAGCTCTTTGAGCGTATCATCGTAGACCGCCTCGTCCAGCATCTATCGACGACGGGGCCGGACCTGGCGGACAACCAGTTCGGTTTCCGCACGGGGCGCTCCACAATCGACGCCGTCATGCGTCTGAGAGGCCTGGCGGAGGACGCAGTTTCCCAGGGCGAGGTTCTGTTGGCGGTGTCCTTAGACATCGCCAACGCCTTCAACTCCTTGCCCTGGCCGTGCATCATGGAGGCACTCCGGTACTTCCGGGTGCCGTCCTACCTCCGCCGAATAGTCGGGGCATATTTATGTGAAAGAGCCGTCATCTACCCGATCCACGAGGGATGGAATCGGCGAGCTATGGTGTGCGGTGTTCCACAGGGGTCGGTTCTAGGTCCCCTCCTGTGGAACATTGCATACGACTGGATATTGAGGTGTCGGGTCCTCCCGGGCGTTAGGGTCGTATGTTACGCAGACGACACGCTGATCGCCGCACGCGGGAGGACCCATCGACAGGCGTGCCTTCTAGGCACGGCTGGGGTGTCGTCTATCGTAGGCAGGATCCGGCGTCTTGGACTGGAGGTGGCGTTGCAGAAGACCGAGGCCGTGATGTTTCACGGTCCTCGTAATCGCCCACCTCCAGATACCAGCATAATAGTAGGAGGCATCCGCATCGGCATCGGCGAGACCATGAAGTACCTAGGATTGGTCCTCGATGGCCGGTGGGATTTTTCGGCACACTTTCGGCAGCTGCTCCCCAGACTCAAGGGGGCGGCGGGTGCGCTATCGCGCTTGCTCCCCAACATTGGGGGGCCGAACGCCACGTGTCGGAAACTCTTCGAAGGCATCGTACGCTCGATGGCCCTCTATGGGGCCCCGGTCTGGGCGGACCGCCTGACGGCCCGAAACGCTGCGCTGCTTCGTCAGGCACAGCGTGTATTGGCCGTCAGAGCAATAAGAGGATACCGTACGGTGTCCTTCGAAGTGGCCTCGCTACTCGCCGGATCCCCCCCATGGGACCTGGAAGCCAGGGTCCTAGCGTCGCTGTATACGTGGCGCAAAGAGGCCCTGGCCAGGGGCACCAGACCCGCGCCTCGCGAGATCGAGGCGTGCCGGTCGGAGCTCCGCCAGGTTGCCGTGGGGGTCTGGGAAGAACGCCTTCGACGCCCCAGCGCGGGCCCCGCCACCATCGAGGCGGTGAGGCCCGTCCTGCACGAATGGCTTAATAGACGTCACGGCACCCTGACGTTCAGGCTGACGCAGGTCCTCTCGGGGCACGGCTGCTTCGGGAGGTACCTGTGTCGCCTCGGCCGCGAGCTAACGTCAGGGTGCCATCACTGTGACACAGGCGACGAGGATACGGCGCTGCACACACTCCAGGACTGTCCAGCATGGACAGAGCAGCGCCGAGACCTCGTCGCCTTTACCGGATTTGACACCTCGCTCCCGGCCGTGGTTCGCACCATGGTCGGGAGCAAACCCGGATGGGACGCCGTCTCTTTCTTCTGTGAGCGCGTCATGCTTGCGAAGGAGGAGGCGGAGCGGGAGCGTGAGCGGACGTCATTGCTCCGCTCCCGCCAAAGGAGGACGCGCCGACGCCGGAGGGCGGACTTCGACCTTCGGCCACCGTAAGCGGGCGGCGCGGGTGGGGCCCCTTGGGGCATAGGGGTTCTCACTCACCCGCACACGCCGTCGAGATGAGAGCGCAAGTGTTCCGCGCGCGCTCATTTCTCCTCCCGTGGGGCGCGTTACAGACCGCCCCACGCCCGGACTAGACATGGACGACGCTGGGGATTTAATCCCCCGGCAATGGAAGAGGCCTCGTGAGGGAGGCCCACGCCTGCCAGGGCATGCGGAGCCGGGAATCCCAATTACCCGTAGCCCTGGCATAAGGCGCAGGACGGAACACCCAGGGGTTTTAGTGGGTATCCCTAACTGGGGAGTGGCAATAGCGTGGCACCAGTTTTGACTGGGCGCGCTAGTGCCACCCCCGATCTGGCGAATCCCACACACGGGTCGCGAATTATTCCCCCAGGCGTGGCGGCGCAGCAGTGTGCGGGGCATTTTTTTTTGGAGCTGGACCCAGCTGAATAGCCGCAAATGGCTGTTTTAGCGATACCGGACTTTGGGAGCTTCCCGACTCCGTGGGAGCGGAGGCGTTCAGCCCGGAAGCAGCGCGCTCGAGGAGGCACCTCCTGTGAGGTTCGACCTCGGCTCGACCGCTGCGGGGGATTGACTCTATATTGAGATTTAGCCGTAAAAGGCTGAATGAGCTAAGCCAACAGGCTGAAGTGATTATTTGGGGACTAATCATCTCCGCCGGCGGAGCCGATCCTAGTCTATCATTACTACCGCTTCGCAACGTGTTATAGCTGGAGGAGAAGAAGCGGCGGAAGAAACTCTCCAGCAACACGCCTAAGCTAATCGTGTGCGGCGCACGAGTCTTGACTACCTATATATACACTGTTTGCTTACTTCAGGCATTAAAAAAAACAGTGGTTAGTAAAATATGCTGAAATCGTTATATTTCCAAGACCTTTTTAATATGCAATTCATTATTAATGCATTTTTTCTAATGCAACTACCTTCGCGACCCTTCTGCTTACCCCGCAAGCGGCAGAGCCTGAAGACACGTGGTCAACGGCTGCGAAGATACGTATACTGCCATCCTACCGTAAAATCGCGGTTATTTCCATTCCGCACCAAATAATATTATTTCCGCTGTTATAAAATTTCTTAGAGGTCGGCAACGCGTTGGCGACACCCCTGGTGTTGCAAACGTCTATAGGCGACGGTAACCACTTTCCATCAGGTGGGCCGTCTACCTGTTTGCCTACTTCAGGCAATAAAAAAATTATGTGGATGAATCTTAGATAGATATTATTTCTTGCCTGATGAAAGAGTTATGTCAGGTACTTTTTGTAATAATTTTTTTTACATAAAAGCTTGCTTTCTAATAGATTTTTTATATCTGTACATATATAAAACTAGCTGTGACCAGCGACCTCGTCCGCGTGGAATTTAATTTAATTTGCCTTCCGGTGCGACGACCGCGGCAGCGTGCGCGTGAAACATTCATTTTTTCTAAAATAAAAATTCGCCTAAGTTACTTCTTATAACGTCAGCTATCTACCAGTGGAAGTTCCGTCAAAATCGGTCCAGCCGTTTCAGAGATAAGCCGCAACAAACAGACAGACAAAACAAAAAAAAATACATTTGCATGTAAGTACCGTATATACTTTCATATAGTAAAAAGCTGTTATTTTGACATTACAAACAGATATTTCAATTTTATTTATTTGTATAGATGTAAAGATTACTTGACTTTGCTAACATATCAACGCACAGCCCAAAGTATTGTATTTTTTTCTACTTAGCTAGCTTAATTAGATTATTTATATATAGGGTATATGCCCGTTCGAATGGCTTCCACCCGTGGTCTAGAGTATGCCGCCATAAAACCTCAAGTCCTGTGGCCAGGTTCCAGTCTCCTTTTAGAGAGCCGCGGCACATCGGTAGCACCTTTGGTGTTGCAACAGTTCATAGGCGGTAACCGCTCTCCATCAAGCAGGACGTCTGTCTGTCTATAAAATTCGTGCATTAAAAAAATTTTGTTTTTTTAGTCCGAACAGGAGGCTCTCAAGCGCCGCAAATATGCTACAATTGGAAATGGTTACACATTTGGGGTGGCAACTATGAGTCCGTGGGGTCCTGACGCCCTAAAGGTCTACCGCGACGTCGCCAAACGTCTGGTAGACGCCACACGCGACCAGAAGGCCTGGCGTCCATTTTTCTCAAAGATTAAGCGTTGCTATACAAAGTGGTAACGCCGCCAGCCTTCTGGGAACGTTCCCGGCAAATGACAGTGGTTTGGGACAATTAACTTATCTTTAGGCGTTTTTCTCTTTTTTATTTAGTTTCAGTTTTTATGTAGTTTGTAGTATATTTATAAGTTAATTTATTTTTAGTATTTAATTCTTTATAAAATATATATAAAATCTTTTAAGTTAATTTTAGTTTGATATTATTTGATTTAAGGTGAGATTATGTACAATGAAATACGAAAATAAAGATTCATATAAGATATTATATAAAACTAGCTGTGCCCGCGACGTCGTCCGCGTGGAATTTGCTTTCAAAACCCTCCGATTTTGAAACATTCTTCATTGGTGCCCCGCTCCTATTGGTCTTAGCGTGATGATATATAGCCTATAGCCTTCGTCGATAAATGGGCTAACCAACACTGAAAGAATTTTTCAAATCAGACCAGTAGTTCCTGAGATTAGCGCGTTCAATCAAACAATATATTAGTATATTTGGCTACAACACTAATATTTACATTTTAAATATCGCGACATCTTTTGAATGAAACGTCCGAATTGAATAATTCAAAAAGTTCTAGAAAGGTATTGAATTCGTCTTGAATATGGAGTAATTTATTTTGATAAGGATTAATACCAAGGTACAAAGTAAAGAGTTTTTGAAGCGACAGCATTTTTATTATTTAAAAAAATAAAAAATAAAACACTTATTGTGAGATAACTACAATAGTTAGACATATGGTTACGGGATATTTTTTGTAGACAATTATATGTTCTGCAAAGTGGTAGTACATTGTTTTGTTCTATAATCAATAGTTTTCGCAGCGCACGCCGTGTAAGGATTTCTTCGGGTCATTTTTTTACACCTTGGGTTACATTATTGGACTTTTAGTAACGATCCCTAATTTTTTTGAAACATAATATAGCCTATAGATTTCCTCGATAAATGTGCTATGCAACACTAAAAGAATTTTCAAATCGGACCGGCGGTTCCTGAGATTAGCGCGTTTAAACAAACAAACAAGCTCTTCAGCTTTATAATATTAGTATAGATATTATACTTAAAGTTTTTTTAGCAAAGGAATAGAATGAACGCAATGAAAGCATATTTATTTGAACATAGGCGCATTATTTACGGTAGAATGCGCGACTACAAGCCGTGACCTGCCGTTAACGTATCAACGATATTTTCCAAAGACCGAAGATAAACATATGTCGTGAATATGATAGGGATGTGTGGAATTATGCATTATCTATGGAGGGTAGAGGTAAGGAGAATCATCTCATATAGGAAAA
This sequence comes from Dendrolimus kikuchii, assembly GCA_019925095.2. Classification (NCBI taxonomy): domain Eukaryota; kingdom Metazoa; phylum Arthropoda; class Insecta; order Lepidoptera; family Lasiocampidae; genus Dendrolimus; species Dendrolimus kikuchii. Next base: position 745,525 of record JAHHIN020000030.1, read on the forward strand.
TAGTTGAAGAAGTGTCCAGTTGTAAGCTGTAAATAACAGTTCAAAAACCGTCCACAATGGCGCTGAAGTAGACAAAGGGTATGGTGTGAATGTAGCTGTTGTAGACGAATCAAAGTATGCCGAGTTAAAAGAATTAATATCTTTGGCGACTAGAGTAGTTGGTGACAGTACACTGTTGTAAAACGTCAACTATTTACGTAGTACAAAGTAATTTACTAAATATAACCTCAAAGAATTGTTAGGTGGAAACGTGAATAGTGATCTTATTTCGTGAATTTTGAATAATACGCTTTTTTTATTTTTGTTTATTGCAGGAGTTCAGCAGACAGGCAGACGGCCCACTTGATGGAAAGCGGTTACCATCGCCTATGGACATTTACAACACCAAAGGTGCTACAAATGCGCTGCTGCTCTTTTAAAAGAGACTGGAACCTGGTTACTAATGCCGGAACACAACTTAAGGCTATTATGGCGGCATACTCTAGACCAGGAGTGGTAGCCATCCAGTCTGGCAAATACCCTACCACCTGTGAGTTCTTTTGCCGCCTCTTACGACAGGCCGCCCAGCCGCAGGAAATTGTATTCTTACTCCGTTCTTGCACGGATAAAAATGCTTAGTGATTTTGTAATATTTAATTTTATAAAAGTAAAACACTATAATACTACTGTAATAACTTTTGGTGCTTTCTTTAAAATTCACCCTGATGCCAAAGTGGCGCCACCCTAATTTAATGCACTTCGATGGACACTTCTTCATATACAGAGATGGTTCTCCTTACCTCTACCCTCGCTAGCATTAAAATAGACTTGAGACCATAAAGAAGATATTGTACATTCTGTGTGCTTACTGTCCATCTCAAATACGAGTTTTTGGCGCGAACTAAAAGGAGACGTTGTGGTGTGCAGTTTCATTTTCTAAAAATGTGTCGTAGTTTGTGAGTGAATCACGTTTCCTAACCTACAATTTGTCCCATTTTTATTTACTAAGTTCTTTTCTGATTTTGTTTCCTGCTTTTAACCTTACTTGTTACTGGTGGTGGTAAGTGCTTTTGTGTCTCTGTTATTTCCCGATCCATCATGAATGAACCTCCCGATAAACGCCCTGAGCCTGACCCTCCTCCTGATTTTTATCCTCGGTTCCAATCTTCTATACCCCAAGTATTAATTGACAATAACGTGCCATCTCCGGTTCACCATGAAGAAATCGTTACATCTGAGGTCGAAACGACTCCTCCTCGACAGAGAAAGAGATCTATCATCATTCGAACTAGTATTGATGGCGGACCACAGAAGTTCTCACGGGTTGAATCAGAACTTGACCTGGGGAGCTCCTCTCGTCCAGATTCACTTAATAGGAGATACTCTAGTTACGACCTAGGACCATTTTTAGTACACGTAACAAAAATTGAAGACGATCTTGCATCTGGTACCTATATTCATCCAGTTAAATTTGGAAAATTTATCTATTTGAACCATATTAAAGATGTCAAAGCTGATGGTATAAAAAAAATAGGAAGAAATAGAATTTCTGTTTGCTTTAATTCAGCCACAACGGCCAACGAATTTATAGATAACCCACTTCTCCTAGAAAAGGGCTATAAAGCATTTGTTCCATCATATAATGTTACGCGAATGGGAATAGTTCGAGGTATCCCGACTGAATTCTCTAATGAGGATATATTGCAATTTATTCACCTCCCTCTTGGCTATATTGAAAAAGTTTGTAAAGTTAGACGCCTAAACAAAAAGATTAAAATCAATGAATCTCACGAATGGCAGCCAACTGAGACAGTAGTCCTCACTTTTGACGGTCAGAAACTGCCAAAACATGTATTCTTCTATCATAATTCATTTTTGGTTGAACCGTATAAATATCCAGTTATTCAATGTTTTAAATGCTGTAGATATGGACACATACAGACCCAGTGCAGATCTCAACCCAGGTGCTTCAAATGTGCCCAACCTCATCAAGGGGACTCTTGTAACATAGACGATAGTGAAGCTACATGCCTGTTTTGCTTAGGTCACCACACAGCTAAAGACAAAATATGTCCTGAATACTCAAGACAACATTCAATAAAATTGGCTATGTCTGATAAGGGCATTTCTTTTCAAGAAGCAGCTCAGCTTTACCCTAAGGTTAGACGTGCCTACTCGGAAGTACTTAAAAACTCTCAAAGCTTATCGCAATTTCAGTATCAGCCCCAAAACTTACGCGATGAAGTTACATTGTCTCCTATTTCATCATACAAGAAAACAGTTTTTCTAAAACCTAAGCCCAGAAGACCCCTTCCTCCTGGATATGACAAAAAAGCCCATCAGGATATTATTAATAGTTATAATCCTCCTTCCCCTGCTAATGGCTGTGCTTTAAGCCAAACTGTTTCTCAACCTAATATCCCATCTAATTCTTCAGCCTACTCCTCTGTAATTGATACAATTCTATCAATCCTCCATTTGCTCTCCACAAACACGCCTCTACCGTCCAACGCTGCAAATCAACTTAGTGCCTTAAATCTTCTTTTAAACCAGACTAAAACAAATTCTAACAATGAGTTCTATACTCCACTGGAACGCGAGAAGCGTTTTACGTAAAAAATCAGATATTATTTGTTTGATAAATACATATTCCCCAATTGTCTTTAGTATTGTTGAGACTTTGTTAAAACCAGAGTCTCACTTTTCTGTAGCAGGATATGCCTGCCTTCGGCATGACAGGCCCGATGGCTGGGATGGCTCTGCTATCCTTATTAGAAATGATATTAAATATTCAAGAATCCCTCTTCCGTCATTTGATAACCTATATGGCGTTGCTATAAAAATCACAAACCTAACTATCTTAAGTATTTACTTACCCCATCCTGTTATAAATGTTATGAATAACCTTAGAACTATTCTAAGCCTTCTTCCTTCTCCGGTCCTCATACTCGGCGATTTCAACTGCCATCACTATTTATGGGGCTCACTAAGCTGTGACTCAGTTGGCAATAAATTGGTTGACTTAATAGATGAAATGGATCTATGTATCCTTAATGACGGCCGTCCCACTCGGCGAGGCTCCCCTTTGCAATCCCCTTCTGCTTTAGACATATCTCTTTGCTCTTCTTCACTCGCTTCTAGTTTATATTGGGATGTGGCTCCTCTATCTTATGGTAGTGATCATATGCCCATTATTATTTCTCTGCCACAAAAATCTTCCCCTCCTCCTTTTTCTCCCCTTCAAAAATACCGACTTTCGGGTGCTAATTGGAATAAATACTCCGGAATTTTAACGGAAAAAACAAATCGATTACCTATTTTATCTACAGATAACGTCCAAATATGCTACGATGGCTTTGTAGAATCATTACACTCTGCGGCCTCTGAATCTATCCCCCTTAAACGTCCTTGCCACAAATACGCTCCGCCACCTTGGTGGGACAATGAATGCTCGAAAGCAATCAAGGAGAGAAATGTCGCGGAAAAAGCTTTCACGTCACTAATGACACTAGAAAACTTCATCAAGTATCGCAAAGCTCAAGCGATATGCAAGCGCACTTTAGCCCAAAAGAAACGTTTAGGATGGTTTAAATTTTGTGAATCTGTGTCTCCTGACACACACCCCACAAAAGTGTGGAAATCCATCAAAAAATTCAAATCTAGCTATAGTACTCCTCCATCTCCATCTTCTAATGAACCGATCTGGTTAGACAAATTTCTTGACAAAATTGCCCCCCCTTTTGTCCCAACCCTAATAGATCTCCCCATAATATACAGTCTCTCGGAGTCCTCTGATCCTCTGTCAATCCCTTTTTCTTTCCCAGAGCTTAAAATCATTCTTCAGGGCCTTTCTGATTCAGCACCTGGACACGACGGCATTCCTTATTCCTTTTTAGTCAATGCTAGTGAATCTTCACTGCTATATTACTTATCCATCGTAAATTCCATGTTTTCTAACGGATATATTCCGCATTCATGGAAATCTCAAATAGTGATTCCAATCTTAAAACCAGGGAAAGACCCGAAAGAGGCTAGTTCGTTCAGACCTATAGCATTGTCTTCCGTTTTATGCAAGGTCGCGGAGCATATGATCAAAAACAGGCTTGACTGGTTTGTTGAAAAAAATTGCATTTTACCCTCAACGCAACATGGCTTTAGAAAGGGCAGAGGCGTAACTGATAACCACAGCATTCTTCTTACCGATATCCGTATTGCATTTTCAAACTCGACTTCAGTGGTTGCTGCCTTCCTTGACATATCCGCTGCATATGATAATGTACTAATTTCGGTACTCAGAAACAAGATGTTTAAGCTGAGCATTCCTGACAAATTAGTACTCTTTATTTGTAATCTATTAGCTCACAGAGAAATCAAGCTAAGACTAGATGGACAAAACAAAGCAAGCAGAAACATCTGGAAGGGCCTACCGCAGGGTTCTGTTTTAAGTCCAATATTGTTTAACATTTACACATATGATATTGAGTCAACAATAGACGAGTCTTGTAGCCTTCTGCAGTACGCTGACGACTTGTGTATTTATAGCTCCAATAAGAGCGTTATAACTGCAGCCGCTAAGGTCGAAAAATGCCTTCTTGCTTTGGGGGGATGGCTTTCCGCCCATGGCTTGGATCTGTCTCCAACTAAAAGTATTGCAGTCGTATTTACTAGATCTCTTGTTGTACCGCCAATCGATATTATTTATAACAGTCAAAAAATTCCACAGGATAATCAAGTCAAATTTTTGGGTTTGTTTTTGGATTCTCGCCTCTCAAGTAAATTTCATATTGATTATATAGTCAAAAAGTGTGAAAAAAACATAAATATGTTAAGAGCTCTCTCCGGCACGTGGTGGGGTGCCCATTCATACTCACAACAATTATTATATAATGCTTTCGTTAGAACTCACCTCGACTTTGATATGTTCTTATTAGAACCTTGTAATAAAACTTCATTATCTAGGCTAGATTCCGTACAATCCAAATCTTTGCGTATTGTACTTGGGGCCATAAAATCCTCTCCCATTCGCGCTCTTCAAGTGAAATGCGTAGACCCCCCACTTCGTCTGAGACGGCAATATCTGGCTGACAGATATTTACTCCGTATTGCTCAACTTAACTCTCATCCCCTATTAGATAAATTAAAAAAATTATCTAACCTTATTCATTGTAATAATTACTGGGTTCATAAAGATCCTCCTCCCTTAATAAATAGCTTGAACTACCTAAATACCATTAAAGCTCCTATATTTAACTCTAATCTTTTACCCTTATACAAAATTGCCTTTGAATCTATCTGCATAAAAGTGACTACACACACTTTAAATCTATCTAAAACTTGTTTGAATGCCGACTCAAATTTTAATAGCGTTATAAAGAAAAAGTGTCCCAATTCCACTCTTATCTTTACAGATGCTTCAAAATCCTCTGACAATGAATGCATTGGCTCTGCTTTTGTCCATACTGACACTAAATATTCGAATATGCACAAATTACCTCCAGAAGCTTCAGTGTTCACAGGTGAATGTATTGCTATACTTAGTGCAGTAATGTATATAGCTGACAACAACCTCTCCCCTACTACAATTGTCATTGACTGTCTTAGCGCACTAAATGCTCTTTCCCAAAAACCCATTACAAACTGCATGAAACACCCAATTATTTCGACGATTAAAAACTTATTACATTTCTGCCAGTGTAAAAACATAAAAATAGAATTTGCTTGGGTGCCTAGCCATTTAGGTATAAAAGGAAATGAAGCTGCTGACCAAGCTGCCAAGAAAGCAATTAACGAAGGCGACACAAAATTTTACCAACATTTTTCACGGGATTTAATGTGCTGTGCTAAAAGGAGATTAAAGTCAAACTGGGAGAGCGACTGGCAATCCGTATCTGTCCAATATTCTAAAGTGCTATTCTAAGTGTTCCATCGATTCCCTGGTTTTTTAAATTTAGAGGATTCAGTAAGAGGGCCTCTAACATTTTAATACGCATACGACTTGGCCACACTTGCAGCCCTATACATTTATTTAAACTTAAGATAAAGAATTCCCCCATTTGTGATTGTAGTTTAGAAGAAGGTACCCTGGATCATATATTTTTTAACTGTCCCCTCAACAATAACTGCCCACCTCTATATTCCTTACTCACCAAAACTAAAACTCCTCTCCCTACTAATTTGTTGTCGCTTGTATGTCTCCCATCCCACGATGTTTTGTCTGTGTTAGCCTACTTTATTGATACTAACCAAATTAAATTATAATAATTGTATGTTCATGTTTGTGTCTTGATAAATGTTTGTGTTTGTACTTGCTTCAGGTAACATTTCAGATTGTTCAAATCTTTATTGTATTTCTTTGCTGTCGTTAAATCGACATAAGTGATTCTTTCACTACTTGACATTGGCAACATCGCCCTAGCAGCAATAGGTACGTAATTACAAATTGTGCGAGAGAGTCGAGGGAGAGAGTGGTAAAAGTCGTCAATGAGAGGTGATATTTTTTGCCTCCAAAGGCTCTCCTATATCCCGCGTACCGTCCGACGCCTAGCTGCTAATTGTGCGAGCTATGGGCGTCGGCTGTATGCGGGGCACGGACGGAGAGTAGATGTGCTCCGACCGGCGGGTTAGGGCGAAAAGCGAATCGCAAAAAAATTTTAACTTGAAGTTTTACGGGCAGGTTTTCAAATTGGACAAGTACATTAACAACTGTCCGTAAAACTTGGTTGCGATTCCTTTTTCCACTTGTCCGTTGAAGTTTCACTTCTACTATGTGTCCCAGAACACATTTCGATTTTTCGCAGGTTTACTGCAAATTATGATTTGGTTAGGTTAGGTACATTTTAATTAATGCATTTTTTATTTAAACATATTTTATCAAACAAAAAATTGAATTCAATCCGGAACCAATAAAAACAAAGATAGTCTACTCCAACATTACGCCGCCTCTCACCACGTCTAGTCTAAATTTAATCTGCTCTTCCGCGCGACCGTAACGCTTTTTCGTGACAGAAAAATCGTAAGACCCCGTCTATATAGAAGTTTCATTTCAAAAAAACTACTACACCGTTGTTGAAAAAAGGTTTGACTGGCTATAGGATTTTCTTATTACTTTGAATTAAAAGCCTGTGTCTGATTGGGTTATGAGTTGTTATTTCATTTAATTAATGTGGAAAGTAGCCGAGCGTAAGAGACAGTAAAAATATATGCGCGCATAAAAAACGTAAATGCTAATAAATTCAGGGCGCTTACGACCTTTTGGTTGCTAGTTAATTTATGGAGCCACTAATAATAATATGTCTGAAACGCCAATGAATCGCCACCACTGACATGCATCATTGTCACGCCTTCTTTTTCCTTTGGGGTAGACAGAGACGTTGAATCTCCACTTGCTACGATCCTAACGAAAACTTTCCCTGCATCTAATTTCAGTAATCTCTTCATACATTCACGTTTATTTGTGGTGCTTTTTACATCTTTTTTGTTAGTCTCAAAATTGCTAAGGAATCCGAAATATAAGTAACAACCCTATTGAACGCGGCTAAAACTAAGAATAAACTCATTCTGTCTACAACACTATCTTTAGGATAATAGTAGAAAATAAAAGCAGATGGAAGGTTCCCGCCTTTTCCGATCTGACCGCGCTGATGGACGCCATTACGTTCCTTTTTCAAATCCCAATAGAAAATTGTCTATGGTTAGTTTTTTATTCTTTGAGAACCAGTCCTTTGAGGTTTATTACTTTGTAACTTTATCATTGCCCGCGGTATAGCTCGCGCTAATGTGTATTTTTTTTATTTCACTGACCAACACGTCGTTATGACAACGAATTTTTGCAGACACTACTCATGTATGAAATGGACAATATGCAACTTGCTGGATCGATATTTGTACAATAAAATATTTGCTAGAGTCAAATTTAGACCTTATAGCAAGGTAATAAAGTGTATTTTATTATGTACATTTTATGATAGCAGGTGTTCATTCTTATTTTCAACCCCTGTTTATAGTTACCCTGTATACGGTTTGGTGTTAAGAAAATTAAGGCAATTGTTTTTTTTTCTTTGTTCTGTAGATTGACACATTTGAATCACAAACTTTAATTTATATAAGAAAAAACTAATTTGATTTTTTTTATTGATTTATTTGGGAAACATACAATAATTATCATTTTCACAATATAAAATACATAGCGAATATCATACATATCAGCTAAGCTTCCACTAATTTTTTTTTTTCACGATAACAAAATCGACTTCACACTAAAAACTTCTTTCTACAACACCTTGAAGTCGGTGCCAATTAAAACATAAAAGAACAACAAAAAACTTACAAAATATAGTCATTTTTATGTTTTACTTGACACCGATTTCAAGATGTAGAAAGAAGTCGGTTTTACAATTGACGGAGAAATCGAGTAACAAATTAAGAACTCCTCCTTTTTCAAGTCGGTTAAAATGTTTTTGTAATTCGTATTTATAACAGTTTTATCGATCTAACTGTACACCCTCTAAGGGTGATATAATTACGCCCTGTTGTAGAGGGTGAACGCATCTGTTGGGGTCAATGACATTGTATCGATCAGCTAGCAGCTAACTGAACTAGGAAGTGAATATACGTAGCTATTTGAACTTCGTTTCTACCGCCGCTTCTTCTACCGGCTATAACATGTTGCGAAGCGGTAGTAAAGATAGACAGAAACTGAGAAAAGAGCCAGGAAGCTGGTCGGCAATGACCGTCTTTTTTATGCTCGATTTCAGAGTCTAGAGCATAGACGCAAGGTCGCGGGGCTAACTGTCTTCTATCGGATACATTTCGGGTATTGTTCCTTAGAATTGCAGGAGCTGATTCCTCCATCCCCATTTTACCATTGGACAACCAGACGCACCAGTTTGCGCCACCGTTACATGGTGGAAACACCACCAGTCCGAACCACGCTTGGTCCTTCGCTTCATCTTTCCTAGTGCGCACTGCCGAAGAGTGGAATAATTTACCGAAGTCTGTTTTTCCTGACAAATACAATCTCGAAGTGTTCAAGTCACGAGTGAATAGGTATCTCCTAGGTAAGCCTGCTCCATCCTAGACTGCATCATCACTCAACATCAGGTGAGACAGTGGTCAAACGCAAACCTATAAATCCATTGACTAAGATCGGCTCCCACTGCTGGGCTCGGGCCTCACACTATAAGGGAACGGAGAGTTTACCCGCCACGCTTGTCCAAGGCGGGTTGGCAGGTTTGACACATCGGTTATCTCGATGTGCAGGTTTCATCACGATGAATTCCTTCACCGTTGTCAGCACGTGATTATTGTAAAAAATATGCACAGTATATCGGAAAACTACCTAAGTGGTGCATGCGTTCCGGCCAGGATTAGAACCCGCGCCCTTTTGAGTTGGGAGCGCGTCCGCTGGCCATTACGCTAGCACGGCTTTTTTCAACAACAAAACAGAAATATATGAAAAAGATTCAATATGCGGGTAGCCGGCATTTTTCTCAAAGTATACAATTATGTCATTACCCGCCGCTTACTTCATAAAAGGCTTTTGTCCTTTGTTAAAGAAATTATTTTCGTAAATGACCGTACATGATCTTAAAATATATATTTACATACCAATTCGCGTGGTCACGTTTTTCAAAAAATATTTTAAAGCGATTTTGAAATAAGTAAAGTAATACTGAAAATCTATAAATTAGATCCACTGTGTTTTCGGTAGATGTCGTTAGTTTCATTGCTAAAAGCAGACAGACAGGCAGACGGCCCACCTGAGCCCAATTCTGTTATTAGTATCTCGTCTGCTCCATCGGCCATCGGTCCTGCGACAAATGTGACCGGCCCACCGCTCACTGCCACTTCAACTTGCTAATTTTACAAGCTATGTCAGTTACCTTGTTTCTCTTACGGATATCCTCATGTCTTATTCTATCCATAAGAGAAACACCCAACATACCTCGCTCCATAGCCCGTTGAGCGACTTGGAATTTGTGGACCAGTCCTGCCGTCAGTGTCTACTGCCCCGTAGGTCAGGACGGGGAGGATGCACTGCTCGAAGACTTTCGTCTTCAAGCGTTCGGGATTGTCGACGAAAAAAAAGACTTGACGACAAAATAATACACTTAAATCTATTCTATGGATGACTACCACTCCTGGTCTATGGTACGTCGCCATAACAACCTTGAGTTGTGTTCCGGCATTAGCGACCAGATTCCAGTCTCCATTAAGAGAGCAGCAGTGCAGCATTTGTAGCACCTTTGGTGTTGCAAATATCCATAGGCGATGGCAACCGCCTTCCGTCAAGTGGGCCGTCTCCTAACTGCTGAACTCCGGGAATAAAGAAAAATTAACATTTGTTTTCATGCACTCGATTTTATGTCTGACTGAACACTATTAAATGTGCATATGTCAAACCTACAAATACTAAGGCTCCTGATTAATTTACTCTTTAGTCCTGACACATTCTGCTAATAAGTGCGACACATCATCTCGTTATTCTTATGTCAATTTTTTTTTCTGTTCACAATGAAACCGTCGTATTTGCGCATACATGCATCATGTAGTTTTTCATTGTTAAGCAAGCGTTCATCGACACCTGTGCTTATCCCATAGACACGTGGGCGTGAAGAGTTCGTTGATATTTGATTTTAGAAACGGTACTTCGGGTTCTTTCGTAACATTTCGTGTTTTTCAAATAGAGAACACAAACAGAACTGGTTTTTCACGAATAAGTGTGAGAAAACTTTAACAGATGCTCAAACAGCTTTTGTATGTGTCGAAACTTGCATATTTTACATATTTCTTACTTTTCGATGTTAATTTTTTAAGACCCTCATTTGTATAGGTTAAAAAGGGTCAAGTGCGTAACAGTCCACGTACTATGAAATGTTTCTGAACGTTTTTTCTTCGTGGTAGAGGCATGTTGGAATAATTATCCAGGTGTGTGACATCACGCAAACACAGAACGGCGGTCTTCTTCATGTAAATCTAATGGAATCATGGAACTATTCTATCCCATCTATCCTATTCTAAAGGCTGGCAATGCGTTAGCTTCGCGTTTGGGAACCAATTCTACTATTATTACGTCGTCAAAATCGCCAGACACTATCGTCTCAATCGTAGGTTTGCCTGATTCCGGTATTCTGTTTATTCCAATGCCGCGTCCGTGACACGCAACTCTTAGCTTTATAAATATTTAAATAAGCGAAAACTCACGCAATAAATGTTTAAATTTTTGGTAGCTTTTCAATATTCATTTCAGCTAACTGCACTTTTGCTAGTGGTAATACTATTTTTTTTCTATCGCTATTCTGCCGATATCGAGAAGATATTGTGGTTTTAATAGAATATGAATTTATGACACTATCGTAATGGCATCGTACGTTGAATATCTGCAACGCCGTCTGCCTATTTACCTGCTTCGCCATAAAAAAAAATGCCTATTGATATTATATCTGATGTTGGCACTCATGCAAAGGAGCAAATCGTTATCTATACTAATATTAAAATAATGAAGTGGAAAGATTTATACTTTTGTATGTTTATAACGAATAAACTCAAAAACTACTGAACCGATTTCAAAAATTCTTTCACCATTAGAATACTTTTTTTTTTTTTGAGGCGAGGGAAAATGCTTAACCGATTTACGCACAAACTGGGTCGTTGCTAGGGGAACGACACGCGTCGGTCGGGGGCGATAACATCGCAGCAATAGTATACTCTTGGCGGTGCTCCGTCCGCGATCGACGTCACAGAATAGTGTGGAAGACTCCGAGTGTTGCTACACGAGCGAGCAACCCTGTCGACCCTGCGCTTTTGTTTGTGTTAGAAAGGCTGAGATTTAGAACATAGTTACGCCCAGTCGATCCAGCGCAAACCATTAGAATGCTACATTATCCCAGATTAATATAGGCTATATTTACTACTAGAAAAAATTAGGTATTCCTACTAAAACTTCAATAATGTGACCTAAAGTGTAAAAAAATTGTGTTTGAGTAGGTCCGGGAATGGTTTCAATCCACAATTTGACCCGGTAGGTGGCGCTGGAATCGAGTTCTAGATTTTCATTTTTTCAGGGCAGCACTACGTCTGCCCAATATTAGTATAGATGAAAAAATTGTCAACCAGTATAAATTCACGCGAAAAAGCCATACTTTAATAAATCTGTATCGTCTTTAAGACGGCGCTTAACCGTTGGCGCGTTCTTTATTTGAATGTTGACTTATTCCATTTATGAAAATAAACGTACACTTAGAACGTTCTGAATTTGAAATGTAAACTTTGTTTTTTTTAACGGTTTTTTCTAAGATTACGACATTACAACTCGATTGAATAAAAAATTCATTAGCTATCTAATGCTCATATTACACGATTCACTTCTGCCGTTCAATTTAAATAATCGACCAAAGTGATCCATATAAATATAAACATTGAATCGTTCAACGTCATGGAATACCAAGTGTCCTTCCAGTGTGGTCTCTTTCAACCAAATTGATACGCTATAATTGATCTGTCTAATATGAGTATTAAGACAATATTAGATTATTTATTTCTGTCTTTTACTTGGGATGAATCAAACAAAGTGATCCATGTAAACGTAAACTTGAATCATTCAGTTACGTCTGTCCTTCCAGTTTAGAGCCTTTCAACCGATTTGACTCACAATTTGGCACTATGAAAATCGTGTAAACTTTAAAACCTTAAACAGAATGTTATCAAAACCTAGAATCGAACTTATTCTCCCTGTAATTATTATTACACCCACGCCAGAGATTCCTACGCGTCAAGCTTCACCATAGACCATAAAAGTAAATTTTGTACTCTGTGACGTCACTTCCGATGACATCATAGACAACTGAGCCGGCATCGTGTTCTGAATTTGAAATTCATTCTATTTTTAAATTAAGTTACTAACGGTGTAGAATTTTAAGACTTAAGGTCGCAGGAAAGACTAGAAAAAGTGTTTAATTAAAAATTAGTTTTAACGGTTTTAAGCGCGGAATTTGTTTGATATTTATTTGGACGTTTCAGCCATGTTTCATTAATTAGTAGGTAGGCTAAATAATAACTTTAATATTACTCAAATACTCACCAACGCTTGAAATATTTGTCTTCCGTGATCACGGCTACTGAAAAGTTGCCGAAATGTCGAAATAAAATTCAGCGCTTAAGACCGTTTAAAGCTTAATTTTAATTATGTGTACTAATCGCCAAAACTTAAGAAAATTCTAAGAAAGCGTTTGTTTATTGAAAAAAAAATAAAGAAATACTTGTTTTTTTAAACAAGCCAGTATCAAGTATTCTTGAATATCCAAAAGATAATTTTTAAGCCAATGCCTCAGACAATTTTTGGGCATTTTGCTGACGGCAGAAGAAGTTCTTGTGGCAACTCGAAAAGACGCATTACACTAACAATTAGCGTTTTCGAAACCAACACACCGCATGCCTAAAAACAAACAATCAATATTCTGCAAATATACTTCTTCGACTTCATAATCAGTATACCTACATTTTTTTTTATAAAACTGCATAGGGCGCATTTCACACAATTTACATTTCAACTACCCGCGAAAAACAGAAATTCTTTAGTAAAAAAAATGCTTCATCGAGTTCATTGACTTCCAATATATACAAAATTACACAATCATAATACAAGACATCTGTACGTATGTGTATAAAATAATGTGACCACGTACGAGTCGGATTCGATTATGAAAGGTTCAATACATACTTTTTATTTTTGTATACTAAATAGTTTTTGCCTGCAGCTTCACTCGCGTTACATTTTGTCAATGCATACAGGATTTTTTTCGGTAACTCTGGAATACAGTAATTTTTTTCAGAATAAAATTTTGAAAATCATGTTTGGAGAAATGTTCATATTAGACGAATCAACCAAATTTTATCTCTGTGTACCCATCAATCTTCTAATTTAACCTTCTTTTTGTCACGTGACTTTCATCCCTCCTCATTATTACCCGTGCGCAGAAGGTTTGCCGATAACCTTATGATGTCACGCGTCGTTGGTCAGTAGTAGTTATTGCAATAAATTTATTATTTTAATTTTTTTATTGTATATACTTTACATAAGTACTTACTTGGTCCCTGAACATTATGACGGGCAGACGCCATAGTCTCCATATTCCCAGACTCCTAGTACCACTAGCAGTTCACCCCAATAGCCCGGTACTTTTTGTCCTCATTTCCCACAATAGTCCTACACTGGCCGGGGCTTGTCCTTGGGTGCATTATTGTATGAGGTAGACAGGGATAATCGTGAGTCAGTGTCACGACACATTTACATTAAATTTGTCAAGGGGCCTCTACGTGTTGGCCTTCCCATGGCCCCACGCAAGCTCTCTAAATGCCCGGGCCATTGTTATGGCCAGACGTCTTCAAAAAAAAGAATGTAATACAATACAATAATAGTACTCATACATATATCCTATTCTTCTTCCTCTAAATTTTTCAGTCACGGGTGCAACTGTCAAAGATCCTCTTATATACTCATATCTCACTTTATCCATTCTTCTAACACCACACATCCATCTCAACATTATCAGCTAAAACGCAAATATAAGTGTAATAGTACGAACCATCATATATATAGTTCCATAGATTTTTTTTGCCTCCTTAGCGACATCTACTAACTTGTAGGGAATGTTAGGTGAATTATTTTTGCATAAAGGTTCAGTCGCCAACATACATAATTTACGTCAAACGGTAAGAGGGAGGGGAGGGTCCACGGAGTGTCACATTATGTGATAAGAGGTGGTAGAGGTCCTAAGTTTCGTGACGTCATATTTCTAAATCTAATATATTTAAGCTTTAAAACACGAAATTTGAACTATTAAGGAAAAACTTCAAAATATTTCCAAATCGTATCTACTCATAGCACTGTGATTGAATTATTAAAAAATAATTAATTTAAATGGAAATAAAACTAATTACGCAACTGCTGTTTTATTTTAATGTAGTAATTTCTTGGTGTATAAACGAAATTCGTGTGACGTAATTCGTGGACGGCCCCGTACCAAAATAGCGGAACCCTAAAAAACAACGTCTTGTCTATGCCGGGAGAAATCTGTGCCCCCATTAAAAAAAAACAACCTGCGCTACGGAACTGGCTTTAACGGCCATTTGTCTTCTCACTCTTTGTTTATATTGCCGTCTCGCTCGCACTCTACAGATTTTAGGGAAGAGCAGTTGTTGAAAATAATAAGTCTTTGAACCTGTCCAATGGTATCAATTTAGATTTTAGTTTTGCGAAAACTTAAATATTGGGTGAAAGTGAACAAAGAAAATGAATGTATTTAGTGGCGATTCATGTTTGGTTCAATTTTGATGAATCAACCAAATTGACACATATAAATATAACCTTGTATCATTCAATGCCATTGAATACCGTCACGCATCTTTGTGTGTTTTTTGAGTTCTGTGTCTTCAATCAAGTGACTTAATTTGGTTAATCCATCTAATATGCGAATTACAAAATGTCTAACCTTCATACATTTTATACGCTCGTACAAAATGTATGAAGCTTCGATGTACAAACTTATGTCTTGGTAAGTTTACACAAATAAAAGGAGTCAAATATGCTATTAATTATTGTTTGAAAATTAATTAAAATTATTCCTATTATGATTGTTGTTACGTCACGTACTTGGAATAATTTATTGCTAAATAATTAGCAAGGTTATAACTTAGTAGTCCATGTACGTGACAAAATCTGACAATACAGAAAACCTTCGGAGATGCATATCCTTACACGGACCCAAATATAACATTGTTAATTATTTAGCAATAAATTATTCCATGTACGTGACGTAACAATTGTTTTTATCTGAATCAGTTGTCAAAAGTTAATAAAACGTAAATTTGAAATAAAACGGCACTTATAATAATTGCGGTATTTTTTTTTAAGTAGAACATTTTTTAATTTCAAATCGATTATTTTCGATTTATTTACGTATTAAATGTTGATGGTTTAATAGTCTGTGCGTTACATCACCCACTGAACATCACTATTACGTCATCCACAACAATAGAGTACGAAAATTATATCATTCCTTGCATGTAGGCTTTACTGTCAGGAAATATGTAACTTGATAGACGTGCAAATGTCAAAGTAAAATAAACGCTTGGAAACCGTTATAGTACACATAATTAAAATTAACGATAAATAATAACTTTAGCATTACTCATTGACACTTGACATCTTTGTCTTCCGTGAAGACGGCTAATGAAAAGTGATCAAAACGTCGAATTTGAAATAAAATAAATTGCCACGCTTAAAACTGTTAAAACGTAGTTACATATATGTAAATGAACTTAGAATTTCTTTTTATGTACATACGACTAAAGTTGTATGCAAGATTTAGAATAGTTATAAACATCCATGCAAGAACGGAGAAAGAATACAGTTTTCTGCGTTGAGGCGACAAAACAACCCACAGCCGGGTGGTAGGGTATTTGTCCGTCTGGATGGCGACCACCCCT
Source organism: Dendrolimus kikuchii (assembly GCA_019925095.2). Classification (NCBI taxonomy): domain Eukaryota; kingdom Metazoa; phylum Arthropoda; class Insecta; order Lepidoptera; family Lasiocampidae; genus Dendrolimus; species Dendrolimus kikuchii. The sequence continues at coordinate 761,989 of JAHHIN020000030.1, forward strand.
GGTCTAGAGTATGCCGCCATAACAACCTTGAGTTGTGTTCAAGCGTTAATGGCCAGGTTCCACTCTTCTTTTAAGCAACGGCAAGACAAGGTACTGCATTTGGTAAACAGTAAATACTGATGAAACAGATATACTATGCAAAAGTGGATGGATGCAGAAGTCGTGGAAGGCCACGACACACCTTCCATGATCAAATTGATCGTGTACTAGCAGAAGGTGATGTCAGGAGCCTTAAGAACAGACGAGCGTGCATGACAAGAGTTATGAATGTGAAAGAAGCAAGTGAGGTGTGTAAGAATAAGCCTAAATGGCGCTCTGTCGTTCGTGCCTACCCCGCAAGGGAACTGGCGTGAAGTTATGTATCTATGTACTGATGAAACAAATTATGGATCTGAACGTCTAGGCTTTGCCTAAGAATGAAGCGACTATACAATAACTTATTGTATTAATAAGTAGGTCAGTTACATTAGGAGTCAGGTGACTCCTTCCTGCGACAGTTGGGTTTATATGACTCAAAGATAGGTCAAATGTTAGTTACGCTAGTCTATGTACGCTACGTATATACATGTATGATTTTTTGAAGTGAAACTTCTATATAGACGGCGGTATTATAATTTTTTCTGTCACGAAAAAGCGTTACGGCCGCGTGGAGGGGCGGCCTAAGTTTAGAGTAGACGTGGTGAGAGGCGGCATAATGTTCGAGTAGACTATAGACGTTTATTTGGTTCCGGATCGAATTCAGTTTTTTGTTTGATAAAATAAAATATGTTTAAATAAAAAATGCATTCATTATAATGTACCTAACCTAACCAAATCATAATTTGCAGTAAACGTGCGAAAAATAGAAAGGTGTGCTGGGACGCATAGTAGAAGTGAAACTTCAACGGACAAGTGCAAAAACGAATTGCAACAAAATGTTGACTTGAAGTTTTACGAGCAGATTGTTAATGTACTTGTCCAATTTGAAAACCTGCCCGTAAAACTTCAAGTTAAAATTTTGTTGCCATTCGTTTTGCCACATGTCCGTTGAAGTTTCACTTATACTATGTGTCCCAGCGCACATTTCGATTTTTTTTATAAACAAAAAAAGAAAGAAAGAAACATATTTATTGTCGCAAATAAATTCACACACATAAAATAGAAGGATTTTGACTCATAAATAGATACAGTTTAAGAAATGTACGTACATAAAATTCACGGCAATGACGCTGGAAACTCAGCATTATGCTGTGTCAGGAGCTAACACAGCGCTGATTTTCAGACTTTTATTGTACTATTTTGAAATCTTTTTTTTTTAACTTTAGCATGTCTGAAAACTTACCAAGTCTCACATGTTAAAGCACCTTAATTGTCTATGGTCGAACTGATTCGGAACCACCCTAAATTTAAATAATATAACAAAAATCATGTCCAGTCCTACAAAGAAAAATACAAGAATACCCCTGAGAAATATAACAGCTTTAGTACCCCTACCGTTGGTGTAATAATTTCGCTTACGGAAGTCATGTGAAGCGGGCAAAAAAAAAACGTAACAATAGACAAACAGATGATCCAGATTCGCACGGGAAATGTTCTTGTCTATTGTCTGAGGTCGCGACCTTTGAGGCGGGGTTTTGGTACAGGAATTCTTGCATTGTGCCCTACAGCTGCCTGTTGCTATGACAGATAAAGATGGCCTCGCGCGAGTCAAATTCGAATATGAGCGCTTGTCAAAATTCTTGACCAAAGTAATTTTTGTAAAAGAAAACATAATACCTTTGTATATATTAGTATATATATAATACTAGCTGTGCCCGCGACGCCGTCCGCGTGGAATTTGTTTTCAAAGCCCCCCCGATTTTGAAACATTTTTCATTGGTGCTCCGCTCCTATTGGTCTCAGAGTGATGATATATAGCCTATAGACTTCCTCGATAAATGGGCTATCCAACACTGAAAGAATTTTTCAAATCACACCAGTAGTTCCTGAGATTAGCGGGTTCAATCAAACAATATTAGTATATTTGGCTACAACACTAATACTTACATTTTAAATATCGCGATATCTTTTGAATGAAACGTCCGAATTGAATAATTCAAAAAATTCTAGAAAGGTATTGAATTCGTCTTGAATATGAAGTAATTTATTTTGATAAGGATTAATACCAAGGTACAAAATAAAGAGTTTTTGAAGCGACGGCATTTTAATTATTTAAAAAAATAAAAGAAAACACTTATTGTGAGATAACTACAATAATTAGACATATGGTTACGCGATATTTTTTGTAAACAATAATTATATGTTCTGCAAAGTGGTAGTACATTGTTTTGTTCTATAATCAATAGTTTTCGCAGCGCACGCCGTATAAGGATTTTTTCGGGTCATTTTTTTACACCTAGGGTTACATTATTGGACTTTTAGTAAGGATCCCTAATTTAAAAAAATAATATATATAATAATATGTAATATAGCCTATAGCCTTCCTCGATAAACGTACTATTCAACACTGAAAGAATTTTTCAAATCAGACCAGCGGTTCCTGAGATGGGCGCGTTTAAAGAAACAAACAAACAAACAAGCTCTTCAGCTTTATAATATTAGTATAGATTAATATGTGTTATTGTTTATTCTCTATTTTTATTCATTTTAGCTATATGTATTGTGTGATATTTACATATCCTACTAATATATGTGTTTAATTTGCACACCACCGTCATACACTTGCGAATCTCCCGTTCGTAAAATCCATAGCCCGGGTTGTCTGGAAGAGACCGCTCTAAAGCGACAAGGCCGCCCATTGCTCCTACTTTTACAGTTTAATGTGACTACTGTAAATTGTTTATTTTATGTGGTGAACAAGTCTTTTCTATTCTATTCTAATACCATATTAATGCAGGTTTTAATTTGGTTATGGTAACATTAAAACTTATCCTTATACTTATAGCCAGGTTGTAGAGCATTTGCGCGACTGGATGGCTACCACCCCCGGTCTAAGGTATGTCGCCATAACAACCATGACTTGTGTTCTGGCAATAGTGACCAGGTTCCAGTTTCCCTTAAGAGAGCAGCAGCGCATTTGTAGCACCTTTGGTGTTGCAAATGTCCATAGGCGATGGTAACCGCTTTACATCAAGTGGGCCGTCTGTCTGTCTGCTGAACCCCTGCAATAAAAAATAAAAAAGAAACAAATTTCACTGGTCGGCAAAAAAACAACACTCCTAACTAGTGTGAATTTTTTATAATTTCAACATTTCTAAATAATATAGTACTTATTAAAAATTTTCTACCGTTTCCATTTTGTTTATAATTACATACATACATACATAACTTCACGCCAGTTCCCTTGCGGGGTAGGCACGAACAACAGAGCGCCATTTAGGCTTATTCTTACACACCTCACTCGCGTCTTTGACATTCATAGCTCTTGTCACGCACGCTCGTCTGTTCTTAAGGCTCCTAACATCACCTTCTGCTAGTACACGTTCAATTTGATCATGGAAGGTGTGTCGTGGCCTTCCACGACTTCTGCATCCATCCACTTTTGCATTGTATATCTGTTTAGTCATTCTTTCATCATGCATTGTTTCCACATGCCCGAACCACCGGAGCATTCCTTTCCTTACCTTCACCCCGACACTCTCTTTCAGACCAACTTACTTTCTGTTTATAATTGATGTTTTAAATTTAAACTAAGTGTATTTAGCCTACCACCAATAAAACCTGCAATACTCATTGACACTTGATCTCTGTCTTCCGTGATCACGGCTACTGAAAAGTGGCCGAAACGTCGGAATAATAAACATCAAATAAATTACCGCGCTTAAAACCGTTAAAACGTAAACATAAGAACACATATATCTGAAAGTATTTACAACATTATGGAACAATGTTACACAATTTTGATCTAACCGACACGCTGTATCGTACTGTCGCATACAAAAGTGAACTCTCATAGAAATTAGGTTTTTTTGTTGTATTAAAGACAAGCTTTTATAGTATACAAAATATTAATGTAACAAAATGATTGGTTTGATGTACCTTGAGTTTAAATTTTTATAATCAATTCAAAATTGAAATTCATTTATTATTATTTATATTTTTATCACGTATCGCGTTTGACCATTGTCTCGCTCGATTTGAGCGGAGATATGGTCTAAGATCCAGCACGCTTACTTAGAAGGTACCTATTCAAATGGGACTTGAAGACATCCAGGTTGTAGGTTTCGGGAAAAACAGACTCCGGCAGCGAGTTCCACTCCTTTGCGGTGCGCATAATGAAGGTGGACTCAAAGCGCTTTGTTCGTATAGGTGGTATGTCCACCATATAGCGGTGCCGCATGCCAGTGCGTCTGGTTGTTCGATGATGGAAGGGAGACGGCGGGATAAGATTGAAAGCTCCAATGCACACTGTCCAAAATGTATCCGATAGAAAACCGACAAGCTGGGAACCTTGCGTCGATGTTCAAGACTTCGTAATTTGTCATTAAATAGCTGGTCTTTGCCTATCAACTTCCTGGCTCTCCGCTCAATCGATTCTAGTGCCTCGAGTTGGTATTTAGCTGAGCCATCCCAAAGACGATTTATTCGCAGCAAACATAGAGATATAAGATGTTTATGAGTTTTTTTTAATTTTCTGGATTTATAATCAAAAATTATTTTTTTATTTGCAATTTTTTTTAAACCGAGAGGTCTGTAAGTATGAGTTCTGCTGTCAACTAAGTTAGATAATAATCAAATAGAGTGCGCCATACTTTAAGTCCCACCCTTTCTTTGATTAATAGTATGTGAAGCTTAATCTATCTATATATAAAAACTAACTCCTGTCACAGTGTATGACTGGTAGGAGGCACTAGAATCGAGTCTTAGATTTTTATTTTTTCAAAGTAGGACGTCTGCCTTTACCTCTAGTTTTATTATACTAAAAAAATGTGATGGTTAGTGCAGTGAAATAACACTTTTTCTCCCGACTGTACTCGTATACAAAGCTCATTGGACGCATCCGGCGTTGATAAAACGGGTTTAATAACGCACAATGACGGACAAACCGACGCGCATTCCTTTTTTATATATACACCCACTATGCACCGCCCGGGCTTCGTTGATACTGATCAAAGTTGAATCTATAGATGCCAGGGCTTAGTATATTTCTTTCATTCTTTGACCTTTAGTAGATAAAAGTTTTCTAGCAAAAAATAAACCGACTTGAAGAGTAACTAAAAAGAGAAGAAAATTCCATGATTTTTTGACCCTTCCCCAGTCCTTGTCACATTCGTGAGACTCCTCCTTCCCTAGTGTGACATACATACATACATAACTTCACGACAGTTCCCTTACGGGGTAGGCACGAACAACAGAGCGCCATTCAGGCTTATTCTTACACACCTCACTTGCTTCTTTGACATTCATAGCTCTTGTCATGCACGCTCGTCCTAGTGTGACGTCACATATTTTGCAATTTAACGTCGAGAAATTAAGACGGCAGTTCCGTATTTAGCTTAAATATACAGTGCAAACTCTATATAACGACACTGAAAGGACTGTATTTTATGGCGTTATAGAGAGTTGTCGTTAAATTGAGAGAAATCTGTTAATTTTGTCGGACGTCTTTTGCTGCACCAGTAATTTTGTTGTATTTATTTTATTCATATTTTGCAATATTGAGGCATCTTGGTGATAAATAAGTACTTAGAAATTTTTGAATTTCTGTATGCATAATGCCGACAGTCGAGTTTATTACGGGCTAGGATAATAAAGCGATAAAAGAATGCACACAGCTGTGCAGCTTTTACTAATTTTGGCAACTTAAAAGGTACTTTTTATTACTTAATTGTTGTCGTTATTGAAAGTGGGTGTAATGCTATATAGAGTGTATCATTGTATGGAAAACAAGCTAAAACCACTAAAGCCAAGTGATTTCGACGCTTAAGGGAGTTTGTCGTTATATCGAGTGACGTTACATGGAGTTTACACTGTATTAGATTTTGAAATGTGACGTCACGAAATTTAGGACCTCTCCCATCCCTTGTCACAAAGGGCGTGTTCCTTTAGTATCTCACAACGCCCAAAATGTTCCGTCTGCCGTTCCACATGGCGACCACTGTCGTTATGGTCGTTGCGAAAACGTCACTAATGACGTCATTATTTTCGATCACAGCGCTCGCAACGACCTATGTCAAGAGGTGGGTCGAAGTGGGCATTGACCACAGTTGAGAGATAGTCATCCTAGTGCAGGGGTCCTCCAGCATCTAGGGAGCGGAGGATTCATCCCCCTGTTGACGAAGTGAGATTGTCCTGCTTCCCGGGGCATTCTCAAGCTCTGATTCGCAGGAGCAGCGTGGGCGTAACTACGTTCTAAGTCTCACGCTCTTCCTACCATAAGCGCGGGGCACATGGGAGGAGGGTGGAGTATTTTTTTTTTATTGCAGGAGTTCAGCAGACAGGCAGACGGCCCACTGGATGGAAAGCGGTTACCATCGCCTATGGACATTTGCAACACCATAGGTGCTACAAATGCGCTGCTGCTCTCTTAAGTGAGTCTGGAACCTGGTCACTAATGCCGGAACACAACTCAAAGTTGTTATGTCGGCATGCTCTAGACCAGGGGTGGTAGCCATCCAGTCGGGCAAATGCCCTACCACATGGCTGTGGGATGTTTAGTCGCCTCTTACGACAGGCCGCCCGGCCGCAAGAAATTGTATTCTTTCTCCGTTCCTGCACGGATAAAATAGCACGTGGTAACTGTAACAATATGCACATTAGTTTGAAAGACTGCCTAAGAGGTGCATGCGTTCCTGGCAGGATTCGAACCGGCGCCCTTTGAGTTTAGGGCGCGTGCGCTATCCATTACGCTACCACGTTACTATAACACTCGAACAATTCGCTACAATGGTAAGCACCAGTTACTTGATCATACAACCTCGTGTGATGTATTAAGTCTTTGTTTTTTGAAATGAAATTTCTTTTCGTTGCTATTTGAAACCCGATGATACGAAAAACCTACACTATAAAAAATGTTCATAAAATGAAAACTACTGGCCCAAACTACGTCAAATTTTTAGGGGACCAAATGGCAGCTATTCCGCGTCGAACAAAAAAAGAATCACGTAAATAGGGTCATAAATCTCGGAGTAATCGGTGTACATATGGAAGGGAATGGAATTTTTTTTATAAAATGAAAACTACTGGGCCAAACTATGTCAAATTTTTAGGGGACCAAATGGCAGCTATTCCGCGTCGAACAAAAAAAGACTCACGTAAATAGGATCAAAAATCTCGAAGTAATCGGTGTACATATGAAACGGAATGGAGAAATTAAAAAAAAATAATAATCATAAAATGAAAACTAGTGGCCCAAACTACGTCAAATTTTTAGGGGACCAAATGGCAGCTATTCCGCGTCGAACAAAAAAAGAATCACGTAAATAGGGTCATAAATCTCGGAGTAATCGGTGTACATATGTAACGCAATGGAAAAATTTTCATAAAATGAAAACTACTGGGCCAAACTATGTCAATTTTTTAGGGGACCAAATGGCAGCTATTCCGCGTCGAACTAAAAAAGAATCACGTAAATCGGATCATAAATCTCGTAATAATCGATGAACATACATAAAAAAAAAGATTCCGACGAATTGAGAACCTCCTCCTTTTTTTGAAGTCGGTTAAAAAGGAGATAAACACATAAATCTCTATGCATGCAAACACACACACACGCACGCACTCATAATTAGAGCTTAGGTAATGAATAATTCCACTATATTTAAGTTATTATAATAAAATTGTTTGATTGCCGCGATACAGACCTAGAGTCTAGTGCAGCAACCGCCGCTAAAAAATTTGTAGCCTTAATTTTAATTCAAAATGTGTTATTACCATAAGTTTTAAATATAATTAGCGGCCCCGGCAGAAGTTGTCCTGCTCTGAAAAAATAAAAATCTAGAACCCGATCCCAGCGCCACCTACCGGTTCCAATTGTGGATTTAAACCATCCGGAGACCCACTCAAACACACAAAAACAAAATCACCAAAATCGCTCCAGCTGATTAGGAGGATTCTAGAACCCGATCTCAGCGCCACCTACCGGTTCAAACGGGATAAAAAGTATCCTATGTCCATCTCCTTGTTCTAAGCTACCTCCCCACCAATTTTCAGCAAATCGGTACAGCCGTTCTTGAGTTATAAATAGTGTAACTAACACGACTTTCTTTTATATATATCTATATATATATAAAAATCAATGCCACTTTTCGTTGTAATTTTATAACTTGAGAACGACTTTACCGATTTTGATGAAATTTTATGTGTGTGTTTGATTGGGTCCCAGGGTGGTTTAGATCCACAATTGGAACCGGTAGGTGGCGCTGAGATCGGGTTCTACAATTCTCCTTATCACCTGGAGCGATTTTGTTTTTGTGTGTTTGAGTGGGTTCCCGGATGGTTTAGATTTGCAATTAGTACCGGTAATAATCACCTGGACCGGTTATGGTGATTTTGTTTTTGTGACATGAAACAAAGTCTTTTAGGAATTCAGAAAATATGGCGGTATTGTCTATGCTTTTTTTTATTGCTCACAAACAGCAGACGGCTCAACTGTGATGGAAAGCGGTTACCATCACCTGTGTACATTTGCACACAGACAAAGAGTACAATTTCCTGCGGCCGGGCGGCCTGTCGTAAGAGAGGCAAAACAACCCACAGCCAGGTGGTAGGGCATTTGCCCGACTGGATGGCTGCGACCCTTGGTCTAAAGTATGTCGCCATAACAACCTTGAGTCGTGTTCCGGGATTAGTGACCAGGTTCTAGTTTCTCTTAAGAGAGCAGCAGCGCATTTGTAGCACCTTTGGTGTTGCAAATGTCCATAGGCGATGGTAACCGCCTTCCATCAAGTGGGCCGTCTGCCTGTCTGCTGAACTCCTGCAATAATAATAAAAAACATATCTTGAACGGTCGGCGGAATAGGAGAGATCGCTTTGGGCATTGAGCGAAGCCAAAGTGGTACGATTTATCGACATGGATATCATTACGTTTTTGGCTATTTATTCGAAGGGGATAAAACCTCATACTTCAAAAAAAAAAAATTAACTTGAGCTTATGACAAGGTGACTGATCAATCATGCCGGGAACTATATCAATGTGCTGCTGGACTCCAAGTAGGGACTGGAACCAGGCTACTGATGCCGGAACACAACTCAAGGTGGTTATCGGGGCATACTCTAGAATATAGACCAGGGGTAGGAGCCATCCAGACGGGCAAATACTCTACCACCTGGCTGTGGATCGTTTTGTTTTTTGCCGCGGCAAAAAAGCAGCTTGAAAACTCAAGTATACAAATTAAATGAGATTTTGAAGCACGATTAAAATAGTTTGGAGGTTAGTTTTGGCGCTTTTTTGCTGTCGCATGACGCCATTTTGCAAACGACGCGGCAGGACGTTAACACGTGTTCGTGCTTTCATTTGAAATCAGAACAGGTGTTTTTTGTTATCTATGGTTATGGATATTATTCACGCAGTTTTTGGCGGCAATTGAAAGGAACGTTGTACTAATTTCAAAAATTCTACCACCATTACCATTGAGTGTATTCGTTACAATGATACAAATCTTTACTCTTTATAATATTAGTATAGACCACGTATTCTTATCAATAAGTTTGAAGGCTTCTTTAGGTTTCTTAAAGAATACTACAAACTTACTCCAACTCAATATGAATAAGTCTCAACTTTTTACCCGTGGCTTCGCTCGCGTTAATATTTTTCCACGGGAACTGTAGATTTTAAATAATAAAAAGTAGCCTATGTGCTATATCAGAATATAATCTATCTATAATATTATAGCATAAAATAGATTATAATAGTATAGTATAGATAAAAGATTGTTTTAAGTTATTGTCTCAAGGTCCCGATTCTTGGGAATACTTGTTTTATAATACCTAGAAATTATAAAGAAATTACTTTATACAATAGAAAATTGTAATATTATGTATATCACAGACAATAATTTACCATAAATTATAAGTATTTATTTCATAAATATGATAATAGATTCGCAAATTTGCACATTGTTTTTTTCAACTATTTAAATTTATGCGAAAAGAGGTCGTGTCCCTTCCATTGACGATTTGTGGTTTTTTTTTTAAATTCCCACGATATCTGGTTTTTGTTCCCGGTATTAAGTTATAAGATATGTATTTAAAAAATATTTTTTGTTTGTTACAGGTACGTTGTGTCGTCATCAGGTCTTTATGACATGGATTTATCTGGCTGCCGAAGAATAAGAACCGAAATCTATATATCTTTAAAGATGACTAATTATTAATTCGATAATAGGCTTAGATATTATTGTCATGTAATTTTACTGTCTATCTCAAAGAATGACTAAACAGATATACAATGCAAAAGTAGATGGATGCAGAAGTCGTGGAAGGCCACGACACACCTTCCATGATCAAATTGATCGTGTACTAGCAGAAGGTGATGTCAGGAGCCTTAAGAACAGACGAGCGTGCATGACGAGAGCTATGAATGTCAAAGAAGCAAATGAGGTGTGTAAGAATAAGCCTGAATGGCACTCTGTTGTTCGTGCCTACCCCGCAAGGGAACTGGCGTAAAGTTATGTATGTATCTCAAATACGACGGTATGTCTGACGCACACCTATGATAGATAGATAGATAACACTTTATTGCTCACCAAAACAAACAAAATGCATAATTACAATACTTCTTGGCGAAACAACAGGCGGCCTTATCGCTAAAAGCGATCTCTTCCAGGCAACCCAGCTTAAAAGAAATTCTTAACTAATCTAGCGATGTAGGCGCAGCAGAAAAAAGATAGGACTGTACAATTTAAATATACATACTTACATTAATTTATTAATTTAATCTTATATATAAAATTCTCGTGTCACAATGTTCGTATCGATATTCCTCGGAAACGGCTTGACCGATTCTTATGAAATTTTTTATGTATATTCAGTATGTCTGAGAATCGGCTACTATCTATTTTTCAAACCCCTAAGTGATAAGGGGTGTCCACCCCAAAAAAAATAAATATATTTTTTGGATAAATTTTTATTTTTTTAGGATACAGCATTAAAAAATACATACAACACTAAATTTTCACCCCTCTACGATCAACCCCTATTTGTAGGTGGTGCTGAGATAGGGTTCTGGAATCCTCCTAATCACCTGGAGCGATTTTGGTGATTTTGTTTTTGTGTGTGAGTGGGTTCCCGGATGGTTTAGATTCGCAATTAGAACCGGTACGTGGCTCTAGGATCGGGTTCTATAATTTTATTTTTTAAAGGCAGGACAACGTCTGCAGGGTACAGCTAGTACATCTCTCTCTTTCTTTCACTATATCCCAATTACTTGGGGTCGGCACAATATGTCTTTTCCTTCCACACTCTTCTATTCTGACATACCTCTTCTGTCACACCGCATATCATCATGTCATCCTTCACACAATCCATCCATCTTCTGTACAGCTAGTACATATATAAATATAATAGTAATATATATATGTATATGCAAAATAATCTAAATAAATATATTTGTTAACATTATATGTGAAAAGCATTTTATATATTACAATAGATAAATAAGTAAACGTTTAATATATTAGACATATTATTAATTACTATACAAATTTTAATTATGTCGTAGTCAGCTATTCGCAGTCGACTGCTGCACGTAGACCTCCCCAAGTCGACGCCACTAATCCCTGTCCTCTGACTTCCTCATCCAGCGCCTACCGGCGACCTGGCACAGGACTAGGTTTACTAAGACGTGGTCTCCAGTTCAGGACTCGTCTGCTCCATCGGCCGTTGGTGCTGCGGCAGACGTGACCGGCCCACTGCCACTTCAACTTGCTAATGTTGCGAGCTATGTCGGTTACCTTGGTTCTCTTACGGATATTTTTTTTTATTGCAGGAGATCAGCAGACAGGCAGACGGCCCACTTGATGGAAAGCGGTTACCATCGCCTATGGACATTTGCAACACCAAAGTTGCTACAAATGCGCTGCTGCTCTCTTAAGGGAGACTGGAACCAGGGGCGTTGCCAACGCGTTGCCGGCCTCTAAGAAATTTTATAACGCCCTTCTTAAATGACCCCATGTCGTAGCGCAGAGGGAAAACTTCGGCGGGGAGTTCTCTCCAGATCATTGTTGTACGCGGAATAAACGTTCTAGAGAACCGTTGCGTAGTTGAGCGTGGGAGCTCCAGGAAATGGGGGTGAACACCCCGCCGATGGCGAGCGGTGCGGTTGTAAAAATGGGGCGTTGGCACCAAATCAAACAGTTCCTCGGAACACTCTCCGTTGTACAGGCGGTAGAATACGCAGAGGGACGCAAAGTCTCTCCGAAGGCTAAGCGATTCTAAACCGCCTGTTAGTATGGGATCGTCGACTATACGAACGGCGCGACGCTGAATGGAGTCGAGAGGGTCAGTCTGGTAAGCTGGTGCTCCAGCCCATAAGTGCGAGCAGTATTCCATATGCGGCCTAACTTGTGCTTTGTAAAGCACAAGTCTTTGCCGCGGGGTGAAATACTGCTTAGACCGGTTTAGCACACCAAGCTTTTTTGAGGCAAGTTTAGCCTTGCCTTCCAGATGACCCCGAAACTGCACGTCGTTCGTTATATCAACGCCTAGAATCCCGATACTGTTGGAGATGGTAAGGGGTGTTCATTAAAACTGTGGCGCAGGGACAAATGGGGTCTCATAGCAATGAATGTTCTCTATAGATAACAGATCATTGATATGCAGGATGAACAGTGTAGGTGACAGCACACAGCCTTGAGGCACACCAGCATTGATAGGCTTGGTGGTAGAACAGCAACCGTCGACGGCGACCTTGATGCTGCGTCCACCAAGAAAGCTGGATAGCCACTTGCAAAGCCCCTCAGGTATCCCGTACGATGGCAGCTTCGTAAGAAGTGCTCTATGCCAGACCCGGTCAAAGGCCTTAGTAATGTCAAGACTGACTGCCAAGGCTTCTCCCTTACTCTCAACGGCTTCTGCCCAACGGTGGGTTAAGTATACCAACAGATCCCCAGCGGAACGACCATGACGGAAGCCATATTGCCGGTCGTTGAGTCGCTGGGAATCTTCGAGATAACCCAGAAGTTGTCCGTTGATAATCCGCTCCATCACCTTTGAGAATAAGGAAGTGATCGCTATGGGCCGGTAGTTGGACGGGTCAGTTCTATCTAAGTGACATTATTATTAAATTCACGATGTCGAATATTATATATTTTTTTCTAAAGCTATTCAAGTATTTGCGTAATTTTTTTTTAAGTAATTAAAAAGCAATTTTTTTTCTATATCTTGAAGTCGGTGTCAAGTAAAACAAAAAAACAACATTTAGTATATTTTATGTATTACTTTGCACCGACTTCAAGATGTTATAGAACATGTTTATTGCTTTTTAATTTATTTTAAAGCGGGTTTTGTTTTGTCATCTTTGTTGAGCTTAAGATTATTTTTGTCAACCGCAGTTGTTAAGTCGACGGTTAGAAGTTCGTTAAAAGGACGCGATCCGCGGATTGTTTTAAAAATAGAACGCTTACTTCAGAACCGTGAATGTCGAACGTTGTTTATGGGTCGATTTGAAAATGGAATGACAACATGGCGGACGCCAAGGGAAGCTGTTATGATCTGTGACTAACAGGATACACATTTTGAATGAAGGGCAAGCACCTGATTTTGTCATATTTCTTTGTTTGCTTGAACGCGCTAATCTCAGGAACTACTGGTCTGATTTGAAAAATTCTTGCAGTGTTTTTAAATAATTAAAATGCCGTCGCTTCAAAAACTCTTTATTTTGTACCTTGGTATTAATCCTTATCAAAATAAATTACTCCATATTCAAGACGAATTCAATACCTTTCTAGAACTTTTTGAATTATTCAATTCGGACGTTTCATTCAAAAGATATCTCGATATTTAAAATGTAAGTATTAGTGTTGTAGCCAAATATACTAATATTGTTTGATTGAACGCGCTAATGTCAGGAACTACTGGTCTGATTTGAAAAATTCTTTCAGTGTTAGATAACCCATTTATCGAGGAAGGCTATAGGCTATATATCATCACGCTAAGACCAATAGGAGCGGAGCACCAATGAAGAATGTTTCAAAATCGGAGGGTTTTGAAAGCAAATTCCACGCGCATGACGTCGCGGGCACAGCTAGTAGTAATATATATATATATATATATATATATATATATATATATATATATATATATATATATATATATATATATATATATATATATATATATATACGTATATGCAAAATAATCTAAATAAATATATTTATTAACATTATATGTGACAAGCATTTCCTATATTACAATAGATAAATAACATACATACATACATAACTTCACGGAAGGGAACTGGTCCCTTGCGGGGTAGGCACGAACAACAGAGTGCCATTTAGGCTTATTCTTACACACCTCACTTGCCTCTTTGACATTCATAACTCTTGTCATGCACCCTCGTCTGTTCTTAAGGCTCCTGACATCACCTTCTGCTAGTACACGATCAATTTGATCATGGAAGGTGTGTCGTGGCCTTTCACGACTTCTGCATCCATCCACTTTTGCATTGTATATCTGTTTAGACATTCTTTCATCATGCATTCTTTCCACATGCCCGAACCACCGGAGCATTCCTTTCCTTACCTTCACCCCGACACTCTCTTTCAGACCAACTCTTTTTCTTACTTCGGTATTACGAACGCGGTCCGCGAGCATCACTCCGCAGATTTTGCGCAGAGCTCGCATCTCAACCGCGTTTACTCTACTTTCATGCTCTCTCTTCCATACCCAACTCTCGCATCCATACGTGAGCGTAGGTACCAGCACCGCGTTGTGTATGGCGAGCTGGGCCTTCTGGCTGAGGTTCTTAGCGCCTAGAAGTTTACCTAACGCTCCATTCAAACTATTTCCCAAATTCACTCTTCTTTCTATATCAGCGGTGTACCTTCCATCCCTGCTGAAAGCACATCCAAGATATACAAACTCATTCACTTGCTCTAGCATCTAGATAAATAAGTAAACGTTTAATATATTAGACATATTATGAATTACTATACAAATTTTAGTTATGTCGTATATCATCACGCTAAGACCAATAGGAGCGGAGCACCAATGAAGAATGTTGCGTTGTTTGTTTTTTTTTTAACTTACTTTTTTTTAACTATTCCACGCGGATGAAGTCGCGGGCAGAAGCTAGTAATATATAATTATACTACTAATAATATCTACAATACGTGAAAACTAGAGCGCGGGGGAGGGGGCATATACCCATAGTGTATGCCGGGTCTTGGCGGCATATACTACGGGTGGTTACTGATGGGGCACAGAGGTAAAAATTGGTTCCGTGATATGGGTACGTTCCCTAACCATTTTCCAGTACGTGGATCATCTGCCTGATTGCGAACTTCGCAATTTAAAAAAATTACTCCATATAGAGTGACGTCACATTTGCAAGGCTTGTTAAAAATCTAGGTGACTTCGGTTCTTTGTACATGCATGCATATGCACAAATTACGTCAGACAAATTTCATGATTCCAATTAGAGTTGAGTAGGACGTGAGTTTTAAATGAGTTTGTAAGAGTAACATGACATTTTGTACTGAACCAATACAATGCACCACTTCGAATGAGGCGAGATTTGTATGGTTTGCACCGCGGCAGTACATTTGAAGTGATAAGGCCGGTGAGGCGGTGAGCGTCATTCCCTCATTTGTCCCGTACAAAACTTCTAGTTCGGAAATATTCGTTAAGAATCGGATGTGATCGGCCTCGGTCACCTCATTTTACTAGCAATCGTACATGTCATGTTGTCCCTCTTTGTCGTGTGAATATCCGTAGAGGCGTTATCGTAGTATTGTAGCGTAAGCCTCTTCCCGACCTTCTTCTTACATTTGAGGCGCGGGTAATTACATTGAGTACTTGTATATTTAAATAAATATGTATGTTTACAATATAATTTAGTAACATTTTCCTTTATATTTATATATATATTAGTATATTATATCTATTGCATACCTACCCCCATCCATACCGAGTTTCTGTCCTACCAAAGGTTGTCTGGAAGAAATCGCTACCAGCGATAAGACCGTCCTTTGCACTTATCATTACGATTGTGTGTACGAATTTATTTTGTAACATTGTGTGCAATAAAGTATATTCTATTCTATTGAGTAGTAGCGCGACAAAATATTTGAAGCATTATTTTTTAGATTTTGTACTGTATTAGTACAAATGGATTTTGTACTGGACAAATGTATCGGCCGTACGTATCCGACGCAACACTAATTCCAATGCCTATTGTATAAAGAGGCCCGAGAGTTTTTGGCGGGAACTGAAAGGAGATGTCGTGCTGTGCAGTTTTATTTTCTAAAAATGTGTAAAATTACTCTAAAATGAACAATAGTTGTAGGATATTGATAGTTTTTGGGTAGTAATTATGTGTTTTTGTGAGAAATGTGAACTGTAAAGTCAAATGTGGCCTTTTGAGTTGTCACAAGAACTCCGTTGAATGGCACTAGCTGATAACCTGCAGTTCAGCTGTGCTACACATAGGTTGAAGAAAATGAAGAAACTACATTGAATCTAAGATCTGGCTTAAAGGCCTAGCTGCCAAGCCATGAAATCCAAAAAAATATATATATAAAGAGGCCCATTCTCTATCCTGCAGTGGGCGGTGCTTGCAGGACTCAAGAGGCATCATGCATTATGCGGCGGACTGCCATACGGGACCCTTAACTGTTTTGCCAAAATGGATACAACATCCAATATTATATGGGTTTGGTTACAAGCCTTCTGTAACAGTTACATTTTTACATACATATATAACTTCACGCCAGTGCCCTTGCGGGGTAGGCACGAACAACAGAGCGCCATTCAGGCTTATTCTTACACACCTCACTTGCTTCTTTGACGTTCATAGCTCTTGTCATGCACGCTCCACTGTTCTTAAGGCTTCGGACATCACCTTCTGCTAGTACACGATCAATTTGATCATGGAAGGTGTGTCGTGGCCTTCCACGACTTCTGCATCCATCCACTTTCGCATTGTATATCTGTTCAGTCTTTCTCTCCTCATGCATTCTTTCCACATGCCTGAACCACCGGAGCATTCCTTTCCTTGCCTTCACCCCGACACTCTCTTTCAGAGCAACTCTCCTTCTTACTTCGGTATTACGAACTATATATAATATATAGTTCGTTATATAAATAGTAGACATTTTCGTAACAGACCTCCCGCATTGGACTCCCGCATAGTGCCAACATATGGCCAACGTGGTCATCCATGTAGTTTAAATTTGGCTGCACTCAAATATTATGTTACCATTTTACGGTTAAATGATTAATTCGATAGATTCGAGCTTCTATTAAGCAATGATGTAGAATAGAATAGATAATACTTTATTACTCACCAAATATACAATTACAAAAATGCAAGATTACAATATTGCCAGGTGGTAGTGCATTTGCCTGACTGGATGGCTACCACCCCTGGTCTAAAGCATGTCGCCATAACAACCTTGAGTTGTGTTCCGGCAATAGCGACCAGGTTCCAGTGACCCTTAAGAGGGCAGCATTTGTAGCACCTTTGGTGTTGTAAATGTCTATAGGCGATGGTAACCGCTTTCTATAAAGTAGACCGTCTGTCTGTCTGCCGCACTCCTGCAATAAAAAAAAAACAAAAAAAATATTGTCATGATAGAAACAACAGGCGGCCTTAACGCTTCAAGCCATCTCTTCCAGACAACCTAACTTAAGGAATAGTTTAACCTAATCTGGCGATGCAGGTGGTGCATGTTATTAGGTAGAAATTAAACAGACATTATAAATTTGACACAGACAAACACATTTATATATATATATATATATATATATATATATATATATATATATATATATATATATATATATATATATATATATATATATATATATATATATATATATATATATATATATATATCAATTACTAGCTGTCCCGGCAGACGTTGTTCTGCACTGAAGAAATAAAATTTAGAACACGATTCCAGCGCCACCTACCGGGTCCAAATGTAAGCTATCCTATCTTTCAAGTCGGATCAAACTGCACACGGTGTGCAAATTTGATTAAAATCGGTCAAGTAGTTTAGGAGCCCATCGTGGACAAACAACGTGACACGTAATTTATATATATTAAGAAGATATAGTGTGCGGATTACGTTTTCTGGGAAATTGCGTCTGCGCTTGGCAGGTATGGCATATTGTATTTGTATAGTTGAGTATAAAAACAATGCCCGAATGGAGGGGTGATGCAGTCAAGCGACGATTATGATACGAGCAATACGTGTGTACATTCAATGAGCTATATAGTGACGGACTTTGCGCGTGTTATTGAATCGTGCAATTGATTTCAGCAGACAGGCACACGACCCACTTGATGGAAAGCAGTTAACATCGGCTATGGACATTTGCAACACCAAAGGCGTTACAATTGCGCTGCTGCTTTCTTAAGGGAGACTGGAACCTGGCCACTAATGCTGGAACACAATTCAAGGTTGTTATGGCGACATACTTTAGACCCAGGGTTGTAGCCGTCCAGTCGGGCAAATGCCCTACCACCGGGCTGTGGGTTGTTTGGTCGCCTCTTACGACAGGCTGTTCCAACTCAGGAAGTTGTATTCTTCACTCCGTTCCTGTACGAATAAAATATTTCTATGTAGTGCGGCGTGTTTAAGTTAATACATCTTTTTCTTGTTATTGGTCTGATACGCACTTGGCCGTGTTTTTTGGTTAATTAAGAGCAATAATTTATGCTTTGTTTTGTTTAATTTTAATACTATATTGTAACGGTTTTATTATCGCAGAAGGTCATTTGATAAACGTAACGGAAAACTGTGTTATTGTGTTATTATATATTAAAGACTTGCTGTGCCTGCGACGTCGTCCGCGTGGAATTTGTTTTCAAAACCCCCCATTTTGAGACATTCTTCATTGATGCTTCGCTCCTATTGGTCTTAGCGTGATGATATATAACCTATAGTCTTCCTCGACAAATGGGCTAACACTGAAATAATTTTTCAAATTAGACCAGTAGTTCCTGAAATTAGCGTGTTCAATCAAACAATATTAGTATATTTGCCTACAACACTAATACTTTCATTTTAAATATAGCGATATCTTTTGAATGAAACGTCCGAATTGAATAATTCAAAAAGTTCTAGAAAGGTATTGAATGCGTCTTGAATATGGAGTAATTCCTAATTAATCCCAAATTTTTTTGAAAATATAATATAGCCTATAGCCTTCCTCAATAAATGTACTATTCAACACTGAAAGAATTTTTCAAATCAGACCAGTAGTTCCTGAGATTAGCGCGTTCAAGCAAGCAAACAAACAAACTCTTCAGCTTTATAATATTAGTATAGATAAGAGGTAGTTGTTTCTTTCATATTCGAAATGAAAATCGGAGTGTTAATCTCGAGTGAAAGACCTATTTAGGCAATGGGAACCATTAGCGTTCTCGCTACGCTCGTGCACCAAACCATCTCATGCCTAAATAGGTCACATTCATCTCTTGTGTAACAATCTACTATTATTTAATGCCATGTAGATTAAGATCAGTTAATACATTATTTAACTTAACGGAAAATCGCGACCTTGCATTTAAATACAAAAAAGGAAATCATGTTAACCACATAAGGATTCAAGCTTCACTTGATCATACCCCAGCGTACAGGATGCGTAGTAACAGGCAGTTTCCGGTCACCAACTGACTTATAATAATTGGCCTGGCTTCCGAGGTCTATGGACCATATTCAGGGCTGGGCAAAATACATGGTTTCCTTTAATTGAAATACAAATTACAAAATACTGTCTCGCATGTATTTAAAATACGAAATACAAAATACTTTTAAGTCGAGTATTTGAAATATAAAATACAAAATACAGCATTTCAACTATATGTATTTAAAATACAAAATACAAAATACAAATTACAAAATACCGTCAGGTGTTAGGTTATGTAAATGAAATACCCACAAAAATCAAATAATTATTATTATTAGGTCCTTGCCTATTACATTGCGGTTTTTTCTGAAATAAGTTAACTTAATTTTATTATATTTTTTTATTCTAATCTCCACGGCCTTGAAGATAGGAATATTTCCATCTTGTAGGTACGCGTAGATTTTGGTGGTTCCACCCGGATCTATGCGTGCTTATATCGGTCCCATGGCAGGGAATGGACAAGGGCTGAAACAGCTCGCTTTTTTTAACTCGTTCATGAGGTGACCGACAAAGTTTTTGGGCAGTATCCTTTAGCAGAGGTAGTCATACTCGAGAAATTTAATGCTCATTACGCTGAGTGGTTGGGTTCCCCGAGAACTGATCTGTCAGGGACTACTGCCTACGATTTTGCTCTCGCCCATGGATTCACTCAGGTGATTACGGAGTTTACCCGAATACCGGATAAAGTGGATCATGAGCCTTCTTTGCTGGATCTTCTGCTGACCACACACCCGGAGAACTACCAGATCTCCATCAGTGCTCCACTGGGAACCTCTGATCATTGTCTGGTATCTTCGGTGGTGCCCCTTCCTATTCCCGATCGGACTCGTCCCGCTGGACGACGGAAAGTGTGGTGATACAGGTTAGCAGATTGGGATGGACTCCGTGAATTCTATGCATCCTACCCATGGAGGCAATTATGTTTCTCGTCGGAAGATTCTGATCCGAGCACAGACTGGAACGCTGATGTAGTATTGCAGGGAATAGAATGTTTAATTTCAAACTCAACTGTACCTATCGGTGGTGCGAGTAATCCACCTTGGTTCGATAAGTCCAGCAGTGAGGCTGTAAAGCTAAAGTAACAGGCTTATCGAGCCTGGACTGCAGCGCGGGTTCGTCAGGATCCAAGTTCCTCTGACCTAAAAAAGAGATACAATGCCGCCCCCAGGTCGCTCAAAAAACAGCTTGCGAGAGCAAAATTCGCTCACATCGGCAGAATTGGTGAGCGCCTCTCTAGCTACTCTTCTGGGACTAGGGCTTTTTGGGCCCTCACCAAAGCTGTCCAAGGAAACTTTTGTCGGGCGTCTCTTCCACCTCTGCGCACAGTGGACGACGGTCTGGTACACGCCACCAAAGATAAAGTCAATCTTCTGGGTGAAATCTTTGCGGCCAATTCAACCCTTGAAACATAGGAGAAACTCCACCTACAATCCCTGAGTGTGAGTCTAGAATATCAGAGGTGCGCTTTACACAAAAAGCAGTCCGATGTGCTCTCCTCTCCCTCGACGTCAAAAATTCTTCTGGCCCTGATGGCATTCCTGCGATTGTGCTGCAGACGTGTTTAGCTAGGCTGTCCCCAGGCAGTCCTTGCCCGACTTTTCATCCTCTCTTACTACAAGGGTTATGTCCTCGCTTCGTGGAAGATTGCCCTTGTGCACCTTGTCCCCAAAAAAGGGAACGTAACAAACACGTCGAATAGGCCTATAGCAATAACCTTTTTGCTCTCAATGGTGATGGAGCGTATTATCAACGCGCAACTCCTGTGTTACCTCGAAGAATCCCAGCTGCTAAACGATCGGCAATACGGCTTCCGCCACGGTCGCTCAGCTCGGGATCTCTTGGTTTACCTAACCCACCGTTGGGCTGAAGCCGTTGAGAGCAAAGGGGAAGCACTGGCAGTTAGTCTAGAATTTTAGATATTGCTAAGGACTTCGACCGGGTCTGGCTCTTCTGTCGGAGCGGCCATCGTGTGGGATACCCGAAGGGCCTTGCACCTGGCTATCCAGCTTTTATGATAAGCGCAGCATTCAAGTCGTTGTCGACGGTTGTTGCTCAAGTTTCAAGCCCATTAACGCTGGTGTGCCCCAGGGTTGTGTGCTATCGCCAACGTTGTTCATCTTACATATCAATGATATGTTGTCTATTCGCAACATTCATTCCAATGTGCGGATGACAGCACAGGCGAAGCGCAGTACTCTGGTCGTGCAAACGTCCCTCCATCATTTGTGGAGGAAAGTTGGGTTAGACTTGTATCTGAAGTAGAGTATTCCTTAGAGAGAGTCTCTGAATCAGGGAGACAAAACCTTGTCCATTTCAACCCCAAGAAGGCATACGTCTACATATTCTCTGCCAAAAAATGGAGTACTGCTCACATTTTTGGGCTGGAGCACCTGACTACCAACTCGATCCCCTAGACTGTATTCAACGTCGAGCCGTTCACGTTGTTGATGATCCCATACTCACAGATGGTCTAGATACGCTTGGCTTTATGAGAGGCTTCGCTTCTCTCTACGTATTCTACCGACTGTATAACGGGAAGTATTCGGAAGCACTGTATAGAATGGTGTATTCGTCCTCTTTCTACCATAGAACCGCTTGCCATGTGTTGGGATTTCACCCCCACTTCCTTAAGCCGCTTCGCTCATATACGCTACGGTTCTGTAGAACCTTTTTCTTCCATACCATGGGGAATTGGAATGAGCTCCCAGCCGAGGTTTTTCCACAGCGCTTCGATATGGAGTTTTTCAAAAAGGGTGTCATAAAATTTCTCCGAGGCTGGCAGCGGGTTAATGAAATCTCTGGTGTTGCAAATGTCCATAAGCGACAGTAACCGCTTTCCATTTGGTGGGCCGTCAGCCTGTCTACTGTACTCCAGCTATAAAAAGGTCGAAATTTCCAGAATGGAAGCGGACAAACAAGTGGTGCGTTCATTGTAGTGTTTGCTCAAGATCGTTGATGTTGTTTGTCGCTCTTGCCGCGTTGCTGCCACGACGGTACTCTTATTTCATAACTACTATTTTTTAACTATCCATGATGACGAAAAAGATTCAAATGCGAAGAAAACATAACACTTATCAATAAATAAATGACTAATTTTTAAAAAAGAATTTCATGTTTTCAAAGTACAATTAATTTGAAATTATATATCTTAGACAAACAAAAATATTTATTTTAAATGGCCAATACTGCAGAACGTACCTAATATTTAGCGGTCACCATTTTGCTTATGAAAGCTATCGAGCGCTATTTTCTGAATAACACACCCATCAATAAGGTAGCTAAATGTATTTTGTGAAATGTATTTTGCAACCATAAGTATTTGAAATACTAATTACAAAATACCTCAGCGTCAGGTATTTGAAATACTAATTACAAATTACATTTTTAAGAAGTAATTGAAATACAAATACAAAATACGTATTTGTATTTCAATTACGTATTTCAATTACAAGTATTTGAAATACTGCCCAACCCTGACCATATTCTAAGACCGCGTCTTTTGAAGGTTCCGTACCTATTTTGCGAAATGTATAAGATTCTAAACTAGCTAATTACATTATCTATCCTTACCAACATATAGAAATTTGCTCAGAAAACACTATTTGTCCACAAATAGCTAAAAACTTAGGAATTAAATACTATTATAAACATATTTACAAGTAAAAGATGTAGTCCAGAATCGCTCTCGGTGGGGAGCGTTCCCAAAATGCTGGCCGCATTCCCGCGTTGTATGGCAACGCTAATACGTTGCCCTAAATATAGGCCAGCCCTTTGGTCACGCAAGACTTCTTTCAATCGCCTTAAAAGGTCTCGATGAAGTTGATGAGCCTCACGTCCCCATGGCCCCAAAGTCTCAACCCCGAAAGCCACAAATATGTATCCGTCACCGATGGATGCATATTTGCGGTGTTTCAAGGTTTCTTGAAGTGTGGCAGCTCCTCCGGCAGTGACGGCTGTATTTGGAAGATGGGAAGCGGCTAACGTATCGACACAAGTTGCGTCCCATCTTCCAAGGTACCTCGGTTCAAGAACAGCTGGTACCCCGACGGTGACGAGACCGGCGGATGATATCGTTGATTGCCGCATGTCGTGAAGTTCTACCAGCACTCCTCAAACACGACAAGCCATGATGACCAAGTCTATCAACCCTATCTCCGCACCGACAATGATGTGGGACTACGATGTCTGCCCCCAGGCGAATTATATATTATTATAATAATTAAAACATGCTAATACATATATTATAATAATATATTATTATAATAAATGTATTAGCATGATTATATTGTGTTAATCAGACATGGCTATCTATGGACAAATAGTGTTTAAATTAGTTTGAGTATTTATGTATCTATTGCCTTTTTCCTGCACCACCTATATCGCCTGATTCAAATTTCTTTCATTTAGTTTGCCTGGAAGAGATCGCTTTGAGCGTTAAGGCCGCCTATTGTATTGCCTAGAAAATGTTGTAAATATGGTCTGTTTTTGTAATTGTGTATTTTGGTGTGCGATCAAGTGATATCTCTCTCTCTCTTTAGTAAAAAAAACTGAATCTATACAGATAAATAAAATTGAAGGAACTGTTTGTAATGTCAAAATAAAAATGTGAAAACAATCAGGGGGGATAATTCGGAACAGGTGATTTCGAAAATGCAATTTTTAGAATTTTTGTGTATCTGTCTGGATGTTTTGGCTAATCTCCGAAACGGCTGGCCCGATTCTGACGGGATTTTCACTGGCAAATAGCTGCTGTTATAAGTAGTAATTTAAGCTACTTTTGAAATTAGGGTTCTGCGAAAAAACATTCCACGCGGACGAAGTTGCGGGCAGAGATTATATAAACATTGGAGAACACGATGCAATTTTTCTTTGGGATCTTGCCCGTTTGCTCGGTATTCACGTAAAAACTATTGGGCTCATTTCGATGCGGTTTTCGCTAATCGACAGCAAGTTCTTAGACTTCACTTAAAGTCGTCGCCACTTTTTATCCTGATAATCCCGCGGGAATAGTTCTGGGAATTATTTAAAAGGGCCAGATTAAAAAATCGTTTTCCAAAGTGATGAAATATGTGATATTTTTTATCCCGGGAATCCCGCGGAACTTTCCCAGGAGCGGTTTGAAGTTGTCCGGGTGCATAATAATTAGCTTATTCCGACACAGTTTTCACTAAAACGATAGCTACGATAGTTTGCGTCCCGGGAATTCCGCGGAAATATCAAATTAAGCGGGGACGAAGGTGCGGGCATACCTTAGTACGTCTTATACTGATTAGAGATGGGCCGAATGTGGTTTAAATCGAATACGAACTTCGGCCGAACATTCGGTTAAAACATAAAATTCGGCCGAAATTCGGTTTGATTTCGCCACGCTTCCTGAAGAGCGTGGCGAAATCAAACGTGACCAGTTGAGAACGTCAACTTGATAATACCGAATTTTTGGCTTTTTTACACCATTACCTGCCTCTAGTAAATTTTAAGTATGAGTAGGTGGATAAAAGAATATATTTTTAGACCTTTGATTGAAAAAAAATACCATTTCATAGTTCTAAATTCATAATGTTTAATTCGTAAAAAGTGATTTCAAACAAAATTACAGTTGTAATTGCTAATGTTCCTTAGACGTGTTTTTTTTTAATTCAAGTAACGCGTTATAATTAAGCAGTTGCACCTACTTATTGATGTTTCTTAGAGGAATAATAAGTTTATTTTATTTTTGTTTTAATTTGATGTCTATTTAATTAGGCAAAGACTCAATCAAGAACTAATTTTATTTATATTTTATCACATTGCACGTTAAGATTTACATGTTCCTAGCTAAAATAAATGACCATGACCATATATAATAGATGCCAATTTTTATATTACGGTTATGATAGATATGATTTCTACTAACTTCAATCAAAATAGTGCAAGCAGGTATTTTACTTTTTCCTTGCACCGAATGTTCGCCATTTAAACCGAATTTCGACCAAATGCCTAAGTTCGTTTCAAGCTGCCGAAATTCGATCAAACCGAATGTAAAACGAATTTTGGCCCAT
Organism: Dendrolimus kikuchii; assembly: GCA_019925095.2. NCBI lineage: Eukaryota > Metazoa > Arthropoda > Insecta > Lepidoptera > Lasiocampidae > Dendrolimus > Dendrolimus kikuchii. The sequence goes on from JAHHIN020000030.1 coordinate 787,806, forward strand.
CCCTAATACTGATATATAAAGCTGAAGAGTTTGTTTGTTTGTTTGCTTGAACGCGCTAATCTCAGGAACTACTGGTCCGATTTGAAAAATTCTTGCAGTGTTAGATAGCCATTTTATCCAGCCCTTGTGCTGGAGGAGACTCCAACACAGCATAAAGCCGAGTTGCCGACCTCATTTGTGGGAAATGCGGTGTACAATATATTGATTTTTTTCATTAAAAATGTATGTATCAGTATTTCTGCATCCTTGTATTGTCGCTTTCCTAGCAAATAAATGATTTCTTTCTTCTTTCTTTCTAAGACCAACAGGAGCGGAGCACCACTGAAGAATGTTTCAAAATCGGGGTTTTTTTTTAATTACTTTTTTTTTTACTATTCCACGCGGAGGAAGTCGCGGGTAGAAGCTAGTACATAATAATTATGAAGTAAAGATATGTTGATAGGGAGTTTGTTGTGTCGCTTCTTCTTTAACAGAACAGCGTCTAATATTGCTTTGGAAACGGTGGTAGACCTCATGATCCAATAAGTAATGTGTGAGATATCATTTTTGAATTAAACACATTGGAGTTTCTGGCGGGAACTGAAAGGAGATGTTGTGCTGTGCAGTTTTATTTTCTAAAAATGTGTAAACTTAGTCTGAAATGAACAATAGTTGTAGGATATCGAGTTTTGGAGTAGTAATTATGTGTTTTGTGAGAAATGTGAACTGTATAGTCGAATGTGGCCTTTTGAGTTGTCACAAGAACTCCGTTGAATGGCACTAGCTGATAACTTACAGTTCAGCTGTGCTACACATATAGGTTTAAGAAAATGATGAAACTACATTGAATCTAATATCTGGCTTAAAGGCCTAGATGCCAAGCCATAACATCCAAACAAAAAAAAACAATTAAACACATTAATTCTCAGTCAGTTAATTGTTACGAAAACTTCCCTACATCCGACTTCTCAAGGTGTCGTATCGTGTTTATAAGACAGCTGCCACCCCCAGGTGCACTTGTCGTAGCTATATTGTTGTAGGCAGACGCGTGGCGCGTGCCACGCAAGGAGCGTTGCACGAGATTTCTATAGATCGTTGTCTATGGCTCTGATTTTGAAATTGTTCTCTTTTTAAATATAGAGTTTTTTTTTTAAATATGAATGTGTAGTGGTTCTTATTGCCCTTTGTTGATAAGAAGATAAGTATTTTTTAAAGTTTACGGCTTGGCAGCCAGGCCTTTCAGACAGACAGATAGATATACTAGGCACTTTGAACAATATAATAAAATATTATTTCCTTCAAAATTTTTATTTATTACTAGCGGCCCGGCCCGGCTTCGCACGGGTGGACATTTTTTTTTTTAAATTTTGGGTTACATTATTGAATTAGTAGGGATAACTAATTTTTTCTTTTAATAAATATAGCTTCTTACTCAGGGATAATGTAGCATACTAATGGTGAAATCGGTCCAGTAGTTTTTCAGTTTATTCGTTAAAAATACAAATCAGGATGGATTATTATAATATTATTAGTATATAATATTTTCTTAAGTTTTCGCGACTTGTGTACATAATAAAACTACGTTTTAACGGTTTTAAGCGCGGTAATTTATATGATTTTTGTTATTCCGACGTTTCGGCCACTTTTCAGTGGTCGTGATCACGGAAAACATAGATGTCAAGTGTCAATGAGTATTGTTAAAAAATTTTTAGCCTACCGCCAACTTGTTCATTTTAATTATTTAATTTTAATTTTGTTTATGATTATTATTTACTCTATGGGAGCCTAATCTAATTTACCTCCACTTGGAGTTTTTGGCGGGAACTGAAAGGAGATATTGTGCTGTGCAGTTTTATTTTCTAAAAATGTGTAAAATGACTCTAAAATGAACAATAGTTGTAGGATGTTGATAGTTTTTAAGTAGTAATTATGTGTTTTGTGAGAAATGTGAACTGTATAGTCAAATGTGGCCTTCCGAGTTTTCACAAGAACTCCATTGAATGGTGTGGATTGTAGCCTACAATACAACTGCGCCTGGCTTAAAGGCCTAGTTGCCAAGCCATAAACATTAAAAAAAGTTACTTCCACTTCGCTACATGTTATGGCTTAAAGGTCGGAATATCAAAAATCAAATAAATTACCGCGCTTAAAACCGTTAAAACGTAGTTTTATTATGTATACATGTCGCGAAAACTTAAGAAAATATTATATTTCTTTAACCCAATATATTACTATATTTTTTTCTGCACACCCGCCATAGCTGTACTAATAATCTAATAAAGCACCCTTGTAATGAACAATGCAGCGATCGATATGTAACGGTCCTTACGAGCCGTTGCCTCGCGTGTGGGCAGGGCATTAAAAAAATACGTTATTGTTTATGGTCGGTGAAATATTGGCTAGTATTACGTAAGATTAGTCCAATGGGATCACTTACAATGAAATGGATCGTTTAGAAATCGGCATTTCAGTTCTCTGATTATATTAAGCGTAATTAAAAATGTAGGGCTGTTACAAACGTCATAGGCGTCTGGCGTTACGCTATACGCAACCGATGAATGCTTATTTTGAAAAAAGAAAACCTATTTCAAAAGTAACTAAGGCAAAAAATTATTATTATTCTCTACATCTTGAAGCTGGTGCGAATTAAAACATGAAAATTACTATATTTTGAAAATTTGTTGTTGTTCTTTATGTTTTATTTGGCACCGACTTCAAAATATTGTAATAATATTTATTTTTTTGCTTTTTAGTTAGTCTTGAAGTCGATTTATTTTTTTGTTAGATTTTTTATATAATAAACTAGTTGTAACCGGCAAACGTCGTCTTGCCCTTAATAAATAAAAATCTAGAAACCGATTGCAGCGCCGTCAACCGGGACCAATTGTTAATCTAAACCATTCTCGAAATTTCTTCAAAAACATAAAAAAATCATCAAAATCGATCCCACCTTTAAAGAGGTGGCCAGCGGCGCCACCTACCGGTCCAATCGTGAATCTAAACCATCCCGAGACCCACTTGAGCACACACAAAAATAATTCACCTAAATCAGACAAATGGAAATGAGTTTAAATGCAGTCACCATTGCCGAAAACGGCCGGGAGAGATCATAACTAATGAATGGCTAGACTGATTTTGTGACTGATGTTTTTTTTACATACATACATACATAACTTCACGCCAGTTCCCTTGCGGGGTAGGCACGAATAGCAGAGCGCCATTTAGGCTTATTCTTACACACCTCACTTGCTTCTTTGACATTCATAGCTCTTGTCATGCACGCTCGTCTGTTCTTAAGGCTCCTGACATCACCTTCTGCTAGTACATGATTAATTTGATCATGGAAGGTGTGTCGTGGCCATCCACGACTTCTGCATCCATTCACGTTTGCATTATATATTTGTTTGGTCATTCTTTCATCTTGCATTCTTTCCACATGCCCGAACCACTGGAGCATTCCTTTCCTTACCTTCACCCCGACACTCTCTTTCAGACCAACTCTCTTTCTTATTTCGGTATTACGAACGTTGATGTTTTTTTATTGATGGATATCATATTTTAATACTTATTATCCTATTCCGGATGACGACAATTCCAAAAACACAAAAATCATAAAAACTTGTGCAGCCGTTCATGAGTTATAAATGGTGTAACTAACACGACTTTGTTTTATATATATATATATATATATATATATATACTAGCTGATGCCCGCGACTTCATCCGCGCAGTATTTATTATTCCGTCAAAGCTGTTTAAGTAATTAAAGTTTTTTAACTATCCCACGGGAACTCTTTAATTTTTCGGGATCAAAAGTATCCTATATGTTGACCAGGGATATAAGCTACCACCATACAACATTTCATTTAAATCGGTCCAGTCGTTTCGGATATTAGCCCGTACAAACAGACAGAGAAACAAAAAAATTGAAAAAAATCTAAATTAGTTCTATTTCACTTCTTATATCCCTCTGACTCGGTTTTTAGCTATTTTTTTTCATTGTACAGAAATTTGACCTATACAGTTATATTATATCTATACATATATATAGATAATATATTACTTTTAAGTCAGTTTTGTTTTTTTTATATTTTTTAATTACGCAAATATTTGAATAGCTTTAAAAATAAAAATATATGAAACACTATAATATTCGAGGGTTGCTCTTAAATTCCCCTGGGATCCAGTCATCCTGACTTGGTGACATTGGGACCACCTCATGGGTATATTCTTCCAAATAAAGTAAATTGAAAATCGGTCCACAATTGACGGAGAAATCGCGTAACATACAAAACAATTGAATTATGAACCTACTACTTTTTAAAGTCGATTAAAATAGGTTGCCACACGCAAGCACACGAGCTAATCATATATAAAAATTTACACAGCTCGACGGTTGTCTTAACCGGAATCGGTTACTACAAATATTATTATTACAATTAAACATTCAGTTTTCTTAAACCGTTACTTTATAAATAATTCAAGATGTTTACATTTTTTTCGCAAACGCAACGAGCGAGGGGTGAAACGCAGCTGTACCATAGATAAGATACAATGATTTCTAGTCTATGATACGGTTTATTTATTGCTAATCGATATTGTCTATGCTCGATTTAGAAATTGGAATTCGCGGTCATTTTGATTAAACTTGCGTGGTTTCGTTTTTTAAATTTGGAATGGCGATTATTTTTTTCGGTTGCCGTCTTTAATGAGTTAAGGTCCGAAATTAATTTATACTTTTAAATGTATTTATCATGTCTTAATTGATACGGTCGCCGCAAATAAGTTAGACCCGTCAACGGGTGCTGTAATTGTTTAGGTATTTGAAGCCAGTTTGGTAAACATGGATCTCTTATGTTTATGTAGATGTATATCTGCACCAGCGATTGGTTGGCAAAAAAGTAGAAAATAATAGCGGCGCCACTTTCACAAAGTTTATACTCTAGCAACACTAATAATATGTCAAGAGTAATTTTGGTACTTACTTACTTTTAATATTACGTCGAACATAGTACAAGTATCAAGTTTTATACGTGCAGGGACAGAGAAAGAATACAATTTCCTGCGGCCGGGCGGCCTGTCGTAAGAGGCGTCAAAACAACCCACAGCCAGGTGGTAGGGTATTCGCCTGACTGGATGGCTACCACCTCTGGTCTAGAGTATGCCGCCATAACAGCCTTGAGTTGTGTTCCGGCATTAGTGAGCAGGTTCCAGTCTCACTTAAGAGAGCAGCAGCGTATTTATGCCACCTTTGGTGTTGCAAATGTCCATAGGCGATGGTAACCGCTTTCCATCAAGTGGGCCGTCTGCCTGTTTGCTGAACTCCTGCAATAAAAAAAATATATATTTTCTCAATATCGTCGCGGCGGAATAATAGTAGAAAAAAATATTGTTACAACCTAGGCGCCGACAAAGACAAATTCCACGTACAGATTTGTAGAAGCACATTTATTACCCGTCGACATTTGAACTAATAACATTGAAACTATTGTAATACTTGTATGATCGTCTACTTTTGTTTACTTATTTATTGGCATACGTTTCTAGAGAACAGTCTATTGTTCTATTGTACTCATTTACGGCCGCTTGAGGCTGCCTCATTAGCCAGGTGTTATGGATTTTAAAGTACAAGCTAATTCTAGGAAATTTGGTCCACGTTGCCGGGCGGACATTGCATTTGTACAATATAAAACGATGGCCTGGTTGAGGGAGGGGAGTCGAGCGAGAATCACGATCAAGGCGATACGTGTGTACATTCGGTAATCTATTAGTAACGGACTTTGCACGTTTTATTGAATTACGACCTTCTGCATTACGTTTGAATTTGTTGCGTTCGGTTATATTTGTACCTGTGTTATACGTGTTTGTATAGTTCTAACAAACTCTATAATAATTCCAACGGCATTTTAATTCGAGTCTCGCAACTCGTAACAATATTATTACCCAGTTTTATTTCGGCCCAAATTGGACCTAGGTTTAATCATGTCTTATTGACTCTCTAATCTGTGCTGCACAATGTAATACTCGTATCTCATTCTCTCGCAGGCTTAATCCTATAGATTTATGCGTTTATCTCTTTTTCGTTTCATCGAGTTTCAAATCACAACGATATCCGTATTTAGTTATTTTCGACTCGGATCAACGTAAAAATTAAAATAGCATGGATAAATTCACATTGTTTCTAATTCACTAACATTGACTACAGATAAGGTAGAATATTGTCATAAGGCAAAAAAAAAGTTCATGTTGTAGACGTTATGGCCAGGCAGTATTGGCACGTGGGTGTACTTTCTCCCTTAACATCTCAATTCAATAGAATTAAAATATAAAAAGGAACGAAATTGACTTGTTCATTTATCATTTGAAAGATGCTCCGCGCACGTGTGCTTCCGTATCCGGATTTTGTATTTGGAACGGTTTTTTGAATGTGGAACAAAAAACCGCGTTGTTTATGTTTTTTTCTAACTGCGAGTATTTTAAACGAAGATGCAGTTAAATTTTTATCCGTGCAGGAACGGAGAAAGAATACAAATTCTTGCGGCCGGGCGGCCTGTGCGTGAGAGGCGACAAAACAACGCACAGCCAGGTGGTAGGGCGTTTTCCCGACTGGATGGCTACCACCCCTGGTCTAAAGTATGTCGCCATAACAACCTTGAGTTGTGTTCCGGCATTAAAGACCAGGTTCCAGTCTCCCTTAAGAGAGCAGCAGCGCATTTGTAGCACCTTTGATGTTGCAAATGTCCATAGGCGATGGTAACCGCTTTCCATCAAGTGGGCCGTCTGCCTGTCTGCTGATCTCCTGCAATAAAAAAAAAAAAAATTGAAGTTAAACTTCTTTAGAATTGTTGTGATTTGAAACTCGATGAAACGCAAAAGCGACACTAAAAAGAGATAAACATATAAATGTATAGGACTAAGCCTGCGGGAGAATGAGATACGAGTTTTACATTATGCAGCACAGATTAGAGAGTCAATAAGATAGATGATTAAACATAGGTCCAATTTGGACCGAAATAAAACTAATAATAATATTTTTTTAGACTAAAACAGGGAAAAATTTAAAGTATATATACTTAAGAAGTTTATTTTGAATTATAATATGTTGACGGATGTAGGCTAAAGGAGAAGAATTATCTGTGACTATATTCTCTGAAGTTTCATTTCTACTGCGTTTGAACTGCACATTTTTTTGTTTAATTTTAAAGTCAGCTCGGGTATATTATGCCTGCTTGTAAGGTAGTAAGCAGAATTGAAGAATTGGACAGCGCAACTATGAAATATTCAAATAAGTTATGTTTATATACTGAAAAATTCGTGGTAGCTTAGTAGTTGGCCTACTCGCGTCTTAAACTCAAAGGACGGGTTCGAATACTGGCTGTAAAGCATGCACCACTTAGACAGTTTGCTGATGTAATGTGTATATTGTTACAATTACCACGTGCTGTTGGTGAAATAAAACATCGTGTTGAAACCTCCACATCGAGATAACTAATGTATCACCGCTAATCCGCCGTACTGCCCTTTCCGTCCAGGTCGGAGGTGAATGCGCCAGTGAGCCGGACGAAGGACGCTCGGGGATCGGACAGGGGTTTTAGTGGATTCTCGCGGAAACGCGGGACTCTGACCTTCAGATTGCGGGCTGTCAGCCTTCACCCCAATGCCACCAGTGTGGCGCGCTTGACACGGCATTTCATACGCTAGTCGAGTGTGCAGCCTGGGCACCACAGAGGTTTGAACTCGAGACAATAGTAAATCCGATTGATTCGCTTGGCAGCCATGCTGCAGAGCGATGATCATTACCGCTTCAGGGGCCCTCATGCATCAAGGGAGCAGAAGAGTCTTCACCCCTGTCGAAGTGAGTTAGCTCTTCTAGCGGCTTTCTCAGGCACTTATTGCGCTAGGATCGGCGTGGGCGTAACTACGTTCTAAGTGTCATGCCTTTCCTGCCATAAGCGCGGGGCCGTCGGAGGAGGGTGGTTTTAGTGGGTATTAGCTATTTGGGCTTGAGTCTCCACACAAGCCGGTTGTTTTTTTTTAATTTTTTTTTTATTGCAGGAGATCAGCAGACAGGCAGACTGTTATGGCGACATACTTTAGACCAGGGGTGGTAACCATTCAGTCGGGCAAGTGCCTTACCACCTGGCAAACGTTATCGGCTAACTTTCTGCGCACGGCTAGTAGCCCTTACTGCTGTGTGGTAGTAGCACTTCACACGTGCACACCCCGACCTGGAGAATCACGCACACTGGTCGCGACCTTCCCCCCCCCCCCCCCCCCCGTGCGGCTTATGGTCCTCAAACGGATTTCACTTGTATTCAAAAATGGTATTCTGTCCTTTCCACTATAAATAGCATGCCCGAGCGCAGCAATGAGATATCTACGGGCTTTTATATATAACTCGACTACCCCCTAACTTAGTACCTAATTGACAAGTTATCTCTGTAGGAATGAAGAAAGAATACTAAATCCGGTGGGCTGTGCCAGCCAGGTGGTAGGTCATTCGTTCCCGTGGATCCACCACATTTGGTCCGAATTATGCTACCATATCTGGCATCAGTGGACAGGATCCAGTCTTCCCTTTAATGCCGGCAGGACATTAGCAGCACCTCAGATGCTCCGATTATCCATAGGAGACGGTAATCACTTTCCATCGCTATCAGGTGTACCACGGGAACGCCATTGTATTAACAGAATACCGACATTAGCAAACCTACGATTGAGACAATAGCGTTCGGATCTGCTGCATTCTATTTTTAAAATTATACTATACCCCGTTCACCATAACTTGACGCGCAGGCTTACCAAATTTTAAAAATTAACATCACTGATATGATGTTATATAATAGGTTATTATAAAACGTAAATTATTCTTAGTTTCTTATTTTTTGTTGGAATTTTCAAGTCATTATCGCGATTTTAGGTGTTTTTGACTCTAGCTTTAGGTGTTAACATTTTTGATTGTTGGTAACCCTGCGCGTCAAGTTATCGTGAACGAATATTGCAGAATGTTTGGAAAAATATATTGTTTCATTTTACCTGTGTGAACTTGGCAGCCGACTTTCAAAAAAAAATTTTTTGAAATTGCCATCGGATTCTACGTCGTTTGTACCCGTTTGTATCACTTTGATTTTCGTTTGTACCGCAAACCAAAAAAAGTTACAGCGTTTTCAAAATTTGACCCGCAGCCGACTTTGCAGAATCGAAAATTTTCAAAAGGGGTCTAATTCGGTGTCGTTTGTACCCGTTTGTACCACCTTCATTTTTCATTTTTCTCAAAACCCAAAAAAGATACGGCACTTTGAAAATTTCGAAAAACCAACTTCTACAATTTTTGGAATTTCCGAAATCTTCAAACGGGGATCGAAGCGCAATCGTTTGTACCCGCAGAAATCGGTTTTTGTTTGTACCTCAAACCAAAAAAATTCGGGACCATGTTTAGGTTTCCAGAAATTGCATACTCGCCATTTCCGTAATTTTAAAGATATTTCAATTCTGCAAAAAGGGTTCGATTCGTGACGGCGCCGTGAGGTTTGTACCGCTTCGAGTTTCGTTTGTACCTCAAACCGAAAAATTTTGGGAGCGTTTTTGAATTTTCAAAAAACCAACTTCCACAATTTTTGGAATTTCGGAAATTTTCAAACGGGGATCGAAGCGCAATCGTTTGTACCCGCAGAAATCACTTTGGTTTTTGTTTGTACCTCAAACCAAAAAAATTCGAGAGCATGTTAGGTTTTCAGAAATTGCATACTCGCCATTTCCGTAATTTTAAAGATATTTAAATTCTGCAAAAAGGGTTCGATTCGTGACGGCGCCGTGAGGTTTGTACCGTTTCGAGTTTCGTTTGTACCTCAAACCGAAAAATTTTGGGAGCGTTTTTGAATTTTCAAAAAACCAACTTCCACAATTTTTGGAATTTCGGAAATTTTCAAACGGGGATCGAAGCGCAATCGTTTGTACCCGCAGAAATCACTTTGGTTTTTGTTTGTACCTCAAACCAAAAAAATTCGGGAGCATGTTTAGGTTTTCAGAAATTGCATACTCGCCATTTCCGTAATTTTAAAGATATTTCAATTCTGCAAAAAGGGTTCGATTCGTGACGGCGCCGTGAGGTTTGTACCGTTTCGAGTTTCGTTTGTACCTCATACTGAAAAATTTTGGGAGCGTTTTTGAATTTACAAAAAACCAAATTCCACAATTTTTGGAATTTCGGAAATTTTCAAACGGGGATCGAAGCGGAATCGTTTGTACCCGCAGAAATCACTTTCGTTTTTGTTTGTACCTCAAACAAAAAAAATTTGGGAGCATGTTTAGTTTTTCAGAAATTGCATACTCGCAATTTCCGTAATTTTGAAGATATTTCAATTCTGCAAAAAGGGTTCGATTCGTGACGGCGCCGTGAGGTTTGTACCGCTTCGAGTTTCGTTTGTACCTCAAACCGAAAAATTTTGGGAGCGTTTTTAAATTTTCAAAAAACGAACTTCCACAATTTTTGGAATTTCGGAAATTTTCAAACGGGGATCGAAGCGCAATCGTTTGTACCCGCAGAAATCACTTTGGTTTTTGTTTGTACCTCAAACCAAAAAAATTCGGGAGCATGTTTAGGTTTTCAGAAATTGCATACTCGCCATTTCCGTAATTTTAAAGATATTTCAATTCTGCAAAAAGGGTTCGATTCGTGACGGCGCCGTGAGGTTTGTACCGTTTCGAGTTTCGTTTGTACATCATACTGAAAAATTTTGGGAGCGTTTTTGAATTTACAAAAAACCAAATTCCACAATTTTTGGAATTTCGGAAATTTTCAAACGGGGATCGAAGCGCAATCGTTTGTACCCGCAGAAATCACTTTGGTTTTTGTTTGTACCTCAAACCAAAAAAATTCGGGAGCATGTTAGGTTTTCAGAAATTGCATACTCGCCATTTCCGTAATTTTAAAGATATTTCAATTCTGCAAAAAGGGTTCGATTCGTGACGGCGCCGTGAGGTTTGTACCGCTTCGAGTTTCGTTTGTACCTCAAACCGAAAAATTTTGGGAGCGTTTTTAAATTTTCAAAAAACGAACTTCCACAATTTTTGGAATTTCGGAAATTTTCAAACGGGGATCGAAGCGGAATCGTTTGTACCCGCAGAAATCACTTTGGTTTTTGTTTTTACCTCAAACCAAAAAAATGTCAATGTCAAGTGGTTCTCAATAAATTTTGCATCTGAAGATGAACAACATTCGAAAAATATATCCATAAACGAGGTGATATTGAAAAATGTTCACTTACCTATGGATCATGAGAAGAACGTTCCGTACTTACGCCGTTTTCCACCAATATTCCAACGAACTAATACAATCTCGAACTCGAGAACGACATACACATGGATAGCGAGTGTTGTGCGAGTCGCAGAAACTCAGCTAAACAGGCAGAAATTACAGGAGAAAATGAACCTGTATTTCACCAATCCAAAAACCGAGTCCACTTGTACTCTTGTGATATAGTTTTCTGGATCGGATTAACTTTGTAACAATGTATCCGCAGTGATAATGTACCGTGCCCCACTGAAGGGTTCCGATTAAATCAGCTAATGAAAATATTTTATTTACGAATTAATTTATTCATTGTCCAATGATTTTCTGGTCCTATCAATTGGAATCCGACTGCAGCAAACAATGAGAAAGAAAAAGGACGAAATGATACACCACCTAATGAGGGATTCACTCCGAACAACCAATACGCGGAAAGCTGTCACTGTTTTTCATCGCACAAGTGCTGGTGAACTCAATCAGCTGACAATGAGTGCAGCTCCGAGCCTAGCTTGCGCGGAACCCTGCCCATATTGAGCAGGGCCGGCGTTAGCTCGCGCGAGGCCCCGTGCATTCAGATAGTGCAAGGCTTGGAAATAAGAATGAAAACAAACTATTTGAGTCAGCATCCTAGTCATCCATTGTTTACAAACCCCGCGCGAGGCTTCGTGCACCGCACGGATTTGCCGGCCTTAACGCCGGCCCTGATATTGAGGCAGATGTTTCAATCGCGGTGCGCCAATTCACCGTGCAAAACCAAGGTGATTTCTGCGGATACAACCGATTCCGCTTCGATCCCCGTTTGAAGATTTCGGAAATTCCAAAAATTGTGGAAGTTGGTTTTTTGAAAATTTAAAAACGCTCCCAAAATTTTTCGGTTTCAGGTACAAACGAAACTCGAAGCGGTACAAACCCCACGGCGCCGTCACGAATCGAACCCTTTTTGCAGAATTGAAATATCTTTAAAATTACAGAAATGGCGAGTATGCAATTTCTGAAAAACTAAACATGCTCCCAAATTTTTTTGGTTTGAGGTACAAACAAAAACGAAAGTGATTTCTGCGGGTACAAACGATTGCGCTTCGATCCCCGTTTGAAGATTTCGGAAATTTCAAAAATTGTAGAAGTTGGTTTTTCGAAATTTTCAAAGTGCCGTATCTTTGTTGGGTTTTGAGAAAAATGATAAATGAAGGTGGTACAAACGGGTACAAACGACACCGAATCAGACCCCTTTTGAAAATTTTCGATTCTGCAAAGTCGGCTGCAGCTCAAGTTTTGAAAACGCTGTAACTTTTTTTAGTTTGAGGTACAAACAAAAATCAAAGTGGTACAAACGGGTACAAACGACGTAGAATCCGATGGCAATTTCAAAAAATTTTTTTTTGAAAGTCGGCTTCCAAGTTCACAGAGGTTTTTATTTTCCTTCCCGGTTTTTGCACGTTCTCTCTCGTATTAGATTTCAAAACACGTTCCAAATTCAAATGCACCGTGACATCATGTTTACTCAATTAACCGTAACAGCAGGAAATAGTTTCACTAACCGTTATAGTAACTGAAAACGGTTTTCCGTGTTTTTCTAAATTATTGCAAAATATTTGAATAAAGATATTGCTTTTATTTAAGGTTGCAGTTTTTGCGCGCCTTTCCCGTATTAGAATTCAAAACGCATTCCAAATTCAAATGCACCGCGCCATCATGTTTACGCAATTAACCGTAACAGCAGGAAATAGTTTCAATAGCCGTTATTGTAACTGAAAACGGTTTTCCGTGTTCTAATTTTAAAATTGTACTATTACAGAACGCTTGTTTGGAAAATTCGATACTGTATAATTAGTTGTTTGTGGGCGTATAAGTAAACAGTCGATAATGAACTAGGTCTCGTAAGCACTAGTGGTTGGTCTGGGCGGTTTTTTGTAATCAGTAATTAAGTAATTATACATACATACATATTGTCACGACTATTTGCCATTGGGTTAGGGGTAAGCAGAGATGATGAATTTCCACCAGCTACAATCCTGACAAACACTTTTCGCTTCATCAAATTTCATTAATCTTTTCATACATACACGCTTATTTAAAGTGTTTTTCACATGACTTTTCTTCAGAATATATTGAATTTGATCACGGTGAGTACGTCGCGGTCGTCCGACACCGAATCTACCGCTCACATTGCTGTCATATACTTGTTTAGATAAAGATTTTAAGCTATCCCAAGAGTTTTTACAGCTAACGAATTGAACTGTCTGACCCTTGTAGGGAAGTTTCGCTACCCCCCCTCCGCAGTCTGCAGGCCCCTCAAGAAATCCCCTTCTTGTTTACAACAATAGTGCATAATGCAATTCTTATCAGTGGGGAGACTTTGTAAGGAATTATAACGGTAAGGTCCGTAGCCTTACAATGGGACCGATAAAAAAATATAACTGTCAAACTGACAGCTATCAGTTTTTTTTTCATGTGATAGCTAACTTGTAACTATGGGACTTGGTGAAAATTTCGGATAATTTGATAAACAGTTACATTTACATGAAACGGCGTGGAATTTTTTTTCGCGAAATCCAAAAAAAGTTGCCTAAATTGCTCCTTATAATATCAGCTATATAAAAGCAGTCCAGCTGTTTCAGAGATTAACATCCAGACAGACAGACAATATTTTAAAAATTGCTTTCTTATTAATTTAGTAAAAAGCTGTTATTTAGACATTACAAACATTCACTTAAATTTTATTTATCTGTATACATTTATGTTTTTTATTGCCTTATGTAACCAATGATTATACTTCCATATGAATATTTTTGATTTTATATAGCATTTTGTACAATAGAGTATATATAATCTGTAAAGACCTAGTGCGAGTACCAGAGTCGAGTTTTTGGCGGGAACTGAAAAGAGATGTCGTGCTATGCAGTTTTATTTTCTAAAAATGTGTAAAATTACTCTAAAATGAACAATAGTGGTAGGATATTGATAGTTTTTGAGTAGCAATTATGTGTTTTGTGAGAAATGTGAACTGTATAGTCAAATGTGGCCTTTAGAGTTGTCACAAGAACTCCGTTGAATGGCACTAGCTGATTACCTACAGTTCAGCTATGCTACACATAGGCTTAAGAAAATGAAGAAACTATATTGTAAACTAAGATCTGGCTTAAAGGCCTAGCTGCCAAGCCATAAACGTAAATAAAATAAAAAGTACCAGAGTCAATAGAAGAAATAAAGAAAAATACTTTATTTGAAGAAATAGCGACGCATTTACATTGCTTAGATATTTTATGATGTAATTAGTATAAAAAAATCATGTTTTGTGTATGTTTGTATACTATTTATTGACTTTATGCCAATTTTTACTCAGTATCTTACTTGTGCCTCAGCAAATGAAGGGTTGGTATGGTATAGGAATCGGTCATAAGTCAGTGGACTGTAGATCGCCGTTTCATATCCTGCTCGAAGGATCATATTTAAAACTTATATTTGTAGCAGTCTGTAATTGCTTGGGCTGGTGTAAACGTGCCTAACCATGGAATAAAAATGCACTTCACTTGGGCTGTAGTTTGTATTAATTAAGTATAATATTTCACATCAACAGTTCAATAGCAATTGACAATCACAAGCGACACCAAGTTCCATTTTAAAAAATGAGGCTTCCAAACAGCCAGTGTCTAAGTAGGTTTCCTACAAGTATTTGAATAAAAAAAAACAATACTAATACTGGCTTCAAAAATAACTAATTGTTGTTCTTTATTGTTACTTTTGGTATCAACTTCAAGATTTTGTAGAAAATAATTCATTGTTGTTGTTTTTTACTCACTTATGAAGTTGGTTTTGTTCTTTTGTTGAAGATTTTTATTTCTAGTTTTTAGTTAGGTACGCAAATACTTAAATAGCTTTAGAAATAAACATGTTGTATGTGCCTATTTGTTGCTCTGGGTTTCCCTAGGATATACTCATCAGATCCTGACTTCGTGACAATGGGACCACCTTAAGAGTATACTCTTTCGAATAAATAAAATATTGAAAATCGGTTCACAATTGACAGAGAAATCGCGTCACTAACATATAAAAAAGCCGCATTGAGATCCTTCTCATTTTTGAAGGCGGTTAAAATACAAACTACCAGACTATTTCGTAATGCGCACGAGCCCGAAACTAGCTTTCTTATTCACTCATTGAATGCATTCAAAGCCGTTGCATCAAAAAAAAGTTAAGCAAGAACGTTAACGAACTTTGATTTGAATTCAGAACTCTGCATTCGAAATTCAACTTTAAATTTCGAACGCGTAGGGCGGAGATCGTCATAGCTGTTATTGATATTAACAGGTTCTTGTTTTCGGTTAAAATAACAACTGATAAAAGTTGTTTGGATTTAACGGTACCTTCTGAAGTACTTCGGGTATCCTCAAGTATCTGTTTAACAGAACCTTTTTGAACTTGAAGACTGTAAAATAACATCGGCCTATGAACCACACATTATACATCCCCAACCTACGCAAGTTTCACTCGTGTTAAAGGTAATATACATACACTGGACCGTTCTGGGACTGATCCCAAACAACCAGGCCATAGTAAACAACGGAAAGTACGTACGAAATTTACCATACCTGGCATCGAACCCAGAACCTCTGTATTGTAATGAGCTCCGCCGGCTTAGGCTTAGTCTACTCAAATACAGAGGCCATCGGACAACAACTTCAACGTTGTTTTGTGATGAATGTTTTATTTAAGGTTCCTATTGTCGTAAAAGGTTGAAAGTAGGCAAATGAAACAACTTTTCGTTGGTATAATATTTTCTTAAGTTTTCGCGACTTGTATACATAATAAAACTACGTTTTAACGGTTTTAAGCGCGGTAATTTTATTTGATTTTGGTTTTTCCGACGTTTCGGCCACTTTTCAGTGGCCGTGATCAACACAACACATTGCTGACATGAAACACACAAGGTCTACGAAGTCTGCGATCAGTGAACACACGCTGGATAAACCCAACCACTACATCAGATTCGATAACCCACAAATCCTCGCGAAAGAGAATCGTTTCATACCTAGAATGATGCGTGAGGCTATTGAAATCAAAAAACACCCAAATTTCAATAGAGAAGATGGTTGGCAAGTACCACCTGTTTGGGATCCAATTATCAAAACTATTAAGACCCAAACCCAGCAAAAACCAGCTGCCAGACCTCAAGACACTGTGAGCTCTTTCTGCGTACAACGGAACACAAACCAACTTGACTGATAATTACTTTTATTTTTCCTTCCACCCATTTTAATATTATATAAAATTATTAGAGCTAGGCATGTTTGCTGAAGAGTTTGTTGCGCCGCTTCTTCTCTTCAAGCCATAACATATTGCGAAGCGGTAGTAAATTAGATTAGGCTCCCATAGATTAAATAATAACCATAAACAAAATTAAAAATTAAATAATTAAAATTAATAAGTTGGCGGTAGGTTAATAAAACTTTAACAATACTCGTTGACACTTGACATCTTTGTCTTCCGTGATCACGGCCACTGAAAAGTGTCCGAAACGTCGGAAAAACCAAAATCAAATAAAATTACCGCGCTTAAAACCGTTAAAACGTAGTTTTATTATTTTCGTTGGTATTTACTGCTCAATAATTTAAAAAAAATATTTATAATAAATCCTCACGATATGTGACATTACGTTGTTTTATCTTGATTTTTTCTATATTTAAGTAAAGAAAAATATTCATCAAATCACCTCCAAATTATTGACATGCAACCATTTTACTTTTTAAATTTTTATAGGGTTTTTAGGATATAAAAATATCTACACCTTTATAAAAGATAAATAATGTGGTTTTATTATTTTTTAAATACTGCGTTATTGTATTCAAAATAAAATAATAATACAGCTGGAAAATGACCGCGTCTATGAAATACATTACCGCTATCGCCCGAAAAATTCTCAAGGACATTAGCGTTGTCTCAAGCCTTAATTCAATAGGTAGGGAAATATGTGTTACTTGAAGCGTTGTGCCGGATATAATTCTTCGTTTGCTGATAATGCGATGTGCAAATTCTCAAATTTATTTAAAAATAAACATCTGTGAGCAATATAAGTATATCACTATTTCTTCAAATAAACTTTTTCTTTCTTTTCTACTCTAACCTTGAATTGAGGTATGGAAACTTCCAGGGATGTTGAGCAAAAAAAATTATGAATAAGGTGCTTTAAGTTGAAGTATTCTCGGAGTAATAGTTGTTTAGGATTGCATAGCCAATAGGCAAACACCAAAAAGCTGAGGTCATCACTTCCACGAAGACCTAGACTGACATGAAACGTGAAGTTTTCCTAAGCAAATAATCATTAGCATTGCTATTTTCATCAGTTACAAACCGTTATCAATTATTTATTCATGTATACATCCCATCCCTATTATCCTTGACAACTGAATTTTAATATTGATTTTTAATATCCTAATTCCGTTTAGGAGTTTTTGGTGTTAAGTGAAAGGGGACGTTGTGTTGCGCAGTTTTATTTTCTAAAAATGTGTAAAATTACTCTAAAATGAACAGTAGTTGTAGGATATTGATAGTTTCTGAACAGTACCTAATTATGTGTTTTTGTGAGAAATGTGAACTATATAGTCAAATATGGCCTTTCCGAGTTTTCACAACAACTGTTGAATGACATCAGTTGTAGCTTACAATTCAACTGCGCTATCTATACGAAGAGTTAAACATCAGAATTGGCTGTATGGACTAAGATATTTTTGCCTGTCTTTTGTAGCGAATTCTACTACTACTAATTCCATTTAATGCTGGGGCTTTATCTGCGATAAAAGGCCCGTTCACGGTACTGCATTGTAGTCCACCGCGCAATGCAGGGCCGTGAATATTGTTATAGCCTACATTGCGTCCTGTAACACCGAACAGCGTGCCTCTTGAATCCGGCAAGCCCCGCCCACTGCGGAACTGAAATGTAGGATCGTCTATGAACTCCTTTATTAAGCACAATAAAAACTTATTATCGGAGATTCAGACACCCCTGACAATGTGTAATGTTAACGAGATAATCTGTTTCGTAGGTAAATTCATTCGTTCATTTGCCTTATTATCAATTAAAATTTGACATAAGATCCATATCCGTGCAGGAACGGAGAAAGAATAAGATTTCCTGCGGCCGGACGGCCTGTCGTAAGAGGCGATAATACGACCCTCAGCTAGGTGGTAAGGTATTGGCCCGTATGGATGACTACCTCCCCTGGTCTAGAGCATGCCGCCATAACAACTTTGAGTTGTTTTCCGGCATCAGTGGCAAGATCCCAGTCTCCCTTTACAGAGCGGCAGCACATTGGTAGCCCCTTTAGTGTTACAAATGTCCATAGGCGATGGTAACCGCTTTTCACCAGGGCTATCTGCCCGTCTGCTGGACTCGTGCAAAAAAAACAACAACCAAATAAGGTAGGTAGCTTAAAAAAAATAACTTGTTTGCGACATTATTTATTTGAATTATAACTTCGCATAGTTTACCTCAGCCGGTATGATATATATGATAAAGTAAGGAAAATATATAAATAGTGTTAATAGACGTAGTACAACACTGCTAATTAAATATATTGTAACAATAGACAAACAATTTAATGAAGTCATAAATATGCTTATTAATAACACCTATAGACTTAAATAATACTAATACATATTATTTCCTTTATCCTTAACTATGTTACAATTTTATTAAATTAATATTAATATTATTAATAAAGCTTTAGTCGATTTATGAAAAATATTCAGCCTCAGAACAATACTGAGCTATCAGCTGACTATTACAGCGTCTTTCTCTTTCTATTTTTTCGTGCGAGACAAAGATAAAAACACTCAGCTGATTTTAATTTGCAAATGGCCAAAGTGCCTCATTCCAGCCGTAATCCTGATCATCTGACAACGACATTTAAAATATAAAAATCCGATACAAAACGCGCCAATTTCGTGCAATTTGTCATTTTTATAAAATTATGTGTTTTTTTTACTACATGCCTTATTTTCCATTAATTGATCGTGTAAATAGTGTTTAGTGTAAATTTTGGTTATATTGAAGTAGTGCCTATATACTACACTCAATATATCTGTGAGAAATATGACGAAAAAGTTTTAACCGGCGTGGTCGATTTCTCATGAACTTTGAAGTGAAAGAGGCCATAAAATAGTTCACAATTCACTTTTTTCGTGTCCCAGGACGGTGTTGAAGGTATTTTAAACTAGTTTTATTCGATTTATAGGTTATAACAACGGAAGGGTTGGGAAATAAATTGAATATTTTCGAAGACGTGCAAAGGGTTAACACATTGTTATCAGGAAAGCAAGGGCTTTTAAGGGATTTTGGGTGTTGTCCTTTTTATAAGAGGGTCTAAAAGCTGCGTAACTATAGATTTTGAGGGTGAAAATATAATTAGAAGGATAAATTTCGTTGTCATATATCAAAGGGATACTTATTTCTTATCATTCATTAGGGTACCTTGTAGAGTATAAGAAATTAAATCCAGAAGCTACTACGAAAGGCTTTCTACACTTCTAACAGACTTTAGCTGGTCAAAAGTTTATTGCTTATCTCTAACAACAGATCATTTATTTACTTCCTGTTTTTAATTGTCTATTGGACAGAAATGGATACAATATGATAGGAAGAGAATAAAATGTAATAATAGAATTAAAAGATAGGATGAGGATAAGGAAACTCTAGGTTGTCTATGGCCAAGAGTATATAGGAAGTTTATAGGGATGACATTAACTAAAAAGATGTGGTCTATGTGACACTGCACAATGTTTTGTTAAAATTAAGAAACAAATAATTTTTGGCAGGTGGTAGGGCATTTGCCCGACTGGATGGCTACCACCCCCTGGTCTAAAGTATGTCACCATAACGACCTTGAGTTGTGTTCCGGCATTAGTGACCAGGTTCCAGTCTCCCTCAAAAGAGCAGCAGCACATTTGTAGCACCTTTGTTGTTGCAAATGTCCATAGGTGATGGTAACCGCTTTCCATGAAGTGGGCCGTCTGCCTGTCTGCTGAACTGCTGCAATAAAAAGAGAATAAAATAAAAATAGGTGTTTGTCTGATAGGCAAAAGTTTCCACTGAAATCACCTGTATTTTTAAAATATATATATATATATATATATATATATATATATATATATATATATATATATATATATATGTATATATATAATATAATATTAAATATATATTTCTGTCGGCAAAGAGTTTCTTTAAAGACATATGTAAGAAACTCTTTGGCACTACCCGTGATCAGAAGGCTGGCTCATATTTTGCACAACAAATAAGTATTGCCATACAGCGTGGCAATGCAGCCAGCCTTCTGGGCACGCTCCCCATTGGTAGTGATCTGTTACATAATGTATTTTAGTTTCAATGTCTTTGTTTTTATTTTATTTTTATTAGTTTTTATATGTCATTTTTTACAATTAAGTTGATTTTTATCTAATATATACACAATTAAAATTTGAGTTTGCCTCAAGTACCTATTTATCTAATGAAAATTACTATTTTGAAAAATTCTAGCTCAGTTAAATTCTACTACTTTTTAGTCCGGTTTTCATGTTTATATCCAGATATCATTCAAGAAGATATTATACAAAAACTTGATTGATGACTTCTAGGGTACTTGCAAACTCTTAATCTTATAGTTGCAGGTATTGTAAATGTATGTAAAGTAAAGGTAGTCTATCTTTATCCTTTTTATTAATATAAGATATATGTACATTTCAGATTAATCACAGAAAACTTCAAAATCAACTCGGGCAACAATGCAACGAAGAGGAAACAGGAAGATGCAATAACTAACAACTTCAAGCTTAAAATGAATCCATATTCACTAGACTTTAGTAAACCACTGTCACCTATATCACCTAAAGAACCTAAGAGACGAGTGCTAGGAGAAATTAAAAATTCTATATTCCAAAAGTCACCTTTGATTGACAGATTAAAATCATTAAATTCTCCTATAAACCAAAAAACATTCACAAATAACGTTAGTAATCTACTATCTCCAAAGTTAAAGTCACCTATTCCTATATTTAGTTCACCTAAAGTCTCTCCTAATACTCCTAAAGTGAATTTCAGAAATTCTCCCAAGCCATGTAGTAGTAGGACTTTGGAAAGGAGTGATAAAAGGCCTAGAAGTTTGAAAAGGAATTTGAAGATTTCTAAAATTTTTGAAGAGAGAACGAAATTCAAGATGTCCAATAAAGAGAATACAGAGCCGGCATTAAGCGAGACATTCATGAATATAGAAGTGGAGGAAGATGCAAGAGACTGTAATTTCGGTGGGAGATACGGAACGGAGAAGAAGTGGAGAATAGCTAAGGTATTTAATCATTTACATAGCAGCTCGCTCCAATCTCTTATACTAAATTTTGTATAACGTTTTTATCTTGCCAAGCTTGTAAGGAATTTATGGAGACATATTGCAACATAACATTTTAGTATGTCATGTCATTATTATAACTATAACATTATTTTTCTTTCCTTTTATTGTCTTGGTCTTATTGAGTATGCATTGTTTGCTACAACTCCATTAATTCTTCAAAAAGTAATTCTGTAACATACTTCTGTACAAAACTTAAAAAAAAAAAGGATTTGTGATATAAATAGAATATGAAATATAAAGAGGCACAATATTTAGCTAGACGTGTTGCTGGGGAGTTTCTTGCCGCTTCTTCTCCTTTACAGCATCAACACGTTGCGAAGCGGTGTACATAGAATAGGAAGTAAAAAATAAATTTTAACTTACATGTATGACCTTCAAAAAGTGTTCTCCAGTGGAACTTATTTTGATTAAAAATTTTTGAATTTAGCTTAAGCAATTTTAAAATTCATATATACCTACTAGGATATACCCGCGACTTCATCCAGGTTTTATTTCAAATTTCCGCGGGACTCCTGGGGCACAAACTAAAAATCTAAGCTATTTTTAACCGATTTCAAAAAAAGGAGGAGGTTCTCAATTCGTCGCAATCTTTTTTTTTTTAAATGTATGTTCACCGATTACTCCGTGATTTATGATCCGATTTACGTGATTCTTTTTTTGTTCGACGCGGAATAGCTGCCATTTGGTCCCCTAAAAATTTAATATAGTTTGGCCCAGTAGTTTTCATTTTACGAACATTTTTTGTTCCCGTTTCTTGGGACAAATATTTTTTAAGGAGCGCGGCACCTTTCGTAGGTCTACTCATCATACATAGCTAGACACTAAAAAGTAACAAAAAAATAAAAAAACTTCGTTTAAAAAAACCGACTTCAAAAACTAAAAAGTATTAAAATACTAAAAAGTATAAAATAAGTTATTTCTAAAGCTATTATTATTAATATATATTATCTAAAACATCTTGAAGTCGGTGCAAAGTAAAACATAAAAATTACTAAGCACCGACTTTAAGATGTTTTAGATAATATATATTAATAATAATAGCTTTAGAAATAAGTTATTTTATACTTTTTAGTTTTTTAGTTTTTGAAGTCGGTTTTTTTAAACGAAGTTTTTTTTGTGAAACTGTATCTTTATTAAATTTTTATGCACCTGGACAACTACAAATCGCTTACGGGATAATTCCCATGGGATTCCCGGGATAAATAATATCATACTTTTTTTACATAAATTTGCTATTGATCAGTGAAAAAAATCATATTGGAATTCGTTTTTTTTTTAATCCGGCCAACTTAAATCATACCCAAAAAAATTTCCCCGCGATTTCCAGGATAAAAACTAGCGCAGATTTAAAGCCTAAGAATTAGCTGTCGATCAGAGAAAACCGCATCGAAATCGGCCTAGTAGTTTTTACGCGAATCCCAAACAAACGGACAAACCGACAAGTAGACAAGAAAATAACTGCATCATGTTCTCTATCATTTATATATATATATATATATATATATATATATATATATATATATATATATATATATTCCAGTTGTTTTTTTTTAATAGCTTCAGTGTAGCGACACTGCATTTTTAGACATCATCCACTACACAGGTAAAATTTTTAAAAATTTCAACCTATATAAAATAGCGAAAAATACAAATAAATACAGACTGTTTTTATTCTAAATCAGCTAATGCAATTCTTGGTTATGGTAATTGATATTTTAAAAACTTATGTACAGTGTAAACTCCATGTAACGTCACTCGATTTAACGACAAACTCTCTTAAGCGTCGAAATCACTTTGCTTTGGTTGGTTTAGTTTATGTTCCATACAATGATACACTCTTTATAGCATTACACCCACTCTCAATAATGACAACAATTAAGTAATAAAAAGCCCCTTTTAAGTTGCCAAAATTAGTAAAAGTTGCGTAGCTGTGTACGTCCTTTTATCGCTTTAATATCCTAGCCCGTAATAAACTCGACTGTCGGCATCGTGCATACCGAAATTTCTAAGAAATTCCTTTATCACCAAGATGCCTCAATATCGCAAGATACGAATAAAATAAGTAAAATCATACAACAAAATTACTGATGGAGCAAAAGACGTCAAACAAAAATAACAGACTTCTCTCTATTTAATGACAACTCTCTATAACGCCATAAAATGCACAGTGCCTTCGGTGTCGTTATATAGAGTTTATACTGTATATTATACCAGGGATCCCGGTAGACGTTGTCGTGCCCTGAAAAAAATAAAAATCTGGAATCCGATTCCAGCGCCATCTACCGGTTCCAATTGTGAATCTAAATCATCCAGGGAGCCACTCTAACACACACACAAAAAACCTCAAAATCGGTCCAGGAGATTAAGAAGATCCTAGAAAATAAACATATGTCCTTAAATAACCAATACAATTGTTAATTTTATGATCCCCTGGAATGCCAGGCGGTTTTTTCGTAAAATGAGGTAAACAAGAATTATTATTTTTTTTGTAAAAAAAAAATACTTTTCCGCTGAATTCTTCATTATATTTCACAGGAAACTTAACCAGTGGCGAAATCGGGATTTAACCATTGCCCAACAGTCGGCAGGCAACATGAGGGTAGCTAAAAAGTTCACGACACAAATGATCGTGTCGCCAACATCCCTGCTTTTAATCAAAAAAACCTAATACTTATCTAATATTTTCTTAAGTTTTCGCGACTTGTATACATAATAAAACTACGTTTTAACAGTTCTAAGTGCGGTGATTTATTTGATTTTTATTATTCCGACGTTTCGGCCACTTCACTGGCCGTGATCACGGAAGACAAATAAGTCAAGTGTCAATGAGTATTGTTAAAGCCTAATCTATTTACATTAGGCTCCCATAGAGTAAATATTAACCATAAACATTTATTTTTTATTTTTTTTTATTGGACTTGACTTTATGTTGTTGGTCCGAAGACCTTACAACTTTACCGGGGTTTTTGGGGCGAGTGCTTTCGCGAAGCGAAGGCGCTCGAGCCCGGGGGGGCAACTTGCTCGAGAGAGCTCCCTAAGGAGTTTTACCTCGGCTGGACTGTTGCCATGAGAGGGGGATGAATTTAATGATGCCCACCATAGGGCGACACAAAGCACTAATTGAGAACGGGCGACGGGTAATATAAAGCCCGAGGGGAAGGATCCAGGCGGGCCGGGATCGGCGGTTCGCGGCGGCCTACGCTATCTTACTGCCGTTTCGCAACGTGTTATGGCTCGGAGAGAAGAAACGGCGAAAGAAACTTCCCAGCAACACGCCTAGTCTATCCTGTGGGGCTATGTCTCCTAGCGTCCCTAGCAGGGACGTGGAGAGATCTTGATTGGCGGCGCCTGAGACGCCGCCGTCTGTGTCTGTCTGTCCGTGCCTGCCAGCTTGCCGTCCTAACCGCAACAAAATTAAAACTTAATAACTAAAATGAACAAGTTTGCGATAGGCTAAATAAAATTTTAACAACACTCATTGACACTTGACATCTTCGTCTTCCGTGATCACGGCTACTGAAAAGTGGCCGAAACGTCTGAATAATAAAAATCAAATAAATTACCGCGCTTAAAACCGTTAAAACGTAGTTTCATTATAATACTTATTTATATTGTCACATGCTTGTCCCATTTAAGTTTGTGATTTCTCTCCACAGCTGGATTTCACGGACGCCCTTAAAACCTCAATGTCTGACACTCTAGTGCCGGAGACCAGTTTGGACCCTGACGAGGATGTGGCCAGTCTCCAAGACCTGGAGACGGAGTTCGAGGCTGACAACTTTGATATGTGCACGAAGTATGAAATCATATCCACTGACAGCCCCGATATCATTTCCAGGTAAGAAATATATCTAAAGATTTTTTATTGCAGGAGTTCAGCAGACAGGCAGACGGCCCACTTGATGGAAAGCGGTTACCATCGCCTATGGACATTTGCAACACCAAAGGTGCTGCAAATTTAGGCCAGGGGTGGTAGCCATCCAGTCGGGTAAATGCCCTACCATCTGGCTGTGGGTTGTTTAGTCGCCTCTTACGACAGGCCGCCCCAAAGCAGGAAATTGTATTCTTTCTCCGTTCCCGCACGGATAATAACTTACTTACTGGTGCTAGGACCCAGTCAGACAGTGAGATTAAGTAACTATATCTGTAGAAGATTAACAATACTCCTCTTGGGTGTATGTGGCCTCACACGCACTTGGCAAATTTTATTTTATTGTATTTAGGGACTAACAGCTGTAATATTAAAAACTAGGGTACATATATATAAACAAGGAGAAGCCATTGATAAGCCTACACAGATGACAGAAAAAAAAATCAAAATGTGTGCTGGGACACAGTAGAAGTGAAACTTCAACGGACAAGTGGAAAAACGAATCGCAACAAAGTTTTAACTTGAAGTTTTCAAATTAATATAAAACTTTGTTGCGATTCGTTTTTCCACTTGTCCGTTGAAGTTTCACTTCTACTATGTGTCCCAGCACACATTTCGTTTTTTCGCAGGTTTACTGCAAATTATGATTTGGTTAAGTTAGGTACATTTTAATTAATGCATTAGTTATTTAAACATATTTTATTTTATCAAACAAAAAAACTAAATTCGATCCGGTACCAATGAAAACATCGATAGTCTACTCTAACATTATGCCGCCTCTCACTACGACTAGTCTAAATTTATTCCGCTCTTCCACGCGGCCGTAACGATTTTTCGTGACAAAAAAATCCTAAGACCCCGTCTATATAGAAGTTTCACTACAAAAAACCAATCTTTATAAACTAAAAATATCAATAATTGTCGAACAAGAAACTAATTATAATCAAATAAATGGGGGAAAATCTACAAGATCCAACTTACTTAATATATTGAATTCGTTGACTGTTCTGATAAAGAATGTATGACGACTTGAAACTGTGCATGGCAAAGGAGAATGTAGTAACTTTCTAGGACGTGCAGGACTGGGGGGAACATACAAATGTAGTTTCTTGATGAGACTCGCACAGTTAATTTTGGACTGAGCAATTTTTACCAGGAAACATATGTCAGCAATATTCCTTCGAACTTTCAGAGGCAGCAGGATATAACTTCTATATGATATTTTGAACTTGAAACTGATGTATCTCGTGAATTTCTTGTGGATAAGTTCAAGTTTATTAAGATGAATTTCAAAAGAAAGTTGCATATTCGAGATGCTTTTATTAATACAGAAAGGTAATCTGTAATAAACTTTTCAGAGGCAGAACATCATCATCAAGGAAAGTAAACCAAAGAAATTTCCAATTCGGAGCACCTATCAGTGAAATTGAATCATCCACATCCTTCAACAAACCAAACACATCAGCAACAAGAATGCTGAACTTTGAAGGGATCACATCACCCGTATTAAAGAAGAACGCAAATATATCTGTGAAGAAATCTCTGAAATTCAATGAGACACCTACTGATGTTTATTTAAGGCATGAATATGAAACTCCATCTAAAATTGAGAAACTAGATAATCAAGAATTTCCAGTCAGAGTTGGTAATACATCAAATGTAAATTCAGGCATACCTTTCAATGTAGATGAACTTGATAGTAGTTACATGGAAGAGAATTATACGAAAGGACTCAAAAATTCAGTAAATATTAAGGAAGATGACTTAAAGTTTGGACTTAATAATGAAAGGAGAACGGATTTAATTGATGGAGATTTCTCGAAAAGACTGAACAATGTATGTGAAGGTGATTCTGGTTTGAACTTTGGACTAGATGCATTCAATGATGAAGCAAGTATCAATTTCACAGATGCTGAATTACCAAAACACGAATTGAATCTACCCAATGGAGATAATAGTATCAATTTTAATAAAACTCCTAATAAAAATGTTAAATCATTTTCAAGTATCAAAAAGACTAGTTTAAATTTTAGTGGTGCTTTTCAAAGTCCAAAATCATCGGGTCAACTGTTTGGTCATAGTCTGACCGTTTTAGGTCAGAACCAAGTACACAGTAGTCAGAATGAAATTTATAGTGATCAGAGCACGAGTTACAGTAGTCAGAGCCAAGTATTCAGTAGTCAAAGTCAAATATTCAGTGGTCAGAACCAAGGTTATAAAACACCACACACTCCAACAAGACTAAGACATGAGAAAAGTGACTCGAGTATTGGTTCAATGGCTTCTACACCTTGCAAAGTGAGATTTCCATCAGAATCGATGGCATCCATGGAGAGTGGGTTCATATCTGAACTCGAAGAACCGTTTTTGGAAATTGAAGAATCAAATTCTCCGAAGATTTCGAATTTTAAGGACTTGTTATTGGGACAAATTAAAAGTAATATACTGTGTGAAAGGAATGCAAAGAAAGGTATGTATGTGGATTATGAATTATTACTAGTCATTTTGATATGGCTTTGCTTGAATAAACATAAGATGCCGTGGAATTATTTTATTGTATACCTTGCATTCATGCTAACATGGTAGATCTATGCTGGAGTAGTTATCATATTTACAGCTTTTAGTACCAGCTCGATTGGTATGACACCACGCGAACACAGAATATAGACGTGAAACGGTTAGCAATAAGTTTATTGTGTTTTGTACGATGATTAAGACTTCCTTTGTCCCAATTTTCCCTACCCCTAGGTCATTTCCCTTACTAACCCATCCCTCCTATTTAACCCCACCTATTGCATTGCCTCCCTTCTATCTCACTCCCTATACCATTCCCTTCCTCCTATCTCACCCCTATCCAAGCCCTTACCTCCTATCCCATCCCCTCCCTACTATCTCGCCTCCGATCCAATTCCCACGCGCCCTTATCCCATCGCCTCCCTTCCTATCTCACTTTCTTATACCATCTCCCTTCTATCTCACTCCCCTATACCATCTTCTCCCTTCTATCTCACTCCCCTATACCATCTTCTCCCTTCTATCTCACCTCCTTATCCCATCCCCGTACCATTGCCTATAGACATTGGCAACATCGGCCCCTGGCGTTGCAAACATTTCTAGGCAATGACTTTCCATCAGGTGGAATGTCTGCCTCTTAGTCTAACTCTGTATTAAAAAAATATAATGACATTCATTTAAGTACCATTATTAATACCTTTCCAAATTTCAGTGAAAAAACCTCTTCAAAACATATCGAGGAGTTTAAGTTTCAATCTGGAGAGGCCAAAACTTCTCTTCTCGATAACAGAAAGCACAGAGAAGAAGATCAAGAAGAGAACAGACGAAACAGATGTGGAAGTTTCGAATAAGAGAAGGAAAAGTAATTGTGGCAGTCCGGAAGTTTTGAGGCCGATGCTGCAGAGAGCGTTTTCGGAGAACAACGCCTCCATCATGTCCGCTTTGGCGAGATGTGAGTATAAGTTTGAGTTTTAACGGTTTTAAGCGCGGCATTTGTCTGATTTTTATTTGAAGGTCTCGGCCACTTTTCAGTGGCCGTGATCACGGAAGAAGAAGATGTCACGTGTCAACGAGTATTAAAGTTTTATTTAGCCTACCGCCAACTTGTTAATTTTAATTTTGTTAATGGCTATTATTTACTTTATGGGAGCCTAATCTAACTTACCACCGCTTCGGCAACATGTTGTGGTTTGAAGAGAAGAAGCGGCGCAAGAAACTCTTCAGCAAACATGCGTAGCTCTAATCATTTTATATAATACTAGCAGCCGGCGCGGTTTCACCTGCGCTTTGTCCCGCTCTCGTGGTATATAGCGTCATGTTATATAGCCTGTCTGCGATAAACAGAACTTTTTCAATCATTACAACCTCATTTCATTACTACATAATATTATTATAAATCACACATGTCACACGCCTTACATACGTCTAACATAAATATTACTCATAAATAATATATATAAACTATAAAACACAAAATATACATGTGAAATCAACACAGACTTTTAAATTTAATATATTCACAAAACATAGCCTATGACTCCCTGTAACGTAGCTTTCTAACAGTAAAAGAATTTTTAAAATTGGTTTAGTACATCCAGAGATTACCCCCCTACAACGTCACAAACTCACAAACTTTACCTGTTTATAATATTACTATAGATTAAAATGGGAGGGAGGAATGATAAAAATATATTATCAGTCAAGTCGGTTTGTGTTCCGTTGCACGCAGAAAGAGCTCGCAGTGTCTTGAGGTCTGGCAGCTGGTTTTTGCTGGGTTTGGGTCTTAATAGTTTTGATGATCGGATCCCAAACAGGTGGTACTTGCCAACTATCTTCTCTATTAAATATGAGATGGAATAATGAAAATCAAATAAATTTCTGCGATTAAAACTGTTAAAACATAGTTTTATTTTGGATACTAGTCATAATATTTTCTTAAGGTTTCGCGACTTGTATACATAATAAAACTACGTTTTAACGGTTTTAAGCGCGGTCATTTATTTGATTTTGGTTATTGACGACGTTTCGGCCACTTTTCAGTGGCCATGGTAGTTTCTTGTGGTGTTTCTTCTCTTCAAGCCATAACATGTTGCGAAGCGGTGGTGAATTTATGCTCCCATAGAGTAAATAATAATCAGAAACAAAAGTAAAACTAAATAATTAAAATGAACAAGTTGGCGGTAGGTTAAATAAAACTTTGTCACTTCACCATCTTTATCATCAGTCATCACGGCCACTAAAAAGCGGCCGAATCGTCGGAATAATAAAAATCAAATAAATCACAGCGCTTAAAACCGTTAAAACGTAGTTTTATTATGTATACTAGTCGCAAGAACTTAAGAAAATATTTGCACAGCTGTGTTGTAATAGAGACAATGATTCCAACATGGCTCTACCACACATATTACGTTATTGCCAAATTGGTTAACCGTCTAAGATGGAACCACCACAAATTTGTTGCCGAACTGTCACTCACGCCTCATTGAGAAGCACCACAAATTTGTGGTCAAATACAGATAATTGAAACGAACGTTGAACTGATGCTTTCTCCCTCTAACTACATAGAATTTATATTAGAACAAAAGAGACGGTGTAATTCTCTGAGTTTTGGCACGGCGATTTTAATGGCAGCTGGCAGATTGTGGACAAAATTAATATTCAATTTGGCCCCTGGAAGGGTTTTAAGGACCCTGTAAAATGGTGCTAACAATGCATTTAATTGCAATTTTCAGCTGCGGCAGAACCAGACTTAATCGGTGACTTCTCCCAGCCTTTTGCTCTCCCGCTGACCAGTGGCAACCACTCGGACCTGAAGAGCATCTCCTCGGACACCCTGGCTGAACTCCTCAAAGGGCAGTACGACAACACCATCAAGGAATACCAGGTTAATATTTAACCTATTTCTTCCTATAATGGTTCTAACAAATTAAATTCACACTGTGGTTGTGTCGTCACTGGAACTGGTTCAATTTCCTGAATGGTAAATAAACATACTTTATTATTTACTATGGTCTGAGTGTCTGGGATGGGTCCCAGAGTAGTCCCTTTATTATATCATCTCATACTTCTAATACTAATATATAAAGCTGAAGTATTTGTTTGTTTAAACGTGCTAATCTCAGGAAGTACTGGTCTGATTTGAAAAATTATTTCAGTACTGGATAGCCCATTTATCGAGGAAGGCTATATAGGCTATATATCATCACGCTAAGACCAATAGAAGCGGAGCACCAATCAAGAATGTTTCAAAATCGGGGGTTTTTTTTTTATTACTTTTATTTAACTATTCCACGCGGACAAAGTCGCGGGCAGAAGCTAGTATTATATAAAGCTGAAGAATTTATTTGTTTGTTTGCTTGCTTGAACGCGCTATTCTCAGGAACTACTGGTCTGATTTGAAAAGTTATTTCAGTGTTAGATAGCTCATTTATCGAGTAAGGCTATAGGCTATATCATCACGCCAAGGTTAATAGGAGCGGAGCACCAATGGAGAATGTTTCAAAATCGGGGGGTTTTGAAAACATTCCGCGCGGACGACGTCGCGGGCACAGCTAGTGTTTTTGATATAACATTAATATTATGACTTGAGACTCTTTAAATAGATTTTGTTTAACTTTAATATTTGGGTAGTTCAAAATACTGTTATAATGGAGTCCCGAGAAGACGAAGTCCATATAATCCTTTGTAACACATATTTTATTACCCCTTGTAATTTACTTAATACTCGTATTCTTTTATGGTTGCCTTAATTCAGTCATTTGTTCGCGTTAATCTCTTTGTTTATTGCCTACCAGTAAGACATAATAAATCCTTTCTGCTATTGTTCAAATTTCTTTGCGTATTCTTAGAAGCCATTGAACTTACAAATTGGAGAATTTCAAGGGATATTGGGCATGTTGCTAGGCATGTCTATTTTACAAATATATAAGGTCGCCCAATTGAATCTAGAATCGGTTGAGTTTCAACTGCGATCGAGACGTTACTAAGTGTAGCGTTTTATATATAACGATTTTCTGCCTTACCGTTCGTTCTTGTTGTGTCTGTAAGAGCTGTGAATGACCTATGTGTACTTCTTTTAATAATGATTGTGATTAATTTAACGGCATGCATTTTAAATTTAAATCCCACAAATTCGTAACAATACAAAAGCTAGATTATAACTGGGAGTAAACGTCAGCCAGGCGCGGGTAATTAAAAATATTAAATAAATAAAAAGAAAATATTTAGAACAAGATAAAAAGTGATACAAGATAATAGATCTAACAATTGTGGTGTCCTAAATAGGCTTTTGCTCGACATAATGTTAGTTTTTAAAACCAGCGCTGATCTTCCGCAAGTACCTCCATGCCAAGGCTTAGCTCCATAAAGCAAATTAAAGACATTACATAATGCCTTGAATTTGCTGTGGAGCTATATATCTCAACTAACTTCTGCCCGCGACTTCGTCGAAGTGGAGTAGTTAAAATAAATAAATAAAAAGAAACCCCCCGATTTTGAAACATCATTGGTGCTCCGCTCCTATTGGTCTTAGCGTGATGATATATAGCCTATAGCCTTCCTCGATAAGTGGGCTATCTAACACTGAAAGAATTTTTCAAATCAGACCAGTAGTTCCTGAGATTAGCGCGTTCAAACATACAAACAAACTCTTCAGCTCTATATATTAGTATAAGACTTGCCTCAAAACATTTTATACATCTATTTTTTAACATTAAAAAAGTAATTTGTAAAAATGTTTGAGACAAGTTGAGATTTTAACACGGTAATAGTGGTAACTAAAAATGAATGTATTAAGAGGGATATATAAATCAGTATATCATTAATCATTAAACCCATTCTGTATGTTACAGTAATTATCCAAATGTCACTTTCCACCAGGTAATCGACTGCAGGTATCCGTACGAATTCGAAGGTGGTCATATAGTCGGCGCGCTGAATATGTACACTCCGTCCCAAGTCCTGAGCCTGGTGGAAAGGCCGCACCAGGTCCGGCAGCTCGAAGACAGGAGGAGCATCCTCGTGTTCCACTGCGAGTTCTCTTTGGAGAGGGGGCCTAAGTTGTAAGTCTCTTTTCATTTAAGTCGACAGGTGGCGAGATATTAGCATCCAAAGTCTTAAAAGTCTAACAGATGGGGGAAGCTGTCCCCAAAGTCTTGAAAGTCTAAAACATGGAGGAGGTCTCTCCAAAGTCTTGAAAGTCTAAAACATGGAGGAGGTCTCTCCAAAGTCTTGAAAGTCTGAAACCGGGGGCGCTCTCCCCAAAGTCTTGGAAGTCGAAAAGATGGGGGGGCGATGCTCTCCCCTAGCTTTTAACCTTTAAAATAGAAAATTATGCTAAAAATGAAGGTGGCAGAGCTTTAGAAATACTTGGAAATTAATTAGAACAACATTTTAGGAGTCAACACCATAAGAATTGATTTCCATATACGGCCCTGGTATGGAAATTTGATGAGAAGTGAAATAAGTATTACAGTAATAATTCAAAACGTCGTTTTTTTTTCTTCCTATAAACTACCCCTGTGTTAGAGCGGAGAAAACAAAACAAAATATTGAAATCGGTCAAGCCGATTTTGTTAATTAAAGTAATTTAATTGTTAATCTATATGTCATATTAATGTTCATTTCTCCTGCATTATGCTTGCTCACCAAGATGAGTTTTAGTAAAACTACTATTATGTTTCTGTCAGGAGCTTGATATTACTTATATGAGTTTAATCTTTATTTAATACATTTGGGTGTGTTTTGTGTTTATCTGTGTTATTTTTACTGGCTAAAGAGTGATCTGTTTGTATGTTCTTTTCTTCACTTATTCGGCCGCTGTCGCCGCGCACGTGCACAGGTTTTTTCAAGTAGCAGTCAACTCCAGTCGTGCGTCAGAGCTGACACATAAGTTTAGTAGCTTTTGAGATATGGGTCATTTTTTTTGTAACCTTTAACGAGACTCTTCGTTGCTCATGAACTAATAAGAACTTAGCCAATTTTGTTTTTAAATTTCAGGTCTCGCTACCTTCGCTCATCGGACCGCGAGCACAACAAAGACAATTACCCTTCACTCCATTACCCGGAAGTATATCTTCTCCACGAAGGCTATAGAGCTTTCTATCAGAGACATCCAGAACTCTGCACTCCTGTTGGATATACGGCCATGTTGGACCCAAAACACAGTCATTTATTACGGAAACACAGGTCAGTGAGGCAGCCCTCGACTCAGGGAGTGAGGAGGAATCGATTGCTGATGTGATAGACCGTGGTATACTCAAAAGACCGTGGTCTACTCGAAAGACCGCGGTTTACTCAAAAGGTCGTGGTCTGCTCAAAAGATCGTGATGTAATGAAAAAATCGCAGTCTAGGTAATTAATGCATTTTGAAGGTAAAAGACGTATTAAAAAATACATAAATAAAGGAATCTATTCAAAAGACCAAGATCTAATTTTTTAGATATTTAATGGCATGGTCTTTTTAAAATACCTCTATTAAAATAAGATGTCTTGATTCTCAAAACACTGCAATCTATTTATTACTAAAAAGACCATCATTAAAACTAACATTAAAATCAAGCCTAATAATAAACAAAGTAGTCCGTCTCGTCTACTTAGAAGACCGTTAGGTAATAAGAAGGTTGCGGTCTTTTCAATGTTAGTATAATTGTAAAAACACAATTGTAATGTTTTTCTGAGAGTTATCGGTATTTCCATGGTCTACTGCAGAACGCTTAAATATACCGCAGTAAATGAAAAGATCGTCTCGGAATACCCTGACTGTTGAAACTTCATGAAATATTTTAAATATAATATAAATAGAGATTTTTCAAAATTTCCAATTCTTAATTTTGTATATTTTCTTCAACAATGAAATTTAAAAAAAAAATGTAAGTCTACTCATAATTGTAGACAAAATTATTTTCACAATGTAGGAAATATGAAGCAGCTATGAGTAGATTTACATATAAAAAATATTAAAATTCACGTTTAAAGGTTATGGTCTACTGAGAAGACTGCGTTCTTTCGAGTAGACTGTCTCACAAAAAGACTATTTAAATATAAAAAAAAATATAAAACGAAAATATAGTCGGTCTACTTGAAAGACCGCGTTCATTCGTTTATATCTAAATTTTATTTTTGGTTATTACAAATTGAGAAGCATTTTATTTTTTCTAAATTTTAAGCAATGTAAATATAGAGAATTTATGTCGCCATATTAATTTTATGGAAATTTTTAATAATTAAGTTGATAAGTACAAAATATATTATCCATTTTTTTAACTGAGATTATTAATTTGTGGAGAAAATTACTAAGATATAGGTTTAAAACCAGATTTAAATTTGCACTAGTTAAGTAGTTAACTTGCGAATAAATTGGACGTCAACTTAATCGACAACTTATTACTTAACTGGAAAATTACTACCAAAACAATAATAAGCACTTAACTCGTCAGCTTCGCAAGTTACATTCAGTACGCGCAAAACTTATATACGCATCGAGTGAAGTAAGTTGCACAAGTTTGCGCAGGTCCAGTCAAATGTAAACTTCTATTACATCTTACAGTGTGTTGTGCGAAAGAGATAGCATGCAATTCCTGATAGTGGTAGAGCGAGAGCACAAATTGTTGTGCTTTTTAGTTAAGGTTCACACCTTAACTGTATTCCGCGCAATAACATGTACGAAGTTCAAGAACGCATTTAAGTTTTGCTCGTATTATCACTATAGTATGCGATAGGTCGTTGACATGGCAATTTTCTAGTGATATGACGTCGCATAGTAGTCGATATAGATAACTTTGTTGATACGCAACGTAATGTGAGTAAAATTATTACCACCTTTTTCATTTCAAGTAATAGTTTCAGACAGGGCTTGAAATACCGGTAAAAATGTCGTATCGTTATTTATGCTAATTTCAAATAACGGTAACAAATAAATGTCCTTATAAAACTTACCGTTATTTTTAACCATTTTACCGGTTAAAATTATAACGGTAATTTTTGTCTGTAATTTTACCGTTATAACTATTTTTTGTTACCGTCGTCGCTCTCTTTCACTTGCAAAGATTGCAAACAACACTCTGTTAAGAGCGCGCGTAATATTTAGAGTTGTGTTTTTCGATTAAACAATTACATATTTTACATAACATGCAGTCGTAATAAAGCCAATTCTTAAAAATGGCAATTTCGCTTGAAATAACGTAAAAATTGCTAACACGCATAACATTATACATACGATTTTTAATGTTATATTATAATGTTAAAATCATAAAAGTTACCAAGCAACGGTTTTTTTTTATTTTTTTATTGCAAGAGTTCAGCACACAGACAGACGGCCCACTTAATGGAAAGCGGTTACCATCGTCAATGGACATTTGCAACACCAAAGGTGCTACAAATGCGCTGCTGCTCTCTTAAGGGAGACTGGCCTGGTCACTAATGCCGGAACACAACTCAAGGTTGTTATGGCGGCATAATCTAGACCAGGGGTGGTAGCCATCCAGTCGGGCAATTGCCCTACCACCTGGCTGTGGTTTGTTTTGTCACCTCTTACGACAGGCGCCCGGCCGCAGGAAATTGTAAAAAATTGTAATTCGTAAAAAAAGTTTACCGATAATTTTAAAGGTAACTGATAAAGTTTTCAAGTCCTGGTTTCAGAACCCTATCCAGTGTCGAATTAACGGGATATTTAGAATAATTATACTTTTAACACGTTTCTATTAGCTTGACCTGTAACAAAAAAATATTGATTATCGACCATTTGGTATGTGACGTTGACATGTGGTACATCACTAGCCAATTACCATGTCGACCTGTAGCGAACCATACGTACATAACTGTAGCAAATCAGGCTCAACATACGAACCCAGTATAAGTTTTAATACAACTTTCATTAGATCGAAAAATATTTCTAATTTTGTGAGCAAATTAATAATCTTGGCTTATAACATTACTTAGGAGTACTAAGGACTGACAATTACCCAATAAGCAACGTAATGGTGGCCATACACCAAGGCCAAGATCAAGTAGAACAGCGGCCCAATTCTGCTATTTCAGATACAACTCCATTGCAATAGTGTCAAAAATTCGTATTCTACTAAATCCACAAATATTGAAAAGCTAAGAAAATTTGAAACATTTATTTCGCGAGTTTTCTCTTACAAATATTTATAATTAGCTTCTGCCCGCTACCTTGTCCGCGTGGAATAGTTAAAAAAAAACCCCCGACTTTGAAACATTCTTCATTGGTGCTCCGCTCCTATTAGTCTTAGCGTGATGATATATAGCCTATAGCCTTCCTCGATAAATGGGCTATCTAATACTGAAAGAATCTTTCAAATCAGACCAGTAGTTCCTGAGATTAGCGCGTTCAAGCAAACAAACAGGCTCTTCAGCTTTATATATCAGTATAACATTAACAGAATACCGAAATGAGGCGAAGATTATGCACTATTTTCTTAAGGGGAAGATATTTCGCTTCGCATTCGTCAATATGAACAACATTGACCTAGTAATAAAGATTTTTTTGGATCATTGACATTCTTTAGTATTCTTCCTTTATGGTTATTATAATTCGCGCACAAGAGTTATTTACCTCCCGCTATATGACGGTGTCTATGGCTGAGCCGGCTAAGTCTATGACGGCTGCAACGCAGAGGTTCCGGGTTCGATTCCTGATATGACAAATTTCGGAAAAGATTTTTCTCCGTTATTTACTACGGTCGGGGTGTCTGGGATCGGCCCCAGATTAGTCCGTTGTATTTATCACCCATAAAACAAGCGTAACTTGCTTAATTCGGGAATGTAGAATATGTGTGATTGTCCGCTGAATTATTATTTATTTATTATTTACTAGCTGTCCCGGCAGACGTTGTTCTGCCCTGAAGAAATAAAATTTAGAACCCGATTTCAGCGCCACCTACCGGTCCATTTTTTTTTTTTTTTTTTTGGCCAGGGGAAATCCGTTTGAGGACTAAGCCGCGACAGGCACAGAAGCCTGGGGGGATGTTCGCGACCTGTGTAAGTGTGTGGGATTCGCCAGATCGGGGGTGGCACTAGCGTGCCCGGTCAGAACCGGTGCCACGCTATTGTCACTCCCCAGTTAGGGATACCCACTAAAACCCCTGGATGTTCCGTCCTGCGCCTTATGCCCGGGCTACGGGAAATGGGCTGCCCGACTCCGCAGTGTCCTGGAAGGCGTGGGCCCCCCTCACTGGCCCTCTTCCTATGCCAGGGGACGTGTCCCCCGGCTACTTCTTGGTCTCGTTCGTGCGTGAGGCGGTCTGTAACGCGCCCCACGGGAAGAGAGATGAGCGCGCGCGGAACACTCGCGCTCTCATCTCGACGGCATGTGCGGGTGAGTGAGAACCCCTATACCCCTAGGGGCCCCACCCGCGCCGCCCGCTTACGGTGGCCGAAGGTCTAGCTCGGACCTCCGGCGTCGGCGCGTCCTCCTTTGGCGGGAGCGGAGCAAAGACGTACGCTCACGCTCCCGCTCCGTCTCCTCCTTCGCAAACATGACGTGCTCGCAGAAAGAGGAGACGGCGTCCCATCCGGTGCGGCTCCCGACCATGGAGCGAACCACGGCCGGGAGCGAAAGGTCCAGTCCGGTGAAGGCGACGAGCTCTCGGCGCTGCTCCGCCCATGCAGGACATTCCTGTAGGGTATGCAGCGCCGTATCCTCGTCGCCTATGTCGCAGTGATGGCACCCTGACGTTAGCTCGAGGCCGAGGCGACACAGGTACCTCCCGAAGCAACCATGCCCCGAGAGGACCTGCGTCAGCCGAAACGTCAGGGTGCCGTGGGTTCGTCCTGTCCATTCTCGCAGGACGGGCCACACCGCCTCGATGGTGGCGGG
The DNA here is from genome assembly GCA_019925095.2 of Dendrolimus kikuchii. Classification (NCBI taxonomy): domain Eukaryota; kingdom Metazoa; phylum Arthropoda; class Insecta; order Lepidoptera; family Lasiocampidae; genus Dendrolimus; species Dendrolimus kikuchii. The sequence goes on from JAHHIN020000030.1 coordinate 826,697, forward strand.
GCCCGCGCTGGGGCGTCTGAGGCGATCTTCCCAGACTCCCACGGCGACCTGGCGGAGCTCCGACCTGCACGCCTCGATTTCGCGAGGCGCGGGTCTGGTGCCCCTGGCCAGGGCCTCTTTGCGCCACACGTACAGTGACGCCAGGACCCTGGCTTCCAGGTCCCATGGGAGGGATCCGGCGAGTAGCGAGGCCACTTCGAAGGACACCGTACGGTATCCCCTTATCGCCCTGACGGCCATTATACGCTGAGCTTGACGCAACAGCGGAGCGTTGCGGGCCGTCAGGCGATCCACCCATACAGGGGCCCCGTAAAGGGCCATCGACCGTACGATGCCTTCGAAGAGTTTTCAGCACGTGGCGTTCGGCCCCCTGACGTTGGGGAGCAAGCGCGACAGCGCCCCCGCTGCCCCCCTGAGTCTGGGGAGCAGCTGCCGAAAATGTGCCGAAAAATCCCTTACGCAGCAGGACCAGTTTTCCGGTCTTCCACCGTTGCGGGAACTGGCCCTGCTCCAGGCATGCGCCGAAAAGCCTCATCAGTCGGGGCTCGAGGGCGTCGTAGGACAAAACCCACGCACGCCCTGGAATGCCGTCGAGGCCGGGGGCAGCGTTCTTGGCCTTTAGCCGTAGCATAGCCACCCCGAGCTCTACCCGGTCCACGGTGGGCACAGGGTCTCTATCCGCGCTGGGCTCCACCTCTGGCGGGGCCATTGCAGGAGGCACGTGCTCAGCCCGTGAAGGGAACAGAGCGCCAACCACGTCGCGTACTACGCTCCTGGGGAGAGACTCAGTTAGCGGGGGCGCCCAGGCACGGAGCTTGTTCCGTGCCATTTTGAAAGGGCGCCCCCAAGGGTCTTGATTTAAGCTTTCCAAGAGCTCCCCCCAGGCCGCGTTCTTCGCATCGCGACGCGCAGGTTCTTCCTGGCGCTTCTGTACCCCTCGTACAGCTGAGCCTCTACGGCCGCTGCGTCTGCTGCTCGGCGTAGCCGTCGTCTGTGTCGGGTGTACTGGCGGTGCGCGGAATTGCACGCACGCCTTAGCCCCTCGAGTACGGGGCTCCACCAGTACACCTTTCGGAAGGGCCGAAATCGACCCCTCCTCGGCATCGCCGCATCGCAGACGCTTGTGACGAGCGACCGTAGGTTTTCTGCCTCCTGCTCAACATTTACGTCGGGAGGGTTCATATCGGGCCCTGATGCCCAGGTAGCGACGATCAGGGCTTCCTTGAACGCCTCCCGATCCAACTTTTTCAATGCCCAGCGCGGACAGTCTCCTACCGGGGGCTCTCGGGACGGCGGGTCCGGATTCCGGGCGGAGACGCTGAACCGAATATATCGGTGATCAGAGAGCGTCTCCACCCCCGTGACGACCCTCCAGTCCCGCACACGGCGCGCCAATTCAGGGCTGGCAAACGATACGTCGACAATTGAGCCGCCCTGCTGGCGCACACACGTGTGTACAGAGCCCCGATTGAGAACTACGAGACCCTTTTCGATGACCCATTCTTCGAGCGCCTCACCACGCGCGCACGTACTCGGAGACCCCCAAGCCACGGATTTTGCATTGAGGTCCCCGAGCACGAGCACGGAGCGAGGTCTGCTACGGGCCACCACTGTGCCCACTTCCTCTATCCAACCTTCGAAATCGGCGAGCCTTCGGTTTGGGGAGAAGTAGCCCCCAAGGACCACAATCTCCCCGATCGTTGCCGCCACGTAGCCCCGTCCCCTTACCACACCGGCTAGGGGAGGGCATGCGGCGACGGTCCGGACAATAATAGCCACCGAGCCATCAAGACAGACCAGTCAACGGGGGGGGGGACGTAGTATGGCTCGGCGACTACGGCCAGCTGGATGCCCCACTGCGCCAAACTCTGCACCAACAAGTCCTGGGCAGCGGCGCAGTGGTTCAGATTTCCCTGGACCACTAGGAGAGCCATTGGGACGACTGTTTATTCCTCCATCCTAGTGGTCCCGGGTGCTGGCGACGACGACGGCGGCGGTAGCAGCGAACGCGGTTTGGGCTGCGGCCGCTGCGGCTGCGGTGGCAAGGAAGTATTCGTAGCCGCAGCTTGCGTGGGACCTTTTTTCTTTTTCTTCTTCTTCTTCCTTTTCTTCGGCAGCTGCTTTTGGCCGCCTTTTCCTTTTTCTTGGTACACCTTATTGTTAGTGGACCTCACAGTGTTGGTGGGGGGGCCCGCGCTTTTACGCGCGGCCGGCACTCCCCTACACATCCAGTGCCCTGCCGCTCGGCCCGCCGCACTGCATATACTACAATGCGGAGGGTTCTGACAGGTGGCGGCAGGGTGATCAGGTTGACCGCAGCGATAACAGTCTTTGCTGCGGTCAACAGGGGAGGAGCAGGTGCAGGCGACGTGTCCTGCCACAAGGCAGCGCCAGAACCTCTCAGACCGGCTCGGCAGAATTTTAACATCCGCCGAGGCCCACCCCACCATAATCCTCTTCCGTTCTTTCAGTTTAATGGCCGCCGCCACAGGGCAGGCCAGGATAGCATATCCCAGCCTGTCCGGGCCCAGGCGTATGGCGCTGGAATTAATACGCCCAGCGGCGACGTCCAAAACCCGAGCGACGGCGGCCACAACCTCCTCTGCTGTTGTAAAATCGTCCAGACCCGAGACGCGCACGTTGAAGCATCTCTCAGACCTGGACACCTTCACTTCGTCTTCTGGCAAGACATCTTTCAACCGCGCGGCTAGGGCATCAGCCTTCTCCCCACTATCCTTCCCAGGGAGGAGGAGCATGCGGGCCCCCGTCCGCGCGGTTTTCAGCTTGACCCCCGTGATGCCAAGCTCTCCCAGCTTTATGTTGGCCTTCGCCTTCTGCATAATGTCCGCGTAGCTGGTGCCCTTCTCCACCGCTGCAGGTAACAGAGTGAGAATTACTGCAGTGGTGTTGGGCACCCGCATACGCGGACCCTTGTTCGCCGAGGTTTTCGGCAGCTTCGCTTTCGGCTTAGGCTGGGGTGTCCGGCCAGAGCCGCTTTGTTGAGTCGGTGGTATTTTCTTAGCTTTTCGGGCTACCACCGACCAACCTTCCTCGATCCTAGGGGGCGGCACTGGGGCGGACGTGTCGCTCCTGGCCAGTCTCTTAGGCCTAGGGGTACTCGCCTCGCCGTTACCTTCTCCGTTGCCCCGCTTCCTTTTGGGGGTAGGGAGCGCAGGAAAGTCTTCGGAAGGGCGATTGGCCTCTCTTTTCCCAGGTGCAGGGGTTTGTTGCGTACTCGTACTCGCCCGCCGGGTATCTACTGCCAGCGGCGGGCGGACTCGCTTCTCTGGGAGAAGGCGGTCATCAAGGGCGGCTAACTTCGCGTCCATCATGGCCCCAAGAGACAGGGTCAGATGGCGCAGCAGCTCATCTTGATCATTGAATCGCCCTCCCACGACAGGTCTCGATGAAGGCGGAGGCGGTGGTGGCGGGGGCTTCGGTGTCAACGCGGTCTTGGGTGGTGGTACAGGCCGGGAATGGACAATCTCGGCCCGTAGGCTGGCCAACTCCTTCCTCGACTCTTTCATTTCGGCCTCGAGGCGTCGGTTGGCCGCTTCGAGTCGCCTGACTTCGTCGGATTCCGTGCGGCCACGCAACACCTCAAAGGCGTCGCTAATTATGCCGACGGAGTCGTTGAGGGACTTCATGAACGTCCCTTTCAACCCCCTGGGAACTTTTGCTACGTGGCGGATAATCCCCAGGGCGTTGCGGACGTCCGTTTCTATGGCCTGAGCCGTACGGGCCCCGGTCTCATCAGTGGTTGTGACCGACCCTGAGCCTCTTAGAATTTCTGGGGCCCGTCGAGCGATACGCGCCTCCTCGGCGACTCTAACCAGCTCGACGGTGCTCTCCTCGTGGTCCAGCTCAAGGTCGGTACTCCGGCCTGCTTTCGCGACGGTCTCTTTGGCTCGTGCCAAACTGGCGGCCTCTTCGGTGGCTCCCGTGGAGGGTAAAGACACCCTACGGGAGGTTTTCGACGCCACCGTCCCTTCATCACTTGACACCAGCGATATTTTTTGGTGGCCTCGGTATGGCGCAGGCCTCCTCCGCTTCTTCTGGACGCGCCAGCTCGACGGATGCGAAGGCCCGGCTTCTGGTTCGGTACGTATGCCGGGCCCTGATCCGGAGCGAGAGCGCGTCGGTGAACGCGACCGCGAACGCGAACCTGTCCTAGAGCGGGACTGAATGGAGAACATGGAGAGATTAGAGTCTGACTCATCCATGGCCCCACTCAAGGCCCCGCTCAGATTGCCGCTTCTGGCGCCGCTGGCAGCAGATGTGCGGCCGCTCAATCTGCTGCTACTTCGCGCGAAAGTTACTTCTCCGCCCATCTCGGGCATCTTCTATTTGGACAAAGTCCATACAGTAGAGCGCAAGGACGTTCCCCCCCCAGAATACGATGGGGAACAGCTGGCCTTACCACAGGTATCGGCGTCGGCGTGGGATTTGCCTCCCTTTTTTTTTGTGGCGGAAGATCGACCCACCTGGGGTAGTTGCTCTTGTTCTTGTGCTTGCATAGTTTTTTCGAACTCCTAAGAGTTAATTTGTCTCCACTACGGGAGACCATCTGAGAGACTTAAAACTAAAGTGATTGCGAGCGGCGTGCATGAAGTCTACAGTTTGCAAACACCACACACGCCGCCCGCAGGGCGCTCGCAGCCGGGATGACCCGCCCGGCATGCAGCTGCAGGCACACCCAACCTAGCTTCGGGTGGGTGGGGGGCTCGATCTGCCCTGAGGGCGAGCAGACCAAGAAACTCTCCACCCAAAATCATCTGAAGGTCTTAAGTCGTCTCCCGGTGTGGGTGCGGTCGGGTAGAACCGCCGCCACCACACCCCACATCGCGCGACGGTGGCGAAGTCTGAAAAGGGGTGGACCGCCCTTAGGCCCACTCCGTCGCCGGCCCGGAGATTGGCAAAGCGCCCGGCCGCCGGACCCGTCGCCGCCACATCGCGTGGAGCCTCTCCGCTGAACGGAGAGGTGCGAATGGCCCGTCAAAGATGGAAGGGACAGGTAGCTGTGAAGGAGGGACGCAAGGGAGCCTTTTAAGTATAGGAACGTAGGTGGGACACCACTGTCACGGAGAGAAAGGAGGAATGTGACAGTGGCCGCTGGGGCCCCGGGGACGCTTCCCAGTGTACCAACCGCGGTCGGAGGGGGTGAGGACTGCGGGGGGCACCCCCTGGGGGAACCTACCGGGTCCAAATGTAAGCTATCCTATCTTTCAAGTTGGATCAAACTGCACACGGTGTGCAAATTTGATTAAGATCGGTCAAGTAGTTTAGGGAGTCCATCGCGGACAAACAAAGTGACACGTAATTTATATATATTAAGATATGTCAGCGGTAGTATTTTCTGATACATATAACAGAATGAAACTTAAACAAATTAAGTTAAAACTATTTTCATATAAATAATTTGAGCGTATTACAAGGAAAAAATATTGATATAGATGGATAATATGATCTGTTGGGTGTGTAGAGATTTTATGATGAATTTAAAATATGAAGAGCGCTAATTCGGACCAGCAGACTCCGAAAATGCATTTTAGGACATCTTGTCTGTTTGTTAGAGCATCAAGTGAAAATTGCGAATGGGTTTATAATAAAATTATTTTTCGGCCACTTTTTAGTAGCCGCCTAAACCTAAACAATACTCATTGACACCTGACAACTTTATCTTCCGTGATCACGGCTACTGAAGAGTGGCCGAAACGTCGGTATAATAAAAATTATATAAATTACCGCGCTTAAAACCGTTCAAACGTAGTTTTATTATGTATACTAGGCGCGAAACATAAATTTAAATTCATTTAGTGATTTTCACATGGTGTTCCGACATACAGACAGACAAAAATTCTAATAGACGGAATACGGTGTAAATTTCACTAATTGTAAGCGATTCTCTAAAAGCGGCCTGTTCAGGCCCCCTGATTCACCTCTCGCCATATAGCTGAGGCGGTTACTAGCTCTTGCGCACGAACTATTATAGTTCTGTCAAACACTCGCTGCCCGTGGGATATTGAAATGTGGGAACAGAACAGCGACTACATCTCTCTCTGTCACACTCGCAGGCCTAACGAGAGACGTAGTGACGCACCTGTGTGTGTCGATATTTAATATTGATACTATCTATATATCGAGTACAGTGTAACCTCGATATAACAAATCTGAAAGAGATTAGAAAATATTCGTTTTACCACGAAGTTCGTTACAATGTGCTTTATATGTGAGTTAGTTTGGTCTAAGAGTCGCTTTGGCGAATAACCAAACCTAAACTAAAATGTAAAACACATTTTAATGAACACACTTTAATAATTATTTACATTGCAACACTAAAAATCAATTTAATATGAAAGTGTAAAATTCCTGTAAACTAATTAGTTTGAACTTATCGAGACATGAATTCTTGTTAGATAGGTTGGTACAATACTTTATGCAAAGACCATACGCTAACACAAATCGTTATACAGAGGTTAATTAGTAATTTTATTTATGTTAGCAATGCATAAAAATTCGTTTTAAAGAGGTTTATAAAAGTAGATTCTTAATGTAAAGGTATATTTTGTAGTAACTCTTACGGCCGGTTCAAGGTGGATTTCTAAGAATTTGTTAAATCGTTATATCGAGGTTCGTTATAATAATGTATCAGTGTTCTATGAAAAGGTATGGTCATCGAAAATTAACTCGCCAAACGTGTCTCTCCCTAGTGCATCGATGATTTATGGCACCGCGTGCAGCGAGTGTTTGAAATAACTACATTCATTTATGTTTTAGTTATTATTAATATGTAACTTTGCATACTATCGAAAAAAATTAAATAGCTTTTGCCGTGAAATTAATTAATTTTTTTATGTAAGTAGTGTTTTTATGCAAAAGACAATAAAGCTCTGCAATTTTAAAATGTCCCAAGTGCAATCTAAGATATTTTACAACACAGTACACGCAAGAAAATGTGTAACTTCAGAACTATTATAATGCTATGCTTGCATATTCATTAATACTTAATACTGACTAAATCCACAAACCGTACGAAGCTGTATTTAAAATCAGATAGTTATTTTTAAATTTTGTTATTCCTATCATGTCATTGTAGTTTCACAGAAAATTATTTTTATTTTTTTAATATATATATACAAACAGGGTGGGTCCTCCAGATTGAGAAAAAAAAAACCCAAAATTTTGGGTCAAACACTTTTGGGGTCGATATAAAATTTTGGGGCTGAAATTTTTTGGGGCAAATATAAAATTTTGTTACGGTCTAGACGTCATGTTGCTTCTGGAGTACTAAAATAATCAAATTGGCGAAATTTCCAAAATGTGGAAACCCTGACAAGAACAACGCCATTTCAAACATTATTCGATATAAATTTGAATGCTGTTTTCGCATAGATCTTATTCCTAATCAAACTTCGATAGTTCCTTTGAGCATTTTTTAATTTTAGGAATATATTTCAAAATTATAGTAAATAATTGTCCCATATTTGTGAAGCCACAACCATAAAGATAGTGTGCAAAGGAAATGATCCCACCTTTTTTTTAGGTTAGAAAATTGCCATTTATTAATAAATTAAGTTGGTTTCGATTTTTGCAATATATTAATTATCTTATAAGTTAGATGTAGTTAAAAAGATATATTTTAATCCATTATTTTAACTGTCTTGTCTTTGTGGCGTAATCGTATCTCTTGCGTATCTGGGATGCGTACCATCATTCGTATACATTGTTTTTCCTTAGAAGATTATTTTCGTAAATCAAACAGGATTTTCGCAATTGCACTATTTATCATGTTTAAATGTCTCAGACAACTTAAGCCTCATCTATAGTTAGATATTATAGTAGAAAATGATTTATATTAATCATCTAAAAATAGAATTTAACTAATATTTTATCCAAAAACTTATCTTGTAAGAAAAAACAAGGCATATAACTAGAAATATTAAATAAAATGAAAATTATTAAATAAAAAATTAATCAAAATATTACTTGAAATTAAAAATAGTAATTTTGCTTTCATTTTGTCGCGTATCAAAATAATATCGATATTGACTAACTGGATGTGACATCACATCACTAGCACATTGCCATCTCAACCTGTTGTTAATTAAACAATTAAACAAATGCTAATTAAATAATTAGCAACAGGTTGAGATGGAAATGTGCTAGTGATATATTTTCAAACGCAGCCATTTATCTAGACTCACTAAAATCTGATTTACATTTGCAGTCGGTCAACCAGTTGTCTTATGAATAAGTTTTTATCGTCTTTTGGATATCTACTAAGAGTCTTATTCATATTCAATTAGAGTAAGTTTGTAGGCTTCTTTAAGAACTATTAAGAAGCCTACTAACTTACTATAACTCAATATGAAAAAGGTCGTGAATTGTCTACTTATTACTTAACTGCAAAATGGCAATTCAAACGATGATAAGGACTCAACACACTAGTTTCGCAAGTTGCCTAACCACTTAACTAATGCAAATAAGTCTTAAGCGTGATTTAGTTAATGATAGGTCGAGATGGCAATTTTCTAGTGATGGGACATCACATTCCAGGCAGTCGATATCGACATTTTTAGTACGCAACAAAAGTGATTACTATCTTTTTATTTCAAATAATATTAATCAAACACAGCGCTAAGATACGCATGTCAGATATGATACGTATACAAGATACATATAAAGAAATACATTAATTTTGAAATATAGGGTAAACTGCTATTATTGGCACCCTCAAGTGATTGGCACCCCATTAATTTATACAAACATTAAATTAATTCAAAATGTACTAACAAAATTAGGATTAATAATAATAAAGATAGACATACGCGGTATTAAAAATAAATTATTTTTAATTACATTCATACATACATAGCTTCACGCCAGTTCCCTTGCGGGGTAGGCACGAATAACAGAGCGCCATTCAGGCTTATTCTTACACACCTCACTTGCTTCTTTGACATTCATAGCTCTTGTCATGCACGCTCGTCTGTTCTTAAGGCTCCTGACATCACCTTCTGCTTGTACACGATCAATTTGATCATGGAAGGTGTGTCGCGTGGCCTTTCACGACTATATATATATATATACCAATTCAGTCGTCACAACATATAATATAATAGGCAGTTCTTGTGAATTCACTCACAGTACAGATAAAAATGTCAATTTGTCATATCTTGTTCAATGTTCGCAAGACCTGTGTCAATATCATTCATATCATTATCCTACAAGCTCCAGAACTAGTATTGTATCTTTGGAGGTTTATATAATGACAACAATAACATTATTGCCTGGCTAAAAAGTATTAAGGAGCCATCCACAAATGACGTCACACGAATCAGATTTTTCGACGCCTCCCCCTTCCTTGTCACAGCTGGTCACATTCGTGAGACTCGACCCTCCCTAGTGTGACGTCACATATTATGCAATTTTGCATCAATAAATTATTAAATCAAAACAGCAGAACAAACAGATTTTGGAATGTGACGTCATGATATTTAAGAACCCTCCCTCCCACCCCCTTGTCACAGAATGTCACACTTCGTCAACTCCCTCCCCCTTAACGTGTGTCGTACATTTCGGAGGGTTTTTGAAATATTATTTACTGTTTATAGTTGGACACTAGCTTTCCACCAGTATGAGACGGTTCTCCTTACCTCTACCATTCATATTAAAGATGAAATACAATTATAGAAAGATAGAAGCTATATCTTTGTATTTTTATTCAAAACATAATGATATAGAGAAGGATGTAAGGAGTAAAATAAAGAGGAGACAGGTGACAACTGACATGTGACAAACGAATGCCACTCAAACAAAAAAGTCAGATATATTTTGCGGTTACCATCGCCTATGGACATTTGCAACATCAAAGTTGCTACAAATGCGTTGCTGCTCTCTTAAGGGTCACTGGAACCTGGTCACTAATGCCGGAACACAACTCAAGGTTGTTATGGCGACATGCTTTAGACCAGGGGTGGTAGCCATCCAGTCGGCCAAATGCCCTACCACCTGGCTGTAGGTTGTTTAGTCGCCTCTTACGATAGACCGCCCGACCGCAGGAAATTGTATTCTTTCTCCGTTCCTGCACGGATAGTAGAAGATATAAATCTGTCAAGGTCTTTTTTAATGTATTGTAGTCTCCCTTAAGAGAGCAGCAGCGCATTTGTAGCACCTTTGATGTTGCAAATGTCCATAGGCGATGGTAACCGCTTTCCATCAAGTGGGCCGTCTGCCTGTCTGCTGAACTGCTGCAATAAAAAAAAAGAATAAATTGAATGAGCGCTAATCATTGCGTAGGGTGCCAATAATGGCACAGTTTACCCTATATTGGTAAATATTTCTTTCTTGTCATTAAAATAAAATTTTTGAATAGTAAATAAAATACAACAGACATTTGATTTTTTTTAATAATGAGCTTTAAGATATTAAGAACTATGTGCCGTTGTTTGTCCAAAAATATAGTTTAATAAAGTATATAGTTAAAATACTTAGTAACCGTTCACTTGTCTTACGACTGGTTAACATTTGACATTAACTGTTTACAAGTTATGTCGCTTATCTACCAATGGTAAGGTAAGGGAATAGATATAGAAAACCCGGCTAAGGTCTGGCTGACGAAAGTAGACATTAAAAATGCGCGGCTTTCAAAAATATCCCTATGGCAACACTAAATTACTATAGAGCAGTGTTTCTCAAAGTCTTTTTATGTCGTGACCCACGAAAAAATAAAATACAGTGGAATCTCTACAACTCGAATCTTGTTAAGTCGAAATCCTCAGTAAGTCGAAAAAAAATGCCGTTCCCTTCCACTAAACCCGAAATACTCGGTATCTCAAATTATTTAGACTTCGTAACTCGAACAAAATGTTATTTCTCTGCGTAGGCATTTTATTACATATGTACGAGCTAGCAACAGCCGTCGTGGCGTCTTCTGTTCTAGATTTTTCTCCAATTTGAAAAAAACTAATTGTAATTCTTAAATTTTCTATTGAAGTTTTCTGCCTTGACTTTAGAATATACGGGAGGTGGGGGAACCTTGTAAGTATGAAATGCCTGTGTCAGAAGGTTTCACCATGAACCTATAGATAAAATTATGTATCTGTTATACAAGAAGTACTTGCGTGTTATGCGTGTGTTTTTGCGTTTTTGGTAGTGTGTGTATGAGTGAGTGAGTGTGCACGATTGGATTAGCGAGAGAGAAAGAGAAAAACAACGGTTAATTTTGTGTGTATACGTGGGTGCGTGTTTTTGGTAGTGTGTATGGTTGATTGGGTTTGCACGTTTGGATTAGCGAGAGAGAGAGAGAGAGAAAGAAATAACAGTGAATATGTTTGCGTGTATACGTGAGTGTGGGTTTGTGTACGTGTGTATGTGTTTTTGGTAGTGTGTATGGTTGATTGGGTTTGAACATTTGGATTAGCGAGAGAGAGAGAAAGAGAAATAACAGTGAATATGTTTATATGTGTATGCATGGGTGCGTGTTTATGTACGTGTGTACATATGTATATGTGTGTGTTTTTGGTATTGTGTATGGGTGAGTGAGTGTGCACGTTTGGATTAGCGAGAAAGAGAACAACATTCAATATATTTGTGTGTATACGTGGGTGCGTGTTTGTGTACGTGTGTATGAGTGAGTAAGTATACACGTTTGGATTCCATTTTAAATATGCACATCATGTAGTAAATCATGCAAAACAAAAATCAACCGCACCTCACTTTTAATGGTTGTATCCATGTTATAAGCTCGTAAATACTAAAACACAATTATATCGAAATAATAAAAATGGCAGTAGCAACGACAATCTTTTGTTAAAATGACATTGACATTTGTGTTAGTATTGCCATGTAAAAAGTCTGAATAATGCGACCGTCTTCTTTCGTTAGCCAAACTATAATGCAATTGTATTAGTGCTTGAACTACATATATAAAATACATATGATAGTATGCTCGTGTGGTTCTGTTGGTTGTAGTAAGAGTCAACTTATAGCAGAGTACATTACACATCACCTGTATCATGTTTAAACCATACTGGCAATAATGTTACGCTTGATATATAATATACAAAATTATATATTTAAAGAAAATCCGATAAAAATTTGCGAAGAATCGTCAATTAATCACGTAGCCTTAAGAAATTAATAAAATCTCAAATAAGACTTCAAGGGACGAGACTTATTTGAATTTTGGAAACCTTATGTTTTCAAGATGTGCCTAACGATACACGACTATAGGTGCGTTCCAGTAAGCACAATTGGATATTTGAATTATTTTTGTAATTTTAACAAACATTTTTTTTTTTGGTTATAATTAAAAAGTTATATTTAATTAAATATAGATTTTTGAACCCGCATCACCCGAGTACCTAGAACAGACGGAGCGCGCGTTAATTTCTCATAATAACTTTTCGTATGATCGGCATCCCGGCACGAATCTTGAGCGGGTCCTTGGCCTCAGCAGTGTCATTGAGGTTCTTTTGTCACAGTACGATGTATGTAAGCTTACGAGTAGAGACAAAAACACGATACTTTCGATATGTCGATATATCGCATCACATTGGCTTCTACTATTCCTCCATGCGCTCAAGATATGTGCCGGAAACTATAGCTTCGTAGCACCATTGTGTGAGAAATTATCACAGTGACGTCACACGCGCTCTGCCTGTTTTAGGTACTTGACTTGATATAACTTATAATTACAGTAAAAATTTAATTATACAATTAAACTAAGTCATAATATATATACAAACTAGCTGAGCCGACAAACTTCGTACCGCCTCGGAATCAAATAAAAAAGCTCAATGATAATTGCGTTTGACACTCAAAATTAAAAAAAAACTTCACTTTTAAATTTAATTTGATTTCTGAACGACTTTTAAATTTAATTGATTTCTAAACGACGGGACGAACATCAAATGTTTGACAGGTAGGAATAGTTTCTAAGGGAAAGCGAAATTGTTGTTTTTACTATATTCCAAGAATTTTTTCATACTCACTTTTTAAACTTTTCCTGGACTTCCACAAATAATTCAAAACCAAGATTAGCCAAATCAGTCCAGCCGTTCTTGAGTTTAAGCGAGACTATTGTCCTGCCCTGAAGAAAATTTGAAACCCAATCGCAGCGCCACCTACCGGCACCAATTGTGAATCTAAACCATTCTCGAATCCACTTGAACACACACGGTAGGCACGGACAACAGATTGACAACAACAAAAAAAATTGTAATTGATATTGGATATTCTTTAAATATGTTATAAAGCGGGCCCGCCTCGTTTGAATACGCTTACTATTTTATAAATAGGACTTGTAAATATTACTTGTATATTTATTATTAAGAAATTCATTTATATTTTTTAAACAAGTAATTTTATTAATAGCAAATGTATACAAGAACTTTTAATAAATGATTTCATATGGAATTTATTGATTCATTTCACATGGTCTTACTATCCGTGCAAGAATGGAGGAAGTACAATTTCCTGTATTGGGGCGGCCTGTCGTAAGAGGCGACGTAACAACCCATAGCCAGGTGGTAGGGTATTTGTCTGTTTGGATAGCTACTACCCCCTGGTCTAGAGCAGTGCTTTTCAATCTTTTTGAAGACACGACCCTTTTATAGGTTGAAAAATTTTGCCGACGCCCTTGGGTCATAGACACACAAAAAGTTAGTCATCTAAAACACTAGATTTATGTTTTTTCTCTATTTTGTTACCCATATTATTATTAGGGCCTTATACTCTGCAAAAAGCTGCTTAACTAAGAAAGTACTTAAGTATGAGGTAGAAATTTAAATTGCCTTTTTCCTTTTGTCTCCGACCCCCCTAGGGGTCGCGACCCACAGATTGAAAATCACTGGTCTAGAGTATGCCGCCATAACAACCTTGAGTTGTGTTCCGGCCGAGAGCGGTAGCAAGCACATTGGGAGCACTCGATGTTTGTAACAGCAAGGAGAGTTTTTGGGCAGTAGAAATACGAAACGTTAAATATTTAAGCAGGGTTTCTCTCCTTTATTATTGTTCAGTCTTGTGATATGACTACTCACACTGCCCAGAACGTAAGACCTCACAAATTTTTCGGGGTGAGCGTCTTCGCGGGAGCAACTTGCTCGAGGGAGATCCCTAGGGGGCTTAACTCGGCTAGACTGTTGCCATGAAAGGGGGATGAATCTAACGATGCCGACTTAATATAAAGCCCGAGGGGAAGGATCCCGGCGGACCGGGATCGGCAGTTCGCGGCGGCCTACGCTATCTTACTGCCGTTTCGCAACGTGTTATGGCTGGGAGAGGAAAAACAGCGAAAGAAACTTCCCAGCCACACGCCTAGTCTATCCTGTGGGGGGTCTATATCTCCTGGCGTCCTTCGCGGGGACGTGGAGGAATCGTCTGTGTCTATCTGTTGGTGTCTGCCAGCCTGCCGTCCTAACCGCGGGCGGGCTAATCCGGGACAGCCGTTTTGTAATAACGTCGACCCTGTACGTGAGGACGTTACACGGTCGTCGCGGCTAAGGAGAACCATCTCTGTATATGAAGAAGTGTCCATCGAAATTCGTTAAATTAGGGTGGCGCCACTTTGGCATGAGGGTGAATTTTAAAGAAAGCGCCAAAAGTTAGTAGAGTAGTATTATAGTGTTTTAGTTTTATAAAATTAAATATTACAATTATTGCTTGGGTTCTTGCATATGAGCACCACACACATGCGTCTGTGGAACAGAGATAATCGGCCCGGGATACCACGGTCTTTCTTGCCGCCGCAGTGCCGGCAGATGGTCACGTCACGCCGCCTTGAATGATGTCTTACGGAGGGCGCTTGCCACCGTTAACGTGTCGGCTTTATTGGAGCCGAACGGTATTGCACGTGACGATGGTAGGCGTCCCGACGGAATGACTCTTATTCCCTGGCAGCGTGGCAAGCTTTTGGTGTGTGATGCGACTTGCGTAGACACGTTGGCCGCATCCCATTTACAAAAACACGTCTAGATTAGCCGGTTCGGCGACGAAAACAGCTCGGTGAGAGTTATAAGTTTGTGCCGTTTGCTGTCGAGACGCTTGGACCGTGGGTTCCTGAGGCCATGAGCCTCTACCAAAATTTATCGAAACAACTCATTAACTCTTCAGGTGATCAGAGGGCTGGTGCCTACCTCGGCCATAGGATCAGTATGGCGATCCAGCGAGGAAACGTAGCCAGCCTTCTGGGCACCTTACCCAGACGGTAACCAGTAGACAGTGATCTGGGCTCAGTATTCTACTTATAGTCTTAAGGGACTATGAGTAGAATACAATACAAATAAGTTAAGTTTTCTTGCATTGTATTCGATTATATGTAGTAGTAGTAGTACTTATTACTTCCATGGTACTACGTAAATAGTTGACGTTTTATAATAGTGTACTTTCACCAACTACTCTAGTCGCCAAAGATATTAATTCTTTTAACTCGGCATACTTCAATTCGTCTACAACAGCTCCATTCATACCATACCCTTTATCTACATCAGCGCCATTATGGACACTTTTTCATCAATTTTTTATATGAGATGATTCTCCTTACCTCTACCCTCCATAGTCGAGGCTAAAAAAAAGCAATTACATCATAGTGTTGCCAGGATTACAAAAATAATTATAACAATTACTTACTGATGCACTAAATTATCTAGACGATTAATTTAGTGGGCTTATAAAATTAACTTAAAGGTAGAAAATGGTAATGGTCATTGGTAATTTAATCATAATTGGAAGCTTACTCACTTGCACTGGTTTATTATACTGAACTATGAAATCAATGGAGAAATCCTGAACAATAGTAGTATGTTTAATTAGGAGACAGCTCCAATCTACTTTTGCACGGATTGAACTATGAAACTAAATATGGCGCCATCTACGACAATTACTTATTGACACTTGACATCTTTGTCTTCCGTAATCAGGGCTCATGAAAAGTGGCCGAAACGTCAAAATAAAACTAAATTCTACGCTTAAATCGATTGAAAAGTAGTTATAATAGTCGTTTTTATGTTAAAAATCTTATCCGTGGAGGAACGGAGAAAGAATTCAATTTCCTGCGGACGGGCGGCTTGTCGTAAGAGGCGACTAAACAACCCACAGCCAGGTGGTAGGGCATTTGCCCGACTGGATGGCTACCACCACTGGTCTAAAGTATGTCGCCATAAGAACCTTGAGTTGTGTTCCGACATTAGTGACCAGGTTCCAGTTTCCCTTAGGAGAGCAGCAGCGCAATTGTAGCAACTTTGCTGTTGCAAATGTCCATAGGCGATGGTAACCCCTTTCCATCAAGTGGGCCTCTGCCTGTCTGCTGATCTCCTGCAATAATAAAAATATAATAAAATAAAAATTAAGAATAATAGCTAGTTTATAACATTAGGATGATAATATCAAGGTAAGTATTCTAGGTACAGCAGCAATATTTAAATATTTTAAAGGAAAACATGACACTTTGACTCTAACACAGTACACAGCATGAAACTAGTCCTGTGTCGATCGCGATTGACAGAATATTTTTGACCCGATCGCGACCCACACGCGTGTGATCGAGTCGTCGGTCTCTGAAAGATTCGGTCTTCAATAGATTCGATCACCAGGTGACATCACAAACGAAATTGGACTTTATTTGTGGAGAATTACCGTAGATTGTTGCTTATTTAATGGATTATTTCGTGCATTCAATTACGCAATGACGTAACTATTAAAATATCTTCTATCTCTTTCGTTTAAGTACATACATACAATCCTATTCACGCAGTGCACTCTTTCTATCTTGTTGTTTGTTGTGCGTTATGATTGTATCCAAAATAAACCGGATTGCGCGGGATCTTTCGGGTCGCACGCGACTTGTCAATCGCGGGAGCGGATTTTCATTTTGAGAATGAATCAATCAGTTGCATCGGTGACTCTGACTACTGACCTGCGACAGCGTTTCGGTATATTCCCGGTACCTAGTATATTGTTTGCGTGTGTTAGTACTTTTAATAAAATATTTTAAGTGACGGCTGTGTTATATTATAGGTATGCCAAAATAACACCGAAACTGCACCTGACTAAGTATATTTCCGAACCGAATGTAGCCACGTGATGTCACGGGTGTTCCACGAATATCGTTGCGTTTTGGAAATATTGCACGAAGAATTTTAAGCAGCCACTTTTTGATAATAAAATTTTACTATTAAATGATAATAAATCTTAAAAATAATTGTATAGTTATGTTTTTATAGCAATAAAGATTACGAAAAAAATTCTGTCCTTTTTGGAGTCTTACGCATAGTCCCTATTGCGTCCCTATTCTCGTTCTAACGTGAGAACGAGATCGATCGCGCAATCCTTCGGTCATTTATATTATATAGATACACACGAACTGTGACCGAAATGATTGAATCTTTTTAACCCGATCACTATACGAATGGGTCACGATCGACCCGGGTCATGAAAAATGATTGACCGACACAGGTCTACATGAAACCAAATTATGCTTTGATAGCTTCGTTACTTTTGGTCTTATCTGTGTCATTTTCTTCGTGATTTTCAGCATGTTTTTCTTGAAGTTTTTCATGATTTTCTTCAACACATTTCTCTTCTTGCTTTTCAACATCTCTTTCTTGAGGTTTATCAACAGACTTTTCTTCTTGTTTCTGAGTATTGTTTTCGTGTTGATCTTTGATTTTGTCAGTATTTTTTTCTTCTTGTTTCCCTTTGTTTATCTCTTTCTCAGCGTTTCTTGCGACTATTTCTTTGGTCTCTTTTATTTTGTCCTCCAAAGAGCTCCTTGACAGCTGTCGTAGAATATTCTCGAATATTCTCGGCGCGCTTTTTGTATTTGGCAGAGAGATGTCAGTTTGGGTTGTCATTTCTTTTTTCGATTCTTCTGGTACTGAAATATATATTTTAATTATTATTTCTTGAACCAGAGCTCTTTTATATACAGCTCTAAAGCGAGAACATGCAAAAGGATACTAAAAGATTTAAAATCTTCGATCAACAGATGGCGGCACTAGTCCTTGTATAGATTTTTTTACACTTGAGAGCTAGGTTGTTTCGTTCTCTAACAACCCGACAGCCTTATTTGATTCTAAATATTTACCTGGTACATTAGTTTCCTTCAAATCCAATGTCAGAGTCTTCTTCTTCTCTTCTATTTCAGGATTTTCATTCATTTCCTGAGTTTTATATTCATTTGATTGTCTTTCAATCGCTCTTGTAAGTACGTACCCTGAAAATTTTCAAATATTAAAATTATATTTAACTCCTTATATAATGTTAATAGCAATATTTCTTAGTTAACAGATTAATTGCTATCACGTGTAAGAAAGGAGAAAGGATACAAATTCATGGTGCCGGGCAGCTTGTCTTTAGAGGCGACAAAAATACCTACATTTGGTAAGTTTTGCGTAATACGAATTAATCGAAAGTAAATTATATGAATTTATATCTATATATATATTTGCGAAGCGGTAGTAAATTAGATTAGGCCCCCATAAAGTAAATAACATGAACAATTTGGCTGTAGGCTAAATAAAACTTTAACAATTCTCGTTGCAGGGGCGAATTTAGAAATATGACGCCTGTAGGCTATTCAAATTTTACCGCCCCTACCGATACATTGATACCCTAATTCATAATCATATTAATTAGATCATTTTTTTGTTAATGAAATTGTAACCTTATGATTTGTGTACATATCGTGAGACGTGTATAGTCTTGAATTAGACCTCCTTTTTACCGTAGTTTGAAGATAATCTAAGACATAATATATAAAAAAAATTGGCCTAAATTTGCCGCCCCTTCAAAATCTGCCGCCCTAGGCTCCAGCCTACTCAGCCTATTGGTAAATCCACCACTGACTCGTTGACACTTGACATCTTTGTCTTCCGTGATCACGGCCACTGGAAAGTGGCCGAAACGTCGGAATAACAAAAATGAAATAAATTATCGCGCTTAAAACCGCTGAAACGTAGTTTTATTGTGCATTTATATCATCAAAAATGTTACATTGCGCGAGCGAGATAGCGAAATCCAGTTAGGTAGGCTTTTCACGCAAAGAGCTATAGCTTGACCACAACCGCTGTACCGCGCCTTAGGTATGTGCGCGGCGAGACGGGGGAGAGTACCGGCCGTTCCGTTGTGTCAGTCGGCCGCCAACGTTTACGGCGGCAGCTAGTGTTGTTTGCACCGGACTGTGTGTATCGGATGTACATGAAATAAATATTCCAAGATGGGTCGTGCGTTATCTCGTGATGTGAATAGATCTTACTTCCTAGAATCTAGCACACAAAATATTATATACCTAAACACATGATCCTCTTTACTATAACCTTATCAGTCTCTAATTATTTCGTCACTGATTTTCACATTTTGCACTGATTGATTAGAAATAAAAGAAATAAAGAAAGAGGAAGAACTATACTATTACTGTTATTTGTCTCTCGTCGTGCACAGGTTTCGCATATACTATGAAGGAAATTAGGCAATTAAATGAACTATTTAGATATACTTATTTAATTAATTCCCTATCCAATTTTATACGTACGACTGGCGTGTCAAGCCAAAAATGTTTAAATAGGTAATTTTAATAATTTCAGGCTTTACCGGTCGTACCTTAAAACTGATAAATAATAATAATTTGTATTTCGGAAAATTAAAAAAAATGATATCGTAAGATCCGTCCGGCAAATCGATATCGTGTGAACTCGTGCTCTTTCTTACCTGTCCCCCGCCTCGCCGCGCGTTCCTAGGGCGCGGTACAGCGGTTGTGGTCAAGCTATAGTGTAAAACACTACGTACCAAGTATATGGGCGCATTTCACCATGTTCTGAGTCTCCCTTGGTGTCAGTCGGAGACCTTCTTGCCGTATGACGTGGTTCACAGAACGCAATTTCTCCGGCGAAGGCTTCCTTGTCTCGTCGTTTGGTATATCTGCGGGTGGAACTTAAATCAGTCAAGTGCGTGTATATCCAAGCAGTGATGTGTTCCGTCCACGTAATACGTATGTGATTATGTTATTTTCGTTATAGAACTCCCAAAAACATGGGCTAACACTACTTATCAGATATTTTTCTTTTGGTTTATTCAATTTTATATATATACTAGCTGTGCTCGCGACGTCGTCCGCGTGGAATTTGTTTTCAAGACCCCCCGATTTTGAAACATTCTTCATTGGTGCTCCACTCCTATTGGTCTTAGCGTGATGATATATAGCCTATAGCATTCCTCGATAAATGGACTATCTAACACTGAAAGAATTTTCCAAATCAGACCAGTAGTTCCTGAGATTAGCGCGTTCAAACAAACAAATTCTTCAGCTTTATATATTAGTATAAGATATTTTTACTTGATATTTAATTTGTATTATACGTTTTATTAACAACTAGCTGTGCCTGCGACTTCGTCCGACTGGAATTTTTTTCGTGGAACACTAAAAAATACATAAAATGTAGCCTAATTTACTCCTAATAACATCAGCTATCTGCCAGTCGAAGTTCCGTCAAAATACAGACAGACAGACAAATTTAAAAAAAATTGATTTTTTGACTTAAATACTGTATTTACCTTCATATACATTCAGTAAAAAACTGTTATTTTAATATTACAAACAGACACTTCAATTTTATTTATCTGCATGTTGACGGTAGGCTAAATAAAACTTTAACAATACTCATTGACGCTTAATATTTTTGTCTTCCATAGTTGCGGCTATCTGAAAAGTGGCCGAAACGTCGGAATAATAATCAAATAAAATACCGCGTTTAATACCGTTAAAACATAGTTTTCTTAAAAGAACTAGTTTTATAGACGTTAGACGGCCTCTGCGTTTGCGATTCCTGGTATGGTAAATTTTGGAAACGACTTTTCTCTGTTATTTACTATGGTCTGGGTGTCTGGGTTCGGCCCCAGAGTAAATTCAAATTTAAAAGTTTCCATTCCATGCCTTTTATTAGACGGTAACTACCTTTCATTAGACGGTAACTACCTTTCATTAGACGGTAACTACCTGACATTAGACGGTAACTATATTTCATTAGACGGTAACTACCTGACATTAGACGGTAACTACATTTTATTAGACGGTAACTACCTGACATTAGACGGTAACTATATTTCATTAGACGGTAACTACATTTCATTAGACGGTAACTACCTGACATTAGACGGTAACTATATTTCATTAGACGGTAACTACATTTCATTAGACGGTAACTATCTTTCGTTAGACGGTAACTACCTTTCTTTACACGGTAACTACCTTTATTTCCTCCTGACCTTTGGCAAAGTACATACATAACTTCACGCCAGTTCCCTTGCGGGGTAGGCACGAACAACAGAGCGCCATTCAGGCCTATTCTTACACACCTCACTTGCTTCTTTGACATTCATAGCTCTTGTCATGCACACTCGTCTGTTCTTAAGGCTCCTGACATCACCTTGTGCTAGTACACGATCAATTTGATCATGGAAGGTGTGTCGTGGCCTTCCACGACTTACCTTACTTTGCGTACCTTTGGCAAGGTACGCAGTAAAAAAAGGCTTACCCAGGTCCGCCAGGTCGAAGGAGTCCGTCCTGTAAGGAGTGGGACACTGGTCATAATAGCTTTTTAGAGGCACTTCGGAGATGGAGTTATTGTAGTTGGCCCAGAAGTTGTTCCATTCTCCTGTCTCTGGTCTTCTGAAGTCTTCGACCTTTGTCTCCGTGTCGCTGCAGTCCTGGTATGTGCTGACGCAACTGGGGAACGTTTTCATTTTTTAGCATTCCGTTGCCTAAACATATATAAAGTAATAGTAATCTTATACTAATATATAAAGCTGAAAAGTTTGTTTGTTTGCTTGAACGCGCTTCTCAGGAACTACTGGTCTGATTTGAAAAGTTCTTTCAGTGTTAGATAGCCCATTTATCGAGGAAGGCTATAGGCTATATACCATCACGCTAAGGACCAATAGGAGTGGAGCACGAATGAAGAATGTTTAAAAATGGGGGGGGGGGGTTTCAACTTACTTTTTTTTTAAACTATTCCACGCGGACGAACTCGCGGGCAGTAGCTAGTTATAATATAATAATCCGTTAGATTATAAGTAGAAAACTGAAACCAGGTCACAGTCTGCTATGGGTAAGGTACCCAGAAGGCAGGGTCTCCAGACCTTTAATTCTTCGCAATTTGGGGTGAATATTTTGTTAAGAACACTTTTGGGTTAACAAAAACCTTGAAGAAATCTTATTATTGCTGGACTTCTTTCTTTCACTATGTTTTTTATTGCACGAGTTCAGCAGACAGGCAGACGGCCCACTTGATGGAAAGCGGTTACCATCGCCTATGGACATTTGCAACACCGAAGGTGCTACAAATGCGCTGCTGCTCTCTTAAGGGAGATTGGAACCTGGCCACTAATGCCGGAACACAGCTCAAGGTGGTTATGGCGGCATACTCTAGACCAGGGGTGGTAGCAACACGGGCAAATAGCCTATTACCTGGTAAATTTACTATTTACCTTCATGAAGGTAATTTTAACATTGTTTTAAAATTACCTTGTTTGAGTTGATTAAGGTTTGATGGAGGCTTGTTGTTAGCTCCTGGCACAGTATAACGTTGTGTGTCCAGTCATAAATTTTATGTACTACCTTCATTTGTATTGTTACGACCGACAGAGTGGTTTCACACCTGCATACCATAAAAGCACACTTTATTACCTTTCCGCATTTGGACTTCTTTTGTTTACTTTGTGTTTAAAATTTGTGATTAGAAAACAGCCCATTGTGTATTGTAATCTTTTATGGCAGTCATTGGCCAGGTGTGTCGTCGGACTGATTCTAAGAAATTCAGTCTACGCGGTCGGGCAGACATATTGTATCGGTGCAGTATAAAGCAATAGCCGAATAGAGACATCGGCAGTCGAGCGAGAACCACGACCAAGGCGAGACTGGTGTACATTCGGTGATCTATTTAGTGACGGACTTTACGCGTGTATTTGAATTACGATCTTCTGCATTACGTTTGGACTTATTGCGTCCGGTTACATTTTTACCTGTGTTATACGTGTTTGTATAGTTCTAATAAAACTATAATAATTCC
Source organism: Dendrolimus kikuchii (assembly GCA_019925095.2). Taxonomy (NCBI): domain Eukaryota; kingdom Metazoa; phylum Arthropoda; class Insecta; order Lepidoptera; family Lasiocampidae; genus Dendrolimus; species Dendrolimus kikuchii. Next base: position 849,760 of record JAHHIN020000030.1, read on the forward strand.
AACGGCATTTTAATTCGAGTCCTTCAACTCGTAACGTTTAAAAAGTTTTAGAAAAAGGTAGAACATTCTGGAAGGAAAAGACAAGGACGGATACATTTTAAAAAGGGATAGATAATGAACGAAAGTTCTATAATAGAAGGTTCAGGAATGAAAAAACAGAGATAGATAGATGTTTAGAAAGGGATAGATAGTAAATAAAAGAATAACGAAAAGAAGATAGAAATTATGGTTTCTAGAAGATTCTTCCGGGTATATAAGCCGCGTAAGGCGCGCCTACCAGTAGTTCAGTTAAAGATAGCGAAGCGACAAGTGCGATACGAAAGCGTTGGAAGAAGATTTAAGCAGAAAACAGTGACGAGTTTAGTGGTGAATTTAGTGAAAAGTTCAGAGGGCAATTCAGTGAAGGACGAGTTTAGCAAAGTTTAATAGGAGATCCAGAAGTAAGCTGCGCGCGGTAACTTCGGAGGTGAGCACTGCAGCAGCAGGAGGTGGTCTACGCAGTATCGGCGACGGTATTGTGAGTGAGACACCTTATCGTCGCGACAGTGCGTGTGGGGGCAACCCTGGGAGAAGAATCACGTACGGCTGTGTAAGTCAATAAAGCGTTGAGTTAAGAGAACTGGTGCTTACTCCAAATTCTAAATGCGTACTTCCGCTCGCACGTAACAATATCGCTATCGCTGGGAAAGAGCGATACACCAAATTGTCTGCATTGCCATATAGTGGAAGACGTACAGCATTTGTAAGTGGAATGTGTTCGGACCAGAGACGGCAGGAAGGGGCTTGTGGATGCTCTGGGAATTAACCTGATGGACGTGGGTGTTTTCCAGAGCATTTTGTCGCGGCCAGTCTGCTGCGGCTCTTTTAATTTATAAAATAGTGAAACCATTTACATAAATTTGTGGAATTGTATGATTAGGGTAAGATGGCGCTGACATGGTGACATTATCACTAAAAGCTCCTAAATAAATTAGATAATAAAAAAAAATATCGTTATAATTATATCTAAAAGTCTTTGTATTTTACATGCATATATTTATTTGCGACTAGCGGCCCGACGCGGTATCACCCGCGCTCTGTCCCGCTCCCGTGGTTTATAGCGTCATGTTATATAGCCTATGACACTCCCTGTTAACGTAGCTTTCGAACAGTAAAAGAATTTTTAAAATCGGTTTAGTAGATCCAGAGATTACCCCCTACAACGGCACAAACTCACAAACGTTACCTCTTTATAATATTAATATAGATATAAAATATTTTCTTTCTTACAATACTCAATTTAAAACTATTTAACCTGGAAACCTGCATGTCCTGACTCCTAGGCGTGACAGGAGTATCACTTGGCCTTGAGACCCTTGGAGATATATCCGCTGAAGATTGCCCGGAGTACTCAGGGGACAACGAGGAGTAGTCGAGGTTACCGTACCTGGAAAGCGAGTAATATAAGCTATAGATATATGCATAATTGCTTAATCTCACTGACTGACTTATGTTATATAGTGCGATCTGAATAAGAATAGGAATGTCAATAACCTCTAAAAATAAAAAAATATGCAACACTCGAATAATGCCAGCGCATCATTCTTAAATGAAGCTCTAAACGCCTGGAAAATGGTCTGCCCTGGTGAAGACATTCCCACGATCCTGAATTCGCAACGATGCTGCGATGAACCTATTTGTAGAGGATTAAATACAGAACTTTTAAATTCCGCTAACTCTACAGGACGTGCCCGCATCCTTGCCGATTCCCGCAGAGTCTGGTTTCTGGCTCCAAGCTATCCCCTCCCCAAACATAGGAACATTAATGGAGAATACTTCCTTTTCTTTGGCTATAAATCTGCGCTTGGGTTCTCGCATATGTGCACCACACACATGCGTCTGTGGAACAGAGATAATCGGCCCAGGATACCACGGTCTTTCTTGCCGCCGCAGTGCCGGCAGATGGTCACGCTACGCTGCCTTGAATGATGTCTTACGGAGAGCGCTTGCCACCGTTAACGTGCCGGCTTTATTGGAGCCGAACGGTATTGCACGTGACGATGGTAGGCGTCCCGACGGAATGACTCTAATTCCCTGGCAGCGTGGCAAGCCTTTGGTGTGGGATGCGACTTGCGTAGACACGTTGGCCGCATCCCATTTACCAAACACGTCTAAATCAGCCGGTTCAGCGGCGGAAACAGCCGAATCACTCAAGCGGCGCAAATATGCAACCCTCTGTGAGAGTTATATGTTTGTGCCGTTTGCTGTCGAGACGCTTGGACCGTGGGGTCCTGAGGCCATGAGCCTCTACCAAAATTTTTCGAAACGACTCATTGACTCTTCGGGTGATCAGAGGGCTGGTGCTTACCTCGGCCAACGGATCAGTATGGCGATCCAGCGAGGAAACGTAGCCAGCCTTCTGGGCACCTTACCCATAGAAGACGATGATCTGGGCTCAGTATTCTACTTATCTTCTTGAGGGACTTTGAGTAGAATACAATACAAATAACCTCTATCTGTCAAATGTCACTTGAAAAGTACGGTTTGCAAAAAACTTATTTGCATATCAATAATAAATAGTCTTACATCAAATTTAAATAAAAAGGTTAAATTAGTAGTAAATTGTCTTAATATTTTTACGGTTAATAATTAATTTTGTTATGTACCCTCTTATTTCTAAACGATACAATCGGCCATATCCTTAGTTGTATAATAATGTTATTTTTTTATTTATTTTGTGATTAGCGCCTGTTTTGTATACAGTAGTTCCCTGTAATTTACCATAACTTTATGTAACAATATTTATTTCTAATATGATGATATAATTATGTAGATTATAATTCAATATCTCTCAATTGTATATAGACGGTATTCACTACATTTTATTTTCGTGTTGGCAGACGTGATAGATTTGTACTGTGTTCAGTTTATTTTATTACATGTAAAACTTTAAGTATAATGTTATATATGATATCTTATATAAAATATTATCTAAAATTTCCAAACAATAATGTAACAAATTCTTGTAATTCATAACCTTTTTAAATAAAATAGTTTATCAATGACTTTAATCCGCTATCGGTTGTGCCAATTTGCTAAGTTAAGTGAGTAAGCAAGCTAAGTACGCGAGCGAAGCCGTAGGCAACAGTTAGTCTATAATATGATAAATCTGTCAATGGCTCGAGATTTTAAATACAATGCGCCTTAAAATTAAAACAAAAATAGCAAACCACCTTAATATTGCTTTTACAACCGTTGTCACTACGTCTTATCTTACATACTTGTACTATCAATTTCATAAAAATCCAGGAACCCAATTCCATCGCCACCTACCGGGTCTATTTGTGAATTTAAATTATCCAGGGAAATCAAACAATTTCATCAAAATCGGTCCAGCAGCTTAGGAGGAGATCTGTGACATACACACGTACAGAGAATTATATAGGGGAGAGTGAGGTAATTAAGAACGTAGGGTAATCGGGAACAGCTAGATAAGACATGGCCTAGAGTATGCCGCCATAACAACCTTGAGTTGTGTTCCGGCATTAGTGACCAGGTTCCAGTCTCCCTTAAGAGAGCAGCAGCGCATTTGTAGCACTTTTGGTGTTGCAAATGTCCATAGGCGATGGTAACTGCTTTCCATCGAGTGGGTCGTCTGCCTGTCTGCTGAACTCATGAAATAAAAAAATTAAAAAAAAAATCATAATAAAACTACGTTTTAACGGTTTTAAGCGCGGTAATTTTATTTGATTTTGGTTTTTCCGACGTTTCGGCCACTTTTCAGTAGCCGTGATCACGGAAGACAAAGATGTCAAGTGTCAACGAGTATTGTTAAAGTTTCATTTAGCCTACCGCCAACTTGTTAATTTTAATTTTGTTTATGGTTATTATTTACTCTATGGGAGCCTAATCTAATTTACTACCGCTTCGCAACATGTTATGGCTTGAAGAGAAGAAGCGGCGCAAGAAACTGTTCAGCAAACATGCCTAGCTCTAATAATTTTATATAATATTAAAATGGGTGGAAGGAAAAATAAAAGTAATTATCAGTCAAGTTGGTTTGTGTTCCGCTGTACGCAGAAAGAGCTCACAGTGTCTTGAGGTCTGGCAGCTGGTTTTTGCTGGGTTTGGGTCTTAATAGTTTTGATAATTGGATCCCAAACAGGTGCTACTTGCCAACCATCTTCTCTATTGAAATTTGGGTGTTTTTTGATTTCAATAGCCTCACGCATCATTCTAGGTATGAAACGATTCACTTTCGCGAGGATTTGTGGGTTATCGAATCTGATGTAGTGATTGGGTTTATCCAGCGTGTGTTCACTGATCGCAGACTTCGTAGACCTTGTGTGTTTCATGTCAGCAATGTGTTCTTTTACTCGTGTTTTTATGCTCCTCTTTGTTTGCGAGTTAAAGAACACATTGCTGACATGAAACACACAAGGTCTACGAAGTCTGCGATCAGTGAACACACGCTGGATAAACCCAACCACTACATCAGGTTCGATAACCCACAAATCCTCGCGAAAGAGAATCGTTTCATACCTAGAATCATGCGTGAGGCTATTGAAATAAAAAAACACCCAAATTTCAATAGAGAAGATGGTTGGCAAGTACCACCTGTTTGGGATCCAATTATCAAAACTATTAAAACCCAAACCCAGCAAAAACCAGCTGCCAGACCTCAAGACATTGTGAGCTCTTTCTGCGTACAACGGAACACAAACCAACTTGACTGATAATTACTTTTATTTTTCCTTCCACCCATTTTAATATTATATAAAATTATTAGAGCTAGGCATGTTTGCTGAACAGTTTCTTGCGCCGCTTCTTCTCTTCAAGCCATAACATGTTGCGAAGCGGTAGTAAATTAGATTAGGCTCCCATAGAGTAAATAATAACCATAAACAAAATTAAAATGAACAAGTTGGCGGTAGGCTAAATAAAACTTTAACAATACTCGTTGACACTTGACATCTTTGTCTTCCGTGATCACGGCCACTAAAAAGTGGCCGAAGCGTCGGAAAAACCAAAATCAAATAAAATTACCGCGCTTAAAACCGTTAAAACGTAGTTTTATTATGTATACAAGTCGCGAAAACTTAAGAAAATATTATGTGAAAAAAATCATACTTCCCCCGGATTATATCGTACCGCACCTATTTAAAGGACGCATCCAGCGCCTCTTAGTGCGTTTACCCTATGCACTAAGAGGCGCTGGATGCGTCCTTTTCAGTTCAGTGTTCAGTGAGAGTGAAAAGCAGCGAACGCATTATCATGGTGAGTCAAACAGTTTTTTTCGCATTTCTGTTATGGTTTTGTGATGTAAATATCATATTCTTGAGTTTTTTTTTTACTATCACGCACGTAGTATCAGCTTTCCAACACCACGTCATTTGAAGTTCACCAAAAATACTGTTATGAGTGGCTGCCGTCTTGATTTACGTTCACTCCTTCTGGAATTTGGGAATTTATGTTGTAATGAATGTTGATTATGGTTATTACATTTTTTTTACTACTTTACAGCGTTTGAAGTTAAATGTACCCCATTGCCCCACTCTCCCCTACATATATCTATAAATAAATGGATAAACAGTATAGATTTAAAAGCTAAAGTATAATATATACGTACCTAAAACCACTGGAGCAAGTCCTCCTACTGTCCCTACTCATAGAAGAGAAGCTCTGCTTAGCACTCTCCAAACTCTTCTCTCTTCTGGAATTTTCTAATTTCTGCACATGGATCTGGCTTTGGAGGGAGCAACTTCTTGACTTCTGGGTCTTTTGAGGCTTCGGAGTAGACGTGGCCAGAGCGTTGAACTTCTTCTTTATGCCGTATTTTGAGTTTGTGTCTTCGAAGTCTGAGACCTGGATTAGTCTTTGTATCAAATGACAACGCCCAGCTTATTTTTTTTATTTTTATTGCAGGAGTTCAGCAGACAGGCAGACGGCCCACTTGATGGAAAGCGGTTACCATCGCCTATGAAAATTTGCAACACCAAAGGTGCTACAAATGCGCTGCTGCTCTCTTAAGGGAGACTGGAGCCTGGTTACTAATGCCGGAACATAAATCTAGGATATTCTGATATATATATATATATATATATATATATATATATATATATATATCAGATCTAGAGGATTTTATATATTATAAAGTATTGCCCCAAGTTGACAAATTGGTGGCCAGTATTTAAAAATTATCTGAATGGTTAATTAACAAAGCATTCTACACAGTTGACGACTATATAAAAGTCATAAAAAAAGTAATATAAAATATGTAAATAAACTAGCTGACCCGGCAAACTTCGTACCGACTCAGAATTAATAAATACAAAACGTTGATTTCTGAACGACGGGACGAACATCAAACGTTTGACATTCAAAACCAAGAAGCTTACACACAATGGAGATTTCGTTCCGAATACCTAACTGAAGACCAATAATTTGTCCTTGAATGACGTCACTTATATCTTTTGTCTCTTTCTTTAGGTTGACAATACTTTCTTTTAAAAATATGGATAATAAATTACTTTTCGTTTTTGTATCACGTTTGCCATGACTGATTTCGCTTAACAATTAACAAAAATCTGATAGCTGCCATTTTTTAACCCCCGACGAAAAAAGAGAAATTAGAAGTTTGACCGCTGTCCATCTGTGGCACCGTATCTCTTGAACGAGTCAACCAATTCGGATACAATTTTTGTATCCCGCCTTGACATTATAGCGCCATTTCAACGAGCAAACCTTATCGTGCCATCCATCAATTAAAGCATATATAGGTGTTACTCAATCGAATTTGATGGCTCAACGATAGGTATTATTTTCGACTTTTTAAATGTTAACTTTTCTTTTTTGTTGGGTTTTTTTATTATTTAATTTTGTAACAAACATGTCATCCCTCTATACTTTTTATACGAGGATACGGAATACATTGTTCAGTACCTCGTTATACTGTCTGACAGATATTCTTTAGAAAATATCTACCCAAATGTCGATACCAAACATGATTGTCAAAACTTTAGGATTACTTATTTATTTAATACTTTATAATTTTTAAAACTTCTAATTATTTATAATAATCAACAATAGAGATTTTCGGTAAATAAAACTACAATTACTTTTTGCTATTTTTAGATTTAATTGATAGAATATGTGACGCTCACCCCCTGATCCAAAGGTCTAGGAATGACATACCGAAGCCGAAGCATTAAGCGGGATATGGAATAAAAGAATTTATATAGTGAAAATTAATAAAATTTATTAAATGAATAAAACATATAATATTGGCCATAAATCGTAATCATCTAGTGGTAGGAACCCTTCGCGTCAAAACCGTTAACCCTATGTTCACAAGGTAGGTTATATAGAAGTGCTGATCAAGAAACAGGTAGACTTATTTTTCTTAAAAAGTTGTATGCTTTCGGCGAATAAAAGTGCAAAGTCAATGCAAAAGCTTTGATGTCATCACTATATGTAATTTTTCTTTTCTTGTTTACTGTACTAAGCTTCAGAAATTTTTCACAAATATTAGCAGTTACCTCGCAAAATATTTTCAATTTCAGACTGTGATGTATAATCCTGGACCACATTTATGAGCGATATCATCACTAATTTTTCGCTCTTGTCTCTTCACCTTTTGCTGCAATATTTATCTACTCTTCTCTAAAGATTGTTTACGTGATGTCTTGAAGTTTACTTGAACATTAAAATCTTTCAAAGCACGCCGTTTGTATGGTGGTTAATTTTCAATATCCTGTCGAAAATTAATTTAGAATCAAAAATGTACAATGGAGATTTCACTTTCATTGGTTTTATTTTCATGAGTGGAAACTTATAAAAAATGATTTATAGAGTATATATATTTCATAAAAATATAATAAAATATACTATAAAGATCACAAATGTTCTTATCCAACACTTACCACCACATTGCAACATTTAGACAATTGATATGAGTAGAATAGTACAGCATCTTTTAGCAGACAACCTGGCCTGCTAGTTATAGTCTAAGACTACAAATCTTCGCAGATTCATAAAATTTTCCCTTTAATGGTACTACAGATAACCAAGCATTCGTCTTGTTTGGATCTTTAGGGAAACTGTAAATAGGAATAAAAAGATATATAAACTGTTTTTAATAAATCATTTTGCTCATTTAATTTACAATGCTTTAAAATCTTGGATCTTCATTATGTAGATTAAAAGGTACGCCAAGACTACAAGTACTACATATCAGTAAATACTTTAAACAGGAAGTTTTTATTAGACTAGATTAGATTTTTAAGAATAAGAAGCTTGTCACCCTACTCCTCTTGTTTATGTATAGTTTACAATACAATAAATTTTATTTAACTGCATATTAGTAGGATAATTCGCTGTGGGATTTGATGCAAAGAAAGTATCGTTAATTTCTGTAAGTGTTATTATAAAATAGCAAGACTTTTAGTGTTAATTTCCCTAAAATGTTAATGTAACGCAATAAGAATTTAATTCAACTTACTTGTGGAATTTAACGCCTGATGTTGGATGCCAAACACTTTTGCAACCACGAACTACACAACTCATTCTAGAATATCACTTAAACACACCATTTATCATATAAAATCTCAATTATACCATTGAATTAGACGAAACTCATAAACTAACTTTTTGACAGGAAGCCATATCTAGTTTCAGTGTTGCCAAAGTAGATTTTTAATTTTTGACGAATACTGGGGACAACTTTGTGAAATAATATTGTTATAATATTTTGAATCAAAAGAAAATTTCCTTTTTATTTAATAAAAGATTCCATTACATAGAACTAATCTCTGTCTATTGTTTGCAAATAAAATAAAAACTTTTCAAATTTTATAATAATTTCTTAGAACTGAGGGAGATTGACGAATTTTTTTTACTTTTATATATATGTTGGCGCAAATATGTAAATTAATTTATAGATGACGTAAGAAAAAGGATAATCTAAGTTATCTAATCTAAAATCAGCAAACGTATGACAGCATTGTGAATAGCAAAGTTGGTGTTGGTAGACCACGAAGTACACATCTTGATCAAATAGAAGCGTTAAAAAAAGGTCAGGTAAAAAGCATCTCAAATAAACGTGCGTATATAAAGAGTTAAATGAAAGCTGATTGTCAGGATCGTCGCAAGTGGAGATCCATAGTCTCTGCCTACCCCCATGGAATAGACGTGATAATATATATGTATGTATGTATGAACAAATAATTGATTAACAATAATAAAAATGTTTATTTTGTACAGCGCATCTGTGTTAGTTTGCTTTTATGTTAGCCTGTGCAAATTATCAAATGATAACATAAAAGTAACAACAGGTTCTTTAATTTTATATCGATTATTGAGCATTTGTTTAATAATTACCGACCTGGACCAGATGCAATAGACACTGTGCCTCGAGTCTTGGAGCAGAGAGCCCCTAATTCTAGTCAGTGTTCACTCATTTATTTACTTTGTCTACTTATAATTATTATATGAACATTATTTTGTAACAATTGTAATCTTTAATAGATTATCTGAAATATTCTTGTGATTTATTATTTGGAAGGAGTAAACTACTCTACTGTTACTATTTAAGGAATTACTGACTTTGGCTTTAAAAGCCGACGTTCCTAATCTTTAAAAAACCCAGTACCGCCCTTTCTATTACGACATCTAATTTTCTTGCAGAAAAGTAAACCTACAGCTTCTATATTATGTTAATTTATTAGATATTAATATTGTATTATGCTAATTTTTCTTTATTAATATATAACAAGATAAACGAAAAAAGTATTATTTGGGTGAAATTTACCGTATGTCTTGGTAACCCGAACGATAGAGGGAGTGAGATGGAAGACATAACAAAGGTCAATGGAGTTCATATATTTGGTCTTCAAAAAAATGTTAGCATTGCAATCTCCATTGTGTGTAAGCTTCTTGTTCAAAACCAAAAAATTGAAAAAAAAACATCACTTTTAAATTTAATTTGATTTCTGAACGACGGAACGAACATCAAATGTTTGACAGGAATAGTTTCTAAGGGAAAGCGAAATTGTTGTTTTTATTATATTCCAAGCATTTTTTTCATATTTACTCACCTTTCAAACCTTCCCTGGACTTCCACAAATAATTCAAAACCAAAACTAGCCAAATCAGTCTCCAGCCGTTCTCAAGTTTTAGTGAGACTAACGAACAGCAATTGATTTATATATATACATATATAGATTTGTATGTCTTTGAAGACCACAGGCCATAAATATGGCCCGAACTTTTGGAGGGCTGGCGTGGGGCCATGAGAAGGCCAACACGTAGAGACAGAGGTATACTGTCCGTTCCCCTATAATGAGAGGCCCGAGCCCAGCATTGGGTCATTTATGGGCTGCTATTATATATTATATTATAACGCCAAAAATTGTTATACCTGTGATAAATCAAGGGAGACATCGTCATCGAGGGAGGTCTCCTGGCTCTTTGAGGAGTTGGAAGGCGTAAGGACTCTCTTCGGTGACTCGAAGGTTCTTTTTGGCTTTGCTGGACCTGACTCGATGGAGGGGCGCCTGTGGTAGGACCCTGGGAGGGAGTTCGCTCTGTCGCCTCTGAAAAGTTTATAATATATATCTTTTTTATATATAAAAATGAATCGTAGAAATGTATGTACCCACATAACTTGAGAACGACTTTACCGATTTTGATTAAACTTTTTGTGTGTTTAGGTGGGTCCCCGGATGGTTTAGATTCACAATTGAAACCGGTAGGTGGCACTAGAATCGGGGCCTAGATTATTATTTTTTACACAAGACAGGACAACGTCTGCCGGGACAGCTAGTACCTATATATATATCTATAATAATATTATAAAGCTGAAGAGTTTGTTTGTTTGAACGCGCTAATCTCAGGAACTACGGGTCCGATTTATAAAATTCTTTCAGTTTTAGATAGCCCATTTATCGAGGAAGGCTATAGGCTATATATCATCACGCTAAGATCAATAGGAGCGGAGCACCAATGAAGAATGTTTCAAAATCGGGGGGTCTTGAAAACAAATTCCACGCGAACGACGTCGCGGGCACAGCTAGTAGGTATATATATATATATATATATATATATATATATATATATATATATATATATATATATATATATATATATATGTATATATATATATATATATATATATATATATATATATAAAATAATATCAGTCCATAAATGTCCCACTGCTCGGGCTCGGGCCTCCCATTATAGGGGGGAACGGACAGTATACCCGTCACGCTTGTCCAAGGCGGCTTGGCAGGTTTGACACATCGGTTATCTCGATGTGCAGGTTGCATCACGATGTTTTCCTTCAATATGCATATTAGATCAGAAAATTGACTAAGTGGTGCATGCGTTCCGGTCAGGATCGAACCCACGCCTCTACGCTACCACGACTTAAAACTTACTTACCACTTTACTGAAAGTTTAAGTAGATGGAATTTGTCAGGAAGGTTGTTTTATGCATGAGTACATCAGACACGCAGACGGCCCACCTGATGGGAAGCGGTTATCATCGCCTATGGACATTTGTAACACCAAAAGTGCTACCCATGTGCTTCAGCTCTTTAAATGGAGACTAGAACCTAGTCACTAATGCCATTACACTCTAGACCAGGGGTGGTAGCCATCCATGCGGGCTAAATATTCTACCAACTGGCTGTGGGTTGTTTTGTCGCCTCTTAGGACAGGCCACCCGGCCGCTGAAAATTGTATTCTTTCTCCGTTGCTGCACAGATAAATTCAATAATGTGAACTGGATTATCATGCTTACATAGGCCGAAAATCTCGCCATGCCAGCCTCAATTACATCATCCGCCAAGCTGTTGTCAGCGTCGGCGTACCAGCCATCCTAGAGGCAAATGGCTTGGTGCGCGACGATGGCAAGAGGCCAGATGCAATGTCACTTATTCCTTGGAAGATGGGAAGGCCGCTTGTGTGTGACGCGACATGCGTTGACACTCTGGCGGCATCACATCTTCCAGTGACTAAGTCAGCGGCTGGCAACGCTGCTTCAGCAGCTAAGATCTCAAACGGCGCTAATATGGAACCCTAGGAAGGGTTTACATGTTTGTCCCGTTTGGAGTTGAAACCTTAGGTCCGTGGGGTCCATCGACCAAGGGTCTCTTCAAAGAAACTCTTTGATACCACCCGTGATCAGACGGCAGATTCGTAATTTGCGTAACGAATCAGCATTGCCATACAGCGTGGCAATGCAGACAGCCTTTTGGGCACGCTTTCCTCTGGCAGTGATTTGCTACATACTTGATAATTTCGGAACGGAGAATGAATACAATTTCCTGCGTTGGGGCGGCCTGTCGTAAGAGGCGACTTAACAACCCACAGCCAGGTGGTAGGGCATTTGCCCGACTGGATGGCTACCACCCCAGGTCTAAAGTATGTCGCCATAACAACCTTGAGTTGTGTTCCGCCATTAGTGACTAGGTTCCAGTCTCCCTTAAGAGAGCAGCAGCGCATTTGTAGCAACATTGGTGTTGCAAATGTCCATAGGCGATGGTAACCGCTTTCCATCAAGTGGGCCGTCTGCCTGTCTGCTGATCTTCTGCAATAAAAAAAAACAAAAAAAACAATTTTGTATTCTAATAACATTGAATTATTCAAGTTATGGATCACTTTGGTTCATTCCACCAAATTGAATGAAATATGAACCGTTTAACACGGGCTTTACATACATACGGGTGAAGCTAATAAAAGCGTGTGCAATACAATGCAGAAACTTACCTTTTCGTGATTTGTTTTCCAGTTACAACAAAATCTAAGTTGCTCTTAACTGTCTTCTTTGGAGTAGAGCTGTTAGAGCCTGGTGGTGACTTCTTCTCTTTCTCCTTCTTCAAACTGTTCCTCCTTGAGAGGGTGGAAGAGTTTCTGCGGGACCCTGGCCGGCTTTTTGGTGCGCTTGAATCGTAGTCCTCGGGCCAACGGTCGCTCTTTTGCATCTTACTGTTGAAAGAGCTCAATTGAATGCAGAATAAAGGCCACAGTCTCCCTTAAGAGAGCAGCAGCGCATTTGTACCACCTTTGGTGTTGCAAATGTCCATAGGCGATGGTAACCGCTTTCCATCAGGTGTGCCGTCTGCCTATCTGCTGGACTCATGCAAAAAAAAACCCTTGGTAAAGGCCGATTAGTGAGTTTCAAACATCAAGCAGTCGATCATCTCTCTAAAAATGTAGCTCGAGCCCAGCAGTGGGAAGTCTATGGTGGAAACTGGGGTCACTTTTTCATAACATTAAACATTTAAAACCAACTTACCAAAAATTTCATGAAAATTTTACATAGATAAGCTTCAGAAATATCTTTCAATTATTTATACAAGTTATATGAAAAGTATGTAGCGGATGGAATGATGGAAAGCGGACTTTAGGGTCCAGAAGGCGAAGTCTCGCAATGGTGATTTAACACTGATAATAATATATTTAATACGCACAAAGCTTGTCTGTTTGTCTGTGTGTTATGAGCGGTGGCCTGTGAGACACTGGGCCTATTTTGAGGGTAGCTTATATGCCACGCATGAATGGGTTATGTCGCGGACATATTAGACAGCGAGAAGCGATTTATTACAATTCTTTATTTAGCGATTTTTTATTAGTGCGGGATTTGTCGTAAGAGGCGACAAAACAACCCACAGCCAGGTGGTAGGGTATTTGCCCGACTGGATGGCGACCACCCCTGATCTAGAACATAACAACCTTGTGTTGTGTTCGGGCATTAGTGACTAGGTTCCAGTCTCCCTTAAGAGGGCAGCAGCGCATTTGTAGCACCTTTGGTGTTGCAAATGTCCATAGACAATGGTAACCGCTTTCCATCCAGTGAGCCGTCTGCCTGTCTGCGGAACTCCTGCAATAAAAACAATAAAAAAAATATACAGCAGATCACATAGAAGATTTGGAGAACTAGCGATGAGCAGTACACGTGTGAGCCGTACATTTGATCCGTACAAAATACTTTTGTACTGATACGGCTAAAAATTTGAAATGTACTACTTAAAAAAATTTGTTGCGCTACTACTCAAAAGTAAGAGGAAGGACGGAACGAGGCCTATGATACAACAGTACAATAACGCCTTTACGGATATTCACATGACAAAGAGGGACAGCATGACAATGTTGTAACAATGTACGACTGTTAGTAAAATGAGGTGACCGAGGCCGACCATATCCGATTCTTAATGAACATTTCCGAACTAGTTTTGAGCGAGACAAATGAGGGAATGACGCTCACCGCCTCACCGACCTCATCGATTTAAATGCACTGCCGCGATACAAACCATACAAATTTTCTCGCCTCATTTGAAGTGGTACATTGTTCTGGTTCAGTACAAAATGTCATGTTACACTTACAAACTCATTTAAAATCATGTCCTGCCCAATACCATGGAGAACTGATCAATGTAACTTTCAAACACTACCTGATACACAGCGGGGTTTACAGTATTTATACATTGTGAACTAGGTAATACATATTACTTACTTATATATTTTTTCTACGTACCAGGAATGGTTTGCGAATTCAATTATTGCACAGCGCCATATATTGGTTTGTATGTGTTCCACTACATAGTTATCCGTTCCTACATCAGACAAACGAATAAAAGCATAGATGGAGCTCAAGGGACCAGAAGCGTCAAATAAAGTGAAGCATTTCTTAAAACTTGTGCGTAAGCTAATGTACTATACGCGTGGTTTGCATCTGTGTAGTTAATAGTAATATATCCATTGTAAACTATTTCATCATTATTTTACCGTATATTACTGTTGTGGAAGACTATCAAGCCAATAGATGGCGCTGTGCAATAATTGAAGTCGCAAATAATTCCCAACATGTACAAAGAATATAATACAAATTTCCAACAGTAGTAGTCGGGTTTACTCCGGCATAGCCGTCATGACGTAGGCGAGTGTGGTCTTCGCCCATGCCAGCTATTCCAACATCTGGAAACTTCAAAAAGTTCAGAACAGATTTATGCGCACTGCAGTCGACACTCCTCTTTATATGCGGAACATGAATCTGTATCGCAACCTGGAGCTACCCTCCAATTTCTTGGACTTAGCCCCCTATCACCAGAACCCTCTGGTGAAGAAAATGGTCAATTATAGACCCACACCGAACGCTCCCACGAGCAAACGTCGTCCTCGCAATGTCGTCATTGACAAGCCAGACGAAATCACTCAACTCCTCACGATAATGAACCCGCCGAGTCTCAGAACATCAGCGTGGCATAACAGACGCCGACTGAACAGACGTCGGAGAGCCCCTCACACAACGTTAAACCCACCAATTACACCGACTCATTATAGACACAAAGTAGCCACCCAAGGCTAGCTTAGGCGTGTTACTAGAGAGTTTCTTCCGCCGCTTCTTCTCTACCAGCTATAAGACGTTGCGAAGCGGAAGTACAGGTATACTAAAATCGGCTTCGCCGGTGGAGTCGTTGGCTCGTCCACATTTGTATCACTTCAGACTATTGGCTTAGCTCATTTTACGGCTTACTCAGATAGAGTCATGTCGAGCCGAGGTCGGACCTCACAGGAGGTGCCTCCTCGAGCGTGCTGCTCCCGGGCTGAACGCCTCCGCTCCCACGGAGTCAGGCGGACGGTCCACTTAATGGAAAGCGGTTACCGTCGCCTATGGACGTTTGCAACACCAGGGGCGTTGCCAACGCGTTGCCGGCCTCTAAGAAATTTTATAACGCCCTTCTTAAATGACCCCATGTCGTAGCGCAGAGGGAAAACTTCGGCGGGGAGTTCTCTCCAGATCATTGTTGTACGCGGAATAAACGTTCTAGAGAACCGTTGCGTAGTTGAGCGTGGGAGCTCCAGGAAATGGGGGTGAACACCCCGCCGATGGCGAGCGGTGCGGTTGTAAAAATGGGGCGTTGGCACCAAATCAAACAGTTCCTCGGAACACTCTCCGTTGTACAGGCGGTAGAATACGCAGAGGGACGCAAAGTCTCTCCGAAGGCTAAGCGATTCTAAACCGCCTGTTAGTATGGGATCGTCGACTATACGAACGGCGCGACGCTGAATGGAGTCGAGAGGGTCAGTCTGGTAAGCTGGTGCTCCAGCCCATAAGTGCGAGCAGTATTCCATATGCGGCCTAACTTGTGCTTTGTAAAGCACAAGTCTTTGCCGCGGGGTGAAATACTGCTTAGACCGGTTTAGCACACCAAGCTTTTTTGAGGCAAGTTTAGCCTTGCCTTCCAGATGACCCCGAAACTGCACGTCGTTCGTTATATCAACGCCTAGAATCCCGATACTGTTGGAGATGGTAAGGGGTGTTCCTTGAAACTGTGGCGCAGGGACAAATGGGGTCTTTTTTGCAGAGAATGCGCAGACCTGTGTCTTCGTGGGGTTAAATTGGACAAGATTTTGTCGTCCCCATTCGGAGACTCGCTCCAGGGAGTTCTCCACTTCAGACACAAGTCTGACCCGACTTTCTTCCACTAGCGACTGAGGGGCATTAGCCCGGCTGGTATATCTAGCGTCACCTGTACTGTCATCCGCATAGCAATGAATGTTCTCTATAGATAACAGATCATTGATATGCAGGATGAACAGTGTAGGTGACAGCACACAGCCTTGAGGCACACCAGCATTGATAGGCTTGGTGGTAGAACAGCAACCGTCGACGGCGACCTTGATGCTGCGTCCACCAAGAAAGCTGGATAGCCACTTGCAAAGCCCCTCAGGTATCCCGTACGATGGCAGCTTCGTAAGAAGTGCCCTATGCCAGACCCGGTCAAAGGCCTTAGTAATGTCAAGACTGACTGCCAAGGCTTCTCCCTTGCTCTCAACGGCTTCTGCCCAACGGTGGGTTAAGTATACCAACAGATCCCCAGCGGAACGACCATGACGGAAGCCATATTGCCGGTCGTTGAGTAGCTGGGAATCTTCGAGGTAACCCAGAAGTTGTCCGTTGATAATCCGCTCCATCACCTTTGAGAATAAGGAAGTAATCGCTATGGGCCGGTAGTTGGACGGGTCAGTTCTATCACCTTTTTTTGGGATAGGATGCACAAGAGCAACCTTCCACGAAGACGGGACACAGCTAGTAGTGTAAGAAAGTGTAAAAAGACGGGCCAGGACTGGAGAAAGCTCTGGAGCGCATGTCCTAAGCACAATAGCAGGTATACCGTCAGGCCCGGACGACTTCTTGACGTCGAGGCAGCTAAGAGCTCTACGAACCGCTTTTTGGGTAAAGCGAATCTCTTTCATAGAGCTCCCACACCGCGATACAGTAGGCGGGGTTGCTCCCCCGTCGTCAAGTGTCGAATTGGCCGCAAAGATGTTGCCCAGAAGTTCGGCTTTATCTGTTGCGGTATGAGCCTGTTGGTCGTCCGCTGTGCGCAATGATGGAAAGGACGGCCGACAGAAATTGCCCTCGACAGCTTTGGCGAGCGACCAAAATGCTCGCGTTCCAGAAGGATAGCGAGCAAGCCGTTCGCCTATTCTGCCGATATGCTCAAACTTTGCTCTTGCCAGCCGCTTTTTGAGGGACCAGGTGGCGGCATTGTATTTCTTTTTTAGATCGGATGTTTTCGGATCCTGACATTGCTTAGCTGCCTTCCAGGTCCGATAAGCTGCCTGCTTTTGCCTAACAGCCTCAGCACACAGCTTATCGAACCATGGCTGGCTTGAGCCCCCGATTGGAATTACAGAGCTAGGAATGTAACATTCCATACCCTGTAACACCACTTCGGCGACTAAGTCTGCACAAGTGTCAGGATCATCCGTGGAGAAACAAAGCCGCCTCCATGGGTAGGATGCGTAGAACTCGCGCAATCCATCCCAATCTGCTGACCGATATCGCCACACCTTTCTTTTCCCATTGGGATTAGCCCGTTGGGGAAAAAGAATGGGCACTTCAGAGGATACCAAACAGTGGTCAGAAGAACCCAGAGGAGCTCTGACCAAGATTTGATAGTTCTCTGGGTGTGTGGTCAGCAGAAGGTCCAACAAAGAGGGCTCGTGGTCCACTCGGTCCGGTATACGGGTAAATCCCGTGACCAATTGAGTGAAACCATAGGCGAGAGCAAAGTCGCGGGCAGTAGTACCTGGCAGATCAGTCCTCGGAGAACCCAACCATTCGGTATGGTGGGCGTTAAAGTCTCCAAGGATGATTATTTCTGCGGAAGGATACTGCCCGAAAACTCTGTCGGTCGCGTCTTGGACATGCCCGAAGAAATGAGCTATCTCAGTCCTGTCGCATTCTCTGCTGTGGGACCTATATAGGCACGAGTAAATTCGGGTGGAACCACCGAAATCGACCCGTACCCACAAGGTGGATAGGTCCCTGTTTTCAAGGCCGTGGAGACGGCGACAACAAATATCCTCACGAACAAACAAACAAACCCCGGCTTTTGGAAGGAATTTGTGTTCCAGACTGTAGCCGGGGTAGTTTAGATATGACGTGTCCGCAGGGGAGGAAATTTGCGTCTCCGTCAGAAACAATAAGGCCGGCTTCGTCGTCTCGAGATGTTGATGGACGGCGTTAAGATAGGCCGGCGTCTTGGACAAGCTTAGCGGGTATACTGTCCGTTCCCCACTATAGTGTAGTCCACTATAGTGGTTCGGGCATGTGGAAAGAATGCATGATGAAAGAATGACTAAACAGATATACAATGCAAAAGTGGATGGATACAGAAGTCGTGGAAGGCCACGACACACCTTCCATGATCAAATAGATCGTGTACTAGCAGAAGGTGATGTCAGGAGCCTTAAGAACAGACGAGCGTGCATGACAAGAGTTATGAATGTCAAAGAAGCAAGTGAAGTGTGTAAGAATAATCCTAAATGGCGCTCTGTTGTTCGTGCCTACCCCGTAAGGGAACTAGCGTGAAGTTATGTATGTATGTACTATAGTGGGAGGCCCGAGCCCAGCAGTGGGACATTTATGGGCTGTTATTACTACTATTATTCTTTATTACTATTACTTCAGTGTATGCCAGTTTTTGTCGTGTGTTAATAAATCGCTTCCGCTTGTGTAATGAAGTCGCGGCCTTGATTAAGCGTTGTGGGTAACGGGGCGAGTGATCACCGGTGCATACACACAACCCGGTCAAGTGAGAAAGTAAAAATAAGCGATATCATCATGCATGTTAAGATTAAAGGGTAGTCAGAGGTCTCTTATAACGCAAACTATACATATATTTTAGGGTTTATACTATATACTAGTGATCACTCGTGCTCGAAATTCGACCATAATAATTAATGTCAAAAACTATCTTATACTCTTATACTAATATACAAAGCTGAAGAGTTTGTTTGTTTGAACGCGCTAGGGAAAGAAAGCAAAAGGTACCGGTCTATTGGGATGAACTGCTAGTACTTACACACTATAATCACAGATTTCGCCAAGGCTACACTGTTAATTTGACTTTAACAATTAACAAATGAGTATAGCATATGTAATGCGTGTCTGTCAAATACATGGTAGTCTGTGTAATGTTTTTTTTTATTGATTTAATGTATTTTTTATGGATAATTAAAAAAAAAATTAGCATTTGTCGCTTTTTATCTATATAAACTATAAGTGTGCGAAATTTCATACTCCTCCGTCCGCGCAATTTTCGTAAATATGGGTACCAAGTGTTTGCTTCACGTATTCATATATAGATTATTTATAAACTATCGAAGTCTCTTAGAGAGTTACCATGTACAGTCGCGGTATGAAAAGGTTCGCCAGCTTTCAAATTGATTAATTAAACGTTCTTCAAACACATGTTACCTTTTCTAAGTCACAGAATAGACTATTCCACATTTTTTTTTTTTTTTTTTTAAAAAGGATATGCCGCGTGTAACCGCGTGTTGATGGAAAATCGTTATATTTTCGATAAGTATCTGTATCGCATTGTGGGCTGCTTGCCTTCCCCGGACTGCCGTCAGTGCGGCGCGCCCGACACGGCGCTACACACGCTAGTCGAGTGCGCCGCATGGGCACCGCAGCGTTTCGAACTTGAGACGCACGTAGGTCCGGTCGATTCGCTCTGCGACCTGGTCAAGGCCATGCTGCAGAGCGGCGACAATTGGGGGGCTGCGGTTACTTTTTGTGAGACAGTAATGTCACTCAAGGAGGCCGCAGAACGCGATAGGGAGAGAAGTCCTGCAGCGCGTGCTAATGCGTCTACTCGAGGTCGCCGGCCTTCAGCTGGCATCCGGAGAGGCAGGTATGCCTCAAAAAAAAAAAAAGAAAAAAAAATCGTTATATTTTGGATAAATCACACTAATTCTTTATAAATTATAGGCTATGTGTTATTCTGATGTGTAAGCTATATTGAAGTTTCATCAAAATCCATTCAGTAGTTTTTGCGTGACCGAGTAACAAACATACATCCACAACCCAATCCTTCCAATACCACTCCCAACCCTTTTTTTTGGCCAGGGGAAATCCGTTTGAGGAGTAAGCCGCGACAGGCACAGAAGCCTGGGGGGATGTTCGCGACCCGTGCGAGTGTGGGATTCGCCAGATCGGGGGTGGCACTAGCGTGCCCAGTTAGAACTGGTGCCACGCTATTGCCACGCCCCAGTTAGGAATACCCACTAAAACCCCTGCGTGTACCGTCCTGCGCCTTATGCCAGGGCTACGGGAAATGGGCTGTTCGACTCCGCAGTGCCCTGGCAGGCGTGGGTCCCCCTCACTGGGCCTCTTCCTATGCCAGGGGACGTATCTCCCGGCTACTACATGGTCTAATTCTTGCGTGGGGCGGTCTGTAACGCGCCCCACGGGAAGAGAGATGAGCGCGCGCGGAACACTCGCGCTCTCTTCTCGACGGCATGTGCGGGTGAGTGAGAACCCCTATACCCCTAGGGGCCCCACCCGCGCCGCCCGCTTACGGCGGCCGAAGGTCACTATCCGACATCCGGCGTAACCCCTATCCAATATCACTCCCAACCCTTTTTTTTTTTTTGCCCAGGGGAAATCCGTTTGAGGACTAAGCCGCGACAGGCACAGAAGCCTGGGGGAATAATTCGCGACCCGTGTGTGGGATTCGCCAGATTGGGGGTGGCACTAGCGCGCCCAGTCAAAACTGGTGCCACGCTATTGCCACTCCCCAGTTAGGGATACCCACTAAAACCCCTGGGTGTTCCGTCCTGCGCCTTATGCCAGGGCTACGGGTAATTGGGATTCCAAGCTCCGCATGCCCTGGCAGGCGTGGGCCTACCTCACGAGGCCTCTTCCATTGCCGGGGGATTAAATCCCCAGCGTCGTCCATGTCTAGTCCGGGCGTGGGGCGGTCTGTAACGCGCCCCACGGCAAGAGAGATGAGCGCGCGCGGAACACTCGCGCTCTCATCTCGACGGCATGTGCGGGTGAGTGAGAACCCCTATACCCCTAGGGGCCCCACCCGCATTACTCCCAACCTTTTTTTTTTTTTTTTTACATGGGGAAATGCGTTACCTTACCGTCAGCCGCGTGGGGATCGACGCGGCCGGTGTGTGGGACTCCCCCGGCGCCGATTAGTCAATACGACCGACGCCGGGTATACCCACTAAAACCCCATGGGAACCTTCTTCCGCCTGAGTGCCGGGGTCACGGTATGTAGCGTGAGCCTTAATACGCGACCCCGGCGAGCGGTGGGCCGCCCCATAAACAGGGGCGGCCTCTCCTATGTGGGCCGGGTGAAAGTTACCCGGCCCTGAGAGGGTCGCGCGGCTGCCTCTCGCGCCCTCTCGCGGCATTGGTGCGGGCGGAGGCCTGTGTGATCCCCGTGGCCTCAACGCCCGCTGCCGCTCGCCCGTGGCTGCCATTTAGCCACGGGCGTTCATCTCACCGCCCCCCGCGGCGGTTGGAGTAGCCGTTGCGGCCGCGGCACTGTCCGGCGCCGTCCGGCTGACCTGGACCTTCCTCCTGGTGGGTCTGTTGGCCCCGCAGGGCTTCGAGCCCACCTGATGACTAGCCGGCCTGCCCGCGGCCTCACACACGGAGCAGTGCGGTTTCGCGTTGCAGGGGCCGGTCACCAGATGCCCGGTCTGCCCGCAGCGGTAACACATACCGCTGCGGTCCACCTCCGAAGTGCACACCGCCGCTACGTGATCAACCTCGTGGCAGCGGTAGCAAGCACCTCTGGGCCCTATGGGGCAGGGCCTTCACAGTAGCGGAGGCCCAACCCACCAGGAGCTTCGTCCCCGAGGAGAGGAGTTGCTTGGTGCCCGCCACCGGGCAGGCCACCACCGTCTGGTCCATCCTGTCAATGCCGGGACGGACCTTCGACAACTTGATGCTTCCGAGGGAGTATCCAGTGGTCCGCGCGATGACGACGGCCACGTCCTCTTCGTGCGTGTGGTCATCCAAGCCCGAGACGCGAAGACACAAAGTCTTCTCGGGCCTGGAGACACGCACATCCTCGGTGTAGAGGACGGTCGTCAACTGTTCAGCGAGGGTATCCGCCTAGGGGGCGCTGTCGGCACCTGGTACCACCAGCATCCGCGTCCCAGTACGGGCCATCTTCAGCCTGAGGCCGCCCTCAATTCCAACGTCAGCCAGCCGATTGGCCTTGGCCTTAGAGAGGAGGTTCGCGTACGTGACTCCTCGGTCCGCCGCGCCTGGCTGGAGCGTCAGGACAACAGCAGCGGACTTCGGGGGACGCAGTCGCGGAGCCCTCCTCTCTTTTGGCGCGTCTTTCTTTTTGGGCGCTGGGGGTGGAGGAGAGGGGGGCTGCGAGGCCGGAGCCTGCGCCACATCTTCCTTTCCTTTTCCCCTACGTCTCCTCCCTCTTCGCCGCTGAGCGCGGGTGGGCTGCGCTGCAGCGGCGGTCGTCGTCGGCTGGGTGTCGGACGACGGTGGGGCCTTATTTTTGGCCCTCTTCTTTTGGCCGACCGTCGTCCAGCCTTCGGCCGCGTCTGCAGCCGGAGGAGGGGGCGCCGGACAGGCACTTGGCGGCGACAGAGGTGCCACCGTCTCTACAGAGCTCCGCTGCGTGGGGAGCGGGGGAAACTCTTCCGCCAAGCGCCCAGAGATGGGCGAGGGACTCGGCGGGGGTGTGGGTCTGGCTCGAGGAGCAGGGCTCGACCTGGGGGCTGGCCCCGGTTGGGGGGTCAGCCAAGTCGAGCGCATCTGCTCCTCCATGGCTGCGAACCTGCACTCCATTGCGAGAGTAAGTTAGTTCAGGCTCGCGGCCATCGTCTTCTCGATGCTGGACGGTGGTTCGACCGGTAGCGGTACAGGAGCGGCACGCGGCCGGACGAGTTCCGCTTGAAGGCTCCTCAGTTCCTTCCGGAGGTCTGCGATCTCTACTTCCATGCGGCTATTCGCCGCACGGAGCAGGACGACCTCCTCGGAAGATGTCCGACTGAGGAGCTCTTCTGAGGCCTCTTGGATGGCCGCAGCCGCGTCCTTTAGGGCCTTTTGAAGGGTCCCTTTGAGACCCTTCGACACCTTTGCCACGTTGGTGACCACCGCCAGCGAATCGGCAATTTGCCGCTGGAGACCCGCCGCGTGAGCAGTACGAGCTTCGGGAGAGGCCTGGATCGCGAGGGCTGGAATAGCTTGAAGCCTCGTCACCCTCGCGGTGGCCATTGCCAAGGCCCTCTCCGCGATCTCTCTCTCTGCTAGGAGCTCTAGCTCCGCGCGTTGGGCCTTCGCGAGTGCCTTCTTGGCGTTCGCCAGACCCACGTATTCCCCTGTAGTCGGGGGATGGCCTCTTCCCCGCTTGGCATCTGGCGCTTTAACAGCAGCCTTCGCCTTGGCGGGGGTTTTGGATGCCGGTCTCTCCTCTTCTTCTGACGAGGACGAGAATGACGACGACTCCATCATCTCGTCCAGGTCGTCTAGGGCCAGGTAACGTCTCAGCGCCTCGTTGCGCGCGACCTCCCTGGCCTTTTCTTCCTTGGTGGGGGAGGGGGGGGGGGCTTAGTGGAGGCCCCCGCCTCGTCCACAGGTGGATTTTGGAACGAGGCCGCCGATTCTGCCTCCGAATCGGCACGCCGCCTGCTCCGCGTGGTGCGGGGTTCAACGATTTCGCTACTACTCGAGGCCTCCGGCTGGGATGAAATTGCCGAGAGGAACCTCGAGTAGAAGGTCTTCTCTCCGCCCTTCTCGGGCCCTTTCGGGTTGATTTTGCCTTTCGCGGGCTCGCCACTAACATCATCTCCGCCCTTCACGGGCACTTCGTCGGGTGTGTTGTTTTTTGTTTTTAAGGTCTCCATTTTTGTTCCCACGAGTAGAATCTGGTTTATCGTCTCAAATTAAGTGGTCCGCAGTAGCGCCCGGGTTTACCCCCCCGACCTCAAAGCCTCTCGCCCTGCGCCGCAGCTTAGGCATTAGGGGATTTTTTATTGAGGTGCTCATCCTCTTGGGCCAGCCGGTTAAGGCCAGCCCCGCGGTCCCGTGTGGCCGCGTGACGTGACCACGACACCACACGGGGAAACGCTTGACGTAGTACACAGTGACGAGACTCTCGCCCCGCCACTGTGCCGTCGCCACCACGAACGTCGTGTTGGGTGCGTGACAGAACACGCACCCTCCACTTAATGGCAGCCAGCGGAGCAGAGTGTGCTCGACGCTGGTTGCCGGCACCGCTCTGCCTCAGAAAATCCTCAGCGGAGCGGCGCGTCACCTTACTTCGGAAAGGAGGAGTGTTTGGGAAGGAAGAAGTTTGGAAGGAAGGGAAGGAATACAAGGATTTGGAGTGGATAGGTGGGACATCACTGTCACGGAGAGAAGGGGGGAATGCGACAGTGACCTCTCGGGGCCCCGGGGACGCATCCCCTTGTATCGCTTCCTGGACGGAGACGAGTCCAGGGCGGCACCCCCCTTTTTTTTTTTTTTGATAACGCAGGGGGAATGTCTTTTCTTGTGACACTGCCTCGGGCCCGGGGGGGGGGGGGGGGGGTGACCGAGGGGTGTGTGAAACTCCCAGCGGTCGGAATCTCCACGCATGGCTACGATGAGCGTAGCAGTCGCGAGATTCCGTCCGCCAGACTACCCACTAAACCTAACCTGCGCCCCTACTCCCTAGCGCTTTTATGGGGCGTCACAGGATATAGACCGTAGGTACACGACTGTGACGCCCCGACGCATGGCTTAACCCCAGGATGGCCCTCGGGGAAGGCCAACCTCTTCACCAATAGGGGGGGAAGTCCCGCGGGTGCCCCCGGACCCGCGGGCCCCTATGATGGAATCCCTAGGGCAGGAGGAGACGTGCGTAGCGACCCCTGCACCGGCCTATGAGGGCGGCACCCCCCTTTTTTTTTTTTTTTTAATAACGCAGGGGGAATGTCTTTGGACACCATCCTCGGGTCCTTCGGGGGAAGGGCCAAAATGCAGACATAAGGCCTGCATCGAGGGTGTGTGGGACTCTCAGCGACCGGTCCTCCACGCTTGCTTCTAAAACGAAGTTGTCGCGAGAAACGGCCGCCAAACTACCCACTAAACCTAAACCTGCGCCCCATTTATAGCGCTTTTACGGGGCGTCATGGGATCTTGTACAGAGTAACTGCACCATGACGCCCCTACGCCCTGTAACTGGGCCACCCCGAGGAGCAGAGTCCCCACTTCTTACAGCAGGGGGGGGAAGTCCGCTGTCGCCCCCGTGACAGCGGCCCCCTATGACGGTAATTATGGGAGGAGAAGATGCGCGTAGCGGCGCCTACGACCGCCGGTCCGCCTCCTGCGGATGGGGTCCGCGTACGCGTCCTCCTCCCTCGCTCTTTCAGCGGCCTCCTTCTGCGACATGACGGATTCGCAGAAGGAGGAGACCGCAAGCCAAGAATGTTGACCCTGGAGCATCGCTTCGACCATGCTACGAAGCGAGCTCACAGGGCCAACGACGTTCTCTAGGAGGGCCCTTTGGGGTCCCCAAGCGGCGCGGCACGAGCGTGTGAAACGCCGTGTCTTGGAGTGCGCCGCACTCGTGGCAAGACGGGGAAGGTTCCCGCCCAACTATTTGGTGCAGATACTTACCAAAGCAACCGTACCCAGTAAGTATCTGCACCATCCTGAACGTCAAGGTCCCGCATTTCCGCGAGACCCAACGAGCCAGGTGGGGCCGGATTGCCTCCACCGTCACGATTCCAGCTTCTGGGGACCCCAGGTCCCTCTGCCAAGAGCGGATCAGGGCCTCGGTCGCCTGGACCCTGATCATTCTAGTTTCTGCCGGGCACGGCACCTCTCCTCTCGCCCGTGCATCCTGCCGGGAGCGGTACACTGCTGCGAGCACCTCCGCCTGGAGATTCCAGGGCGGATCACCCGCCAGCAGTGTTGCCGCCGTCCAAGACACAGTACGGTACCCTCGAATGGACCTCACCGCCAGGACCCTCTGAGCTCGCCTCAGCAGAGTCCTGTTTTGCCGGTGAAGTGCATGAATCCATACGGGGGCCCCGTACAATGCCATACTCCGGAGGATGCCAGCATACAACTTCCTTGTCGCCGCGCCCGGCCCTCCCACGTTCGGAAGGAGCCTGGCCAGGGCGGCAGCGGATTTAATTAACCTCGGGGCGAGCTGGGTGAAATGGGCCCCGAAGTTCCATTTACCATCTAGTACAAGCCCCAGATATTTCATCTGGGGCTTGACCGCTACCGCAACACCTTGGACGACGATGCGCGCGTCCCGGGGTGCACGTCTATGTGGTCTATGGAACATGAGGGCCTCTGTTTTTTCAGGAGAGACCCTCAGGCCAAGACGCCGGATTCGTTCGACCACCAACGCCGTTCCGGCGTCGGCGAATGCCATAGACTCTTCATAGGTTCCGCCCCGGGCCGTGACGAGGGTGTCGTCTGCAAAGCAGAGCACCCCCATTCTGGGCAGTACTGGCTCGCGGAGGAGCCAGTCGTAGCCGATGTTCCACAGGATCGGACCTAGCACCGACCCTTGTGGAACGCCGCACGCGACGCGTCGTCTTCCTATAACCTGGCCAGTTTGGCCGCCCTCCCAGAGGATGTACTTGTCCTGGAGGTAGGCCTCCAACAGCCTCGTGAGATACGGGGGGACTCCGTGTGACAGGAGCCCTGCCCTTATTGTCTCGTGAGGGAGACTGTTGAAGGCGTTCTGGATATCAAGAGAGACCGCCAGGACGGACTCCTTTATGTTATCCGCCTCTCTCGTGAAGCTCCGTAGTGTGTTCAGGGCGTCCAGTGTCGAACGTCCCACCCTGAAACCATATTGAGCCTTAGAGAGCCCAGGCCCATTGGTGTCCAGATGACGAACGAGGCAACCGGCAAGGATCTTCTCAAAGACCTTGGCCGCCTCGTTAAGCAAGATGATGGGCCTGTAGGCGGATGGATCGTAGGGAGGGCGACCCTCCTTCGGAAGCAAGCATAGCCGGCCCTCCTTCCACTGCTTCGGGAACACGCCTGACCTGATACAGGTATTGAAAAGTTCCCGAAGCTGGCCGCGTAGCTGTTTAGCGGCCAGAAAGAGGACTCGGCCCGGGACCCCGTCAGGTCCCGGTGCTGTCTTCCGGCCCCGGAGGCGCTCCAGGGCCACTTCAAATTCTTCTTCGGAGACGAGGGGAGGCTCCATCTCCGAATGTACGGGGTGTGGAGGATTCATTTCCGGGGGAGTGAAGGATCCCGGGTCCGGGAAGAGTCCGTCTATAACGAAGTTGAGGACCCCCTCTTCGAGTGACGCCGTGACCGGAATGGTGCAAGCCCGCATCGTTTTACGGGCCATCCGGTACGGACGCCCCAAGGGGTCCCCTTCGAGACTCTTTAGCATCTCTTCCCGGCACCGGGTCTTCGACTGGATGATGGCCAGTCGAAGAGCCTTTTTGGCAGCCCGATGCTCCCCGATAAGACCATTTTCATCCACATAGTCCGGAGGTAGTCGGCTCCAACGGCGTTTGAGGGACCGGCGTGCTCTGAAGGCTGCCTCCCTCAGGTCACCGATCTCGGCGGTCCACCAATAGACCGCCTTACGCTGTGGAGGCCGACGCGACCGAGGCATCGCAGCATCGCAGACCCTTACGAGGGTTCTGCTCATGCGCTCTGCCAGTACCTCCGGACCCCCGGAACTAACTGGATTGACCCAGCTCTGGACGATTGCCATCTCCTCAGCTAGCTCTGGATCGAGCTGGCCGAGGGCCCAGCGCGGAAACCGGCCGTGACCGCGTGGGGGAACCGAGATCGTGCTCGGAGGAGGGGAGATTTCGAATCTGATAAAGCGGTGATCAGAAAGAGACTCCGCCTCCTCCACGACTCTCCAGGGCGGCACCCCCTGGGGGAATCACTCCCAACCCTTTTTTTTTTTTTTGGCACGGGGAAATCCGTTTGAGGACTAAGCCGCGACAGGCACAGAAGCCTGGGGGGATGTTCGCGACCAGTGTGTGTGTGGGATTCGCCAGATCGGGGGTGGCACTAGCGTGCCCGGTCAGAACCGGTGCCACGCTATTGCCGCGCCCCAGTTAGGGATACCCACTAAAACCCCTGGGTGTTCCGTCCTGCGCCTTATGCCAGGGCTACGTGTATACGGGCTTCCCAACTCCGCGTGCCCTAGCAGGCGTGAGCCCCCCTCACTGGGCCTCTTCCTATGCCAGGGGACGTATCCCCCGGCTACAACTAGGTCTATTCCGTGCGTGGGGCGGTCTGTAACGCACCCCACGGGAAGAGAGATGAGCGCGCGCGGAACACTCGCGCTCTCATCTCGACGACATGTGCGGGTGAGTGAGAACCCCTATACCCCTAGGGGCCCCGCCCGCGCCGCCCGTTTACGGCGGCCGAAGTTCATTATCCGACCTCCGGCGTCGGCGCGTCCTCCTTTGGCGGGAGCGGAGCAGGGAATTACGCTCACGCTCCCGTTCCGCCTCCTCCTTCGCAAACATGATTTGCTCGCAGAAGGAGGAGACGGCGTCCCATCCGGTGGAGCTCCCGACCATGGTGCGTACCACAGCCGGGAGCGAGGTGTCAAATCCGGTATGGGCGACGAGCTCCCGGCGCTGCGCCGTCCAGGCTGGACATTCCTGGAGAGTGTGCAGCGCCGTGTCCTCGTCGCCCATGTCACAATGATGGCACCCTGACGTGGCCTCGCGGCCGAGGCGGCACAGGTACCTTCCGAAGCAACCATGCCCCGTCAGGACCTGCGTCAGCCTGAACGTCAAGGTGCCGTGACTTCGTCCAATCCATTCGTGCAGGACGGGCCTCACCGCCTCAATGGTGGCGGGGCACGCGCTGGGGCGTCGTAGGCGATCTTCCCAGACCCCCACGGCTACCTGGCGGAGCTCCGACCGGCACGCCTCGATCTCGCGAGGCGCGGGTCTGGTGCCCCTGGCCAGGGCCTCTTTACGCCACACATACAGTGACGCCAGGACTCTGGCTTCCAGGTCCCATGGGGGGGATCCGGCCAGTAGCGAGGCCACTTCGAAGGACACCGTACGGTATCCTCTTATTGCCCTGACGGCCAATATGCGTTGCGCTTGACGCAACAGCGCCGCGTTTTTGGCCGTCAGGCGGTCCGACCATACAGGGGCCCCGTAAAGGGCCATCGAACGTACGATGCCTTCGAAGAGTTTCCGGCACGTGGCGTTGGGCCCCCCGATGTTGGGGAGCAGGCGCGAGAGCGCACCGGCTGCCCCCTTGAGTCTAGGGAGCAGCTGCCGAAAGTGTGCCGAAAAATCCCATCGGCTATCGAGGACCAATCCCAGGTATTTCATGGTCCCACCGATGCCGATGCGGATGCCTCCTACTATGATGCAACTGTCCAGGGGTGGACGATTACGAGGAACGTGAAACATCACGGCCTCGGTCTTCTGTAACGCCACCTCCAGACCGAGACGCCGGATCCTGCCTACTATTGTCGACACCCCAGCCGTGCCTAGAAGGCACGCCTGCCGATGGGTCCTCCCGCGCGCGGCGATCAGCGTGTCGTCTGCGTAACATACGACGCTGACGCCCGGGAGGACTCGACACCTCAATGTCCAGAATCACTCCCAACCCTTTTTTTTTTTTTTTTGATAACGCAGGGGGAATGTCTTTTCTTGTGACACTGCCTCGGGCCCGGGGGGGGGGGGTTGACCGAGGGGTGTGTGAGACTCCCAGTGGCCGGAATCTCCACGCATGGCTACGAGAGCGTAGCAGTCGCGAGATTCCGTCCGCCAGACTACCCACTAAACCTAACCTGCGCCCCTAATCCCTAGCGCTTTTATGGGGCGTCACAGGATATAGACCGTAGGTACACGACTGTGAAGTCCCGACGCATGGCTTAACCCCAGGGTGGCCCTCGGGGAAGGCCACCCTCTTCACCAATAGGGGGGAAGTCCCGCGGGTGCCCCCGGACCCGCGGGCCCCTATGATGGAATCCCTAGGGCAGGAGGACGGGCGTAGCGACCCCTGCGCCGGCCTATGCGCCGCCGGCGAATCGGGTCTGCCGCCGCGTCTTCCTCCCTCTCCCTTTCGGCGACCTCCTTCTGGTACATTACCGCTTCGCAGAAGGAGGCCACCGCCGCCCAACGGTCCTCACTCCGCAGCATGGCAGTGACCATGCTTTGGAGTGAGTCGACCGGTCCCGCCACGTTCTCCAACAGGTGGCGCTGAGGTCCCCAGGCGGCGCACTCCGTCAGCGTGTGGATCGCTGTGTCCTCGGGTGCGCCGCAGTGCTTACACTCCGGTGTCGGTTCACGCCCCGCAGTACGATGCAGATACTTACCGAAACAACCATGCCCGGTAAGTATCTGCACCATCCTGAACGTAAGGGTCCCTCTCTTTCGAGGGACCCAACGCGACAGGTGGGGGCGGATCGCCTCCACCGTCGCGGCTCCAGCCACTGGGGACCTCAGGTCCTCCTCCCATTTTACCATCAGGGCCGCGGTCGCCTCGGCCCTGACTTTCGCAACCTCTGCCAGGCACGGCCTCAAACCTCTCCCTCGGGCATCTTGGCCGAAGCGGAACACCCTGGCGAGCGTCTCCGCTTGGAGTTCCCACGGCGGATCACCCGCCAGGAGTGTCGCCGCCGTCCAAGACACCGTCCGGTACCCCCGAATGGCCCTCACCGCAAGGACGCGCTGACAACGCCTCAGCAGCGTCCTGTTCTTGCGGTGAAGGGCGTGACTCCACACGGGGGCACCGTACAGTGCCATACTCCATAAGATGCCCGAGTACAACCTCCTACAGGCCGCACCTGGCCCTCCCACATTCGGCAGGAGTCTGGCTAGGGCAGCGGCGGTCCTTAGGAGTCTCGGGGTCAACTGCTCGAAATGAGCCCCGAAACTCGATTTCCCATCCAAGATGAGGCCCAAATATTTCATTTGGGCCTCTACCGCCACTGCCACTCCCTGGACGACGACGTGCGTGTCCCGGGGTGGTCTCCTACGACGCCCGTGGAACATCAGGGCCTCAGTTTTCTCTACAGAGACTCTGAGGCCCAGACGCTGGATCCTTCCTACGACCAACGCGGAGGACGCGTTGGCCAGCTCCACGGACTCATCATACGTACCACCCCGGGCCATGATGAGGGTGTCATCCGCGTAACAGAACACCCCCATCCCGGGTAGGACTGGCTCTCGGAGGAGCCAGTCGTATCCGATGTTCCACAGGATCGGGCCCAGAACCGATCCCTGTGGAACACCGCATACCACACGCCGACGCGCAGCGATCTGACCATAGCCGCCCCCCTCCCAGAGGACATATCTGTCCTGGAGGTATGCCCTCAACAACCTCATGAGGTACAGAGGCACTCCTTGATAGCGGAGTGCCTCCAGAATAGTCTCAAATGGGAGGCTGTTGAAGGCGTTCGCTATATCTAGCGATACCACCAGGACAGACTCCTCCATCCCCTCTGCCTCTCTCGTGAGGCACCTTAACGCATCCAGGGCGTCCAACGTGGAGCGCCCTGGTCTAAACCCATATTGTGCCTCCGAGAGACCAGGCCCGTCGTTAATGATGTGCTTGACGAGGCGACTGGCCAATATCTTCTCGAAGATCTTGGCCACCTCGTCAAGCAGGACGATGGGCCTGTACGCAGAGGAGTCATCAGGGGGGCGGCCCTCCTTCGGGATCAGACACAGCCGGCCCTCCTTCCACTGCTTCGGGAACTCACCTGTACTGATGCAGGCATCATATAGTCCCCGAAGCTGACCGCCGAGATGTTTGGCGGCCAGGAAGAGGGCCCGGCCTGGAACCCCGTCTGGTCCCGGTGCCGTCCTACGGCCCCGGAGGCGATCCAGGGCCGTTTCAAGTTCCTCTTCTGGGACGGGGGGAGGTGCCGTCTCAGAAGGAATAACCCCGGGAGGAGGATTCATCACGGGGGGAGTATGGGCTCCCGGATCCGGGAAGAGTCCGTCGACAATCCTTTCAAGGACCCCGTCCGGTAGGGACTCCGAAATCGGGGCGGGCTATTGCCACTCCCGGTTAGGGATACCCACTAAAACCCCTGCGTGTTCCGTCCTTCGCCTTATGCCAGGGCTACGGGTATATGACCTGGCCTCTCCGCAGCCCTGGCAGGCGTGGGCCCCGCGAGGCCTCTTCCACTGCCGGGGGACTACTTTACCCCCGGCATCTTCAGTCTCTCTAGGCGTGGGGCGGTCTGTAACTCGCCCCACAGGAGGAGAGGTGAGCGCGCGCGGAACACGCCACGCCCCCATCTCGACGGCATGTGCAGGTGAGTGAGAACCTCTATACCCCAAGAGGCCCCACCCGCGCCGCCCGCTTACGGTGGCCGAAGGTCCTGGCTGGCCCTCCGGCGCCGACGCGTCCTCCTTTGGCGGGAGCGGAGCAGTGATGTGCGCTCACGCTCCCGTTCCGCCTCCTCCTTCGCAAGCATAACGCGCTCGCAGAATCTGCCCTCCGTCCCTCTTCGGCGCAGATCACGCAATGCGCCTTTTCCGCCCTGCATTCTGCCAAGATGTGCCCGCTTTTGCCACAGCGGTAACACAAATTGGATTTGTCCCCCCGGCCGTCCGGACACGCCGTGGTCGAGTGCCCGGTGGCAAGACACCTGAAGCACCGCAGCGGGCGATTCTCGAACGCCTCCACTGCGGCCGAAGTGAAGCCGAGCAACAAGTGACCGGCTTCAGCCACGCTCTTAGCCACCGGTATTGGGCACGTCACCCACGACGAGCCCAGACCTCCTGCACCTATTCCGATCCCCGCTGCCCGGACCTGGGAGCGGGCACAGTTCCCTACTCGGGCAACCTCTTCCTCGATCATCTCTGGGGTGACCGAGTCGTCCAGACCCGTGAGCCGGATTTCCTTTTCACTGGCCTGGAGATTTCCGCCACCCCAGCGAGAGCCCCGCGGAGGAGCTCGGCGATCCGGTCCGCCAACTGCACGTTCTCGGGGCCGGGCGGCAACTCCAGCAACCGAGAGTCGTTGGCGGACCGAAGGACCCTGGGGCCTCTCTTTAGCCCCAGGGCGACGACGTCGACGGAACCCCGGGCCTTCGCGAACACGTCGCTATAGGTGAGCCCCTTCCCCTCCGCCTCCGGTAGCAGTTTGAGCCGTACTACCGGAGTTTTCGCCTCCATCAGGCGGGAGGGGTTCACTTTCCCCGGGGGCCCGCGCCGAGCCTCTCTCCGTGTATCCCGTCGGTCCTCCCTTCTTTCCTCCCGTCGGGAGGTGGGGTTCGGTTGGGGGTTAGGTGGACTGGGGGGGGGGGGGCGAAGGGTTCGGTCCCCTGCCCGCTTCCTTCCCCTTTCTTTTCCCCTTGCCTTTCCTGCCCTCCACCACGGTCCACTCGTTATCCGTGGGGGGGGCACTAGTCTCCACGGGGGGAGCAAATCCTTTTATTTGGGACCTCGGAGTCCTCAACGAGGGGAACTCCTTGGTCCCAACCTTAGATGGCCCTGTCGCCCCCACCTTTTTGGGCGGAGGGCGTGATTGTCCTGGTGCTGGAGGTGGGGGTAGAGCCACCTCGTCGTCAGTATTCGAGTCAACCGCCATCGCCCGTGAGGACGACGACGGGGTGGGGGCGGGAACAATTCTCGCAGGGAGGGGGGACAGCCCCCCCTTCTTCTTCTTGTCACCCACCAGCGGCGGGCGAATGATCGTCTGAGGGAGCAGACGATCATCGATTACCGCAAAGCGGGCGTCGAGGAGAGGCCCCACCGATGTGACGATGGCCCTCTGCAGGGTCTCCAGATCCCAAGTGGGGGTACATCCCGGGGGGCAGCGACTTTGTCTCCCTTCTTGGCCGCTGCCTTCATATCGCTGTACTCCCTGCGGTGAGCCTTCAGCTCGGACCGCAGGGAGTCGATTTCCCGTTTTAGCCGGAGGTTGTCAACAGACAACCTCCGTTTCTCCGCATCCAATAACCTCGCGGACAGGTTCTCTACCACGTCCGCGAGGGTACCAGCCGCCGTTTTCAGTTTCCTGATGTACCCCCCTTTCAGGTTGCCCGAGGTCTGGGCAACCCTGTAAATAGCTGCCACGTGGCTCTTGGCCAGCGTGAGCAGCTCTTCCGCCCCCATTCTACCCAGGTCGGTCTCCCTGGGGTCGACCTCCCCGAGTTCTGCCACGTCCGAGGACTCGTCCCACTTCCTCCTAAAGGATTCACCCTTGGAGGAAGCCAGGGCCCTCACCGAGTCCGAGTTTTTGGCGAGCTGCTCGCGGGCCTCCCGGATGAGAGCATCCGAGCGAGCAATTAGCTCCGCGGAGGTCCCCCCCCCGGGAGTACCGAAGCGTCGCCCCGCGTCCGCCACTCCGCGGCCCGCTGCGGCCTTTATACACACGGCGGGCAGCGGCCACAATCCTCTTGGCTGAAACATCCGTTTCAGCCTCCTCCGTCTCCTCGATGCCAACCCTTTTCTGGGCAGCCTCATCGGAGTCGGGGTCCGATTCCCCCCGCGAGTGGGCATTAAGCCTCTTGCGGGCGGAAATCTTCCCCGCTATCACCCCGGAGATCGTCCCTTTGATGGCACTTGCGTCCGAGTCTGCCATCGTCTCGGGCCCCCCACAAGGGGGGGGGGGGGGGCGCCCCCAGAGTCCAAAAGGAAGCCGGGTCGACGGGCAGGCAGGCACCAAAACCAGAAAACAAGCCAAAGTCGATATGCAAAGAAGAATCAAAAATCCGATAAACAAAGCCAGGTGAGTAAACTAGTGTGAAATCCCGAAAAATCCTTTTAACAAGCCAAGTCGTATTAAAAGGACACAAGAAAACCACATGAAACGCCACGAGAACAAATCCGAAAAAACCAAAAGGTAAGTAAAAGGTAAGTCGAATTACTCCACCACGTTCCGTGCCCGTGCAATGAGGCTTCAACTCCTGGCACGGTTGTCCAGGCCCAGGCTTCCCCGGGTAAGTTATATCACACTCGTGGACACGGAAAACGCCACGAATTACTGCCTCGGGCCCGGGGGGGGTTGACCGAGGGGTGTGTGAGACTCCCAGCGGCCGGAATCCCCACGCATAACTACGATGTGCGTAGTAGTCGCGAGATTCCGTCCGCCAGACTACCCACTAAACCTAACCTGCGCCCCTATCCCTCGCGCTTTTACGGGGCGTCACAGGATATAGACCATAGGTACTCCACTGTGACGCCCCAACGCCTGGCTAAGACCCCAGGATGGCCCTCGGGGAAGGCCACCCTCTTCACCAGTAGGGGGGGAAGTCCCGTGGGTGCCCCCGGACCCACGGGCCCCTACGATGGAACCCTAGGGTGGGAGGAGGTGAGCATACCTGCGCAGGCGGCGGCCTGTGCGCCGCCGGCGGATCGGGTCCGCTAGCGCATCCTCCTCCCTCTCCCTCTCGGCGACCTCCTTCTGGAGCATTACCGCTTCACAGAAGGAGGCCACCGCCGCCCAGTTGTCCTCACTCCGCAGCATGGCAGCGACCATGCCTTGGAGTGAGGATATACTCCCAACCGTGTTCTCCAACACATGACGCTGAGGTCCCCATGCGGCGCACTCTACCAGCGTGTGGACTGCTGTGTCTTGAGGTGCGCCGCAGTGCTTGCACTCAGGGTTCGGCTCCCGCCCCGCAGTACGATGCAGATGCTTACCGAAGCAGCCATGCCCGATAAGTATCTGCACCATCCTATACGTGAGGGTCCCCCTATTTCGGGTGACCCAACGTGACAGGTGGGGGCGGATTGCCTCCACCGTCGCGAAACCAGCCACTGGGGACCTCAGGTCCTCCTCCCATTTCAAGGTCAGGGCCGCGGTCGCTTCGACCCTGACCTTTTTTATTTCAGCCAGGCACGGCCTTAGGCCTCTCTCCTGGGCATCCTGGCGGAATTGGTACACCCTGGCGAGCGTCTCCGCTTGGAGCTCCTAAGGCGGATCGCCCGCCAGGAGCGTAGCCGCTGTCCAGGACACCGTACGGTATCCCCGAATGGCCCTCACCGCAAGGACGCGCTGGCAGCGCCGCAGCAGCGTCCTGTTCTTGCGGTGAAGGGCCTGACTCCATACGGGGGCACCGTACAGTGCCATGCTCCGCAGAATGCCCGAATACAGCCTCCTAGTGGCCGCGCCTGGCCCTCCCACGTTAGGAAGGAGTCTGGCCAGGGCAGCAGCGGTCCTCAACAACTTCGGGGCCATCTGGGCGAAGTGGGCCCCGAAGTTCCATTTTCCATCCAACGTAAGGCCCAGATATTTCATCTGGGCCTTGACCGCCACTGCCACTCCCTGAACGACGACGTGCGTGTCCCGAGGTGGTCGCCTACGACGCCCGTGGAACATCAGGGCCTCCGTCTTATGTGCGGAGACCCTGAGGCCTAGTTCTTCCACCCTGCCAACGACCAGTGAGATGGCGTCGTTGGCTAGCTCCACGGACTCTTCGTAGGTACCACCCCGGGCCGAGATGAGGGTGTCGTCTGCGTAGCAGATAACCCCCATCCCGGGCAGGACTGGCTCACGGAGGAGCCAGTCGTATCCGATGTTCCACAGGATCGGACCCAGAACCGACCCCTGTGGAACACCGCACGCGACACGTCGTCGCCCAGCAATCTGGCCAGAGCCGCCCTCCCAGAGGACGAATCTGTCCCGGAGGTATGCCTCCAACAGTCTCATGAGATACCGAGGCACTCCCTGAAACCGGAGTGCCTCGATGATGGTCTCAAACGGGACACTGTTGAAGGCGTTCGCGATGTCGAGCGAAACCACCAGGACAGACTCCTCGATCTCCTCTGCCTCCCTCGTGAGGCACTTCAACGCACTCAGGGCGTCCAGTGTGGAACGCCCTGCGCGGAACCCGAACTGTGCCTCCGAGAGGCCAGGCCCTTCGTCTTTCAGGTGCTTGACGAGGCGACACGCCAAAATCTTTTCGAAGACTTTGACCACCTCGTCAAGCAGCACGATGGGCCTGTAGGCAGAGGGATCTCCTGGGGGGCGGCCTTCCTTTGGGAGCAGGCACAGCCGGCCCTCCTTCCATGGCTTCGGGAACTCGCCTGACCTAATGCAGGCGTCGTACAGTCCCCGAAGCTGGCCGCCGAGATATTTGGCGGCCAGGAAGAGGGCCCGGCCTGGGACCCCATCGGGTCCCGGTGCCGTGCGACGGCCCCGTAAACGGTCCAGGGCCGTCGCAAGCTCCTCCTCTGAGACGGGGGGAGGTTCCGTCTCAGAGGCTACTACTCCTGGAGGAGGATCCATGGTAGGAGGAGTATGAAATCCCGGGTCCGGGAAGAGACCACTTATAACCCTCACAAGGACCCCTTCTGGTAGGGACTCCGTAATCGGGGCGGCGAAGGCGCGCAACTTCTTGCGCGCCGCCCGATACGGACGTCCCCAGGGGTCCCTGTCTAACGACAGCAACATTTCTTCCCGAGCCCGGGCCTTCGACTGGCTGATTGCCAGTTGAAGGGCCTTTCTGGCAGCCCGATACTCCTCCACCAACCTAAGCTCCTCCTCCAGCTCCGGAGGAAGACGACGCCGACAGCGCTTGAGAGATCGGTGGACCCTTTGAGCTGCCTCTCGCAGGGCACCGATCTCCGCAGTCCACCAGTGGACGCCTGGCCGCTGCCAGCGTCGACGCGACCGTGGCATGGAGGCATCGCAGACTCTTCCCAGGGTACTGCGCATGCGCTCCGCCAGTTCCTCCGGAGATCCATCCACCGGATTGGTCCAGCCCTCGACGACTGCCGTCTCCTCAGCCAGCTCGGGATCGAGCCGGCTGACGGCCCATCGCGGGAATCGCCCGTGGCTACGTGGGGGGTCTGTCGTCCTGGGAGGAGGGGAGACCTCGAACCTGATGTACAGGTGGTCCGAGAGGGTCTCCACCTCCTCCTCCACCATCCAATTTTCCACCCTACGTGCGATCGCATGGGTTGCGAACGACAAATCCACAATGGATTCTCCCTGCGATCGCACGCAGGTGTGGACCGATCCTCTATTGAGGATCGACAGACCACTTTGAAGAGCCCACGTTTCCACGAGCCTACCCCGTGCGTCGGTGGCGGTGTTCCCCCAGGAACGGGATTTTGCATTGAAGTCGCCGAGGACGAACGTTGCCCTCGGCGACTGTCTCGCCACGGCGGCCCTGACGGAATCCAAGAATGTCTCGAACTCCGCCAGGGATCGGTTAGGGGAGAAGTATACCCCAACGATGATATACTCTCCCAAACCTGCCGCCGCGTAACCCCGTCCCTTCTCGATACACGTGAGGGGGGGGCTAGTACCTGATCTAGCCACCACCGCCACCAAGCCGTCGAGATCCCCTACCCAGTTGTCCTGGGAGGGGATGTGGTATGGCTCTGAAACCACCGCTGGACCAATCCTCCACTCCGCCAGGGACTGCAGGAGTATATCCTGGGCCCCGGCGGAGTGATTCACGTTCGCTTGCAGGAATCTCACATGCTGCTGTACAGGCATCAGTCAGACATGTGAGATTCCCCGGCACCTGTTCTAACCAAACCCCCGGGCCTGACCAGGGGGATAAACTTGGGGCGCACGGTGCCAGGCTGGCAGTGCCTGGACATCGTGACGTGGTCAGCCCGTCGCCCCGCTTCGGCGCACACCACGCAGTGCGCCTTGTCCGACCTGCAATCGATCAGTCTGTGGCCTGGTTTGCTACAGCGATAACACAGGTCGGACCTGTCCCCCCGGCCGTCTGGACACCTCGAGGATGAGTGCCCAGCGGCGAGACACCGATAGCACTTGAGTTGGCGCCTCTCATAGGCCTCCACGGAATCACTCCCAACCCTTTTTTTTTTTTTTTGATAACGCAGGGGGAATGTCTTTTCTTGTGACACTACCTCGGGCCCGGGGGGGGGTTGACCGAGGGTGTGTGAGACTCCCAGCGGCCGGAATCTCCACGCATGGCTACGAGAACGTAGCAGTCGCGAGATTCCGTCCGCCAGACTACCCACTAAACCTAACCTGCGCCCCTACTCCCTAGCGCTTTTATGGGGCGTCACAGGATATAGACCGTAGGTACACGACTGTGACGCCCCGACGCATGGCTTTACTCCCTAGAGTGGCCCTCGGGGAAGGCCACCCTCTTCACCAATAGGGGGGGAAGTCCCGCGGGTGCCCCCGGACCCGCGGGCCCCTATGATGGAACTCCTATGGGGGGAGGAGGTGAGCATACCGACGCAACCGGCGGCCTACGCGCCGCCGGCGGATCGAGTCCGCGTCCGCTTCCTCCTCCCTCTCCCTTTCTGCGACCTCCTTCTGGAGCAGGACAGACTCACAGAAGGAGGCCACTGCCGCCCAACCGTCCTCACTCCGCAGCATGGCGACAACCATGCTTTGGAGTGAGTCGATACGCCCAACCAAATTCTCCATTTCGTGACGCTGAGGTCCCCAGGCGGCGCACTCCGCCAGCGTATGGATCGCCGTATCCTCGGGTGCGCCGCAGTGCTGACACTCCGGTGTCGGTTCTCGCCCCGCAGTACGATGCAGATACTTACCGAAGCAGCCATGCCCGGTAAGTATCTGCACCATCCTGTATGTTAGGGTCCCCCTTTTCCGTTGGACCCAACGCGACAGGTGGGGGCGGACCGCCTCCACCGTCGCAGCACCAGCCACTGGGGACCTCAGGTCCTCCTCCCATTTAACCATCAGGGCCGCGGTCGCTTCGGCCCTGACTCTCTTCACCTCTGCCAGGCACGGCCTCAATCCTCTCTCTCGGGCATCTTGGCGGAAGCGGAACACGCTAGCGAGCGTCTCCGCTTGGAACTCCCAAGGCGGATCGCCCGCCAGGAGTGTTGCCGCCGTCCAAGACACCGTACGGTACCCCCGAATGGCCCTCACCGCAAGGACGCGCTGACAGCGTCTCAACAACGTCCTGTTCTTGCGGTGAAGGGCCTGACTCCACACGGGGGCACCGTACAGTGCCATACTCCGTAAGATGCCCGAGTACAACATCCTGCAGGCCGCACCTGGCCCTCCCACATTCGGCAGGAGCCTGGCCAGGGCAGCGGCGGCCCTCAGGAGTCTCGGGGTCAACTGAGCGAAATGAGCCCCGAAACTCCACTTCCCATCCAGGACGAGGCCCAAATATTTCATTTGGGCCTCTACCGCCACTGCCACTCCCTGGACGACGACGTGCGTGTCCCGGGGTGGTCTCCTACGACGCCCGTGGAACATCAGGGCCTCAGTTTTCTCGGCGGAGACTCTGAGGCCCAGACGCTGCATCCTCCCAACGACCAATGCAGCGGATGCATTGGCTAACTCCACGGACTCTTCGTAGGTTCCACCCCGGGCCGTGATGAGGGTATCGTCTGCGTAACAGATTACCCCCATCCCGGGCAGGACTGGCTCTCGGAGGAGCCAGTCGTATCCGATGTTCCACAGGATCGGACCCAGAACCGATCCCTGTGGAACACCGCACACCACACGCCGACGCCCAGCGATCTGGCCATAGCCGCCCCCCTCCCAGAGGACAAATCTGTCCCGGAGGTATGCCTCCAACAACCTCATGAGGTACTGAGGCACTCCCTGGTACCGGAGTGCCTCCAGTATCGTCTCGAACGGGAGGCTGTTGAAGGCGTTCGCTATATCTAGCGATACCGCCAGGACAGACTCCTCTAACCCCTCTGCCTCTCTCGTGAGGCACTTTAACGCATCCAGGGCGTCCAACGTGGAGCGCCCTGGCCTAAACCCATACTGTGCCTCCGAGAGACCAGGCCCGTCGTTGGTGATGTGCTTGACGAGGCGACTGGCCAATATCTTTTCAAAGATCTTGGCCACCTCGTCAAGCAAGACGATGGGCCTGTATGCAGAGGGGTCGTCCGGGGGGCGACCCTCCTTGGGGATCAGGCATAGCCGGCCCTCCTTCCACTGCTTCGGGAACTCACCTGTTCTGATGCAGGCATCATACAGTCCCCGAAGCTGGCCGCCGAGATGTTTGGCGGCCAGGAAGAGGGCCCGGCCTGGTACCCCATCCGGCCCTGGTGCCGTCCTACGACCTTTGAGGCGATCCAGGGCCGTTTCTAGCTCCTCTTCTGAGACGGGGGGAGGTGCCGTCTCAGAAGTAATAATCCCAGGAGGAGGATTCATCTCGGGAGGAGTATGAGCTCCCGGGTCCGGGAAGAGTCCGTCCACAATCCTTTCAAGGACCCCGTCTGGTAGGGACTCCGTTATCGGGGCGGCAAAGGCGCGTAGCTTTTTGCGCGCCGCCCGATACGGACGTCCCCAGGGGTCCCTGTCCAGAGACTCCAGTAATTCTTCCCGTGCCCGGGCCTTCGCCTGGCATATTGCCACGCGAAGGGCCTTTTTGGCAACCCCATACTCCTCCCCTAGTCTGATCTCCTCCTCCAACTCCGGAGGAAGCCGACGCCGGCAGCGCTTAAGAGATCGGTGCAACCTTTGAGCTGCCTCTCGCAGGGCACCGATCTCTGCAGTCCACCAATGGACGCCCGGACGCTGCCAGCGCCGACGCGACCGAGGCATAGAGGCATCGCATACCCTTTTCAGGGTCATGCGCATGCGCTCCGCCAATTCCTCCGGAGTTCCGCCCTGTTCCGGATTGGTCCAGCCCTCGACGACCGCCGTCTCCTCAGCCAGCTCAGGATTGAGCCGGCTGACGGTCCAGCGCGGGAACTGCCCGTGGCCCCGTGGGGGGTCTGTCACCATGCTGGGAGGAGGGGAGACCTCGAACCTGATGTACAGATGGTCCGAGAGCGTCTCCACCTCCTCCTCAACTGCCCAGTTCGCCACCCTGCGTGCGATCGCATGGGAAGCAAACGATAGATCCACAATGGATCCACCCCGCGATCGCACGCAGGTGTGGACCGATCCTCGATTGAGGAGTGACAGACCGCTTTGTAACGCCCACGTTTCCACGAGTGTACCCCGCGCGTTGGTGACGGTGTTCCCCCAGGAACGGGATTTTGCGTTGAAGTCACCGAGGACAAACGTTGCCCTCGGCGACTGTCTCGCCACGGCGGCCCTGACGGAGTCCAAGAACGTCTCGAACTCCGCCAGGGATCGGTCTGGGGAGAAGTACACACCGATGATGGTGTACTCTCCCCAACCTGCCACCGCGTAACCCCGTCCCCTCTCGATGGAAATGAGAGGGGGGCTAGTGCCTGTTCTAGCTATCACCGCCACCAGGCCGTCGAGGTCCCCTACCCAGTTATCCTGGGAGGGGATGTAGTACGGCTCCGACACCACAGCTGGACCAACCCTCCACTCCGCCATCGACTGCAGGAACAAGTCCTGAGCCCCGGCGGAGTGGTTCAAATTCCCCTGGAGGAATCTCGTATGCTGTACAGGCATCAGTCAGACATACGAGACTCCCCCCCTGTTCTGGCCTCCCTACCTCCGAGCCTATTGGCCGGGGGGACAAACTTGCCGGCAACAGTGGCAGGCCGGCAGCGCCTGGACATTGTTGTGTGGTCTGCCCGACGCCCTGCTTCGGCACACACCACACAGTGTGCCTTTGCCGACCTGCACTCGTACATAATGTGACCGCTCTTCCCGCAGCGGTAACATATGTCCGATTTATCCCCCCGGCCCTCTGGGCATGTGGTCGTCATGTGCCCGATGGCGAGGCACCTGAAGCACCGCAGTGGGCGTTTTTCATACGCCACCACTGCGGCCGAGGTGAAGCCGATCAATAGATGACCGGCCTCAGCCAGGAGCTTCGCCACCGGGATGGGGCATTGGACCCATGACGAGCCAAGACCCCCCTGTCCTATCCCTATCCCCGATGCCCTTACCTGAGAGAGGGGACAATTCCCCACTCTCGCCACCTCCTCCTCGATCAGGTCCGAGGTGACGGAGTCGTCCAGGCCCGTTAGGTGGATTTCCCCCCGCTTCACGGGCCTGTAGATCTCCGCCACTCCGGCGAGTACCCCCCGTAACTGTTCGGCCACCCGGTCCGCCAACTGCGCATTTTCGGGGCCGGGCGGAAACTGCAGCAACCTGGCGTCATTGACGGCCCGGAGGACCGTGAGCCCCTTCTTCAGCCCAAGGGCGACGATATCGACGACGCCCCTCGCCTTGGCGAAGACGTCGCGATACGTCGTCCCCTTTGCCGCCGCCTCCGGTAGCAATTTAACCATCACTACCGGGGCCTTCTCCTCCGTAAGGCTCTCCGGGTTCACTTTACCCGGGGGCCTGCCGCGTGCCTCCCTCCTGGTCTCCCTCCTTTTGTCCTCCCTTTGGGAGGTACGGGGTTGGGTTGGGGGTTGGGTGGACTGGGGGGGGGCCGAAGTGTTCGGGCCCCTGCCCGCTCCCTTCCCCTTTCCCTTCCCTTTCTTCCCGGCTCCCACCACGGTCCACTCATTGTCCGTGGGGGGAGCTGACGACTCCTGGGGGGCAAATCCAGGAATCTGGGACCTCGGAGTCCTGAGAGCAGGAAACTCCTTGGTCCCAGTCCTCGATGGGCCCGCTACCGCCGCTTTTTTCGGCGGCGGACGTGATGGCCCAGCTTTGGGAGGTGGGGGGATCACCTCTCCATCCGTCCCTGCGTCCACCGTCATCGCCTCCGTGTCGGAGGTGATGGGGTGGCGAACAACAACCCTCGGGGGGGGGTTAGTCCCCCCCTTCTTCTTCTTGTCGCCCGCCAGCGGTGGGCGGAGGACCTTCGCTGGAAGCAGACGGTCCTCGATCACCGCTAGGCGGGCATCCACCAAGTTCCCCACAGAGGTTATTATTGCCCTCTGCAGGGCGTCAAAATCAAATGGGGGGGGTGCTACCTGGGGGGGGGGTACTTCCTGGGCGGGGGCAGCGGCCTTGTCCTTTTTGGCCGCTGCCTTCATATCGCTAAACTCCCTGCGGTGGGCTTTTAGCTCCGCCCGCAGGGTGTCAATCTCCCTTTTCAACCGGAGGTTCTCTACTGACAACCTCCGGTTTTCCGCATCTAGGGACCTCGCAGACAGGTTTTCTACCACGTCTGCGAGGGTACCCGCCGCAAGTTTTAGCTTGCGGATGTACCCCCCTTTTAAATTGCCCGAAGTTTGGGCCACCTTATAGATGGAGGCCACTTGGGCCTTCGCCAGAGAGTGGAGATCCTCGGCGCCCATTCGTCCGAGGTCCATCTCCCTGGGGTCTGTCTCCCCGGAAATCTCCACTACGTCGGAGG
This sequence comes from Dendrolimus kikuchii, assembly GCA_019925095.2. Classification (NCBI taxonomy): domain Eukaryota; kingdom Metazoa; phylum Arthropoda; class Insecta; order Lepidoptera; family Lasiocampidae; genus Dendrolimus; species Dendrolimus kikuchii. The sequence continues at coordinate 894,117 of JAHHIN020000030.1, forward strand.
ACTCGTCCGACTTCTTCCTATAGGTCTCTCCCTTGGAAGAAGTCGCGGTCCTCACCGACTCCTCATTTTTCTTCACCTGCTCCTTGGCCTCGCGGATGAGGGCCTCCGACCGAGCCAGCAGCTCTTCAGAGGCCTTCCCCGAGTACCGGAGCACGGCTCCACGTCCGCTACTTCGCGGCCCGGTGCGGCTTTTGTACACGCGCCGGGCTGCCGCCACCATTCTCTTGGCTGACACATCTGTGTCAGCCTCGTCCTCCCCCGTCCCGGGTCTTACCCGGGACGACACGTCCGACTCGGGGTCAGATTCCGCTCGTGAGTGGCCGCTGAGCCTCTTACGAGCGGTAATCTTCCCCGCAATGACTCCCGAAATTGCCCCTTTGATGGCACTCGCATCGGAGTCCTCCATCGTCAGGGGGCCCCCCTAAGGGGGGGGGGACAACCTAAAAGTCCAGTAAACACGCCAAGTAATCGTTGTGAGAAGAATCCAGTCCAAAAACAAGCCAAATAGTCGAGTTTTGAAGAAACAGTCCAGTAAGCAAAGCCAAGTGATTAAGTTAGTGCGAAGTCCAAATATCCTGTATACGAGCCGAGTTGTCGATAAGGATACAAAAGAAACCGCATAGAACACCAAAACAATAACTCCCAAAACTTTCAAAAGGTCTTTTAAAAGGTAAGTCGAATTACTCCACCACGTTCCGTGCCCGTGCAATGAGGCTTCAACTCCTGGCACGGTTGTCCGGGCCCGGGCTTCCCCGGGTAAGTTATATCAACTCATGGACACGGAAAACGCCACGAATTGACTCCCTACGTCACTCCGGTTAAGGTAGTGCCGTTGACTCCCAGTGCGCATCGTGGCACGGCTTTCCGTCGAATGAATGTTTGCACACCCATCCAAGTACTGACCGCACCAAGCGACGCTTAACATTTATGATCGACTCAATATTGCACGTTCTACTGTGCCAACTAGCCGCTCCCAATCACTCCCAACCCAAGCCAACATATCCCAACCCTTTTTTTTTTTTTTTTTTTTTTTTTTTTTTTACTTGGGGAAATGCGTTATCGCACCGTCAGCCGCGTGGGGATCGCCGCGGCCGGTGTGTGGGGCTCCCCGACGCCGATTAATCAATACGACCGGCGCCGGTATACCCACTAAAACCCCAAGGGAGCCTACTTCCGCATTGATGCCGGGGTCACGGTACACAGCGTGAGCCTTACTCCGCAACCCCGGCGAGCGGTGGGCCGCCTCCTAAACAGAGGCGGCCTCTCCTGTGTGGGCCGGGTGAAGGTTACCCGGCCCTGAGAGGGTCGCGCGGCTGCCTCTCGCGCCCTCCCGCGGCATAGGTGCGGGCGGAGGCCTCATTGATCCCCAGGCCTCAACGCCCGCTGCCGCTCGCCCGTGGCATTACCGTCACGGGCTTTACGTCTTGCCGCTCCCCGCGGCGGCTGGTTCAGCCGTCGCGGCCGCGGCGCTGTCCGGCGCCATCCGGCTGGCCGGGACCTTACTCCTGGTGGGCTTGGCCCTGCACGGCCTCGAGCCCAGCTGGTGACCGGCTGGCCTGCCCGCGGCCTCGCACACAGGACAGTGCGGTTTCGCAGAGCAGGGGCCGGTCACCAGATGACCACCTTTTCCGCAGCGGTAGCAGTCACCGCTGCGGTCTACCTCTGAGGTGCATTTCGCCGCCACGTGGCCAGCCTAGTGGCAGCGATAGCACCTCTGGGTGCGATGGGGGAGGGCCTCTACCGTAGCCGAGGCCCAGCCCACCAGGAGCTTCGTCCCAACAGCGAGGAGCTGTTTGGCGGCCGCCACCGGGCAGGCCACCACCGTCTGGCCCATCCCGTCTCTGCCGGGACGGACCGTCGACGCTTTGATGCTCCCGTAGGAGCATCCGGTGGTCCGCGCGATGGCAGCGGCCACGTCCTCCCAGTGCGCGTGGTCGTCCAGGCCCGAGACGCGAAGACACACAGTCTTCTCGGGCCTGGAGATGCGCACGTCCTCGGGATAGAGGTTTATCCTCAGCTGCTCAGCCAGGGCGTCTGCCTTGGAGGCGTCACTGGCGCTGGGAAGCACCAGTATGCGGCCCCCAGTGCGCGCCTGCCTGAGCTTTAGGCCTCCCTCTATCCCGAGGTCGGCCAGCCGGATTCGCGACTTCGCCTTGGAGAAGAGGTTCGCGTACGTAACCCCTCGCTCCGCCGCGCCTGGCTGTAAAGTCAGGACGACGGCGGCGGATTTTGGGGCACGCAATCGCGGCGACCTCTTCTCCTTCGGCGTTTTCTCCTTTTTGGACGTTGGAGGTGGGGGAGGGGGGGGCTGCGAGGCCGGAGCCTGCGCCACGTCCCCCTTTCCTTTCCCTCCACGTCCTCTCCCTTTTCGCCGCTGAGCGCGGGTGGTCTGCGCTTCAGCGACGGCCGCGGTCGGCTGTGTGCCGGACGACGGTTGGTTGGCCCGTTTCTTGGCCTTCTTCTTGCTGACCGTCGTCCAGCCCTCCTCGGCCACGGCCGGGAGAGGGAGAGGCGCCGGACAGGCGGGCGGTGGTGGGATGGACGTCACCACCGCCGTCTCCATACTTGCCCTTTGGGAGGGCAAGGGGGGGTACTCCACAGCCGAGAGCCGCCTCACACCAGGCGAGCTCGGCTGGGAATAGGGCCTAGCTGCGGGAGCGGGGCTCGGCGTCGTGACCGAGCGCAACCGCTCCTCCATGGCCGCGAACCGACTCTCCATGAGGAGAGTCATTCGGTCGAGATTCGCGGCCATCGTCGACTCCACATTTGGCGGGGCTGGCGGCGCGGCTTCTGGCCGCGGCCGTACAACCTCCGCCTGGAGGCTCCTGAGCTCGTTGCGGAGGTCAGCGATCTCTGACTCCATGCGGCTGTTAGCCGCACGGAGCAGGGCGACCTCCTCGCTGGTGGTTCGAGTCAGGAGCTCCTCCGAGGCCTCTTGGATGGCCGCCACAGACTCTTTAAGGGCCTTCTGGAGAGTCCCCTTCAGGCCCTTTGAGACTTTGGCCACCCCGGCCACGACCGCCAAGGAGTCGGCGATCTGCTGCTGCAGGCCCTGCGCGTGAGCTGCGCGAGCCTCTGGAGCGGCCTGGCTCGCGAGGGCGGGAACGGTCCTAGACCTCGTCGCCCTCGCGGTTGCCATTGTTGAGGCACGCTCCACGATCTCCTTTTCGCTCGCGATCTCGAGCTCAGCACGCTGGGCCTGCACAAGCGCCTGCTTGGCGGCAGCTAGGCCCACGTACTCCCCCGTTGTTGGAGGACGTCCTCTGCCCCGCTTGTCGTCCGGCGCTGTAGCTGCCGGAGTCTTAGCAGGGGGCTTAGGAGGAGGTCTCTCCTCGTCGTCCTCGTCCGTCGACGACGCCAACGGAGAGGAGTCCGAGAAGACCATGTCCGGCAGCCGGAGACGCATCCTGTCTCTACGGGCTGCCGACTTGCTCCTCTTGTCCCTTTTCGTCCCTGCCGACCCTTTGGGGGCCGGGGCCTTTGGTGGGGCCTGCACAGGGGGCTTAGCGAGGGGGGGTAGTATCCCCTCTTCGTCGGACGACGTCGGCAGTGAGAGGTCGTCTAGAGCCAGGTATGACCTCAACCGCATGTTGCGGGAGGCAGCCTGGCTCTTGCCCTTCCCCTCCGGCTCTTTCGGAGCCGGGGCCTTTGGTGGGGCCTGAACAGGGGGGGCTGTCCCTTTCCCGGATGAACCGGGTAGGGACGCGTCTACGTCCTCAAGCCGCTGCAACCGCACGGTGCAGGAGCTGGCTTGAGCGACAGAGCTTTGCGCTTCCGCCGGCAGAGAGATCGCCGACAGGAAGCGCGAATAGAAGCTCTTGTCTCCGCCCTTCTCGGGCCCTTTCGAGTTGGGTTTGCCCTTCGCGGGCACGTCACCTACATCGTCACCGCCCTTCTCAGGCACTACGTCGAGAGATGTTTTTGAGTAAGATTCAGCCATTTTTGTTCCCACGAGTCGAAAACTTTTTATGAAGAAAAAACTGGGTGTGGTACGCAGTAACGACCGGGTTTACCCCCCCGGCCTCAAAACAGCTCGCCCTGCGCCGCAGCTTAAGTGTAGGGGTTTTTTATTGAGGTTTTCTCCTCTTGGGCCAGCCGGTTAAGGCAAGCCCCGCGGTCCCGTGTGGCCGCGAGACGTGATCCACGACACCACACGGGGAAACGCTCGGCGGTAGCGCCCAGTGGCGAGGCTCTCGCCCCACCACTGGGCCCGCCGCCACTGTCCACGTCAATGGGGCGCACAGGGCAAAACTGTGCAGCCCTCTCCTGGCAGCGGACCAGCGGAGCAAGGTGCTCAACGCTGGCCCGGTGCCCGCCGTTCCGCCACGAGAACCGGCAGCACGGCACTCTCCTGACTTCGGAAGGGAGGGGTGTTTGGGGAAGAATACGTTTGGAAGGAAGGGAAGGAATACCAGGATTTGGAGTGGATAGGTGGGACACCACTGTCACGGAGTGAAGGGGGGAATGTGACAGTGGCCGCTCGGGGCCCCGGGGACGCATCCCCTTGTACCACTACCTGGACGGAGAAGAGTCCAGGGTGGCACCCCCTGGGGGAGACATATCCCAACCCAAGCCAACATCTTCCAACATGACTCCAAAAACATTTATTACACATACACACATGTATAAACACACATGCATAAGTAGTATTAGTAAGTTTTTTGTATTATATTAAGTATACGTTAGAAATAAAAAGTAACGAGTCCTAGACGATCATGTTCGTCCGGGCCCACCAGAAAAAAAAAAAAAAAAAAAAAAAAAACACATCCATACATCCATACATCTATACATCCATACATCCATATAGAGATAGAGATTTGAAATGTGACGTTACGAAATTTAGGGCCCCTTGTCACTCTTCGTCTGTGACCCCCTTAACGTGTCACGTAATTTCTGAGTAGCTTCTTACCAATAGTCACTTACCACCAAGGGCCTTACTTATAATCGTTTCTTAAATTTAAAGAAACTGCTCAGCAACTGATTAGTGAAAATCTTACCCATAAACTCCTCTTTAGTCGAATATTTTGGGTACAACCTACGTTAATCATTCAAATTCCGTTCATCTGTGCTCCTCTTAGGTAAACAACAGGTAATACACGTTTATAAGTGAAAAAAAGATATTCATTGATTAGGGTCTGATTCTGATTCACTTACTTAAGAGATGGCTAATCGTTTCTTAACGAGATTATTATAAGTAAGTAAGACCGCAAGTTTTTAGGTTATAAACACAACTAACTATGCACACTCCTTAGAACAAGTTTTTTTTACTTTTTTCAATGAAAGCGAATACATGTGTGTAAGGAAAGCTTTGTTAGTTATGCAAAGCATATAGATATGTTTAAAAAATATATATTTTTGCAAATTTGAATATAAATAGTGTCTGGCAATGACATTTTTTTTTCTTTTTTAACAAGTCTACGGACTCTAATTCTGTACCGTTTTTTACAATTAAATTTAAGAAAAGGGTTAAGGTAAGGAAAGGAATGCTCCGGTGGTTCGGGCATGTGGAAAGAATGCATGATGAAAGAATGACTGAACAGATATACAATGCAAAAGTGAATGGATGCAGAAGTCGTGGAAGGCCACGACACACCTTCCATGATCAAATTGATCGTGTACTAGCAGAAGGTGATGTCAGGAGCCTTAAGAACAGACGAGCGTGCATGACAAGAGCTATGAATGTCAAAGAAGCGAGTGAGGTGTGTAAGAATAGGCCTGAATGGCGCTTTGTTGTACGTGCTTACCCCGCAAGGGAACTGGCGTGAAGCTATGTATGTATGTAAATTTAAGAAAATTTTAGAAGTTGTACACGCTTATTTGTTACTTTTGTTGTCTGTGACATTTAATGAATGCATGTTTGTGTTGTGGTGTACCTTAAGAATAACTTGTTATATTAATTTGTTCTAGTTTTAATACTAAACTTATACTAATGTAGAGTGTATCTGTTACATGCTGGTGTTGTGAGGAAGTGCATGTGCAGTGTGTGCCTTATGTCTATACCTATATATATTATCTTAACTAGTGCCATGTGTGATGTTTTGATGAGAATTTTTTTACAATTTGCCAACATTTTAACAAACAAAATGACCGTATTTTGTGCTCAAAGCTCTAAGGAAGCTTCTCAATTAGTCGACAGAGTGCAACGTGGGCATTATCCGTCTTCAGTGATGGTTTGTTGAGGTGTTAGCTATGAAGGAGTGACTGTTGATAAGTTATCAAACTTTCACACATTTATTTTGCGAGTTTACGGTTATAAACACAAAATTCCATATGTACATTATTTGTTCATCAGTATGGCGATCCAGGGAGGAAACGTAGCCAGCCTTCTGGGCACCTTACCCATAGAAGACGGTGATCTGGGCTCAGTATTCTACTTATAGTCTTGAGGGACTATGAGTAGAATATAATACAAATAAGTTAAGTTTTCTTGCATTGTATTCGATTGTATGTTATAATATATATTTGTTCATGTATTTTTTTATTATTATATAAGATTACGTTGTAGGTATGTTAGATTTGACAGTCTTTTGTATTTTAACAAGTAAATAATTTTTTTATTGTTCTCGTTTAAACCAAAATGTCTCCTACTGTAGACTGTTCGGATACTGAATACCTCAGTTTGGTAGACGTTGAAAAATAATCCAATGACAAAAAAATAACTTTTAATATAGAAACATGTAAAAATGAAACAACTTTTCATAGGTAGGTATACTTCTAGGCGCTAAGAACCTCAGCCAGAAGGCCCAGCTTGCCATACACAACGCGGTGCTGGTACCTACGCTCACGTATGGAAGCGAGAGTTGGGTATGGAAGAGAGAGCATTAAAGTAGAGTAAACGCGGTCGAGATGCGAGCACTGCGCAAAATCTGCGGAGTGACGCTCGCGAACCGCGTTCCTAATACCGAAGTAAGAAAGAGAGTTGCTCTGAAAGAGAGTGTTGGGGTGAAGGTAAGGAAAGGAATGCTCCGGTGCATGATGAAAGAATGACTAAACAGATATACAATGCAAAAGTGGATCGATGCAGAAGTCGTGGAAGGCCACGACACACCTTCCATGATCAAATTGATCGTATACTAGCAGAAGGTGATGTCAGGAGCCTTAAGAACAGACGAGCGTGCATGACAAGAGCTATGAATGTCAAAGAAGCAAGTGAGGTGTGTAAGAATAAGCCTGAATGGCGCTGTTGTTCGTGCCTACCCCGCAAGGGAACTGGCATGAAGTTATGTATGTATGTATGTAACTTTTCATATAGCAATCCATGTTTGCGAATCAAAACATATAAACATATTGTGCCAACATTTGTAGTCTTCTCCTCATGTACAACTTTTTGGTGTTTGACTCAAATATTTATACAGACTAATAGTAGCCTAGTGGTCGAAATTCGACTATAATTAATTTAAATGTCATTTTTATTTTCGAAATACATTCCAATTTAGCGCTATAAATAAATTACACTACAAACAAAAACTTAGAAATTAAATACTACTATAAACATATTTACAAGTAAAAGATGTAGTCCAGAATCGCTCTCGGTGGGGAGCGTTCCCAAAATGCTGGCCGCATTCGCCCGTTGTATGGCAACGCTTATTCGTTGCCCTAAATATAGGGCAGCCCTTTGGTCACGCGAGACTTCAATTTAAATTATAAGTTTGAACATTATTAAGGTTCTGTTGTCAGACTTATACTTCTATAATCAAAGATTTCGCCTAGGCTACACTGTTAATTTGACTTTTAAAAAAAACCGACTTCAGAAACTAAAAAAATTAAAAAGTACTAAAAAACTAAAAATACCTAAAAAGTATAAAATAAGTAATTTTCAAAATATAGTAATTTTTATGGTTTACTTTGCACCGACTTCAAGATGTTTTAGATAATATATATTAATAATAATAGCTTTAGAAATAAGTTATTTTATACTTTTTAGTTTTTTAGTACTTTTTAGTTTTTGAACTCGGTTTTTTTAAACGAAGTTTTTTTTATTTTTTTGTTACTTTTTAGTGTCTAGCTACGTATGGGTAGATCTACGAAAGGTTTTTTTTTTTTTTTTATTTTTTATTTTTTATTGCAGGAGCTCAGCAGACAGGCAGACGGCCCACTTGATGAAAAGCGGTTACCATCGCCTATGGACATTTGCAACACACCAAAGGTGCTACGAATGCGCTGCTGCTCTCTTAAGAGAGACTGGAACCTGGTCACTAATGCCGGAACACAACTCAAAGTTGTTATGGCGGCATACTATAGACCAGGGGTGGTAGCCATCCAGTCGGGCAAATGCCCTACCACCTGGCGTGCCGCGCTCCTTAAAAAATACAGGTCCCAAGAAACGGGAACAAAAAAATGTTCGTAAAATGAAAACTACTGGGCCAAACTATGTCAAATTTTTAGGGGACCAAATGGCAGCTATTCCGCGTCGAACAAAAAAAGAATCACGTAAATCGGATTATAAATCTCGGAGTAATCGGTGAACATACATTAAAAAAAAGTCGCTTAAAAAAAAAGATCCCGACGATTTGAGAACCTCTTCCTTTTTTGAAGTCGGTTAAAAATAAACAAATGAGTATATATGCGTGTGTGTGTCAAATACATGATTATACATGGTAGTGTGTGTATGAATGAACGAATGAATGAATGAATTAATTAAAACACTTTATTGTATGTGTAATGTTTTTTTATTGAATTAATGTATTATTTATGCATAATTAAAAAAAATATTAGCATTCTACACTCCTTCTCTATATAAACTATAAGTGTGCGAAATTTCCTACTCCTCCGTCCGCGCCATTTTCGTAAAAAGGGGTACAAAGTTTTTGCTACACGTATTAATATAATGATAGAGTGGCGTGCCACGGGCACGCTATTATAATTAACAGAATACCGATATCAAGCAGAACTACCGACTGAGAAGATACTGTCTAGCGATTTTTTTATTTTTTATCCCCAACAGTTTTGTACATTTGATTAGTTACTGAACTTTGACTATGGTTTGCAAAGTGATATAAAAACTAATTATAGGTGAACACAGCTTGCAGTTTAATTTCTTCGCTGTTATTTAAATAAACACTAATAATAAAAATGTGTAGGTAAAAGGTTGTGAAATTAGTCTGTCCGTCAGTCTATGTTTAATTACTGTCTTTTTAGGCTTAACGAATCTTTTTATAAAATGAATTTTGGGAGTAAAAGTAAATGTCAGTAACATAACTGCTACTGTTGAGAATTCTACACATTCTAGCGATAGGGGAGTTAGCACCTGATGAATGTAACTGTAATTGATAATTTCACAATCAGAATTGTACCAATTAGGAAGAAGGTCCCCGAGATACACGTCGACCTAGTTTGGGGTCCAATGAGTGTCAAAAATTGTGAAATATGTTTTATTCAATAAATGATTTTTGATTTTTTTGATTTTGAGCACCTAGTACTATTGTGATTAATGGGGCGAACAGGTGGTTATATATTATTTTCTTAAGTTTTCGCGACTTGTATACATAATAAAACTACGTTTTAACGGTTTTAAGCGCGGTAATTTTATTTGATTTTGGTTTTTCCGACGTTTCAGCCACTTTTCAGTGGCCGTGATCACGGAAGACAAAGATGTCAAGTGTCAACGAGTATTGTTAAAGTTTTATTTAGCCTACCGCCAACTTGTTAATTTTAATTTTGTTTATTGTTATTATTTACTCTATGGGAGCCTAATCTAATTTACTACCGCTTCGCAACATGTTATGGCTTGAAGAGAAGAAGCGGCGCAAGAAACTCTTCAGCAAACATGCCTAGCTCTAATAATTGTATATAATATTAAAATGGGTGGAAGGAAAATTAAAAGTAATTATCAGTCAAGTTGGTTTGTGTTCTGTTGTACGCAGAAAGAGCTCACAGTGTCTTGAGGTCTGGCAGCTGGTTTTTGCTGGGTTTGGGTCTTAATAGTTTTGATGATTGGATCCCAAACAGGAGGTACTTGCCAACCATCTTTTCTATTGAAATTTGGGTGTTTTTTGATTTCAATAGCCTCACGGTGGTTATAGGTTATCGCGGAGGTTTCGTAGGGACTCTTAGGCAGAATTTTGATGAGATAGTAATAGCAAAATCGGCCCCTGTTCTATCACCGCCAAAACTAACAGGTTACATAAATGCTAATTATAGCGAAATTTGCTCCGTTCGAAGATATATTTCATAAGCAATAAACTGTGTTGTCGAATATGATGAGCTTTCACTGGGTGCGCAGGCGCAAGGCCGAGGGCGCGGCTCACTTTCACCGCGCCGAGACCGGCAGGTCCGACGCGATATCATGTACGGCGACTATCATTAATAAACCACGAGGGATATTTTTAAAGATTCTGTAAAATTTAATGACATAATCTTATCTTTATATATAAAAAATATTTTAATGCGTTAGGCCAGGCCACTCTACAAGTCGAGGAGCGAGTAATGATGAACTTATTTTACAATAATGACGTGACCATAAGACTGGTCTATCTATACCTCTGACAACGCATCGGCGTTGCCATTCAGCGAGGCAATGTGGCCAGTCTTTTGGGCACGTTTCCGACTGACAGCGGTCTGGCCCTACATTTTAGTTTAATTTTAATCTTTATATATATATATAATTCTTCTGTACGTGTGTTGACAGTGAACTCCTCCTAAACGGCTGGACCGGTTTGAATGATTTTTTTTGTGTGTATTCAAGTCGATTCGAGGATGGTTTAGATTCACAATTGGACCCGGTAGGTGGCGCTGCAATCGGGTTCTGAATTTTATATCTTCAGGCATAACAACTTCTGCCGGGACAGCTAGTACTAATATATAAAGCTGAAGAGTTTGTTTGTTTGTTTGCTTGAACGCGCTAATCTCAGGAACTACTGGTCTCATTTGAAAAATTCTTTCAGTGTTAGATAGCTCATTGATCGAGGAAGGCTATAGGCTATATATCATCACGCTAAGACCAATAGCAGAGGAGCACCAATGAAGAATGTTTCAAAATCGGGGGGTTTTTTTTAATTACATTTTTTTTAACTATTCCACGCGGACGAAATCGCGGGCAGAATATAGTCATTCATAAACGACGTGGGATATTTTTAAAGACTTCTAATCTTCTCACTAGAACAGGGTGTTAGAAGCGCCTGCCAAATTTGGTATGTTAAGGTGATTTGATTTTGTGATACTATAGAATGGTTTCATAGTTATCTAGAAAATAGAAGACAACATGTTGAAATACAGAAGCCAGATGGAACATTTATTGTGTCAAGCCCGATGCACCTTGCTAGAGGAGTCCCTCAAGGCTCAATATTAGGACCATTGTTATTTATTATTTATACTGCCGATATAGCCAAGTGTATACGGAACTGTAAATTTCATATATATGCAGATGATATTCAGCTTTACATACATTTCAGTCCAAACGAAATAGACAAAGCAGTTGAAAACATTAACAGTGATCTTAACAGAATTATGGAATGGTCAGAATCAAATTCACTAGTACTTAATCCTTTAAAATCGAAGTTTTTGATTCTTGGCAGCCGTCATCACGTTAAAATCATCAAAGAACTTAACCCTATAATTATTGTAAAAAATGAACCAATTGCAAGGGTTGACACCGCTCGTAGCTTAGGGCTTATAATTGATTCGGAGCTTCATTTTGAAAAACATACTAATGATGTGATAAAAAATTGCTTTTATAGATTAAAGATTTTGTATAATATCCGGCCGTATATTAACGAGGAAGTTAGGAAAAGATTGGTAGAAAGCTTAGTACTGTCTAAACTCAATTATTGTGACACAGTGTATGGACCATGTCTACTTACGAGAACTGAAAATCTTATACAACGCATACAAAATGCATGTGCTCGGTATTGCTTTCAGATTCCTCGGAGAAGCCACATAACACCATTCCTAAACAATCACAATATTCTAAAAATGGCAGCTAGGAGAAAATTACACTTAGCATGTCTATTATTTGGAGTGATATCTTCTCAGAAACCTATTTACCTATTTAGCAAAATAGGATGGAGACAAAATAGATCACAGGAATGTACCATTCGCTCTGTTACCAGGCCCTTAGTAACAGCCAAGCATAAGACTAGCGCATTCAGAGGATGTTTCAAATATGCTGCTACTAAATGCTGGAATGATATTCCTCCTTATGGGTCCTTATGGGTAAGAGACCTGAAAACAATACATTCTTTCAAATTTCATTATAATAGAAACTTACTTAAGTTGCAAAAAGAAGACCCCACATATAATAAAAACTAATTAGTTACAAAATATTTATATATTTATTGCATGCATAGATCTACAAATATAATATATACTATACAAATTAATAAATTTATTTATAAAGTTATAAAGTAATATTTATTTATTTAATTATTTATAAAGTTAAAAGGTATTTGTGATTTATTTACCTGCATCATCGAATGGGAAAATATTATGTAAATATTATGTTAATTGGCCAGAATTTGATTTGATCATTGTACTTTTGTTTGTTTCATATGTAACATGTGTATATAATAAGTGCTCTATTTAGGTTGCTTTAATTTTTTAGGTACTTACCTTTTTTTTTTTCTTGGGCACTGAAAATCAGTGCTGTGCCGGACTATGTTTCGGCACAGCATAAAAACTGAGTGCCGACCTCGTTTCGCGAATTGCGGCACACAATTTCAATGCTATTATTATTATTATTATAAATCATTGTTAAAGTGTCGCATTTTTAGAAATAAATATTTTGCATTAGACACGGTTACAAGATGTTACAATACATGGTGATAGTTTCACGTGTGCTAGCTAAATTGGCGTGCAAAATTATTCTTAAAGTACAATTTTATTATTCTAATTATCTTATTATATTACAATTAAATTATAAATGTCAATAAAAAATTAGTCAATATTGTATTTATCTCATATAATCCTGCATTGAATAGAAACATTTATCCACCAGCCAGTTAAAAAGCTTTATATTAAATAAGTTACCTTTATATTCTTTGATAATTGAAGGTATTTTGTTATAGATTTTTATAATCATAATATGGCTATTTCTACTATAGAGATGGCTGTTCACCGGGGGGTGTGCTAAACGATTTCCATGACGAGTGTTAAACCTGTAAACATCTTCAAATTTTAGAAATAGCTCTGGATTGCTTTTCACAAATTTACAAGCTTCAAGTATGTAAAGGCTGGGAAGCGTTAAGATTTTATATTTTCTAAAGAGGGGGGCACAAGAAGTCCACGGTGGTACATTAAATATTGCTCTTAAGCATTTTTTTTGGGCGATAAATACTTTATTTACGTCAACAGCATTTCCCCATAATATAAGTCCGTATCTAATAAGAGATCCCACGTAGCCATGGTAAGCCATAAGAGCAGTTTTAATATCTGTTATGTTAGAAATTTTCCATAATGCATATACAAATTTATTAATTTTTTTAACAAGATTATCTATATGTAACTGCCATGAACAGACATTGTCAAGAGTAATTCCAAGAAATAAGACATTAGTATTTTCAACTAACTCGCAATTGTTATACGAAATTTTAATTTTGTTTGTTTTTGGTTTTCTATTATAAAATTGTACAAAACTTGTTTTCGATATATTTGCATTTAGGTTATTGTTAGCAAGCCACTCAATGCAAATACCTACAACAGCATTTAGGTCTTTGACATGATCATGCTCATTATCATTTGTCACTAATATCGAGATATCATCAGCGAAGAGTGTGCAGTGGTGATGTATTACGTCTGGCAAATCATTTATGTATATAATGAATAATAGTGGCCCTAACACACTGCCTTGCGGTACGCCATATTTGTTTAATTTGTACGAGGATCTGTAAGTATTTACTTCTTTGAACCTGTTGATTTCGCCTATTTCAACACACTGTTGTCTATTATCTAGGTAGCTTTTAATCCAGTCGTAAGCAGGCCCACGAATACCATATTTGTTACATTTTATAAGTAGTTTATCGTGACAGACAAAGTCAAATGCTTTGCTCATGTCAAATTTTTATCAACATTTTCTAAAATAGCTTTTACTAAATTGAAGGCTGCTAGCGTAGTTGATTTTCCTTTTTGGAAGCCATTTTGATTTTTCTTTATAATATTACATTTGTGGAGAAAATTTGTAATTCTAATATGTAGTGCTTTTTCGAATAATTTAGAAAATATTGGTATCAACGTGATAGGACGATAATTTTCAACATTTAATGGATTATTCTTTTTATATATAGGTTTTACTATAGATTTTTTCAAGCAATCAGGAAATCTGCCTACCTCAAAGGATCTGTTTATCAATGCTGTTAATATTTCAGCAATGGCTGAACACTCTTTTATGATTTTTGTGGGAATACCATCATAGCCCACTGCCTTAGATTGGTTTAAAGATTTTATAAGTTTCATTATTTCTTCTATGTCACACGGCTTTAGGAAAATTGTACTTAAATGGGAATTAATTTTATCGTTTTTATGGTCACAGAGAATTAAATTCGATTGTGCAAGATTTGTATAAAAATTATTAAAAATCTCAGCTACTTCAATAGGATAAGAAATAAATTTTCCATCAGATTCTGTGCTCATTCCAAATTTAATATCTTTAGCTTTATTATTAATTATATTCCAAGAAGCTTTACATTTATTTTTAGCTTCGTCTATGTACTTTTTGTTATAATTTTTTTGGGATTGGCTTATTATACGTTTCAACAGTTTACTATAATTTTGGAAATTTTGCTTGTGTAAAACCTCTTTTTTATTTGTATAATATTGGAAACGTAACTACCTCTTTCTTTTGCATGATTTTTTAATCCCTTTCGTTATCCATATAGACTGCTTGATTTTGTTATTCACTTTAATTCTAACTTTTGGGAAGCATAAGTTAAAGAGCAGTGTGAACCAGTCATAAAACCAATTAAAAGCTATATTAAAGTCAGATTCTTCGTATACTTCGGACCATGAAATACTCTGGAGGTACATTTTAAATTTTCGTATATTATCTTTACTAAAATCATTACGCCATATGAACCAGTGTTTCAGTGGGTTTTTTTTTTGTATTAATTTCAAATTGTAACATTTGTCCAGTTTCATGGTCTGAAAATCCCAATTTATAAATAGTGCCTATAGCCGATTTAATATTACTAGCGATTAGGTCAATACATGAATTCAAACGTGTAGGTTTATTAATGTGTAAAGATAGAATGTAGTTGTACATTATTTGGTTAAGATCGTCACACTGCTTACAATTTTTTAACGTATTGATGTTAAAGTCTCCCACCAATATGATATTCTTGTTTTTCTTTTTATTAAGCTCATATAACAGATTATCTAGTTTATTAAGAAATAATTGAACATTGGAGCTTGGTGTACGGTAAATACAGACAATAAGAATGTTATACAGCGGTACGTCTATCTCACAACATTCAAAAATAAACTCTACAGCTAATTTTTTTACCTCTGTGAGCTCTGTACATTCTACATGGTTTTTGCTTAATATACAGACACCACCCCGTTTTTGGGTCGATCTACAGAAGCAAGTTGCAAGTCGATAGTTTTTTAATGTAAAATTGTATTCATTCCCCATCTTTATAAATGTCTCGCTCAAACAAATAAACTCTATGTCAGTATCATTTTCATTAAATTCATTGCAACACAATTTTAATTCTTCGGTTTTATGTAACGCACCGCATATATTTTGATGTAGGA
This sequence comes from Dendrolimus kikuchii, assembly GCA_019925095.2. NCBI lineage: Eukaryota > Metazoa > Arthropoda > Insecta > Lepidoptera > Lasiocampidae > Dendrolimus > Dendrolimus kikuchii. The sequence goes on from JAHHIN020000030.1 coordinate 909,798, forward strand.
TGGTTACTGTATTAACGAAAGGAATGTTTCTTTGTTTGACGTGCGCCAGTTGTGGTAGTTTTAGCTAAGTTTTGCTTATCAGAAATGTAATCTACTACGTTTACGGATGCTTGGACTTTTTTAACGATAGGGTAATAGTCTAGCAATGTTTTTTGCATATTAGATATACGTGTAATACTTTTTTTCTCAATTTTGTTTCTATACAATGCATGATTTGCAATATTGCTAAGAACATTATTAGTCGATTTTTTATGAATTGGAAATTTATTATAACTTAAATATTTATTATCATAATCAAATTGGTCTATAATATAATTAATTCGCTTAGTTAATGCTATATTTTCATCTTTGTCAATTATATACAATTTAGTTTGGTCTATAAAGCGACAATTAGTGAAGTGTAGACTTATGTTTCGTAACAGTTGATTTAACCTGTTTTCGTTTAAATAATTACATGATTTTACACCTACGACTATAATAAGTGGACATTTTTGTAACCTTTTTAATAAAGCACTTAGCTCAATCATCACCATCGCTGGGTTACTATCGTGTTCTCCTATTGATAATATAATCTTGGTCTTGTTGTTGACGTTAAGCCATGTGTAATTGTTTGCGATTGCTTCTGAATTTGCATTTGGCTGTATATAGGAAATGACACTATAGTGTTCATAATCTGTGTGTTTACGTGAATTGTCTAATCTTCTTCGGAGTCCTCGACATTGTTGTCCACCAATTGTATTTTCAGGTGTCGCAATATCCTTTTTATTTTCAATTTGATTTTGATTATATCATTTGGTTGATTTTTCTTCATTTGATATTGATATATCCTGTCATATATCTTTTGTTGTTTGAGTCTGTGTTGAATACGACGATGTCATTTCTGATTCTATATTTCTCAGTAATTTTTGCGACGAGCATTGGTCATGAGTTCGAGGTTTCGATTTTGTCTTCTTACACGAGGATACTAACGATTTCGTAGGTGTTGCAGGATGCGTGTAAATTTTCTTTAGAGTCAGTAGTTGCTGTTGTAGACTTGTGATATTTTTCTTTAAATCGATATTTTCTAGGATTATATTTTCCATCTCGTTACGTGTACTATCTAGTTGTAGTTTTAAGTTAGTCATTTCTTCTTTAAGTTTGTCAAGTTCGCAAGTGTTAATGTTAGTGGATAAGTCATCAGTTCCTGGAGGGCATCCGTGCGAAGCAGTCGCAAATGCCCGTGCTCTTTGCGGAAAACTGCAATTTTTCACGCTTTTTCGCTCTCAAAAAGCGACAAATTGCGACAACAGTTGTGTAGTGATAGTGTACAGTGTTATTTAGTTTGATTCCGGCGCGAATCAGTTGTTTTTCGACTGGGGTGAGTTGTTAAGCTCTATTCGCTTGTTTATTTCGGCGCGCCTAAGCGCATTACGCAATAACGGTCGTTTGTGTCGATAGTTATTCACACGCGTCGACTGGTCTCGGCAAGGGAACGGGCCTCCAGTAATGGATGGCCCAGGTCCCCAGAAGGCCCCGAGGCCTTCGAGTGTCCCGCGCAAGCGGGACCACACGAAGGCCAAGGATGGCTGGTTAATGCCTGAGATCGGGGACACGCGGGTGAAAAAGGCGTCTTCTTCATCGGCCCGTCGCAGCAGGTCGGTTGCCGGGCCGCGTCACGGGCATGCGGATAGTGCCGTTTTCACGGCTGCCGATATGCCCGACTCGGTAGGGGATGCGTCGGCGGTGGTAGACCTAACCGCCGCCACGCATGAGGATAGGTGCGGCGCGATGGGACCGCCTCTGGTTCCCATGGCGCCTAGGGCCCCATCCGGGCGTGCCGAGCGCAGGAGCGCAGCACACCCGGATATAGATAGGAACGTACTGTTTGCAGCGAACTCGGCCGTTTGCCTGGCCGTGAGCGCTGCAAGCACCATAGTGGAATACGCCTACATGGCGCCACCCACCTCTGCGCGAGCTTCACTCGTGCAAGGGAACGGCGCCTACGTAGAGCACGACGATATCCCACCGTCCGGCAGCGTCCCAGACTCGCTGGAGCACGCGCTCAACGGTGCGATTCGTGTTCGTACTTATTCCCGCCTTGAAGCGCCTGCCTGTAGCCCGGTCTACACGGCGGCCGGTTCAACGACGGCAGGGGATGGGTGCCCTACGACGACGGTGTCCTATAGTGCACGGGCTTCACCCGTGCCTACGACATCAAATTGCAGTCTGCCGGGCTGCAACGTCGAGAGCAGCCGTCCCACGACACCGGTTGTCGCGCGAGCCTCACTCGCGCCCTCGGCCGGGGTCGTGAATAGGGACCTCGTAGGCGCGGCAGCGGCGACCCCCTCGTCTTCCTTCCCTAATGGGATGGAAGCCGCTGTTGCGATGTCAGCTCCTGCGTCTTCGGCTGCGGTGGTGTCTACGTCCTCGTCTTCAGCGGCAGCGGTGGCGGGCACGACGTCGACGTCGTCATGTTTATTCACAGCCTCATTGTCTTCGGCATCGGGTTCGGCGACGCCGTCAAAGTCCTCGACGGCAACGGTGCCGGTTTCGTGTTCCCCGATGCTTGTTCCCGGATCGAGGTCGCGCTTCTGGAACCGGTTCCAGAGCAGCGGCGCCGATTCGGATAGCACGTCGGGTGCTTCTTCCCCAGCGCGCGCGCGCTCGCCTTTGCGCCCCACGGGGGGCGCACCCGCGGCGACTACTAGCGTTCTCGCGGGTGCGGAGGCCTACCTCCGCACCGAGGGGGGTGAAAAGGGGCGCAAGGCGCGCAAGGCAACCGCCGCCAAAGTGGCCGCGGCTAGCCAGTGCGCCGCCCTCGTCGGGGATATATCGGCTCTCGGCCCTGGGGAGCTCCGCCTAGCGGCGTGCGCCCAGGTCGCCGAGATAATTCAAATTGCCCAAACGTCGGGCAATTTGAAGGGGGTTTACGTGCGCCGGCTGAAGGAGGCCGCGTCCAGGGTGTCGGACATTGTCGACACATTGGTCACGCGAAATCCGGAGACCGAGGCCTGGAAGCTCGGCAACGAGAATGCCAGGCTACGCACGGAATTGAACTCGCTGCGGGAGGAAAACCGCTCCTACCGCAGAGAATTCGAAGACATGCGTAAGGCCCTAAAGGCCTCCGCTCCGGTTGCGGAACCGGCGCCCGCTGTAATAGCGGCGCCGACTCCCGTACCAGTCAAGCGGAAGGCCCAGGCCGCCACGGCGGAGGCGGCGGCGGCACCGGAACCGCCTGCCGCATCCGCTGCGGTCAAAAAATCGCGTCCGGCCCGTGCTGCGGTAGCAGGGCCGACACCGGCTCCCGTCGTCGGGACGGAGCGGGCTCCGGCGACCGCCAACGGGTTGGCGCCGACACCCGCTCCAACGGGGCCCGGCGGCATCGATCACGACGCGTTTGTGCGGGCCGTGATCGACGTCGTCGCCCCCATACTCGATGCCCGGTTCGCTGGGATCGAGGACCGGCTGAATGCCGCGCCGACCCTCCGTCCACCGCTAGCGGCCGACCGAGGCAAGGCGCCGGCAATCAGACCGGCACCAAAAGTGGCCGTCAGGCCGAAAGCGGCCACGGCTGCCGCCGCCGTCCGGCGGAATGCGGGGGAAGTAAGTACCCCGGTTCCGATGGAGGTGGTGACGGCCCCGGCTGTCGGGGTGACGGACTCCCCAACGTCACCGGCCCCCCCTACAAAAAAAACGCACAGAGGGGGGGCGAGGTGGAGGCTCAAGCAGCAGCGGAGGGCGGCACGCGACACCGCCGCTGCTGCAGCGGCCCCCGCCACGGCGCCCGTGCCTGTGGTGCCGGCTCCCAAGCCGGCCCCCAGGCAGAGGACAAGACCCGCGGCCGCGACACCGGTCGTCGCAGCCCCCGTCGCCCGTGCTCGCGTCACGGCGCCACCGCCGGCGCCCGTGGCCCCCGCCCCCGCCCCCGTTCCTGAGGGGGGGGAGTGGTCCACGGTCGTCAAACGGAAAAAGGGTAAGGGGGCGAGGGCCAACGGGCCCCCTCTCCCCCCCAGGCGCAAGCTGCTCCCCTGCCGACGGGGCGGGGGCAGCAACAGCGGAAACAGGCTGCGAAGCCTGCGGTCGTATTCCGCGAGCCGAAGTCGGCCGCAGTTATCGTTAAACTGCTGCCGGCAGCGGCCGCGAAGGGTGTCGGTTATCGCGAGGTCTTCGCAAAGGCCTCGACGGTGGTCGACATCGCGGCCATGGGCCTCCGCGAGGGGCTGAAGGTGGTGGGAACCGTCAGAGACGCGCGTCTCCTCGAGTTCCAGCCGGGACCCGAGAGCGCGGCCAAGGCGGACCGCGTCGCTGAGGCTCTGCGCGGAGCCCTTGTAGGGATGGCTGACGTCGTCCGCCCCGTAAAGCGTGGGGAGCTTTACGTCTCTGGGCTGGACGAATCAGTCACGGTTGATGGGCTTCGTGACGCGATCGCGCGCGTCGGCACCCGCCGGCGCGACGACGTGCGCACGAAGCACATCGGTGCAGGACCGGGCGGTTTGGGCGCATCATACGTGATGTGCCCCGTCGCTGCTGCCAAAACCATCGCTGAGCTGGGCTACCTCGTGGTAGGCTTCACCTCGGCGAGGGTGGAGGCACTGGAAGCCAGGCCGATACGTTGTTACCGGTGTTACAACGTCGGCCATGGCGCCCAGACCTGTCGGGACACGTGCCCGGATCGGACTAACTTGTGTCTCCGCTGCGGTAAGAGCGGACACAAGATGCCGAACTGCACGGCCCAGAACCCCCACTGCGCGGCGTGCGCGGCGGGGGGACTCAACGCTGCCCACGCCACGTTGGCAAGGTTCTGCCAGTCTCCCTACGTGAAGGGCAAATTCGTCCATCCGAGGACGAAACAACGCACGGGTGTTACGGGAGTACGCGCAATGGACACCTCCAATGTCTAGTACGCCCGTAACAGTACTATTTCAGGCGAACGTAAACCACTCCCCCACCGCTCAGGATTTATGCCTGCAGGCAATGGCGGAGTGGCAAGCGAACTTGGCCGTAATAAGCGAACCTTATTACGTGCCGCCTTGCGGCAATTGGGTGGGCGACCTCGACGACGTGGTAGCGGTGGTGGCCAGAGCCGGTTCTGGCACACCGCTTACATGTCTCGAAAGAGGAAAGGGCTATGCGGTGGCGGAGAGCGGGAGTATCGTCGTCATAGGCGTTTACTTTTCGCGCAACCGCCCCCTGGCGGAGTTCGAGCTTCACTTGGACGCCATCAGGGCTACCATAATCAGATTGTCGCCTAAAACGATCTTCGTGATGGGCGACTTTAACGCAAAGCACTGTTCCTGGGGAAACGCGTTCACGGAACCTAGGGGCCGGACGGTTGAGGAATGGGCTATTCAATCCGGCCTGACCATATTGAACCAGGGATCGGTCCAGACCTGCGTGCGCGCGCGGGGTGGATCGGTCATCGACCTGTCATTCGCCACTCATGCGGCCGCCCGCAGAGTTGTCGGATGGAGGGTGCTGGAGGAGGTGGAGTCGCTCTCTGATCATCGGTACATCAGATTTGAGCTTACCCCCTCCTCTGGTCCGAGCCCTGTTCATCACCCCCCTCTCCTCTCGCGTTGGGCCCTTACCAAGCTCGATCCGGAGCAGGCCGAGGAGTGGGCATTCACGGAAAGCTGGGCCTACCCAGCCGAATTCGAGAACCTGGAGTCGCAGGCAGAGCACATGCGCAAGACCCTGACGAGGGTTTGCGACGCGGCGATGCCTCGCGTCTCCAAGCGGCAGCCTCCGTGCAAGCAGGTCCACTGGTGGACCGAGGAGCTGGGCGAGATGCGAAAGGCAGTTCACATCATCAGCCACAGGCTCAAACGCTGCAGGGTGCGCCGTCCTCCGGACTACGTCGCGGAAAATGGACTCCTGGGAGAGTTTAGGGAGGCCAGAAAGGCTCTTTCGATTGCAATACTGCAAGCGAAAGCCCGGGCTCAGGCCGAGCTCCTCGAGACGCTCGATCGGGACCCTTGGGGGCGTCCGTACCGTGGGGCCCGCAACACGTTGCGGCCTTGCACATCCACGGTCACGGAAACGCTCGAACCCGAGGTGCTCCGGTCGGTTATTGACGGGCTCTTCCCGGATCCGGAAAACTTCACTCCCCCCAGTATGGGTCCACCCGTTCCCGACACCCCCACCGACGAGGAGCCTCACTTCATCTCCGAGGGGGAACTAGACGTTGCCCTCGACCGGCTCCGGGGCAGGAAGACGGCACCGGGACCCGACGGGGTTCCAGGTCGACTCCTCTTCCTGGCCGCTAAACATCTACGCGGCCAGCTGCGGGAACTGTTCGAAGCCTGTATTCGCGCAGGTCGGTTCCCGTCGCAATGGAAGGAGGGTCGTTTGTGCCTAATTCCCAAGGGAGGTCGGCCTCCCAACGATCCGTCCGCCTTCAGGCCCATAGTGCTGCTGAACGAGGTCGCTAAGGTCTTCGAAAAGATCTTGGCGGAGCGGCTCGTGAAGCATCTTGACGCTGTGGAGCCGAGGCTTTCAGAAACGCAGTTCGGGTTTCGGCGGAGGCGCTCCACGATGGACGCCTTCGAGACGCTGCGAACGTCAACGGACGAAGCCGTCCAAGCGAAGGATGTCGTTCTTGCGATGTCGCTAGATATAGCGAACGCATTTAACAGCCTCCCTCATGAGACGATCAGGGAGGGGCTCCGCGCGCATGGAGTCCCCCCGTACCTCACGAGGCTGTTGGGCGCGTACCTGCAGGATCGACATATCCTTTGGGAGGGCGGTGAGTCCGGCAATCCCGAGTTAGGTCGTCGATGCGTCGCGTGCGGCGTTCCACAGGGGTCGGTCCTCGGGCCGATTCTTTGGAACGTAGGTTATGACTGGATCCTTCGGGTTCCGGTCCTGCCCGGGGTAGGGCTGATCTGCTTTGCGGACAACACCCTACTCACGGCACGCGCTGCGTCATTTGTGGAATCCGTGGACGTCGCCAACGCCGGGTTGGCGATTGTCGTAGATCGAATAGCTAGGCTGGGCTTGAGGGTCTCCCCCGCGAAAACGGAGGCCATCATGTTCCATAGGAAATTTCGCAATCCCCCCGCGGACTTGACCGTTTCGGTCCAAGGGGTGGCCATTAGAGTAGGGCCCCAGATGAAATATCTGGGGCTAGTTCTCGATGGGAAATGGCTGTTCAAAGCGCACTTTGAGCAGCTAGTTCCCAAACTCGTCAAATCCGCGGGCGCACTCTCGAGGCTGCTTCCCAACGTAGGGGGCCCGGGAGGTGCGACGCGGAAACTTTACTCTGGCATCCTGAGGAGTATGGCACTGTACGGTGCACCCGTCTGGTCCATTGCACTTCACCGCCACAACAGAACCCTGCTGCATCGGGCGCAGCAGGTTCTGGCCGTGAGGACCATACGGGGGTATCGCACAGTGTCGCGGACGGCGGCCACCCTCCTGGCAGGCGATCCGCCCTGGCATCTCCAGGCGGACGTCCTGACAGTGGTGCGCCGCACCCGGCAGGATGCCCTAGCTAGAGGCCTGACCTTCTGTCAGGTCGAAATCGAGGCGATCAGGAAGCGGGAAACCGCCTCCATGATCGCCGTCTGGTCTCAAGAGCTCGACAACCCTGCGGCCTATGGCGGCTACACGGTGGATGCAATCAGGCCACAGCTGACGGAATGGGTCAACCGCACCAGCGGCACCCTGACCTTCAGGACGACACAGATACTTACCGGACACGGATGTTTCGATAAGTATCTGTGTCGCATTGTGGGCTGCTTGCCTTCCCCGGACTGCCGCCAGTGCGGCGCGCCCGACACGGCGTTACACACGCTTGTCGAGTGCGCCGCATGGGCGCCGCAGCGTTTCGAACTTGAGACGCACATAGGTCCAGTCGACTCGCTCTGCGACTTGGTCAAGGCCATGCTGCAGAGCAGCGACAATTGGGGGGCTGCGGTTACTTCTTGCGAGACAGTAATGTCACTCAAGGAGGCCGCAGAACGAGACAGAGAGAGAAGTCCTGCAGCGCGTTCCAATGCGTCTTCTCGAGGTCGCCGGCCTTCAGCTGGCACCCGGAGAGGCAGGTACGCTCATTACTTCCCTCCCTGAGTTACGTTCCGTTTACCGCGGGGGGCCTTTAGCTTGCTAGGCGAGCAAAGGACCTTCTACCCCCGCACAACGAAGTGGGGTGTGTTCTCCCAGGGCACACTCCAGGCACTTTATTGCGCTGGATCAGCTGGGCGTAACTATGTTCTAAATCTCAGCCTTTCTAACACATACAAAGCGCAGGGTCGTCAGGGAGGAGGGGGTTTTTAGTGGGTATTGGGGTTGCTCGCTCGTGTAGCAACGCTCGGAGTCTTCCACACTATTCTGTGACGTCGATCGCGGGCGGAGCGCTGCCAAGAGTATACTATTGCTGCAGTGTTATCGCCCCCGACCGACGCGTGTCGTTCCCCTAGCAACGACCCAGTTTGTGCGTAAATCGGTTAAGCATTTTCCCTCGCCTCAAAACAAAAAAAAAAAAAAAAATAGTGGTTAAGTCATAACTGTGTATAATTAATTCTGAGCTTGTTGTATTTAATGAGCAGTCATTTCCCAATGACTCTAGAGAACGCGCTTTTGTTATAGAAGATGCAACATTTTTTGAGACCGTATAAGGCGCACGTTTGTGCCTATTATTTCTGCGTATTACTCTGACATTGTCAGTTGACGTATTTATGTTTTCCAGTTGTGGAGATTTGGATTTAGACTTATTTATCGGAGTACTCGTTGAGCAGCTTAATGGTGTGCTTGGTCTTGTGTGGACTTTTAGACATGTTGTACATTTCCAGGTTTTTATGTGGCTAGGTTTCATCTTCAGATAGTTCTGAGTAGTTACATTACTACAGTTTAAATCAAAATAGTTCTTGCAGTCTGAACAAGTCAAGAATTGTCTTGTTTGAATAGGTTTGAGACAGCTCGTGCATAGTTTCACACCTTTTTCCGGTCTTGTACTCATGTTTTTAATGTGTTAATAGATCGATACGTGAATGTTATCGTTCTAGTATGCGCATCTGTAGATTGATGTTCTATGTTATGGTTCCTAATAAATTCTCATAGATGGCGCTAGTTGATATTGCAGAAATAATATTCTGAGTGTCGCTTTCGTTGTGTAGTTTAGTTGCTTAGCGTAGGATGTAGTTTTCGGTACTTTCGAGAGATGGCACCACATTAATATTGATCGTTGGATACTTTGAATTTTATAACGATTTTTAAAAATTATTAATTTTAATTTTCACCTCTAATCTGTTTTCCAAATTTAATTATTATGTTCCTGGCTTCATGTGTTAGGCTGTCTAATTACGATTAAGTGTAAAAGTACAATAAACTAAATTAGTTTGTGTATGTGTAGGTAGGTAATATTTTTATAAAACTTTACACTTTAGTTTAAATAGGATGTTTATTCGTTATTTCACTATTCAGTCAATCTTTATTACTCAATTTTTTGGACGTTTTGTTGTTTTATTGTTGGTTTTAGGATAAAGTTTCTTAAAAGATCAGTTTGTTATTTTCACTTGTCGAAATTTAGTTATTGATATTTTGTTTGATTTAGTTATTTTACACTAAAGATAACACTCACACGTAACATTTGTTAACAGTTTTTTAGATTTATGAACTTTTAGAGCACTGATTTGGCAATATTGAATTGTAAAGAATATTAAAGTAAGAGTTTGTTTACATTTGGTGTTGTTCACTAAGCGCCACCACGCGGACTTTTTATCTTATAAATATATACATCTTATAAAGATAGACGCTTTAGAAATGTGGTGTTGGAGACGAATGCTTCGCATAGCCTGGACACAGTTCCGAACCAACGCCTCAATCCTCGAAGAACTCGACATAAAACAACGTCTCTCTTCCATCGTTCAAGGTCATATTCTCACTTTCTTTGGACATATTTCACGACGAGAGGACACGTCGGTGGAGCGACTCGTGGTCCAGGGCAAAGTGGAGGGCACGAGGGCGCGCGGTAGATCATCAATGCTCTGGGCTGACCAAGTCAAAACCGCATTAAATGATCCACTCCACGAATGCACGAGGAAAGCTACAGTACGAGAGGAATGGCGACGAATTGTGAAGCTTGCCACCACCCCTGTCATGAGGACCACGACCACTCTGCCAAGAGTGTGACGACGGAGAAGAAGAAATATATACATACATGAAATCAGTGGCGTAACTTGCCTTAGACGGGCCTCGTATCAAAACGTGTTATGGGGCCCAAAGGAAGTGTAAAGCTGTTTATAAAAGAAACAAAAAATTCTCGAATTAAATTAAAATAATTATATATTGATTATAAGTTATTACTTATACTTAATGCTCCTAGGAGCTAAGTTAAGCGAAGGACAAACAATTCAAATCAAAGATACACTTTCTCGCATTTTTTTTCGGCAAACTTATTTATCAAATCATTCATAGCTGAAGACGATTTCAGTTTTATTAGAATTTTACCTCTATAGACAATAATGACAAGTCAGATAGCCGTTTCTGTTGGCCCAGCAGTCATTCTCAAAAATGTTAATGTATAAAAGATTGTTGATAACATTTTATGAATTTTTTGGGGGTCCTGTAGCCTGGGGGCCTCGTTTTTTTTTTTAGCAGGAGTTCAGCAGACAGGCAGACGACCCACTTGATGATAAGTGGTTACTATCGCCTGTGGACATTTGCAACACCAAAGGTGCTACAAATGCGCTGCTGCTCTCTTAAGGGAGACTGGAACCTGGTCACTAATGCCGGAACACAACTCAAGGTTGTTATGGCGACATACTTTAGACCAGGGGTGGTAGCCATCCAGTCGGGCAAATGCCCTACCACCTGGCTGTGGGTTGTTTGGTCGCCTCTTACGACAGGCCGCCCGGCCACAGGAAATTGTATTCTTTCTCCGTTCCTGCACGGATAAAATCATTCATTCATCATCATATCATTGATACGGCTGATACGGTGGTAGCTACGCCCCTGCATGATATATACATACATTAATAAAATATAAAAAATATACTAATAAGATATATTTAAATAAAATATTATACAATACACTTATATAAATAAATATAAAATAAGAAAAAGCTATGTATGTATGTCCCAAAAAAATGATACAGCCTGGCGACCCCAAAATTCTTTTTACACGCAACAAGGCAAACATGCGTTTGGTTCTGCGGTTATTTATGTCGTTTCGTGCTGTATTACGTCACATAACATGCCATAGAGATGACCCGATGCGGAAGTCGCGGCCATCTTGAAAAACAGAGATTCAGGACGAAAGTAGAAGTCGGCCATATTTGATTCAACCATTATGAAATTAGTCACGGATAATATTTTTAAAATTGATGGCAATGCTGATTCGTTGCGCGAAATACGAACCAGCCTTCGTTTTTCTGAACTACATATTCTAAACACGAAGTAAACAAAAGAAATCCTCAATTCGGTGGCAATAAAGCTGCGTTTTACGCCAGGCAGCTGTGCGCATTTCTGTGTCGGTATGTAACACTAATATCTACAGCTTACATCATCACTTGATACGAAACATGACTTGCGAGTTATTTGTTTCCGGTCTGTGTGTACTTTGTTATTATTATTGTAATGAGAGTGTGAGATATACATGGGAAATTTCAAGCAGCGAGTTTCACTTCAAGTCATGTAACAGCTGTTAAAATCACCATAACTTAAAAATTATGTAACATGCAATTTTGTATGGCCGTCCAATCAAGCGTGACAAGTGTTATCTATATTAATTTGTTTTTAAACAAAACCAAGCCGTATCGTATTATCCGTGTAGGAACGGAGAAAGAACACAATTTCCTGCGGCTCGGCGGCCTGTCGTAAGAGGCAACAAAACAACCCACAGCCAGGTGGTAGGGCATTGGCCCGACTGGATGGCTACCACCCCTGGTCTAAAGTATGCCGCCATAACAACCTTGAGTTGTGTTCCGGCATTAGTGACCAGGTTCCAGTATCACTTAAGAGAGCAGCAGCGCTTTTGTAGCACCCTTGGTGTTGCAAATGTCCATAGACGATGGTAACCGCTTTCCATCAAGTGGGTCGTCTGCCTGTCTGTTGAACTCCTGCAATAAAATAATTAAAAAAATAAAATAAGCCATCTATCTCCCTTGATATTAACACTGATTACGTTATAATTCACTTTGATTAAGGCAATGGATCGCGGTTCGTCGAATACTTGGTGCGCTGGCAACCATTCTCTGCAAGAGGTTCTATATCTTCTTGCAGCCACCTCGCTTCCTTAGTCGCAACGCTCCGCGAGAGTGACATAGACAAAATATCAACAACAACATAACAAGTGCGGTCTTGCATGGAGTACTGCTCTCATCTTTGGGATGGCTCAGCTAAATACCAGTTAGAGACACTCGAATCAATAGAGAAAAGATCTAGGAAGCTGATAGGCAATAACCGACCATTCGACGAGAGGCTTCACAGCCTAAGTCATCGACGTAAGGTCGCCAGTTTGTCGGTATTCTATAGGATACACTTCTGGGAGTGTGCCACGGAATTACATGAATTTGTTCCTCCCTCACTATTCTACCACCGGACAAGCAGACGTACGCACTCACGCCACCGATATATGGTGGAAATACCAACGAAGCGGACGAAACGCAATGCTTCCTGTTTCATCATACGCACCGCTGAAGAGTGGAACTCTTTACCGTCCTTTGTTTTTGCTGAATAATACAATCTAGGTGTCTTTAAGTCTCGCGTGATCTTCTAGGTAAGCGTGCTCCACCTAAGACTGCATTTCCGCCTGACGTCAGGCGCAATGTCAGTCAAATGCGAACCTATTCAATATAAAAAAATATATCACTCTTGACAGTGTGACAGTGATGTTTCAATGAACCTTCTACAAGTAAATTACTATAGTTTGCAAATATGTTGTTTTTTTTTTACTTGGCACGGACTTCATGATGTTGCGTGCTTTGATTACTATTGAAATTGGTTTTTTTTGAGGTATTTTCTTTTCTACTTTTTTAGTTACGCAAATGTCGTACGTTAAATGTCGTGGTAGCGGAATGGCTAGCGCACGCGTACCAAGCTCAAAGGGCGCGGGTTCGATCCTAACCGGAACGCATGCACCACTTAGGCAGTTTTCTGACCTAATGTACATATTGTTATAATTACCACGTGCTAACAACGGTGAAGGAAAATATCGTGATGCAACCAGCGCATCGAGATAACCGATGTGTCACCTGCCAAGCCACCTTGGACAAGCATGGCGGGTATACTCTTCGTTCCTCCATAATGGGAGGCCCGAACCCAGCAATGAGACATTTATGGGCTGTTATTATATAGTTACGCAAATACTTGAATTAGTGGTCGCCCGTGGTCGAAATTCGTCTATAATAATTGATGTCAATAACTATATATAATACTTCTATAATCACAGACTTCGCCAAAGCTACACTGTTAATTTGACTTGAACAATAAACAAAAGAGTATATATGCGTGTGTATGTCAAATACATGGTAGTGTGTGTAATGTGGTAGGGCATTTGCCCGAATGGATTGGCTATGGACCCCTGGTCTAGAGTATGTCGTCATTCTGCACTCCTTGAGTATGTCTATACCGGCATTATAAAGCTGACCAGGTTGTTTGTCTCCCTTAAGAGAACAGCAACGCATTTCTAGCAACTACTGGTCTGATTTGCAAATGTCCATAGGCGATGAATAGTACGCTTTCCATCGAAGTGGGCCGTCTGTCTGTCTGCTGATCTCCTGCAATAAAACCAATAGGAGCAGAGCACCAATGGTTTAATGTATTTTCTATCGGATAATTTTGAAAAAATATTAGCATTCTGACGACGTCGCGGGCATAGCTAGTAAACTATAAGTGTGCGAAGGTTCATACTCCTCCGTCCGTACGTAAAAAGGGGTACGAAGTTTTTGCTTCACGTATTAATATAATGATAATCGAGTTGTCAACATTGTAAAATCAAATATTGCTATGTTCGAGATACAAAGGTCCAATTTATTTTTCGAGTTATAAAGGGAAAGTAAGTACTGAATTTGCTTATAGGGACTCACTAATAATTTCGACTTATAGAGGGTTCAGATTTCGAGCAAGGAGGTTTTGGGGCTTGAAGGAAACACAATATTTTTTAGAGTTTGGGAGGTTTTCGACTTATCGAGGTTTGACTTAAAGAGGTTCTACTGTATACCTATATATAACAAGTGTTTTGGAATCACTATCTTGGTTACAGCTTGGTTTATTTTTGCTGACGTAGGCGGAATGTCTTTTATGGGACACCATCCTCGGGCCTGGGGGAAGGCTTTGCACCGTGGGATGTGTGGGACTCTTCATCAGCCGGATGCCCACCGTGGCCTCCAAGCAGCTACCCACTAAATCTAATCTGCGCCCCTCTCCTATGCTTTTATGGGGTGCCACAGTCCAGGACGTTAGGGGCACCCTAGAACCCGATCCCAGCGCCACCTACTAGTTCCAATTGTGAGTCTAAACCATCCGGGGACCCGCTAAATTAATTAAGGTAATTTGAACTACATACAAGTTTTAACTGTGCAGGAACGGAGAAAGAATACAATTTCCTGCGTTGGGGCAGCTTGTAAGAGGCGACTAAACAACCCACAGCCAGGTGGTAGGGTATTTGCTCAACTGGATGGCGACCACCCCTGGTTTAGAGTATGCCGCCATAACAACCTTGTGTTGTGTTCCGGCATTAGTGACCAGGTTCCAGTCTCCTTTAAGAGAGCAGCAGCGCATTTGTAGCACCTTTGGTGTTGCAAATGTCCATAGAGCGATGGTAACCGCTTTCCATCAAGTGGGCCGTCTGCCTGTCTGCTGAATACCTGCAATAAAAAAAAAATACAAGTAACAATCTTAAGTTCAAATCTTGAAAAATATCCATGTTTTAAACAAAATAATAATTATACTTAATTTTGATAATATAAAATATCGCTTAAACATTTAAAAAAACTTTCTAAAATTGACACTTGGCTGACGATAGCTTAATGTCCCAATATGCATGCTGTGATGTCACTACATAATAATATAATCATCGGCGAGAAAGTCAAAATAAGATTCAGTATAGTGGAGACTCGATTAACCGGACTGATTAATGTCATACGGTGTTCGATCCTTGCCATAAGTAGGTAAAACACATGGACCTCTATAATAGGGTCACATATTGTTCTATACGTACAATTGCTTATACAAAAAGCATCCATTTTGAAGGCACACACATAAACATATATCTATCTCGTTCTTACTCAGCACTGTAACTCGCAGGTTATATTTGCTCGCTACATTTTGATGATAAATGTTTCAACAAAACTCTGAATGTGCCTCGACTACGAGATGATGCCGTGCCCTTCAAATTTGTAAGAGTAAGTTAATACTGTATATACTTTGATAGTTAGTATTGATATACTTAAAAAAAAAAATTATATACATATTTTAATACATACATATTATTTAACAACAAAACGTGCTATAAAAGGATCAAAATTAATATACAAGTTTTTTATGGTGGGACGATGATCAGCAGGATAGTCGTTGGACTGTCGGCTTATTATATAATTCCTGTTCCGTCTTCGCAGTCGAAGGCCTTAATATGTCTTCTCTTGCCTCTCACCCTCATGGAGACTGCTCGTATAATTGAAATTTGTACTTTTACTTTTAGCCTTTGATATACTTGTTGCTGCTATATTATTACTGATATGCTAGTTACGACTAGTTGTGGTCTATGTCATTCTCATTCTATATAACTATTTTAGAAATGGGTTTTGTCTATAGTATTTTATTTGTCCCTAGTACTCCTGATTACCTTAAACAAAGTTTTGAATTTCTTTCGTGCTCTCATAATTTACGCCCTTCTACTAAACTTAAATTGAACACTCCTGCGCATAACTCAACTTTTTATAACAATTCTTTTACTGTTAAGGCTATACAGCTCTGGAACGCGCTTCCTGTTACAATTAGACAAGCAAAATCGCTAGCGATATTTAAAACTATGATCAAAAAATACTACCTGTCGTTGGAATATGATATTTAAATTCACTTAGAAACATTTATATATTTTGTGGATATGTATTTTTAGGGTATGTATATTAAGTATATATCTATGTAATATATAAAATTTGTGCATATATTTATGTATTTATTATTAAAATGTAAGTAGTTGTACATCTATGTATCTAATTATAAATACCTCTTAATAAAATGTGTCATCAAAACATATTTAGACATTCGGTTTAGATATTTCGGGAAAAAGGTTACCGACAAAATCTCTCTTCGGAACTATTTAAATAAAATAGTTTTATTCCGTAAGGAGTAAAAAACTATTGTAAATTCGTTACATTTGTAACAATTAAGTGATTTTAGAGCGGAAGTCATAAGGAATGACGTTTGTAATTAAATAAATGTTCTGAAGGTGTTTTGTTTTTTTTATCACGCGGTCCCTTGATAAGTTTAAAATTTGAATCACTCCCACTTATGGTGCGGCGCACTTATCTTGAGGTG
The DNA here is from genome assembly GCA_019925095.2 of Dendrolimus kikuchii. NCBI lineage: Eukaryota > Metazoa > Arthropoda > Insecta > Lepidoptera > Lasiocampidae > Dendrolimus > Dendrolimus kikuchii. The sequence goes on from JAHHIN020000030.1 coordinate 926,256, forward strand.
CGTTGCGGTAGTGTGTTGCGGACTTCGGCCTTTAGCTTGCTAGGAGAGCAAAGGACCTTCTACCCCCGCACAACGAAGTGGGGTGTGTTCTCCCAGGGCACACTCCAGGCACTTTATTGCGCTGGATCGACTGGGCGTAACTATGTTCTAAATCTCAGCCTTTCCTGCTGCAGTGTTATCGCCCCCCGACCGACGCGTGTCGTTCCCCTAGCAACGGCAACATACGAAACCCAGCATGCTTGTGCGTACTACTATGTTTATGTTTTGCGGTCACTGAGTTGTCAAACGACAACTTTACAAAATCAGTGTAGCAACTTTTAAAATCGTCATATCGTTTACTTGGCAAATTTGAAGCACGAACTTGTCTTAGATTTCACACATCTAAATCAAAGTACGATTTTGTTGACTACCCTCTTTCTGTGTTAAGCGACGGCCAATGTACAGGGATAAAAGGGTAAAGGCAGCCATTTTGAATAGTCTGTCAACGTTTGACGACATCGCGCCGTGCGCTTATCTGTTTTCTAAATTTAAATAATTATAATTACTGGCAAATCAAATAATTATTCATTAAGACCTAATCTGCGTACAGTGGTAGCTCTTAGCCCTTTAGCTCAGTATTAGCACATATGTGTCCGCGATGAGAGTGCAGATCGCGTTTGTGCACGTGATCGTTAATTGTGGTGTTGTCTTACTCTGTTTATATTAGGAGTTGTATGATTTGTACGAAATGGGTATATTTTCTTGGTATATTACGAGATAGTGATACTGTTAGTCTTGCGGCTTTTTGGTATATCGATAATTGTCTTAAGGGTTAAATGAAACCATAGTGCCCCCGGGACCCGACGGGGTTCCAGGTCGACTCCTCTTCCTGGCCGCTAAACATCTACGCGGCCAGCTGCGGGAACTGTTCGAAGCCTGTATTCGCGCAGGTCGGCTCCCGTCGCAATGGAAGGAGGGTCGTTTGTGCCTGATTCCCAAGGGAGGTCGGCCTCCCAACGATCCGTCCGCCTTCAGGCCCATAGTGCTGCTGAACGAGGTCGCTAAGGTCTTCGAAAAGATCTTGGCGGAGCGGCTCGTGAAACATCTCGACGCTGTGGAGCCGGGGCTTTCAGAAACGCAATTCGGGTTTCGGCGGAGGCGCTCCACGATGGACGCCTTCGAGACGCTGCGAACGTCAACGGACGAAGCCGTCCAAGCGAAGGATGTCGTTCTTGCGGTGTCGCTAGACATAGCGATCGCCTTTAACAGCCTCCCTCATGAGACGATCAGGGAGGGGCTCCGCGCGCATGGAGTCCCCCCGTACCTCACGAGGCTGTTGGGCGCGTACCTGCAGGATCGACATATCCTTTGGGAGGGCGGTGAGTCCGGCAATCCCGAGGTAGGTCGTCGACGCGTCGCGTGCGGCGTTCCACAGGGGTCGATCCTCGGGCCGATTCTTTGGAACGTAGGTTATGACTGGATCCTTCGGGTTCCGGTCCTACCCGGGGTAGGGCTGATCTGCTTTGCGGACGACACCCTACTCACGGCACGCGCTGCGTCATTTGCGGAATCCGTGGACGTCGCTAACGCCGGGTTGGCGATTGTCGTAGATCGAATAGCTAGGCTGGGCTTGAGGGTCTCCCCCGCGAAAACGGAGGCCATCATGTTCCATAGGAAATTTCGCAATCCCCCCGCGGACTTGACCGTTTCGGTCCAAGGGGTGGTCATTAGAGTAGGGCCCCAGATGAAATATCTGGGGCTAGTTCTCGATGGGAAATGGCTGTTCAAAGCGCACTTTGAGCAGCTAGTTCCCAAACTCGTCAAATCCGCGGGCGCACTCTCGAGGCTGCTTCCCAACGTAGGGGGCCCGGGAGGTGCGACGCGGAAACTTTACTCTGGCATCCTGAGGAGTATGGCACTGTACGGTGCACCCGTCTGGTCCATTGCACTTCACCGCCACAACAGAACCCTGCTGCAACGGGCGCAGCAGGTTCTGGCCGTGAGGACCATACGGGGGTATCGCACAGTGTCGCGGACGGCGGCCACCCTCCTGGCAGGCGATCCGCCCTGGCATCTCCAGGCGGACGTCCTGACAGTGGTGCGCCGCACCCGGCAGGATGCCCTAGCTAGAGGCCTGACCTTCTGTCAGGTCGAAATCGAGGCGATCAGGAAGCGGGAAACCGCCTCCATGATCGCCGTCTGGTCTCAAGAGCTCGACAACCCTGCGGCCTATGGCGGCTACACGGTGGATGCAATCAGGCCACAGCTGACGGAATGGGTCAACCGTACCAGCGGCACCCTGACCTTCAGGACGACACAGATACTTACCGGACACGGATGTTTCGATAAGTATCTGTGTCGCATTGTGGGCTGCTTGCCTTCCCCGGACTGCCGCCAGTGCGGCGCGCTCGACACGGCGTTACACACGCTAGTCGAGTGCGCCGCATGGGCGCCGCAGCGTTTCGAACTTGAGACGCACGTAGGTCCAGTCGACTCGCTCTGCGACTTGGTCAAGGCCATGCTGCAGAGCAGCGACAATTGGGGGGCTGCGGTTACTTTTTGCGAGACAGTAATGTCACTCAAGGAGGCCGCAGAACGAGACAGGGAGAGAAGTCCTGCAGCGCGTGCCAATGCGTCTTCTCGAGGTCGCCGGCCTTCAGCTGGCACCCGGAGAGGCAGGTACGCGCATTACTTCCCTCCCTGAGTTAGGTTCCGTTTACCGCGGGGGGCCTTTAGCTTGCTAGGAAGAGCAAAGGACCTTCTACCCCCGCACAACGAAGTGGGGTGTGTTCTCCCAGGGCACACTCCAGGCACTTTATTGCGCTGGATCGGCTGGGCGTAACTATGTTCTAAATCTCAGCCTTTCCAACACATTCAAAGCGCAGGGTCGTCAGGGAGGAGGGGGTTTTTAGTGGGTATTGGGGTTGCTCGCCCGTGCAGCAACGCTCGGAGTCTTCCACACTATTCTGTGACGTCAATCGCGGACGGAGCGCTGCCAAGAGCATACTATTGCTGCAGTGTTATCGCCCCCGACCGACGCGTGTCGTTCCCCTAGCAACGACCCAGTTTGTGCGTAAATCGGTTAAGCATTTTCCCTCGCCTCAAAACCAAAAAAAAAAAAAACCATAGTGCCGTGCACTGTTCCCAAGTGCAACGTGAACCGAGCCAGGAGCTTTAAAATTGGTTGGCACGAACTATCACCGGAATAGTTTTCTGTATCGATCGTGTACTACCTATAATAAACTAATTATACCTAGTTCTTCTACTGTTGGAAAGCTACGTTAACAGGGAGTGTCATCCCTATTAATATTATAAATGCGAAAGTAACTCTGTCTGTCTGTCTGTCTGTTCCGTTTTCACGGAAAAACTACGGGACCTATTTGGCTGAAACTCAGTATATATATATTTTCGATGCCGAGAATGAACATAGGATATTTTTTATCCCGAAAAATGGGATAGTTTCCGGGATAAAAATATATTTGTCTTTTTGTTTGTTATCCTTTTTTGGAAAGACTATTGGACCGATTTGGCTGAAACTCGGTACATATATAATTTGAATACCGAGAGTGGCCAAGGGATACTTTTTATTCCGGATAATGGGATAGATTTATGTAAAGTTTATCCCGGAAACTAGGACTGGTTTTATGATTTTGTCCATTTCGTCCACTGGATCTACTGGGTCCACTGGGTCCACTGGGTCCACTTGGTCCACTGGGTCCACTTGGTCCACTTGGTTCACTGAGTTTACTGGGTCCACTGGGCCCACTGGGTCTATTGGATCCACTTGAACCACTGGGTCTACTTGCTCTACGGGTCTACTTGGTCCACTGGACTAACTGGGTCCACTGGACCCACTGGGTCCACTTGGTCCACTAGGTCCGTTGGGTCCACTAGGTCCACTTGGTCAACTGGATCCACTGGGTCCACTGGGTCCACTTGGTCCACTGGGTCCACTTGGTCCACTGGGCCCACTGGGTCCACTTAGACTACTGGGTCCACTGGGCCCACTGGGTCCACTGGGTCTACTTGGTCCACTGGACTCACTGGGTCCACTTGGTCCACTAGGTCCGTTGGGTCCACTGGGTCCACTTTGTCCACTGGATCCACTGGGTCCAGTTGGTCCACTGGGTCCACTAGGTCCACTTGGTCCATGTTATCTATTTTGTCATTTTTGTCAAGTTTTGTCATTTATGTAGTTTACATATAGACGGGGGTGGTATAGTTTGCGATATAAAATGAAGTGAATCTTTCGGGGGCAAATATATAAAAATTTAATACAACGTAACCTGTACTACTTGCTCTTTAAACAAGAGACACGCACCAGAGGTTGACCCGCGGCGCAGCCGCGGGCTAAACTTTAGTAGGCTATATAACATGACGGTATATACCACGGGAGCGGGACAGAGCGCGGGTGAAACCGCGCCGGGCCGCTAATTTATTGTTAAAGTCAAATTAACAGTGTAGCCTTGGCGGAATCTGTGATTATAGAATAGTATTTGACAACAGAACCTTAATAATGTTCAAACTTATAATTTAAATTAATTATTATGGTCGAATTTCGACCACTGGGCGAACACTAGTTATTATTAATTAGTGCAATTTATACCTCATTATTACCGTGCTACGCAACCACGACATTATTACTATGTTTATATTGACTATATGCATTATGTGTATACGTATTTTTTTATATATACATACATACATAACTTCACGCCAGTTCCCTTGCGGGGTAAGCACAAACAACAGAGCGCCTTTCAGGCTTATTCTTACACACCTCACTTGCTTCTTTGACATTCATAGCTCTTGTCATGCACGCTCGTCTGTTCTTAAGGCACCTGACATCACCTTCTGCTAGTACACGATGTATTTGATCATGTAAGGTGTGTCGTGGCCTTCCACGACTTCTGCATCCATATATATATATATATATATATATATATATATATATATATATATATAAATAACAGTGCGACATCAGATTGTCCCAGGGTGCAGTTGAAAACCAGCGTCAGGCACCCGTTGGCTGGCATTTGCTGAACTGCACCTATTTGGTGCCATCGCGAGACATATATCATTATTTGCTATGTATATAGTTTTATTCCCATTTTTGTTTTTCAATGTGTCTCGCTGTGTTTAAAGATCCAATAAATGTTTTTTTCTTTCTTTCTAGTAGTAGTAGCGATAGGAATAGTAACAATAACAGTAGCAGAGTATGTGGCGGCACTATGTACACAGCACTAGTTGCGCGTCACATCACTAACCAAAAAAGAAAAAACAAATCTGTCATATTATGACTGACAGATATAAAGCATTTCCTTCCCGGCAAAACCACTGTAAATCATCAATTCCATTATTGTATTTTAAAGTGTTCTTTTGTGACGCTCTCCCAGTGGGATTAAAGTATCAACTATCCATGTGTTCTGGATTTTCATTTATCCACTGTCGACCCGGAGGTGTCTAGAACCTCCACAAGTACAAACCACATACCAGCCACACGAATAGAAAATTAGAGCACGAATAATAATCATTAATATACAAACATCGTTACAACCGGAATCGGTTTATACAATTCCTAAGTTATGACTTTATGACACGTCCAGTATAATTTATGACAGTAAAAGCTTAACGACCACAAAATGGCGGAAGTATTTCATCACAAATCGCACATAAAATTTGCATAATAGGCGAGCAAAGTCGAAAGTTATTTGATCCGTTTTTAAGTTACGTATTATTTGTAGAATTAAAGAACGCGCTGTTAAAACATTACACCTTTGTTTGGAAAGTAGGTTAAGCTAACCTCTAATGGCCGGTTCCTATACCTTATTCATTTACCCTATTATCGGGTAATATTTGACATAAGCTCCGTACAAGTAATGTCAAAATCAAAATTCAACCGATGGTAAGGCAAGTGAATGAATAGTAATATATAGGCCAGCTATAAGGTAGCGAGAAGGAAAGTGACGAGAGAAGTGGCGAGGGAAGTTGGCAGCGCGAATATTTTACCGCAACTTTTTAACGTGGTAGAACCATGCTGGCATTATTTAGAAGTAGTAGTATACGCCATAATGGCAGGCAAAGGATCTCGGTCCATACAGCCAATTCTGATGTAACTAAATCTGCATATAGCTCCGTTGAATTGTAAGTTTTCAACTGACGCCATTCAACAGAGTTCTTGTGAATACCCGGAAGACCACATTTCTCAGAAATCTATATTATTAATAAGTGAAGCAAAATCTTTGTACCCCTTTTTACGAAAATAGCGCGGATGGAGGAGTATGAAATTTCGCACTTATAATTTATATAGAGAATGAGCGACGAATGCTAATACTTTTTTAAATTATGCATAAAAATACATTAAATCAATAAAAAAAAAATAACACACACTACCATGTATTTGACACACACACACGCATATATACTCTTGTTTATTGTTCAAGTAAAATTAACAGTGTTTTGGCGAAATCTGTGATTATAGAAGTATATAGTCTTTGACATGAGTTTTTGGCGGGAACTGAAAGGAGATGTTGTGCTGTGCAGTTTTATTTTCTAAAAATGTGTAAAATTACTCTAAGATGAACAATAGTTGTAGGATATTGATAGTTTTTGAGTAGTAATTATGTGTTTTTGTGAGAAATGTGAACTGTATAGTCAAATGTGGCCTTTCGAGTTTTCACAAGAACTCCGTTGAATGGTGTGGATTGTAGCCTACAATACAACTGCGCCTGGCTTAAAGGCCTAGTTGCCAAGCCTTAAACATTAAAAAAAAGGCTGATATTAATTATTATGGTCGAATTTTTAGCACGAGCGACCACTAGTACATATAATTCTATCAGTCATATCCGTGCAAGAACGGAGAAAGAATACATTTTTCTGGTGGAAGGGTATTTGCCCGTCTGGATGGCTACCACCCCTGGTCTAGAGCATGTCGCCATAACAACCTTGAGTTGTGTTCCGGCATAAGTGGCCAGGTTCCGATCTCCCTTTAGAGAGCGGCAGTACATTAGCACCTTTGGTGTTACAAATGTCCATAGGCGATAACAGCTTTGAATTAGTGGCCGTTTACTATATCTTACCGACCGTTCCTGTACCTTACTATTGGTTACACCGTCAACGGAACACAAACCAACTTGACTGATAATTACTTTTATTTTTCCTTCCACCCATTTTAATATTATATAAAATTATTAGAGCTAGGCATGTTTGCTGAAGAGTTTCTTGCTCCGCTTCTTCTCTTCAAGCCATAACATGTTGCGAAGCGGTAGTAAATTAGATTAGGCTCCCATAGAGTAAATAATAACCATAAACAAAATTAAAATTAACAAGTTGGCGGTAGGCTAAATAAAACTTTAACAATACTCGTTGACACTTGACATCTTTGTCTTCCGTGATCACGGTCACTGAAAAGCGGCCGAAACGTCGGAAAAACCAACATCAAATAAAATTACCGCGCTTAAAACCGTTAAAACGTAGTTTTATTAAATAGACGACAGTCGAAAATTGCCTGCACCGTCCTCTACCTCGCTCTGTGGCGACCCCCTTCTCTTAAATCATTAAAATGACTCACAAAAGGGGGTCCCCTGCCAGTGAGACTCGCTGTGAATTGCTCCCCAACGAGTCTATCGGCCGTAACTTTGCCTGAAGTAGCCTACGTAGCGCCCTTCACGAGCGTATAAAACGCAAGTGGAGAGCACTGCACTCCAGACGAGACATGTGACTCTTATGTTTTTTTTTTATTGCATGAGTTCATCAGGCAGGCAGAACGGGCCACTTGATGGAAAGCGGTTACCATCGCCTATGGACATTTGCAACACCATGTAATTTGTTCTAGTGTAAGCACAGAGTACCGAGGAGCTACTGAAAAGTGGCCGAAACGTCGGAATAATAAGAATCAAATAAATTACCGCGCTTAAAACTGTTAAAACATAGTTTTATTATGTATACTAGAATCGCGAAAACTTAAGAAAACATTATGTGGACGTATCCTACTTAACAAATTTATTTATTTAAAAAAAAACTTTAAACTAATTAAACATTACATTGTGACAAAATTAATAAACACTATGCACTTAAAAAGTTTATATAAATACAAGTAGTTTTCAACCTTATTTATAAAATATATAAATAATAAAATCCAATAATCAATGACGTTATTTTGTTCCGTGTTTAAAAACAAACTTACTTTTTTAATCGTTCGAAATTCGACTCCAAAGCTTTTGAGATAAGATCGGTTATACATTATTCGGCCTAAGAGAATGTCACACAAAGCACACATCCTATATGAGAAATGTATGGGAAGTCGCTACCTACTTTCTTTCACTGAGATGATGTCTCTGTCAGTTTTTAAGCTGATGCAACGAGCTTTAGACGCTCGCATCCTTCGCCCTCAAGGGTATGGTATTATGAATAAAGTACCATAGCCTGTTTTCGAAACGATATAAAAAATAATACGATAAAAAATATAAAACATTAATTTGAAACCTGAATTATTTATTATCTAAAATAAACATTATTGATAAAAATATTTTAAATTTTGCTGGATAAATAGATACAGATTTAGACGATTGATTTTTTTTTTATTGGACAGACCGTGACCAACTTTACGCGGGAAGACAATTAAAAAAGAAAGTGAAGTGACATTTACGTGTGATTTTTAAGAAAAGTGATTGTGCTATTTTATATAAGCAAAGAAGAATCATCTTTTTGGACTGGATATAACTGTTGCGGAAAAATGGTAAGATTATATTCTTTTTATTAATTTTTATTGTAATTCGCATATTTAATCATTTATACCAGTGTTTCTCAAACTTTTTGGTGTGTTTTCGGGATATATTGAATACCCAACGCTCGCCAGAAATTCTTCATCTAAGTTTTTTACAGAAATATTTGTAGAGAAATAAATATTTGTCTAGGTATTTAGTTTATTGAATAATTAACAGCAAATACATGGTAATTTTTAACGTAACATATTCATTCATTATTTTATATTTCCATTCTATTCCGTTATACTTACCACCAATTTTTATTTAGCGCCCTCTGATATTACTTAAAGTTCCAATGTTGGAGTTACTGGCCGTTTCACGCAGATGCAGCGATGGGTTTAATGCGTTATTTATATTCCGATTTGATATTAATATTTAACGACGTTAAATTACATACACTAATGCATCATTGACGGCGTTATTATTAACGCTATAAACAAGACGCACTTAGCCATAATCACTAATCAAGATGGATCTCTTATAACAAATCAGTCATGATTATGACAACGCGGACGAAGTTTCGCTAGCAATGCTACAGTCTATTTCAAATAGGACGGTATGGGAGAAATTACGTAAATAGATAAATAAGCATCGTTATTCTAAATATAAGATTATTATTATTAAATTAAAGTATACTCCAAAAAAATATTAAAAATTAAATACTATTATAAACATATTTACAAGTAAAAAATGTAGTCCAGATCACTGTCGGGTGGGAGCGTTCCCAAAATGCTGGCCGCATTTCCACATTGTATGGCAACGCTAATCCGTTGCCCAAATATAGGCCAGCCCTTTGGTCACCCGAGACTCCTTTCAATAGCCTTGAAAGGTATTATTATTAAGTATTAATAGGATTAAATATATTTTTATTTGATTAAAATATATATTTTTTTCAATATTTAATTATATGTACTTAATTTATACAATTGAATACAATGCAAGAAAACTTAACTTATTTGTATTGTATTCTACTCATAGTCCCTCAAGACTATAAGTAGAATACTGAGCCCAGATCACCGTCTTCTATGGGTAAGGTGCCCAGAAGGCTGGCTACGTTTCCTCGCTGGATCGCCATACGGATCCGTTGGCCGAGATAAGCACCAGCCCTCTGATCACCTGAAGAGTCAATGAGTCGTTTTTATAAATTTTAGTAGAGGCTCATGGCCTCAGGACCCCACGGTCCAAGCGTCTCGACAGCAAACGGCACAAACATATAACTCTACTGAGGGTTGCATATTTGCGCCGCTTGAGTGAATAAAATAATTATATTTTCTATTTATTTATTATCAGTACAGTAATTATTGATCTTATATAGTAACTAGGATATGCCCGCGACTTCGTCCACGTTTGACTTGAAATTCCCACAGGATTCCCAGGGCATACACAAAATACCGCAGCATTAAAAAAACTGTGTTGGAATAAGCTAATCATTACGCAACCTGCGCAACTAGAAACAGTTCCCGGGAAATTTCCCGCAAGATTCCCGGGATAAAAAAATATCACACATTTTATTACATAAAATTTGCTATCGAACAGTGAAAAAACTACATTGGCATTAGATTTTTTTGTATTTGGCCGGTTTAAATCATTCCCGGAAAAATTCTAGCGCAATTTCCAGGATAAAAACTAGCGCAGATTTTAAGTCTAAGAATTTGCTAAAACCGTATTGAAATCGGCCCAAAAAAATTTACGTGAGTCCGTTACGTTTTTATCCGTGCAGGAACGGAGAAAGAATACAATTTCCTGCGTTGGGGCGGCCTGTCGTAAGAGGCGACTTAACAACCCACAGCCAGGTGGTAGGGCATTTGCCCGACTGGATGGCTACCACCCCTGGTCTAGAGTATGTCGCCATAACAACCTTGAGTTGTGTTCCGACATTAGTGACCAGGTTCCAGTCTCCCTTAAGAGAGCAGCAGCGCATTTGTAGCAACTTTGGTGGTGCAAATGTCCATAGGCGATGGTAACCGCTTTCCATCAAGTGGGCCGTCTGCCTGTCTGCTGAACTCATGCAATAAAAAAAAATAAAAAAAATCCCGAACAAACTGACAAAAAATCTAAAAAAAATTGCATCGTGTTCACCATCGTTTATTATAGTCTATTCCAGTTTTTGTTAATTGCTGTAACGTACAGACACGGCAAGTTTAGAATTTTATAATATTATATAGATATAGATTAAGAGGATTAAATATTTTTATATATATATAATTCTTCTGTACGTGTGTTGACAGTGAACTCCTCCTAAACGGCTAGACCGATTTGAATTTTTTTTTTTGTGTGTTCAAGTGGATTCGAGGATGGTTTAGATTCACAAATGGACCCGGTAGGTGGCGCTGCAATCGGGTTCTAAATTTTATTTCTTCACGGCAGAACAACGTCTGCCGGGACAGCTAGTATTTTTATATAATTAAAATTGATATTTTTTTAAATTTATTTAATTCAGTTAGTAGTAAAGGTCAATTAATGTAACAGGTAATGTAGTTCTGTTTGCATATATATTTCCTCTTCTTTTATCCTATACTAGCTGTTCCAGCAGACGTAGTCCTGCCCTGAAAAAAAAAATCTAGAACCCGATTCCAGCACCACCCACCGGCTCTAATTGTGTCTCTAAACCATCCCCGGACACACTCATTATTGCAGTTTTAGTAGGGATCCCTAATTTTTTCAAGTGAAACTTCTATATAAACGGGGGGTCTTAGGATTTTTCTGTCACGAAAAAGCGTGACACGACCGCGTGGAGGAGCGGCATAAATTTAAGACTAGACGTGGTGAGAGGCGACATAATTTTAGAGTAGACTATGGATGTTTTTTTGTTCCGGAACGAATTCAGTTGTTTTGTTTAATAAAATAAAATATGTTTAAATAAAAAATGCATTCATTAAAATGTACCTAACCTAACCAAATCATATTTTGCAGGAAGCCTGCGAAAAATCGAAATGTGTGCTGGGACACAGTAGAAGTGAAACTTCAACGGACAAGTGACAAAACGAATCGCAACAAAATTTTAACTTGTCCGTTGAAGTTTCACTTCTACTGTGTCCCAGCACACATTTCGATTTTGCTTCATAGTTGTCTACTAACAAATATAGCCTGTATTAATCTGAGATAATGTAGCATTCTAATAGTGAAAGAATTTTTGAAATCGATCCAGTAGTTGTTGAGTTCATTCGTTACAAACATACAAATCTTTACTCTTTATAATTTTAGACTACACAGAAAATAGTACACTGTGAAGAATCTGTGTACAAACTGTACAGAAATTATAATTTTAGCTTGCATTGTTACAACAAGCATTAGCTGAACGCAATTGCTTACATGGCAATGACCTTCGCTTCCGTGTTACTTTTATTCAATAGGAGAACTTTTCATTAAATAGTTGACGAGTTCAAGTTTTAAAATTTTCATTCAAAATAAGTTGCACTGAAGAACGCTTTTCGAAGTACATATATGTAAGGAGCCATCCATAAGTTACGTGACATGATTTTTACCCCTCCCCCGTCCTCGTCACAGTTGGTCACATCATTAGACTTCTCCTCTCTTCTACTCGACGGGCAACTACCAGTCGGTGGCGGGGTTTGGAGCCTTCCTAACGGTGGTCTCTCAACCGCTCCCGTTGGCCAGTCTGCGGCATCCGATAGCCTTCGCGGACTTTGCGTTAGCTTCGTCTGCGGCTTAATTGGCCATTCGTTGGCGTTCGGTAGCCATCTCGGGCTTTGGGTGGCCTTCGCGACCTCGTAACATCACCCTGATCAGGCGAGCGTCGGCAACCAAGTGCGTCGATGGTCAGATGGCCGCAGTTGTCGGTACGGTCAAACATTTTTCGCGCCAACATCGCCACAAAATTCTCAACACTAGGGATGCCTACATCACTTTCTGACGTACCGATCCGCTCCTACACACATTGTAGGGCAATGTTTTATCGCGCTTGGATTTTAGTTTTTCGTGTGGCCGAATACAAGACTTCTCCCTCCCTAGTGTCATATCACATATTTTTTTATCACCCTCCCACCCCTTGTCACACTTCGTCAACTCTTCTTCCATCCGTGCAGGAACGGAGAAAGAATACAATTTCCTGCGGCCGGGCGGCCTGTCGTAAGAGGCGACAAAACAACCCACAGCCAGGTGGTAGGGCATTTGCCCGACTGGATGGCTACCACCCCTGGTCTAAAGTATGTCGCCATAACAACCTTGAGTTGTGTTCCGGCATTAGTGACTATGTTCCAGTCTCCCTTAAGAGAGCAGCAGCGCATTTGTAGCAACTTTGGTGTTGCAAATGTCCATAGGCGATGGTAACCGCTTTCCATCAAGTGGGCCGTCTGCCTGTCTGCTGATCTCCTGCAATAAAAAAAAAAAAAAAAAAAAAAAAAACTCCCCCCCCCCCCCCAACGCGTGACGTCATTTGGCCCCTAAGTTAACATTAAAATTTACTTCCTATTCCATGTACACCACTTCGCAATGTGTTATCGCTGTTAACGAGAGGAAGCGACAACAAAGTCTGCAGCAATACGTCTAGCTAAAGATTCTTTTCATATTTTATTTCTTTTTGCAACACATTAAAATAAAACTGGACTGTATGATTATTATTATTGGAATTATTTACAATTAAACTATACATAACTATTGTATGTGAGTAATGTGAAGCGAATGAGTCAGTGAGTATATCACGTGTCCCGTTCGACGCCTAGCTGCTAATTGTGCGAGCTATGGGCGTCGGCAGTACGGGGCGCGCAGAGAGAAGATGTGCTCGCCGGACGGGTCAGCGGGATGCTCTCTGTCCGCAACAAGTATTAAACGCGATTTTAATTTATTATTTATTTTAATATTACTTTTCGGCCAATTTATAAAATGTAAAATTAAAAAAAAAACCTTTAAAATCGCACTTAAAACCTTTAAAACATACTTTTAATTATGTGTACCTATCATTCGCGAGAACGCAAGAAAATACTTCACGAATTACTGCTTCAATACTAACCTGCTACGCGCGAGTTGGACGTAACTTACGGCGAACATCGGTAGCCGAATAAACGGCGCTTTGGCGCTCTCGAGCGCGGCCGAGTATTCAGTATTCGGCGAAACCACGATGCGGAGTTTGTGCACTCGGCATCGAAAACTCGATATCGAGTATACAGACTCTGCACCGCTGCTGCTCAACAACGCCCTTATAAGTAGTCATCAACACATCGAATTAAAATCTGTATTTTATAAAAATTGTAATTGAACATTTAGAGTAGTGCGTAGATGCGAGTCAGCAAGGCCGCTTTTTAAAAAACTGGGTATACTCACACTACTATACTAATATGTCAAGTTGCGGTGTATGTGCGACCTAACGTTCATACCTATGCCAGGCATAGTGACGTGCATACGCACTTCACTCGGCATAGGAATGACATAAGTAATATAAAACACAAACTTGAGAAATCGCGGAGATTGACGCATGTCATGGGATCGCCAATATACGATAAACTACCGAGTAGAATAATGGAGTCACCATCCGTCGGTTTATTTAAAACACGGCTCAGGAAATGGTTAGTCGAGAACACCTTCTACAATCATAAGAAGTTTTTATCACATAATATGACATAATTTTTAATTTTATTAATGACCTGTGGATTTAATTGCTGTAGAAATTGACGTGTAACTATGTTATGAATAAATGATTTCTGATTTCTGAGTCAATTTTCCCAATCAAACGGCGGATGTGACTTTCGAGTTGTCTGCACACGACGGTCGTGTCAAAACTATTGTTTAATTTAAAATGTTTTAAAATAACTAAATCACCGAAAGTGTTCGAGCAGTGCGTCCTACCCGTCATGACATACGGTGCCGAGACATGGACACAAATTCAAAGTCGCTCAACGGGCTATGGAGCGAGCTATGTTAGGTGTTTCCCTTATGGATAAAATCAGAAATGAGGACATCCGTAAGAGAACGAAGGTAACCGACATAGCTCGCAAAATTAGCAAGTGGCAGTGGGCCAGTCACGTCTGTCGCAGGACCGACGGCCGATGTAGCAAATGAGTCCTGGAGTGGAGACCACGTCTCGGCAAACGTAGCGTAGGACGCCCGCCAGCCCGTGGACTGACGACCTGCGCAAGATCGCCTGCAGGGGCTGGATGAGGAAGACGGGAGACCGGGATATGTGGCGCGTACTTGGGGAGGCCTACGTCCAGCAGTGGACCGATATGGGTTGAAAAAAAAAACTAAATCACATGGTCAGAATTAGAGATGCCACCAATAGTGGTTTCGCCGAATACAGAATACACGGCCGCGCTTAGAACGCCGAAACGCCGGTTATTCGGCTACCGATATTCGCCGTAAGTTACGTCCAAATCGCGCGTAGCAGGTTAGTATTGAAGCAATAATTCGTGAAGTATTTTCTTACCTTATTGCGAATGATAGGTACACATAATTAAAACTATGTTTTAACGGTTTTAAGCGCGGTAATTTATTTGATTTTTATTAATATTTTTTTTTGGATTTTATGGCTTGGCAGCTAGGCTTTTAAGTTAGATCTTAGATTCAATGTAGTTTCTTCATTGTCTTAAACCTATGTGTAGCACAGCTGAACTGTAGGTTATCGGCACTAGCTGCGTTCAACGGAGTTCTTGTGACAACTAAAAGGCCACATTTGACTTGACAGTACACATTTCTCACAAAACACATAATTACTACTCAAAAACTATCAACATCCTACAACTATTGTACATTTTAGAGTAATTGTACACATTTTTAGAAAATAAAACTGCACAGCACAACATCTCCTTTCAGTTCCCGCCAAAAACTAATTTGATTTTTATTATTCCGCCCTTGCGGCCATTTTTCAATAGTCGTGAATCACGGAAGGCCAAGATGTTTCGTGCAACTTATTTCTCACCTTATCCATTCTTGTAACACACAACCATTTGAACATTCTAAACTTTTTATCTTGTTTATAATAGCATAATATGTGGTTTCTTAACTCGTGTTTAATAATCCAAAACGAATTTTACGTCTGCAACACACTTTCACTGTCACTATGAATAAATTTAAATACATTATTTAATTTGGAAATTTTTAATACAATACAACATATTGTTAGCTTTTACTGTCGCTGAGTGTTTTCTGGGTCTTGGCGTCGCACGCTCGGTACATTTGCACAGCCGTGTATAATGTGAGTTTGTAAATTCCCATGTATGCAACAACTAGCTTCTGCCCGTGTCTTCGCACGCGTTAATGTTAAATCTTACGTTTTCGGCATAAGAAATAACCTATATGCTACCTAAATGAAATTTTAGTTCGTATTCAGCTCCTCAAACTAAAAAATCTAGGATTTTATGAGAAAACAGCTTAATTTATTATGAATAAGATCCAATTTTTCTTAAGGCCAGAAGGCTTAAGGCTTCTAAGTCTAAGTCTTTTTTTTATAACCACCCAAAATTCACTTTAATCACTTTATATCTCAAATAATAAATAATGGTGCCATATACCTTAACCTCATTTAATAAACAAAATACTACAGTTCATCTGTGTTTTATTATATTTCCCACTTTATACGGGCATTATACTGCTTGTAGGCACTCAAATTATTACGAATATAAATTACATACATACATACATAACTTCACGCCAGTTCCCTTGCGGGGTAGGCACCAACAACAGAGTGCCATTTAGGCTTATTCTTATACACCTCACTTGCCTCTTTGACATTCATAACTCTTGTCATGCAAGCTCGTCTGTTCTTAAGGCTCCTGACATCACCTTCTGCTAGTACACGATCAATTTGATCATGGAAGGTGTGTCGTGGCCTTCCACGACTTCTGCATCCATCCACTTTTGCATTGTATATCTGTTTAGTCATTCTTTCATCATGCATTCTTTCCACATGCCCGAACCACCAGAGCATTCCTTTCCTTACCTTCACCCCGACACTTTTTTTCAGACTAACTCTCTTTCTTACTTCGGTATTACGAACGCGGTCCGCGAGCGTCACTCCGCAGATTTTGCGCAGTGCTCGGCATCTCAACCGCGTTTACTCTACTTTTATGCTCTCTCTTCCATACCCAACTCTCGCTTCCATACGTGAGCGTAGGTACCAGCACCGCGTTGTGTATGGCGAGCTGCGCTTCTGGCTGAGGTTCTTAACGCCTAGAAGTTTACCTAACGCTCCATTCAAACTATTTCCCAAATTCACTCTTCTTTCTATATCAGCGGTGTACCTTCCATTCCTGCTAAAAGCACATCCAAGATATACAAACTCATTCACTTGCTCTAGCATAACATCATCGACCATTATTCTTGCATTAGTTCTGGTTTCTTCTCTTTCAAACACCATAACCTTTGTTTTCTTCGCATTCAAATGTAAGCCTCTCGCCTGACAGTCCTCTTTCATCATTGTGACTAGTGTTTGCAGTTCTGATGGCGATTCGGCTAAAAGCACGGCATCATCCGCATAAAGCAAGGTGCTTACAACTAGATCACTCATCCGCACCCCAACATCCATCAATCTTATTCTCTGGAGACAATCGTCCAGATATAGGATGAACAGCAAAGCCGACAGCACGCAGCCCTGGCGGACGCCAATATTGACGTCAAACCAGGGCGACAGGCTGCCTTCCACTCGCACGCATGCCATACAGTCCTCGTAAGTGGACTGCACAGCACGCATCAATTGGCCATTAATCCCATATCCGGGCAATATGTCCCAGAGGTCCTTCCGCACAACCCTGTCAAATGCTTTCTCTAGATCCACAAAACCGCAGAAAACCTTCCGGCCCATAGCCAGCTGCTTCTCTACGATATTGCGGAGAGAGAAAACTTGATCCATACATCCCCTTCCATTTCTGAAGCCACCTTGTGCATCCCACAGTAATCCATCGGATACAACTCTCATTCTCTTTTCAATAATCTTCGCATACACTTTAGATGCTGTGCTGATCAAACTGATGGCCCTGTAGCTGGCGCACTCCATACGTGACCCCTTGCCTTTATACAAGGGCACGATGACAGCGCGCCTCCAGTCCTTGGGAACCTTTCCCGTCCTCCAGCACAAGTTGCATAAGGACAGGAAAGCGTCCCGGACGCAGGTTCCACCATATTTGATCATCTCAGCAGACACACTATCGATTTCTACTGCCTTTCCATTTTTCAGACTTCTTATCGACCATTCGATCTCTTCCAAAGTGATCTCGGATGCTGACTCCTCGGAGTCGGCCACAGACTCAGTCGTGGTGCCAGCATCCGGGATATTATCATACATTTCTCTAAAATATTCACTCCATCGCGCTAATACCTCTTGTGGGTTAGCAAGAACGTCCCCTGCTTTAGATTTTATTCTTTCCATTCTGGAAGCTGACGAACAACCCCGAGACTTCTTAACCTCTCTCCAAAGAGTTTGGTATTCGCCTCGAAGTTCTCCGTCAGCTTCTCTTCTTCTTTCAATTTTATTCTTTCACGCTTCTCTTTCAATAAAGCTTTGGTTTCATTCTTGCAGAGGCGATAAATTTCTTTCTTCATCTCTTTCATACTGTCATTCTGTTGCAAGGAAGCAACATAATCCAGCCAGGCTTTTCTCTTTCTCTCTACGCTGGATTTAACATCCGCGTCCCACCATTCATCACCTTTCGTTGTTATGTGCCTCTTCGCGCATCCACATGCTTCTTTTGCGCTTTCCACTATACTTTCTTCCATACTATCCCAGTCATTATCCACATCTAAGTCGGAGAAGTCCGCTTTTGCAAGCCTTTCTTCGACTAGGCGCGCATTCATACTCCTTACACTAACATCTTCCAATTTTTCACACTTTATTCTTTCAAGCTCCCCGAAATTGGTACGCACTCGCCAGTGTCTCCACTTCTTGAAAAGGCCCACAAACCGGCTTATCACCAGGTAGTGGTCCGTTTCAAGAGTGGGGCCTCTGTAGGCTCTTGTATCCATTATTGTGTTTCGGAGGCGACTATCAATTAAAATCAGATCAATCATACTTTTCTGATCATTCATTCTCCATGTATACGTGTGAATATCCTTATGACAGAATAGGGTGTTCGACACAAGCAAGTTTCTTTCCATGCATACGTCTATGATTGGCCTACCAGCATCGTTCACTCTCTTGTCACCATAGGGTCCAAGGACAGCCTCAAGGCCGTCTCGTTTGGTCCCCACCCAGCCATTAAGATCACCACACATAATTAGTCTTTCGTTCCCTTCAGCCAGATCCAGAATTTCTCTCACAGACTCCCAAAACTTCTCGAGTTCTTGGGGATCCGCTGAGCTTACGAGAGCATAAGCTGCGACCAGAAAAACTCGCGTGATCCCCAGTTTTAGGCGGACCCAGAGAAGTCTCGGGTTCACCTATTACTCCAGAGACAAAGCGGGATGAGAGTAAGACGCCTACCCCCCCACTTGCACGCTCGTCCAGGTCCACGCCGGACCACAGAGCAAGCATGCCACCGGGGAGGTCATCGACGTCGCACCCCTTCCGCTTTGTCTCTGTCAGACATAAGGCATCCAGGCTTCTCTCATTCATTATATCAATCATTTCGTCCATCTTATCTTTCATTGCACCTCTCACATTCCACGTGCCTATACGGCACTCTGCTCCTCTCGACCCGCCAGGTTTGGCGCTGCGTGAAGGGTGGCGGCCCCCTTCGCCGCATGCGCGAGAATTCACACCGACGGGGGCGCATCGGTGAGCGTCGCCTGTGGGGGACGCCCTATCATGCACTGCACTCGGGTGAATTCTGGTCAGAATTGTGGCCCTCTGGGCCAGCGGGGATGGCGACGAGCACGCTTCTGACATGACCCCCAATATAAATTATATTATTAAAAATATATTGGCAGGCGACCGTCATAATTCCGATTTCCTTAAAGCGTTCTCTAAGAGACTCCGAGGGCCGAGGTTGTAAATTGACCTTACGGCTCTTTTTTGAATAACAAATATGGTCAACAGTGTTGCCCCAAAGTAAAATACCATAGGACATGACACTATGAAAATAACTAAAATAAACAAGTCTAGCAGTCTCTTCGTCAGTGAACTGCCTGCCTCTTCTGACCGCATATGCAGCAAAACTAAGTTTCCCTGAGAGACTAGATACATGAGCGCCCCACTGAAGCTTTCTGATCTAGGTTAATGCCTAAGAATACATTTGAATCTACTAGGTTAAGTCTAATATCGTTAAGAGAGATATTAATATCGTTTTTTTACATTGGGCATAACAAACTTAACACACTTAGTTATTATATTAGGGTTGTTATATTAGGGTTGAGTAATAGGTTATTTACAGTAAAGCATTTAGATATTTGGGATAAGGCGCTGTTTACGTCGTCAAAGTTCTGTTTATTTCTGTCAACTTTAAATATAAGTGACGTGTCATCAGCAAACAACACTACCTCACACATATCATTAATAAAATATGGCAAATCATTAATATATATCAAAAACAAGAAGGGACCTAGAATAGAACCCTGAGGCACACCCATAGATGTGCCAGTCTCACGAGATTTGACGTTGTTAATTTCAACGCTTTGGGATCTGTTATTTAAGTAAGAAGATAACAGGTTGAGAGAATCGTCATGAATACCGTAATAATTGAGCTTTTTTAAGAGGGCAACGTGTTCAACGCAATCGAATGCCTTGGACAGGTCACAGAATACGCCAATGGCATTCTGTGACCCTTCCCAAGCATCATAAATGTGTTTTAGGAGCTCAACACTTGCATCGGTAGTGGATCGACCTTTGGTGAACCCGAACTGTTTAGCATGAAATAATTTATTAATATTAAAATGTGAGAGCAGTTGATTTAAAATTATCTTTTCAAATACCTTGCTTAAGGTTGGTAAAATAGAAATGGGTCTAAAGTTGGAGGGGTCGTTTTTGTTTCCAGTTTTAAATATAGGAATAACTTTGCTAACTTTCATCAAGTCAGGAAATATTCCTTTATCTACACATCGATTAAATATTTCTACTAGTGATAGTGCAATAGTGTCTATTATGGCATTTAATACTTTTAAAGATATACCCCAAAATTCAGCTGTGGTTTTAATGTTTAATGATTTAAATGTTTTTACAATATCACCTGTATCTATATGATTAAATTTGATTGAAATATTACATTTATCAACACACTGTGTCATTAGCAGCTCAGCTTCCAGTGGTGATGATGACAAAGAGCTAATTGTTAAAGTTGGTATATCTCTAAAGTATTCATTAAATGTTTGTGCAATTTCAAAGTTATTACTAATGATGTTATTGTCGATTACAACTAAAATTGCGTCATCTCGACGTGAACTTTTGCCAGAAGCATCATTTATGACACTCCAAGTTGTCTTAATGATATTTGATGATTTTTTAATTCTGTTACTATAATATAGAGATTTGGCAGCGATGCACACTCTCTACAGTGCCGTAAATAGGGCTGTGCCACCGGTGCCCAGGCACAGGGCGTAGACTCTGGGGGGCGCAAGAATGGCCAGACCAGGCAGGACTTTTATATTCTCGGTTTGGTCCTGGTAAGTTCCGGCTGCGCCCCTAGTGCCCGATTCCAACACATACGTACCTACATGCCAGTATCATCAAAAACGTCTGTTAAATTAGACAAAACAGCGCGCTTATTTTTTTGTCAGCGCACGACCGTATTTGTGTTCTAGTTCTGTAAAAAAATAGTTTTTTTTCCAAAATATTAGATAATTGGTCCACCGACACCAAGGTCTTTGTGCGTTATTTTATCACCCTAAATGAAATAAAGTAGACCTACACATAGCATTGCACTAGCTAGGGTACCTATAATATCTAAAACAACAAGGGCGTAGTTATAGAAGCTCGGTCCACTTTAATATTCCAGTGAAGTCTATACGATTTAATTAACCTACTAATATACCTTTACATTTTTCCAATTACAGACAAGACTAATTTCTAGTGCGAGCAAGTAATTATTTAAATAACGTACGTAAATACGATCACATCGATCCGTTTATAATCAGTATTTCAGGAGCCAAATGGTGTCTAAGCCTTAAAATTTTCAATAATTACTAAGCGACTCGGTGCCATTTTTACGTCTGCATGTTACTTTTAACCAATAGCTTATTTTTGAAAACCTGTCATTGGCTCCAGAGCATTCCTTTCCTTACCTTCACCCCCACACTCTATTTGAGACCAACTCTCTTTCTTACTTCGGTATTACGAACGCGGTCCGTGAGCGTCACTCCGCAGTTTTCCATAATTAAATTAATTAAAGGCTATTTACGGCACTGATGATTTAGTAAAAGCAGAATTCGGCCCCAGTTGGTAACAGAACACCGCACCGCGTAGCAGTGACACCGGACTTAGATGCAGGCAAAGCCACGTGTATATTGCTTAATAAATTTCAGGTTCAACGCTCTAGGCATGATCTGTGGGCATAACAAGTTTCGCTCTCCGTGAAAGTTAGTTGTGAATGGATGTAATACAAGATGGTATTTACTCAAGCGGACATTTTGACGGCTTCACGCTCTACTACGTATGGGCTTGGTAGTCTTTTGCTAAGAATGTTACTTAGGTATTAGAATTTCACAAAAATCTTATCTTTACATTTCCGCCTGTCTCTTGAAGTGAAACTTCTATTTTTTTTTATTGCAAGAGTTCAGGAGACAGGCAGACAGACCACTTGATAGAAAGCGGTTATCATCGCCTATGGACATTTGCAACACCAAAGGTGCTACAAATGCGCTGCTACTCTCTTAGAGGAGACTGGAACCTGGTCACTAATGCCGGAACACAACACAAGGTTATTATGGCGGCATATTCTAGAACAGGGGTGGTCGCCATCCAGTCGAGCAAATACCCTACCACCTGGGGGTATATAGACGGGGTCTTAGGATTTTTCTGTCATGAAAAAGCGCCGAAAAGTTACGGCCGCGTGGAGGAGCGGCATAAATTTAGACTAGACGTGGTGAGAGGCGGCATAATTTTAGAGTAGACTATGGATGCGTTTTATGGTTCCGGATCAAATTCAGTTTTTTTGTTTGATAAAATAAAATATGTTTAAATAAAAAATGCATTCATTAAAATTTACCTAACCTAACCAAATCATAATTTGCAGTAAACCTGCGAAAAATCGAAATGTGTGCTGGGACACATAGTAGTAGTAGATTGTTAGTGTACTTGTCCAATTTGAAAACCTGCCTGTAAAATTTTAAGTTAAAATTTTGTTGCGATTCTTTTTGTCACTTGTCCGTTGAAGTTTCACTTCTACTATGTGTCCCAGCACATATTTCGATTTTTCGCAGGTTTACAACAAATTATGATTTGGTTAGGTTAGGTACATTTTAAGTAATGCATTTTTTATTTAAACATATTTTATTTTATCAAACAAAAAAACTGAATTCGATCCGGAACCAAAAAACGCATCCATAGTTTACTCTAAAATTATGCCGCCTCTCACCACGTCTAGTCTAAATTTATGGCGCTTCTTCACGCGGCTGTAACGCTTTTTCGTGACAGAAAAATCCTAAGACCCTCTCCCTTTATATAGAAGTTTTACTTCAAAAAGACTTTTTTAAAAACTGATATTTTGACGTGACATATTTTTCGAAAATTCTTCGATTGAAAATTACGGTACTCTTTCGATATTAAGTGAAAATAAGGTGAAAAAATAAATAATTGAAATCAAAAAATTACAGTGTGTTTGGGACGTTAAAAGGTAAGTTGTCACCAAATTTCGTGAAAAAAATTTTTTTTTTGTAAAAGAAAAATAAAATATCAAAAACTTGGTTATTTGAATTTTTCACATAAATTTTGAGGTTATATGAAAAAACTGTAAATACTAAATTTGTAGATGATCTACAACTTTGCTATTTAACTTTTTTCCATAGGACTTGTAGTTTTGCCGGAAATCGAGAAAAACCGTTTTTACCCTTAAAACTCACCCCCTTCCACTTCCCGACCTCAGATCACCCCTAAATTATTTTTCCTTTCATTTTTGTTATATTCTCTTTCTTTTCCAATGGGTTTCATCCTACTATTATTATTTTTTTCACTTTTTATCATTTTCAAAAGCTTTAACCCCGGTCTATCTGGTTAGCGAGGTTCTTAAAATATGGCACTACTTAAAAAGATCATAAGAAAAATCTACCGTTTTATTATAAATTTTGTCTTCGTAGACGTTGAGGGTGAGAACCGCCAGTCGCCTTTCATGATGTTCGGTTGAGTAGTTAAAGTGTGAAAGCGTAACAATCAAACTCACATTTATATAATATTAAGTTAGGATTACAAAAAACTATCCGTGCAAGAACGGAGAAAGAATACAATTTCCTGCGGCCAGGCGGCCTGTCGTAAGAGGCGACAAAACAACCCACAGCCAGGTGGTAGGGCATTTGCCCGACTGGATGGCTACCACCCCTGGTCTAAAGTATGTCGCCATAACAACCTTGATTTGTGTTCCGGCATTAGTGACCAGGTTCCAGTCTCCCTTAAGAGAGCAGCAGCGCATTTGTAGCACCTTTGGTGTTGCAAATGTCTATAGGCGATGGTAACCGCTTTCCATCAAGTGGGCCGTCTGCCTGTCTGCTGAACTCCTGCAATAAAAAATAAAAAAAAAAAAACAAAAAAAATGACGCCATTATTTAAAAAAAAAACATGTTAAACACAACATTTTAATGTATAAATGTTGGTTCATTGATGGGATTGCTTTCACGTGAACTTGTTCTCATAGAATATGCACAACGGAAGTGACAGTCTATTGTAAGCCAGACATTGTGCCGAAAAGTAGAGTAACGAGCGTCTGTAAATTTATTTTATCACATTTTGTGATCGTTAGCAAGTTATCAAAACCAATCTACTCGTATATTATAAAAGTGTAGGCTTTTGTTTTTTAGATATTTTGTGTTTGTCTGTTTGTTCG
The DNA here is from genome assembly GCA_019925095.2 of Dendrolimus kikuchii. NCBI lineage: Eukaryota > Metazoa > Arthropoda > Insecta > Lepidoptera > Lasiocampidae > Dendrolimus > Dendrolimus kikuchii. The sequence continues at coordinate 950,845 of JAHHIN020000030.1, forward strand.
GGATTCACGTAAAAACTACTCGACCTATTTCGATGTAGTTTTCGATTATCGATAGCAAATTCCCGGGCTTAAAATCTGCGATACTTTATATTGCGGAAATCTGGCGAGGTTTTCCCTGACGGTGGCTTAAAGTGGTCAGGGTGATTAAACATTGGCTTGGTCTAATACGATTTTTCTATAGCAGCGAGAGGTAAAGGTTAAATGATACTTCAGATGGCAGAAAGTACATTTAACTGTCGAGTGCTGATGTGAACTAATTTATTATGGAAACTGTAACCTTAAGTACAAATATTAACAAGTCGTACAGCTAGTACAACATATAGCACAACGTGTGAACGGGACAGAATGACTAAACAGATATATAATGCAAAAGTGGATGGATGGAGAAGTCGTGGAAGGCCACGACACACCTTCTATGATCAAATTGATCGTGTACTAGCAGAAGGTGATGCTAGGAGCCTTAAGAACAGACGAGCGTGCATGACAAGAGTTGTGAATGTCAAAAAGAAGCAAGTGAGGTGTGTAAGAATAAGCCTAAATGGCGCTCTGTTGCCCGTGCCTGCCCCGCAAGGGAACTGGCGTAAAGTTATGTATGTATGTGAACGGGACGGATGATGTGCGAGCGAGATAGAGCAACTATTAATATGTGCGCTCCCACGTGCCCGCGTAGCGCTAGCCGGTAGTTCGTTGTCCACTTTAATCTGAGAGTCATTCCCCCCGCAGCGGTGAAGCCGAGGTCGAACATCACAGGAGGTGCCTCCTCGAGCGCACTGCTTCGGGGCTGAACGCCTCCGGTCCCACGGAGTCGGAAGTCCACCAAGTATCGCTGAAACAGCCATCTGCGGCTATTCAGCTGGATCCTGCACATAAAAAAAGTTGTTCACTGCGATGACTAGACGTATGCAGCTTCCATAATTTATTAATACATTTTTGATCCTCGTAACCCTCTGTATTTAAAGGAACGTTTTGATTTCCTACATCTTTCTCATTCTCATTATTTGCGCTCTAGTAATAATCTCTCCTTAATGACACCTGTACACACTTCCTTCATTGATAAGTCCTTCACGGTACAGGCTGTCCGTTTATGGAACTCACTGCCACTCAACATCAGACAAGCTAAATCCATATTGTCTTTTAAATTGATGGTTACTAATTATCTTTGGTCTATATATAGTATGATATATCTTATTTTTGTGTAGTATATTATTATTTATTTATTTACTTATTCTTGGATTGTTTCTTATTATTTATTGTCTTCACCGCCACTATTGTCTTAACAGTTTCCTTAGTTTAGGGGGTTGCCTGGAAGAGATCGCTTTAACACTTAAGACAATTATCGATATACCAAAAAGCCGCAAGTCTAACATTATCACTATCTCGTAATATACCAAGAAAATATACCCATTTCATACAAATCATACAACTCCTATATAAACAGAGTGAGACAACAACACAATTAACGATCACGTGCACAAACGCGATCTGCACTCTCATCGCGGACACTTAGTGCTAATAGTGAGCTAAAGGGTGAAGCATTAAGGCCCTTTGTTCAACATTTACTGTACTAAGTTTTTAACCGACTTCAAAAAAAGGTGGAGGTCTTAATTCGTCGGGATCTTTTTTTGTTTTTTTTTATGTATGTTCACCGATTACTCCGAGATTTATGATCCGATTTACGTGATTCTTTTTTTGTTCCACGCGAAATAGCTGCCATTTGGTCCCCTAAAAATTTGACATATTTTGGCCCAGTAGTTTTCATTTTATGAACATTTTTTCTTCCCGTTTCTTGGGGTCCTATAGCTTTTAAGGAGCGCGGCACCTTTCGTAGGTCTACCCATACATAGCTAGACACTAAAAAGTAACAAATAAAATAAAAAAAACTTCGTTTAAAAAAAACCGACTTCAAAAACGAAAAAGTATAAAATAACTTATTTCTAAAGCTATTATTATTAATATATATTGTCTAAAACATCTTGAAGTCAGTGCAAAGTAAAACATAAAAATTACTATATTTTTTTGAAAATTACTAAGCACCGACTTCAAGATGTTTTAGATAATATATATATTAATAATAATAGCTTTAGAAATAAGTTATTTTATACTTTTTAGTTTTTGAAGTCGGTTTTTTTAAACGAAGTTTTTTTATTTTTAAGAACGTAGTTTTAATTTTTGGTGAACAATAGAGTGTTTTCATTCATTCATAATACAGTTAAAAATATAAGAAATCGCCAAACTGCGTAATCAATGACCCATTTGTTTCTCATATTACCTATGACGAGGTCATACTTGTGTTATTTGCTCACTTTCACCTACGGCTGGTTTAAGCACCTTGCTTTCTCGGTATGACATGAAATATATATATATATATATATATATACTAGCTGTCCCGGCAGACGTTGTTCTGCCCTGAAGAAATAAAACTTAGAACCCGATTGCAGCGCCACCTACCGGGTCCAAATGTAACCTATCCTATCTTTCAAGTTGGATCAAACTGCACACGGTGTGAAAATTTGATTAAAATCGGTCAAGTAGTTTAGGAGTCCATTGAGGACAAACATTGTGACACGAGATTTATATATATTAAGATTTTATAGACAACAATTTAACTGGTTTATTACACTTGTTTTCGTTATGTAATGAGGTGTAAGAGAGAGAATTGATTTAGAAATAACTTAGGATTTCGCGATTGATTTACAACGTTTTAACGGTTTTAAGCGTGGCATGTTATTTGATCTTTAACCGACTTAAAAAAGGAGGTTCTTAATTCGGTTGTATGTCTTTTTTATGTTTGTCACGCGATATCTCCGTCAATTCAAAAAGAAGACGGCCTCTGTGGATGAGCGGGCTAAGCCTTTGCCGGCGTACCCACTGCAACGCAGAGGCTCCGGGTTCGATTCCTGGTATAGTAAATTTCGGAAACGTATTTTCTCCGTTATTTACTATGGTCTGGGTGTTTGGGATCGGCCCCAGAGTAGTCCGTTGTATATTACCCATAACACAAGCGTAACTTGCTTTGCTTGGAGATATACAATATGTGTGTTTGTCTGCCGATTATTATTATTATTAATGTGGCGTGACACTGACCGGCGATTATACCTGTCTACACCATATAGTAATGCACCCAAGGACAAGCCCCGGCCAGTGCAGGACTATTGTGGGAAATGAGGACAAAAAGTACCGGGCTATTGGGGTGAACTGCTAGTGGTACAAGGGGTCTGGGAATATGGGGACTATGGTGTCTGCCCGTCGCAATGTTCGGGGAACATGGAAAAATGGGCAGACGGTGACTCGCCACTCCCTGCATGGGCCCCAAAGAATGCCATAAAGACAGGGGCAACATGGGTGTGAGTGGCTAAGGGGTGTAGAGAGGTGGGCTGCAGGTTCACCGAAGCTACTTCTGATGCCATTTATCACTTCCACCCCTGGAGCTTGAGTCTTAGCTCTAGCGATCTCCACTCCGTGCCGGCTGGCTAGGGCAAGCACAGAGGTGGGGGCCTTGTCTTGGCCCCCGGAGTCAGGTACGAGGTGTCGCTACTCACCTAAGGCTTCGCCACAAGGCCCCCCTGCGGGTCTCACCTAAGGCTTCGCCACAAAGTCCCCCTGCGGGTTTATTATTATTATTATTATTAATTGTGAACCGATTTTCAGTTTTTTTCAATTCAAAAGAATATGCTCCTGAAGTGGTCGCACTGTCACCAAGTCAGGGTCCGAGTGGGTCCCAAGGAAATCAAGGGCAACCCTCGAACGACGTGTTTCATATATTTTGTTTTTCTAAAGCTATTCAAATATTTGCGTAAGTAAAAAGTGGACAGTATTAAAAAAACCGACTTCAAAAATAACTGAAAGGCAAACAGTATATACCTATATATTTTCTAAATCATCTTGAAATTAGTGCCAAGTAAAACATAAAACAACAACCACAACGTAATTTTTATGTTTTATTTCGGACCGACTTCAAAATGTCTACCTCTATGGAAAACCTCTTTAAATCGATCGGTCTTCAATTAAAACGTTATATAATTTACAGGTTAAAAATAAATGTTTGAAACATAAGTTCCCGAATACCGAAGACACGCCGACAATTCCCGAACAAATCCGAGCGCGCGTGTGACGTCACTATGTTAATTTCTACTCAACGCAGTTTCGTAGCACACAGCTGATGTGCTACGAAGCTACGATGAATTATTATGGAAAATTAACATAGTGACGTCACAATCGCGCTCGGGTTTGTTCGGGAATTGTCGGCAGATCTTCGGTACTCGGGTACTTCTATTTCAAAAATGTATTTTTTAATTAATATAAGATTGAAGTGAAACTTCTATATAGACGGGGTCTTAGGATTTTCTGTCACGAAAAAGCGTTACGGCCGCGTGGAGGAGCGCCATAAATTTAGACTATACGTGGTGAGAGGCGGCATAATTTTAGCGTAGACTATGGATGCGTTTTTTGGTTCTGGATCAAATTCAGTTTTTTTGTTTGATAAAATAAAATATGTTTAAATAGAAAATGCATTCATTAAAATGTACCTAACCTAACCAAATCATAATTTACAGTACATACATACATACATAACTTCACGCCAGTTCCCTTGCGGGGTAGGCACGAACAACAGAGCGCCATTCAGGCTTATTCTTACACACCTCACTTGCTTCTTTGACATTCATAACTCTTGTCGTGCACGCTCGTCTGTTCTTAAGGCTCCTGACATCACCTTCTGCAGTAAACCTGCGAAAAATCGAAATGTATGCTGGGGACACATAGTAGAAGTGAAACTTCAATGGACAAGTGGAAAAACGTATGGCAACAAAATTTTAACTTGAAGATTTACGGGCAGATTGCTAATGTACTTGTCCAATTTGAAAACCTGCCCGTAAAACTTCAAGTTATTTTTTTTTTATTATAGCGAAACTAGTATTAGTTTCTTATCAAACTTATACGATCTTATCATTTATATAAAAAAATTGTTTCCGATATCCAATTAATACTATTTTAGCTCTATTTATAAACACACCATGTATAGTTATATACGACACGTGTAGTCACGACCTTATGCAAGTGCATCGACCCCGAACAGCAGATTGCTCAAAACAATTGGATCACTTTGCTTCCACTGAATGTAAGACGAATTCTTCAAATTATTTGAATTTAAATAAGTTATTCGAGACGCACACCGTCCGTACAATAGGGCTGCAGACACACCGCTGAATAAAATATAATATATTTTATATTTTTCTATTTAAAAGTTCTTATCTGCCTCCCTGATTGTTTTCTTATGTTTAAACGTTGATTGATACCCTCTACAAATTTATTATCTTGTAAATAAAAATCAGTGTTTGTATGTTTGTCCTCGATGCTCTCCTATACCATTGATCAGATTGTGATGAAACTTTGGTAGGGCGTTCTCAGGACGCCCACGAGGGTTTCTGGCCCAAAAATCTTTATATATAAAATTCTTCTGTTCGTGTGTATGTCACTGGACTCTTCCTAAACGGTTGCACCGATTTTGATGAATTTTTTTGTCTGTGTTCAAGGGGATTCGAGAATGGTTTAGATTAGCAATTGCTCTCGGTAGATGGTGCTGCAATCGGGTAGAATGAATGAATGAATGAAAACTCTTTATTGTTCACCATAACTTAAACCTAGATATTTATTATAAACACATTTAAATTAGAACAATGGGCGGCCTTATCGCTTATAGCGATCTCTTCCAGGCAACCCGGTGCCTAAGGAGATATTACAAGAAAAAATAAATAATATTTGGTGGCTTAACTAAATTGAAACTAATTCAATCGTAATGGAAGAAAAACAAAATTACAATAATAAACTAATAAAGACATACATGCGAATAATAATAGAATTCCATTTCCTGCAACACATTTTATTTAGCGGACAAATAATTGTCAGTGATCAAGTGTTTGGGTTCTACGTTTTTATTTTTTAAGGGCAGGACAACGTGTATTTAATTAGGCGGGGGTTCGAAACCAACTTTTGCATCCGGTTTCCCATTACCCTGGTTGGGCGCCACTGTTTACGGTGTATCGGTGGAATCATCTCTACTATACGAAGTGGTATGGCCCTGCTTCCCGGGGCTTAGTACCAAATCGGCGCACTAAGGATGTCAGAAGAGTTTAACTACGTTATACATCCCTGACATTCTAGATATATGCTCTCATAGGAACCCAGATAAGTTTAGTGGGTAGTTTCTTCGGCCTCCTCCTTTAATGGAGGAAATCCCGTTTGCCGTTTGGTGCAAGAGTTCCACACGCACACGAAACGCGCGGCAGTAGGCGACGCTTTTTTGGTCTTCCCCTGTATCCAAGACACAAGACCCGTGTGTGTGACACAAAAAAAGACATTCCCCCTATACATGGAATAGGTGGTGGGGAAAATGGGCACTCGGAACTCTCGCTCGTACGAAACATAAGCTACCCATTTCACGCCGGTGTTCTTATCTGTGCCCGCGTCCGTGTGGAATTTTTATTCGCGGAACCCTAAAAAAAGTAGCCCTAAGTTACTCCTTATAACATCAGCTACCTGTCAGTATAAGTCCCGTCAAAATCGGTGCAGCCGTTTCAGAGATTAGCCGGAACATCCAGACAGACGGACAAAAATTTTAAACGTGCGTCTCGGGACGCCTGACAGAAGTGATAACTTAAACTAATCTAAGTTGAACTATTTAATATTGAAATTGTTTAACTTCAGAATAGCTTAGGTATTTACTTAACGTTACACCCAATAACATACATAAATATATAATTATATATTAGAATAATGTATAAATATATAGTAAGCGTCTGTCCGAAATACGGCTAGCGCTGTGGGTTAGAGTGAGAGAGGAGGAGCCTGCCCACCGCTGCCGTATGCGTGAGAGAAAGGGAAGCCAGAGAGACTGGCGCCGTAACGCGTTGCGTAACGAAGCGGTTTACCCTCCCATAAGAAGTTATCACTTCAGGATCCTGCCTACCGCTGCCGTATGCGTGAGAGAAAGGGAAGCCAGACAGGCTGGCGCCGTAACGCGTTGCGTAACGAAGCGGTTTACCCTCCCATAAGTAGTTATCACTTCAAAAATATTTTTTGATAAAAATACCTTATATATTTTCATATCACTTCAATTTTTCTGTATAGATTAATTTTAATGTCCCGTAAACGACAAGCAAGTATTGTGGGTGGTGGTCAGCCATCTTTATGAATTGGTCATAGATTGTTATCAAGTCTATTGATAGTGGCCCTCGGTTCTTAACGACGGTTATGCAATCCGTACGTCTCGGCTATTTTATATATGGAGTTATAAAATATCATTAATTGTATGGTTATGCAACGGAAGTGATTTGTGTTTATTGCTTCACGGTTAAATCTCTTTAACCTTTTCGATGGGTACCTTCCGTTTATGTTGTAAGTTAGTAATAAGGATGTTTCATACTGTTACGTGCGAGCGGGGATACGCGCTTAGGATTTGAAGAAAACACCAGTTTTTAACTTTTTTTTCTGGAGATCAGCAGACAGGCAGACGGCCCACTTGATGGAAAGCGGTTACCATCGCCTATAGACATTTGCAACACAACAAAGGTGCTACAAATGCGCTGCTGCTCTCTTAGGGAGACTGGAACCTGGTCACTAATGCGGAACACAACTCAAAGTTGTTATGGCGGCATGCTCTAGACCAGGGGTGGTAGCCATCCAGTCGGGCAAATGCGCTACCACCTGGCTGTGTGTGTTAACTAAACGCTTTTATTAACTTCGACAGTCGTACGTGATTCCTCTCCGCAGGGTTGCTCCTTCACGCACAACTAACGACGCTCTGCCCCGACGATGAGATGTCTCACTCGCAATACTGTCGCCGATATTACGTACCTCCTGCTACTGCAGTGCTCACCTCCGAATTCACAGCGTGTAGCTCGCTTCTGGATCTTCCCTTTTACGCTACACTCCTTCGCTGAACTGCCCAGTAAACTTTTCAGCAAATTCACCACTAAACTCGTCACTGTCTTCTATTTATTTATTTATTTAATGTGTTTTGGAAACATACAATAATTAATATTCTTAAATATAAAACACAAAATTAATACATATATCAATCAAGTTTCCACTAAAAAATAATTTATATAATAAAAATAAAAAATTGGCTCAAATAGTTAATTAAAAAAAAAAATACAATTATACAAAAAATTACATAAATAATATGTCAATTTAATTTACATTAGGTCAGTATTGAATAAAAATTAAAAAAAAATGTCACAATAATTACTAACAAAATAGAGATTAAAAAAATAAAATAAGTATTAAAAAAAGGTTTATGTCATTATTCTAAAAGTCATTGGATCATTCTAAATTACAACATTTTTTAATTTTTAATTAAACTTCTCTTCCAATCTTTCGTATCGCACGTGTCGCTTCGCTGTTTTGAACTGAACTCCAATTGCCCGGTAGGCGCGCTTTACGCTGCTTATATACCCGGAAGAATCTTCTAGAAACCATAATTTCGAGCTTCTTTTCGTTATGCTTTTATTTACCATCAACATAAACAACATAAACATCTATCTCTGTCTTTTCCTTCCAGAATCTTCTACCTTTTTCTAAAAGTCTTGAAACCGGCTTACGCTGCCAGAAAGTTCTATCCTCGGTCGCCACAATACACAAATTGCATTTTTATTCGATATGCAAGTTAGTTACCAGTTTGACAAGTTTCGTAATTATTAAGGTTCTTTTTTAAAATGAAACTTCTGCGGCGCTGTAGCCACGGATAATATGGCTCTATAGTTATGGACTGTATTGGCAGAGATATGAACCTGATCCTTGCACTAGAAAAGCAGAAGCTCCACCAACCTTGAGATCCGCCCTCTCCTGGCTTGGTTCAGGTTGCAGCACACAGAAGAACACTGCACGGCACCAACTTCACTATGGAGTGATCACTTCCTTTGACCAGTATTGCATTATAAATTCTTAGCACGGCCAGTAGTTAGCGTAAAATATTATTACGACCTAGACGCCGACAAAGACAAATTCACATCTGCATACCTGTAGAAACACATTTTATTACCTTTCGGAATTTGGACTTCTTTTGTTTACTTTGTGTTTAGAATTTGTGAATAGAAAACAGCCCATTGTGTATTGTAATCTTTTATGGCAGTCATTAGCCAGGTGTGTCGGATTTAAAGTACAAACTAATTCTAGGAAATTCGTCCATGCGGCCGGGCAGACATTTTGCATCTGTGCAGTATAAAGCAATGCCATGAATATGCTTTATTGTGTTTTAAAGATACAGTTAACAGAAATAAAATTTTACAATACAATAGGCGGTCTTATCGCTATTAGCGATTTCTTCCAGACAACCTTTGGATGGACAAAAAATTTGATAAGAACAGAGGTATGTTGCATTATTCTCACTAGCGAATCAGTATCTTATAAATATATACATACATTATATAATATAAATACATTAATAAAAATAATACTTATATTAAATTATACTAATACGATAAATATATATATATATATATAGTAATACGATATATGTAAATAAAGTATTATAAAATACACTGAAATAAATATAATCTACAAAAATATGACAATAACTGTTGTATCCTTAATTTGAGCTGTAATAATCCTTCACAAGTCTATTGAAAATAGGCAGTGATTTGGCTAGCTTTATATTAACTGGCAGCGCGTTCCAAAGACGAACTGCTTGGACTGTGAAGGATTTGCCATAAGAGCTAGTTATCCGTGCAGGAACGGAGAAAGAATACAATTTCCTGCAGCCGGGCGGCCTGTCGTAAGAGGCGACTTAATAACCCACAGCCAGGTGGTAGGGCATTTGCCCGACTGGATGGCTACCACCCCTGGTCTAAAGTATGTCGCCATAACAACCTTGAGTTGTGTTCCGGCATTAGTGACCAGGTTCCAGTTTCCCTTAAGAGAGCAGCAGCGCATTTGTAACAACTTTGGTGTTGCAAATGTCCATAGGCGATGGTAACCGCTTTCCATCAAGTGGGCCGTCTGCCTGTCTGCTGATCTCCTGCAATAAAAAAATAAATAAAAAATAGTTGTATGCAGAGGAGTTTTAAGTAACAAATTTTCCGAGGATCTGAGAGACTTTAAGTTACCGGAATAAAGGTAATGAAATTGTTCCTTGAGGTATGCAGGGGTCTGAGGGTTAAATAATGTATTATACAGAAGAGACAGTATATGAGCATTCCGGCGAAGACGTATTGGAAGCCACTTGAGTTTGGCGCGGAATTCTGAAACGTGATCATATTTACGCAAACCAAATATGAATCGTATGCAAAAGTTTTGAAGTCGCTCAAGTTTATATAGTTGGCTTTCAGTAAGATCAGGATAGCTGACATCGGCGTAATCTAGAATTGGTAGGAGGAGAGATTGTGCAAGTAGAATTTTGGTCGCATGGGGAAGAAAATTACGCAGTCTTCGAAGTGCAGCTGCTGATGCAAACATCTTCCTACTGACTTCCTGAATTTGGGGGCTCCAGGAGAGGTGACTATCAATATAAACGCCCAGATTTTTAACGTTGGTGCTAAAAGATATAGGAACTCCTTCGAAGATAATCTGCGGTAGTAGAGAATACCTTATTCTGGAAACCATCCTGGAACTACCCACTAAAATTACCTGTGTTTTTGAAGGATTCACAGTTAGTCCATATGCCTTACTCCAATCAGATATATTACGTAAATCCTGATTAGTGAGATTAATAGCCTCAGCAAGTATGTCGACAGTGGTATGCCTGTAAATTTGGAGGTCATCTGCATAAAGGTGGTAGGAGCATTGAAGTTTTTTGGAAACTGAGTTTATAAACATGGCGAAAAGCAAAGGAGATAAGACGCCACCCTGTGGTACACCGGCAGAAGTATTACACCAAGCAGAATATATATCCTCAATGCGAATACGTTGCCGGCGCCCTAACAGGTAACTTTGAAACCACTCGATTACAGATGGAGATATATTAAGTGGGCATAGTATACCAAGCAGAATATCGAAGTCCACGGTGTTGAAAGCATTACTAAAGTCTAACAATGTAAGAATAGTTATGTTGCCAAGCTCCACAGCAAGGCGGATATCGTCTGCGACTTTAACTAGGGCAGTGGTAGTGCTATGACCGGGTCGAAAGCCAGATTGAAGAGGATTTAAAAGGATATTGTTGTTCAGGAAAACACTGATCTGGCTGTGGATTAGGCGTTCGAGAACTTTGGATAGAAAAGGTAGGATGGAAATTGGTCTGTATTCGGAAAAGGTGGATGGATTAGGTTTTTTTGGTATCGGAATAATTTGGGCTTCTTTCCAACTATTCGGAAAGGTGCTGCTAGAAATGGAATAGTTAAAAATATGAGTGATGATAGGAAGTATAATGTTAAGGATGGGCAGGATCATATTACGACTCAAAGTATCACTTCCCACTGCCTTAGATGTAATGGATAATACGCTCTTCTTAACATCACATTCTGTAAACTGAGTAAAGAAGAATGGAGAATAATCCGGGTCTGGCAGTGATGAAAGATAATTTAAAGTATTCATTTTAGTAGCTAGACTAATACTTGCTGACGAAGAGAAATGGTGATTTAAAGAATCAATATTTATATTGTGAGTATCTAAGGAATTATTTTGCAACTTGCCGACCCCCAGGGATTTTAAAAACTTCCACACTTTGGATGAGTCATTATTATTAATGGATTCATGAATGTGGCGACGTTGTGCATCTCTACACACCTTATTGCAGTGATTCCGTAGCAAAATATACCTATCTCGATTATGGGAGTCTGGGCGTCGGGCGTATTTTGATTTGAATGCTGCTTTTTTGCCAACAAGACTTTGATCTCTTTGGTTAACCAAGGAGCAGGTAAGTGTTTTAATTTAACTGGTCGAATAGGTGCATGTATATCGTAAAGTGCGATCAGCTTAGTAGAAAAGATATAGACTTTTTCATCAATCGAATTACTTTGTAACAATGGAACCCAATCAATGTCAAGCGCATCTCTTTCAAGACTATCGACATCCATACCACTAAAATTGCGTTGTAGAAGAACCTTAGGTTTGAGTTTAGGTGTGCGTATTTTGTAGGAGAGGAATAGAAGGTCATGATAGGAAAAGGCATCAGCAGGGCATTGCCCATGCTTAGCTACTAGGTTAGGAGTAGAAACAAGGATTAGATCAAGGAGTGAGGGAATACAGTTGGGAAAATGATGTGTGGCGCTAGAGGGTAGAATAGAAAGATTACAAGATTCAACAATAGATTTAAAGGAGGAAGAGCGGGAATCTTGCTTTAACAGACATGTATTAAAATCACCCATGATGAGACAGTGACTATAAGAAGGTATAAGATTTTCAAGGATTGTTTCAAATAAAGAGAAAAAATCAATGTGTAAAGAGGGACTATAATACACTCCAAGTAGTACCTTGGTACTTTTCACTAGTATCTCCAAGAAAAGATGTTCGCCAGCATTGGGTGGTGGCGGTTGTACTGACATGTTGACTATTTTAAAAGGAATCGTATCACGAAGATATATAGCAACTCCACCACCAGCCCCTGCTGTTCGATCGTTACGGATGAGTCTAAAATGGGGAAACCTATAAGTTATTGAGGGGAGGCAGGGTTTTAACCCTGTATATTTCTAATAAACTCTATAATAATTCTATAATAATTTTATTTTATCTGTGTAGGAACGGAGAAAGAATACAATTTCCTGCGGCCGGACGGCCTGTCATAAGAGGCGACTTAACAACCCACAGCCAGGTGGTAGGGCATTTGCCCGACTGAATGGCTACCACCCCTGGTCTAAAGTATGTCGCCATAACAACCTTGAGTTGTGTTCCGGCATTAGTGACCAGGTTCTAGTTTCCCTTAAGAGAGCAGCAGCGCATTTGTAGCAACTTTGCTGTTGCAAATGTTCATAGGCGATGGTAACCGCTTTCCATCAAGTGGGCCGTCTGCCTGTCTGCTGATCTCCTGCAATAAAAAAATTAAAAATCCAACGGCATTTCAATTCGAGTCCTGTAACTCGTAACAATATGTTTAAATTTAAAAACGCACGGCGCGATCTTTCGTTGTCAAAACGTTGACAGTAATTGATCAAAATATGGCTGCCTCTGAACGTCCGTGTATTGGCCGTCGCCTCAGAAAGAGGGTAGACAGCAAAATAAAAAAAACTTCGTTTAAAAAACCGACTTCAAAAACTAAAAAACTACTTATACTTTTTAGTTTTTGAAGTCGGTTTTTTTAAACGAAGTTTTTTTATTTTATTTGTTACATTTTAGTGTCTAGCTATGTATGGGTAGACAAACGAAAGGTGCTGCGCTCTTTCAAAAATATAGGTCCCAAGAAACGGGAATAAAAAAATGTTCGTAAAATGAAAACTACTGGGCCAAACTATGTTAAATTTTTAGGGGACCAAATGGTAACTATTCCGCATCAAACTAAACAAGAATCACGTAAATCGGATCATACATCTCGGAGTAATCGGTGAACATACATAAATTAAAAAAAACAAAACAAAAAAAGAGCCCGACGAATTGAGAACCTCCTCCTTTTTTGGAAGTCGGTTAAAAATTGATGGAGCGATATTCTACATACAATATACTAGGCAAGGACCGAATAAAGCTGATTCGTAAATATTAAGCGAAAAGAATGTCATGACTTTTAGGGTTATAAAATCGGCTTTACATGAATCTGTCTGGTATTGCAGATTGCACGGAATCAGTTTTTTGGATGTTTTTACGAAAATGGTTAGTAATCCCTTCAATGCACAGACACTCGCACGTATGCATTAGTTAATTTAGTTTTATTTCCCACAGAATAATTAAAACGTTAAATGCAGTTATTATCATTTAAAATTTCATATTAATGTGTATAACAATGTTTCTGGTATGAGAATACATTCAAATACTCTTTACAAGTTCTTAATTGTTTATTATTTTTAATATTTCAAGGTTGATGACCTGTTGTTCTACTTTGTTTTGTTTTTAATGCGAAGCTGGCAGACGGCTGAACTAATTGAAAGTTTAATAAACATACATACATACATAGCTTCACGCCAGTTCCCTTGCGAGGTAGGCACGAACAACAGAGCGCCATTCAGGCTTGTTCTTACACACCTCACTCGCTTCTTTGACATTCATAACTCTTGTCTGCACTCTCGTCTGTTCTTAAGGCTCCTGACGACACCTTCTGCTAGTATACGATCAATTTGACCATGGAAGGTGTGTCGTGGCCTTCCACGACTTCTGCATCCATTCACTTCTGCATTGTATATCTGTTTAGTCATTCTTTCATCATGCATTCTTTCCACATGCCCGAACCACCGGAGCATTCCTTTCCTTACCTTCACACCGACACTCTCTTTGCCGACTATTATTCTATTATAACATGTCTTTGAAGATCACGGGCCATAAAGATGGCCCGTAGTTTTGTAGGGCTTGTGTGGGGCCATGGGAAGGCCAACACGTAGACGCCTTTTGACAAATATAATTTAAATGTGGCGTGACAATGACCGGCGATTATCCTTGTCTCCACCATTATAGTAATGCACCCAAGGACAAGCCCCGTCCAGTGTAAGACTATTGTGAGAAATGAGAAAACAAAGTACCGGGCTATTGGGGTGAACTGCTAGTGGTAATAGGGGTCTGGGAATATAAGGACTGTGGCGTCTGCCCGTCGCAATGTTCGGGGAACATAGAAAAATGGATAGACGGTGATCCGGCACTCCCTGCATGGGGGGCAACGTGGGTGTGAGTGGCTCAGGGGTGTGGAGAGGTGGGCTGCAGTTTCACCGAAGCCACTTTTGACGTGATGCCATTTATCACTTACACCCCTGGAGCTTGAGTCTTAGCTCTAGCGATCTCCACTCCGTGCCGGCTGGCTAAGGCAAGCACGGAGGCGGGTCCGAGGTGTCGCTACTCATCTAAGGCTTCGCAGCCAAACCTCCCTGCGGGTTTTTATTGTTTGTTATTATTATTAAATAAACATTTATTATGTGTACCACGCTAACGTATTGGCGAAAACTGTAATGATAGCGATGTTTGTAAGCTAATAAATAAATAATAATTGTCAGAAACATTATTTTTTAAATACTTGGTTTACCCTTTGGCATTTCTGTGTGTTTTTTTCCAAAGTCAGCAGGTTCTAATCCTGTCCAGGGTATATGTTATTTTTTCCTTAGAGACCATTCAAAATTTACGTCACACCTTAAAGGGGGGAAGGGGCTCGATGAAGTGTGACATTTTGTGACAAGGGGTGGGAGGGGTCCTAAATTTCGTGACGTCACATTTCAAAATCTAACATATTTAAGCTTTAAAACACGAAATTTGAACTATTAACGAAAAAATTCCAACTTCTATCTATATGAGAATAGTGTTTAAATTATTAAAAAATAATTTAAGTGGAAATAAGTATTCAAATACAAAACACTTTTTGAAGGTCATACATGTAATTTAAAATTTAATTTTACTTCCTATTCTATGTACACCGCTTTGCAACGTGTTGATGCTGTAAAGGAGAAGAAGCGGCAACAAACTCCCCAGCAACATGTCTAGCTAAAATTGTTTTTCTTTATATTTACATACATACATACATAACTTCACGCCATTTCCCTTGCGGGGTAAGCACGAACAACAGAGCGTCATTCAGGCTTATTCTTACACAGCTCACTTGCTTCTTTGACATTCATAGCTCTTGTCATGCACGCTCGTCTGTTCTTAAGGCTCCTGACATCACCTTCTACTAGTACACGGTCTTTATATTTCTTATTCAAAAATCGATAAAGTACATATGGAACTGCTATTTTAATTTAATAATTTCTTGATGTAAAATTGCATAATATGTGACGTCACACTAGGGAGGGTCGAGTCTCACGAATGTGCCCAGCTGTGACAAGGACGGTGGAGGGGTCGAAAAATCATGTAATTCGTATGATGTAATTTTGATATTAGTTGTATGGAGCTTATGTCAATTTTTTTTTATTGCAATAGCTCAGCAAATATACCGACGGCCCACTTGATGGCAAGCAGTTACCATCGCCTATAGACATTTGCAACACCAAAGGTGCTACAAATGCACTGCTGCTCTCTTAAGGGAGACTGAAACCTGATCACAAATGCCAGAACACAACTCATGGTTGTTATGGCGACATACTTTAGACCAGGGGTGTTAGCCATCCAATCGGGCAAATGCCCTACCTACCACCTCGCTGTGGGTTGTTTTGTCGCCTCTTACGACAGGCCACCCCAATGCAGGAAAATTATATTCTTTCTCCATGGATAATTGATTGAATTGAATTGAACGGATAATAACCGATAGTAACGTAAATAAACGTTCGATAAAACATAAGCGGCCATCAATAATGTTTGTGACAGAATCAATGACCCGACTGCGCATCGATGACAGTGCTCACTGTCGTTGCGCGCGTTCCCTACACGGGAGAATCACCTTGCATACATCCGAGGTCGTTTCAGTTGCGCACGTTGCGTTCATCTCGAGATTAGAAAGTCCGCGCGCTCAGGAAAGTGACTTTGGTTACGTAACCCAATAACAGGTTTCGTTCCACACGCGCTTTCGAACGAGGCTGCGGCCCGGCGTGTGCATTTCGGGTTTCGTATCTCATACCGGAATTGTACGATTGGGGTTCAGTTGCCGATGTATAATAATTAATGAAAGTATGTGTTGCGGAGATAACTCGTGAAATGATAGGTTTTTGTGGCTGATAAAGGTATGTAATGGTAAAATGGAAATAAAAGCAATTTTTAGCTTTGTGACAGACAAAGAATATCAATTTAATGTGACAAGCAAACTTTATGGCCTTACTTTTTTTTTTGTAAATAGGTTTGCGTTTGACCACTATCACGTCCAGTGCCGGACGATGATGCGGTCGAAGATGGAACACGCTTACCTAGTACCTATACTTATAATCGTTTCTTCAATTTTAAGAAACTGCTCAGCAACTGATTACTGAAATTCTTACCCATAAACTCCTTTTAAGGATAAGAGGTGGTAAAGTAAGTCATAAATAACTGTCAAAAATAACCAACATCGAGAGGTAGTTTAAGTGACTGCTGAGTGGCAAGATGGCGGTTTTATTTGAAACAGCTGATTATAAGAAATATATCCAAATAGTTGTATAGAAAAAGAATATGCAACAGTAAGAAAGCAAGAAATTATCTATAATATTAGAAGATTCTAAAAATGCCCTGTAATTGAAACTTTAAAAAAACAACTGGAATAGGTACACTATGTAAATGATGGAGAACACGATGCAATTATTTTATATTTCTTGTCTGACAGGGCCTTACTTATGATCGTTTCTTAAATTTAAAGAAACTGATTAGTGAAAATCTTACCCAAAAACTAATCTTTAGTCGAATATTTTGGGTACAACCTACGTTAATCATTCAAATTTCGTTTATCTGTGCTCCTCTTAGGTAAACAACAGGTAATCCATGTTTATAAGTGAAAAAAAAAAGATATTCATTGATTAGGGTCTGATTCTGATTCTCTTACTTAAGAGATGCCTAATCCTTTCTTAACGAGATTATTATAAATAATAAAACTACGTTTTAACGGTTTTAAGCGCGGTAATTTTATTTGATTTTGGTTTTTCCGAAGTTTCGGCCACTTTTCAGTGGCCGTGATCACGGAAGACAAAGATGTCAAGTGGCCGAAACGTCGGAAAAACCAAAATCAAATAAAATTACCGCGCTTAAAACCGTTAAAACGTAGTTTTATTATGTATACAAGTCGCGAAAACTTAAGAAAATATTATGAGATTATTATAAGTCCCTTAGTCTCTTTGTTCGGGATTCATGTAAAAACTACTGGGCCGATTTAGTTGTGGTTTTCACTGATCGACAGCTAATTCGAAGGCTGAAAATCTGCGCTACTTTTTATCCTGAGAATCCCGCGGGAATTTTTCTAGCAAAAATTTAAAATGGCCAGATTAAAAAAACTCCAATGAGATTTTTTTCACTGATCGTTAGGAAATTTTATACAATAAAATGTAAAATATTTTTTGTCATGTCTCATGTGCGCTCTGTGTTCGCCATGCTTTTTCTAGCCACATGTTGTTAATAAGTTTGATTTTAATGGTACATAATAAAAAGAACAACAGACGAGCGTGCATGACAAAAGCTATGAATGTCAAAGAAGCAATTGAGGTGTGTAAGAATAAGCCTGAATGGCGCTCTGTTGTTCATGCCTACCCCGCAAGGGAACTGGCGTGAAGTTATGTATGTATGTATGTATGTAATAAAAAGAACTTAAGATAGACATGTCTGTATAATTTGAAGAATCCAGAAGACCTCAGTCACCAATATTATCCTAGGAGATTGCCTTTGTCTTATTTCGTACGATGAGTGAGATTTCAGATGGCCCACTTCTCCTCTTCCTGTCTCATCTTTCCTATTTTTTTTATGTTTAAGGATTGGCAACTAGGCCTTTAAGCCAGGCGCCGTTGTATTGTAGGCTACGATCGACGTCATTCAACGGAGTTCTTGTGAAAACTCGAAAGGCCACATTTGGCTATATAGTTCACATTTCTCGCAAAAACACATAATTACTACTCAAAAACTATCAATATCCTACAACTATTGTTCATTTTAGAGTAATTTTACACATTATTAGAAAATAAAACTGCACAGCACAACGTCCCCTTTCAGTTCCCGCCAAAAACTCTCATCTTTCCTATACGACGGAAAATTTTGAGTGATGTGACACAATGTGAATGTATACATTCATTGTGTTCAGGCAAAGAAACTAAATTAACACAACTTTGTTAATATGTTTATACATACATACATACATAACTTCACGCCAGTTCCCTTGCGGGGTAGGCACGGACAACAGAGCGCCATTTAGGCTTATTCTTGGAATGCTCCGGTGGTTCGGGCATGTGGAAAGAAGGATTAAACAGATATACAATGCAAAAGTGGATGGATGCAGAAGTCGTGGAAGGCCACGACACACCTTCCATGATCAAACTGATCATGTACTAGCAGAAGGTGATGTCAGGAGCCTTAAGAACAGACGAGCGTGCATGACAAGAGTTATGAATGTCAAAGAAGCAAGTGAGGTGTGTAAGAATATGTTTATATATCATATAAATCGATATTAGGTTTAAATAAATTGTATATATTTAGTATGATTATATATTACTTATTTTTCTAAGGATAGGTAATATTTCAATATACTCATTATTTCATTTCTATTATTACAACTTATATTTTTCTGTTGCTTGTTCTTTATATTTGTAATCCTTAGTACTTAGTATATTTTTATGTTTAATATGGGTCGCATGCCATATGTGATTGAGGAGGTGGGCACTGAAAATCAGTGCTGTGTCGGACTATGATTCGGCACAGCAAAATGCTGAGTGCTAACCTCCTTTCGAATTGCGGCATACAATTTCTGTATCGGTATAATTGTATAAATAGTACTCACTTAAGACTCTACTACTACAGACTCACTTAAGAGAGCAGCAGCGCATTTGTAGCACCTTTCGTGTTGCAAATGTCCATAGGCGATGGTAACCGCTATCCATCCAGTGGGCCATCTGCCTGTCTGCTGAACTCCTGCAATAAAAAAAAAAAAAAAAACTTTGTTATCTGTGCTATTTTATGTTGTGTGTCGCTATTGGAAATAAATATTTTCTTTCTATAACAAAGTCAACGTCTATATACGATGGTAACCACTTTCCATCAAGCCGTCTGCGTGTTTGACAGCTCCGCAATAAAAGAACCCTGCTTAAATAAAACCGACTCTCACAGTGCAGCTTGACTGCTTTCATGATAATAACACGTCTACGGTCGAAATATTATAAATTCTCCATCATATATTTTATGACAACGTAATTATAAAATTTGCATATCAAGGCCTGATTGCTTTTGATTACATTTATTATTTGATTCAGTGAATGAATAAGATATTTCGGCAGTTGTGTAAGGTTTTTTTACTGGCTGAAGTGGGCAAAGAGACCTGATAGGCCCATTTGATGGAAAGTAGTTTTTTTACGAAGGGGCCATCCACAAATGATGTCACACGAATTTTAGGTTAATTATTAACTATAATTTTATTTTATATTGTTAACCACCTTCCATCGAGTGGACCGTCCGCCTGCTTCAGACAATTAAAAAAAAACTTCCCCCACCCTTAATCTGACATCATTTATAGATGATCCTGATGGCACGACAAATAGGGAAACGCTCCATCTAATGGAAAGCGGTTACCGTCCCCTATAGAGGTTTGGAATACCAGGTTCAAAGCCAACGCGTTGCCAGCCGCATTGCCACTAATAGGATGGGATAGGAAGGATGGACTGGGAGGGACGGGGTACAGGGAGTCAGAGGGATCAGACAGTAAAACTGGGATACACTGGGATGGCTAGTCTGGACCTTCGGCAGCCGTGAGAGGGCGGCGCGGGTGAGTCCCTGGAGAAAGGATTTTTTGTTATTGCATGAGTTCAGCAGACATGCAAACGGCCCAATTGATGGAAAGCAGTTACCGTCATCTATAGACATTTGTAACACTCCATAGAAAGCATACTTATTCCTGGTGCCGAGCGGCCGGTGGTAAGAGGCAACAAATCAACCCACAGCCAGGTGGCAGGGCATTTGCTCGTTGTGTTCCGGTATTAGTGGCCAGATTCCAGTCTCCATTTACAGAGCGGCAGCACATCGGTAGCACCTTTGATGTTACAAATGTTTATAGGTGATGGTACCCGCTTTCCATCAGGTGGGCTGACTGCCTGTCCGCTGAATTTATGCAATAATATTTTTTTTAAATTTTTATTGCAGGAGTTCAGCAGACAGGCAGACGGCCCACTTGATGGAAAGCGTTTACCATCGCCTATGGACATTTGCAACACCAAAGGTGCTACAAACGCGCTGCTGCTCTCTTAAGGGAGACTGGAACCTGGCCACTAATGCCGGAACACAACTCAAGGTTGTTATGGCGACATGATTTAGACCAGGAATGGTAGCCATCCAGTCGGGCAAATGCCCTACCACCTGGCATAATATAAAAAATAATGGCCAACTCGTTATTTGAGTACTAAGCACACCATGATGTCAGCTTGATTAAATATTTGCGTAATAAGCCTAAGCATATAACAGCACCTCGCTTGTCAACTTTCTTCCACTCAAGATGGCTTTCACTTGAGGAATTCATGGAAACCGGTATTTGACATTTCTCATGTGTACTCATAGAAGCCTTGATAGCTTAGTGGTTAGCTTAATCACGTCCCAAACTCGAAAAGCACGGGTTTGAATCCTGGCCGAAAAGAATGCACCATTTATGCAGTTCTCTATAGATTTGATATTCACAAGCTAAGCGAGTTACGCTTGTATTATGGGTAATATACAAGGTCACCACTCTGGGACCGATCCCAGACACCCAGACCATAGTTTATATAGGAAAATTCGTTTATGAAATTTATCAAGCCTAGAATCGAACCCGATGCCACTGCGTTGTTAGGTTGGCCGCTAAAGGCTTAACCCACTCAACTACAGAGGCAGTGTTTTTATTTATTTACTAGCTGTGCCTGCGACTTCGCATGCATGTTTTTTTATCGCTGAACCCTAAAAACAGTAGCGTAGGGTACTCCTTACGTAAAGTGAAAGTCCCGTCAACATTGGTCCAACCATTTCACAAATTAGCCGCAACATCAAGACAGACAAAAATATTAAAAATTATTTTTTTGATATATATCATATCTTATACTAATATATAAAGCTGAAGAGTTTGTTTGTTTGAACGCGCTAATCTCAGGAACTGCTGGTCAGATTTGAAAAATTCTTTCAGTGTTAGATAGCCCATTTATCAAGGAAGGCTATAGGCTATATATCATCATGCTAAGACTAATAGGAGCGGAGCATCAATGAAGAATGTTTCAAAATCGGGGGGTTTTGAAAACAAATTCCACGAGGAACACGTCGCGGGCACAGCTAGTACCGTATATACATTCACTTGCATTTAGTAAAAAGACATTACAAACAGACACTTTAATATAATTTATCTGTATAGATGGATGGTATTCAGGTATTTCAATTAAAGTAAGTTTCTAATGTATGTCAAAGTGTATGTATTTAGGATATAATTATACTTGTTAATCACTTAGAAAGTCAATGATTAGATTATCTGAATGATTACGTGCGACGCGTGTGGATCTGTCACTAAGCGGGTTACTTAGCCCCCTTACACATCGCATTTTTATTACACGCAGTCAACGCGCGTCGCACGCAACTGTAACGCACTGGAAACGCGATGTTGTCTCAACTAATTTACGCGATTCACATGTTCATAAAATTGTAGTATGCAGACGACGACTTTTTTGCGTGCTGTCGACAGCGTGCTTTAATCAGATTCTTGCCAATAGTATTACGATGGCGTAAATCGAGGCAACATTAAGGCAACGCAGGCAGTAGTTTTATCCGTGCAGGAACGGAGAAAGAATACAAATTCCTGCGTTGGGGCGGCCTATCGTAAGAGGCGACAAAACAACCCGCAGCCAGATCTTAAGACTACCAACCCTGGTTTAAAGTAAGCCGCCATAACAACATTGAGGTGTGTTCCGGCATTAGTGGCCAGGTTCTAGCCCCATCTACGAGTCCGACAGCATATTGGTAGCACCTTTAGTGTTGCAAATGTTTAAAGGCGACAGTAACCACTTTCCATCCATCACAGTTGGACAGTTAGCTTGTCTGTCGTAAACCAGAAATAAAATAATAATAAAAACGCATGTTTCCAGTGCGATACATGCACGTGTATGGCTTGTTGGGGCGCGTGCTAGGCGCGTTTTACTTTACAAGGGGAGTTGCTCACGCGCGTCTGTAGCGCGTTTCGCGAGTTTACAGCGATCAAATCGCAAGTAATATAACGCACGATAGCGAAACGCGCGTCGACGGCGCCTTAAAAAAGCCTGGTGTGTAAGAGCCCTTATTGTCAGTTCTTATATCGAAAATCAATTCAAATTCAAAAGTTTTTATTCAAAATAAGTTCCACTGGAGAACACTTTTTGAAGGTCATACATATAAGTTCAAATTTAATTTTACTTCCTATTATGTACACATATATGTACACCGCTTGGCAACTTGTTACTGCTGTTAAGGAGAAAAAGCGGCAACAAATGCCCCAGCAACACGTCTAGCTAAAAAGTGTTTTTCTTTATATTTCTTATTCTATTTATATCTCAAGCTCCTTTTTTTTTAAGTTTTATATAAAAGTATGTTACAGAATTACTTTTCGAAGAATTAATGGAGTTGTAGCAAACAGTGCATACTCATTAAGGCCTGACACAATAAAAGGAAAGAAAAATATTGTTAGTATTATAATAATGACAAGACGTATTAAAAGTTTGTACTGCAACAAATCTCCATAAATTTGGCAACACGTTTTTTTTTTATTGCGGGAGTTCAGCAGACAGGCAGAGGGCCCACTGGATGGAAAGCGGTTACCATCGCCTATGGACATTTGCAACACCAAAGGTGCTACAAATGCGCTGCTGCCCTCTTAAGGGAGACTGGAACCTGGACACTAATGCCGGAACACAACACAAGGTTGTTATGGCGGCATACTCTAGATCAGGGGTGGTCGCCATCCAGTCGGGCAAATACCCTACCACCTGGCTGTGGGTTGTTTTGTCGCCTCTTACGACAGGCCGCCCCAACGCAGGAAATTGTATTCTTTCTCCGTTCCTGCACGGATAAAAACGTTTGTTAAGATAAGAACGTTACACACAACAATGTGAGACGGTTCATTTCTCTTTCAATTTGCATTAATCAACCAAAGTGAACCGTATAAACATGAACTTGAATTATTCAACGATACTGAATATCGTCGTGTTTTTTTAGTTATGTGATTCAACCAAATTAATAATGCTGTTTACTACACGATTCACTTCACGTAATTCAATATAAATTATCATTGGTTATATGCCATCGGAAATGGTTACATATTTGCTGCTTTTGGGGTCGAGACCCTGGGACCATTGGGGCCTGAGGCGCGCAATCTTTATCGAGACATAGCGAAGCTCCTGGTAGACATCTCACGTGACCAAAAGACTAGTCTATACCTCGGACAACGCATTAGCGTTGCCATACAGCGAGGTAATGTGGCCAGTCTTTTGGGCACGTTTCCAACTGACAACATTCTGGCACTATATTTTATAGTTTAACTAGCTGTCCCGGCAGACGTTGTCCTGCCCTGAAGAAATAAAATTTAGAACTCGATTCCAGCGCTACCTGCCGGGTCCAAATGTAAGCTATCCTATCTTTGAAGTCGGATCAAACTGCACACGGTGTGCAAATTTGATTAAAATCGGTCAAATGGTTTAGGAGTCTATCGCGGACAAACAACGTGACACGAAATTTATATATATTAAGATTTTAATTTGTATATATAGTTTTATTTAGTTTAATTATTATTCACATACCCGGTGGTTCGGGCATGTGGAAAGAATACATGATGAAAGAATGACTAAACAGATATACAATGCAAAAGTGGATGGATGCAGAAGTCGTGTGGAAGGCCACGACACACCTTCCATGATCAAATCGATCGTGTACTAGCAGAAGGTGATGTCAGGAGCCTTAAGAACAGACGAGCGTGCATGACAAGAGCTATGAATGTCAAAGAAGCGAGTGAGGTGTGTAAGAACAAGCCTGAATGGCGCTCTGTTGTTCGTGCCTACCCCGCAAGGGAACTGGCGTGAAGTTATGTATGTATGTAATTATTATGAAAATAATTTAATAATTTTTGTTTCAGATACCCAGATGGAAATCGGTAAGTGGGAAATGAGTTGAAAAAGTTGAAATTATATAGGTTGTCCCTGCTACATCTGGGAAGATGTTAGTGTCAATGGCCATTTCACGCAGATGTAACGATGGGCTTAATGTGTCATTTGTGATGCGACAATGTCATCATTGTTACATACATACATAACTTCACGCCAGTTCCCTTGCGGGGTAGGCACGAACAACAGAGTGCCATTTAGGCTTATTCTTACACACCTCACTTGCCTCTTTGACATTCATAACTCTTGTCATGCAAGCTCGTCTGTTCTTAAGGCTCCTGACATCACCTTCTGCTAGTACACGATCAATTTGATCATGGAAGGTGTGTCGTGGCCTTCCACGACTTCTGCATCCATCCACTTTTGCATTGTATATCTGTTTAGTCATTCTTTCATCATGCATTCTTTCCACATGCCCGAACCACCGGAGCATTCCTTTCCTTACCTTCACCCCGACACACTCTTTCAGACCAACTCTCTTTCTTACTTCGGTATTACGAACGCGGTCCGCGAGCGTCACTCCGCAGATTTTGCGCAGTGCTCGCATCTCGACCGCGTTTACTCTACTTTCATGCTCTCTCTTCCATACCCAACTCTCGCATCCATACGTGAGCGTAGGTACCAGCACCGCGTTGTGTATGGCGAGCTGGGCCTTCTGGCTGAGGTTCTTAGCGCCTAGAAGTTTACCTAACGCTCCATTCACACTATTCCCCAAATTCACTCTTCTTTCTATATCAGCGGTGTACCTTCCATTCCTGCTAAAAGCACATCCAAGATATACAAACTCATTCACTTGCTCTAGCATAACATCATCGACCATTATTCTTGCATTAGTTCTGGTTTCTTCTCTTTCAAACACCATAACCTTTGTTTTCTTCGCATTCAAATGTAAGCCTCTCGCCTGACAGTAATCTTTCATCATTGTGACTAGTGTTTGCAGTTCTGATGGCGATTCGGCTAAAAGCACGGCATCATCCGCATAAAGCAGGGTGCTTACAACTAGATCACTCATCCGCACCCCAACATCCATCAATCTTATTCTCTGGAGACAATCGTCCAGGTATAGGATGAACAGCAAAGCCGACAGCACGCAGCCCTGGCGGACGCCAATATTGACGTCAAACCAGGGCGACAGGCTGCCTTCCACTCGCACGCATGCCATACAGTCCTCGTAAGTGGACTGCACAGCACGCATCAATTGGCCATTAATCCCATATCCGGGCAATATGTCCCAGAGGTCCTTCCGCACAACCCTGTCAAATGCTTTCTCTAGATCCACAAAACCGCAGAAAACCTTCCGGCCCATAGCCAGCTGCTTCTCTACGATATTGCGGAGAGAGAAAACTTGATCCATACATCCCCTTCCATTTCTGAAGCCACCTTGTGCATCCCACAGTAATCCATCGGATACAACTCTCATTCTCTTTTCAATAATCTTCGCATACACTTTAGATGCTGTGCTGATCAAACTGATGGCCCTGTAGCTGGCGCACTCCATACGTGACCCCTTGCCTTTATACAAGGGCACGATGACAGCGCGCCTCCAGTCCTTGGGAACCTTTCCCGTCCTCCAGCACAAGTTGCATAAGGACAGGAAAGCGTCCCGGACGCAGGTTCCACCATATTTGATCATCTCAGCAGACACACTATCGATTTCTACTGCCTTTCCATTTTTCAGACTTCTTATCGACCATTCGATCTCTTCCAAAGTGATCTCGGATGCTGACTCCTCGGAGTCGGCCACAGACTCAGTCGTGGTGCCAGCATCCGGGATATTATCATACATTTCTCTAAAATATTCACTCCATCGCGCTAATACCTCTTGTGGGTTAGCAAGAACGTCCCCTGCTTTAGATTTTATTCTTTCCATTCTGGAAGCTGACGAACAACCCCGAGACTTCTTAACCTCTCTCCAAAAGAGTTTGGTATTCGCCTCGAAGTTCTCCGTCAGCTTCTCTTCTTCTTTCAATTTTATTCTTTCACGCTTCTCTTTCACTAAAGCTTTGGTTTCATTCTTGCAGAGGCGATAAATTTCTTTCTTCATCTCTTTCATACTGTCATTCTGTTGCAAGGAAGCAACATAATCCAGCCAGGCTTTTCTCTTTCTCTCTACGCTGGATTTAACATCCGCGTCCCAACATTCATCACCTTTCGTTGTTATGTGCCTCTTCGCGCATCCACATGCTTCTTTTGCGCTTTCCACTATACTTTCTTCCATACTATCCCAGTCATTATCCACATCTAAGTCGGAGAAGTCCGCTTTTGCAAGCCTTTCTTCGACTAGGCGCGCATTCATACTCCTTACACTAACATCTTCCAATTTTTCACACTTTATTCTTTCAAGCTCCCCGAAATTGGTACGCACTCGCCAGTGTCTCCACTTCTTGAAAAGGCCCACAAACCGGCTTATCACCAGGTAGTGGTCCGTTTCAAGAGTGGGGCCTCTGTAGGCTCTTGTATCCATTATTGTGTTTCGGAGGCGACTATCAATTAAAATCAGATCAATCATACTTTTCTGATCATTCATTCTCCATGTATACGTGTGAATATCCTTATGATGGAATAGGGTGTTCGACACAAGCAAGTTTCTTTCCATGCATACGTCTATGATTGGCCTACCAGCATCGTTCACTCTCTTGTCACCATAGGGTCCAAGGACAGCCTCAAGGCCGTCTCGTTTGGTCCCCACCCAGCCATTAAGATCACCACACATAATTAGTCTTTCCTTCCCTTCAGCCAGATCCAGAATTTCTCTCACAGACTCCCAAAACTTCTCGAGTTCTTGGGGATCCGCTGAGCTTACGGGAGCATAAGCTGCGACCAGAAAAACTCGCGTGATCCCCAGTTTTAGGCGGACCCAGAGAAGTCTCGGGTTCACCAGACAATAAGCTTTTACTCCAGAGACAAAGCGGGATGAGAGTAAGACGCCTACCCCCCCACTTGCACGCTCGTCCAGGTCCACGCCGGACCACAGAGCAAGCATGCCACCGGGGAGGTCATCGACGTCGCACCCCTTCCGCTTTGTCTCTGTCAGACATAAGGCATCCAGGCTTCTCTCATTCATTATATCAATCATTTCGTCCATCTTATTTTTCATTGAACCTCTCACATTCCACGTGCCTATACGACACTCTGCTCCTCTCGACCCGCCAGGTTTGGCGCTGCGTGAAGGGTGGCGGCCCCCTTCGCCGCATGCGCGAGAGTTCACACCGACGGGGGCGCATCGGTGAGCGTCGCCTGCGGGGGACGCCCTATCGTGCACTGCACTCGGGTGAATTCTGGTCAGAATTGTGGCCCTCTGGACCAGCGGGGATCGCGACGAGCACGCTTCTGACATGACCCCATCATCATTGTTAACAACGTTAAATATTGATAGATAACGTAACATTAATGATTTGCCATATTTTATTAATGATATGTGTGAGGTAGTGTTGTTTGCTGATGACACGTCACTTATATTTAAAGTTGACAGAAATAAACAGAACTTTGACGACGTAAACAACGCCTTATCCCAAATATCTAAATGGTTTACTGTAAATAACTTATTACTCAATCCTAATAAAACTAAATGGGTTAAGTTTGTTATGCCCAATGTAAAAGAATACGATATTAATATCTCTCTTAACGACACTAGACTTACCCTAGTAGATTCAACTGTATTCTTAGGCATTAACCTACAAGCAGTATAAGGATGTATGCGGTCACAATTTCAACACTAGTTTATTTTAGTTATTTTCAGGCATAGTGATAGACTGATATTGCCATCTTTTAGATTACAAAAAGTACTGTCCTCTTTCTTGGGGGTTGGTATACGCTTCTTCAATAAGATTCCGAGTGAAATGTTAGATCTGCCTTTCACTAAATTTAAAATTAAATTAAAAAGCATCTTGCTAAAAAAGGGATACTACACTATTGAAGAATACTTAAATGACAAAAATTCATTTACATAGCAGCTCGCTCCAACCTCTTATACTAAATTTTGTATAACGTTTTTATTTCTTATTTTTTTTTATCTTGCCATGCTTGTAAGGAATTTGTGGAGACATATTGCAGCATCATTTACATAGCACCTCGCTCCAACCTTAATAAAGAAAAGAATTTGAAACATAAATAGAATATGAAATATAAAGAAAAACAATGTTTAGCTAGATGGGGAGTTTCTTCCCGCTTCTTCTCCTTTACAGCATCAACACGTTGCGAAGCGGTGTACATAGAATAGGAAGTAAAAATTAAATTTTAACTTACATGTATGACCTTCAAAAAGTGTTCTCCAGTGGAACTTATTTTGAATAAAAACTTTTGAATTTTTGAATTTGAATTTTATGATATAGGGTGCGTTCCTCCTGTAGCTCACAATGGTAATCACTAGAATTAACATTATCCCCGATGAAGCAGGAACATAACAGCATGAGCCAGCGTAACATCGTTCTCGTTTGCACGAGGAAGACTTATTTGTTGGTAAATTGCAACTGCTAACCGATGCTCGAGAATCATAGAAATTCGGAATATGGCACACGACGTTGACGATTATGCAAACGAAATCCGCCATATTGCAAATTTTCTTGGACTTTGGACATGGTTTTACGTGGTAGAGTCATTCTGAAATCATTACTTTGACTTCTGTCCTATGCGTTTCCTGTCCTGGGGCCCAATTGTGCTAGTATCTCGTCAAAAGCGCAGGACGCAATCGTCTCAATCGTAAGTTTGCCTGCTTTCGGTATTCTGTTAATTCCAATGGCGTTCCAGTGGCACTCCACTCTACCTTTATAAATATTTATAAGCGAAAACTTGGGAATAAATGTTTAAAATTTTGGTAGCTTTTCAAAATTCATATCGCCCAGCCATTTCTGACAATGGTAATATCAATTTCTTCCTACTATTATTCCGCAGCGACGATATCGAGACAATATTGTGAGTTTAGTAGAATACGAATTTTTTCACTGTCGCAATGGAATCTTACTTTGTATATCTTC
Source organism: Dendrolimus kikuchii (assembly GCA_019925095.2). NCBI lineage: Eukaryota > Metazoa > Arthropoda > Insecta > Lepidoptera > Lasiocampidae > Dendrolimus > Dendrolimus kikuchii. The sequence continues at coordinate 980,594 of JAHHIN020000030.1, forward strand.
GCAAAGGTAAGATATTGAATTGGCAGAATTGGGCCTGTCTGATGTTCTCAAAAAAAGACTCAAACTAGATTCTACGCTTATAGAACAAAACAGCAATATCCGCATAGCGTCGTCTTATTTCCTATTATTAAAAAAAACGTGAGAATTTATTGTCTCTAGGTTAATTGGCGTTCGATTCTTTCATAATCATAGACAATAGTGACCTAATTAAAAAAAAGAACTGTCACTGTCAATCAGTATGTGAAAGTTTTTTTTTTGGATTGTTTATTGACTTCGCACGATGGTGGTTGTTACCGACGCGAATGTCTGGCGTCGGCTTTGGGTTCCCGCGAGAGTGCAGGTGTTCTTTATGTAATGTCAAAAAAAGTAAAAAATAAAATCCTTCTTCCGTTTTGACTGAATGGCGTCGTTTCATTGTCTAACAAAAAATCACCTTTCGCTTCCTAGTGATTATTACATTCTATGTTATTATATTCTAAAGTACGAACCAGCTACAAACTGATCCTGCGACCGGATCTAATATATGTATTTCACTCCCGAGAAGGAAATGGTGCAGACACGAAAGAATCAAGACGGTGCCGGCGTGAGCAGAAAGGACGCCATGCGGGATATGTCACATAATTCTCAAAAATCGACGTCTTCGTCTTTGTTGGCGCGCAAGAAACAATTAGAACTGCAAGCGGCGGAGGCTAAAGCTCGCATCGAGATCGATCTTGTTGAAAAACGCTTGGAGGCTAATCTGGCTGAACTGCAAGAGGAATATAATAGCCAAAGGGGCGCAAATGACAAGCGTTCGAATGGTTCAAATATCGAACAGTGGATGGAGCAAGGCGATCAAGAATTAAAGGCACACACAGCCCAGGAACAAGGACAGCCAGGTCCTATAACATCACATGACAAAGGCGGGACGACGGTACATCTTCTTGCTAAGGCACTGAATGACCTTACAGCCTCAGCACACAATGGTCCAGACTCTAGCTTGTTGAGTCGCATATCTACACCCCGAGACTTGCCATCATTTGCCGGGGACTGTATGGAATGGCTTCAGTTTAAACAAGCATATGAAGAGTCCACAGAAGTATGTAAGTTTACCCCCAAAGAGAACCTGTGGCGCTTACGGAAGTGCCTACATGGGGCAGCCAAGGATTGTGTTGCAGCGCTTCTAATCAGCGCTTCATCCCCGGAGACAGTTATGGATACATTGCAACTTCAATTTGGAAACCCAGATAACATAATCACTAAAATTATGCAGGATATTAGAAAAATGCATTCAATGTCACAAGATTATCATAAAGAAATAGTTTCTTTTTCAGTCAAAGTACAAAATTATGTAGCAGCGGTACAGGCACTTGGCAAACAGGAATATCTGCAGGGCATGAATGTCGCTACCATCATATTGGGTAAGATGCCTGCCATCCTTATCTCTAAGTGGGTAGACTACAGTCATCCACTCATCGCTTCAGGTAAACCTACACTTGAAATTTTGTCTACCTTCTTGTATGAAGAAGCAAAAAAAGTATCTCTTTCTAGTGTTCATTTAATAAATTCTAAACCTGATTATTATAACTACAAGCGTAGAGACAACTTTAATGTGAATAAACCTCAAGTGTTACTGCAGTCTGAATTGCAACAAAATACAAATAAATCAAAGGTGTTAGTGCAATCTGAATTAAATAAAATATGCAAATTTTGTCATTTAGGTAAACATGTACTTTTAGATTGTAAATTATTCAAAAGATCACTGAGAAAAAACAGATGGTTATTTGTGAAACGGTATGGTATTTGTTATCAGTGTTTAATGTCTCATCATAAAAGGGACACTTGTACTGCCCCTATGTGTGAAGTAGAGGGATGTGGTTTGCCCCATCATCATTTGCTACATTATAATTTCACTAAACATCCTTTAGAAAACAATGCAAATGATGAGACACCTCAATCAAGCCAAAATGATGAAATTGTGTCTAATGTTAACAGTAACACATATAATGTTTTGTTAAAAATTGTACCTATCAAAATATATGGCCATAATGGAAAAATAATAAATACTACAGCTTTGCTAGATGATGGTTCAACTGTCTCACTCATTAATAATAAGTTGGCAAATGATTTAGGTTTAAGTGGTAGCCAACGCTGTATGAAGGTGAGTGGGGCATGGCAGAATAGTGAAATTAATTGTATTGCAAATATTGTTAATATTAATTTGGCAAATAAATGTGGTGAAATGTTCCAATGTCAAATGTTAAGTGTAGAAGGTTTAAATATTCCTATACAAAATATACCAATGGTTAATTGTAAATTTTATAAACATTTATATGAAATCAAAAATGAATTTAACTTAGGGTTGTCAAAACCACAAGTCTTGATAGGTCAAGATAATTATCATTTAATTATGCCTTTAGAAACTAAGTTAGGTAAACCAAACGAACCGTGTGCCACACTTACTCCTCTAGGCTGGTGCATTCATGGTAGGGTGCAGTTGAACTCGCCCACTTCACATAAGCTTGGAGTGAACATGTTAAATTGTAACCAAACTACTTTATTTTGTAAAGACACTTCATGTGAGGATAATAATCATATTCTACAAGACATTCATGACTTGGTTAAGAGTTCATTTTCTCTTGATGCAATTGGCATATCGGCTAAACAACGTCAGAATCCAGATGATTTATATGCTCAGACTCAGTTAGATCAAACAGCTAGGTTGTTTGATGGAAGATGGGAGGTGGGGCTGCCCTGGAAGAATAGAAATTCAATTATGCCAGACACCTTTCCCACTGCGCTGAAGAGATTGAAGTATGTGGAAAAAAAGATAATGTTTAACGAAGAGTATGGTGAACAATATAAAGGTAGAATAACTCATCTTTTTCAGAACAATTATGCACATAAAGTGACAGTTCCAGACACTCCACTACCTACCTGGTACCTGCCTCACTTTGGAGTTGACAATCCAAACAAGAAGAAACTGCGACTAGTGTTTGACGCTGCTGCCAGGTCAAATGGTTTGTCTTTAAACGATTTTTTACTTAAAGGGCCTGACCTATTGGCTTCATTACTTGGCATTATGTTCAGATTTAGAATACATAAGGTAGCTGTAACAGCAGATATAAAAGATATGTTTTTAAGAATAAAAATTAGATCTGAGGATCAAAATGCTTTAAGATTTCTTTGGAGAGACAGCCCTAGTAAACCTGTCAATATATATGCAATGTCTTCTTTAATTTTCGGTGCTAATTGCTCCCCATTTATAGCTCAATATGTTAAAAACAAAAATGCTAAACAATATGAGTCAACTATGCCATCTGCGGTAAGTGCTACATGTCAACAACATTTTATGGATGATTATATTGATTCTTTACCTAATGAAAAAATGGCAATTGAATTGACAAAACAAATAATCTTTATTCATCAACAAGGTGGATTTAATATTTGTAATTGGACAAGTAATAGTGAAACAGTGTTAAATAATCTGCCAAAGAACATCATTAGTTCATCAGCTGTAAATCTTACAATTGACAAAGAACATACAAGTGAAAGAACGCTCGGATTGTTATGGTATCCTGGTGATGATACTTTAAGGTTTGATTTATCATTCAAGAAGATATCTCATGATATAATTAGTGGAAAACAAAGGCCTACTAAACGTGAAATGTTACAAATTATCATGTCAGTGTTCGATGTTTATGGATTTTTGTCACCCTTTACAATTAATGGAAAGATTATGCTTCAAGATACTTGGCGGTCAAAGATTAATTGGGATGATTACATTACAGATGAAGTTAGCCAAAAATGGCGCAACTGGCTAAAGCAACTAAAGGCTATTAGTAATATAAGTTTACCAAGATGTTATCAATCTGCCAGTTCTACATGTCAACAAGTTATATTGGGTAATTTGTCACATGGAAACCAAACAAGTATATATTCATCTCAGTTCAATAAAACACTGGATTCTAACAAATCGGATATAATTTATTCAAATTTAGAGTTACACGTATTTTGTGATGCTTCAACAAAGGCAATGTGTGCTGTTGCTTATTGGCGTTGGTTTTACAATGATCAAATTATGGTTGCATTTGTTGCCAGCAAAAGTAGAGTTGCTCCGCTGAAATCCGTGACTGTGCCACGTCTTGAATTACAAGCGGCTTTGTTAGGAGCGAGACTTGCTAAAACAATTATAGAGGATCATAAATTGACACCGTGTCGTCGAGTTTTTTGGTGCGACTCGACAACAGTTTTACATTGGATAAATAATAATACACGCTCATATAAAACATATGAAGCGAACAGATTGGCTGAGATTGATGAAATTACAAAGTCTTGCGAGTGGAGGTATATTCCAACAGGTGTTAATGTGGCAGATATTGCAACTAGGGAGAATTATGATTGTACATCTTTACAAAAGGAATGGTTTAGTGGTCCACAGTTCTTATACATGAATAAAGAAGACTGGCCACAATGTACAATCAAATTTGATAAAGATCAAGATGAATTACAATTAGTGAATATCATACAGAATTTACCTAAAAATGCTGACTTACCCGTACCTGAGGTGACTAGATTTTCTCAATGGCTGCGCTTACTTCGATCCACTGCGGCCGTATTTAAGTTTATAAATAAATGTAGAAAACTTATTGTTGATGAAAGTACAATATTAAAGAATGCTGAACTCATGTTGATTCTAAAATCACAACAAGATACATTCTGGGAAGAAATAATTATGCTTAAAAATAATAAAAATATTGACAAGAAAAGTAGAATACTTACCCTGTCACCTTACCTGGATGAAGATGGACTTCTACGAGTAGGTGGTCGAATAGATGCTGCTAGAAATGTTAATTTTGAGATGAAAAGACCTGTCATTTTGGATGGAAAGAATTATTTAGCTAAATTAATAGTCAGGCATTACCATGTCAGTTTTTTACATGGAAATCAAGAAACTGTAGTCAATGAACTAAAACAAAAATACTGGATTGTGAAAATAAGGCCTACAGTAAAGGAGATCGCTTCAAAGTGCATATTCTGCCGCATCAGGAAAGCTAAACCGGTACCGCCTCGTATGGGGGATTTACCCGAGGCCAGAGTAGCCCACCATCAACGCCCATTTACGTTCTGCGGTCTAGATCTCTTCGGGCCTATGGAAGTCACTGTCACGAGACACAGAGAAAAGAGATATGGAGTTTTATTCACCTGTTTAACTGTTAGAGCTATACATATAGAGATTGTGAATACACTCACCTCAGATTCCCTTATAATGGCACTACGTCGCATGGCTGCACGAAGAGGTTGGCCACTCAATCTGTATTCTGATAATGGGACAAACCTTAGAGGAGCAGATGCAGAATTGAAGCTGTCTATTCAAGCCCTGGATATTGAGAAACTGAAAGGTGAAGCTCTCAACAAAGGTACCACCTGGAATTTCATTCCACCGGCAAGCCCCCATTGGGGTGGGGCTTGGGAAAGATTGATACGAAGTGTTAAGGTTTCTCTTAAAGTTATCCTACAGGAGCGTGCACCCAAGGAGGAAACGCTCATTACACTGCTTACAGAGGTTGAAAATATAGTTAATAGCAGACCGTTGACTCACGTCTCCGTGGACCCTTGCAGTATGGAGTCACTTACACCTAACCATTTTTTACTTGGTTCTTCAAACAATTTGCCTCGACTTGGAGTTTTTGATGAGTCAGAGATTTATTTGAAGAAGCAGTGGCACATAGCACAGTGGTTAGCCGATATGTTCTGGAAGAGATGGACAAGGGAGGTCCTTCCAGATATGTTGCCCAGGAGAAAGTGGACAAGTGATGAAGCTCCTCCTTTAAAAATTGGGGACTTGGTTCTTGTGGTAGACCCAGATGCACCGAGGAACGTGTGGCCACGGGGCGTTATTGAAAATGTTGTTTCTGGTAAAGATGGACGTGTACGTATGGTTATTGTAAAAACTAAATCGGGAATTCTCAAGAGGTCTGCTATTCGCGTCGCCCGGATCCCTGTTGAGAGTTAGTGCTGCAGTAGCAGCACTAGGGTGGGGATTTGTTACCGACGCGAATGTCTGGCGTCGGCTTTGGGTTCCCGCGAGAGTGCAGGTGTTCTTTATGTAATGTCAAAAAAAGTAAAAAATAAAATCCTTCTTCCGTTTTGACTGAATGGCGTCGTTTCATTGTCTAACAAAAAATCACCTTTCGCTTCCTAGTGATTATTACATTCTATGTTATTATATTCTAAAGTACGAACCAGCTACAGTGGTATTTTTTTATTGCACGAGTTCAGCAGACATGCATACGGAACACAAATCAAGGTTGTGATGGCGATATACTCTATATAATGGGTGGTGGTCATCCAGGCAGTCGGAGTTTTTGGCGGGAACTGGAAGGAGATGTTGTGCTGTGCAGTTTTATTTTCAAAAAATGTGTAAAATTGCTCTAAAATGAACAATAGTTGTAGGATATTGATAGTTTTTGAGTAATAGTTATGTGTTTTCTGAGAAATGTGAACTGTATAGTCAAATGTGGCCTTTTGAGTTGTCACAAGAACTCCGTTGAATGTCACTAGCTGATTACCTACAGTTCAGCTGTGCTACACATAGGCTTAAGAAAATGAAGAAACTATATTGTAAACTAAGATCTGGCTTAAAGGCCTAGCTGCCAAGCCATAAACTTAAATAAAATAATCATCCAGGCGGTCGAATAACAAACCACTTAGCTGTAATAAAACTAGTTGAGGTATTTCATTTTTAGATCAAGAACCGATTTTTCAATCATCAGATAAAAGTTATCAGTCAGTGAATTCAAAAGAGAAATCATTCAACTGTTTTATTCATGCAACAGACATTCTATACGTGCAGGAACGGAGAAAGAATACAATATTCCTGCGGCCGAGCGGCTTGTCGTAAGAGGCGACTTAACAACCCACAGCCAGGAGGTAGGGCACTTGCCTGACTGGATGGCTACCACCCCTGGTCTAAAGTATGTCACCATAACAACCTTGAGTTGTGTTCAGGCATTAGTGACCAGGCTCCAGTCTCCCTTAAGAGAGCAGCAGCGCATTTGTAGCACCTTTGGTGTTGCAAATGTCCATAGGCGATGATAACCGCTTTCCATTAAGTGGGCCGTCTGCCTGTCTGCTGAACTCCTCCAATAAAAAAAAGAAGACATTTTGAATATTTTCATTTTATACTTTGTTCTATGAATAACTTTTATCTGGTGATTAAAAATTGGGCCCTAAGTCAGGCTTTTTTTTTTAAATATCGCCTCCGCTCCTTACATAGTTTAACAAAGAGGGTGTACTTTTCCTCTTTGTTTTCTTTCTTTTACTTTTTATTTATTTTTAAAAAAGGTTCACCAACAGTTTTGTACATTTAATCAGTTACTAGACTTATGACTAAGGTTTACAATGCGATGTAAAAACTAACTATAGGTGAACACAACTTGCAGTATAATTTCTTCACCGTTATTTACTTAGACTCTAATAATAAATATAACAAAAATGTGTAGGGTATTGAAATTAGTCTGTCCGTCAGTCTTTCTAATAAGTGTCCTGTTGGGCTAAACGAATCTTTTTATAAAATGAATTTTTGGAGTCAAAATGAATGTCCGTAACATCACTGCTGCTGTTGAGAATTCTATGATTCTATGAAATTCGGTCCACGGGGCCGGGCAGACATATTGCATCGGTACAGTATAAAGCAATGCACCAACTGATAGATGGGGAGTCAAGCGATAACCACGAGCGAAGCAAGACTTATGTACATTCGATAATCTATTTAGTGATGGACTTTGCGCCTGTTATTGAATCGTGCATTACTTTTGCACTGGTTGTGTTCAGTTATATTTGTACCTGTGTTATACGTGTTTGTATAGTTCTAATAAATTATATAATCATTCCAACGGCATTTTAATTCGAGTCCTGCATCTCGTAACAATATATAATCTTATTATCTATGTTTATTTCTACTTTTATATATATTTTTTATTTTGTTTTTATACAAATATCTTAACGGCTATTTCGGACTATAGCTGAAGTCAGGTTATTACGATTTGATTAATCGATAGTTTCTACTCGGACCTAAGGAAAGTAAATTTTAAAGTAGGGTATGCTGTATATATAGCCAGTTCTACTCAATTACTATTGATTGGGGCCCGTTCATCTGCGTTACTTTTACACACTAAGGGCGGATTTTTCAATCATCAGGTAAAAGTTATCCATGAATAAATTATAACATGACTGAATTTACTGAACTGAAACTATTCGACGTTTTACTCGTAGAATTACATGATATTTTCGTGACTAGTATTGTACTGCAACACTTACAAGCCAACAGATGGCGCTGTACAATAATCGAGGTCGCAAACGATTCCCGAAATGTATAAAGAATATATACAAATTTCCAACAATAATAAATGGAATTAGATAGGCCTGCGAGGAACATCAATAGCCTCGCTGGACACTTGACATCTTTGTCTTCCGTGATCACGGCTACTGAAAAGTGGCCGAAACGTCGGAATAATAAAAATCAAGTTAATTTTTTCATGTTACACTTTATTCTACCAACAACTTTTATCTGATGATTGAAAAATCGGCCCTTTTTTGCCCTTATAGTTGTAAAGAAGATAATGATACCTTGGGCTTACCCCTTCTACTGGAGGAGGAAGTATGGCCAGATATTTGATCCCCATATTAATACTCGATCTCTGTGTTACCGCCTGATTACCATATCGTAAGAAAGCAAGGCCAATCAATTGATTAATTTATTATACTCGTAAAATGTTCTATCATTAACGAATGATGTAAAACATAGGTCCCCAAAGTGGTCCACACGGGCCTCTGGGGGTCCACGAGCTACAAATAGGGGGGCCACAATAGTAGATTCCATTTAAGCAAGTCGTGAAGACATTTTTAAATGTCCGTAAATAGAATAATGAAATATTATAGTGCATGTTTATACTTACAAGCTAAAGAACTTATATGGTACCAACTAACTAAACTGAATCCAACGCAAAAATAATTGTCAAAATCCTATATAAAAATCTAGCTAGCGCGACGTCGTCCGCATGGAATTTGTTTTCAAAATCCCGCGGTTTGAAACATTCTTCATTGGTGCTCCGCTCCTATTGATCTTAGTGTGATGATATATAGCCTATAGCCTTTCTAGATAAATGGGCTATCTAACACTGAATTTTTTTTTCAAATCAGACCAGTATTTCCTGAGATTAGCGCGTGCAATTAAACAAACAAACTCTTCAGCTTCATATGTTAGTATAAGATATATATTTACATAAGAGGCCATCCAGAAATTACGTCACACGTTAAGGGGTGGTCAAGTGTGATATTGTTTGTCAAGGTGTCCTTAATTTCTTGTCGTCACATTTCAAAATTTAATATATTTAAGTTTTAAAACGCTAAATTTGAACTATTAACGAAAAACTTGAAAATATTTCCAACTCTATCTATATGAACATGTTGCCCTGAAATATCGCAAATATGTGTCCATTGCTAGAGGGTACGTATTTGTGGCTTTCGGGGTCGAGACCCTCGGGCCGTGGGGCCTGGAGCTCATCACCTCTATCGAGACCTCTCAACGCGTCTAATTGAGGTCTCGTTTGAACAAAAGGCTGGCTTGCACCTAGGGCAACGGATCAGCACAGCTACCCAACGCGGAAATGCGGCCTCCATTTTCGGCACACTGCCCGCCGACAGCGATTTCGAGTCAATTTTTTACTTATAGATTTATGTTATTTAAACGGAATTAAAACTAATTACGGAACGGCTGTTTTAATTTAATAATTTCTTGATGTAAAATTGTGACGTGTGTAACGTAATTTGTAGATCGCCCCCTAATGAATTGAGAACCTCCTTTTTTAATTAATAGAAATAGAATGCAGTAAAAATTGGTGGGGGGTCGTATGAGACAAAACGGTTTGGGGACCATTGGTGTAAAATAAAATAATATAATGGCCATTAAAGAAACACGCAATTAACTGTTAGAAAACTTTTTATTACTAGCCGTAGAATGCTATGTCATCTATCACATGCATATTTTATTATACACGAGTAGCTAGGAATAGGGGGTTCTGACTCACACATGAAAAAGTGTATTCTCCATACAAAATGTATGGGGAAATGAGTTTACCAACCGCAAAAAGCGAGTTTAAGTTGGTAAAACTCATGACGTCACACATGTTCCTGTCGTGGTCCGTTTGTGCGCCGCCTGTTGTTGTTGTTGGTGGTAAAGATGATGTGTGTACGTTTTCTGCAGCCGCCTGTTGGTGTTGTTGGTGGTTGTTGCGTCTGTTGTCGGTGCGTGGAGGTTCTCTGCGCCTGTTGATGGTGAGGGTGTGTTAAGGTGTGGTGAAGGTGCTGCGGCGGTTGTCGGTGCGTGCGCCGGTGTTGTTTTGGTGGTAAAGGTGTGGGGCGGGTTGCTGCGACGGTTGTCGGTGCGTGCGCCGGTGTTGTTGGTGGTAAAGGTGTGGGGCGGGTTGCTGCGGCGGTTGTCGGTGCGTGGACTCTACGCCGCCTGTTGGTGGTAAAGGTGTGGAGGGTGGTAAAGGTGGGTTAAGGTGCGGCGTCGGTGTTGTCGATGAGGTGGTGCCCCCGGTTATTTTGATGATGGCAGGGGTCATAGAGCTCTGGTGCTGGTCGCTGCGGTGTGGACCGGATATGTTCCGTTGATAAGAGTGAGTATGTGTTAATGCAATCTATTGTATTATATTGTAACGATTTCCGGATAAATCTTCGTGGGGAGATAAGAATATTACGTAAGAAGCGTTGTAACGGTTAAAACATTGTCGGCTAGCTTTTAAAGCATGATGATTTTGTATATATATATTAGCGGGTATTGAGTATTATTAAGCATAATGTGTTGTGAAGCGGAGTGTTAGAGATCGTTGATTACCTTTCTCATCGAGTGTATTAATTTCTACAATTCTGAAACAATGCAAACAGGGGGTGTTGACGAGTGTGGACCATTTAAAACTGAATTATTGGAAACAACACATCCAAAGTACAGCTGCAAAATCATGCGTTTAAATAGTTTTATCGATTGGCCTCGATGTATGAGACAGCGGCCTGTTGATCTTGCCGCGGCAGGTTTCTTCTACACCGGGCAAGGTGATAAGGTGCTATGTTTCCAGTGTGGTGGAGGATTAAAGGATTGGGAGCCTGAAGATGATCCATGGCAACAACATGTGCAATGGTTTAACCAGTGTGTTTATGTAAAACAGAGGAAATAAAACAAGTTTAAATACAAAGAATGCATTTTTTTATTTACTTAGAACTATTAGAATTTATTTCAAAATGCCCCCATGCCAATGTGTTTATATTGTCATTACAAATATACCTTTTATCATCATTCCCTGATATGACTGTTTTTCTTTTCACTTGTGTATAAATATTATGCTTATCACTAGTAAAAGTAACCATATTGTCATATAACTCATAATCTTGCCCTAGAGCTTTTCTATAATTTTCAAAATTCAACTTTCTAACAATTGCTGCAGACGTTCCTTTATCTTTTTTAACGAGTAGATCGTTTTGGAAAATATATGCATACATTTTAGATCGAAGCCCTATGAACTCCTTAACGATACATCCGTTGGTTTCATCTTTCATTTTACCAACAACCTTCTTGTTTGCTAGAGGTAGATTATAGGTATTTTTTAGGGGAAAATCGGAGGTATCGAATCTGTCCATCAAGTCGCATTTGATGTCTTCATAAAAGTTGTCTGTTTTAATTTCATATATAAAGGAATCGGTGTCGGTGTAGAGCAGTTGTATATTTGTATTATATTTAGGCTGCATGTATGAATAGTGGAAATCATACATAACATACTTTGAAAGTTCTAGTACAGTAAATCCTACATATATAGGTTTATCATATAACAAAGTGGTTTTATTCATTTGTATCGCTACAAAATTTTCCGAAAAGACCTTACAACTATGAAAGTTGGGGCGAGCAATGTATCTCTCAGCACCGTACCTACACTTGGTTTTACTACTTTTATCACTCCACGTGTTGCATAATTTTACATCGACTCGTTTAGCTACATTTTCTATAGTTTTACCAAATATTGAGTTATTCATTAATTTATAAAAATCTTTTTCAAATGCACTCGTTGCCTCGGTTCTCATTGAAGTATTTAAATCAATGTAGGATTTGAGCCAAGGTGATTGGTTAAAAGACAAAATCCTATGAATTTTTTTACATACTAATCCATTTTTCACACATTGTTTTAAATTCATATAATGTATAATATAATTTTTTTTTGTTTAGAGTGAGTAAAACTTTTTTACTTTTAGAATTAGGCGGCGCTTTAGATTCGGCACAAAATGGATAGTCACTGTGTAAATTATATAGGGATTCGGGATACTCAATATCGACCTCTAAAAAATAACCTATATTAGAGTCAGGTTGTTGCGTGAGTATGTTGAACGCATCAACTTCACTTTGCGATAACCATACAAAGTTAGCGTGTGGGAGATATTTACTCATGGCATTGCCATACAAATTATTAACATCCAAGTAAATAATGAATGTAGAGTCGTGTGTAGGGTTGTATGTGTCTAAAAACTTATTATTGGCTTTACAATGTCTCTGGGAAACTTGGCTGATTCCACCTCGAATTCCAGATTGTATGAATTGAATCATTTCATAGTCGGTGAGAAGCTCAAGAGTCACTCCAGTTTTTTTCATCATAGCATCCCAAGAAAGGGAGGGTGCTGTAAGATATCTACAAGGGTCCAGTTGGTATGCACTCATACATATACTGCGAAAATTTTCAAAGACTGCCGCCAACAATAGGACATCAGTTTTGAGATATAAATCACAGTATTCGCCCAAAGTCTTTATGTTAAATTTTTCCCACACCATAAGAGCGTGAAGATAATCATCCTCAGATATGTCTGTCTGGGTTAGCTCACTAAAGAATGCCTCTTTGGGGGGTAAAGATTTTTCTTCAAGTTTATCCCAAGAGTCGACATATTCATAGGGAAAGACACCCTTTCGAGTCAATAAGCTCTGTTGTTCGGGGTTAGGGAAGTGATTATATAGTATTTCTAATTTGTTTTTAGAGAGATTTCTAACTAGTTTATCTAAGCTTGAGGACATAAATTTAAAAGAGTCAACAAATCGTAAAGTGATTTCACTTTTACCATCATCTTCTTCGAAATATAACTTTTTACTAAATGTTATGTATTTTTCCTTGTTGCTGGCGATACATTCAATGCGTTCAGTGTCCTTATCTGCCAGCTCTTTGATAAATAAGTGACTATCATAACCGCTTAAATTATGGAAAAATATGGGGATATAATTTGGTTTGGAAAAGTTTACATTACATTTATTATGCGTCATTCCTCTAATTTTTCCCGTAAAGTGACAATGATCAACCACCTTAACATCCGTTGATTGAAAAGGTTGTTCGCAAATATGACAGTTGGGTAATGATGTGATTTTAGGAGTTAAATTGTTCTTGTCATACGGTACTATCTGCGAGTAAATATTGGCAATGCGGTTGGCATCTGAATAAATGTTATCTATAAACTTTTTTACACAATCTTCACCACGATATGTGACGAATTTTGACAGAGACGCGTCATAGTTACAATGTAAATAATAAGCGAAGCTACAAGGGACATGTTTATGACTAAAATACGTATTATTTTTATGTGTGTCGTTAAGAGGGCAGAGCAACGATTCAAAATCAGCATAAATAACAAATGGTGCGGGCAATTGATTATGAAAGTTTTTTAAAGTTATACACTTATTTTCTATAGTGGGTAATGTAATTAACGATTTTTCACAACCTCTTGTCTTATGAGGTTTCAATTTACACTCAGTTGAAAAATGCATTAGACAGCTATCACACAAAAAAAAATTCCTTATGTTTCGTAATCTGTGAACGAACTAGTCGGGATATGTTTTTAATCCAACAGTAGTGGGATTTATTCTCATTATCAAAATATAATAGGCTTATACAACGTTCATATGATCTTGAGGATATATACAACGGCACAATATTTTTCTTCTCCACTCCATATATGTTCACCCGTAGTTTATTCATAGTTTCAAAATGCTTCACTCCCTTTAAATCTACAGGAACGCTTATTCCCCCCGTATTGAGAACGGTCTCGTAGTGTGGGTAAGACGATTGACGATCCAAAGTTGCATCTGCAGGATAGAGGGCACTCACTACCGCCCAAAAGAAGCATGCACTATCTCGGTTTTTAACATTCACGCATGCATGCTTATCCTGAATCCATTTTGGAAGTGGTATGAACGAGGACGCTTTCATAGGTGTATTTTTGTTAATGTTAACGTCCATGAACTCTATCTTTTCCAAAGCCCATCCACTATCCTTTTCTTGAAAATCTTCACATTGTTGTAAAATGTTGGAACAGATATCCTCATAAAAAGACGATAGGTTTGAGGAAATATCTAAATTAAAATTCTTCGTGTTGAAAGACTTCAAGTCTCTAATCACTTCCTCGTCTGCTTTTAGAATAATAAATGTGCAAAACAATTCCAAATTCGCTTTAATGTGTTTATATGTTTTTAACTCGAGTGCAATTAACTGTTTTACCTTAGACGAAGCCTTTTCTAAATATTCTCGAGGGTTCAAAATCGATGAAGCATCATTTATCCTATATGATACAATTCTACACTGGAACGCAGACTCGACAATGTATGTAAAATAATCACCACCTTCTTGTTTACACAGCAATTTGTGTCTCTTCGTTCTGGAATGAGTAATTAATTGATTGCTGGGAACCTCTCAGTTACAGAACTCACAACGATACATGTTTACCGACAGTTGGAAACTGTTTAATTTTAATATAAACCGCACACTCTTATCTTCTATATTGCATGGGTTGAATGAAAACATAATACATATGTGGGGGCGTAGAGGCCAAAGGCCCTGTATAAAAATGCGGAATGGCGGTGAAAGTGTGTAGCCACGTCGTAATTGTCCACGATTCAAAAATGAGTAGATCAAAACGGCACTCACGATTGTCCCGTCGCCACGATGCTTTTACCAGGCCTGATATGATTATTCGAAGGTGCAGTATACCACTCGCGATGGAAATATTGTGAGTAAGAAGGCTGCGCACACGACACTAGTTTTTGCGTAAAGGTGAGAATAGCCACTGATGCGTGTCGCGGGGTGCATTTTTTTGGTTTAACCAGCGCGTGCAGGCGACCGCGGTGAAGTGCGGTGTGGGGCGGGGGTGAGAACAAACCGGAGCGCGTTTGTCCACCTTTCTTTGAATTAAGGAAAATCACGAAGTGGCCCAAACATCTTCCCCCGCCTTGAAAGACCAGAAGGTCTTTCAATGAAAAATAAATAAAATTTAGAAGGATGCAGGAACAAAATTCAATTAAAAGCGGTTGTATAAGAAAGAAGGAGTAATGATAAATATATAAGTAGCAGGATAAATAAAAATAAAATATATATGCGGATAAAGAAAGAGGTTAATAAATAGGAAGAGGGCATAAACGTACCACTGGACGTTTAAATATGGCGTTTTTAGTTTTGACTAGCGCGATCCTTACTTTGCCATCTGAACCAGCAAAAGTATGGGTAATAATGCCTATCGGCCAGTGCAACGGTGGAGTGTTATCTTTCATAATTAAAACTACCATTCCCTCCTTAACTGGTCGAGAATCAGTGTTCCACTTTTCGCGAACCTGAAGAGTATGCAAATATTCTTCACTCCACCTTCGCCAATATGAATGCACAAGTCTGTCTAGCAACATATATCGCGATAGAAGATTTTGACTCATCTCGTGCACATTCACGGAAGTTAAGTATGCTAGAGGCCTGGTATTTAAAAAGTGTGCGGGAGTAAGTGGTAAAGGCTCAGCAGGATCTTCACTAAGCACACCAAGCGGCCTAGAATTAAGGATAGCCTCTATCTGACACAAAAGAGTTAGAAGTTCTTCGTATGTGAGAATTTGAGATCCAATTACGCGGGAAAGGTGAGTTTTAAAGGGTTTAATGGTGGCTTCCCAGCCGCCACCAAAATGCGGGCTATTGGGCGGGATCATCTCCCACGTAATGCGATTTTTCGCTAATTCTGATTTTAAGTCGGTATTATACGGTTCTGAGTTTAAAAATTGTTGGACTTCGTTTAAATATGCTTTTGCACCAACAAAATTGGTACCATGATCAGAATAAATTCTTTCAATCGGACCTCTGCGAGATATAAATCGTTTAAAAGCGTTCAAGAAAGAGTCAGTAGTTAAGTCAGGAGCAAGTACAATATGCACTGCCCTAGTGGTTAAACAGATAAATACGCATAAATATGCCTTTTGACTTTTGATACCACGTCTTCGCGTAAGGGTAATAGACAGCGGTCCTCCGTAGTCAAGACCAGAATGGGCAAATGGCTTAGATATTTGTAAACGACATGAGGGTAAATTAGCCATAACTGGGGGCTGTGCCGATTTAGGTCGTGCCCTAAAACATTGAATACAGGAATAAATTTTCGCTCTTACAAGACGACGTGCAGATATTATCCAAAAATTTTGTCTTAACAATGACATTACAAGTTGAGGTCCGGCGTGACAAGCGGTGCGGTGAACGTGATCAATTAGAAGATCTGTTATTTTATTGTTCTTAGGCATAAGTAAAGGATGTTTGTGGTCAAAAGTCAAGTCGCTATTTTCCAACCGTCCTCCAATTCGAATAACACCATCAACCAAAAAAGGCCTCAGTTTCCGAAAGGATCGTGGGATTTGCTTCCCTGTCTGTAGTAATTTAATTAAATCAGAAAAATGCACCTTTTGAACTTGTTTAATTATCGTTATTTCGGCTGTATTCAAATCATCTGCAGTTATATCTGCTCGAGAAGTTAGACATTTAGAAAAGCGCAGTACGTAAACTACTACTCTAAGCAACTTGGACCAACGAGAGAATTTTTCAAATAAGTAACTAAAGGGTGAGCCTACTTGTGGTTGTGGTAGCACGTTACATAAGGATACTGTTTTGAGTTCAGGTAAATCCTTATCTGATGCTTTAAAAACTTGGATTGGCCAATCAGATATATCCTGATATAGCCACGAGGGAGCGTGAAACCAAAGAGAGTGGTTAATAAGTTGAGCGGGAGTAAGTCCTCGTGACAAACAATCACTAGGATTATCCTTTCCTGAGATGTGATAAAAATTACGCGGTTCAATTATTTCTTGAATCTTTGTAACCCTATTGGCTACAAAGGTTTTCAGGCGGTGCGGACTGGAGTGGACCCAGTTAAGGGCTACAGTGGAGTCACAAAAGGCAAAAATTTGAATAAATTTAAAACGATTCTCATAAGTTTTTATTACAGTGCGTATTAATTTTGTCATTAAATGAACACCCATCAATTCTAGACGCGCGAGACTAATAGTTTGTACAGGCGCAACCTTAGATTTGGCACATAATAAATTTACAGACACTCCAGAGCCTGTTTCTGAACGAATGTACAGTGCGGCTCCATAGCCTTTCTCTGAAGCATCAGAAAACGCCATAAGGTGTGCGGTACATGAGGAAGTTATACCTATATGGCGAGGTATAGTGAGGTTTGACAAAAGGGGTAATTCATTTTGAAATTGATTCCACTGTGAAATTATAGTTTGCGGAGGTGCGTCATCCCAATCTAATTTTAATAACCAAAGTGTCTTTATTAATAATTTTGCATAAAATATTAAAGGCGCGGCGAAACCCATAACATCCCATAGACGGGCTACTACGGACAACATATTACGTTTTGTGCATGAAACGTCAACTGAAAGAGCTGTTACAAAATAGAAATAATCATTAGACGGGTCCCAGTTAACGCCTAACACCTTTTTTGTGTCAGTGTTATCGAAAATTATATTTTGTGGATGTAAATGATCGTCTGGCAAAGATGAAAGTAATTCTGTAGAATTACTTGACCATTTATGAAGTTTAAAACCACCCGCCGAAAACATATCTATTAATTGTAAGGCGGTGGTTTTAGCAGCGGTGACGTCATCAACTGAGAAACAAACGTCATCCATATAACAAAAACCATTATTAATTACATTAGAAGCTAGAGAAAAATTGTTTTTCTCGTCTTCTGCAAGCTGACTCAATGTACGTAATGCCAGATATGGACTTGAAGTTAGCCCGAAACAAACACGTTTAAATTCGAAAATTTGTAAAGGGTCTGAATCGTCAAAACGAAATAAAATGCGTTGATATTTATGAAACTCTGGCTTCACTTTTATTCTTAGATACATTTGTTCGACGTCAGCACAAAGCGCGACAGGAAATAAACGAAAGTTCAGTAAAATTAAGAATAAATCTGCCTGTAAATTAGGCCCCGAGTATAAAATATCATTAAGTGATAGGCCTGTATCTGTGGAAGCGCTTGCATCTAAGACCATGCGAATTTTAGTGGTTAACTTATCTTCGCGGATAACTCCATGATGTGGTATGACGTAACCGTCTGGCTGCGATGGTAAGTATTCTGAGCGTAGCGGAGCGATGAAATCCTTTTCACAATAATCTAGCAAAATATCATTATAAGCGGAGCGAAAACTAGAAGATTTTTGGAATCGTTTTTCCAAAGCAAAAAATCTATTTTTAGCATAAGCGAGAGAATTGCCTAAAGCGACCGGGTCAGTTTTAAACGGAAGCGCAACAACGTAAGAACCTGAGGGGTCACGTGTAGTAGTAGCCTTATAAATATTTTCACAAGCTTGGTGTTCTTGGCTTAGCAGCTCAGAGCTCGGTGTCAAAACCTCCTCAGTTTCCCAGAAACTTCGCAATAAAGTATCAAGCGGCTGACCGGTAAAAGCGCATAAAGTATGAGATAGTAAGCGAGAGGCGCGGGGAGGAGGGTTTGCGACCGGAGCATCTCCCATTAAAATAAATCCAAATGAAGTTTGAATGGCGTCAGGACATCCCGGTGGGCCCCTAATACGGCCAGGTAACAATAAACGGGCGAATAATTTGGCACCAATCAAAAGTTCCACTTCGCTAGGATCGGAGAATGTATCATCGGCGAGCGGAGTGCGAGCAAGATAATTTAACATCGATTTATTTATTGGTAATGTAGGTAGGCGGTCAGTAATATTATCTACGATAAGCGGGTGAAGTTCAAATGAAACGTTGCGGTTAAAGCGGGAAGAAATTGAAATGTTTGTATAACCTTTAACAATGTTGGTAGAACCACCAAAACCATTTATAGTTATATCTTGAGGTAATGATTCTATATTTAAAGATAATTTTTTACAAAGTTTGAGCGTTATAAAATCATTTATCGACCCATTATCAATTAGTGCACGGGCGGTGTTTACCGAACCATCGGCACTCTTAATAATAATGCGTGCGGTCGCAAGCAAGACAGTATTATTTTGACAAATCGGTTGAATAAATGATTGTGAGTGAAGCGACAATTGTTTGTGTGGTACAGCAGAACCGGTTTGCGAGTCGCTAGCATGCGAGCGAACGACGTTGTTCAAAACGGTCAAGGGTGAAGCGTTCTGTGCACTAGTGGTAGCGCGCGGCGTCGGCGCGCTCGTTGCGGATTCGACTGTCGTACTACATGCGGGAGGCGTATTATTAGAAAAATGTAAAAGTGTATGATGGGATTTAGATTGACAGTTTGCACAAGATTTTGTAGATTTACACAATATAGTTTTATGACTAAAGCTTAAGCAATTACAACAACCGTTATTATTTTTTACAATATTATATCTTTCTTTTGGATTTAATTGCAGAAATTCTGGGCAACGATAAAATTGTTCGTGTCCAGACTTAGAATATAGCGGGCAGAGTTTAATATTTGAAGAATTAGAGGAAGTAATAAAAGATTTAGTAGGTTTTATATTATTATTAATTTTTGGAATAAAAGGTAATTTATTGTTAATTTTTCTATTTGAGGATGTTGAAGAAAAATTATTTCCGTCTGTCCGTTCGTTAATTTTAACTTGTTCTTTGATGAATTTAATAAGACTTTCATATGTAGGCACTGACTCTGATCGAACAGAATTTTCAAACAGTCGAGCGGTTTCTTTATCAATTTTTTGTAAAGCCAAAAATAAAAATATGAAGTCTACTTTGTTATCAATTTTTAACCTATTAAAGGCACAAACTGACGCAGAGAACTTATCAATAAAATAATTTAAGTTATCCGCTGACGCTGATGTCAGCGGTTTCACGTTAACTATTTGTATCAAATAAGTACTCGCTAACATACGGACATCTTGATATTTATCTACTAATGTGGTATAAATTAAATTGTAGTTATCTGCGGTTGGAGGAATATCGGCAATACATGTCAACGCGGAATTTGACAAAACACCTTTTAAATAAAACACTTTGTCCGA
This sequence comes from Dendrolimus kikuchii, assembly GCA_019925095.2. Taxonomy (NCBI): domain Eukaryota; kingdom Metazoa; phylum Arthropoda; class Insecta; order Lepidoptera; family Lasiocampidae; genus Dendrolimus; species Dendrolimus kikuchii. The sequence goes on from JAHHIN020000030.1 coordinate 1,000,911, forward strand.
TGATGTCAAATTGGAGTTATAATGAACGGCATTATTATAACACTCAAAAAATGTAGGCCAATTCTTTATATCACCATCAAAAGTGGGCAAGTTAATAGCGGGTAGTTTCAAAGAAGGACGTTCATTTTTATTGGGTTGTACGTTTTCTTCTTTAAAGTTTTGGACAGTATTTTTTATAGAAGAGTACAATTCTTCGAATGCAAGAAAACTGTCATAGTCTGGCGTGAAATGCGGGTCATGTTCTATTTTTTGTAAGTTGAGTTCATCGCAACAATTTAAAAAGTCCGTTCTCAATTGTTCGATGTTTGCCGCAGAATTCTTGAAACGGTTCAACAATTCTTCTGAGGAAACATTACGAGAAGAATCATAAATGTTCTGTAGGCGGTTAAAGAATGCTTGCGTACGAGCCTCTAAGAGTTTAATCTTTGAGGGAACCTCCTTCTCAGCGGTATATTTGCTAGTTTTACTCATTTTTAATTAATACTTTTATAAATAACTTTAATATAAAAATTAGAAAGAAGGTAGGTAATTGTGCAGTTGCACAAAATGAAATATCAACTATGAGTGACCAGATTAGCGAAAATAGCGGTTTAAATTATAAGCAGTTAAAAAAATATGCAGTTTGTCGAGTGGTACGAATAAAGATAAGAGAGAAATATATATAATATGTATGCTGTTTAAAAGAAATGAGGTGCGGTAAGGTAAAATAAGGTATGCGGTAAGGTAAAAAATATACAAATAAAATATATTATAAATATTAAATATTAAAGGATTGTAACCCCTAGGGGGATCCTGGGTTCGAAGGACCAGCAAATGTGGGGGCGTAGAGGCCAAAGGCCCTGTATAAAAATGCGGAATGGCGGTGAAAGTGTGTAGCCACGTCGTAATTGTCCACGATTCAAAAATGAGTAGATCAAAACGGTACTCACGATTGTCCCGTCGCCACGATGCTTTTACCAGGCCTGATATGATTATTCGAAGGTGCAGTATACCACTCGCGATGGAAATATTGTGAGTAAGAAGGCTGCGCACACGACACTAGTTTTTGCGTAAAGGTGAGAATAGCCACTGATGCGTGTCGCGGGGTGCATTTTTTTGGTTTAACCAGCGCGTGCAGGCGACCGCGGTGAAGTGCGGTGTGGGGCGGGGGTGAGAACAAACCGGAGCGCGTTTGTCCACCTTTCTTTGAATTAAGGAAAATCACGAAGTGGCCCAAACAACATAGAAGGTTACATTGTTTATTATATATATTTGCGTGGGTTGAATGTTACATTGTTTATTAAAGTAAACATGAATAAAACAAATATTCAATTAAATAACACTTAATTTCATGGTCGACAATAGAAGTTCTATCATAAATGTTATCCATTAAAATATAAGCCTCGTGCAACGTCTTCACCCGGCTAAGCTTAAATCGCCTTCTAAAGAAATTCATTCGGTTCTCGTAACACTCCCTCGCTCATTGTAATTGTTGTAAACGTATATCAATACAGCATAGCATATGGTTTAGGTACCTCCATTCTTCACTGGAGATGCTCATTTTATTCCCTTCCGTGTGTATCAAGATGAAATCTTTAGGTCCGCTTACAAAAGTGATCGCCGTACGCGGCTCAGGTGGCACGTAACCGCTTGAGAAGAATTTTTTGATTTCAACACTGTTCTCCATGAATATGGTGTTCCATTCCTGTTTCCTCAACAATAAACGCCCACCGATGTCAATACACACCTCCATTTCTCCATTCAGCTGACTTGATGATTTCAAAAACATTGAAATATAGGGTATCGTCGGTGCGGGGAGGTGGTATATACTTTTACATATTTCAAAACTGAAACATGGGATTGACGGGGTGTATGAACACATCTTGTCTCCTCAAATGTCGATGATGTACTATTGACTGATTTGGTCGACATGAAACAGGGAGTCGTTCAGAATGAGACAGTAGGCGGTTCGGGGGCTCTTTGTTTTGCCTTGGAGTCGTTCAGAATGAGACAGTAGGCGGTTCGGGGGCTCTTTGTTTTGCCTTGGAGTCGTTCAGAATGAGACAGTAGGCGGTTCGGGGGCTGTTTGTTTTGCCTTGGAGTCGTTCAGAATGAGACAGTAGGCGGTTCGAGGGCTCTTTATTTTGACTTGGAGTCGTTCAGAATGAGATAGTAGGCGGTTCGGGGGGCTCTTTGTTTTGACTTGGAGTCGTTCAGAATGAGACAGTAGGCGGTTCGGGGGCTCTTTTTTTGCCTTGGAGTCGTTCAGAATGAGACAGTAGGCGGTTCGGGGGCTCTTTGTTTTGCCTTGGAGTCGTTCAGAATGAGACAGTAGGCGGTTCGGGGGCTGTTTGTTTTGAACTGGTTGGGAAGCGATTTGCACATTGAAAGCTCTTGAATGTCTCCTCAAGTGCTATTGAGTTATTTTTCGAACTGATTTGGTCAACAGACTGTATTGAAACAGGGAGTCGTTCAGAATGAGACAGTAGGCGGTTGTACCATCTGCAACTGGTTTTTTAAACTCCAACTCTAATTTGATATCAATCACACCGTTGACACCCGAGTTAAGTGTATCTGTTTGTCGGGAACAGTCGATGACGATCAAGGGGCTCTTTGTTTTGAAGTGACTCGGAGCGATTTGCACATTGAAGCTCTTCGATCCATAGTATGATCTCTTAAAGTTGACGAAGGCCTCGTAGAGTAGTGAGTACACTCCCTTTTCAAAGTCGTTAGCGAATGAGTCATAGGGATAGTATTGTGAATTAAGATATAAGCGCGCATTATAAAAATTACAATGATCAAACAGGCTCTTATCTTTACTCGCTTCATTATTCCGTAAATGTTGAAATCCTAGTATGATGAAGCGAGGTTTTTCCAACTGAGTGGTTGTCTTCACAGACCACACGTGTTTTTGAGATGTAGGCAACACCGGATACTCGTACAGATCCCACGAACGAAAAGCAATCGGAATGGGTATGTCATTTTCCACATATTTCAACAGGTTCAGTTTTTCCTTATCAGACACTTTGATGACAGGTACACGCCACACTATGCGATGAATATCGACTTCAATCTTCTTTGCCACATCTTTGAGAACCGCACAGTTCAAATTTGAAGAGCTTCGGTTCAAAATCAGCTCATGTTTCGCATTCACAATCACTTTGTTGTAATCCTCGGCGAAGCCCAACAGGTGTCGAAGTGGTATTGTGAAGGAGAATTCCCCTTCAAATTCCTTAAACCCATTAATGTTCCATCCACTATTTTCCAAGGCTTTACCCTCCTCCTCACCGTAGGATACAATACCCTTCATGGTGGTGGTGACGCCGCAGATTTTTATCCTATCAATCTCGACACCGTTCAATTCATAACGAATGTCTTGGAACAGGTGAACAGGTGCATTGTTGATGAAAGTAGAATTTTTCGTAGTTGTACCTTCAACAATCAGTTGACTCTCGCATGGCAGCACTATGGAATCTTGATCGTTGATGCGGATACGAATCTCATCATTGTTCTTATATGAGTCGTTGTATGATGTGTACGTGTGATATTCAACAGACTCTATAGAGTTATCGAATAACACACTCTCCCCTATATTTAGAATTGACGACATTATTTTAATTTTAATCCTAGTGATTGTAGAAATAGGGTGTTATCTGGTCTTAATTGTTGCGGTTTAGATGTTGTCACTGACGTAGGACTGGAGAGAGTATGAGCCAACACTATTTCGCTATTGGTTTTATATATAATCATTTTATCTTTTTAATATGGAGACGAAGCGAAATGTTCTCTTTTCGAAAGTTTACAAGATGCCCTTCTTCATTCACCACACGCACCTGGAGATTTTGAATTATATTCACCTTCAATGGTAAATAGACTAGGTTTGCTGGACACTCTATAATTTGATATCCAGGCGGTACTGATGGAGAAAACTCGTGTAGGATGTGTGATGGTTGGTTATTAACGAATGAGCCTCGAATAATATTACACTCCACTCTTATAGAGTTGGTGATTAGAATATTTATCGCTTGATCTGATGTGTGCAGCTGCTTTTTCTTTAACAGTCTTTTTGAGAACCCAAAAATACTACCAACACTGTTCTCTTTATCAAAATGAATATCGTAATTTGGTGAATAAAATAAACATTTCATTGTGTTTGAATTCACTTCTATATCAAAGATTTTATAAGGGTCGCCTTCTGCCCGCTCCTCAATCTCCTTTTCCAGATACTTTATTATATTTTCCAGTTCATATGAGCCTTCGGGAATCGCGATAACCTCTTTATCTCCATAATATAATAGATTGTTAGTGCTGTCTACGTTAGGTATCGAATTGAATGTTTTAAAGTATATTAGCGCGCACTCAAAATCACCCTCACCCAATTCTATGGGGGGAAGGAAATCGACACTCAACGTGGAGTCGTCACCGCTCAGCGATAAGGTAAGAGACATTATCACAATGTAGCATAGAGGTGAGAAATGAAACGTTTTCCACACGACAGATGTATTTTATTTCTTACTAAACATATGTTCACAAACATTTGACAGAAAACGTAAACACAAGTGTCCACAATTGTATTTCTTATCTTTCTGCATATCATTATAGTTATAGATAATAGTGATGTCATCACCCATGTAATTGATCACTTCCTGTGGTGGTCTCAAGTCTCCATAACTATCGAAATATTCACAGTGTTTATCCTTTTTCACATACGCCACCCAGTGTGTTCCAGCCCCACGCGTATCATCTAAATTTACGATCCCCGTTTCACACCTCCAAGAGCGCTTCGAGGGTAACTCATCCCGCATAACCACACCTCGAAAATGCGGTATATTTAATCGTTTAGCGTATGTTGTGAGCTCATAGTCGAGGAGAGCGCGATTCGGCAGGGCAATGTTTAGTTTTTTTGATATGGTGCAAGATAGAGGCCCATACCTTTTTTGTAGGCTGCCATATACATTCCTTTACCCACAGCCATGGGTGTTGAATCTTTCTTTTTCACCATTTCATAAATATTTTTTGCAGCGGTTGTGACCCCTCCGGCTAGAGTTCCAGCGGCAGCCAAAGCTCCTAAAATCGGTAGCAATGGTAAAAAGCCCCCTTTCTTCGGTAGTGCTATAACTCTCGGCTTTCTCACACCGCCCTTATGTTTAAAACTTTTTTTGGCAGCCTTTATTGCAGCGCTCACCAATTTGTTGTTGCAACGGTGCTTACGAGCAGCTTTTATAACTTTGGTGAGTCCCATGCCACGTTTAACTTTGAACTTCATTAGTTTATTGACAGCGAGTGCCGCCACCCTCTCGGACAAATCCTTAGACTCACGCCAACGCTTCTCCGCTGCTGAAGCCAACTCTAAATCAGCCGTGTGTCGATGCTCTAAGGATGAATTTTAAGCGTATGCAATGTCGTGGTGTTTGCAGGCCTCATCCAAGGGATTGATACCTTTATCACCTCTTTTCAAACGTTTTTTCAATTTTGTCCCAGGCCCACAGAAATTGTAACCGGGTAGGTGCAATTCAATCGGTAAATTATCGATAAGTGTATTAATTAAACCACTTCCGCCTTTTGCAGAAGCACTTGGTTGACTGAGAAGATGATCAATCATTTTTCGTATTTAAGACACGTTCACACGTTTCTATTATCTTTCGACAGAATGAAGTTCAAGAAACAAACGACTTGTTTATCAGTCAAAGGTTGGGATATGAAGGGTGATAATTGTGGTGGTGGTGTTTCGAGACACGGTGTATTACTACCCAACAATATAAGAAGTTTGATATGCGGTCCGTCGGGGTGTGGTAAAACTAATATTTTGCTCACTCTACTCTTGGATTCGAAAGGTGTAATTTTTGAAAGTATTTACCTGTATTCTAATTCGTTAAACCAACCAAAATACATATTTTTGGATAAAGTATTCAAACATGTGCCCGAAGTGAATTACTACACCTTCTCAGATAAGAATGAGGTGATTTCACCGGAAGAGGCTCACAACAATAGCATTATAATATTCGATGATGTCTCGATGGAAGATCAAGAACCAATTCGAATGCATTTCTCCATGGGTAGACACAAAGGGTTGGATTGTTTTTATTTATGTCAAACCTATAGCAAAATACCTAAACAGTTGGTGCGTGATAACGCAAACTTTATTATACTCTTCAAACAGGATGAGATGAATGTAAGACATGCGTATGATGATCATGTAAATACGGATATGTCGTAGGATGTGTTCCTGGAAATGTGTAAAACATGTTGGAAGGATAAGTACGGTTTCATAGTGATTAACAAAGATGTTGAAATGAGTAAAGGCAGATACCGCAGGGGTTTCGATGACTTTATAATATTATAGATATAAATTGTACAACCACATTCCATCATGAGCTCTCCAACGGTGCAGATCTTTGGTGATAAAGAGACTAAACGTAAACTCATTAAATCTGTAAGCGTGGTAAAAAAGAAAATAAAACGTTTAAATGAGGGCAAAGCGGAGGGCGAACCGGAAGAAAGTATCAACCCGTTGGCACAAAAATACTTAGATAATATGATCATTAACAAGATTAAAAAAATTCCCTTAGGTGTTTATATTACGTCAGATGGTTACTACATAGGTAATACTCGTATTGAGTTTGATAAGAGTCATTTGAAAATCCAGAACGAAAAATTCAAGTGCACACCTGGTCTGATGGAGCTTTTATTTAAAAAGGATCCTAATACATCGCTCATCCACCCGATGGATGGAAAGAACTATTACAAAATAATAGTAATGACAAACGCTCATAGACGTAATTACTCTTCCGGTGGGCAAATACAGGGTGATAAGAGTCTCAAGTACATAAACTATATAAAGCATTTTCTTAAAACTGGAGGAGGTCTCGTAATGAAAAACTATTACCCGAATACGGATTACAAATACTGGGATGATCCTAATGAGTTGGTTGACAGGTTACGATTGCTAATAGCTTCAAAAAATGCTGGTAACAATAACCACTGTAATGAGATTATAGCGATAATAGAAGAGTTGACAGAATCCAATATAATTGAGCCATCATCGATTGATGCTTTAAAATAAAAATGACTATCGACAAGTTTGGACGTTACTTGCAAGATTACAAAGTAAAATCATCACACCCCCCTCTCAATATTAAAAAACATCAAGTGGACTTTGAAAATCGTATTTTGAGAAACGTTAAAAGAGGCATCCTGAAAAATGACGTCATTATAAAAGAGCAACTCGATGAGGTTATGAATCAATGTTTACTTAAAATTAAGGAAGTCTCCCGCAAGCGTCGTGCAGAGCATCATACCACACCGCTGCAGGTAACGACCACACCAGCCCTGAATCGTGCAGAGCATACCAAACCGCTGCAGGTACCGACCACACCAGCCCTGAATCGTGCAGAGCATACCAAACTGCTGCAGGTACCGACCACACCAGCCCTGAACAAACCTACCACCTCCAAACCGAAATGAGCAAATGGCAAGTTGTTCAAGAGCTCCATAAAAGTGCTCGTAAAAATTTCCCACGAAGACGCTTCATACAAAAAGGTTTTGATGACACCTGGCAGATAGATTTGATTGATATGCAAAAGTATGCTAAATACAATAGAGGGTTCAAATACATTTTGGTGTGTATTGACACATTTTCAAAGTACGCGTGGGCTGAACCCATCAAAAGTAAATTGGCCGAAGATGTGACTCGGGGCATACTCAACATGTTAACCCACACACGAAAGCCCAAAAACATTCAGTCGGATGATGGGAGAGAATTTTTCAATCAAAAGTTCCAGGATGTAATGAGAAAGTTTAACATAAATCATTATTCAACGTACAGTGTGATGAAGGCCTCTATTGCGGAAAGATTCATTAGAACGATAAAAACTTGGCTTTGGCAGCGCTTTACCTATAATGGTTCCTACAAATGGATTGGTCAAGAGCTTACTGATATAATGAATAAATATAATAAAAAAATACATCGCACTATCGGGGTTGCCCCAGCGAGTGTGAATCATGCTAACGCCGGCGCCCTCTTATCTACCGTTTACAACCATATCAAAGTGAGCTCTAAACCAAAGTACAAATGTGGTGATTATGTACGAATCAGTAAATATAAATCAACTTTTTCCAAAGGTTATACCGGAAATTGGAGTGCGGAAATATTTCGAATTGTTAAAGTTAATATCACCAATCCAATAACCTATCACCTACAAGATGAACAGAAGCATCCCATCTCAGGAGGATTCTACGAGCATGAATTGCAAAAAGTTAAATATCCCGATGTATACTTAGTGGAGAAAGTGTTGAAAAGAAAGGGTAATAAAGTTCTTGTAAAGTGGTTCGGTATAAATTCTACAAGTTGGATAAATAAAGATAACAACATACAATAAGCAAGTGTTTTATTTCAATTTACTTAATTAATATATATATGTTACATTCGCTTTTATCAAATAAAGTATACACAGACACACAATTCAATTATATATTTTAAAGCAAAAGCTATAACCTGCGATGGTGACACATTCGCATCTTATTGTCAAACATAATAATATGTCTTACGAAATTTTTAATTCAGTTATATTTTTTCCACTTTAGGACAACCTATATTAAAAGAAGACAATTTTAAGAAATCTAAAAGTTTTTTTCAACAGTCGTCCCCCCCCCCTATAACACACCATTGATATTTATTACTTCCATTTAACATTTATTTCATACGATTCTACACAATTAAAACTTTTTTACCTGTTAATTATTTGTCTAAACTAAACATAAACCTTCACTCAGACAAGCTAGTAAAACGTTCACCATTACGTTTCCTAATTTTTTTTCTGTAAACATATTGTATTCTTCAAAACATCACATCAAAAATCTAAGCACTCTTTAAATTCGAGATTGATATCTCCTATAGTGTCTTCTTGATAAGTTTGTATATTTTTCCCAAATGTAAAAATGTTATTATCATTAAATTGGCTTTCTTAGTATATGTAAATTAAAACTTGATGAACATCTCCATGTAATTTACTTAATGGTATAATGTATTTTTGTCACATAATTTCTCAACAAGAATTTAAGTATTTTTTTAACCATAAAGCAAAAGCTATAACCTCTACACCACTGCAATGACACATTCGCGTCTTATTATCAAACAAAATATGTCTTTCACAATTTTTTAAATATTGTAAATTTAATTCAGGTATAATTTTTTCCACTTTGGGACAACCTAGTTCTTCTATATTAAAATAAGAAAAATTTTAAGAAATCTAAAAGTTTTTTTTCTACAGTCCCTCCTTTATAACACCATTGATATTTATTATTATTATTTCCATTTAACATTTTAAGTTTATATATTAATTGACTGTAAGTAATGTCAGACATTTTATTTTCACATGGTAAGCCATGTATATTTTTTTCACAAAAATGAATCGTTCTACTTTTTCTATATAATAATAACCAATCAGGAAGTCGTACGTGAAATAGCATTACTCCCCCGTTTATTAAGTTATAGATTGCAATTTCTTTAATATCGATTTTATCTTTTACAGGGAACCCATTTATATCTATAACATACTTCATGTTTGTAATATCCATTCTACACAAATACAATACACAATAAAAAAAAAAACCTGCTAATTCTTTAGCACCTTTGTCTAAACAAAACATAAACCTTCACTCAGACAAGCTAGTAAAACATTCACCATTAAGTTTCCTAGTTTCTCCGTAAACATATAATCTTCAAAACATTCGTTTGAGATGTCATACCAAAGATCTAACCACTCTTTAAATTCGAGATTGATATCTCCTACAGTGTCTTCTTGATAAGTTTGTATATTTTCCCACAAAGATATTAATGTAAAAATGTTATTATCATTAAATTGACTTTCTTGGTATATGTAAATCAAAACTCGATGAACATCACCGTGTAATTTACTTAGTGGTATTGAAAGTCTCCACATCTGCAACATTACATTACTTTTAAAGAAATTGAACCAATCTCGTTTGCAATCATCTTGGAATGTATCAAGCAGACGGTTCAGGTTATTTACATTGTTCATTTTAACTGCAATAAAAAAATATATATGTTAAATTTTTCTTCCTTATCATTCTTGTAAATCTTCTTCAAAATTAATCGTAAATGATTTTCCACTCGGACCCTTATTGATTATATTAATCCCTGTTTGTAATTTCTCAAACATTTCTTTACTTAGATCATCAAATCTTGAGGGTAATGCAACAGTATAACCGTTATGTAACTGTAATATAGTTTGCATTTTGTTAGGATAGTATTTTGAAGCACTTCTTTGAACTTCCACAATTTTGTACGGCTTATTTACTTCTTAGTTCACCGGTTTTTACCCAACATTTACTCCCACAACAGTTGAGTTTAATCAAAGCCTCCTTTGAAGACATTTTGAAAAAATGAATGAAAATTTTACACTTACAAATATGACTATTTTTCGAAGAATATTTAGGTAATATAATTAATATTGAAGCACTTTATAGACCTTTGTCTCGTCTCTCTAACTATAATAAATGAAGTATGAGTGTGGAGGGCAGTTCACGCGGTATTTATATGGTACACATTACAAAATAATTATTTATTCCCACATAGCTTTTGTGGGAAAATAAAAGACAACTTTGTCTTTATCATATTGATAAGGAACACGCCTAACCATAATAAACAATGATTGCCTATTCCACATCCTGGATGATGACACTAGTTGTAATTAAAAACATAATAGTCCTTATCACATACCTTAGTGATGGGGTGCACTGTGGGAAATATATATTGTGGTTAAATAATATTTTTTATTGGTTTAAACAACTGTGGAAAATAAATGAGGATCGCATCCTTCTTCGGGAATTTTACCTTTCATTAAATTATCGATTTGATTTTGAGCATACGATACAACTCTTTTCATCCCCTGTTTATACCGCTCACATTCCTTACTTATAGGATAGCTTGAAATTGTAGTACTTGAAGGTGTTGTTGAAGTTGTCGTTGAAAAGTAGGATGTTGTATCCTTCCTAGGTAATTTCACTGAGATCATCAAACCATTCTCATCTTTATAGGTCTGCTCATAGATTTCAGATGACCAAGTCTGATGCATGGCGTTCTTTACAACATAGCCGTCTCGCTTTACACGTTCACTCAAAAATCTTATAATTTCCAGCTTGTACAATAATAATTTATTAGTTGCACTGCATAAACAGAGATCAATTTCATCTTCATAATTTAAAACTACTTGCTTTGGGATGACATCATTTTCATCGTTCATATAAAAAATCATTTGCCAATTTTTCATCAAACCACCTTCTTCATTTAAGAGCTGCACCTTTTTTAAATACCACAAATCGGTTAAACATAAATGGCTCAAGTCTTCATTCATTGAACCTGTTATGTTTTTCACTATCACATTAATATTATTATTATTACGCTGTAAGTGAAGCAGTGTTACCCAAGGTAAAATACTTGCTAACAACATTTTGCAGAATGCATAAAATTATCATTTTCTGCACGCTTATATACTCGATCAAATCATATTAGACTTTAGAGCCTCTCTATAAAGAGAATTTAAAAATCTAATATCCGTTCCAGATAGATATGAAACATTGTTGTGCAAAAATCTTTTGTTCTGTATACTCATGTACCTGCTTATCAATAGGTACCATTCTACCCCTTATCAGTGAATATGACCGGTCCACACCGCAGCGACCAGCACCAGAGCTCTATGACCCCTGCCATCATCAAAATAACCGGGGGCACCACCTCATCGACAACACCGACGCCGCACCTTAACCCACCTTTACCACCCTCCACACCTTTACCACCAACAGGCGGCGTAGAGTCCACGCACCGACAACCGCCGCAGCAACCCGCCCCACACCTTTACCACCAACAACACCGGCGCACGCACCGACAACCGTCGCAGCAACCCGCCCCACACCTTTACCACCAAAACAACACCGGCGCACGCACCGACAACCGCCGCAGCACCTTCACCACACCTTAACACACCCTCACCATCAACAGGCGCAGAGAACCTCCACGCACCGACAACAGACGCAACAACCACCAACAATACCAACAGGCGGCTGCAGAAAACGTACACACATCATCTTTACCACCAACAACAACAACAGGCGGCGCACAAACGGACCACGACAGGAACATGTGTGACGTCATGAGTTTTACCAACTTAAACTCGCTTTTTGCGGTTGGTAAACTCATTTCCTCATACATTTTGTATGGAGAATACACTTTTTCATGTGTGAGTCAGAACCCCCTATTCCTAGCTACTTACACGCTGTTCCGAAACTGTTGAGATAGATATATGGTGTTATTTTTTTCTTATTCGTCATTACTGTCCGGTTTTTTTATTATTTTCTTTTATTTAATTTAATCCGTGCAGGAACGGAGAAAGAATACAATTTCCTGCGGCCGGGCGGCCTGTCGTAAGAGGCGACTTAACAACCCACAGCCAGGTGGTAGGGCATTTGCCCGACTGGATGGCTACCACCCCTGGTCTAAAGTATGTCGCCATAACAACCTTGAGGTTTGTTCCGGCAGTAGTAACCAGGTTCCAGTCTCCCTTAAGAGAGCAGCAGCGCATTTGTAGCAACTTTGGTGTTGCAAATGTCCATAGGCGATGGTAACCGCTTTCCATCAAGTGGGCCGTGTGCCTGTCTGCTGATCTCCTGCAATAAAAAAAAAAATATATATATTTGTAATTAGAACAATGTTCATATACACTGGTACCTACGCTCACGTATGGAAGCGAGAGTTGGGTATGGAAGAGGGAGCATGAAAGTAGAGTAAACGCGGTCGAGATGCGAGCACTGCGCAAAATCTGCGGAGTGACGCTCGCGGACCGCGTTCGTAATACCGAAGTAAGAAAGAGAGTTGCTCTGAAAGAGAGTGTCGGGGTGAAGGTAAGGAAAGGAATGCTGCGGTGGTTCGGACATGTGGAAAGAATGACTAAACAGATATACAATGCAAAAGTGGATGGATGCAGAAGTCGTGGAAGGCCACGACACACCTTCAATCATCAAATTGATCGTGTACAAGCAGAAGGTGATGTCAGGAGCCTTAAGAACAGACGAGCGTGCATGACAAGAGCTATGAATGTCAAAGAAGCAAGTGAGGTGTGTAAGAATAAGCCTGAATGGCGCTCTGTTGTTCGTGCCTACCCCGCAAGGGTACTGGCGTGAAGTTATGTATGTATGTATGTATGTTCATATACACTAGTAATTAATTTGCATAATTTTATTGCTTTAATTTGCTTTGTGGAGCTAAGCCGTGGCATCACTTAGAGGTACTTGCAGAAGATCAGGCCAGGTATAAACAGGTATGTCGATGCCAGTTACTTTCACTTGTTATGATAATAGAAAAAAAAAAAAACAGCCTAAGCGCTAATCAAATTTAGTTAATCATATTAAACTGCCTAAACTGCCTAAACACGTTTTACACAAAACGTATTTAAGATGTCTTGCATAAGGCGGTCTCCCATGTTATTTAGCTAAATGTATTTATGCCGTCGGTAAAACAGCCAGATGTGTTCCGTTTCACGCGGCGATCCATATTTTCGAACAAACACACGAAATTTAGCTTTAATGTTAGTTATTTCTTGCGTAAAAAGGGATTTTAGTTGGCCAATGTCAACTTGACATTTGAAATTTCGTTCGTTTGGTTAGGTTTACTTCGGAATTTTTGGCGGCAACCTGAAGAATGATTTTTTGCTGTGTTGTTTTATTTTCGATTTTATGGGTATTTAGCATTGAGATAAATAATTAAAGCAAATAATATACGAGTGACAATCTGTAATTGACTTTTTAATAAGTGACAATTTCATAAAGAATAGTAAATATTAATTTATGAAAAGAGGTTACTCAACATTTTTTTGTCCTTAAACGCGTTTAAGGCTGTTAAATACCCATTTTTGGATGATTAACTTTGACAGTTCTTTAAACAAATTTACCGGTAAATTTTGCGTTGTGCAAGACGCTAATCGTATTTAAGGGTGTTAAATGAGTTTAGTGTTTCTTAAATAAATTTAAGGAACGTGTATATATACTTAATACAATTTCCTGCGGCCGGGGCGGCCTGTCGGAAGAGGCGACAAAACAACCGCCAGCCAGGTGGTAGTGGTAGGGCATTTGCGCGACTGGATGGCTACCATCCCTGGTCTAAAGTATGTCGCCATAACAACCTTGAGTTGTGTTCCGGCATTAGTGATCAGGTTCCAGTCTCCCTTAAGAGAGCAGCAGCGCATTTGTAGAACCTTTGCTGTTGCAAATGTCCATAGGCGATGGCAACCGCTTTCCATCAAGTGGGCCGTCTGCCTGTCTGCTGAACTCCTGCAATAAAATAAAATACGTTTCGGGAATCATTTACGACCTCAATTATTGCACAGTGCCATCTATTGGCTTGTAAGTGTTCCAGTAGAGTTGTTATGGCGGCGTACTCCAGAACAGGGGTGGTAGCCATCCAGGCTGACAAACCACCTGGCTGTGGGTTGTTTAGTCGCCTCTTACAACAGGCTGCTCGGACGCAAGAAATTGTTTTATTTCTCCGTTTCTGCACGAATAATCCAGCTTTCATTGTCTTTTCCAGGTGAGCATACTATGTGTGCTGCTGGCCGTGACTGCAGCCCAGGAGATCCATCCAGGGCCTGTCTTGAAGGACACCGTGCAAGACCTAATCGCTCAAGCCACGCATTCAGGTATCAAATTTTTGTTGAAACTGGTTATGATATTATAACAAATAAAAAAAATAGTGTACGGTGCAATGTACAGCGTTTTGCTGACGCTGCGGCCTACTTTAGGCTACTTTAATATTGGTATAAATAATGCTCACAAATGCATTGTGATTAAGTCGCTACTGAGTTGCTATCAAGTTGCTATTACATTGCTACGAGTAGAGTTGGGTAGGACATGATTTTAAAATGAGTTTGTAAGAGTAACATGACATTTTATACTGAACCAGTACAATGTACCACTTCAAATGAGGCGAGGAGATTTGTATGGTTTGTACACAACAAATAGGTGTTATCTATATATATAAATCAATTGCTGTTCGTTAGTCTCGCTAAAACTCGAGAACGGCTGGACTGATTTGGCTAATTTTGATTTTGAATTATTTGTGCAAGTCCAGGGACGGTTTAAAAGGTGAGTAAATATGAAAAAAATGCTTGGAATATAGTAAAAACAACAATTTCGCTTTCCCTTAGAAACTATTCCTACCTGTCAAACATTTGATGTTCGTCCTGTCGTTTAGAAATCAATTAAATTTAAAAGTCGTTCAGAAATCAAATTAAATTTAAAAGTGACTTTTTTCCTTTTTTGGCTTTGAATGTCAAATATTTGATGTTCGTCCCGTCGTTCAGAAATCAACGTTTTTTATTTATTGAGTCTGAGGCGGTACGAAGTTTGCCGGGTCAGCTAGCTGTTTTATAATAATCACATGTTTTTTGACGATTCGGCGTACAATTTTTTGAAACTTTATAATAGGTACAACATACTTACTTCAATATTGATTTAGTTTTAATTATTATTACTAATGTTTCAGTCTTATAATTATTATGTATATGATATATTTATCCGTGCAGGAACGGAGAAAAAATACAATTTCCTGCGGCCGAGCGGCCTGTCGTAAGAAGCGACTTAACAACCCACAGCCAGGTGGTAGGGCATTTGCCCGACTGGATGGCTACCAACCGTTTTTTTTTTTTAACCAGGGGAAATCCGTTTGAGGACTAAGCCGCGACAAGGGCAGAACCTTGGGGGGATAATTCGCGACCTAGTGTGGGATTCGCCAGATCGGGGGTGGCACTAGCATGCCCAGTCAAAACTGGTGCCATGCTATTGCCACTCCCCAGTTAGGGATACCCACTAAAACCCCTGGGTGTTCCGTCCTTCGCCTTATGCCAGGGCTACGGATATATGACCTAGCCTCTCCGCAGCCCTGGCAGACGTGGGCCTCGCGAGGCCACTTCCACTGCCGGGGGACATGGCTACCACCCCTGGTCTAAGGTATGTCGCCATAACAACCTTGAGTTGTGTTCCGGTATTAGTGACCAGGTTCCAGACTCCCTTAAGAGAGCAGCAGCGCATTTGTAGCAACTTTGGTGTTGTAAATGTCCATAGGCGATGGTAACCGCTTTCCATCAAGTGGGCCGTCTGCCTCTCTGCTGATCTCCTGCAATGAAAAAAAAATCTATAATTTAAGAGCTATGCTCTTAATAAATAATGAAACTACGTTTTAACGGTCTTAAGCGCGGTAATTTTAATTGATTATGGTTTTTCCGACGTTTCGGCCACTTTTCAGTGGCCGTGATCACGGAAGACTAAGCTATGCTCTTGTCGGTGGAGCCTCCTCCAATCTTCTCTATTATGGGCCAGTCGTTTTACTTCTATGTACGACACGACACCTCCTTTTTCTTTTATTTGATCCATGTATGCTCGCCCTGGTCTTGCGTTCCCTCTCCTTGCTTCCACTGTGCCTTCGATTAACGTGCATAAGAAGGTGTCGTCTCGTAGCAAATGGCCAAACATCTTCCTCTTTCTTTCCTCCAGAGTTTTTAAAATTGTGCGTTTCTCCCTCGTCATGTTCAGTACTTCTTCGTTGGTATTCTTTTCTTTCTAACTTATTCTCTCCTTGCGTCTCTAGCACCACATTCAAATGCTTCTAATGATAGTAATATGGTACAAATATTATAAATATGTTTAAACACTTAACATACTATCTTATCGCCTATATTTAAAACTTATCATTCAGGAACTCCGTTACACTGTAGTAGCTTTTTTATTAGTAGTTTTTTAATTAGTAGCATTTTTATTAGTAGTCTTTTTATTAGTAGTTTTTTTATTAGTAGCTTTTTTATTAGTAGTTTTTTTTATTAGTAGTCTTTTTATTAGTAGTTATTTTATTAGTAGCTTTTTTATTAGTAGTTTTCTATTAGTAGTAATTTTATTAGGAGTTTTTTTATTAGGGGGCGTCCATACGTCCGTACATACGTGAGGCATTTTTGTGAAATTTTCGACACCCCTCTCTTCTTGGTGAGATTTCGTAAGATTTCCCTCAACTCCCTCCCCCCTCTCCTAATCTCACGCGAGATTTTCCAAAATGTATGTTTTGGCTGTGTTGGATTATTGGGAAAAAAATAAAAGCACAACTTTATTTAACAAATAATCGAGCGCTGCTTTACTGCTCTGCGGGGTTCGGATAAATACGACAAAAACTATTGTGTCAGATTTGGCCATATTTTATTCTAGAAATAATTTTTCACGCAATTTTACACCGTTTTCTGCTAGAAAAAAATTACGTGATATTTGCTAAGACCGTCCTCCCCCTAAGTGAGATTTGGAAAGATTTTACTTGAACCCCTCCACCCCTAGAACACCTCACGTAATTAATGGACGCCCCCTTAGTAGGTTTTCAATCAGTAGTTCTTTTATTAGTAGCTTTTTTATTAGTAGTTTTTTATTAGTAGCTTTTTTATTAAAAGTTTTTTTAGTTGTGATTTAAATCATTTAATTTTCAGAGCTTTCATTTCTTTTGGAAGAAAATGTTTTATTTGTCTATATGGAAAATAGAACATTTTGTACATTAATTAAATTTAGAGGGATGAGATTGAAAGATCTGACTGGGATAGGGGATTGGCTAGGACGATAGGATAGGAAAAATGAGATATGAAGAGGGGAAAGTAGGCCACCGGAATTCTCGCTGCACTACTACTAGATTGTACAGTCGCGGTATGAAAAGATTCATAACTTTGAAGTCGACTGTTGCTTGTACGAGCACAAGAAACAGTACTGCAAACTTTTTAATAAATGTTACCTTTATAAAATATAGACACGTGCAAAAAAAATATTGAAATGTTTACAATCACAGACATTTAGATTAACAATAAGAAACAAGAAGGATGTAATCACTACGCTTAAAAAAACTTTTTTTTTTTAAGCCATTGCTATAGTAGAATATTAGGTTTTTTTTTTACTAATGCATTATAATTATTTATAGTGGTAATTAAAAATAAACTAAATTATAAATAAATTAAACTATATATACAAACTAAAATTAAACTATAAAATCTATATAAATTAAATAAATATCAAAACCAATAACGAGGTACTAAATCTCTACATAATCTTCTTAGACGAAATAGACAAACAAACTACTTTAATCTTAACAATTTTAAACTTTATTGTCTGAACAGTCTATTCTGTGACTTAGTCTAAAAAGGTGAAACACTTACAAGCCAATAGATGACGCTGTGCAATAATTGAGGTCGCAAACGATTCCCGATACGTACAAACAATACAAATTCCCAACAATAATAGACGGGCCTAGACTGCGAGGAACAACAATAGCTTCGCTGGAAGATCTTCCTTTCGAGATGGAGGAGCATTCCATATCGCTCCTCCAACCATTAGGTTCAACATTAAATTAATCAATTTGAAATCCAATTTTATCCGTGCAGGAACGGAAAAAGAATACAATTTCCTGCGGACGGGCCGGCTGTCGTAAGAGGCGACAAAACAACCCACAGCCAAGTGGTAGGGTGAAAGAAAGAAAAAACGTTAATTTGGTCATCACGCAACGAGACATATAGCAATGAATGAATTGTACGGTGATATATACCAAAAAGTCTCGCAATAGGTGCAGTTCAGCATTTGCCAGGCAACAGGTGCCTGACGCTGGTTTTCAACTGCACCCTGGGACGGACGGATGTTGCACTGTTATTTATATATATGTATATATATATATATATATATATATATAGCGTGAATAATATAAATTACATACATAGACAAAATAAATATTCATATACATGATACAATTATATATATGATCTGATGATGGAGTCGGAAGGTGGCCATAGGAACTCCTGTACTAAACAATATAGACCCGTCGTGTTTGGGCTCATTTCACTTGTCTTGGCTAGCACTCTGCTGCTACATGATATGCAGGATCTCAAAAGCTTGTATTTAAAAACCTTTTTAAAAAAGCTTATTTTTACATAACGTTCCATTTTATCATAAGAGTGTATTTAATTCTTTTTTCAAAGTTTCCACGGAGAAGGGAGTTGAATCACTAAATAATCACTAAAAAATGAAAAATAAGTAATAGTTAAAAAAAAACCTAAAAAATACGCTTGTATAGAAAATCCAACAAAAAAATAGAAAATAAATTTTAATAAATTTGAATTAAAAATAGTGTAAGAAAAAATGATTTTATTGTAAAAAAAGCGTGGGGTGCTTTTCAGGATATTATCAAAACAACCCTTCTACTCATATCTGTTCATAAATATTTATAACTATTATTATAATCATTTTTTTTACACTATTTTTAATTCAAATTTATTTTCTATTTTTTAGTTGGATTTTCTATAAAAACGTATTTTTTTAGTTTTTTAATCTATTATTTTTATAAATATCGTGTAATCTCTATATAACGACACTGAAGAGCCTGTTCATTTTATGGCGTTATAGAGAGTTGTCGTTAAATGGAGAGGAGTCTGTTATTTTTGTCTGACGTCTTTTGCTCCGCCAGTAACTTTGTTGTATTTTTTACTTATTTTATTCATATCTTGCGATATTGAGGCACCTTGATGATAAAGGAAGTACTTAGAAATTTCGGTATGCATGATGCCGACAGTCGAGTTTATTACAGGCTAGGATAACAAAGCGATAAAAGAACGTACACAGCTGCGCAGTTTTTACTAATTTTGTCAACTTAAAAGGTAATTTTTATTACTTAATTGTTGCCGTTATTGAGAGTGCGTCTAATGCTATATAGTGTATCATTGTTTGGGAGACGAGCTAAACCAACCAAAGCCAAATGATTTCGACGCTGAAGGGAGTTTGGCGTTAAATCGAGTGACGTTACATGGAGTTTGCATTGTAGTTGTTTATAAACAACTTCAAAAAAGGGGGTCCTTAATTCGCCGTGTAAATATTTTTCTCGTTTATTTTATTTAATTCTTTTTTCCATTTTTGGATGACTATCAGCTGTTTTCATTATAATAATACAGTAGAACCTCTTTAAGTCGAACCTCATCGACTCGAAATCGAATTTGTGTGAGTTGACAATACGAGCTAAGAAGGTTAAATCAGCGATTTCCCGACGCTGTGCGAGTTTCAGTAAATGGTGATTTTTACATGATTAGTGAAATCTCTTAATTTTGAATTGGACCTAAAATTTAGATATTTGATCCATTTTACTTGTAGTCTTTCTATGCGTTTTATGTATATGTTTAGCGATAACTTTTTGGTTTCTGAACCCATTTTGACGATTCTTTTTGTGGTGGATTCAGTTGATTGGTTTTGTGGTGGTTGGTCTATTGCATCCTTTCCCAAAGTGGGCGATAACGCCCCCTTGTGGGCGCTGCAGGCCTAAAGGGGGGCAGTAAGAGACCCAGAAAAAAATGGGGGCATTGTGTAGAGGCTTGGGGGGCGATTTGTAATGTCATCTAGCTAGGAAAACTCTTAGACACCGACTGAACTCTCGACTTTCGACTACAACTTGTGAACATCAACTAATATTAATTAAGAGATTGCTCAAACTTGGTTCGATATTTCTCTCCGCGTAGTTCATATATCTGTCCTGTTTTATTGAATAAATGAAATAAAAATCATGTCAATCGGTCGCTTATCGCTCGAGCTCGCTCGCACTCGCTCATTGGCAGGTGTAGCCCGTAAGAGTTAACTTGAGACCTCAGCACCGTTGTGTACTACCTACTGCGCTTAGGTTTCAAGTTAACTCTTGCGGGCTATATATAGTAAAAGTTTCGTTTAGAATGAATTTTTAATCTCCGCTAATACAGCTCACAATAATCAATTAATTTAATTTGACGTTATAGTGATTTTTAAGTAGGTCAAAAAATGGGGACGCTAAAAAATAATTTATTCTCAAAGTGGGCAGTATACAAAATAAGTTTGGGAACCACTGGTCTATTGGGTAGTTCCATATAAGTATATTCTATTTCTATTGAACTTGGCGTTCCGAAGATGTAGCAGAAAAATTATTAAAATGGAGCAGAACATGTAAAAAATTGGCGGTTTTCTGCCATAACATTTTTATTTATGAACCGATTTTGATCATTCTATTCGCATTGGATTCTGTAAAGTTTCTGAATGGTACCATATTTGACTTTGGGTTGCGAAAATGCAGCAGAAATATCATTAAAATTGGACGGAAAATATTTGCGGTATTTCAGCCGTAACCTTTTGTTTCTTAATCAATTTTGATCGGTTTTTTGCATTGGACTCAGTATGGCTTCAAGTATAGCGGATACTGATAACAATTAAAGACTTGTTCGGTACTAAATTAACTAGTTTAATGATTGATCATTCACAAATTAAACTTATTAAAAGACACACGTATGACATCATTCAGATACGCTTCCACACACTTGAACAACAAAACGAGTATCGCAGTTAACGCGCGGCGTGTAGGCCAGCGCGTGGGCTCTATATAAGAGCACTAGCTGTGCCCGCGACGTCGTCCGCGTGGAATTTGCTTTCAAAACTCCCCGATTTTGAAACATTCTTCGTTGGTGCTCCGCTCCTATTGGTCTTAGCGTGATGATATATAGCCTACAGCCTTCCTCGATAAATGGGCTATTCAACAGTGAAAGAATTTTTCAAATCAGACCAGTAGTTCCTGACATTAGCGCGTTCAATCAAACAATATTAGTATGTTTGGCTACAACACTAATACTTACATTTTAAATATCGCGATATCTTTCGAAGGAAACGTCCGAATTGAATAATTCAAAAAGTTCTAGAAAGGTATTGAATTCGTCTTGAATATGGAGTAATTTATTTTGATAAGGATTAATACCAGTTTTTGAAGCGACGGCATTTTAATTATTTAAAAAAATAAAAGAAAACACTTATTGTGAGATAACTACAATAGTTAGACATATGGTTACGGCATATTTTTTGTAGACATTTATATGTTCTGCAAAGTGGTAGTATATTGTTTTCTTCTATAATCAATAGTTTTCGCAGCGCACGCCGTGTAAGGACTTTTTCGGGTCATTTTTTTACACCTTGGGTTACATTATTGGACTTTAGTAAGGATCCCTAATTTTTTGAAAATATAATATAGCCTATAGCCTTCCTCGATAAATGTACTATTCAACACTGAAAGAATTTTTCAAATCGGACCAGCGGTTCCTGAGATTAGCGCGTTTAAACAAACAAACTCTTCAGCTTTATAATATTAGTATAGATTCGTTACGAGGTCTCATTCTCTATTAGAATGGCAGGAGGCCGCGATATGCGAGCCGAGCGTAAAGGGTGTAGGGGATCCGCAGTGGGAACACGGAGACTCCTGCGGCAATGTCAATAACCTCTATCTGTCAAATGTCACTTGAAAAGTACGGTTTGCAAAAAACTTATTTGCATATCAATAATAATAGTCTTACATCAAATTTAAATAAAAAGGTTAAATCAGTAGTGAATTGTCTTAATATAATATTTAATTATTTAAAGTCATAATTGACAGCTATGACGTCACAATATGGCGCAAGGTCGATCCTATTCTCATTTGAATCGCCCAATGCCAGTGTATGGACCCCCAAAACCTATATATGGACCACCCAAGACCAATTACGGGCCCCCACTAAGTCTGCCGTTACACGAAGGTCCTCCAAAAGAAACTTATGGACCGCCTTTAAATATACCTTTACAGGATCAAGTGTCACAAGTTAATGCTGGAGTTAATTTTGGAGGAAACATTGGATCCAACTTTGGTCACAACTTGGACGTTGGAAACCTTGATCTCGGCCTGAATCTTCCAGCACCCATATACGGTACTCCCATATCAGTGGATGTTAAGCCAATTCCTGTACCAGATATTTACGGTGCACCATTAGGACCGATTGGATCAAATGAATTATTAGTCCAAGATTCCAATATTGGTCATTACGGTCCGCCCCAACCCGATCCGAATCCTCAACCTCCACATCCAGGTATACCAGCTCCTCCTACACCACCTCATGTACTGTATGATGGTTGGAAACCAATACCTGGTGTCTCTAAACCTATAGATATCAGTTTTGGTCACTTTGGTAATATTGGAAACATTGGGAACAATATCGGTGTAGATATCAATCATATTGGATCAAATGTTGGTATTGCAGCTAATATTGGACAAAACATTGATATAGGACATGTTGGTGGCAATTTTGGTCACTTTGGAGCAAACGTTGGTCACGTAAGCCAAATCACAACACAATACGGGGCACCTTTCCCAGATATCAATCTAAATCTCGATCAATCTCTATCAAATATTGACCAATCTCAACAATTCCATATTAACACAGGATATTCCAACGTCCATCAAGATGTATTAGCCAATGTTGATTTGAATGCAATAGTTGGCGGTGATTCGAATAATATAGACCAATCGAAAACTGTTTTCGAGGCTCATTACACTGAAAACCTCAACCCACAAGCAGATTTACAGTTCATACAATCATCTATACCTGACAAATCAATTGACTTTATACACTCTGACTCAAATTCTCATAGAATAAATGGAGCTAAAGGATTAATACCTCCTTCAGGTGTTTATGGAGTGCCTTTAGGAGCCCAATATGGAGTACCACCAAAGCCTCATGGTGCAAACCTTCCTATACCATACGGTAGTTATTCTGGAGGTGGTTCATCTATTCATACTGGGTTAAATACGCCGCGATATCCTGTAAAATTCAGGGAATCAGTTCCGGATGGTTTATTAGAATATGTTGGTAAAATTGTAAATCACAAAGACAAACACAATGTTGATCATATCTCTCAAGGTCCAGCATATCTTCCTCCACCAATAAGTGACGTCAAAGATGTTAATTATCAAACTCCCAACAGTAATAGCGTTTCATTCTCAATCGAGCCGTCAAACTTGTATACTTTGCCGCATCATAATAATCCAATCAATTTCCAAAGTCATTCAGCGCCGAGTAATTTATATGGATCACCTGTAGATTCGTATTCTGTGCCGTTATTAACTGTTGGAGATCATCTCACGTCAGGCTCCTCGAACAACGTAATAACTACAACTATAGATGGTACATTATTAGCTAATTTATCAAGTTTAGATGCTGCCGAGATCCTAAAACACTGTCCATACCATGAAGCAATTCTTAAAGCTGCAAGAAATGGTGATAAAATTTCTGCTGAATTGGCTTCCAAATATGTAGCTAGTTTAAGCTCTTTAGGCAGTAAGTTATATACTAAGCAATTTACAGAAAAATCCAATGACTTACAAACAGCTAGTCATAATCAGATACAGAATGTTATAGTTAACGATGACAAAATCGACAAAAGTAAAGGCAAATCTATTCGTGATTATAGTAAAGTAACTGATAACATTAATCTTGTATCGGAACAAATAATGAAAACATCTGAAAAAATCAAATCTTTGAATCAAGAGACGAAAGAATTACAGCAAAAGATTGTTAGTAATACTCAAAATTTAAACAAAGTTAATAATCAAGCGACTAAATATAATGAAATGCCAGTTAAAGCTGGTCAGACGAGTTACAGCGTTCAAATCCAAGCATCAGATGAACCTAACGGCAAGAACGGTAATCCAGCTATACCACATGATAAACTTCTATCAGAAGATCTTCTGCAGAGCATACTACATGCTATAGAGCAGCCTAATCAGAAACATACCCAAAAATATCAAAACCAAAATTCAGATACTCAAAATCAGGTGCAGCAGTTTGCAAGTCAGCAGATAGCATCCCTCAACAATCAGTTTAGTGCTCTAAATACTCAATTTACATCACTAGATGCTCAAAATTTGCCGCAAAACACTCAATTTAACCAAAACACTATAAGTAATACTCAAAACCAACCTAATGTATTCACATCATTCTCGTCTATTGAAAGTCAAAGTTCACCAAACACAAACCAAAATATTCAATTTACCTCAGTATCTAATCAAAATTTACAAGATTATCAAAACCAACAATTTTCAAACCAAAACAGCCAATTCTCGAGCCAAAGTACATCCAATTTCGGTCAAAATACCCAATTTTCTGTCACCAATCAAAATCTACCTAACCAACTACAAGTGACGCAATTTGATAAATACAGTTTCAATGATGATATTAATCAGAAGAACCAAGATGGTATTGATTTACCTTTTGGTTACGAACCTAAAGACAATAGCAAAAATACAGACCAAGATATTTCAAGTACAAAGAACATCAAAACAATACTTAGCAAAGAGATTATAAATCATAACAGAGGGGACATATCAGAGTGTGATCTGAAACAGGAAGGATCAGTAATCCACGAAGTTATTGTATCACCGAATAGTATTAATTCGAAATACAATGACGAAGTGCAAATCTTCTTTAATGAACCCCAAGAAACTGTGACAGAGATATCTGTATCTTCTAGTATAAGTGAGAAAGAGAGAAAAGCAGAGTTTGGAGAAAGGGTTAAGAAATCTTAGAACTTACTTTTGGATGATTATCTCTAGTCTATAATGCCAGTGAGTTTTAACAGTAATATTACTGCAGCCAATATTGTATACAACAGAAAATATATCGAAGTTATTAACAGCAGTTAAGACTATTCCAAAATAAATTATACTTTTCGACATGTCGAGATGGCAATTTCCTAGTGATGTGACATCACATACATTTATATCGATGTTTTTTTTGTAAGCAACAAAATGAGAAATAAAAATTATTACCACTTTTTTAGCTCGAGTAATATCAAACACAACCCTGTTGTTCTAGTGTCTGATTAATATTTATAATAATTATTTGCGGAGTTTACTTTTTAATTACTTGAAAATTAATTTACTTCTTCTATGAGGAGTGAAATCATACATGCCCTAACATCTCTATGTTTTTAAGACCTGTCGAAGGACTCAAATGAAACATACACTAAATATTATTTAAATCTCAACAATTATCAAAAACCACTCAAATCGATTCAGCCATTATTGATTTTCAAATTTAACTCACTGGAGCCATTTATTGAAACATAAATTATTTAAATTAAATCGTATGTTATAATGATATATTTAAATGTATTTTAATTAAAATCGTTTAAGATATTATTTAGTATAAGCGCCATCTATTATCTATGATTATGAAACTCTTTCAAATTTGGAACGATCTTTTAAAGCGAGAACTTTTTTAAATTTTCGAAGGAGTTTCAAATCTTTAAGTTAATATTGACAAATTAGTTTAATTTTTTAAACAAATATTAGGTAGTTGCTGCTTTTTAGGATATGGCACATTTTCAAGCATGAAAAGTATCATAAGTTATTGAAAGTATGGAAGAAGAATACTAAGAACTCGTAACTATCACTGCTATCACAGTTGGCGCCACAAGTCTAATCTAGTTTTTATAGAGTATCCCTCTAATATTATATATGTATATAAACTATCAGTTAGATGTACTACACCAATATGTAGCGCTATATAAATACTGTCAAATTTCATCCACAAATATATAAACCCAGTAGTTTCTGAGAGGAATGACTCCGACGCCCAAAAAAACTAAGACGACGTTTATCACAGAGAAAAGAGCCGGGATCGGCGGTTCGCGGCGGCCTACGCTATCTTACTGCCGTTTCGTAACGTGTTATGGCTGGGAGAGAAGAAACGGCGAAAGAAACTTCCCAGCAACACGCCTAGTCTATCCTGTGGGGGGGCTATGTCTCCTAACGTCCCTCGCAGGGACGTGGAGAGATCTTGATTGGCGGCGCCTGAGACGCCGCCGTCTGTGTCTGTCTGTCCGTGCCTGCCAGCCTGCCGTCCTAACCGCGGGCGGGCTGATCCGGGCCAGCCGTTTTGTGATAACGTCGACCCTGTCCGTGAGGACGTTACGCGGTCGTCGTACGAGAGCCTTTCGCCGAGGCTTATAATCGGACGCGGACACGACGAGCGGATTTCGATGATGCGGCGCGAGATCGAAATACTTACGCGAGAGCGACGTAATGTAGTTTTTGATGGAGGGAAGCTCCAGATCGCGGTGGAGGTCGACGTTACGCATATAGAGGGGAGCACCGACGGCTCTGCGCATGAATTTATTCTGCACGATTTGCAGTTTATCTAATAGGGCAGGCTTGGCATGGCCGAATACCACACTCGCGTATGTCATGATCGGGCGGATGCATGTTTTATACAGAGTAAGCTTGTGTCTGAGGGACATTTTGCTTCGTTTGTCTATCATGGGTGCTAAACGACCCATCACAAATCGCGCTCTATTTCGGACTATAGTGATATGCTCGTTGAAGCGCAAGTTTCGATCTAGGGTGACACCAAGATATTTGGTGTACTTTGCCCAGGGGATTTGTTGGTCGTAGAGCGAAATGGTTTTTAGGCGAAGGCTAACGCGTTTGGGGGAGCGAAGCGTACCCGGGGAAAAGAACATTGCTGCGCTTTTCTCCGGGTTTACCTCTATCCTCCATTTGCGAAACCATTCGCCTAGCTCTGTGACAGCTGCCTGCAGCCGGACGCAAGCCATTTGTCGGTTGTGACCTGATGTATAGAGTGCGGTGTCATCCGCGAAGAGGGCCAACTCCACATCTGGAGTTTTTGGGATGTCGCTGGTGTACAGCGTGAAGAGTAGTGGTGACAGGGCCGAGCCCTGTGGTACACCGGCTGTGAGTGGGTGAGGGGACGAGCGCGTTCCCTCCACTCGAAAACGGAAGCTACGACCTAGGAGGAAGTCTCGCAAGATGAGCACGAGTCTGTCTGGCACACCGAACTGGTACAGAACCAGCAACCATACACCACACCATTTTATAAAACTCCCAGAAAACTTGAGGTAATGCTCTAAATGTTTAACACTAACGCAGATGAAGGCCCTGCAATAAATGGAATGTGTTGACTATGCCTTCTCTGTTCCGGGCCAGTGCAGTGAATTTCTTTGCTCTATGGTCGTGATATTGAACTAGTTGCTGTACCTTGTTTTATTTCACAGTATTTTTAATATTAACTATTTATTTTGTATGCTGGTTGAAATGTATGGCATATTATTATTTTAAGATGCATGTATGTGAAGAGTGGAATTAAATAATTTTGATATATAAATTGTTTTATTGAATTTGTATTTCTCCATATTTAAATCTGACTTCGAATGGTTGGTGTATCTAGCCAGTGTCAAATATACACATAGATTAATAGATATTGAAATTTTTGAACAAGCACTTGACGAAAACCGGTCTCACGAAATCTGCGATAGCGAAAGGGTTCTTGTGGCAGCTCGAAAAAGCATATCTATATATATAAAAGCAAGTCGTGTTAGTTACACTATTTATAATTCAAGAACAGCTGTACCGATTTGGCTGAAAATTGGTGGGGAGGTAGCTTAGAACCAGGAGACGGACATAGGATACTTTTTATCCCGTTGGAACCGGTAGGTGGCGCTGAGATCGGGTTCTAGAATCCTCGTAATCACCTGGAGCGATTTTGGTGATTTTGTTTTCGTGTGTTTGAGTGGGTCCCCGGATGGTTTAAATCCACAATTGGAACCGGTAGGTGGCCCTGGGATCGGGTTCTCAAATCCTCCTAATCACCTGGAACGATTTTGTTTTTGTTTGTTTGAGTGGGTCCCCGGATGGTTTAAATCCACAATAATTGGAACCGGTAGGTGGCGCTGGGATCTGATCCTAGAGCAGAACAACGTCTGCCGGGGCCCCTAATTAATCATAAAAACAGGTGAACACAATCGAGTCGCTCATCTGGCGAATGGACTAATTTACAAATTTAACGGTAATAAAGTAGATGTGTTATGTGCAGATCTTTTAAACCATAGTAGTCAGTTATTGATAATATAGCATCTATCAAAGATAAATAATTTTAAACAAAGCTTAGAACACTGAATAATAATAATTACGGTTGTATCAACCACATCCTTTATCTGTCATTCTGTTTTAAAAAAATATATATAATAATGTCACGGAATATAAAATAAATGAACAAAAAAAACATTTTTTTTAAAACGTAAATCATATAATATTTTTTCCATCTGCCTCTTCATACTTTGACATTGACAAAATCAGTGCCACTTGCATTGAAGCCAACAATATTAAAAAAAGTTTAATCAATTATTAAATTACAGTTATTTCTAGAGATATTCTTTCTCATTTAAAATTAAACAAGAATAAGCCTCTGTTTTTAAATGTACCTAAATCAAAATTTAATGTTCTATGGATTCGAGTAGTGTTACATATCTAGAAAAAATGGATTGTTGGTTTCCACTTTAGACCCGATTATAGAGCATTTAGATATTGATTATGTCAAGAAGAACCTCGGGATGGCGTAAGTCAAAACATCAACATATATTGCAGTATAGAGCCGTGTTTACCCGAGGGTGCAAGGGTTTTTTTTATTGCAGGAGTTCAGCAGACAGGCAGACGGCCCACTTGATGGAAAGCGGTTACAATCCCCTATAGACATTTGCAACACCAAAGGTGCTACAAATGCACTGCTGCTCTCTTAAGGGAGAATGGAACCTGACCACTAATGCCGGAACACAACTCAAGGTTGTTATGGCGATATACTTTAGACCAGGGGTGGTAGCCATCCAGTCGGGCAAATGCCCTACCACCTGGCTGTGGGTTGTATTGTCGCCTTTTACGACAGGCCGCCCCAACGCAGGAAATTGTATTCTTTCTCCGTTCCAGCACGAATAAATAGGGTGCATGAAACCCGGGCTAGCGACCAAGGAAACAAACCCATAATACTTTGACACAGAGTGGTATGAGATTAAGGGAAATTGAATCTAGCGGTATACATACGCCTTATATTGACACTAGACCTATTATTTCCGCGGGAGTTTTCGTTACGCAGCATCAAGGTGCTGGAATAATATTCCACCACCTATTCGAAATTTGCAATGTCGTAATGGTTTCAGAACTAAATTAAAGATATTATTAAAAGAGCACCAACATTCACAACGCGACTTAAAACACGATACAAGTGGTATTTAACTTAATTTAATTGTAATTTCGTTTCAGTTTATTTATTTAAATTTTTTAAAAACGTATCTATAACACCTTTCCTTATTTCTATCTATTGTGTATGTACTATGTATGTATGTGTGTGTGTATATATATGTGTGTGTGTGTATATATATGTATATATATATATATATATATATATATATATATATGTATATGTATATATACACAAGTATGTATGTATGTATATGTATATAGTTTAAGATTCTAATTTTATGCTATTACAATGATGTAATGTCTACCGTGACGATACCTCATGGGCACAGCGGAAGATCAGCGCTGGTTTTAACCGACCGGCATTATGCTGAGTCTGATGCCCCTTTTGGGACAAGATTGTATGACACTAGTTTTAAATTTGTTAGCAATTATGCTTACTGTATTTATATAATTTGTCCTAAATAAAATTCTTTTCTTTTCTTTCTTTCTTTCTTTCTATTTGGGCTAGGAAACACGTTTTTAGGGTCCCCCAACAAGTTTTGAATTAATAATGGGAAAAACAAAAATACATTTGATAAACAAGATTATGTCACTTTTGTTCGATATGTCAATAATATCGATTTTTAGATACGAAAATCGATTTTTTTGCTTATGTATTGCGAGTTTGAATTAGTAGTATGTTTTTCATCGATTTATTTATATTAAAAAAATCGATGTATAATTTGCTACACTCTATTTGCCGCCATATAGCTCTGCTTGTAGGCTGTAGTCGAGAGTCGCGACCAATAACTAAAACGGTGAATTGGACAGGTTAGGTTAGTCTTTAAACCAAAACGCACGAGCCGAGCGAGCGAAGCGAGTGTGCCGTGGTAGCAGCCGACGAGTGCCAGAACAGACTGTCACCATTTAAAAACTAAGTAAAGTTATGTTAACGGAAAAATCACATCCCCTCCGCCCCCTATTGCATAAAATTCAGTGACCACTAAACTAAAGTTTAACCACCCCTTCTGCAACCCTTATGCCCTGAAATAATTTTTTTAGAGAGATATCATAGGTTTAGAGTTGAGAAATAAAATAAAAATCTAGAAAAAACCCAGTTGCCAACGTAAAAAGATTCAAACAGTCAAACACAGACCAAAGCCCACAAGCCGAGCGAGCAAAGGAAGCGTGACGCAGCAGCGACGGGCGAATGTCACAAACGACTTAAACCATTGTTTAAAAATGGTGAACAGTCTATTCTGGCACTCGTCGGGCGCTGCCGCGACATGTTCGCTTTACTCGCTCGCCTCGTGCGCTCTGGTTTAAATCTTATCTACCCTAACTCTAATAACTGAGTTTATGTTTACAAAAAAATCATTTCCTGGAGATAAGGGATTAAGGATAATAATCTCCCTCCCTACTCCATCTCTACGTAAAATTCCAGTACCGAATATTTATAGCGGACGCCGATTCTCCCTTTAAAAAGAAGCTTTTCAGATTTGGAGACGGGCCATGACATCATATTCTCGAAGCCGAAAGGTCGGAAGTGCGCGAACTGCTGCGTCTGCTTTCTGATCCTCATCATCATGGGAGCGGCTGCGATAGGGGTGCTTTAATTCGTGGACCGAGGCATCTTCGACATGATATATGACAAAGTCATGGAACTTTATAATAAATTAATCGCAATGTTTTAAACGGCGATACGGTCTGTGTGTTGTTGAAGCGTAGCGTTGGTTACTGTAAAGTGTAAAAATAAAACAATACATTTATGAATTTATGTCTATCTTATTTTTACAAAGAATTATTCAAACTAGTGGTCGCCCGCTGATCGATATTCGACCATAATTATTCTTGGTACACTATTTCTGTAAAAAAGTAAAAATAAATCTAAAATGTCGATTTTTTTAAGTTTAAGGCTTGGCAACTAGGCCTTTAAGCCAGAAGCCGTTGTGTTGTAGGCTACACTCGACGTCATTCAACGGAGTTCTTGTGAAGACTCGAAAGGCCACATTTAGCTATATAGTTCACATTTCTCGCAAAAACACATAATTACTACTCAAAAACAATACCCTACAACTATTGTTCATTTTAGAGTAATTTTACACATTTTTAGAAAATAAATCTGCACGGCACAACGTCCCCTTTCAGTTCCCGCCAAAAACTCAAAATATCGATTAGTAGAAGTGCAACGAATTTGTAGGGCAGACGTGTGCGCAGCTCGTCGCACATATAAATATTTGGTACATGCTGATGGTGGTGAGCCTAGGATACCCAGGTCGATGTAATCGTAGAAAAAAAAACTGTTAGTTGGTGAAAACTTGTAATAAATCACTTTACAAACCAAAGCGTCTACCTTCGGCTACACCCAAACGGAAGAAGACAGAAATGCAACAATAATGTTGCATGTTTAAAAATAAAAATTATTCTATATTGGTGTTGCCAACAGACGTGTCTACCACAGAGTACATTAATATAATAGGTGCCAGCATCACCAGGGAATTAAAGTCATTCCGTCAGGACGCCTACCATCCTCACATGCTGACACGTTAGCGATAACAAGTGCCCTGCGTAAGACGTCATTCAAGGCGGCGTGGCGTGACCATCTGCCGGTACTGCGGCGGCAAGAAAGACCGTGGTATCCTGAGGCGACTACCAATGCCCAAACACATCTAATATTTACATACATAGCTTCACGCCAGTTCCCTTGCGGGGTAGGCACGAACAACAGAGCGCCATTCAGGCTTATTCTTACACACCTCACTTGCTTTTTGACATTCATAACTCTTGTCATGCACGCTCGTCTGTTCTTAAGGCTCCTGACATCACCTTCTGCTAGTATACGATCACATCTAATATGTGGTATTAAAACTTTTTATATTATAAACTCCTTACTGTCATTCGCTGACAATCCGCCATAAACACGACAAATTTTGATCGGCTTTCCAGAGAGAAAATTTTGTAACAATAAATAATGCATATTTTTACAATATAAAATAATTTTCTATCGATTTTACATTCAAGAAGAATAATTTAATTTTATCGTGTAAATGTCTGAATACAATGACTACGTCATAAATTATAACACGTGAGTAAAAATGTTTCATGCCGCGGTCACACGTTAGAAACAAAATATATGTAGACCGAGCCTCCAGCTCTCAGAGTGAAGTCGGTAAAAGGAAGTCGATTTTTTAATAGGTAGCCGCAGTGCGTTACGAGTACTTGTATTAAATGATCGAATTAGTTCGGATAGAAGTGAAATATTTTCCAGTGGATTCGTTACTATTAACCACAAATATGCAAACCACGTATATACTACACTAGCTGTGACTGTGACGTCGTCCGCGTGGAATTTGTTTTCAAAACCCTTTGATTTTGAAACATTATTCGTTGGTACTCCGCTCCTATTGATTTTAGCGTGATGATATATAGCCTATAGCTTTCCTTGATAAAGGGGCTATCTATCACTAAAAAAATTTTTCAAATCGGACCAGTAGTTCCTGAGATTAGCGCGTTCAAACAAACAAACTCTTCAGCTTTATATATTAGTATAAGATAAGTTCACATACACAAGTTTCTAAGATTTGACGGTTTTGTTACTTAATGTACTAAATGACCTAAGTTGCACTTGCACTATTAAATAATAACACTTATTCACTTGTTTGCACTGGTTTATTGAACTAAGTAATTAGTAGAATACAAAAAGCTTAACATGAAATGTGTGATATACAATAGCATGTATAATTATTGGTCAGCGCCATCTAGTTCTACATGTATTAACTATTACTACTATAAATCAATTTTTTTATTAATAAACATTGAACAGTATTGCGATTTGTGATTTTAGATGCGAACATGGAAAACGGTAATAATATGCGTAAGTACCATATTTCCTATTTAAAATTTTGATTTATAATTTATCATACGTGAAACAAAAACTTTGTACCCCTTACGTAAATTGCGCGGACGGAAGAGTATGAAATTTCGCACACTTATAGTTTATATAGAGAAGGAGTGCAGAATGCTATTTTT
This sequence comes from Dendrolimus kikuchii, assembly GCA_019925095.2. Classification (NCBI taxonomy): domain Eukaryota; kingdom Metazoa; phylum Arthropoda; class Insecta; order Lepidoptera; family Lasiocampidae; genus Dendrolimus; species Dendrolimus kikuchii. The sequence goes on from JAHHIN020000030.1 coordinate 1,034,827, forward strand.
TTTTTTAATTATGCATAAAAAATACATTTTTTTTTCATTGGACTTGACTTTATGTTGTTGGTCCGAAGACCTCACAACTTTACCGGGGTTTTTGGGGCGAGTCCTCGTGCTCGAGGCAGCTCCCTAAGGAGTTTTACCTCGGTCGGACTGTTGCCATGAGAGGGGGATGAATTTAATGATGCCCACCATAGGGCGACACAAAGCATTAATTGAGAACGGGCGACGGGTAATATAAAGCCCGAGGAGAAGGATCTCGGCGGGCCGGGATCGGTGGTTTGCGGCGGTCTACGCTATCTTACTGCCGTTTCGCAACGTGTTATGGCTGGGAGAGAAGAAACGGCGAAAGAAACTTCCCAGCAACACGCCTAGTCTATCCTGTGGGGGGAGCTATGTCTCCTAGCGTCCCTCGCGGGGACGTGGAGACATCTTGATTGGCGGCGTCTGAGACGCCGCCGTCTGTGTCTGTCTGTCGGTGTCTGCCAGCCTACCGTCCTAATCGCGGGCGGACTGATCCGGGTCAGCGTTTCGTAATAACATCGACTCTGTCCGTCAGGACGTTACGCGGTCGTCGCACGAGAGCCTTTCGACGAGGCTTATAATCGGACGCGGACACGACGAGCGGATTTCGATGGTGCGGCGCGAAATCGAAATACTTACGCGAGAGCGACGTAATGTAGTTTTTGATGGAGGGAAGCTCCAGATCGCGGTGGAGGTCGACGTTACGCATATAGAGGGGAGCACCGACGGCTCTGCGCATGAATTTATTCTGCACGATTTGCAGTTTATCTAAAAGGGCAGGCTTGGCATGGCCGAATACCACACTCGCGTACGTCATGATTGGGCGGATGCATGTTTTATACAGAGTAAGCTTGTGTCTGAGGGATATTTTGCTTCGTTTGTCTATCATGGGTGCTAAACGACCCATCACAAATCGCGCTCTATTTCGGACAACAGTGATATGCTCGTTGAAGCGCAAGTTCTGATCTAGGGTGACACCTAGGTATTTGGTGTACTTTGCCCAGGGAATTTGTTGGTCGTAGAGCGAAATGGTTTTTAGGCGAAGGCAAGCGCGTTTGGGGGGGCGAAGCGTGCCCGGGGAAAAGAACATTGCTGCACTTTTCTCCGGGTTTACCTCTATCCTCCATTTGCGAAACCATTCGCCTAGCTCTGTGACAGCTGCCTGCAGCCGGACGCAAGCCATTTGACGGTTGTGATCTGATGTAAAAAATACATTGAATCAACAAAAACACATTACACACACTACCATGTATTTGACACACGCACGCATATATACTCTTTTGTTTTGTTCAAGTCAAATGAACAGTGTAGCCTTGGCGAAATCTGTGATTATAGAAGTATAATCTTTGACAACAGAACCTTGATAATGGTCAAACTTATAATTTAAGTTAATTATGGTCGAATTTCGACCACTAGGTGACCACTAGTTTATTTTATTACTTCAAATCAGTTTGGCTTCAACTCATCTCTGTTTTGCTGAGCAGCTTTTTAGACTGTATAGACTTAGTCAAATACATGGTAGTGTGTGTAATGTTTTTTTTATTGATTTAATGTATTTTTTATGCATAATTTGAAAAAATATATGCATTCTGCACTCCTTCTCTTTATAAACTATAAATGTGCGAAATTTCATAGTCCTCCGTCTGCGCAATTTTCGTGAAAAGGGGTACGTAAGTTTTTGCTTCACGTATTAATATAATGATTACTTGTTTCCTATGACAACGTATTTGTTATGGAATTTAAAAAACGCGATTGCAGCGTCACCTATTTAGCTAATCTGTCTATTTTATGGAAACAATATACTTTACACACCGCTGGTACCGCTGGAAGGTACACCGCTGGTATAGAAAGCAGAGTGAATTTGGGGAATAGTGTGAATGAAGCGTTAGGTAAACTTCTAGGCGCTAAGAACCTCAGCCAGAAGGCCCAGCTCGCCATACACAACGCGGTGCTGGTACCTACGCTCACGTATGGAAGCGAGAGTTGGGTATGGAAGAGAGAGCATGAAAGTAGAGTAAACGCAGTCGTGATGCGAGCACTGCACAAAATCTGCAGAGTGACGCTCGCGGACCGCGTTCGTAATACCGAAGTAAGAAAGAGAGTTGGTCTGAAAGAGAGTGTCGGGGTGAAGGTAAGTAAAGGAATGCTCCGGTGGTTCGGGCATGTGGAAAGAATGACTAAGCAGATATACAATGCAAAAGTGGATGGATGCAGAAGTCGTGGAAGGCCACGACACACCTTCTATGATCAAATTGATCGTGTACTAGCAGAAGGTGATGTCAGGAGCCTTAAGAACAGACGAGCGTGCATGACAAGAGTTACGAATGTCAAAGAAGCAAGTGAGGTGTGTAATAATAAGCCTAAATGGCGCTCTGTTGTTCGTGCCTACCCCGCAAGGGAACTGGCGTGAAGTTATGTATGTATGTAATATACTTTATCGGGATATAATGTATCCTAAGCATTAACTCGGATTATAAGCCAGCAATATGTCGAGTTTCATTCAAACGTTCAGTAGTTTCCCTAAAATATGCGATAGTAGAGCCATCTTTTTTGCTGTTTTCGTCTATCCCACGGAAACCATGCTTCATTTAAATACGTTCAGTAGTTTTCACGTAATTCTTGAACAAACAGACAACTATTCTAAAAATTGCATTTTCGGCATCTCCTGGCCCGAATTATCCCTCTTGATTTTTTTCATATATTAAATGCATTGTACAACCTCGAACCATTAACAGATTTATTACAGTATATACTTAGATAGATTTCATTGCATTAAAGTTCGAAATTGTATAATAATATACATCGGTCAGCATTTTTTCTTTCGCTAACACTTTTTCGTCTAGCCTCCATCCGCCGAGTAACTTGCGATAAGGAACTTCGTCCAAAAAGGATATGTATTTCATGAAGTACGCATGTTATCATTCTTAGGCTACGTTCCATTAGGGACTCACAACGACCACGTTTACGACCGCGATTTATCCCGTTCCACTTGCTTGCCCAGGTTACAATCGTAAACCCAAGTGGAACGGCTATTCGACCCGCCTATTGACATGGGTCATTGTGAACGTTGTGAGATCGAAAATGATGACGTTATTAGTGACGTTTTCGCCACGACCACAACGACCGCGGTCGCGTTTTGGAACGGCTAACTGAGCATTTTGGGCGTTGTGAACTACAAATGGAACGTCCTGTTAGAAATGTCAAACTTAATTTTCATTTCCAACTATTTGCCCGCGATTTTGTGCACGCTTGGCAGTTATAATATTACAGTTATTTTAAAACTACGTTTTATTATGTATACAAGTCGCGAAAACTTAAGAAAATATTATACAGTTATTGCGGGCGCACTCTCGAGGGTGCTTCCCAACGTGGGGGGCCCGGGGGGTGCGACGTGGAAACTTTACTCTGGCATCCTGAGGAGTATGGCGCTGTACGGTGTACCCGTCTGGTCCACTGCACTTCACCGCCACAACAGAACCCTGCTGCACCGGGCGCAGCAGGTTCTGGCCGTGAGGACCATACGGGGGTATCGCACAGTGTCGCGGACGGCGGCCACCCTCCTGGCAGGCGATCCGCCCTGGCATCTCCAGGCGAACGTCCTGGCAGAGGTGCGTCGCACCCGGCAGGATGCCCTAGCTAGAGGCCTGACCTTTTGTCAGGTCGAAATCGAGGCGATCAGGAAGCGGGAAACCGCCTCCATGATCGCCGTCTGGTCTCAAGAACTCGACAACCCTGCGGCTTATGGCGGCTACACGGTGGATGCAATCAGGCCACAGCTGACGGAATGGGTCAACCGCACCAGCGGCACCCTGACCTTCAGAACGACGCAGATACTTACCGGACACGGATGTTTCGATAAGTATCTGTATCGCACTGTGGGCTGCTTGCCTTCCCCGGACTGCCGCCAGTGCGGCGCGCCCGACACGGCGCTACACACGCTAGTCGAGTGCGCCGCATGGGCACCGCAGCGTTTCGAACTTGAGACGCACGTAGGTCCGGTCGATTCGCTCTGCGACCTGGTCAAGGCCATGCTGCAGAGCAGCGACAATTGGGGGGCTGCGGTTACTTTTTGCGAGACAGTAATGTCACTCAAGGAGGCCGCAGAACGAGACAGGGAGAGAAGTCCTGTAGCGCGTGCCAATGCGTCTTCTCGAGGTCGCCGGCCTTCAGCTGGCACCCGGAGAGGCAGGTACGCGCATTACTTCCCTCCCTGAGTTAGGTTCCGTTTACCGCGGGGGGCCTTTAGCTTGCTAGGAGAGCAAAGGATCTTCTACCCCCGCACAACGAAGTGGGGTGTGTTCTCCCAGGGCACACTCCAGGCACTTTATTGCGCTGGATCGGCTGGGCGTAACTATGTTCTAAATCTCAGCCTTTCCAACACAAACAAAAGCGCAGGGTCGACAGGGAGGAGGGGGTTTTTAGTGGGTATTGGGGTTGCACGCTCGTGCAGCAACGCTCGGAGTCTTCCACACTATTCTGTGACGTCGATCGCGGACGGAGCACTGCCAAGAGCATACTATTGCTGCAGAGTTATCGCCCCCCAACCGACGCGTGTCGTTCCCCTAGCAACGACCCAGTTTGTGCGTAAATCGGTTAAGCATTTTCCCTCGCCTCAAAAAAAAAAAAAAAATTGTTGTTGTTGCTATTGTTGTGTTGGCATTCCTGAGAACGGAAATAACTTGATTTGACAGTTTGTTTTGTGATTGTGGTACTTGAATTTGAATCTAATAAACGATTCAATGTAAGTTTGTGTTATTTTAATTTTCGATTGGTATCGTCGTTTCCATTTGTCTGTCCGTCTACTAGTCTTGTGTAGTGTTAAAATTTATGTCTGTCTGTCTGTTAGAGTATAACGAATGAAACTTGACACAGAGCTAGCTTATATTCCGAATTGACAGGATAATTTTTATCCCAATAAACAGCGCAGATTCTGTGGAATAGATGATAGCCAAAATGGTGGCGCTGCTGTCGCATTTTTGAAGTAGAACTTTAGAATCGTTGTGATTTGAAACTCGATGAAACGAAAATTTCATAACATATAAATTTTGTTTATAACATATAATGAATTTAATTCGATTCAATAACATATAATGAATTTAAACAATGCAATCATATCAATAATTTTAATCATCATATCCTAGATTTGGTTCTATGTAATAAACCGGCTAATGTAAAGGTCCTGGAGGTTAACAGCCCAGTTCTACCGCTGGATACACACCATCCTTGTTTCGAAGTTGAAATTAAAAATTCATCTACAGCTTCGTTGAAGTCCAAAAGCATAAGTTTTTATAATTTTCACAAAACTAATTATAATGCGTTAAATGGAGACCTTAATCAACTGAATTGGTTCACGTTATGGGATGGATCAGCGAATGTTAACGACATGCTAGATATATTTTATACAACAGTCGTACCTATTATTTATAAGTACACTCCTCAATATAAGAATAATAATAGTAAATACCCCATATGGTTTAGTCGCCCATTACTTAAAGCTTTAAAAGAAAAAAACAAATTTAATTCTAGATTTAAAAAATACAATAATCCTTTAGACAAATTAACATATAACATGTTGAGGAGAAGATGCGATACATTAATTAAAGAATGTTATAACGTTTTTAAAAATAATGCAGCTCAAAATCTTCGTTGTAATCCAAAGTATTTCTGGAAATTTGTCAAAGATAAAAAACGAAATACTACATCTATCCCAAACGAAATGCGACTGGGAAAAGCTACTGCTAAAGGTGGTCGGGAGATTACAGAGCTCTTTGCTCTACATTTCAAATCTGTCTACAGCACCGTTAATCCCATACCTTTAAACAACACATTGAGTGCTAGTCTTTCAAATGTACAGGTAATTTCAATTAATGACTGTGATTTCAATGAACAAGACGTTTTTAAGGCATTAAAAAATCTAGATTGTTATAAAAGTCCCGGCCCTGATCTCTTACCTCCTATCTTGCTGAAAGAGTGTGCTGTTAACCTCTGTAGACCTTTATATATGATTTATAGAAAATCCATAGAATCTGGTACTTTTCCATACAAGTGGAAGATTGCACATATTACGCCTATACACAAGGATGGTGAAATCAACGACGTGACCCACTATAGGCCTATCTCCTTACTATCCACATGTGCGAAAGTTTTTGAATCTATATATAGTACACAAAAGAATCATACCTCACTTTCGAAAACATTTAAACCCAAGTCAACATGGATTTCTTCCACGAAAATCCACTGCAACTAACTTAATAGAGTTTGTAACTGACATAGCAACGGCTTTAGACAATAACAAGGAAGTACATGCCATTTATACCGATTTCCGCAAGGCTTTCGATCTAGTTAACCACGACTTACTCCTGACTAAGTTACAGCTTTTGGGTATCCACGGTTCTCTTCTTCGATGGTGTAAGTCTTATTTAGAAAATCGTTCTCAATTAGTGGCAATTGGCGGATCCAAATCCTTAACATTCAGTGTACCAAGTGGAGTTCACCAAGGGTCACACCTAGGTCCGTTATTTTTTTTGGTATTTATAAATGACCTCTGTGACACTATCCAAAGCCAATTCAAACTATATGCTGACGACCTAAAATTGTATCGTATTGTTAACAACATATCAGATACTCACAAACTACAATCCGATATAAATCATATTCAAGGCTGGTGTGTGAACAATGGAATGGTATTAAACCCAGAGAAATGTTACCACATAAAGTTTACCAGGAAGAATATTCCTTGCACAGTTGCTTACACATTAGAAACCATAAATATCCAAGAAACTAATACTGTACGCGATTTGGGTGTAATAATGGACAGCACCTTAAGTTTTAGAAATCACATTGATAAAATTGTTAAAAAGTCTTCTCAATTGTCAGGCTTTATAAGCCATCAAATGAAAATATTTCGAGATCCAGACTTATCCATTAACGTTTATAATTCGATTGTACGCGGTATTCTAGAGTATTGTAGCATTGTATGGAATCCGAGTTATCAGGTTCACTCTGGACGGATCGAGCGTGTGCAAAAACGTTTTATGTATCAAGTTACGTTTTCGCACAATAAATGCCACAGCTTACAGAGCTACAACCTAAGACTACAACATTACAATGTTTCTTCTCTAGAAAACCGCAGAAAGATTGCTGACGTCCTATTTGCCTTTAAACTACTACATGGTCTCATCGATTCCCCAGACACTCTTGGAAAAATGTCATTCTCTATACCACGCATGGGTAGTCGAGTTCAAAATCGAAAAACTTTTTGTTTACCCACTTGCAGGACTAATATTGGCCAACATTCCCCTATATATCGCATGACATCTGGTTGTAACATAATCCGCAATGACATAGACATATTTTTTGGTTCTGTAGTTTCATTTAAATATAATATAAGATTATTTTTCAACAGAATTGTTTAACCACTCAATAATATTTAAAAAAAAGAAAATCTTTGTTAATCATCATATTTTTTTTTTATATAATTACAATAATTTTTTTTTTTTGTGCCGAGTGCAGGCGTAGGCACATGCATGTAAGCGTCCGCACCGGCTTACTTGGATTAGTATTAGTTTTTTTTTTTCTATAGCATATTAAAGCAAGCTGTGTCTTCATATAAAAGATCACATTCTAAAGAATACAAAATATTATATTACCAATGTATTAAACATATTCCTGAATGTGCTCAGTTTTGAAGACCGTAAAAAAAAGAAAAAAAAAAAGAGATAAACACATCAATCCATAGGACTTTTATTTTGTTTATGGCTTGGCAACTAGGCCTTTAAGCCAGGCGCAATTGTATTTTAGGCTACAATCGACGCCGTATAACGGAGTTCTTGTGAAAACTCGAAAGGCCACATTTGACTATACAGTTCACATTTCTCACAAAACACATAATTACTACTCAAAAACTATCAATATCCTACAACTATTATTGCTCATTTTAGAGTAATTTTACACATTTTTAGAAAATAAAACTGCACAGCACAACGTCCCCTTTCAGTTCCCGCCAAAAACTCCAATCCATAGGACTAAGCTTGCGAGAGAATGACATAGAGTACATTATATTTAGGCTACGTTTCATTACACTCAAAACGACTACGTTCACGACAGCGATTTTTCCCGTTCCACTTGCTTGCCGGCGTTACAATCGTAAAGCCAAGTGGAATAGATTATGGGGCGTTGATGTCATAAACAACGATATGCACAAATGTCATTGGTTGATTTGAAAATCGCGCCTTTTTCAATGTCAAAAGATAGAGAGAATTAATGCTCTATGGTCAACGCCCACTTCGAGCCACCTCTTTACATGGGTCGTTGTGAGCGCTGTGTGATCGAAAATGATGACGTCATTAGTGACGTTTTCGCCACGACCACAACGACCGCGGTCGGCTTGTAGAACGGCAGACGGAGCATTTTGGGCGATGTAAGATACTACTGATCGTGTACTAGCAGAAGGTGATGTCAGAAGCCTTAAGAACAGACGAGCGTGCATGACAAGAGTTATGAATGTCAAAGAAGCAAGTGAGGTGTGTAAGAATAAGCCTAAATGGCGCTCTGTTGTTCGTGCCTACCCCGCAACGGAACTGGCGTGAAGTTATTGTATGTATGTATGTAAGATACTAAAGGAACACGTCCAAAGAGGTAGAGTAAATCGGAATGCTTCTTTAAGAACTATAAAAAAGCGTTCTACTTATTTTTGCTTTACTCTCTATGAATAAGGCCGTAACTTTTTATCACTAATACAGATGAAGCCCCAGCATAAGAAACACAAAATATTTCATAACTGGCTGATGCTCGCAGCTTCGTCCGCGTGGTGCGGTTGTTTAACTATCCCGCGGGAACTCTTTAATTTTTCGGGATCAAAAGTATCCTATATGTTTACCAGAGATATAAGCTACCACCATACAAAATTTCATTTGAACAGTCCAGTCGTTTCGGAGATTAGCCGGTACAAACAGACAGACAAACAGAGAAACAAAAAAATTGAAAAAGTCTAAATTAGTTCTATTTCACTTCTTACATCCCCCTGACTCGGTTTTTAGCAATTTTTTTTATTGACCAGAAATTCGACCCCTACAGTTTTATTATATGTATATAGAGTATTTCATAATATATACACAAAAGCTTTAATTTTATTTCACAGCTATTTTATGAACAAAATCCTATCAAATAGCGAAGCTGCAACTTTTAGGTTTTTTTTAAGTTTTTGGCTTGGCAACTAGGTCTTTAAGCCAGGCGCAGTTGTATTGTAGGCTACAACCCACACCATTAAATGGAGTTCTTGTGAAAACTCGAAAGGCCACATTTGACTATACAGTTCACATTTCTCACAAAAACACATAACAATTACTACTCGAAAACTATCAATATCCTACAACTATTGTTCATTTTAGTGATTTTACACATTTTTAGAAAATAAAACTGCACAGCACAACGTCCCCCTTCAGTTCCCGCCAAAAACTCTGCAACTTTTAGTTCTTTTGTATTCCATAGATAATATCTAAGAAAATTATTCTGGTTTTTTTTTTTTAGAGAATTGAATAAGAAAAGTCCAGGTGAGGTGGAGAAGCGTCGATCTGACCGAGGAGCGGAAAGCCAGAATGCTCTCAGGCTCAGAGGAGAGCTGAGAGGTCAAAAGACATGTCTCGAAAAATGCATGATGTCCATTCTACTCGGTCTATTGCTGATATCCATAGCATTAGGCGTAATAGTGCTGATAGTATATTCTGGAAAAAAATCTTGATGAATTAATTATTTACATTATTATAATTATCCATAACTGGGCACCGTTAATCAAGTAGTGAACTTCGTTAATGGCTAATCCGTTACTGAAAAAGTTAACTTCGTTAAAAGTTAAAGCGTTACATTTCAGAAAATTTAACGCAAGTTAACGTTAATCGTTAATCCGTTAACACGTGATTAAGATTGCATCTTGTTATAAAAACTGTTGGTTCTGAAAGTTAACAGGTTAGAAACAAAAAAAGACGGGTATTATTACATACATACATACACACATACATAGCTTCACGCCAGTTCCCTTGCGGGGTAGGCACGAACAACAGAGCGCCATTCAGGCTTATTTTTACACACCTCACTCGCTTCGGGTATTATTATTAGTGTTTAATATAGGCATGTTGATAAAAAATGTTTTTCATTAATTTGGATTAAGGTTTAGAATTTATTTTATTAAGATAGACTAGTTGCGTAACCCGTCCAATTTATCTGTCAATTTAGTAATCTGGCATAATATGAATATTCCCCTTCATGAACATTAATATTTATTTATTTTGTTTGGGGAACATACAATAATTAATATTCTTAAAAATAAAACACAACATTAATAAGTACATATATCAATCAAGTTTCCACAAAAAAATAATTTATATAATAAAAAATAAAAATTGGCTCAAACAGTTAATTACAAAAAAAAAAATACAATTATACGAAAATTACATAAATAAAATGTCAATTTAATTTACATTACTTCAACATATTACATTAATATGTTGAAGTTCTCGTCTGAAAGCGAGGCGCGTTTCGGCTGTAGTATATCCTTGCCCTTGGAGAAAAGACGTTCAACTGCAGAGCTTGAGAGTATAGCAGTATTATATTTAATAAACAGATTGTAATTGTGCCGGATTAACGAATAACGGACTTGGGAAATTTAACGGAAGTGAACGAGTCCGTTAACATATTTTTAAGTTAACTTAAAAGTTAATCCGTTACTCGAAATGTTAACTTCGTTAATTAACGATTAACGGATTAACAAGTTAATAGGATCGACTTTGCGCCATATTGTGACTTTAGCCTGTGTGGCGGGCTAAGTCATATAATAATTAAATATTATATTAAGACAATTTACTACTAATTTAACCTTTTTATTTAAATTTGATGTAAGACTATTTATTATTGATATGCAAATAAGTTTTTTGCAAACCATATTTTTTAATGACTCCCAACAAAGTGGGCACGTATATGCTAGTCTATACTATACTATATATCTATGTATGTATGTTTATTATTATTATTATTACGTAAATTTATTTAATAACCCGTTTTATTTTTATAATTATTAAACTGAACCGATTTTATATATTACTAGCTGTGCCCGCGACGTTATCCGCATGGATTTTTTTTTCAAAAACCGCCGATTTTGAAACATTCTTCACTGGTGCTCCACTCCTATTGGTCTTAGCGTGATGATATATAGCCTATAGCCTTCCTCGATAAATGGGCTATCTAACACTGAAAGAATTCTTCAAATCAGATCAGTAGTCCCTGAGATTAGCGCGTTCAAGCAAACAAACAAATTGTTCAGCTTTTTAAATTAGTATAAGATTTGTGTTGTACTCCGTGACTCCACCTGCTGGTCCCAGGCGGAAGAACAGTGCTGGTCTTAGCGGCTAGCATTACGCTGAGTCTGGGTCCAATTTTAGGACTTATATTTCATGCATTTATTTTTTATTTTTCTTAGTATTGTTAATGTTTATTTTTCCTAAATAAAACAATGCTTTCTTTGTTTTCTAATATTACAAAGAGGAAAAATTTTAATTTTTGTATGTTTGTAACGAATAAACCCAAAAACTACTAGACCAATTTCAAAAATTCTTTCACCATTAGAATGCTACATTATCCCAGATTAATATATTTATTATACTATAATATAGCCTATAATTTATAGGTTATATTTATTAATAAAAAAATTAGGGATCCCTACTACTACTTCAATAATGTAACCCAAGGTGTAAAAAAATAGTGGTTGAGTGGATCCGGAGATTCTAGTCCTAGATTTTTATTTTTTCAGGGCAGGACAACGTCTGCTGGAACCGCTAGTATCTATATTAATCTGGGATAACGTAACATTCTAATGGTGAAAGAATTTTGTAAATCACTCCAATAGATTTGTGTTTATTCGTTACAAACATCCGTTATCTGTGCAGGAACGGAGAAAGACTACAATTTCCTGCGTTAGGGCAGCCTTTTTTTTTTTTTTTTTGAGGCGAGGGAAAATGCTTAACCGATTTACGCACAAACTGGGTCGTTGCTAGGGGAACGACACGCGTCGGTCGGGGGCGATAACTCTGCAGCAATAGTATACTCTTGGCAGTGCTCCGTCCGCGATCGACGTCACAGAATAGTGTGGAAGACTCCTAGCGTTGCTGCACGAGCGAGCAACCCCAATACCCACTAAAAACCCCCTCCTCCCTGTCGACCCTGCGCTTTTGTTTGTGTTGGAAAGGCTGAGATTTAGAACATAGTTACGCCCAGCCGAATGCGTTAGGGCAGCCTGTCGTAAGAGGCGACAACAACCATGAGTTGTATTCCGGCATTAGCGACTAGGTTCCGGGCTCCCTTAAGAGAGCAGCAAGGCATTTGTAGCACCTTTAGTACCTTAGCAAATGCCCATAGGCGATGGTCACCGCTTTCCATCAAGTAGGCCCTCTGCCTGTCTACTGAACTCCTGCAATAAAAATAAAATAAAAACTTAAAAATACAAATCTTTCCTCTTTATAATATTAGTATAGATTTAATATTATTTTACTTTCTTTTAGGGATCAAAAATAAAATAAAATGGAGAAACTACGAGCATATGCCCAAGGAGCAGCTCACAGGAACGCTTTTAGAGTCCAAGGAGAGATTAGAGGTGCAGACTCGTGCCTCGGAAGGAATTTCCTCAAAATCTTGATATGTTTTATTGTGATCATTGTTATTCTCTTTATAGTGACGATTGTTTTTATGATAATACGTGCGACGAAAAAAGATTTTAAATAAATTATTTGTTAATAAGTAGTAGTACTCGTATAAATTCGCTACAATAGCAAGCAAAGGAACTTAGTCCATACATCCTTGTCTAATATAATTAATTATTCTGTATAACTCGGCAGATCTTTTTTTTTTTTTTGAGGCAAGGGAAAATGCTTAACCGATTTACGCACAAACTGGGTCGTTGCTAGGGGAACGACACGCGTCGGTCGGGGGCGATAACACTGCAGCAATAGTATGCTCTTGGCAGTACTCCGTCCGCGATCTACGTCACAGAATAGTGTGGAAGACTCCGAGCGTTGCTGCACGAGCGAGCAACCCCAATACCCACTAAAACCCCCTCCTCCCTGTCGACCCTGCGCTTTTGTTTGTGTTGGAAAGGCTGAGATTTAGAACATAGTTACGCCCAGCCGATCCAGCGCAATAAAGTGCCTGGAGTGTGCCCTGGGAGAACACACCCCACTTCGTTGTGCGGGGGTAGAAGGTCTTTTGCTCTCCTAGCAAGCTAAAGGCCCCCCGCGGTAAACGGAACCTAACTCAGGGAGGGAAGTAATGCGCGTACCTGCCTCTCCGGGTGCCAGCTGAAGGCCGGCGACCTCGAGAAGACGCATTAGCACGCGCTGCCGGACTTCTCTCCCTATCGCGTTCTGCGGCCTCCTTGAGTGACATTACTGTCTCACAAAAAGCAACCGCAGCCCCCCAATTGTCGCCGCTCTGCAGCATGGCCTTGACCAGGTCGCAGAGCGAATCGACCGGACCTACGTGCGTCTCAAGTTCGAAACGCTGCGGTGCCCATGCGGCGCACTCGACTAGCGTGTGTAGCGCCGTGTCGGGCGCGCCGCACTGACGGCAGTCCGGGGAAGGCAAGCAGCCCACAATGCGATACAGATACTTATCGAAACATCCGTGTCCGGTAAGTATCTGCGTCGTTCTGAAGGTCAGGGTGCCGCTGGTGCAGTTGACCGATTCCGTCAGCTGTGGCCTGATTGCATCCACCGTGTAGCCGCCATAGGCCGCAGGGTTGTCGAGTTCTTGAGACCAGACGGCGATCATGGAGGCGGTTTCCCGCTTCCTGATTGCCTCGATTTCGACCTGACAGAAGGTCAGGCCTCTAGCTAGGGCATCCTGCCGGGTGCGACGCACTTCTGCGAGGACGTTCGCCTGGAGATGCCAGGGCGGATCGCATGCCAGGAGGGTGGCCGCCATCCACGACACTGTGCGATACCCCCGTATGGTCCTCACGGCCAGAACCTGCTGCGCCCGGTGCAGCAGCGTTCTGTTGTGGCGGTGAAGTGCAGTGGACCAGACGGGTACACCGTATAGCGCCATACTCCTCAGGATGCCAGAGTAAAGTTTCCGCGTCGCACCCCCCGGGCCCCCCACGTTGGGAAGCAGCCTCGAGAGTGCGCCCGCGCATTTGACGAGTTTGGAAACTAGCTGCTCAAAGTGCGCTTTGAACAGCCATTTCCCATCGAGAACTAGCCCCAGATATTTCATCTGGGGCCCTACTCTAATGGCCACCCCTTGGACCGAAACGGTCAAGTCCGCGGGGGGATTGCGAAATTTCCTATGGAACATGATGGCCTCCGTTTTCGCGGGGGAGACCCTCAAGCCCAGCCTAGCTATTCGATCTACGACAATCGCCAACCCGGCGTTGGCGACGTCCACGTATTCCGCAAATGACGCAGCGCGTGCCGTGAGTAGGGTGTCGTCCGCAAAGCAGATCAGCCCTACCTCGGGCAGGACCGGAGCCCGAAGGATCCAGTCATAACCTACGTTCCAAAGAATCGGCGCGAGGACCGACCCCTGTGGAACGCCGCACGCGACGCGTCGCCGACCTAACACCGGATTGCCGGACTCACCGCCCTCCCAAAGGATATGTCGATCCTGCAGGTACGCGCCCAACAGCCTCGTGAGGTACGAGGGGACTCCATGCGCGCGGAGCCCCTCCCTGATCGTCTCCGACTTGGCAGATCTTTGACTAACGCCAATCAACGGAGTTCTTGTGACAACTCGAAAAATCATATTTAACTGCACAGTTCACATTTCTCAGCAAAGCACATAATCAAAACTTTCTATTAATATCGTACAACTATTGTCATTTTAAAATATTATTAAGGGTTTTTATAAAATAAAACTACACAGCGACTCACCTTTCAGTTCCCGCCAAAAACAATTTGTATTTTTTTTAAATAGCGACATACGATTCGTCTATGAAGCCAGTGTCATGTATCTCTGAATATTAAAGTTGTATTATTAGTGTAATATTCAAGCAAAATTGAGGCTACTGGATAGGTACAGAAATATAGTAAAGCCATATTTAAACAAGAAAAATACTACAAATTAATTGAAAGCATAATGCATATTGACAGTCTAAAATTCTACTTAAAATATAACTGATCTTGTATAAGTTTCTTTCTACCAATAGATGGCGCTGTACGAAACTGAATCGTGCAAACGTTTTATTTATATTAGTTGTTGTTTGGCGGACCCTGGATACGTAGGGTTGCTCTCTCGGTTCGGTATAGAATAAACATTTTGTACTGAAACAAGCATTTTATTTGTACTCTTGTACAAATTTTGGTCCTGTACGAGTCGGATCGGCTATACAGTAGACTACGGTTTTTGTCTACGCTTCGCACCTATGGGCAGTGGTTCGCTGTTCGGGGCGAGTCGGGGCAGCGGTTCCACGTCAGAAGTGGAACAGCTCCTCATCTGGTGCTGAAGAGGAAGGTATATGCAGACGGCGCAGGGAGCCAGCTAGGTGTCCGTGACGGCGGTATAGCGGGGGGAGCCCCGCAGGCAACACCTGAGGTAACAGCGGGGGGACAGCCCGCAGGCAACATCCGGAGTGACGTCACAAAACGGTCAAGTGTGAGTGAATTTTTAACTGTGAGTACATTTAAATAATTGTGATTAATTTTGTGCTAATTTGGACTTTAATGATTAGATTATATTAACTTAGAATATTTCTTACTTATAAATTAGGGACTTAGATTATTTCTTGCATGTGAATTCAGGGACTTAGAATAATTAGGTAAATTTGGTTCAAACGGGGAACCTATGCCCGATTTTTTTCTAAGTCAATATTTTTCAAACACTTGTAAAATTTTAAGTATTTTTTGGGACTTAGAAAAATTTCGTCAACAATTGTATTGGTCAAACAGTTGTAAAATTTTATGTAGTTTTTTGTATTTAATTTTTTTCTTTATAAATGATTGTATTGGTTTAAACACTTGTAAAATTCATGTGTCTTTTTGGGACTTGGTAAATTTTTTATCGAAATTGGTATTAATAAAACGGTTGCAAAATTTAACTTTTTTTGTTTTGTTTATAGTTACGTTGTTTGTTAGTCATAGATTGGATTTAAAATATTCAAAATGCAGAAATATGTTAATTTACAAAGGGATGTTCAAGAGAAAATTAATAAGGCGCATGTAAACTTTAAAAAGTCTTCTAAAGAGCGGTTAAGTTCAGAAGGGTATATTCAAACTAAACTTGAGATTTTAGAAGATTTGTGGGCTCGATTTACAAAGGTTCATCAAGAGATAGTTAATAGCGTAGAAAGTTGGTCGGAATTTCAGTCAAGTGCCTATGTCAAAAATGAAATTTATGAGAACACTGAGGATTTATACATTAATTATAAAACGGATATCTTACGATGCAAGCCTAAGCCAGCACAGCAATCAAATGGCCAGGGCACTGGGAATGGTGATAGCGTTGGGGCAGGTTTGAAATTACCCAAAATAACTATACCCACCTTTTCGGGAAAGTACGAGGAATGGATCACATTTCGGGACATGTTCGTTTCGTTGGTCCATTCTAATGCAACGCTAGATGATGTGCAGCGCTTGCACTATCTTAAAGGACACCTAACCGGTGAGGCCGAGCAGTTGATAAGGCAGTTACCTATCATTGCTGCAAATTATGTGGAGTGCTGGAACCAGTTGAAGGCAAGATATGACAATAAAATTTATCTCGCTAATTCGGTTCTGAAACGCCTGATCAATCAAAAATCAGCTTGTAAAGAATCTTCAGTGTTCCTCAAGGAATTAGCCGATACTACGTCGGATTGTTTACATGCGCTCAAGAACATTGGAATAGATATAAGTTCATGAGACATAATTATAATTTATATTGTGTCAAACAAATTAGATCCGGAAACGCGGAAGCAGTGGGAGTTGAAGGTCGCAGACGGAAATGCAAATGAATTACCTTCATTTACTCAGTTTCGAGAATTTTTGGAAAGCAGATTCCGAGCCCTGGAATTCATTGAACCTCGACCTTCAACTGTCACATTTACTAAACCACTGAGGCATAAAGTTTTACACGTTGTTAAGGTAGTTTGTGAGTTTTGTGTCAGGGAACATAAATTATACACATGTAAGGAATTTATGAAGAAAAATGTAGACAATAGGCGTAAGTTCATAATTGAAAAACGATTATGTTTTAATTGTTTGGGCAGCAACCACTCGGCTAAGTTCTGTCCAAGTAAAACATCTTGCAGGGTGTGCAACGGGAAACATCATTCGGTGATCCATCCAAGCGTTTCGGGGGTTGGTAGGTCACATTATGCATACATTGGTGCCTCGACATCTGGGGCGGGTACGGTCGGCACATCCGCTGGAACAACAGCGGATTCCTCAGAATTGGTCGAAGAGGTGCCAGTGGTCTCATGTTTTGGCCAGGTATCTCTGAAGAAACAGGTATTTTTGGCAACAGCTGTCGTCTGGGCAAAGTCACATAGAGGTCAAAGGCATTATATTAGGGCTTTATTAGATCAGGGCTCTCAAGCCTCTTTTGTGACAGAAGCGACGGTTCAATACTTGGGGATTAAGAAACGTCCAGTTAAGGGAATAATTTCAGGATTGGAAGGTAATAGCACTACGGTATCGAAGAACATGGTGGAATTGACCATTCAGTCGAGGATAGATAGCAATATTGTTATCACGGTACAAGCTTACGTACTAAAATCAATCACCACATCGCTTCCAAACTGTCATGTGGACAAACTGGACTGGTTAGACGAGGACATGTGTTTAGCAGATCCACAATATGATATGCCTAGCAAAATTGATATTTTGCTAGGAGCAGATATATACGGAACAATTATACAGGAAGGAATACGGAGGGGTCCACAGGGATATCCTTTGGCTCAAGCGACATCACTAGGATGGATATTATCTGGCACATGCAATCAATCTCCCGCTCCGACATCAATGGTCGTGGCAATGCATGTCTGCGTTGAAGATAATGAAATGCTGAAGAAATTTTGGGAAATAGAAGCTGAGCCAAAATCTCAAAAAAGAATGTTGACTGAAGAAGAAACTCGCTGCGAACAATTCTTCGCAGACACAACAAGACGGGACTCAGAGGGCAGATATGTAGTCAGACTTCCATTTAAAACGGAGAGACCTCAATGTGCTGATGGTGACTCAAGAACAATTGCTGAAAGAAGACTAAATGGATTACAAGTGCGGTTTAGGAAAAATAAAGAATTAAAAGATAAATATAAAAGGGTCATAAATGAATACTTAGACTTGGGGTTCATGGAGAAGATTCCTGAAAGAGAAAGGGAAAATTCTGTTGCTGTCTACTTACCTCATCATGCCGTTGTTAGGAACGATAAAGACACCACGAAAGTCAGGGTCGTTTATGATGCGTCCTGCAAATACAAAAATGGAGTATCCTTAAACGATACGTTAATGGTTGGACCTACTTTACAACCAGAGCTGAGACACTTGTTGATGCGGTGGCGACAACAGCCCATATGCTTATCAGCTGATATAGTTAAAATGTATTGTCAAGTAAAGGTAGCGGAAGAGGATACTGACTATCAGAGACTTTTGTGGCAAGATGACGGAAACTCTGAAGTGGGAGATTATAGGTTGCTAAGGGTAACGTTCGGAACAGCAGCAGCACCGTACTTGGCAGTTAAGACCTTGCAGCAGACAGCACATGATGAAGGTGCAAATTTCCCCGCAGCATCTGTAAGGGTAATAAATGATTATTATATGGATGACCTGTTAACTGGATGTGACACCGTAAGGGAAGGAGTTGAGATATATCGACAGATGAATAAGTTACTAAAAAAGGGAGGATTTGAATTACAAAAATGGATGAGTAATAGCAAGGAGTTGTTGCAAGCAATCAAAGAAAAATCATTAAGCAAGGATGAGATTTGTGAAGAACTAAATCTAAAAACGGACGAAATAGTGAAGCTTTTGGGACTAACCTGGAATCGAAGAACAGATGAATTCCGTTACTCGGTGACTCTGCCTGAGGAAACTGGACCTGTAACAAAAAGAAAAATTATATCACAGATCGCACGGTTGTATGATCCGTTAGGATGGGTAACACCTTGTGTAATAGTAGCTAAAATATTGATACAGAAGCTGTGGATATCTGGAATGGGATGGGATGATGAAGTTACAGGAAAACTATTAGGGGAATGGAACACTTACCGGGAAGGACTGGGTGTTTTGACACAAATCAACATACCTCGATGGCTCGGAACACGCCACAATGACTCTGTAGTAGAATTGCATGGATTTTGCGATGCGTCCAAGGTGGCATATGCGGCAGCAATTTATTTGCGGAGAATTGATGCAGCTGGAAATATTCAGGTGGCTTTGGTTACGGCTAAAACTAAAGTTGCACCAATTAAACAAGTGTCCATCCCCAGATTGGAACTTTGTGGAGCAGTGCTGGTGACTAGACTGCTTATGGAGGTTGCAGAAACTCTGAAAATACAAAAGACTAACCTTCGAGCATGGACAGATTCGACCGTTGTTCTAGCCTGGATCAATAGTCATCCTGGTCGTTGGCAAACCTTTGTTGCAAATCGGGTCTCGGAAATATTAACTACGCTGGATTCAAACCAATGGGCACATGTAAGGACAAGCCATAATCCAGCAGACTGTGCCTCCAGAGGCGTTACGTCTTTGGAGCTGCTCAACAATCTAATGTGGTTCAACGGTCCAGAGTTCTTACGCAATAAGAATATCAAATACAGCAAGCCTACAAATGTTGAAACTCATTTGGAAGAAATTAAGGTGCACTTAGTGGTACCAGAGGTGCCAATCTGGAATCGTTATTCATCACTTACAAGGTTGATTCGAATTGTAGCATACTGTCGGCGTTTTCTAGATCTAAAAAGGCCAGCTAGTGAAAGAAATCGTGGAGAATATCTGACGGCGTCAGAGCTTGCACAGGCGCTGGAGACATGTATAAAACAATGTCAAGTCGAACATTTCCAAGAAGAGCTGGAGCTTATACGAAAAGATGGCAAGTTTAGCAAAATTAAAGGCCATCTCAAATCTCTGAACCCTTATGTTGATGAAAAAGGTTTGTTACGGATTGGAGGACGACTGGACAATATGCCTCTTAGCTTGAATGCTAGGCATCCAATATTACTACCAAAAAAGTCTACTCTTACTGCGCTGGTTATCGCTGATGCACATGTCAAGACTTTACATGGCGGTATTCAACTCATGTTGACATATCTGGGTACTAAGTTCTTTATACTAGGGGCAAAGTCGATCGTTAAAGCATTTGTTCGGAAGTGTGTCACATGTATAAGATATAACGCAACAACATCCAATCAGTTGATGGGACAGTTGCCAGCGGTAAGAGTCACACCAGCCAGACCTTTCAAAAGCAGTGGAGTGGATTACGCAGGTCCCATAAACATAAGGACAACAAAGGGAAGAGGACATCATGCATATAAAGGTTATATTTGCTTATTCGTCTGCATGGTGAGTAAGGCAGTACACATAGAACTGGTAAGTGATTTAACATCACAGGGGTTTCTAACTGCGTTTAAACGGTTTGTTGCTCGCCGAGGTCCTTGCACAGACCTTTGGAGCGATAATGGGACGAATTTTGTCGGAGCAGCTCGCGAACTAAAGATTTTGTTAACTTCAGAAAACTCCAGTCTTCAAGAGGAACTTTCAAAGGCTTTAGCCACTAATGGGACATCTTGACACTTTATCCCACCACACTCGCCGAACTTTGGTGGACTATGGGAAGCTGGAATCAAATCCATAAAATTTCACCTGAAAAGAGTAATTGGTGACGCTACGCTAACTTATGAAGAATTGTCCACAGTTCTAACCCAGATAGAAGCCTGTTTGAACTCGAGACCTTTGGCTCGTCTCGATACGGAATCGGATGCGATTGAAGCTCTAACACCGGGGCATTTTCTAGTAGGTGAGCCTCTTGTCACAACCCCAGATTATAATTTTGATGCATCAAATTTATCTTGCCTTCGGCGGTGGCAACTGACGCAAAGAATGATGCAGAACTTTTGGAAGCGTTGGTCCCAAGAATATCTTACAAAATTTCTGCATCGGTATAAATGGGCATACCAACATCCTGAACCTGGCATTGGAGATATAGTTTTAATTAAGGAGGAGAATGTGCCACCGTGCAAATGGCTTCTTGGACGAGTGGTTGCGAAACATGTAGGATCGGATAACGTCACTCGGGTTGTTACTTTACGTACAAAAAATAAATGTGAAATTAAACGGCCGACATCCAAGTTATGTATTTTACCTGTGGCTACTTAAATAAAGAAATGTTTAAGGTTTAAGATATTGTTTATTAGATGTTACTCTTGTTTCAAATTTAAGATTTGTTATTTGCGATGCTGTGTTGTAAACTCCCAACCAAGGACAAACATTTTTGGTCAATTGCTTGTACACAATATACTCGGTAGCCTCATAGTGGGCGGTGACGGTTTTTAAGGCCAAATTACATTTGTCCTTAGTGGGCGGTGTGTATAAGTTTCTTTCTACCAATAGATGGCGCTGTACGAAACTGAATCGTGCAAACGTTTTATTTATATTAGTTGTTGTTTGGCGGACCCTGGATACGTAGGGTTGCTCTCTCGGTTCGGTATAGAATAAACATTTTGTACTGAAACAAGCATTTTATTTGTACTCTTGTACAGATCTGTAGTCAAAATCAAAATGCACAATATATCCGGGAGTATTTGGCGGGAACTGAAAGGGGACGTTGTGCTGTGCAGTTTTATTTTCTAAAAATGTGTAAAATTACTCTAAAATGAACAATAGTTGTAGTATATTGACAGTTTTTGAGTAGTAATTATGTGTTTTTGCGAGAAATGTGAACTATATAGCTAAATGTGGCCTTTCGAGTCTTCACAAGAACTCCGTTGAATGACGTCGAGTGTAGCCTACAATACAACGGCTTCTGGCTTAAAGGCCTAGTTGCCAAGCCTTAAACTTAAAAAAAAATACACTATGTCAAAATTGTCAACAAAGCAAAACATACGTAGTATCCATAGTAGTTTGTGAGCAAAACATTGGACAGTGTTTGTAGAAAAAAATGTTCATTAAAAAAAGGAATTTCACAACACAAGAAAGAAAATTATTGGTCGAAATATTGAAATCTTACAAGGATATAGTCAATAACAAAAAGACCGATGCAATAAACGCAGAGTTAAAGAAGAAAACTTGGGTGAAAATTGCACAGAAGTACAATTCTTCGGATTTAATATCTGAATCGGTGAGTTATTTTGCTATTCAAGTGTTTTCTAATCAGTCTTTAGTCGTTGTTTTCGGTTGGTTATCAGGTTTTGATTATAGATCGTATGTGGTATTGTTAAAATTGAAATGAGCCGCGGCCTTGTTACGCGTCCTGTGTTTAAATTTACTTTTCAATTTGCACGGGTTATCGTCTTAATCTGCAGGTAAGTATTATTTTAGAATGCTAAATTATTCCGCTCCTTACTTTACACTGAATGACTATAATAAAATCAATTGTATGTGCGGATCTGAGGTAAAAAAAACCCGGATATTCCGTACCCACAAAACCGCTGAAAATAATATTATAATTTCGTCTACATTTAATAATGCACTCAGAAAACACTACTTTTTCTTAAATACATACATACATAACTTCACGCCAGTTCCCTTGCGGGATAGGCACGAACAACAGAGCGTCATTCAGGCTTATTCTTAAACACCTCACTTGCTTCTTTGACGTATATAGCTCTTGTCATGCACGCTCGTCTGTTTTTAAGGCTCCTGACATCACTAGTCATTCTTTCATCATGCATTCTTTCCACATGCCCGAACCACCGGAGCATTCCTTTTCTTACCTTCACCCCGACACTCTCTTTCAGACCAACCCTCTTTCTTACTTTGGTATTACGAACGCGATCCGCGAGCGTGGACCTTAAATAATTATGCCTAACTCTAAGTTAGGTTGCCTGGAAGTGATTGCTTTAAGCGATAAGGCAGGCTATTGTTTCTACCATAACAAGATTGTAATTGTGCATTTTTGAAATTGTATATTTGGTGAGCAATAAGGTGTTATCTATCTATAATTTTGTTGCCTTCAGTTCTGGTGTAAATGTTTGTTTCAGAGAGCACAGAAAATCTGTGACGAGAACCACATAGCTGGAGAGCTTCAGCATGTCAAGCGAGTTCTACAACGCAATCAGTTGAAGATTCCATACCAACGTCACAAAGGCCCCAAACCACCTTCAGTTGAGCGGTGCCCTGCTACTCTACCCTACATCAAGGGGTTCACAGACAGAATTGGCCAACATTAAGCCGCAGAAAAAGATTACCCAATTTCTGAGACCTGTGAAATCCTCGCAATATCCCACTCCAGGATGCAGGGGTCTACAAGCTTGATTGTGAGAACACAAACCAACTTGACTGATAATTAGTTTTATTTTTCCTTCCACCCATTTTAATATTATATAAAATTATTAGAGCTAGGCATGTTTGCTGAAGAGTTTCTTGCGCCGCTTCTTCTCTTCAAGCCATAACATGTTGCGAAGCGGTAGTAAATTAGATTAGGCTCCCATAGAGTAAATAATAACCATAAACAAAATTAAAATTAACAAGTTGGCGGTAGGCTAAATAAAACTTTAACAATACTCGTTGACACTTGACATCTTTGTCTTCCATGATCACGGCCACTGAAAAGTGACCGAAACGTCGGAAAAACCAAAATCAAATAAAATTACCCCACTTAAAACCGTGGTTTTATTATGTATACAGGTCGCGAAAACTTAAGAAAATATAAGAACATCCACCTTGGCATCATAAGTATATATCTTAAAACTAGCTCCATCCATCACTGTCACCAAATTCAGTAATTTTTAGGGCTGCCGCCATTTAAAATTGCTTTACCAACTCACTGCACTTGCCAAAAATCTATTATTTTTTTACATGTCTGTTTATTTAACACACCAAATGAAATCCGACGACAATGGCGGCATCCTCATTGGGGGGACAGAGATAGATATATATAATAAATAAATAAAAATAGTCTTTATTGCTGAAAAATACCCAGTTTATCTGCTAATTGGTATCCAATTTTGCCTCCTTCTTAGCTTCTCCTTCCACAAAGGACTCCCTTAAGCTATTTGATGGCCATTTCTCTCTGTCTTTACAGGTTCTGGACCACAATGTCCCTGTTGTGTGTTTCAAATTGTCCTCCCATCTCTTATATTGTCGTCCTCTTCGCCTTTCTCCATCTCTTGAGTACCACTCCATTATCTTACACGTCGTTATTTTTATTATCTCTCGTTATATGTCGGCCCAGTCCCATTTTAATTTTTTTTTGTTATTCTTGATGCATTGTTATTTTTATATAATATTAAAATGGGTGGAAGGAAAAATAAAAATAATTATCAGTCAAGTTGGTTTGTGTTCCGTTGTACGCAGAAAGAGCTCACAGTGTCTTGAGGTCTGGCGGCGAGTTTTTGCTGGGTTTGGGTCTTAATAGTTTTGGATTAGGAAAAACCAAAATCAAATAAAATTACCGCGCTTAAAACCGTTAAAACGTAGTTTTATTATGTATACAAGTCGCGAAAACTTAAGAAAATATTATGGTTGTCAATAAGTTAATTTTGTCTTTATAATCTCATGTGTGCTGGGGTATAAAATTTATTGGATTGCACTTTTGCTAGGTTCTGAACAACTGATGTTTATTATTTAATGCTGAACAATAGTTTGAGTCATGGTAACCCTATCTCTTGTTCATACTTCAGTACATATTCTTGATGCATGCATATTTCCTTCTCTTTTTATATGTACTGGTATGTACGTATTCTTCGCTGGATGTGTGTAGTCATGCGTAAGAACCGCATCACGAACTTTTGCATCTCTGGCAGTCTTCAAGTCTGTGACAGTAGACAAACTGTAGGAGAGTCATTTTCGCTGGTATGGACAAATTTTATGGAAACTGTTTGTTCTCCATGTAACCGTGGGGAACAAAATGTAGCCATGCTCCTCTGCCAGGTCTCAATGTTGTCCTGATGTTGTGAAGGATGACATGCGTACCAAGCCTCAATAAAAGAGATGCCGAATATCACAAAGTGGAAAAGAAAAAGTAGGAAAGAGTGATAGCTCTGGGATTTAACACTCGGATAATGATGATACTGAATATGCATAGATTTAAGTATGTCGTTGTCGTCAGCCAATCACAGTCCACCGCTGGACATAGGCCTCCCCAAGTCAGGTCCACTCATCCTTGTCGTCTGCCTTCCTCATCCAGCGCCTACTGGTGACCTTACATATGTTACCAGTCCATCGGGCAGGAGGGCGTCCAACACTACCTTTACCCAACGAGGCCTCCACTCCAGGACTCGTCTGGTCCATCGGCCATCGATCCTGCGACAAATGTGACCGGCCCACTGTCACTTCAACTTGCTTATTTTGCGAGTTATATCGGTTACCTTGCGTCTCTTACGGAATGTGTATTTTTTTCTAATGTCAGGCTAGACCGGAACAATTACGCCGCCTCTGGCAGAATATGAAAACACGCCAAAGGGGCTATCTATCCAAGGAGTGTCATTGTAGACTAGCCAACGCCTGCAAGGAGGTATATGTTGTCCCGGACTCTGATGTCACAAAGAACCTTATGGTTGAAATAGAGTACTCTGAGGATTCTGATGAGAAAGGTAATTTTGTAATCTATTTTTCAAAAATTCAAATTTTACAAGATTTTTTTGTCTTTTGGTTATATTTATTTGCCTTTATTGCAAACTTAACCTATTTTTTCTCTATAACAATGTTAATTTATATAATTTGTCTGTGTGTCTTTCGACATGTAGACCTCCTCCAAAATTTTCCAGTCATTCCTTGTCCTTGCTGTCCTACTTTTTTTTTTTTTTTTTTGAGGCGAGGGAAAATGCTTAACCGATTTACGCACAAACTGGGTCGTTGCTAGGGGAACGACACGCGTCGGTCGGGGGCGATAACACTGCAGCAATAGTATGCTCTTGGCAGCGCTCCGTCCGCGATCGACGTCACAGAATAGTGTGGAAGACTCCGAGCGTTGCTGCACGGGCGAGCAACCCCAATACCCACTAAAAACCCCCTCCTCCCTGACGACCCTGCGCTTTGAATGTGTTGGAAAGGCTGAGATTTAGAACATAGTTACGCCCAGCCGATTCAGCGCAATAAAGTGCCTGGAGTGTGCCCTGGGAGAACACACCCCACTTCGTTGTGCGGGGGTAGAAGGTCCTTTGCTCTTCCTAGCAAGCTAAAGGCCCCCCGCGGTAAACGGAACCTAACTCAGGGAGGGAAGTAATGCGCGTACCTGCCTCTCCGGGTGCCAGCTGAAGGCCGGCGACCTCGAGAAGACGCATTGGCACGCGCTGCAGGACTTCTCTCCCTGTCTCGTTCTGCGGCCTCCTTGAGTGACATTACTGTCTCGCAAAAAGTAACCGCAGCCCCCCAATTGTCGCTGCTCTGCAGCATGGCCTTGACCAAGTCGCAGAGCGAGTCGACTGGACCTACGTGCGTCTCAAGTTCGAAACGCTGCGGCGCCCATGCGGCGCACTCGACAAGTGTGTGTAACGCCGTGTCGGGCGCGCCGCACTGGCGGCAGTCCGGGGAAGGCAAGCAGCCCACAATGCGACACAGATACTTATCGAAACATCCGTGTCCGGTAAGTATCTGTGTCGTCCTGAAGGTCAGGGTGCCGCTGGTGCGGTTGACCCATTCCGTCAGCTGTGGCCTGATTGCATCCACCGTGTAGCCGCCATAGGCCGCAGGGTTGTCGAGCTCTTGAGACCAGACGGCGATCATGGAGGCGGTTTCCCGCTTCCTGATCGCCTCGATTTCGACCTGACAGAAGGTCAGGCCTCTAGCTAGGGCATCCTGCCGGGTGCGGCGCACCACTGTCAGGACGTCCGCCTGGAGATGCCAGGGCGGATCGCCTGCCAGGAGGGTGGCCGCCGTCCGCGACACTGTGCGATACCCCCGTATGGTCCTCACGGCCAGAACCTGCTGCGCCCGTTGCAGCAGGGTTCTGTTGTGGCGGTGAAGTGCAATGGACCAGACGGGTGCACCGTACAGTGCCATACTCCTCAGGATGCCAGAGTAAAGTTTCCGCGTCGCACCTCCCGGGCCCCCTACGTTGGGAAGCAGCCTCGAGAGTGCGCCCGCGGATTTGACGAGTTTGGGAACTAGCTGCTCAAAGTGCGCTTTGAACAGCCATTTCCCATCGAGAACTAGCCCCAGATATTTCATCTGGGGCCCTACTCTAATGGCCACCACTTGGACCGAAACGGTCAAGTCCGCGGGGGGATTGCGAAATTTCCTATGGAACATTCAGTCTTAAGTCTAATATCTATGGAATATTTTTTGTCTTTTGAAAGAAAGAAAGAAAGACATATTTTATTTAGGACAAATACAACATACAGTATTATCAAACAGTAAAATAACAGAAACAGAATAAGTCCTAAAATTGGACCCAGTCTCAGCATATGCTGACCAATTAAGACCAGCGCTGTTCTTCCGCCTGGGACCAGCAGGTGAAGTCACGAAGGACAATACAACACACATAATAATACATAGTGTACAATGCAATTCAATAATGATAAAAAAAAATCATATAAAAATACACATCATGAATAATAAATAAATGAATATATACTTTGCTTATAACTTGTCAACAAATCATTATGGCAACATTTATGAGTGAAATGAAAGGGCTTACTTTTCACTACTCTCAATGCCCTCAGTACGTAACTTTAAAAGTCAGGTAAATAATGAAATGCTACATGAAAATTACGTAAATAAAGAGAAAAAGCTTTTTTAAAAAGGTTTTTAAATACAAACGTTTGGGATCCTGGATATCATGTAGCAGCAGAGTGCTAGCCAAGACAAGTAAAATGAGCCCAAACACGATGGATCTATCTTGTTTAGTACAGGAGTTCCTATGGCCACCTTCCGACTTCCGACATCATCAGATCAGCTCCATGGTACCATATTATTACATTGTCACGCGAAATACATATGCGTGCAAAATTTCAGTTAATCGGAAACCGGGAAGTTGGTCAAATTTAACTTACAACATTCCACCCGAACTTACATACAAACATAAGTACATCCATTGCAAGTTAAATAAAATCTTGTAAAAACATAGTGAATTTAATCATAATTTCACTGTAAAACAGAAGTATTCATTTATTTGCATATAATTAAAATTTATATCTAATTCATAGGTCAAGTATAAGATATTGCTACAAATTACGTTCTATGGAATGTGTCCGCCATACCTACTTGAGATAGACTGTTATTCCTAAATATATGAATTATATTACAGAACATTCCTTTGAGGAGTCACTAATGACAGAATCAGGAGCCGAGACACGAAGCACAGAAGAAAGAGTGCCAACTGCTCAGTCACCGACATATCCGGACACAAAATCATCACACCGCAAATCATCTGACAGTCAAATATCAAATTTTCAGTCATTAGATAGTCCACCAGCGCATAGGCAGTCGTCGCATAGTCCACTGGCACATAGACAGTCGTCGCATAGTCCACCACAGAATAGACAGTCATTGCATAGTCAGCCTGAGAATAGACAGTCATTGCATAGTGAGCCAGAGAATAGACAGTCATTGCATAGTCAGCCAGTGCATAGACAGTCATTGGATAATCAATTACAGTATCCCCAGTCCACATATAGCACATCACAACCATTGCAAAAGAGTGAAATTAATTATTTCAATCAAATGGAAGAGAAAGTGAGAATTAATATTATGCAAAAAGAATATATTGATAGGAAAAGAAGAGCGGATGAACTCCATCTCTTTGATTTGAAGAAGAAAGAGTTGGAGATTGAAATTTTACAAATGCAGTTAAGGGAGGTGCAATCGAAGCCAAAGAAATAGGTTTATTGCATATTTTATGTGACTGCCAGATTAATTAAATCCTGTGAGGAACTTCAGCTTAAAAATTGTATGACTAATCATTATAAATGGCTGCCGAAGTAGGATTCGCTGTCTCGCTCATACATTACCAAATTTTTGAAGATATAATAAATTCACTGACACTTTTTTATCCATGCAGGAACGGAGAAAGAATACAAATTCCTGTGTTGGGCGGGCCTGTCGTAAGAGGCGACAAAACAACCCACAGCCAGGTGGTAGGGTATTCGCCTGCCTGGATGGCTACCACCCCTGGTCTAGAGTATGTCGCCATAATTACCTTGATTTGTGTTCCGGCGTTAGTGGCCTGGTTCCAGTCTCCCTTTAGAGAGCGGCAGAACAGTGGCAGCAACTTTGGTGTTGCAAATGTCCATAGGCGACGGTAACCGCTTTCCATCAGGTGGGCCGTCTGCCTGTCTGCTAAGCTCAAGCAATAAAAAAAATTACAATAATACGGATTACATTCATGTTATAAAAAAATACGATATTTTACTATAAAAATGTTTTTTATTTCTATATTTTGACTCTGTGCTAGTTTGGACGGACCCTTAGATTTTTTGTAAGTGAATTCTACGGTCTGTATCTTCAAAAATGTGATAATGCGTGAAATTCAAATAGGTAGCCTAATTGAAGTTCAAAAATGTATATTTCTGCGTTGGAATAATTTATAACATTCTAAGATTTTGTTAATAAATAATTATGTTAATTATTGTATTATTTTATTGGGTTGTAATTTCAAATAACGATTTTATAGAAAGAGAGAGAAACGGTAACTTTAAGTACAAATATTAACAAGTCGTACAGCTAGTATAATACATAGCACAATGTGTGAGCGGGACGGATGATGTGCGAACGAGACGAGCAACTATTAAAGTGTGCACATTAGTCATAAATCGCGGAGATGACCTTGAGCGTCCGGATGTCCTAAAGTAGTTTCCACACGATACAATTTTACGACCAATTTGACTAGATTGACAATCGGATTGTGTAGTGTGGATAGATATATGAAATCCAAGGTCATTGGTTGGTCAGGACCACTCGATACGATTGTGTCCATTTAAATCGCGTAGTGTGGACGCTAGTTGGCCAATTTTTTTGACGTAATTATCGAGTTTTTGGCGGGAACTGAAAGGAAACGTCGTGCTGTGCATGTGTGTGTGTGTGTTTTATTTTCTAAAAATGTGTAAAAATACTCTAAAATGAACAATAGTTGTATGATATTGATAGTTTTTGAGTAGTAATTATGTGTTATTGCGACAAATGTGAACTATATAGCCAAATGTGGCCTTTCGAGTTTTCACAAAAACTCCGTTGAATGACGTCGATTGTATCCTACAATACAACGGGGCCTGGCTTAAAGACCCAGTTGCCAAGCCTTAAACATAAAATAAATGACGTAGTTATCAGCACAGCGGCTTGCAGAGCGGTTGTAAAAATAATGCGTTGTCATATATTTTACTGTTATAATTGTGCTTTCCAGATGGACGACGATAATAACGGCAATGATGTGTATCCATTCATACCGAACGGCGAATAATGGAGGAGATTTTAAATCTTTAACAACCATTGTTTTGCCCACAGTCTTCTATATTTTTCCTCATCTACATTTGTAGTTAGAATCAAAAGCAACCCAAATTTTTGCTTCTTTTCAAGAGGCATCGCGCGTGATACAAGGCCTTTCAGCAGAGGCAACAGAATAAAATGAAAATTGGCGATCTTCTTTTCTACGTGTGGATGGACAATTAGATAGTCAATCAAATCATATCGGGGTTTAAAACAATCTGTAGGTGTGTTATGGTTCTAGTGTGCACGCTGTTAGGATGCATCCAGCAGCCATGGCTGACGGACGTGTCCTATAATATGTAGGCACCAAGAAGCTTACACACAATGGAGATTGCAATGCTAACATTTTTTTGAAGACCAAAAATATGAACTCCACTGACCTTTGCTATGTCTTCCATCTCACTGACGTCATTCAAGGACAAATTATTGGTCTCCAGTTAGGTATTCGGAACGAAATCTCCATTGTGTATAAGCTTCTTGGTAGGCACCTTATACGTAGTATCCATAGTAGTTTGTGGGCACTTTTAGATAATACACTGTCTGTCACTGTCAGTCAGATCACAGATCATTGATCGAATTGTACATGTTATGTTGAGTTGAGATGAAATTTAAAATATATTTCCTGTCTTTATAACTACGTATTTAATTGTTAAATGTTATTAATAATCAAAAACAAGTATGGCAGACAAGTGTAGGGTGTGTTTGAAGGTTTGTACAGCATTAGACGTATGTAAGGTATAGCAAGTGTTTCGAAAAATATAAAGGGCAAAGCTAAGGAATGCTAAGGTGAGTTTTTCGTAATTGAATTTTGTAAATCGGGTCAGCAGTATAAGAGATATAGGCTAAATAGCCATTATTTAATTGGAAAAATTTAAATGTCGTCAATTGTTTATCCATGCGTCTCTATGGTTACTAGGGCTTTACTGCTCCATCTAGGTTAACTTTATAGTTATTGACCGTTTCACGCAGATGTAGCAATAGAATTAATGCGTTATTTGTGATGCTATTTTGTTAATAATTTTTTTAAAGTTTAAGGCTTGGCAACTAGGCCTTTAAGCCAGACGCCGTTGTATTGTAGGCTACAATCGACGTCATTCAACAGAGTTCTTGTGAAAACTCGAAAGGCCACATTTGGCTATATAGTTCACATTTCTCGCAAAAACACATAATTACTACTCAAAAACTATCAATATCCTACAACTATTGTTCATTTTAGAGTAATTTTAAGCATTTTTAGAAAATAAAACTGCACAGCACAACGTCCCCTTTCAGTTCCCGCCAAAAACTCCTATTTTGTTAATAAGGCGCCTTTGGCCACAGACAATAACTATTATATTATCCCAGAGGGAGACCGAGCATGAGAAATGTTATGTCACAAAATTTCTTATAAGACATATTTTATTCATTGTGGTGAAACCTAAACCACATTTGATTCTGGTAAGAAGACAATTTTGACATGCAATAAATAAAATGCCAAATTGAGAGGAAGAAGATTAAGGTGATATAGGCATGTAATGAAGAGGGATGAAAGTCAGTGATAAAAAGAATTTTAAACTACAAGATGAATGTGTACAAATGTAAAGGTAGACCAGAAAAGAGATGGATGAATTGTATGAAGGGTGGTATGATGATTTGTGGTGTGACAGAGGACATATGTCAGAATAGAGGAGTGTGAAGGAAAAGATATTGTGCTGACCCCAAATAATTGAGAGAAGGTGAAAGAAAAGGGAGATATAAACTGCTAAACTAAAATTAGGTACTGTTTTGCATTTCATAGTAATAATAAAACTATGTTTTAACTGCAGTAATTTTATTTGATTTCAGATTTTCCGATGTTTCGGCCACTTTTTAGTGGCCGTGATCACGGAAGACGGATCACAGCCACTGAAAAGTGGCTGAAATGTTGGAAAAACCAAAATCAAATAAAATTACCGCACTTAAAACCGTTAAAATGCAGTTTTATTGTGTATAAAAGTCTCAAAAACTTAAGACAATTTCATAGTAATATTGGGAATCCACTCTTTATCTTTATATATACAGTTCTTCTGTATGTGTGTTGACAGTGAACTCCACTTAAACGGCTGGACCCATTTGAATGAATTTTTTTGTATGTGTTCAAGTGGATTCGAGAATGGTTTAGATTCACAATTGGACCTGGTAGGTGGCACTGCAATTG
Source organism: Dendrolimus kikuchii (assembly GCA_019925095.2). Lineage (NCBI taxonomy): Eukaryota > Metazoa > Arthropoda > Insecta > Lepidoptera > Lasiocampidae > Dendrolimus > Dendrolimus kikuchii. The sequence goes on from JAHHIN020000030.1 coordinate 1,067,554, forward strand.
GGTTCTAAATTTTATTTCTTCAGGGCAGAACAACGTCTGCCGGGACAGCTAGTATGCTATATATAATATCAGCCCATAAATGTCCCACTGCTGGGCTCGGGCCTTCCATTATAGGGAACGGACAGTATACCTGCCATGCTTGTCCAAGGCGGCTTGGCAGGTTTGACAAATCGGTTATTTTGATGTGCAGGTTGCATTACAATGTTTTCCTTCACCATTGTTAGCCTGTGGTAATTGTAATAATATCCTATACAGGGAGGAGTTTTTGGCGGGAACTGAAAGGGAACATTGTGCTGTTTTATTTTCTAAAAGCCTTCAACATGAAAAAAAAAATATGTCCTATACAGGTTGGAAACTTTCGGTGGGGCAGTGAGGGGGAAGTTTTTTTTTTATAGGTTTGCATTTGACCATTATCTTGCTCGATTTTGAGCGAAGGTATGGTCTAAGATTGAGCACATTTACCTAGAAAATACCTATTCACACAGGACTCGAAGACACCTGAAGGTTTTTTTTTACTGCAGGAGTTCAGCAGACAGGCAGTCGGCCCATTTGATAGGAAGCGGTTACTATCGCCTATGGGCATTTGCAACACCAAAGGTGCTACAAATGCGTTGCTGCTCTCTTATGGGAGACTGGAACCTGGTCACTAATGCCGGAACACAACTCAAGGTTGTTATGACAGCATACTTTAGACCAGGGGTGGTAGCCATCCAGTCGGGCAGATGCCCTACCACCTAGCCGTGGCTTGTTTTGTCTCCTCTTACGACAGGCCACCCGACCGCAGGAAATTTTATTCTTTCTCTGTTCCTGCATGGATAAAAGGTTGTAGGTTTCGGGAAAAACAGACTCCGGCAGTGAGTTCCACTCCTAAGTACCATAATAGTTGCTACCCGAAAATGGTCTTTTAGACTATCCATAACTCTTCATGAAATCTTGATCACAGATATTTAAAAAAAATTTACAGTTAGCAAGAAAATACCCATTTTATACAAAAAAATATACCATTTGATTCTGTTTCTGATACCGATCAAAAACTTCTAGGAAACCAATCCAGCTTGAAGTGCTAAAAAGTCACAATTTACTAAAAAAAACATTCCTGTACATTTTGTATAAAAAATTTACACAAAAATGTTTTTGATAATATTTTCTTAAGTTTTCGTGACTTGTATACATAAGAAAACTGTGTTTTAACGTTGGAATAACCAAAATCAAATAAATTACCGTGCTTTAAACCGTTAAAATGTAGTTTTATAATGTTTTTGATGTTAATCAATTCTGTTTCTAATACTAATCATAAACTTCTATTTCAACAACCATTGTTGGAGTACTGAAAGAGTCACAAATAGCAGAAATGTTTTCCCATAAACCTTTTAAGAAGTCCTACTTACCTTTTTTTGTGGACTTTTATATTGCTTTTACAATGCTATACAATATACAGTGTGAACTCCATTTAACATCACTCGATTTAATGATAAACTCCCTAAAGCGTCGAAAACACTTGGCTTTGGTTGGTTTAGCTTGTCTTCCATACAAAGATACACTCTATACAGCATTACACCCACTCTCAATAATGACAACAATTAAAGTAATAAAAAGTACCTTTTAAGGCCAAAATTAATAAAAACTGCACAGCTGTGTACAGTTCTTTTATCGCTTTATTATCCTAGCCCCTAATAAACTCGATTGTCAGCTAAGTACTTTCTTTGTCACCAAGATGCAAGACCTTTGTCATCAATATCGCAAGGTATGAATAAAATAAGTAAAAAATACAACAAAATTACTGTTGCAGCAAAAGTCGTCACACAAAAATAACAGTCTTATCTCCATTTAACGACATCTCTCTATAACGCCATAAAATGCACAGTCCATTCAGTGTCCTTATATAGAGTTTACACCGTATGTGTAACAATATGCATATCATATATTTAAATTTCAGCGATTACAGAAGATTATATTAATGATGGCCAATCAAACACATGATGCTGAAAATAAGCAAGCCCTTGGAAAAGTGTACCAGTTGGAATGTAAACAGATTGAGAGGACTACTCGGGGAAAAAGTTAAAAGAGAAAAAGAAGCAGTAAGTGAAGAGGACAATGCAGAAGATTTTAAGAGAAATATTGTGCTAGAAATTAAAATAGAAAATAAAGGAAGAAATGAAGAGGACAATGAAGAAGATTTTGATAGAAATACTGTGACAGAAATTAAAAAAGAAAATGAGGGAGGAAGTGAAGAAGATGATTGCATTAATATCAAAAAAGAGAAAGAAGGCAAGTGCTAGTTTAGATTAATATGGTTTTTACTTGGTTTTTTGAGTGGTAGCACATGGTAGCACCTTTGGTGTTGTAAATCACCATAGGCGATGGTAATTGCTTTCCATCAGGTGGGCCGTTGGCCTGTCTGCTGAACTCACAAACTTTACCTCCTTATAATATTAGTATAGATTAACATTAAAACATTTTCTCAGATTTAAGACAGGAGGAAAGTCTGATCATCACTGAGTCACACCCACCTTTGAGCCAGGCTACACCTGTAAAGAAGATAGTGAAAAAGAAGACTCTAGTTATTTTGAAGAAGATTGATGTAGGTAAGAGTTACCATTATTTATAACCGACTTCAAAAAAGGAGTTTCTCAATTTATAGTGTAAATACTTTTTTTTTTAATGTGTGCTTAGTTATAACTTTATTGTTTTGGAACCAATTTTGGTGATTCTTTGTTTTGGATTTAGCAAAATTTCGAAATGGTTCAATATAAATTTTACTGGTATCGGACTCTGGGTTCCGAAGATATAGCAGAAAAAATTTATATTAAAATTTGTCCTCTCATAGAGTAAATGATGACCATAAACAAAATTAAAACTAAATAATTAAAACATCTTTATCTACCTTGATCATTTTGATCTTTGTTTACTGAAATGTGACAGAAGGCTCGGAATAAAAAATTAAAAAATTACTGCTCTTAAAACAGTTAAAATTTAGTTCTATTTCTTTTATTAATTATGTTATTGAAAAGTTTGTAAAGACAAGTGAGGCAAACAAGACAGACAGCCGACCTGGCTGCAGGAAATTTTTTTATTCTTTCTCAGTGCCTGCATGGCTAAAATTTGATACAAAATTTAATTAGTTACATACTTTCAGGTACATCGGCAATAAAACGCACTTTGAACGTAACACCGCAAATAGTGAAGCAAATTAAACTCGAAGAAGCAACTGAGCATACAGAACCTTTAACTGATGCTGCTTCAGCTTTGCCTAACAATAATTACGAAGCGTTAGATATAATCTGTTCTCAAAATTTAGCTGTGGACTTAAAAGAGGTGCCTTCTAAGAGCAATCAAATTATAAACTCAAGTATAAACTGCTCTGCAATAAATAATACTTCAGCAAAAGTTATTACACTACCAAAACATAACATACAAGCTATAAATACATTTTCAGAAAACAAGAAGGCACTTACTTCCAATAATGCGAAAAACGAAATTTTCAAATTTCGGAAGAATATAGCTACAGCGGCTGTAAGTACTTTGTTAAAAGGAAGCGATGAAGGAGATAAATCTAATATTAATAATAAAAATGGATCAGAGAAACGCTTTACGTGTCACATATGTCAGTACAAATGCGATAGGAAGACCATTTTGAACAATCACCTTCGTATACACACTGGTGAGAAACCATATGTATGTCATTTGTGTGATTACAGATGCGCACGGAAAGATATTTTAGGAAGCCACGTAAAGTATAGACACACAAAGGAGAAGAAATACGAATGCCACATATGTCAATACAAATGTCTTACAAAGAGCAATTTGAACGTACACCTCCGTACACACACTGGGGAGAAACCGTACGCATGTGATTTTTGTGATTTTAGAAGCGCGCAAAAGTGTTACATTAGTATCCATATAAAGTGTAAACACATAAAGGAGAAGACCTTTGCATGTCATTTATGTCCATTCAAATGTGTTAGAAAGGACAGCTTAAGGCTACAACCTTTGCAAGCACACGAAGGAGAAACCGTATATATGTGATCTGTGTGAATATAAATGTGCTCGGAAAGGTACTTTAATAGACCATATAAAGAGTAAACACACAAAGGAAAAGAAGTTCTCGTGTGATATATGTCAGTACAAATGTGTTAGAAAGAATGTGTTAAATGTACACCTACGTAAGCACACTAGGGAAAAGCCATATAAGTGTGATATTTGCGATTATAGAAGTGCAATTAGTTCCAATTTAAATACACATATACTAAAAAGACACACAAGTGATAGGTAGTGCTCATATCTGGCAGTGTAAAAGTGGTTAGAGACATTGTCTGGAATATCTCTGAAAAATTCTGCAAAGTAGCTGTAAATCTAATAATGCCGTGCAGGAACGGAGAAAGAATACAATTTGCTGCGGCGGGGTGGCCTGTCATAAGAGGTGACAAAATAACCCACAGCCAGGTGGTAGGGCATTTGCCCGACTGGATAGCTACCACCCCTGGTCTAGTATGTCGCCATAACGACCTTGAGTTGTGTTCCGGCATTAGTGACCATGTTCCAGTCTCCCTTAAGAGAGCAGCAGTGCATTTGTAGCACCTTTGGTGTTGCAAATGTCCATAAGCGATGGTAACCGCTTTTCGTCAAGTGGGCCGTCTGCCTGTCTGCTGAACTCCTGCAATAAAAAAAACCACGCTCAGTGAAAGGCTCTATTGATGTAATGAACATCCACCGTGGATATTCTATTTTCTGGCTGCGGAGCGTTAATAGTAGATTGCTACATGAGCGGTGAAAGTAACCTATTTAGGCAGGAGATTTTTTCGCGCACGAGCGTAGCTAGGGCGCTTTTTGGTGGTGTAGATGGAAGAGGGACGAGTTGTTTGTGCAGAGAACATGCTATTTCAATTTTTTGCAACACACTTTTATTGACAGTCAGTTGTAAACAGACAATTCTGTATTTAACACAAACCAGCCTGATGAACTAAAAAGTTCTCAACAGCGCTAATAGTTCTAATGCCTAAATAGGCCTTTCACCCGAGGTTAACACTATTTTTCATTTCCAATATGAGGAAAGTAAATAAAAATTGATTGCTTAAACAAACAATTACTTCTCTAATGAAATCAGGCTTCAAATCCATATCTAAATCTGATGAACTCATTTAATATGTCAAATATGAAAGTCAAGTAATTTTTTGTTTGTCTGTGGCATTCTACCAGCCAGTATTTTTTGGTGACTACTGATAGTAGTTTAAAAGTGACAGGTGACATTCCCGCGGAATCACGTTTTGGCGAATTTCTCCTGGTTTTCTTTCGTGTTTTTCTGTTTTCCTGGCTTTGTGTTGTTATTTATCTGTTGGTGTTGGCTATTTTTAAGTTTATTATTAGTAGTAAGTACTTTACTTTATAAATGTCGCAGTCAGTGGGAGAGAAGTCCCTCCTGATAGAGGGAGACATTCTTTAGGAATGGAAGTGGGCGAATCTCACGCTATTGGCCAAACTAAGGAGAAATTACGGGCTAAACGTTCTTTAGAGGCTCCTTCAAATACCCCCGAGAAAAGAATTTTACCCCCTTCAGTCTCTATCCAACACACATACACCAGACCTGGATATGAGGCAAACTCGAATCTCAGGTATTCTGAGTCTGACTCAGGCCCTTTTATTGTTTACGTTACGGGTCCCGATGTGGACCTGCCCAAATCATCCAACAATATGCGCGCCCTTAAAATAGCCCAAGTTATTTACAACAGCAAAGTCTCAGGGGTTGACGAAATAAAAAATATAGGAAGAAACAAAATTTCTATTTATTTTAAAACATTCTCTGAAGCTAACTCATTCTTATCCCACCCTGTCCTAGAGTTAAATAATCTTACAGCAATAATTCCCCGTTTTCAACTTACCCGTATGGGTGTAATTCATTCAATCCCTCTAGATTGGTCTTTGGAGGACTTGGTTTCATGGACTGAGTGCCGTCCAGAGTCTTCTATAGTAATTAAAGCGAGAAGACTAAATAAAAAAAAACGTGTTGAAGATACAACCTGCTGGGAACCCACTGGTACTGTAGTTCTCACCTTTTTAGGCCAATCCCTCCCAAGCCATGTTTATTGTTGCAACCTCTCTCAACCTGTTGGAACATATACCCTTCCCACTATACAGCGCCTAAAATGCTGTCGTTTCGGACACATTCGTGACAAATGCCGATCTAACTCACGCTGTTCTCGCTGTGCTGGCCCGCATGAAAATGCCACTTGTCAGGTACCTGAGGATAAAATTACTTGTTTGTTTTGTTCTGGTAGTCATGCAGCCACTGACTCTAGATGCCCCGAACATGCACGCCAAAGAAACATTAAAGTCATAATGTCCACTGAAAATATTGGATATGTTGAGGCAGCCCGTAGATTTAAACTTGTTCGGACTTCATATGCTGACATTTCCTCAACAGTTCCAAACAAATCTGCCTACATACCCTATCCCTCTCCTAATTCTGTTCCCTCCCCTATGTGCCCTGAACCTTCCCCCAGTACTGTTCAGTCTGCACCAAATTCTTCATATAGGAAAACTATCTATATACATAGAAAACCTAGACAGGAGCTAGGTACAACATATGATCATCTAGCCCATGCTAATATTGTCTCCTCGCCACCTTCCTCTTTACCAAATGGTTGTGCTCTTGGCGATAACTCCCCTAATATCTCTACCGCTAATGATAATTTAGTACAAATTTTGTCAACAGCTTTAATTAACATATTTTCTAAATGTGGTGATATACAACCGTACAATGTCATAGATATGTTTCAAAAAATTATTACGTCACTTATAAACTCTTCTATCCAAAATGGCGAAGGTCCTTCAATGGAACTGTCGTAGTGTTAATAATAAAAAACATGAAGTATCTTTTTTAATTAATCAGTTTAATCCTTACCTTTTTGCCCTCTCTGAAACATGGTTGAACCCTGGTTCTTTATTTCGAGTGCCTGGGTTTTCATGTATCCGAGATGACAGATCGGATGGTTGGGCTGGTTGTGCTATTCTTGTTAGAAGAAATATTACATTCTCCCGTTTCACCCTCCCCCCTCACTCCCCAGATATTAATATTGTAGCTGTCCGTTGTCTTAATATAACATTTGTGTCTGTCTACATCCCTTACCCCAATGCTCTCCTCATACAAGAACTTTTCTCCCTCTTATGCCAACTTCCTGTCCCTCTCCTCATTCTAGGAGACCTAAATATCCGCCATACTTTGTGGGGTTCAGCTTCCTGTGATCCTAGTGCTCCAGCATTTCTCGATATCTTAAATGATCTAAACTTATGCATCATTAATGATGGAACCCCTACGCGTAGAGTCTCTCCCCTTCAAAATCCGAGTGCCCCTGACCTTACTTTATCCTCTCCCTCCGTAGCCTACTCTCTTTCATGGTCTGTTCTTTCTAACTGTTATGGAAGTGACCATCTCCCTATTCTTTGTTCCTTGCCTGATTCTTCACCCCCTTCTGTCACTCCAACGCCTCTCTTGAGATTTAGACTCGCACTAGCTGACTGGCATAAGTTCTCTTCCTTGGTACAAAGTAAATTAAACTCTCTTCCTGATGTTTCTTCTCTGAATTTTACTTCCCTATATGATGAGTATGTATCTGCATTGACATCTGCTGCTGAGCAATCAATCCCCTTAAAAAACTCTGTAAAAAATAAAATTCCCTCCCCTGCTTGGTGGGATTCTGAATGTTCCGCTATAGTAAAAAAGCGCAAAGAAGCGGAGATTAAATTTACCAGGAGCCTCACATATGATAATTACTTAGAATTTCAGAAAGTCTCTGCTTCCTCTAAAAGACTGTTGCGTTCAAAGAAAAAAAAAGGTTGGCAAGCCTTCTGCGAATCCCTTTCTCCCAGGACTCCAGCTTCTATGATATGGAAGAAAATAAAAGCCTTTAGAAAGTCCCAAAGTGACGATAATATTAATTCCAATAATCCATCTTCCTGGCTTCCCAATTTCATGCACAAGCTTGCACCTCCTTTTGTTCCCCCTGAACCTTGTCCCCCCATCAGTTGTTCCCCTTCAGATGAGTTGAATCCCATGAATTCTAAATTTTCCTTTGGAGAACTATGCGCTTCCTAGATCATCTCCGAGACTCTTCTCCTGGAGTAGACGGCATTACTTATTCCTTTGTAATTCAGTCCTGTGAATCTTCTAAGCATTTTCTACTGAACCTTCTGAATCAGATTTTTCTTTCCGGATCTATCCCAGAGTCTTGGAAAAAGCAAATAATTGTTCCAATATTAAAACCTGGCAAGGATGCTTCAGACTCTGATGCTTATAGACCTATAGCCCTATCTTCAGTCCTTGCTAAAATTATGGAGCATTTAATTAAAAATCGACTCGAGTGGATCGTAGAAAGCAAAGGCATTGTACGGTGTAACCGTACAGAACGCACAATCAGCATTTACGCGAGCACGCGTTATTATCGACAGTTCACGTAAAAGCACCGCGACTCGCGTACGTGTTCCTCATACATCATATCATATCATATCTAGTATTAAGTTAATATCAATAAATCATAGTTAAAGTTATTTCATCTAATTATTTAATATCCTCAGATGTGACAAACCGTACATCTTTATGGTCCTTCGAGCTTTACGTTAAGCAGGACCTACTTCGCGAGTGATTGATACATAATAGGAGTACCAGCGCGGTAGGAACTGCCACGTAAGTGAGCTAGCAACATCGGTGAGTCCACATTGTCAATCTTATCTAAGAAATCTAATCGTTACTATCACGAGAAAATGGAAGATCTCGTTCTAACACAAAATCAAATCATGGGAGCCATGGAACAACTCCTGGTCAATTTCAAAAAAGACGGTGTCGAACGCAAGACTCCGGCTCATATAAAAAAGCGGATAAGCACATTGGAAACGTATTGGCAAGAGTTTCAGTGTAACCACATAAAAATTTGTGAATTTGAAAATAAATCACATGATTATTTTATAAATAGGTATTATGAAAGAACGTCAAATTTTTATTCAGAAACACGTGCCTATATGATTAATTATTTGCCATCGGAATCTAAGGAGAAAGGTATCATCAGACCTGAAACGCCAGGGCATTTAACACAACCACCATCAAGCGATCAGAGACATGCGCAGGGGGTAGACAGGACGCCTCAACCATCCGCGCGTTCCGAAACATCCTTTCAGGTTCCGAAGACTCAAGGTTCGCCTAGTAGACTGGAAGAATTATTAAGAAAGCAAAGTAGTAATTTTAAAGCGTTCCAAAGAACTATCAAGAGCATAGACCTGGAAATCATTTCCCAAAAATGGGAATTTGAAGACGCAATGACCTCAGTGCAGACACGATGGTCGGTTATTGATGCTCTGCATTGGGAAATTGACAGCGAGCTCTACGAAGAGAATGAAGAATATGAAGAAGCATACAACTCGTGTGAGCAAAGGTATCTTCAAATCAAAAAAGACATAAATAGCAAGATGTGGTCAGAAAGTCATCGCGAAAAATCTACTCCACATATCGACATCCCCACGTTCAGCGGCAGTTATCATCTGTGGGTATCCTTTAAGGATCTATTTTTAGAAACTATTCACAGAAACAGATGCCTATCGAACGCACAGAAGATGCAGTTCCTGAAAAGCAAGCTTAAGGGTGAAGCTGAGAAATTGGTGCAACATCTAAATATAAGCTCTGATAATTATACCGCTTGTTGGGAGTTACTGGATCATCGCTACAGTAACCCTAAGCTAATATTCAACTCTCACATGCATATCATCATGAATCTTCCGGTGATACCGCAGCAATCAGCATCAGCAATCAAAAGGATCCACGACACAACGAATGAATGCTTAAATGCTATAAAAAACCTAGGGGTTGCTATTGATACCTGGGACCCGATGATAGTTTATATCTTATCACAAAAATTAGACCAAGAGAGCCACAATGACTATATCGAGTCATTAAAAAATCCAAGGGAGTTGCCATCCTTACATGAATTTTTAAAATTTTTAGAGGCGAAATTTACCGCCTTAGAATCATCAAAACGTAAGCAAGATCAATCAAAACCTATCCAGCAACATCAGCAAATATCTTCATCGAACGCATTCAAAAAATCATACAAATTTAAATCATTTATTAGCAATCAAAATCCATTACTTAAATCGCAAAACAACAAGAAAATTACCTCGGCAACAGTGCAAAATTGCCCAGTTTGCAATAAAAATCATGTCGTACCGAATTGCGACACTTTCGTAGGGTATCGACCTGAGGTACAAAGGCAAACTATTGCAAAGTTATCGTTATGTAAAAACTGCCTTTATAATCATTACGGTAGAGATTGTTTTTCGAACAAAAATTGTCATAAGTGTCATGCAAATCATCATACTATTGTTCATGAAGCATTTACTTCACCGATGACATCGCAAAATTTCGCAATATCGGATAACTTTCATAAACAATCGAAAAGCAGCACACACGTATCACTGGAGGACACGCAGGAAATTCTCTTAGCCACATCCCTGGTGACAGTGCAAGCCGCAGATGGCACTAAGATTATCATGCGTGCTCTCATCGACCAAGGATCGCAGACATCGCTTATAACAGAAAACGCAGCTCAAAGACTAGGTATCCCACGCCAGCATTGTAAAGGAGTAATCTTAGGATTAGGAGCGCAGGAAAATACTTGCAAAGGCATCATGAATGTCACAATATCTTCTATCTATAGCGATTATTCGCTAAGTACCGAAGTTTTTATAATGAAACACGCGGTTAACAATTTACCCAATAAATCATTTTCTAAGCCAAACTGGTCTTTTATAGAAAATATACAATTAGCAGATCCAGAATTTTATCGTCGTAGATCCATAGACTTGTTATTAGGTGCAGACGTCTACTCATCTATTATCATGGGAGGAATTATCAAACAGAACGACTCATTGCCGGTAGCCCAGCAAACACGACTGGGATGGATTTTATGTGGAAACGTGAAATCATACCAATGTAATGTAGTCATGCTTGATGTAGAAAACTTGCATAAGTTTTGGTCTATCGAAGATATCAACGAAAACATAGATATTTCGGATGAGGATTATCAATGTACTGAGCTTTATAAATCCACGACTACTCGTCAGCCAGACGGGAAGTACGTTGTTCGCCTTCCTCTACACCCAGATGCAGAGGAAAAGCTAGGGTTATCTAAACCAAAAGCATGTGCCCAATTTTATCAGCTAGAAAAAAAATTGCAAAAGGACTACACATTATCAAATAAATACAGAGAATTTATAAATGAATATATCGATATGGGTCACATGCACTTAACAACAATAAGCAATATGAAACCTGCCTACTATTTGCCGCACCACGGTGTACATCGCGCTGATTCGAATACTACGTCACTGCGAGTTGTATTTAATGCATCGGAAAAAACAGATACGGGTTTAAGTCTTAACGATCTTATGTATCGGGGTCCAAATTTGCAACAGGATAAGTTTAAGTTCATGTGTAAGTTAACTACGCAGCCAGATGCGAAGCCAACGAAGCGAGTACTATTAGGTGAAATATCAAAAATTTTCGATCCACTTGGATGGTTAGCACCGGTAGTAGTACAGCTTAAACTATTGTTCCAAAGCGTGTGGTCGATAGATCTTAAATGGGATGACGACATACCAGAGGATATGTACACAAGATGGATCCGTCTGAGAGCAGATATCGAAAATATAAAGGATATAGAAGTTCCAAGATGGATAGGAAGCGAGCAGCATGATGGTATCGAATTACATGGTTTTTGCGATGCATCTCTAGCGGCATACGCATGCGTTGTCTATGCGCGAATAGTTCGTCAAAACCAAGTAAAAATAGCAAAAACTCTTAGCGGCAAAAACTAAACTAGTACCGATCAGCAAAACTTCCGCATCAAAAAAGAGTGACATATCATTGCCAAGGCTTGAGTTAAGTGGCGCACTCTTGCTTTCAAAACTAATGACAAAAATCAAGCAAAGCTTAAGCGAGTACAATGTACAAATTATCGCATGGTGCGACTCTACTGCAGTCTTTGGGTGGTTACAAGGTGATCCGAGTCGATGGAAACCCTTTGTAGCCAATCGAGTGAAAGAAATCACTGCAATTATACAACCAGAGTGCTGGTTTTATATCAAATCTAGCGAAAACCCAGCTGACTGTGCCAGTCGTGGTACGTTTGTTGAAAATTTAATAAAACAAGAACTGTGGTGGAAAGGTCCTTCTTGGTTACCTTTATACGATCATCAAGCATATCAAAAGCAATCTATATTTAAAACGGATTTAGAGTCTAAGAAAATACTATCAAATGTCATTATAAAAAACGATAATACGCAATTAAACTTCATCAGCGATTTTATAAATAAGTATAGTAATTTCACGCGGGCGTCACGCGTACTTGCATGGATAATGCGAGCATTTTCTCGTGACCGCCAGAAAAATCATTTTTGACAACAGATGAACTGCGCAGCAGTCAATTGAAAATCATTAGGGCTGCGCAGAGTTTAGAGTTCGAAAAGGAGATGAATGATCTTCGAACACAGGATAAGGTGGATCAAAAAAGCAAGCTGTTATGTCTTAATCCGTTTATAGATAGCGAAGGTCTACTGCGAGTTGGTGGTAGACTGAAAAATAGCAATATATCTTACAACATGAAACATCCTTATATCATGCCCCATAACAGCCATCTAACTAATTTATTGATTGACTTTGCACACAAATCGACTTTTCATGGAGGAGCGAGATTAACTCACTCTTACCTTCGTAATCAGTACTGGATAGTAGGCGGGAATAGAGCAGTTAAAAAACGATTGCGTTGTTGTGTACTATGCAAGCGACACAATCCAATCAAGCATACACAACTCATGGGAAACCTTCCGGAGGCTAGGAGCAACCCCACGAGGCCTTTTTATCATAGCGGAGTAGACTATACAGGCTACGTAGATGTCAAATCTAGCAAAGGCCGCGGCATCAAATCTACCAAAGGGTATGTGGCTGTATTTATCTGTATGGTTACAAAGGCGGTACATTTGGAGTTGGTATCCGACCTTACATCTTCAGCATTTTTAGCAGCATTACGTCGATTATCGGCGAGAAGAGGAAGCCCACGTCACCTATACAGTGACAACGGCACTAATTTTGTAGGAGCAAGCAAAATATTAGCGAAAGAATTTATTAACCATCAGTCAATACTATCAGAAGACTTCTACGCGGAACTTAATCAAATGAAAATCGAATGGCATTTCAATGCGCCTTCTTGGCCTAGTGCTGGAGGGCTATGGGAAGCAGCTGTTAAAAGTTTAAAATACCACTTACGTAGAGTCTTAGGTGATCAAAAGTTAACATATGAAGAGTTCACAACTCTGCTTTCTCAGCTTGAAGCTTGTCTCAATTCGAGACCCTTAACTACATTAACCGAAGATCCACAAGATTTGGACTATCTTACTCCTTCACATTTCTTAGCGAGCGGTCCAGTATTGACAATCGTAGAGACTGAAAGAGATGAAAGAACTAGGTGGCAACTTACGCAAAAAATATTCAATGACATCTGGAAACGATGGCGCGCTGAATATTTAACGCAATTATCTGCCAGAAGTAAATGGCGAACTTCACAGTCTAATATAGAGTTAAATGACGTCGTAATAATACATGACGCCAATCTACCACCAGGAAAATGGTCATTGGGACGTGTTATCGAATTACATCCGGGAACGGATGACCACGTCCGGGTAGTCAGTGTAAAAACCAAAAAAGGGATAATCAAGAGACCCATCATAAAATTATCAAAGCTTCCAACAAACAATCCAGAATCAAATAAAAAAACCAGCATATCATCCACAAGCACACATAAACATCAAAACTTAAACAGTGTCTTACGAATCAATCCTATATCCCTTATTACTTTATTAATATTTTTCCTTACTTCAGCTGTAATCGCAAGTAGCGAATACAATATCACAAAACTAAATAATAATAAACATATATTTTTCGACAACGTGGGAGATATGCGCTTAATTCAAGACCAATGGAAATTAATTGCATACTACGATATGCAACCCTATTGGCAAGGATCAAAGGTGCTTACGAGCTATATTACTCATCTGGATAAAATGTGCATTCATTCAGAAAACAACAACCATTGTAGCATTGTTTTACTCCAACTACGTCACGGGTACAAGGAATTAGAGTTCTATGACCGAATGTTACGTAATCAGAAATTCGATACTCCGAGGCGCATGCGACGAGGCCTTGTAAACGGAATCGGCTATATCGCGAATACATTGTTCGGTGTCTTAGACGAGCGTTTTGCTGAACAGTACGAGCGCGATATTAATTTAGTCAAAACTAATCAGAATCATTTATTACATCTTTGGAAGAACCAAACATCAGTTATAGAAGCAGAAAATAATTTACTACAAAGAATAGAAAATACGATAGAGAAGCAACACAAAATCTTTAATCAACACCTCAATGATCTAGATCAAGTCACCAATAATGTGAAGAAAGAGATAATTAAAGTAGAAACTACAAGCGACTTCATATTAACAAGCATAATAGCTAACAACATTCTTTTGAATCTAAAAAATATCCAAGACGCACTATTAGATACTATCACGAACCTCAAGCACTTCAATATTCATCTTCTTACTCCTTCCCAACTACAAAATGAACTTAGCATCATAGGAGGACAGCTCCCAAAGGATCTGGCACTTCCATTAGATAATCTGCAAACCGATCTACAAAATATCTATAAAATACTAAAAGTTAAAGTTAGAATGACGCAACAATACTTTATTTTTCAAATACAAATTCCTTTAATAAATAGAGAGAATTATGACATTTACAAAACATTTCCACTTCCACATCAAATAGACAAACACATGGTGAACATCATTCCTGTATCAAGTCATATAGCGATGAACTTAAAAAAGGATACATTTATACCTATGTCTACTAGCGACTTTGATAAGTGTATATCGTACAACTCAAATACTTATCTTTGCGAACTTCAAACGCCCGTCTACCGCAGACACTCAGATGATAACCTGTGTGTTACAAGTAAACAAAGCCACGTGTGTAAGATTACACTAAGTGAATGTGAGACGACGTGGATAACAATTAAAACCAATATTTTTATAATCAGCTGTTGCGGACAATGTCCCCTTAGATTTATATGTGGTGATCAAGTTACCGGCGAACAGGTGACTGGCCTCAATGTCATCACTTTGTGGAATGAATGTGTCATCAAAAGCGATTTATCCACCATCACATCCCACAAAGATTTCATAAATCAAATTAATATTGAGCCGGAGATACTAGCTCCGAAAATCGCACCTGTCAACAATTTTATCAACATATCGATACCTAACATCAGACCAGAGCTAGACTATAGTTCTATAAATCACTCGCTATTGAATCTCGGTAAGCGAATAGAAGACATGAAAGCGGCATCGGATCAGGTTCAGGGTGACCAGGATGACGTGTCTTATCACGATGTACACCACTACGTAGCCATTTACTGTCTAGCGGCGGCAGGACTGACAGCAGCAGTGGGCCTAGGCTGCGCCTACCGGCGGCGCTTTTCCCCGGCGCCGGTCGCGCACCAGCCCGCCATCAGCAGCAGTGTACAGTGCGTAAGTGATAGTGCAAATGTGAAAAGAGACACAAGTGTAGAGTGCGTGAGTGATAGCGAAAATGTAGGGCCATCAGACAATCAGTGTGCTAAGTGTCGTTCTACTGAATCTATCAACACGTCACCTATTCTAATGAAGCGTAGTTTTAAGATCGAAGTATAATTATCGGGGTCGTTTTTGTACTTAGTTTTAAGGATTATTGTTTTTTTTCATCTTGTGATTAGGTTAGCTCATCTTCCATATCTCATCTTGCTGTGCGGGAACATGTACGGTGTAACCGTACAGAACGCACAATCAGCATTTACGCGAGCACGCGTTATTATCGACAGTTCACGTAGAAGCACCGCGACTCGCGTACGTGTTACTCATACATCATATCATATCATATCTAGTATTAAGTTAATATCAATAAATCATAGTTAAAGTTATTTCATCTAATTATTTAATATCCTCAGATGTGACAAACCGTCGCAATGAAATCTTCTCCAACAAATGCCCTTCAGGTTGAGTGTGTAGACCCTCCTCTTGCTCTTCGCAGGCAGCTTCTGTCAGACAGATTCTTTTATAAAGTGATAGAGCTCTCAGATCATCCCCTTCTAGGTATCTTAGATCAACTCCTTCAAATTTCGTTCACTTCTAGTTATTGGACTCACAAATGTCTTCCACTTCTTATAAATTCGTATAAGAAACTAGTAGATCTCCCTCTTGGCATTTTCCAGAATTATAAAAATCCTGTTTTTGAGTCTAGTTTTGAAAGCCTTATTTATAAACCTAATGTTATTCTAAATCTAGATATTCACAAAAATTCTCCAGATGCTAATCAATTATTTTGTAAAATTACGCAGGATCGTTGGCCAGACCACCTTCAGTTTTTCACCGATGCATCACGGCTATCTCAAAATGGCCCTGTTGGTTCAGCTATTTGGATTCCCAAATACAAAATTATTTTAAATTTCAAAATTCCTCCTCCTAGCTCTGTGTTCACTGGCGAATCAATCGCTATTCTAGAAGCCGTCCTTTATATTGAATCCCATAACATAAGTAAATCTATCATTTTTACTGATTCCTTAAGCTCCCTACAGGATATCTCAAAATTACCTTTACATGCTAAACATAACTTTGTCATCTCTCTAAAAATGCCATACGGTAAATTGCACCCAATCATTCCCGGACGGCATCCGTGCGAAGCAGTCGCAAATGCCCGTGCTCTTTGCGGAAATTGCAATTTTCCACGCTTTTTCGCTCCTAAAAAGCGACAAATTGCGACAATAGTTGTGTAGTGATAGTGTACAGTGTTATTTAGTTCGATTCCGGCGCGAATCAGTTGTTTTTTGACTGGGGTGAGTTGTTAAGCTCTATTCGCTTGTTCATTTTGGCGCGCCTAGGCGCATTACGCAATAACGGTCGTTTGTGTCGATAGATATTCACGCACGTCGACTGGTCTCTGCAAGGGAAGGGGCCTCCAGCAATGGATGGCCCAGGTCCCCAGAAGGCCCCGAGGCCTTCGAGTGTTCCGCGCAAGCGGGACCACACGAAGGCCAAGGATGGCTGGATGATGCCCGAGATCGGGGAGACGCGTGTGAAGAAGATGTCTTCTTCATCGGCCCGTCGCAGCAGGTTGGCTGCCGGGCCCCGTCCCGGGTACACGGATAGTGCCGTTTTCACGGCTGCCGATGTGCCCGCCTCGGTAGGGAGTGCGTTGGCGGTGGTAGACCTCACCGCCGCCACGCATGAGGATAGGTGCGGCGCGATGGGACCGCCTCCGGTTCCCATGGCGCCTAGGGCCCCATCCGGGCGTGCCGCGCGCAGGAGCGCAGCACACCCGGAGATAGATAGGAACGTACTGCTTGCAGCAAACTCGGCCGTTTGCCTGGCCGTGAGCGCTGCAAGCACCATAGTTCAATATGCCTACATGGCGCCTCCCACCTCTGCGCGAGCCTCACTCGTGCAAGGGAGCGGCGCCTACGTAGACCATGATCACATCCCACTGTCCGGCAGCGTCCCAGACTCGCTGGAGCACGCGCTCTACGGTGCGATTCGCGATCATAGTTATTCCCGCCCTGAAGCGCCTGCCTGTAGTCCGGTTCAGCGACGGCAGGGGATGGGTGCCCTACGACGACGGTGTCGTATAGCGCACGGGCTTCACCTGTGCCTACGACATCGACTTGCAACCTTTCGGGCTGCAACGTCGAGAGCAGCCGTCCCACGACACCGGTTGTCGCGCGAGCTTTACTCGCGCTCTCGGCCGGGGTCGTGAATAGGGACTTAGTAGGCGCGGCAGCGGGGACCCCTTCGACTTCCTTCCCTACTGGGACGGGAGCCGCTGTCGCGATGTCGGCGCCTGCGTCTTCGGCTGCGGCGACGTTTTCGTCCTTAGCGGCAGCGGCAGCGGGCACGTCGTCGTCTTCGTTCGCAGCCTCACCGTCTTCGGCATCGGGTTCGGCGACGCCGTCCACGTCATCAACGGCAACGGTGCCGATATCGTGTTCCCCGATGTTCGTTCCCGGATCGAGGTCGCGCTTCTGGGACCGGTCCCAGAGCAGCGGCGCCGATTCGACCAGCACGTCGGGTGTTTCCACTCCAGCGCGAGCGCGCTCGCCTCTGCGCCCCACGGGGGGCGCACCCGCGGCGGCTTCTAGCGTTCTCGCGGGTGCGGAGGCCTACCTCCGTACCGAGGGGGGTGAAAGGGGGCGCAAGGCGCGCAAGGCAACCGCCGCCAAAGTGGCCGCGGCTAGCCAGTGCGCCGCCCTCTTCGGGGACGTATCGGCTCTCGGCCCTGGGGAGCTCCGCCTAGCGGCGAGCGCCCAGGTCGCTGAGATAATTCATATTGCCCAAACGTCGGGCAATTTGAAGGGGGTCTACGTGCGCCGGCTGAAGGAGGCCGCGTCCAGGGTGTCGGACATCGTCGACACACTGGTCACGCGAAATCCGGAATCCGAGGGCTGGAAGCTCGGTAACGAGAACGCCAGGCTATGCATGGAGTTAAACCCGCTGCGGGAGGAAAACCGCTCCTACCGTAGGGAGTTTGAAGATATGCGTAAGGCCCTAAAGGCCTCCGCTTCGGTTGCGGAGCCGGCGCCTGCTGTAATGGCGGCGCCGACCCCCGTACCCGTCAAGCGGAAGGCCCAGGCCGCCATGGCGGAGGCGGCGGCGGTACCGGAACCGCCCGCCGCACCCGCTGCGGTTAAAAAATCGCGTCCGGCCCCTGCTGCGGTAGCAGGGCCGACACCGGCTCCCGTCGTCGGGACGGAGCGGACTCCGGCGATCGCCAACGGGGCGGCGCCGACACCCGCTCCACCGGGGCTCGGCGGCATCGATTACGACATGTTTGTGCGTGCCGTGATCGACGTCGTCGCCCCCATACTCGATGCCCGGTTCGCCGGTATCGAGGACCGGCTGAATGCCGCGCCGAACCTCGGTCCACCGCTAGCGGCCGACCGAGGTAAGGCGCCGGCAACCAGACCGGCACCAAACGTGGCTGTTAGGCCAAAAGCGGCCACGGCTGCAGCCGCCGTCCGGCGGAATGCGGGGGAAACAAGTACCCCGGTTCCGATGGAGGTGGTGGCGGCCTCGGCTGTCGGGGTGAAGGACTCCCCACCGTCACCGGCCCCCCCTAAAAAGAAGACGAATAGAGGGGGGGTGAAGTGGAGGCTGAAAATGCAGCGGAGAGCGGCACGCGACGCCACCGCTGCTTTAACGGCCCCCGCCACGGCACCCGTGCCTGTGGTGTCGGCTCCTAGGCCGGCCCCTAGGCAGCGGGCCGCGCCCGCGGCCGCTACACCGGTCGTCGCGGCGCCCGTCGTCCGCGCTCGCGTCGCGCACGTTGCGCCGCCGCCGGCGCCCGTGGCTCCCGCCCCCGCCCCGGAGGGGGGGGCGTTGACGACGGTCGTCAAGCGGAAAAAGGGTAAGGGGGCGAGGGTCGACGCCCCCCCCCCCCCCCCAGGCGCAAGCTGCTCCCCTGCCGACGGGACGGGGACAGCAACAGCGGAAACAGGCTGCGAAGCCTGCGGTCGTATTCCGCGAGCCGAAGTCGGCCGCAGTTATCGTTAAACTGCTGCCGTCGTCGCGGCGGAAATGGCCGGCGCAACGACGTGCGCGCGAAGCACATCGGTGCAGGACCGGGCGGTTTGGGCGCATCGTACGTGATGTGCCCCGTCGCTGCTGCCAAAGCCATCGTCGAGCTGGGCTACCTCGTGGTAGGCTTCACCTCAGCGAGGGTGGAGGCACTGGAGGCCAGACCGATACGTTGTTACCGGTGTTACAACGTCGGCCATGGCGCCCAGACCTGTCCGGACACGTGCCCGGACCGGACTAACTTGTGTCTCCGCTGCGGTAAGAGCGGACACAAGATGCCGGACTGCACGGCTCGGAACCCCCACTGCGCGGCGTGCGCGGCGGGGGGACTCAACGCTGCCCATCCCACGTTAGCGAGGTTCTGCCAGCCTCCCTACGTGAAGGGCAAATTCGTCCATCCGAGGACGAAACAACGTACGGGTGCATCGGGAGTACGCGCAATGGACACCTCCAATGCCTAGTACGCCCGTAACAGCACTATTTCAGGCGAATGTAAACAACTCCCCCACCGCTCAGGACTTGTGCCTGCAGGCGATGGCGGAGTGGCAAGCGAACTTGGCCGTAATAAGCGAACCTTATTACGTGCCGCCTTGTGGCAATTGGGTGGGCGACCTCGACGACGTGGTAGCGGTGGTGGCCAGAGCCGGATCTGGCACACCGCTTATATGTCTCGAAAGAGGAAAGGGCTATGCGGTGGTGGAGAGCGGGAGTATCGTCGTCATAGGCGTTTACTTTTCGCGCAACCGCCCCCTGGCGGAGTTCGAGCTTCGCTTGGACGCCATCAGGGCTGCCATAGGCAGACTGTCGCCTAAAACGATTTTCGTGATGGGCGACTTTAACGCAAAGCACTGTTCCTGGGGAAATGCGTTCACGGAACCTAGGGGCCGAACGGTTGAGGAATGGGCTCTTCAATCCGGCCTGACCATATTGAACCAGGGATCGGTCCAGACCTGCGTGCGCGCGCGTGGTGGATCGGTCATCGACCTGTCATTCGCCACTCATGCGGCCGCCCGCAGAGTTGTCGGATGGAGGGTGCTGGAGGAGGTGGAGTCGCTCTCTGATCATCGGTACATCAGATTTGAGCTTACCCCCTCCTCCGGTCCGAGCCCTGTTCATCGCCCCCCTCTCCTCCCGCGTTGGGCCCTTACCAAGCTCGATCCGGAGCAGGCCGAGGAGTGGGCACTCACGGAAAGCTGGGCCTACCCAGCCGAATTTGCGAACCTGGAGTCGCAGGCAGAGCACATGCGCAAGACCCTGACGAGGGTTTGCGACGCGGCGATGCCTCGCGTCTCCAAGCGGCAGCCTCCGTGCAAGCAGGTCCACTGGTGGACCGAGGAGCTGGGCGAGATGCGAAAGGCAATTCGCATCATCAGCCACAGACTCAAACGCTGCAGGGCGCGCCGTCCTCCGGACTACGTCGCGGAAAATGGACTCGTGGGCGAGTTTAGGGAGGCCAGAAAGGCCCTTTCGATTGCAATATTGCAAGCGAAAGCCCTGGCTCGGGCCGAGCTCCTCGAGACGCTCGATCGGGACCCTTGGGGGCCTCCGTACCGTGGGGCCCGCAACACGTTGCGGCCTTGCACATCCACGGTCACGGAAACGCTCGAACCCGAGGTGCTCCGGTCGGTTATCGATGGGCTCTTCCCGGATCCGGGAAACTTCACTCCCCCCAGTATGGGTCCACCCGTTCCCGACACCCCCACGGACGAGGAGCCTCACTCCATCTCCGAGGGGGAACTAGATGTTGCCCTGGACCGGCTTCGGGGCAGGAAGACGGCACCGGGACCCGACGGGGTTCCAGGTCGACTCCTCTTCCTGGCCGCTAAACACCTACGCGGCCAGCTGCGGGAACTGTTCGAAGCCTGTATTCGCGCAGGTCGGTTCCCGTCGCAATGGAAGGAGGGGCGTTTGTGTCTGATTCCCAAGGGAGGTCGGCCTCCCAACGATCCGTCCGCCTTCAGGCCCATAGTGCTGCTGAACGAGGTCGCTAAGGTCTTCGAAAAGATCTTGGCGGAGCGGCTCGTGAAGCATCTCGACGCTGTGGAGCCAGGGCTTTCAGAAACGCAGTTCGGGTTTCGGCGGAGGCGCTCCACGATGGACGCCTTCGAGACACTGCGAACGTTGACGGACGAAGCCGTCCAAGCGAAGGATGTCGTTCTTGCGGTGTCGCTAGACATAGCGAACGCCTTTAACAACCTCCCTCATGAGACGATCAGGGAGGGGCTCTGCGCGCATGGAGTCCCCTCGTACCTCACGAGGCTGTTGGGCGCGTACCTGCAGGATCGACATATCCTTTGGGAGGGCGGTGAGTCCGGCAATCCCGTGTTAGGTCGGCGACGCGTCGCGTGCGGCGTTCCACAGGGGTCGGTCCTCGGGCCGATTCTTTGGAACGTAGGTTATGACTGGATCCTTCGGGTTCCGGTCCTGCCCGGGGTAGGGCTGATCTGCTTTGCGGACGACACCCTACTCACGGCACGCGCTGCGTCATTTGCGGAATCCGTGGACGTCGCCAACGCCGGGTTGGCGATTGTCGTAGATCGAATAGCTAGGCTGGGCTTGAGGGTCTCCCCCGCGAAAACGGAGGCCGTCATGTTCCATAGGAAATTTCGCAATCCCCCCGCGGACTTGACCGTTTCGGTCCAAGGGGTGGCGATTAGAGTAGGGCCCCAGATGAAATATCTGGGGCTAGTTCTCGATGGGAAATGGCTGTTCAAAGCGCACTTTGAGCAGCTAGTTCCCAAACTCGTCAAATCCGCGGGCGCACTCTCGAGGCTGCTTCCCAACGTGGGGGGCCCGGGGGGTGCGACGCGGAAACTTTACTCTGGCATCCTGAGGAGTATGGCGCTATACGGTGCACCCGTCTGGTCCACTGCACTTCACCGCCACAACAGAACCCTGCTGCACCGGGCGCAGCGGGTTCTGGCCGTGAGGACCATACGGGGGTATCGCACAGTGTCGCGGACGGCGGCCACCCTCCTGGCAGGCGATCCGCCCTGGCATCTCCAGGCGAACGTCCTGGCAGAGGTGCGTCGTACCCGGCAGGATGCCCTAGTTAGAGGCCTGACCTTCTGTCAGGTCGAAATCGAGGCGATTAGGAAGCGGGAAACCGCCTCCATGATCGCCGTCTGGTCTCAAGAGCTCGACAACCCTGCGGCCTATGGCGGCTACACGGTGGATGCAATCAGGCCACAGCTGACGGAATGGGTCAACCGCACCAGCGGCACCCTGACTTTCAGGACGACACAGATACTTACCGGACACGGATGTTTCGATAAGTATCTGTATCGCATTGTGGGCTGCTTGCCTTCCCCGGACTGCCGCCAGTGCGGCGCGCCCGACACGGCGTTACACACGCTTGTCGAGTGCGCCGCATGGGCGCCGCAGCGTTTCGAATTTGAGACGCACGTAGGTCCAGTCGACTCGCTCTGCGACTTGGTCAAGGCCATGCTGCAGAGCAGCGACAATTGGGGGGCTGCGGTTACTTTTTGCGAGACAGTAATGTCACTCAAGGTGGCCGCAGAACGAGACAGGGAGAGAAGTCCTGCAGCGCGTGCCAATGCGTCTTCTCGAGGTCGCCGGCCTTCAGCTGGCACCCGGAAAGGCAGGTACGCGCATTACTTCCCTCCCTGAGTTAGGTTCCGTTTACCGCGGGGGCCTTTAGCTTGCTAGGAGAGCAAAGGACCTTCTACCCCCGCACAACGAAGTGGGGTGTGTTCTCCCAGGGCACACTCCAGTCCTCAAGGGGGCAGCGGGTGCGCTGTCGCGCTTGCTCCCCAACATCGGGGGGCCGAACGCCACGTGCCGAAAACTCTTCGAAGGCATCGTACGGTCGATGGCCCTCTACGGGGCCCCTGTATGGGCGGACCGACTGACGGCCCGAAACGCTGCGCTGCTAAGTGGATACCGTACGGTGTCCTTCGAAGCGGCCTCGCTACTCGCCGGATCCCTCCCATGGGACCTGGAAGCCAGGGTCCTGGCGTCACTATATACGTGGCGCAAAGAGGCCCTGGCCAGGGGCTCCAGACCCGCGCCTCGCGAGATCGAGGTGTGCCGGTCGGAGCTCCGCCAGGTAGCCGTAGGAGTCTGGGAGGAACGCCTTAGACACCCCAGCGCGGGCCCCGCTACCATCGAGGCGGTGAGGCCCGTCCTGCAAGATTGGATAGGACGTCGTCACGGCACCCTGACGTTCAGGCTGACACAGGTCCTCACGGGGCACGGTTGCTTCGGGAGGTACCTGTGTCGCCTCGGCCGCGAGCCCACGTCAGGGTGCCACCATTGTGACACGGGCGACGAGGACACGGCGCTGCACACACTCCAGGAGTGTCCAGCCTGGACCGAGCAGCGCCGGGAACTCATCGCCCACACCGGATCTGACACCTCGCTCCCGGCCGTGGTACGCACCATGGTCGGGAGCCGCACCGGATGGGATGCCGTCTCCTCCTTCTGCGAGCACGTTATGTTGGCGAAGGAGGAGGCGGAGCGGGAGCGTGAGCGTACATCCTTGCTCCGCTCCCGCCAAAGGAGGACGCGCCGACGCCGGAGGGCGGACTTTGATCTTCGGCCACCGTAAGCGGGCGGCGCGGGTGGGGCCCCTTGGGGTATAGGGGTTCTCACTCACCCGCACATGCCGTCGAGATGAGAGCGCGAGTGTTCCGCGCGCGCTTATCTCTCCTCCCGTGGGGCGCGTTACAAACCGCCCCACGCCGGATTTGACCATGACGTCGCCGGGGGGGTAGTCCCCCGGCATTTGAAGAGGCCCAGTGAGGGGGGCCCACGCCTGCCAGGGCATGCGGAGACGGGAAGCCCAATTCCCCGTAGCCCTGGCATAAGGCGCAGGACGGAACACCCAGGGGTTTTAGTGGGTATCCCTAACTGGGGAGTGGCAATAGCGTGGCACCGGTTCTGACCGGGCACGCTAGTGCCACCCCCGATCTGGCGAATCCCACACACTCACACAGGTCGCGAACATCCCCCGGCAATCCCGAGGTAGGTCGTCGACGCGTCGCGTGCGGCGTTCCACAGGGGTCGGTCCTCGGGCCGATTCTTTGGAACGTAGGTTATGACTGGATCCTTCGGGTTCCGGTCCTACCCGGGGTAGGGCTGATCTGCTTTGCGGACGACACCCTACTCACGGCACGCGCTGCGTCATTTGCGGAATCCGTGGACGTCGCTAACGCCGGGTTGGCGATTGTCGTAGATCGAATAGCTAGGCTGGGCTTGAGGGTCTCCCCCGCGAAAACGGAGGCCATCATGTTCCATAGGAAATTTCGCAATCCCCCCGCGGACTTGACCGTTTCGGTCCAAGGGGTGGCCATTAGAGTAGGGCCCCAGATGAAATATCTGGGGCTAGTTCTCGATGGGAAATGGCTGTTCAAAGCGCACTTTGAGCAGCTAGTTCCCAAACTCGTCAAATCCGCGGGCGCACTCTCGAGGCTGCTTCCCAACGTAGGGGGCCCGGGAGGTGCGACGCGGAAACTTTACTCTGGCATCCTGAGGAGTATGGCACTGTACGGTGCACCCGTCTGGTCCATTGCACTTCACCGCCACAACAGAACCCTGCTGCAACGGGCGCAGCAGGTTCTGGCCGTGAGGACCATACGGGGGTATCGCACAGTGTCGCGGACGGCGGCCACCCTCCTGGCAGGCGATCCGCCCTGGCATCTCCAGGCGGACGTCCTGACAGTGGTGCGCCGCACCCGGCAGGATGCCCTAGCTAGAGGCCTGACCTTCTGTCAGGTCGAAATCGAGGCGATCAGGAAGCGGGAAACCGCCTCCATGATCGCCGTCTGGTCTCAAGAGCTCGACAACCCTGCGGCCTATGGCGGCTACACGGTGGATGCAATCAGGCCACAGCTGACGGAATGGGTCAACCGCACCAGCGGCACCCTGACCTTCAGGACGACACAGATACTTACCGGACACGGATGTTTCGATAAGTATCTGTGTCGCATTGTGGGCTGCTTGCCTTCCCCGGACTGCCGCCAGTGCGGCGCGCCCGACACGGCGTTACACACGCTTGTCGAGTGCGCCGCATGGGCGCCGCAGCGTTTCGAACTTGAGACGCACGTAGGTCCAGTCGACTCGCTCTGCGACTTGGTCAAGGCCATGCTGCAGAGCAGCGACAATTGGGGGGCTGCGGTTACTTTTTGCGAGACAGTAATGTCACTCAAGGAGGGCCGCAGAACGAGACAGGGAGAGAAGTCCTGCAGCGCGTGCCAATGCGTCTTCTCGAGGTCGCCGGCCTTCAGCTGGCACCCGGAGAGGCAGGTACGCGCATTACTTCCCTCCCTGAGTTAGGTTCCGTTTACCGCGGGGGGCCTTTAGCTTGCTAGGAAGAGCAAAGGACCTTCTACCCCCGCACAACGAAGTGGGGTGTGTTCTCCCAGGGCACACTCCAGGCACTTTATTGCGCTGGATCGGCTGGGCGTAACTATGTTCTAAATCTCAGCCTTTCCAACACATTCAAAGCGCAGGGTCGTCAGGGACGAGGGGGTTTTTAGTGGGTATTGGGGTTGCTCGCCCGTGCAGCAACGCTCGGAGTCTTCCACACTATTCTGTGACGTCGATCGCGGACGGAGCGCTGCCAAGAGCATACTATTGCTGCAGTGTTATCGCCCCCGACCGACGCGTGTCGTTCCCCTAGCAACGACCCAGTTTGTGCGTAAATCGGTTAAGCATTTTCCCTCGCCTCAAAACCAAAAAAAAAAAAAAGGCTAAATAATAACTTTAACATTACTGATGGGCCATGACATCTTTTCCATCCGTGATGACAGCTACTGAAAAGTGGCCGAAACGTCGGAATAAAAATCGAATAAAATACCACGCTTAAAACCGTTTAAACGTAGTTTACTACCTATATTACCGCCTTGTGTTCTTTAATTTTGCACACTAGGATTCTGTAGTTTTGTAGCCTAACTGGCTCTGTTCTGCGAGGAGGGGGTCCACCAACGCTGGGATCACACGCCAGTCCGGCTCGAAGGACCAATGTCTAGGCCCTTCTAATGTTATAGGATTCATGTAATAATCAGTAGACTGTTAAATATGATGGAGTTTTATTTCGACCACACTACACGTATTATGATCACCTATGCTCTTCATTACGCGCCGGATTACCATGCAGGATAGTGAATGGGCCCCTTGAGGCCGACTGATATCGCAGCCTTGGTGGCTCCCATATGTTATTTTGCGCAAAAGGGTGTGTTATTTATGTTTATTTTTTTTTATTGCATGAGATCAGCAGATAGGCAGACTGCCTATCTGATGGAAAGCGGTTGTAATCGCCTATGGACATTTTTAAATCCAAAGGTGTAACCAATGTGCTGCCGCTCTCCAAATGGGGACTGGAACCTGGCTTATAATATCGGAACACAACTCAAGGATGTTATAGCGGCATACTCTAGACCAGGGGTAGTAGCCATCCAGACGGGTAAATACCCTACCACTTGGCTGTGGGTTCTGAAAAATCTTACGACAGGCCTCACCTGCGCAGGAAATCATATTCTTTCTCCGTTACTGCACGTATTAAGCCAAGACTGGTAAAAAAATACACTTATTATTTAAAAAAAAATATAAACCGAACTCGCTGGAACGCAGAGGCTCGGTGTTCGATTCTGGCATGGTAAATTCGGAAGCGAACTATCTGTTATTTACTATGGTCTGGGTGTCCGTTGTATATCACAAAAGCGTAACTTGTTTAGCTTGGGGATATACAATGTGTGTGTTTGTCTGCTGATTATTATTATTATCTACATTTAAGTCTCTCAAGACCACGGGCCATAAAGATGGCCCGTACTTTTGTAGGACTTGTGTGGGGCCATGGGAAGGTCAACACGTAGAGGCCCCTTCGAAAATTTTAATATAAATGTGGCGTCACACTGACCGGCGATTATCTCTGTCTAGGCCATATAAAAATGCACCCAAGGACAAGTCCCAGTTAGTGTGGGATTATTGTAGGAAATGAGAACAAAAGATACGGTCCCATTCACGGTCTTGCATTGCAGTCTGCGGCGTTATACAGCATTCGGAATGTTGTTGCAGCTTGCATTGCGTCTGGCAACACCGAACAGAATGCCTCTTTAGTCCTGCAAGCTCCGCTCACTACAGGATAGTGAATGGGCCTCTTTCTCTCTATAGTAATTTTATTATAGAAGACACGCACATACAGTCATAGGTAGTGCTAGTATCATACGTAGTATCCATAGTAGTTTGTGCTAGTATCCATAGTAGTCTATGATATATTCAACGTTTGTTAAAAAAAAAATTGATCGAAAAATTCGAAAAACTATTTAATAAATAAATACACTATTCTAAAATAAGAAGTAATAAGTCTAGCAAACAAGTGTAGGCTGTGTTTGTGCAGTGATCTCTCGTAAGAGACTGAGAGTATTATGTTCCTTGGCAGTGGCAGATATATGTACAGTTTCAAGAAATATGGAAAAAGCTAACGAATGCTAAGGTGAGTTTTTCTTTGTAGCAGGAGTTAGCTTTTATGGAAAGTCGCAAACAGCAAAAGACACTTTTGCCCTTTAATATAATAACACAGGCTAAGTAGTCATTACTTAAAATCAAAATTTAAATGTAACCATTCAATTGTTTATCTATTGCATCGCGATTAGCTATGGAAAATATTTGTCACAAAAAAAATATATATAATGTATCTTATTCAAGAGGGTTAGGCAAAATCAATGCTGAAAGCGTTGGAGCCATAGTCCCAAACAAAGAAGAAGTATTCAACAGAGTTCACTTTTTATTCGATTAATCACAGATCAATCAAGATCCCTGTATTGGGGGAGGAGGGTATATGGGAGTCACTTCCCACCATTTCCGACTGCTGGAGTAATTCTTTTTTTATTTAAAAAACCAGAGGGGCTCTGAACAGGGTATTTGGTAAAAATCTCATAGTAAGTCACTTTGATGGGGCAGAATCAAGGGTTGGTCGAATCCATTTTTAGAAGTCTAGAACGGGACGAAATTCGAAGAAACATAAATGGGGAAAAATTAAATTATTTACAATTTGCAGAGGACATCTTGATATTTTCAGAATGCACCAAATTATTAGGCAAAATAACATGGATATATGTATACATGTGTGTGTTTATATATATATATATATATATATATATATATAATATTACTATACGTATATAAATCTATACGTATATACGTATATATTAGCGCGATGGAGTGAATATTTTAGAGAAATGTATGATGATATCCCGGATGCTGGCACCAAGACTGAGTCTGTGACCGACTCCGAGGAGTCAGCATCCGAGATCACTTTGGAAGAGATCGAATGGTCGATAAGAAGTCTGAAAAATGGAAAGGCAGTAGGAATC
Source organism: Dendrolimus kikuchii (assembly GCA_019925095.2). NCBI lineage: Eukaryota > Metazoa > Arthropoda > Insecta > Lepidoptera > Lasiocampidae > Dendrolimus > Dendrolimus kikuchii. Next base: position 1,096,584 of record JAHHIN020000030.1, read on the forward strand.
GATAGTGTGTCTGCTGAGATGATCAAATATGGTGGAACCTGCGTCCGGGACGCTTTCCTGTCCTTATGCAACTTGTGCTGGAGGACGGGAAAGGTTCCCAAGGACTGGAGGCGCGCTGTCATCGTGCCCTTGTATAAAGGCAAGGGGTCACATATGGAGTGCGCCAGCTACAGGGCCATCAGTTTGATCAGCACAGCATCTAAAGTGTATGCGAAGATTATTGAAAAGAGAATGAGAGTTGTATCCGATGGATTACTGTGGGATGCACAAGGTGGTTTCAGAAATAGAAGGGGATGTATGGATCAAGTTTTCTCTCTCCGCAATATCGTAGACAAGCAGCTGGCTATGGTCCGGAAGGTTTTCTGCGGTTTTGTGGATCTAGAGAAAGCATTTGACAGGGTTGTGCGGAAGGACCTCTGGGACATATTGCCCGGATATGGGATTAATGGCCAATTGATGCGTGCTGTGCAGTCCACTTACGAGGGCTGTATGGCATGCGTGCGAGTGGAAGGCAGCCTGTCGCCCTGGTTTGACGTCAATATTGGCGTCCGCCAGGGCTGCGTGCTGTCGGCTTTGCTGTTCATCCTATATCTGGACGATTGTCTCCAGAGAATAAGATTGATGGATGTTGGGGTGCGGATGAGTGATCTAGTTGTAAGCACCTTGCTTTATGCGGATGATGCCGTGCTTTTAGCCGAATCGCCATCAGAACTGCAAACACTAGTCACAATGATGAAAGATGACTGTCAGGCGAGAGGCTTACATTTGAATGCGAAGAAAACAAAGGTTATGGTGTTTGAAAGAGAAGAAACCAGAACGAATGCAAGGATAATGGTCGATGATGTTATGCTGGAGCAAGTGAATGAGTTTGTATATCTTGGATGTGCTTTTAGCAGGGATGGAAGGTACACCGCTGATATAGAAAGAAGAGTGAATTTGGGGAATAGTGTGAATGGAGCGTTAGGTAAACTTCTAGGCGCTAAGAACCTCAGCCAGAAGGCCCAGCTCGCCGTACACAACGCGGTGCTGGTACCTACGCTCACGTATGGAAGCGAGAGTTGGGTATGGAAGAAAGAGCATGAAAGTAGAGTAAACGCGGTCGAGATGCGAGCACTGCGCAAAATCTGCGGAGTGACGCTCGCGGATCGCGTTCGTAATACCGAAGTAAGAAAGAGAGTTGGTCTGAAAGAGAGTGTCGGGGTGAAGGTAAGGAAAGAAATGCTCCGGTGGTTCGGGCATGTGGAAAGAATGCATGATGAAAGAATGACTAAACAGATATACAATGCAAAAGTGGATGGATGCAGAAGTCGTGGAAGGCCACGACACACCTTCCATGATCAAATTGATCGTGTACTAGCAGAAGGTGATGTCAGGAGCCTTAAGAACAGACGAGCTTGCATGACAAGAGTTATGAATGTCAAAGAGGCAAGTGAGGTGTGTAAGAATAAGCCTAAATGGCGCTCTGTTGTTCGTGCCTACCCCGCGAGGGAACTGGCGTGAAGTTATGTATGTATGTATATAAATCTATATGTATATTTATATAATAATATTAATATATAAAATACGTAACATTATATTTTCTCAAGTTTTTGTGACTTGTATACATAATAAAACTATGTTTAAACGGTTTTAAGCATGGTAATGTATTTGATATTTGTTTATCCGATGTTTCGGCCGCTTTTCAGTGGCGGTGATCATGGAAGACAAAGATGTCAAGTGCCAACGAGTATTGTTAAAGTTTTATTTAGCCTACCGCCGACTTGTTGGTAGGCTAAATAAAATGTTACCGTGCATAAAACCGTTTAAACATAGTTTTATTATATGTAACATTTTTAATATATTGTGCATCCTGCCAAAACCCTGCCCAGTTACGGTAGAGATATACGGCACATTTATTTATTACTTGGGATATAAAATTAATTTAGCTTGGTTATAAAAAAATAACCATGGAGGCTAAGGCGGGTGCTCCGCTTCGCTTCGCAAACTTCTAACCTATATTAAAAAAGTTCAGATTTGTTACATACATACATATGTAACTTCACGCCAGTTCCCTTGCGGGGTAGGCACGAACAACAGAGAGCCATTCAGGCTTGTTCTTACACACCTCACTCGCTTCTTTGACATTCATAGCTCTTGTCATGCACGCTCGTCTGTTCTTAAGGCTCCTGACATCACCTTCTGCTAGTACACGATCAATTTGATCATGGAAGGTGTGTTGTGGCCTTCCACGACTTCTGCATCTATCCACTTTTGCATTGTATATCTGTTTATTCATTCTTTCCACATGCCCGAACCACCGGAGCATTCCTTTCCTTAACTTCACCCCGACACTCTCTTTCAGACCAACTCTCTCTTACTTCTCTACTCTTTTCAGATTTGTTCATAATAAATAAATGTGCTGTGTATCTATACCCCACCCCCCTGCCCTAGCTTTTGTGCCATATTTCTCTCTCTATCCCAAGGTTGGCTGGAAGAGATCACTGTCAGCGACAAGGTCGCCATTTTCTAAGCTGTTTTTGTGTATTATTCCATTAATTTTATTGTACAATAAAGTCTACTATCTATTCTATTCTATAATCCACGAGCTATAAAATTAAAACAAACTGTCCTTACTATGAACAAGAAAAAGACAACGAAAATGTCAGTTTTGAACATTAAAATATTGAAGTAGATGGAGAGGAAATAGCATATGTCAAGGAATATGTGTATTTGGAACATTTGTAACCAATTAAATACTGCATTACTTACTTAATCCCTTTGATGCTGTCTTGTATAAACATTTATAAGTGTAATGCCCTATATTTGTTTAATTAATTAATTGTTGAACTAATTTGAAATTTAAAATTTGATAAAAGTGAAATAATCTATACTAATATTATAAAGCTGAAGAGTTTGTTTGTTTGTTTAAACGCGCTAATCTCAGGAACCGCTGGTCCGATTTGAAAAATTCTTTCAGTGTTGAATAGTACATTTATCGAGGAAGGCTATAGGCTATATTATATTTTCAAAAAAATTAGGGATCCTTACTAAAAGTCCAATAATGTAACCCAAGGTGTAAAAAGGGCCACAATTCTGACCCGAGTTCACAGACGTGCAGTGCACAATAGGGCGTCCCCCGCAGGCGACGCTCACCGATGCGCCCCCGTCGGTGTGAACTCTCGCGCATGCGGCGAAGGGGGCCGCCACCCTTCACGCAGCGCCAAACCTGGCGGGTCGAGAGGAGCAGAGTGCCGTATAGGCACGTGGAATGTGAGAGGTGGAATGAAAGATAAGATGGACGAAATGATTGATATAATGAATGAGAGAAGCCTGGATGCCTTATGTCTGACAGAGACAAAGCGGAAGGGGTGCGACATCGATGACCTCCCCGGTGGCATGCTTGCTCTGTGGTCCGGCGTGGACCTAGACGAGCGTGCAAGTGGGGGGGTAGGCGTCGTACTCTCAACCCGCTTTGTGTCTGGAGTAAAAGACTATTGTCTGGTGAACCCGAGACTTCTCTGGGTCCGTCTAAAACTGGGGATTACGCGAGTTTTTCTGGTCGCAGCTTATGCTCCCGTAAGCTCAGCGGATCCCCAAGAACTCGAGAAGTTTTGGGAGTCTGTGAGAGAAATTCTGGATCTGGCTGAAGGGAATGAAAGAATAATTATGTGTGGTGATCTTAATGGCTGGGTGGGCACCAAACGAGACGGCCTTGAGGCTGTGCTTGGACCCTATGGTGACAAGAGAGTGAACGATGCTGGTAGGCCAATCATAGACGTATGCATGGAAAGAAACTTGCTTGTGTCGAACACACTATTCCATCATAAGGATATTCACACGTATACATGGAGAATGAATGATCAGAAAAGTATGATTGATCTGATTTTAATTGATAGTCGCCTCCGAAACACAATAATGGATACAAGAGCCTACAGAGGCCCCACTCTTGAAACGGACCACTACCTGGTGATAAGCCGGTTTGTGGGCCTTTGCAGGAAGTGGAGACACTGGCGAGTGCGTACCAATTTCGGGGAGCTTGAAAGAATAAAGTGTGAAAAATTGGAAGATGTTAGTGTAAGGAGTATGTATGCGCGCCTAGTCGAAGAAAGGCTTGCAAAAGCGGACTTCTCCGACTTAGATGTGGATAATGACTGGGATAGTATGAAAGAAAGTATAGTGGAAAGCGCAAAAGAAGCATGTGGATGCGCGAAGAGGCACATAACAACGAAAGGTGATGAATGGTGGGACATACATACATACATACATAACTTCACGCCAGTTCCCTTGCGGGGTAGGCACGAACAACAGAGCGCCATTTAGGCCCATTCTTACACACCTCACTTGCTTCTTTGACATTCATAACTCTTGTCATGCACACTCGTCTGTTCTTAAGGCTCCTGACATCACCCTCCGCTAGTACACGATCAATTTGATCATGGAAGGTGTGTCGTGGCCTTCCACGACTTCTGCATCCATCCACTTTTGCATTGTATATCTGTTTAGTCATTCTTTCATCATGCATTCTTTCCACATGCCCGAACCACCGGAGCATTCCTTTCCTTACCTTCACCCCGACACTCTCTTTCAGACCAACTCTCTTTCTTACTTCGGTATTACGAACGCGGTCCGCGAGCGTCACTCCGCAGATTTTGCGCAGTGCTCGCATCTCAACCGCGTTTACTCTACTTTCATGCTCTCTCTTCCATACCCAACTCTCGCTTCCATACGTGAGCGTAGGTACCAGCACCGCGTTGTGTATGGCGAGCTGGGCCTTCTGGCTGAGGTTCTTAGCGCCTAGAAGTTTATCTAACGCTCCATTCAAACTATTCCCCAAATTTACTCTTCTTTCTATATCAGCGGTGTACCTTCCATCCCTGCTAAAAGCACATCCAAGATATACAAACTCATTCACTTGCTCCAGCATAACATCATCGACCATTATCCTTGCATTCGTTCTGGTTTCTTCTCTTTCAAACACCATAACCTTTGTTTTCTTCACATTCAAATGTAAGCCTCTCGCCTGACAGTCATCTTTCATCATTGTGACTAGTGTTTGCAGTTCTGATGGCGATTCGGCTAAAAGCACGGCATCATCCGCATAAAGCAAGGTGCTTACAACTAGATCACTCATTCGCACCCCAACATCCATCAATCTTATTCTCTGGAGACAATCGTCCAGGTATAGGATGAACAGCAAAGCCGACAGCACGCAGCCCTGCCTGACGCCAATATTGACGTCAAACCAGGGCGACAGGCTGCCATCCACTCGCACGCATGCCATACAGTCCTCGTAAGTGGACTGCACAGCACGCATCAATTGGCCATTAATCCCATATCCGGGCAATATGTCCCAGAGCTCCTTCCGCACAACCCTGTCAAATGCTTTCTCTAGATCCACAAAACCGCAGAAAACCTTCCGGCCCATAGCCAGCTGCTTCTCTACGATATTGCGGAGAGAGAAAACTTGATCCATACATCCCCTTCCATTTCTGAAGCCACCTTGTGCATCCCACAGTAATCCATCGGATACCACTCTCATTCTCTTTTCAATAATCTTCGTATACACTTTAGATGCTGTGCTGATCAAACTGATGGCCCTGTAGCTGGCGCACTCCATACGTGACCCCTTGCCTTTATACAAGGGCACGATGACAGCGCGCCTCCAGTCCTTGGGAACCTTTCCCGTCCTCCAGCACAAGTTGCATAAGGACAGGAAAGCATCCCGGACGCAGGTTCCACCATATTTGATCATTTCAGCAGACACACTATCGATTCCTCCTGCCTTTCCATTTTTCAGACTTCTTATCGACCATTCGATCTCTTCCAACGTGATCTCGGATGCTGACTCCTCGGAGTCAGTCACAGACTCAGTCGTGGTGCCAGCATCCGGGATATCATCATACATTTCTCTAAAATATTCACTCCATCGCGCTAACACCTCTTGTGGGTTAGCAATGGTGGGACGCGGATGTTAAATCCAGCGTAGAGAAAAAGAGAAAAGCCTGGCTGGATTATGTTGCTTCCTTGCAACAGAATGACAGTATGAAAGAGATGAAGAAAGAAATTTATCGCCTCTGCAAGAATGAAACCAAAGCTTTAGTGAAAGAGAAGCGTGAAATAATAAAATTGAAAGAAGAAGAGAAGCTGACGGAGAACTTCGAGGCGAATACCAAACTTTTTTAGAGAGAGGTTAAGAAGTCTCGGGGTTGTTCGTCAGCTTCCAGAATGGAAAGAATAAAATCTAAAGCAGGGGACGTTCTTGCTAACCCACAAGAGGTGTTAGCGCGATGGAGTGAATATTTTAGAGAAATGTATGATGATATCCCGGATGCTGGCACCACGACTGAGTCTGTGACTGACTCCGAGGAGTCAGCATCCGAGATCACGTTGGAAGAGATCGAGATTATTGAAAAGAGAATGAGAGTGGTATCCGATGGATTACTGTGGGATGCACAAGGTGGCTTCAGAAATGGAAGGGTATGTATGGATCAAGTTTTCTCTCTCCGCAATATCGTAGAGAAGCAGCTGGCTATGGGCCGGAAGGTTTTCTGCGGTTTTGTGGATCTAGAGAAAGCATTTGACAGGGTTGTGCGGAAGGAGCTCTGGGACATATTGCCCGGATATGGGATTAATGGCCAATTGATGCGTGCTGTGCAGTCCACTTACGAGGACTGTATGGCATGCGTGCGAGTGGATGGCAGCCTGTCGCCCTGGTTTGACGTCAATATTGGCGTCAGGCAGGGCTGCGTGCTGTCGGCTTTGCTGTTCATCCTATACCTGGACGATTGTCTCCAGAGAATAAGATTGATGGATGTTGGGGTGCGAATGAGTGATCTAGTTGTAAGCACCTTGCTTTATGCGGATGATGCCGTGCTTTTAGCCGAATCGCCATCAGAACTGCAAACACTAGTCACAATGATGAAAGATGACTGTCAGGCGAGAGGCTTACATTTGAATGCGAAGAAAACAAAGGTTATGGTGTTTGAAAGAGAAGAAACCAGAACGAATGCAAGGATAATGGTCGATGATGTTATGCTGGAGCAAGTGAATGAGTTTGTATATCTTGGATGTGCTTTTAGCAGGGATGGAAGGTACACCGCTGATATAGAAAGAAGAGTAAATTTGGGGAATAGTTTGAATGGAGCGTTAGGTAAACTTCTAGGCGCTAAGAACCTCAGCCAGAAGGCCCAGCTCGCCATACACAACGCGGTGCTGGTACCTACGCTCACGTATGGAAGCGAGAGTTGGGTATGGAAGAGAGAGCATGAAAGTAGAGTAAACGCGGTTGAGATGCGAGCACTGCGCAAAATCTGCGGAGTGACGCTCGCGGACCGCGTTCGTAATACCGAAGTAAGAAAGAGAGTTGGTCTGAAAGAGTGTCGGGGTGAAGGTAAGGAAAGGAATGCTCCGGTGGTTCGGGCATGTGGAAAGAATGCATGATGAAAGAATGACTAAACAGATATACAATGCAAAAGTGGATGGATGCAGAAGTCGTGGAAGGCCACGACACACCTTCCATGATCAAATTGATCGTGTACTAGCGGAGGGTGATGTCAGGAGCCTTAAGAACAGACGAGTGTGCATGACAAAAGTTATGAATGTCAAAGAAGCAAGTGAGGTGTGTAAGAATGGGCCTAAATGGCGCTCTGTTGTTCGTGCCTACCCCGCAAGGGAATTGGCGTGAAGTTATGTATGTATGTATGTATATATATATATATATATACATATATATATATATAGATTAAGTATAATCCTTACTTATATAATATTTAACATACTTATATGTTTCTTAATGAATAAAATATAATGTAAGTAACTGCATATCCTATAATATTTATGTATAACACCTTTGACCAATATAATCTGTTTTATTCCTGCCACGGGTTGTCTGGAAGAGATCGCTTCTTAGCGATAAGACCGCCCATTATGCACATTTTGAATATTTTTAGGCTATAAGTTTTTCTTTGTTTTCTGTAATGGTGTACAATAAACTGTTATCTATCTATCTATCAGTAGTGTAGTATAACTTATAAACATGATACTCCTTACCTCTACCCTCCATAATACTGTTGAAACCGATAATAATCCTTTACAGGTGTTGTATTACCGCTTCGAATTTAAACGATCTATTGTTCGAGTTAGGCTGCGCGCAAACGGGTCACCGACCACAGCCACACGCCACCGCGTGAGCAAAAGTGGCGGTGACGCGCGGCCCCCACTGTCGTCACGTGTGCGACGAGTCCATACAAAATGAACGAAAAAGCGTGTGAACTGCTTGTGGCTGCCCACCGGTGGTTGTGGTCGGTGGCCCATTTGCGCCCAGCCTAAATCCCTTTTTCCCTTTGCACGCTTCCCAGTAAGACGTAATAAATCCTTTCTACTATTACCTCTTCGAATTTATATGATCTATTGTTCGCGTTAATCTCTTTGTCCCTTTGTATGCCTTCCCGGTAAGACGTCATAAATCCTTTGTACTATTGTTTGCATGAAATTCGTGTACATTCTTAGAAGCGTTTAAGCTTACAAGTACAGAATTCCAAGGAATAATGGGGGACGTTGCTAGGAGACCATGTCTATTCTGCTAATATATAACGTATAGTATCGTATAGGTTCGCTCCGCCGTGATGGAGTTAGTTGTGTTTCAGCTGCGATCAAGGCGTCACCTACTGCACGTTCGGAGCGAGTGTCTTATAACAACGGAGTTTGTAGGATTTATATCATTACGATTGTCTGTTTTACGGTTTGGTGTTGTTTTCAAGAACTGTGAATTACGTGTGTTATGTTCGATGTAAACTTTATGGAGGCTACGATATTGGCTGCGAGTATAGACGTATGCAGATATACTCAAGGTGAGAGTAATTTTAATAATCACGTAATAAGAAGCCCGATTTGACACTTGTGAAAATCAATAGAAACGTAACGTTGCATGAATTCACAAAATGTAAGCCAATTACAATTAGTTTATTTAGTTGATAATGTAGATATTTTTTCTGGTGTATTATATAATGTTACTAGCTGTGCCCGCGACGTCGTCCGCGTGGATTTTGCTTTCAAAACCCTCCGATTTTGAAACATTCTTCATTGGTGCTACGCTCCTATTGGTTTTAGCGTGATGATATATAGCCTATAGCCTTCCTCGATAAATGGGCTATCCAACACTGAAATAATTTTTCAAATCAGACCAGTAGTTCCTGAGATTAGCGCGTTCAATCAAATAATATTAGTATTGTAGGAAAAAGGAAGAAAAAACAGGGACTAACCTGAATTCACTATATAGGTCGCTGGACTTTTATCTTGAGTACACTTATTTTTTTATTTTTCTTAACACGTTTCTTTAAAAAGTTTTCAAGAGAAATTTCTTATTTTTAACGTTTTACACGATGTCACGACACGTTCCAAGAGGTTAGTTTTTGCGGGGAGATGCGAGGCGACAGTGAGCGGAAACGGAAAGAAAAGGATGGGACCGGGAATGAGTGAATGCGTCAGAGTAAAATGAGCAGTTTATAGTGTTCGCTATTGGTTAACAGATGGCGTTAACAACTCCCCCGGCCTAGAGGTTTTCCCTCTAGAAATGTTGGGTGAGTGAGCAAGAAAGTGAGTCAGTGAGTGAGTGAGCGAGTGAGCGAGTGAGTGAGTGAGCGAGTGAGTGAGTGAGTGAGTGAGTGAGTGAGTAAATGAGTGAGTGAGTGAGTAAGTGAGCGAGTGAGTGAGTGAGTGAGTAAGTGAGCGAGTGAGTTAATAAACAAAAATAAAACGAAATTGCTAGTAAATTAAAAATAGAGAGCAATAGAAAGTAAATTTATTGATATGGTAAAGGGCAAACCCGAACTACAGGCCGAATGTAAGTACCAGACTTGGTTCGTACTTTTATCGTTCTGACTACATTGTCTTTCCCTGGATATACATTCTCTACAATGCCCAACGGCCAACAAAGCGGATGTGTACCTGAATCTTTCAAAAGTACAATATTACCTATTTCTATAGGATTAGAAGGCGTATTCCATTTCTGCCGTTGTTGCAGAGAAGTTAAATATTCTTGGCTCCAACGTTGCCAGAATGAATGACTGAGTTTTGTGAGTAATTGATAGCGAGTTAAGCGGTTGTCAGGTATTTGTAATAAATCTTCAGCGGGTAAATATTTTATTGGAGTTACGTTAAGAAAGTGATTAGGGGTTAAAGCTGATATGTCTGAAGGATCTGAACTTAAAATGCATAAAGGTCTGCTATTAAGCAATCCTTCTATTTGAACAATAACAGTAGAGAATTCCTCATAAGTTAAGATCTGAGTACCAATAATTTTAAATAAATGAGTTTTAACACAGCGAACATTTATCTCGCTGAGACCGTTAAAATGAGGTCCATATGGCGGGCTATGTTTAAATTGAATTCGAGATTCTGCTAACTGTTGACCTATGTAATTATTATGAGCTTTGGACTGTATTAATGCATATATTTCGTCTAATTTGTTTTTGGCGCCAATGAAATTAGTGCCTCTATCACTATATATCATGGAAACTGGTCCTCTTCTAGAGATAAACCTTTTAAAGGCGTCAAGAAATAAATCAGAACTTAAATCTGAGACTAGTTCTAAATGAACAGCCTTCGTGGATAAACATACAAAAAGACAAATGTATGCCTTTTGACTTTTAACACCTCGGCGGCGAGCATGCGTTATGAAAAATGGTCCTATATAATCTACAGCTGTGAAAACAAAAGCTTTTGCTTGAGATACTCTAAATTCGGGAAGGTCGCCCATGAGTGGTGTTTGAGACTTGGGATTTAATCGAAAACATAAATTACATTTGTGAACTCTTTGACGAACTAAATTTCTAGCTGCAATAATCCAGAATTTTTGTCTGAGTAACGCGAGTAATAATGAGGGTCCAGTATGGAGATTATTTATATGATAATGATCGACTATAAGTTGCGTTATGCGCTCTTTAGCGGGGAGAATAATAGGGTATTTTTGACCATAGTCTAATCGAGAATTACTTAAACGTCCACCAACTCTTATTATGTCATTATCCAAAAAAGGGTGGAGTTTAATCAGAGCTTTAGAGCAAAGTTTACTATTTTTAAGTGAAACTATATCTTGAAAATAGTGCTTATTTTGGACATAGCGAATTATATAAAGTTCTCCGAAATCGAGATCTGAAACGGTAATTAAATCTTTAGAGTGTAAAAGTTTACAAAATCGAAGAATATATACCATAATGCGAAGTAACTTTGACCATCTAGAAACGCGATCAGCAAGAGTTTGAATGGGATGTAAAGTATCAGATGTAACTTTACTTACTGTTAATGTGACGGGTTTGGCTTCAAAAAATTGATTATGTGTGTTTACTTGGAAATGTTGAATAGGCCATTGAGAAATAGGAGATGAAACCCATGAAGGGGCGTGAAACCAGAGATCACGAGTTAATAGTTCTTTAGAAGTTATAGGACGAGAAATGATATCTGCAGGATTTTCCTGGCCATTGATATGGAACCAGTGTTTAGCGTGGAGTTTTGAGTTAATATCAGTAATTCTATTTGCGACAAAAGTATGTAATTTATAAGCGGGCGAATGAATCCAAGTGAGAGCCACTGTGGAATCTGAGAAAGCGTAAATATTGGTTATTTTGCAGCGTTTAATAAATACGTCATATACAGAGTTGAGAAGATTTGCTAACAAAAGTGCAGCGCAGAGTTCGAGGCGAGCGATTGACATTTTCTTAAGCGGGGAGACTCTAGACTTCGAAGTAAGCAAATAAACTGAACCATCATGGTCGAGCTTATCACAAACACGAATATAAACGACAGCACCGTAACAGTGCTCGCTTGCATCTGCGAAGCCTACTAGAGTGATTTGAGATGAAGAGTATATTCCTACGTGACGAGGTATTTTCATATGTTCGAGATATGAGAGTTCGTTAATAAATTGTTTAAATTTTTGAGAAAGCGGTTTAGGTACTGGGGTATCCCAGTCGAGACCTAACTTCCAACATTCTTGAACAAGTAATTTCATGAATGTCGTTACAGGTCCTATCAGACCTAGGGGGTCAAATAGACGAGCGGTGACCGAGAGTATGGAGCGCTTCGTATATTCACGAGTATCCGAGTTAATTTTAAAAATAAAAATATCTGATTTAGGATGCCATTGCATTCCTATAATTTTAGTATTATCCGTTGAGTCAAAATTAATAAGTTGAGGGTTCTTTTGAGAAGAGGGAATTTTATTTAAGAAATTTTCATCATTAGATATCCATTTAATTAAATTAAAACCACCTGATTTAAACATGTTTACCATTTGTCGGTAAGTGGATTCAGATTTTTCTAAGCCATCTACAGAGTTAATATAGTCATCCATATACACGTTGTTTTTCGCGTCATAGGCGGCGAGCGGGTATTTGTCAATGTTATCATCCGCGAGCTGATGAATTACTCTCATAGCGAGATACGGTGAGCTTGAGATGCCAAATGAAACACGGGAAAATTCGTAAGTATCTATTTCCATTGTGGAATTAAATCTATAAAGAATACGTTGATAAGCGTGATGCGATGGTGTGAGTTTAATTTGGAAGTAATGTTTTTCAATGTCTGCGCACAAAGCGATTGAAAACATTCTTAAATTGAGTAATAGATTAAAAATATGAGCTTGTAAGTTGGGGCCGATATAAAGGAAATCATTTGAAGATTTTTTATAGGTAGTTTGACAACTAGCATTTAAAACGATGCGCGTCTGAGAAGTCTGTTTATCAGGCCTATATACAGCTCTGTGCGGTATATAGTAACAATTAGAATTATGAGAGGGATTTTGAACTTTATTTAAATAACCATTATGTATGTATGATTGAAGAGTGTTATTATAATCTTCGCGAAGCTGCGTATTGGAATCTAACTTCTTTTCTAGTTGAAAAAGTCGACGCTTTGCGTTAGAGTATGAGTCACCGAGATTAGACGGATCTTCCTTAAAGGGTAAATGCACAATATATCTACCTGTTTCGTCGCGGGAGTGCGTAGTTTGAAATATGCGTTCGCAAGCCTCGTCATCGGGACTTACGTGATTTTTATTGGGGACGTTCTTAATCTCCCAGAAGCGTTGCGTGAGCGTTTCAAGCGATGGCTCTCCTGTTGTACAGCAGAAGACCTCAGGAAATGAGTCGCGTGGAGGATATTGGCTGCAGTCTGCTTTACCCATCGCGATGTAACCTAACGTGGATTGGATAGCCACAACCGATGAATGCGGCGATATGACTTTATCACACCCAAGCATGAAGGGAAACAGTTCGTTGCCTATCAAACAATCGACTGCTGCGGGCGTATCAAAGCGATCATCTGCCATAGGTAAATAGCGTAAATGCGAAAGTTGCGAAGTATCAATGCGCGTATTTGGTAAGCGGTCCGTAATTGTTTCTATTACCCTAGCGTTAATAGTGTAAGAACAACGAGAATCAAAGCGAGAGAAAATTTTAAAAGTAGTAAAGCCAAGACAAGTGGTTAGCGATTCGCCTATACCTTTTATAGCCGAAGGCGCGAGAGTTATATTTAAATTTAATCGTTCACAACAATTTTTCGTAATAAAATTGCTCATGGAACTCGTATCTAGAAAAACTCGAATTGTTTGAGGTTTAAAATTATTATAAACGTAAACTAATGCAGTAGGTAACAATACGGTATTATTTTGCGATTTATTTTGAGGAAAAGTAGTAGTTGATAAAGCTAAGTCGTTCATATTATCGCGCTCTAGCGGAGTGGAAGCAAGTTGAGCTGAGTGCTGTTGATCGGCATTTGCAACAATGTTATGCGGCACACTAGCGAAGTGCGTGGATGCTTGCGGGGTGAGATGGTGCGCGGCGGGCGAGCCAGAAGTAAGCTCGGAGGAAGGCGCGGGCGCGCGGTAGGCTTGCGGGCGGTGAGGCGAGGAGAGAAGCGCGGGCGTGTGGTATCGGTGAGGCGGCGGGGGCGCGCACGGGGCCGCGGTGCGGGGTTGATTCATAGTGGTTGAAGCGTTATTGTTTCTATGGTTAAGTGAGTTATACGACTGCGAGGTACAGGGTTCATTAATGGGCTGAGATAATGTATTGTCAAAATGTAGTAAAGTATGATGCTTACGTTGACACTGTGAGCATCTGTTTAGAGATTTGCATATATTAATATTATGAAAGCCTAGGCAATTTTTACAGAAACCATATTTATTAACTAGATTGTTTCTAGTATAAGGGTTTTGATTGAGAAAATGTTCACATTTATAAAGAGGATGAGAATTTTGAATATTACAAATAACACAATAGCGCAGGTTACCACTATTTTGACTATTATTTGTGTTAATTACAAAAGCATGAGTGCGAGAAGACTTTTTATTCAAAGATAAATTAGTTTTAGAAATATGACTTGAAGATGGAGTGCGAAGCGTTTGAATTTTAATTTGTTCTTTTAAAAACTTAGTTAAATTTTCAAAAGATGGAAAAATAATATTCTTATGAGATTGTTCAAATTGTGTTACAATTTCTTTGTCTAATTTGCTGAGGGCTATGTGAGTAATAATAAAATCAGATAAATTGTCCACTTTTAAACGCCTAAGTGCAGCTTCAGCTGTGCAAAAATGATCAATAAATGATTCAAGAGATTTAAATTGTTTACTTTGTATCATGGTATCCAAATACATTGATGCTTGGATCCTAGTATCCTGATATCTTTCAATAAGAGATTCCCAAAGAATAGTATAATTATCAGCGGTGGGAGTTAATCCTGCACAGACTGTTAGCGCTTTGCCTGAAAGACATCCTATCAAGTATTGAACTTTCTCAGCGTTTGAAAGATGCTTGTTATTATGTATTAGGCTTTTAAAGTTTTCATAAAATGTTTGCCAATTTAAAGGGTTGCCATCAAATGATGCAAGGTGAAGAGGAGGTAACTTTCTGCTCAAGAAATCAGCTTGTTGTCCGTTGAACATTTCTGTTCTTTCTTGTTGTAACAAGTTAGCGATTTCTTTAATGCAACAATACAACTGATCAAATGCTTGAAAAGGCATGTAGTTTGGTTTTGAGTGTGGATTACATGCTAACTGGGCTGCAATGAGTGAATCTAATGTTTCAATAAAGTCAGAACGTGTGCTTTGGAGTCTGGGTCTGTTTTAAGGCCTAAATCATAGACTTGTTGTATGATCGCAAACAAGCTATCTTTTTTCGCTTCTAGTAATAAAACTTTCGTATCAATTGGAGTTTCAAAGTGTTCGGTTGATTTTGCTTTTGCCATTTTAATGAGTTAAATGAGTAATATATGAAAAAAAATTGAAATATAAGTGTGATAGGTTATGCGTGAAATGATCTGTACGGGTGCCGATTTGAGATGGAAATGTTATCAAAATATATTATTAATTATGATGAAAATATAGTGTAATGTGCGTAAATGCGTTGAAGTATGAAAATAAATGAGCGTTTGTGTGTGATGCGCGTGAGTAAAGCGTTGCGGTACAATATGGCGTCGTGAACACCGCGTGGCGAGGCGATTGAAATAGTGTGAAATATGCGTAAATATAATAAAAATGTAATAGTGAGTAGTGTGAAACGTGAGTATATTATGCGGATCGTGGGACCAAAAAAGGGGGTTGTAGGAAAAGGGAAGAAAAAACAGGGACTAACCTGATTTCACTCTATAGGTCGCTGGACTTTGATCTTGAGTACACTTTATTTATTTTTTTAACACGTTTCTTTAAAAAGTTTTCAAGAGAAATTTCTTATTTTTAACGTTTTACACGATGTCACGACACGTTCCAAGAGAGGTTAGTTTTTGCGAGGAGATGCGAGGCGACAGTGAGCGGAAACGGAATGAAAAGGATGGGACCGGGAATGAGTGAATGCGTCAGAGTAAAATGAGCAGTTTATAGAGTTCGCTATTGCTTAACAGATGGCGTTAAGAAGTATAGTTTAATATAATTTTTATTTGATTAATATTGGGTATGAATCTGTTAGGTAGGTACTATATATATTATTTTTTTCTCAGTCCAATGGAAAAAATCATACCTCATCGTTAATTGATTGTACAGAAATTTTTTCTCAAAGAATTTTGTAGGAAATTTAATGCTCTACAAAAAAGGTATCCTATATTTTTTCCGTAAACCTCACCATTTGAATAATATTGAAAATTTAATTTTGATTATTTTATACCCGACAATAAATGACTATTATAAAATGCGCAATACAATTTTTTATAGGAAATTAATTGCTCTATAAAAATGGTACCTTACGTTTTGGCGATTAAATTAAGCATTCAAAAGATATTCATCATCATAATACAAACATAAAAACATTTTCTCAGATTCAAGTCAGGAGGAAAACCTAGACAATGACGTCACTGATGTTGAGTCAGGACCACCAGCAGGCGACAATATGGTTCTGAAAGAAACGGGTGTAATTACTTTTAAGAATATTGATATAGGTAAGTCTCCATTGTTTTAAACCTCCTAGCGCCCACGGTCCTTATATTTTTTTTTTATTTTTAAGGCTTGGCAACTAGGCCTTTTAGCCAGGCGCCGTTGTGTTGTAGGCTACAATCGACGTCATTCAGTGGAGTTCTTGTGAAAACTCGAAAGGCCACATTTGGCTATATAGTTCACATTTCTCGCAAAAAACACATAATTACTACTCAAAAACTATCAATATCCTACAACTATTGTTCATTTTAGAGTAATTTTACACATTTTTAGAAAATAAAACTGCACGGCACAACGTCTCCTTTCAGTTCGCGCCAAAAACTCACGGTCCTTATAAAAGTACTTCAATGAAATAGTGAATAAAGCCTAGCACCAAATCCAACTTCATCAAATAAACGTCTAGGGTACTATTTTAAGTATCTCAACTTTAAGGCTGGCCATACACGGGCAGCTTGAAGCAGTCAAGATCGACTGCTTCAAGCTGCGACTGCATAGTGAACTACAGACTTCTACGTACGTACATACACGAACCGCTCAAGCAGTTGCAACTGCTTCGGGCGGTTGGCAGCACGGTGAAATTTCATCATGCGGTCAATCAGTCGCCAGGCATATACTGACTGCTTAAGCTGTCGACTGCTCTCGCGCAATTACCTACGCCCGCGCTCTGGCTCTCTTCTTTCCACACAATTTTCTATTTTTACGCCGCCGTCGTCGTCGTATGAGCAAAAGCAGCAATGTTTCCTCCTCCAAATCCATTGTCTACGACAAGGTGTGATGTCATAATACCAATATGTATGTGGCAACACTAAAGGTTGCTCAAATTGGGCTTGTTAACACCTGGTAACACAACAGGTCATGAATGTGTGGCAACACCAATAAAGTCTTCTTGAATACACATCCGTGTAGACAATTTCGCAGCACAACCTAATCCACAAATATATACAATCGCATAATTTAGCGATCAAATAATTAAACCAAACATCCATGATGGTACTGATTTCAAATTACCAAATGCTCGAGTAGTTAAACTAACTGCTCAAGCAGTTATCAATAGCAGCCTCAAGCTGTGGACTCTTGACTGCAAGAGCGGTTCGTGTATATTGATCACTAGGTACTGCTCGAGCAGTCCGTGTGTGGCCGGTCTAAGCATTGCTGCTAGTTTCAATTTATCGCCTTTCTATAAAGTAATGTATCCAAACACATGTTCGAGGTTTTTGTTTGTGTGTGACCATTAGTGACCAAGCAATAGTGCCAACAATGACAAAAGAAATTTGTCTTTCTTGAACATGGAACAAGATCGTCGAGTGTGAAAATTAAACTTAATTTATTCATGAAATCTTTAAGATTTGTGATCATATGCTTATCAAAAATAGATGCTTATATTTATTTAGTGTGGTAGAGGACTGCTGATTTTTTTTTTTATTGCCAGAAGCAGGCAAACAGGTGGATAGTCTAGGAAGGTGGTTACCGTCGCCCATGGACTTTTGCTACACCAGGGGCGTTACGAACGCGTTGCCGGCCTCTTAAGAGATTTTATAATGCCCTTAAATGACCCCATGTCGAAGTGTAGAGGGAAAACCTCGGCGAGAAGCTCTCCCCAGATTATTGTTCACATACTTTACTGAGCCAGATCATTTTAAAAAGAAAGAGAAAATATAACTAACTCATGCACTTTCCTCTGTCCTGCGCAGTGTCTTGCCAATTGTGGGCTTGTAGTGCAGTCAGGTCAGCTTCCACTCTATCCTTCCAGCGATACTTGTCGCCCCAAGTATGCTTTCTTCACTCCCTGATCCTCCTCCATCCGTTCTACATGACCGAGCCAGCGGAGACGGTGAGATTTTATCTACCCAATTATGTTGGGCTCGGCCATGAGGTTTCTATTTCGGAGTTGGTTTGGACCCTCCAGCTGTTATCTTCTTCTATTGTTGGGCCCAAGATTTTTCTGAGGAAGGTTTCCTCTCTGTGACCAACAATTGGTTCTCCTCCTTGTATTGTATGAACATTTGCTTACATGTGCAATTGTACTTTATATAAAACCAATTCGATTTTCTCTAATAAAGAGAGAGCATTATTAACCGTCATATAGTGCAGACGTATATTTTTTAATTAAACTCTTACAGCAAATAAATTCGTTTTTTTAAAAAGGACCCACGGAGCGCCGTCCTAACAAATTTGGTGTCAGAAGTGGGATCCCAGGAAAAACGTATCGAGTACTGGGATCAATTACGGTGTTAGGCGCGTCGCGAAGATCCCGCCTGACATCAAGCTCTGTGGTCTAAAGTCCTTTTTGATAGCATCTGTAAGCCTTGGGCACCGAAGCCTAAGCCTTGCTGTCCAAAAACGTGATCGACGGTAAGACTCCATCCTATTGGAGCCCGCGTCTCTGCTGTTCGCGTCTGTAAGTGCTGCTTGGTGGTCGACGAGAAGTCTCCGTCCATTGACGTGAGCCCGCGTTACCAGCACACCTGCGGTTACCAGGGGTCCAGCTCTCCAGACCTCCTTCACGAGGAGATTCACCCTCACCTCATAAGCAGCGGTCTTCACCTTCGGGTAGCGCCGTGAGCTGAGAGAATTATGAAGTTCTTCGTGATCTTCTTATTGTGAGTGTTTGTTTCATCTATTTTTAGTGAAGTTTTCAGTGAAATTCAGCGCATAAAGTGAATATTTTATTATAGACTTTTAGTCTTCATAATTTTAAATTGCTATATTATCTTTTGATTTATCTACTAATCCGTACTTGTTTTAAACTCGTTCAATTTTTATTTATTTTTTTAATGCCTCCAAAAAAGGAGAGTAAACAGGCAATAGTCACGGAAGACATAGATAACATCTCCGAGGCTAGTGCAACTGCAACAATGAGTGAAAGAATCACCCTTTCAGTTTTAACAAAGTTTATTAAACCCTATAAAGGAGACCGGGAGTCATTGCCCGCATTTTTAACAAATTGCGATAACGCAATTTCACTCGCAAGTACTGATCAGCAGACCGTACTATGTAAGTATATTATATCACAGCTAGAGGGGAAGGCACAGTTAGCCTGCTGTATTAAAAGGTTTGATAATTGGTCAGAGATCAAACAATTTTTAAAATCTACCTTTGGGGAGAAGAAACACTCCACACATCTACTAGTTGATCTTCAAAATTGTAAACAGTTACCCTCAGAAGATGTGACACAATATTCTTTACGGGTCGAGTCATGTCTCACTCGACTACAAGCCGATATACATTATAGTTGTCAAGATGAAAAGGAACTTTTAGGTAGGTTGGCCTCAATGGAGGACTTAGCCTTAAACAGCTTTTTGTTAGGGATGAATACAGAATTTTCACACATCGTCAGGTGTAGAAATCCTAAAAGTTTGAGTGAAGCCATTTCCCATGCAGTAGAAGAGGAAAAGCTTCACAATTTATCAAAGTTATCACGTAAATTAAATAAGCAATGTTCTATTTGTAATAAAGGTGGTCATTTATCGTCGGAATGTTACAGAAATAAGAAACCTAAGCAAACGTCGTATCATATTAATTCAAATAACCACATTCCACGTAAATTAAATCATAATTATAACTCTAATTCTTATAAAAGTAAAACTTGCGCTTATTGCAAAAAGCCAGGTCATCTAATTCAAGAATGTCGCAAGTTGCAGTTTAAAAATAATAATGGACATTCTGAACAAGGTAATTTTATGCCTTCAAGTACAAGTAATTTTATTAAAAGCAACTCTGCAAATAATGTACATGTTTTAAGTAAAGAGAATAAAGATATGCAGAATGGTAATTTAAACTAAATACGGTTTCGGATTCGTGTCTGCCGGAACCTAAGAATAGTTTTAAAAACGGCACGATTTCTTTTGATAATAAATTTATTAAGAAACATATTAAATCCTCTGAGTTGAGTTTTAAGTCTCAAGGTCAGTCCACTTGTGGTCAATTCTCTGTTGCACAAGATGGTTTGCCTTATACTCAGTGTGATTCTGTTGTGCCAAAGTCGCATATTCCTAAGCGTGTTCCTAAGTTTATATCAACACGTACAAATGAAGACTTGAAGTTTTCTGGTTTAAAAAACAATCACCAAACTCAAAATATGAGTTCTTTAAATAGGGATTGTTCGCGTGAGAATTCTTATACTATACATAATGTGAAAAACATTTCTTTACCTCACGTTTATTTGAAAACCAATTATAATAATAAGCCCTTATGCTTTTTAATTGATACTGGTTCTACTATTTCACTCGTGAAATATTCTAGTTTATTGAATAAGCCAGTTCTGGATTCTAAAATTATAAAAATCAAAGGTTTAAGTGACAATGATTCATTCTGTACATCAATTGGGTCTATAAGACTTAACTTTATACATTATATTTCTCAATACAAGAAAATAATGTTTAACTACTCGTTTAACGTCATTGACGATTCGATTAAATTAAATTATGACGGAATATTAGGTAGTGATTTTATTAAACATTTTAAAATCGATATACAATATTCAAGTGACTCTTTTAGTCTAAAAGGCTATAATATACCTATAAGATTCAGTGAGTCAACATATGTTATACCTCCGCGTTCTGAAATGGTAATTGAATGCCAAGTTTCTAATTTATCTAACATTTCAAATTCTAGAGAAGCCTTAATTTTAGACACAAAAATATGTGAAGGTGTTTTTTTGGCTAATTGTTTAGTCCGCGTAAAACCTAATAATAGGGTTAATGTATCCGTGTTAAATACTACGGAGTCCGCGATTGAAATAAATAATTTTCAGGCAGAATTAACCTCTTTTGATTTGCCGCCGAAATTAAACGACGAGAAACATAAACTTATACATCAATTGAGTTCTTCGAGTACTGATCGTTCTCACAAAGTTTTAGAGCAGATAAGATGCTCTCATTTAAACCCACAAGAAAAAAGGACGTTAATGAACTGTCTTTCTAAATATACTGATATTTTTCATCTTGATGGAGAATACTTAAGTTACACTAGTGCCATTGAGCATTCTATTAATACTGGGGATTCACCCCCTATTAATGTTAAGTCATATCGTTTTCCAGAAGTTCATAAAGATGAAGTAGAGAAGCAAATAAAGAAGATGCTTGATCAAAATATTATTCGTCCTTCAATTTCTCCTTGGAGTGCACCCGTCTGGGTGGTGCCTAAGAAGCTAGATGCTTCTGGCAAGCAAAAATGGCGAATCGTAATTGACTATCGTCGTTTAAATGATGTCACAGTTTCCGAGGTTTACCCTCTTCCCCTTATAAATGACATCTTAGACCAATTAGGTCATTCTAAATATTTTAGCACGCTTGACTTAGCGTCAGGATTTCATCAGATTCGTTTAAATGCCAAAGACACTGAAAAAACAGCGTTCAGTGTAACTACTAATAATGTTTCAGGACATTTTGAATTTACTAGGATGCCTTTTGGGTTGAAAAATGCCCCTTCAACATTTCAGAGACTGATGAACTCAGTCCTTTCAGGATTACAAGGTCTTCATTGTTATATTTACTTAGATGATTGTATTTTATATTCACATGATCTTGAAAGTCATATGCAGAAAATTGAATTAGTATTTTCTAAGTTTAGAGAGGCAAACTTAAAGTTACAGCCCGACAAATGTGAATTTTTGAGGCGTGAAGTCGCTTATCTTGGGCATGTTATTACAGATAAGGGTGTTTCGCCTAACCCAGACAAGGTAAAGGCAATATCTCAATTTCCTACACCCAAAACACCGAAAGATATCAAGTCTTTTCTCGGTTTGACCGGTTACTACCGCCGCTTTATTGAAAACTTTTCTCATATTACAAAACCTCTCACTTCACTATTGAAAAAGGATTCTATTTTTAATTGGGCACACGAGCAAGAACAAGCTTTTGTTAACCTTAAAGAAAAACTAATTTCTGCTCCTTTATTACAATATCCGGATTTTTCACAACCGTTTATTGTTACCACCGATGCGTCTAACTACGCCGTTGGTGCTATTTTGTCACAGGGCGAGATTGGCAAGGATAAGCCTATAGCATATGCATCTCGCACCTTAAATAAACAAGAAGGAAACTACACTACTACGGAGAAAGAACTCCTCGCGATTCTTTTTGGGGTTAACACGTTCCGCCCCTATCTTTATGGGTACAAGTTTAAAATTGTAACGGATCACCGTCCTCTTACATGGCTGTTTAGTGCCAAGGATCCTGGTGGACGTTTATTAAGATGGCGATTAAAACTTGAAGAATATGATTACGAAATTATATACAAACCTGGTCGAGTAAACTCGAATGCAGATGCTTTATCTCGCAATCCAGTTAATGCCATTGTTCATTCTAATTTAAATGATACAACATATGAAACTTATTTTAAAAGGCAATTTACTAAAAGTATTTCTAATGACACTAAAATAGAAGAACATAATCAAAGTTTACATTTAGCAAAACAAAAATTAATTGCGTGTCCGAGTGCCTTAGATTTGGACAATTCAATGCCAAATGTCGAAAAAATATTATCAATGTCAAATGATTCAAAAGAATTATTTTCTACTGAACGTGAAACCGAAACGGTTAAGTCGCTAAATATAAATAATAAAACAATATATTTCTTATTTACTAAAATTCATCATTATGAAGAGTCGTCTTATAAATGTATCTATAATTTATTAATAAAGTTAAGAGACAATATTATAAATAACTTCGAAAACGAAGAACTTGCTATATCAGATTTTTCAGAACCTTTTACAAAATTAGTGTATACAAAGATATATAACATGATCGCTTACGTTTTTCATGGTACTAATATTAAAATTCATATTTATAAAAATCACCTTCTCTATCCAACTCCTGCCGAAGTTCCAAATATCCTTAAAGAAAACCACGGGACTAGTATAGCTGGTCACCCGGGTATTAAACGAATGTATAATAGAATTAAATCTTCATACTTTTGGAAAAGTATGCGTTCAGATATAGAACGGTTTGTAAAAGATTGTAAAATGTGTCAGATAAATAAGCCTCTACGGACTAAAAATAAAGCTCCGATGGTTATAACTTCCTCAAGTACCAAACCCTTTGAAAGACTAGCTTTAGATATAGTTGGTACTTTGCCCGAAGCCGGCATTCAGAAATTTAAATATATTTTAACGTTACAGGATGATTTAACTAAATTCTCTTGTGCATACCCAATGATAACTTCTACCACTGATGAAATTGCACGTAACTTAATTCATTTCTTTTCTTTATTCGGGTTTCCTAAAATGATTCTTACCGATCAAGGAACATGCTTCACGTCCGAGTTATTCAGACAACTTACTGAAATACTTAAAATTAAAAACTTATTTTCTACTCCATATCATCCACAAACAAACGGTGCGCTAGAGCGTAGCCACGCTACTCTGAAAGAGTATTTAAAGTCATTCGTTAACGAAAATCAAAACGATTGGCATTGTTATATTGCTACTGCAATTCTTTCCTATAACACTACTCCACATTGTACAACCCAATTCACTCCATTCGAATTATTATACGGATACAAGCCGTCTATCCCAAGTAGTTTGAGCGATTCAAGTAATAATACTACTTACCATGAATATATACAAGCTCTGCAATATAGAATGAAATGCTGCCGCGAGAAAGCATTAGAATATATACTAAATAGCAAAGAAAAATCCAAACAATATTACGACAAAACATCAAAGGAATTAACTTATAAAACAGGAGATCTGGTATACTTAAAACAACACCATCGTCTACGGAAAGCATTATCCCCAGTGTGGAAGGGACCTTATAAAATAATAAAGACACACGGTAAAAATAACGTTACATTACTAATAAATAGAAAGCATATGAAATATCATATTAACGAGATAAAACCAGCTTGAAATATCATTGTTTCAGGTTTGGGAAAAGCTGTTCAGAATTCATAGAACCGATAGTCCATAGTCCAGGACTATATTTTGACCCAACTTCTATAGTCTATTATTACAATAATTTTTGGAGTGTAGTCACTCATATAGAAATAATTCCTATCAAACCATATTTGGATAATATTGAAAATGCCATTACAAATGTTGAAATTTTTTGTAATAAAATACAGGAAAATTATGCAGTGAATATGGACTGCAAGGATACTATAAATCCTTTAGAAATTTTGATGAATGCAAATTACCTTAAATTTAATTCTTTGTCGCATCTTATTACCGAGAATGGCCCAATTAAATCTAAAAGAGCCATAGAATTCGGTGGAGAAATTCTTAAATTCTTTTTCGGCACTTTAGACGCCGATGATGCTAGAAAATATGATGAAGCTATTTCTGACTGTCAACAAAACGAGCATCAGTTATATTCTTTAATGAAAGATAATATTCACGTGGTGAAATCCACTATAAATAATTTTAATATATCTATAAGAAAATTAAATGACAATGAGGATAGATTAAACAAACATATTGAAAAATTAAACTATATATTGACTAGAAATACTAAAGAAAATATAAACTTAAATAATGCTGTTAAAATTAATTCTATTTTTAATATCATTGAAAGTTCTATCATTTCAGTCTCGAATATTTTAGACACTATTCTAAATTCTATACTATTCGCGAAAACTAATATTTTACATCCTTATATTTTAACTCCTACCAATTTATATAACGAACTTTCTAAAAGTAAAATAAGTAAGGGAAATTTAGAATTTCCAGTATCATTATCTTTAGGAAATATTCACTCTATTATAGACTTATCTACTTTAATTTCTTATTTTTATAATAATAAAATATTTTTTGTAATTAAAATTCCTTTAATTACTCCTATTAAGTTTAATATGTACAAGATTTTACCATTACCTACTTCACGAGATGTGAATAATTTTAAAACCTATGTTCTTATTCAACCAAATAATCTGTACATGTCAATAACAGACGATAGATTGAATTATGCATTATCAGATAATATTAATGATTGTAAAAATGTAAACCAGAAATTCAGTATATGCCCATTACCATCGATTCTTTCTACTATTAAAAATCCGTCTTGTGAAACAAAGTTATTAACAGAAGTAAATCTAGAAATTCCAGAAATTTGTAATTTTAAAATAATCTATGGTAATGTAGATTTGTGGCAAAAACTTAAAGATGGTAGATATATTTATGTGCAATCAAAAGCCAGTAGATTAACTATCAATTGTGAGCAAAATATAAAAGATTTTACTATACAAGGTACAGGTATTTTGACCTTAAATAAAAATTGTGTTGCATATTTTCAAAACTTACAATTTTATCCTACAATTACATATGAATCAGTTCTACCAAACCAACTGTCCATTAATTTTAATATTTTGCAAGATTGTGAAAAATATAAATTATTAAATAAAAGTATCGAGCTGCTAACACCAATCTCCATTTCAAATATAAACTTAGAAAATTTAAACTTAGCATCTCATAAATTAGAAAATGAAATTAACCAATCAGAAAAGTATTCGCATATATTAAAATATGGAAATTATTATTCAATAACCACTTATATTATTATTGCATTTATTTTCTTCTATGTTTTTTATAAAATTTATTCCAAGTGTTTTCGTAATTGTGTAAAAAAGGATTCCTGTTGCATCCAAATTTTTAATCAATGTTATAATAAGAAAACACACAAATCTAATTTAGATATTAATACTTCCATAGAACTAACAGAAATCTCTGATGAATCCGTCGAATGCGACAAGAATTCTTTTCGAAGTCTACCAGAAATAGAAATAAATAAAAATAAGAATAAAATCATACATAGAAACTTTATACAAAGAAACTCAAACAGAAACTTATCAAATTTTTAAAATTTAAATATTTCAAATAAATAACATTTCTTTATTTCTATTTCAGACTATAATCATAAGCTAAATATTATTACAGATTTTTATGTTAGTCATTTTTATTTTAATAAGATTTCTTTAAAATTATATTCGATTAATGTAATATCCTTGAAATGTTATAAAGTTTTTATTTTTGTCCTTCGCTTATCATATACGATAATGCTCCGTCTTTAAGGGGGGAGCTGTTATGACATTGTATTGTATGAACATTTGCTTACATGTGCAATTGTACTTTATATAAAACCAATTCGATTTTCTCTAATAAAGAGAGAGCATTATTAACCGGAGACTTAAAGACACCTAGATTATATTTTTCAGGAAAAACAGACGACGGTAAAGAGTTCCACTCTTCAGCGGTGCGTATGATGAAAGAGGAAGCATAGCGTTTCGTCCGCTTCGTTGGTATTTCCACCATATATCGGTGGCGTGAGTGCGTACGTCTGCTTGTCCGGTGGTAGAATGGTGAGGGAGGAACCAATTCATGTAATTCCGTGGCACACTCCCCGAAGTGTATCCTATAGAATACCGACAAACTGGCGACCTTACGTCGATGACTTAGGCTCTGAAGCCTCTCGTCGAATAGTTGGTTATTGCCTATCAGTTTCCTAGCTCTTTTCTCTATTGAATCGAGTGTCTCTAACTGGTATTTAGCTGAGCCATCCCAAAGATGAGAGCAGTACTCCATGCAAGACCGAGTTACGTATTAAGAGATTCAGCACGTACTGCAGTACATGCGAGGTAGGCCGGCAAAGGCTTAGCCCGCTCAACCACAGAGGCCGTCGAAGCCTATTCTCGAACTTCCCTTTCTGAGGGCTGTGGGCTCGCTCGCGCATTCCCTTCCAGCCTGGACGGACGACGGCCGGCCCCTTTACGGGCTGGCCCCACCATCTGCTAGCTGGAGACCTGGGTCTCTGCGGTACTTCAACAACGGAGGCCGTCACATACGATCCCCCGTTGCCGCCGCCGGATCTGGCGGGAGGGGCGTGGCGGTCTACTCCCTCTCCCGCTGCTCAGCCTCCTTTGTGAACATGACGGTCTCGCAGGAGACGGCTGCGTCCCACGTGTTGGCGCTCCCGACCATGGTTTTCACCACGGCCGGGAGGAACAAATCCGCCCCGATGGCCGCGAAGAGATCAGGACGCAGCTCGTCCCAGGCTGGACAAAGCTGGAGGGTGTGCGGCGCCGTGTCTTCATCGCCTCCGACGCAGTGGTGGCACTGCGACCTTTGCTCACGTCTTATTTGACACGGATACCTCCCGAAGCATCCATGCTTCGAGGGGACTTGTGTCAAGCGGAGTATCAGAGTGCCGTGAGGCCTCTGCAGCCATTCTGGCATGATTGGCCTCATCGCTTGGATAACGGCGACGCCGACCGTGGCTTAGAAGGCGGTCCGCCCACTCTACCACCTGAACCTTGCGCAACTCCTCTCTGCGCCCCTTGGTATCACGGGGCGCAAGTCGGCCACTACTAACCTCTTTCTTACGCCACGCGTACAAGTGGCGTAAAAAGAACACTGGCCTTTAGGCCCCACAGCAGAGTGCCGTCTATCAGGGAGGCCGCTTCGAATAATACTGTGTAACACCATCGGACGTTTTTTTTTTTTTTTTTTATAAATAATATTGTATAATAATTAAACGATTAGTCTAATACACTACTTTATTTTTGGCACTTTTTTTTTTTTAAATATATCCCAACTTGCGCTTTATGAAACTCGTTCTATCTTGTATGGTAGAATTGGTAGTCCGCCGCGTAACACAAGATGTTAATTTCTGCATTAGCGTTCGGTTACACAGCACAAATTGTGCTGCACAATGCCTCTTGAGTCCTTCACGCTACGCCCACTCCAGGACTACTATGCAGGACAGTGAATGAGCCTTTTACAGTGTTGACACGCAGCAATTTCTCTAATTAGTGTTGGTAACAATCCAATCCAATTGTTAAAAAAAAATCGTTTATCATACTTTTATTTAGTGGAAATATTAAATCATATGATTAATTTAGATAAGAAATTAGCATGGCAGACACGTGTAGGGTGTGTTTGTGCAGTGATAGACGTATGTACACTATTAGCAACACCGCGTTTCAAGAAGTATGGGAAAAGTTAACCAATGCTAAGGTGAGCTCATGAACTTTCACATTTTCTGGAGGGCATCCGTGCGAAGCAGTCGCAAATGCCCGTGCTCTTTGCGGAAATTGCAATTTTCCACGCTTTTTCGCTCCTAAAAAGCGACAATAGTTGTGTAGTGATAGTGTACAGTGTTATTTCGTTTTTTTTTTTTTTTTTTTTTTTTAAATCTCCTTTCTCTCAGGCTAACGAGATTGCCTAAGTGTAGATCTTTTATTTTATTTATTATAGAAATTTTCTTTTATCTATCCGTATATTATAGCTACTTTTCATTTAGGGTAAATAAACTGTTACTGCAAGGTGATTTGGTTGTAGTAGTGTCACGGCATCCGTGCGAAGCAGTCGCAAATGCCCGTGCTTTTTGCGGAAATTGCAATTTTCCACGCTTTTTCGCTCCTAAAAAGCGACAAATTGCGACAATAGTTGTGTAGTGATAGTGTACAGTGTTATTTAGTTCGATTCCGGCGCGAATCAGTTGTTTTTCGACTGGGGTGAGTTGTTAAGCTCTATTCGCTTGTTCATTTCGGCGCGCCTAGGCGCATTACGCAATAACGGTCGTTTGTGTCGATAGATATTCACACGCGTCGACTGGTCTCAGCAAGGGAACGGGCCTCCAGTAATGGATGGCCCAGGCCCCCAGAAGGCCCCGAGGCCTTCGAGTGTCCCGCGCAAGCGGGACCACACGAAGGCCAAGGATGGCTGGTTAATGCCTGAGATCGGGGAGACGCGGGTGAAAAAGGCGTCTTCTTCATCGGCCCGTCGCAGCAGGTCGGTTGCCGGGCCGCGTCACGGGCATGCGGATAGTGCCGTTTTCACGGCTGCCGATATACCCGGCTCGGTAGGGGATGCGTCGGCGGTGGTAGACCTCACCGCCGCCACGCATGAGGATAGGTGCGGCGCGATGGGACCGCCTCCGGTTCCCATGGCGCCTAGGGCCCCATCCGGGCGAGCCGCGCGCAGGAGCGCAGCACACCCGGAGATAGATAGGAACGTGCTGCTTGCAGCGAACTCGGCCGTTTGCCTGGCCGTGAGCGCTGCAAGCACCATAGTTCAACATGCCTACATGGCGCCACCCACCTCTGCGCGAGCCTCACTCGTGCAAGGGAGCGGCGCCTACGTAGAGCATGATCACATCCCACCGTCCGGCAGCGTCCCAGACTCGCTGGAGCACGCGCTCTACGGTGCGATTCGCGATCATAGTTATTCCCGCCCTGAAGCGCCTGCCTGTAGTCCGGTATACACGGCGGCCGGTTCAGCGACGGCAGGGGATGAGTGCCCTACGACGACGGTGTCGTATAGCGCACGGGCTTCACCTGTGCCTACGACATCGACTTGCAACCTTTCGGGCTGCAACGTCGAGAGCAGCCGTCCCACGACACCGGTTGTCGCGCGAGCTTCACTCGCGCCCTCGGCCGGGGTCGTGAATAGGGACTTAGTAGGCGCGGCAGCGGCGACCCCTTCGACTTCCTTCCCTACTGGGACGGAAACCGCTGTCGCGATGTCGGCGCCTGCGTCTTCGGCTGCGGCGACGTCTTCGTCCTTAGCGGCAGCGGCAGCGGGCACGTCGTCGTCTTCGTTCGCAGCCTCACCGTCTTCGGCATCGGGTTCGGCGACGCCGTCCACGTCTTCAACGGCAACGGTGCCGATATCGTGTTCCCCGATGTTCGTTCCCGGATCGAGGTCGCGCTTCTGGGACCAGTCCCAGAGCAGCGGCGCCGATTCGGCCAGCACGTCGGGTGCTTCCACTCCAGCGCGCGCGCGCTCGCCTCTGCGCCCCACGGGGGACGCACCCGCGGCGGCTACTAGCGTTCTCGCGGGTGCGGAGGCCTACCTCCGTACCGAGGGGGGTGAAAGGGGGCGCAAGGCGCGCAAGGCAACCGCCGCCAAAGTGGCCGCGGCTAGCCAGTGCGCCGCCCTCGTCGGGGACGTATCGGCTCTCGGCCCTGGGGAGCTCCGCCTAGCGGCGAGCGCCCAGCTCGCTGAGATAATTCATATTGCCCAAACGTCGGGCAATTTGAAGGGGGTCTACGTGCGCCGGCTGAAGGAGGCCGCGTCCAGGGTGTCGGACATCGTCGACACACTGGTCACGCGAAATCCGGAATCCGAGGCCTGGAAGCTCGGTAACGAGAACGCCAGGCTACGCATGGAGTTAAACTCGCTGCGGGAGGAAAACCGCTCCTACCGTAGGGAGTTTGAAGATATGCGTAAAGCCCTAAAGGCCTCCGCTTCGGTTGCGGAGCCGGCGCCTGCTGTAATGGCGGCGCCGACCCCCGTACCCGTCAAGCGGAAGGCCCAGGCCGCCATGGCGGAGGTGGCGGCGGTACCGGAACCGCCCGTCGCACCCGCTGCGGTTAAAAAATCGCGTCCGGCCCCTGCTGCGGTAGCAGGGCCGACAGCGGCTCCCGTCGTCGGGACAGAGCGGGCTCCGGCGACCGCCAACGGGGCGGCGCCGACACCCGCTCCACCGGGGCTCAGCGGCATCGATTACGACATGTTTGTGCGTGCCGTGATCGACGTCGTCGCCCCCATACTCGATGCCCGGTTCGCCGGTATCGAGGACCGGCTGAATGCCGCGCCGAACCTCCGTCCACCGCTAGCGGCCGACCGAGGTAAGGCGCCGGCAACCAGACCGGCACCAAACGTAGCTGTTAGGCCAAAAGCGGCCACGGCTGCAGCCGCCGTCCGGCGGAATGCGGGGGAAGCAAGTACCCCGGTTCCGATGGAGGTGGTGGCGGCCTCGGCTGTCGGGGTGACGGACTCCCCACCGTCACCGGCCCCCCCTAAAAAGAAGACGAATAGAGGGGGGGTGAAGTGGAGGCTGAAAATGCAGCGGAGAGCGGCACGCGACGCCGCTGCTGCTTTAACGGCCCCCGCCACAGCACCCGTGCCTGTGGTGTCGGCTCCTAGGCCGGCCCCTAGGCAGCGGGCGGCGCCCGCGGCCGCGACACCGGTCGTCGCGGCGCCCGTCTTCCGCGCTCGCGTCGCGCACGTCGCGCCGCCGCCGGCGCCCGTGGCCCCCGCCCCCGCCCCGGAGGGGGGGGCGTGGACGACGGTCGTCAAGCGGAAAAAGGGTAAGGGGGCGAGGGCCGACGGGCCCCCTCTCCCCCCCAGGCGCAAGCTGCTCCCCTGCCGACGGGGCGGGGGCAGCAACAGCGGAAACAGGCTGCGAAGCCTGCGGTCGTATTCCGCGAGCCGAAGTCGGCCGCAGTTATCGTTAAACTGCTGCCGGCAGCGGCCGCGAAGGGTGTCGGTTATCGCGAGGTCTTCGCAAAGGCCTCGACGGTGGTCGACATCGCGGCCATGGGCCTCCGCGAGGGGCTGGAGGTGGTGCGGACCGTCAGGGACGCGCGTCTCCTCGAGTTCCAGCCGGGACCCGAGAGCGCGGCCAAGGCGGACCGCGTCGCCGAGGCTCTGCGCCCTTCTGGAGCCCTTGTAGGGATGGCTGAGGTCGTCCGCCCCGTAAAGCGTGGGGAGCTTTACGTCTCTGGGCTGGACGAATCGGTCACGGTCGATGGGCTTCGTGACGCGATCGCGCGCGCCGGCAGCTGCCGGCGCGACGACGTACGCGCAAAGCACATCGGTGCAGGACCGGGCGGTTTGGGCGCATCGTACGTGATGGGCCCCGTCGCTGCTGCCAAAGCCATCGTCGAGCTGGGCTACCTCGTGGTAGGCTTCACCTCAGCGAGGGTGGAGGCACTGGAGGCCAGACCGATACGTTGTTACCGGTGTTACAACGTCGGCCATGGCGCCCAGACCTGTCCGGACACGTGCCCGGACCGGACTAACTTGTGTCTCCGCTGCGGTAAGAGCGGACACAAGATGCCGGACTGCACGGCTCGGAACCCCCACTGCGCGGCGTGCGCGGCGGGGGGACTCAACGCTGCCCATCCCACGTTAGCGAGGTTCTGCCAGCCTCCCTACGTGAAGGGCAAATTCGTCCATCCGAGGACGAAACAACGTACGGGTGCATCGGGAGTACGCGCAATGGACACCTCCAATGCCTAGTACGCCCGTAACAGCACTATTTCAGGCGAACGTAAACAACTCCCCCACCGCTCAGGACTTGTGCCTGCAGGCGATGGCGGAGTGGCAAGCGAACTTGGCCGTAATAAGCGAACCTTATTACGTGCCGCCTTGCGGCAATTGGGTGGGCGACCTCGACGACGTGGTAGCGGTGGTGGCCAGAGCCGGATCTGGCACACCGCTTATATGTCTCGAAAGAGGAAAGGGCTATGCGGTGGCGGAGAGCGGGAGTATCGTCGTCATAGGCGTTTACTTTTCGCGCAACCGCCCCCTGGCGGAGTTCGAGCTTCGCTTGGACGCCATCAGGGCTGCCATAGGCAGACTGTCGCCTAAAACGATTTTCGTGATGAGCGACTTTAACGCAAAGCACTGTTCCTGGGGAAATGCGTTCACGGAACCTAGGGGCCGGACGGTTGAGGAATGGGCTCTTCAATCCGGCCTGACCATATTGAACCAGGGATCGGTCCAGACCTGCGTGCGCGCGCGGGGTGGATCGGTCATCGACCTGTCATTCGCCACTCATGCGGCCGCCCGCAGAGTTGTCGGATGGAGGGTGCTGGAGGAGGTGGAGTCGCTCCCTGATCATCGGTACATCAGATTTGAGCTTGCCCCCTCCTCCGGTCCGAGCCCTGTTCATCGCCCCCCTCTCCTCCCGCGTTGGGCCCTTACCAAGCTCCATCCGGAGCAGGCCGAGGAGTGGGCACTCACGGAAAGCTGGGCCTACCCAGCCGAATTTGCGAACCTGGAGTCGCAGGCAGAGCACATGCGCAAGACCCTGACGAGGGTTTGCGACGCGGCGATGCCTCGCGTCTCCAAGCGGCAGCCTCCGTGCAAGCAGGTCTACTGGTGGACCGAGGAGCTGGGCGAGATGCGAAAGGCAATTCGCATCATCAGCCACAGACTCAAACGCTGCAGGGCGCGCAGTCCTCCGGACTACGTCGCGGAAAATGGACTCGTGGGCGAGTTTAGGGAGGCCAGAAAGGCCCTTTCGATTGCAATATTGCAAGCGAAAGCCCGGGCTCGGGCCGAGCTCCTCGAGACGCTCGATCGGGACCCTTGGGGGCGTCCGTACCGTGGGGCCCGCAACACGTTGCGGCCTTGCACATCCACGGTCACGGAAACGCTCGAACCCGAGGTGCTCCGGTCGGTTATCGATGGGCTCTTCCCGGATCTGGGAAACTTCACTCCCCCCAGTATGGGTCCACCCGCTCCCGACACCCCCACGGACGAGGAGCCTCACTCCATCTCCGAGGGGGAACTAGATGTTGCCCTGGACCGGCTCCGAGGCAGGAAGACGGCACCGGGACCCGACGGGGTTCCAGGTCGACTCCTCTTCCTAGCCGCTAAACACCTACGCGGCCAGCTGCGGGAACTGTTCGAAGCTTGTATTCGCGCAGGTCGGTTCCCGTCGCAATGGAAGGAGGGGCGTTTGTGCCTGATTCCCAAGGGAGGTCGGCCTCCCAACGATCCGTCCGCCTTCAGGCCCATAGTGCTGCTGAACGAGGTCGCTAAGGTCTTCGAAAAGATCTTGGCGGAGCGGCTCGTGAAGCATCTCGACGCTGTGGAGCCAGGGCTTTCAGGAACGCAGTTCGGGTTTCGGCGGAGGCGCTCCACGATGGACGCCTTCGAGACACTGCGAACGTTGACGGACGAAGCCGTCCAAGCGAAGGATGTCGTTCTTGCGGTGTCGCTAGACATAGCGAACGCCTTTAACAGCCTCCCTCATGAGACGATCAGGGAGGGGCTCTGCGCGCATGGAGTCCCCTCGTACCTCACGAGGCTGTTGGGCGCGTACCTGCAGGATCGACATATCCTTTGGGAGGGCGGTGAGTCCGGCAATCCCGTGTTAGGTCGGCGACGCGTCGCGTGCGGCGTTCCACAGGGGTCGGTCCTCGGGCCGATTCTTTGGAACGTAGGTTATGACTGGATCCTTCGGGTTCCGGTCCTGCCCGGGGTACGGCTGATCTGCTTTGCGGACGACACCCTACTCACGGCACGCGCTGCGTCATTTGCGGAATCCGTGGACGTCGCCAACGCCGGGTTGGCGATTGTCGTAGATCGAATAGCTAGGCTGGGCTTGAGGGTCTCCCCCGCGAAAACGGAGGCCGTCATGTTCCATAGGAAATTTCGCAATCCCCCCGCGGACTTGACCGTTTCAGTCCAAGGGGTGGCGATTAGAGTAGGGCCCCAGATGAAATATCTGGGGCTAGTTCTCGATGGGAAATGGCTGTTCAAAGCGCACTTTGAGCAGCTAGTTCCCAAACTCGTCAAATCCGCGGGCGCACTCTCCAGGCTGCTTCCCAACGTGGGGGGCCCGGGGGGTGCGACGCGGAAACTTTACTCTGGCATCCTGAGGAGTATGGCGCTGTACGGTGCACCCGTCTGGTCCACTGCACTTCACCGCCACAACAGAACCCTGCTGCACCGGGCGCAGCGGGTTCTGGCCGTGAGGACCATACGGGGGTATCGCACAGTGTCGCGGACGGCGGCCACCCTCCTGGCAGGCGATCCGCCCTAGCATCTCCAGGCGAACGTCCTGGCAGAGGTGCGTCGCACCCGGCAGGATGCCCTAGCTAGAGGCCTGACCTTCTGTCAGGTCGAAATCGAGGCGATCAGGAAGCGGGAAACCGCCTCCATGATCGCCGTCTGGTCTAAGAGCTCGACAACCCTGCGGCCTATGGCGGTGTGGGCTTCTTTCGCGATTTAAATTCACGCGCGTTTAGTGCTCAGCGCGACGCATAGTAATATCGGAGGCGTCAATGTGCGAGCGTGGCTCACCGCCGTATGTGCTCGCGCAGCGGCGGTCAAATATCGATGATCCACGACACACGCAGCCCAGTCGTACGCTTGCCTCGACAGCGCTATTGTGTTAGGTTATTATTGTTTATATTTGTCGCGAGTTATATAGTTTTAGTTACCGTAAATAAACTAATATAGTGTAGTCAGATTATTTATTGTGTACCAATCTCCAAAGCGGCTACACGGTGGATGCAATCAGGCCACAGCTGACGGAATGGGTCAACCGCACCAGCGGCACCCCGACCTTCAGGACGACACAGATAGTTACCGGACACGGATGTTTCGATAAGTATCTGTGTCGCATTGTGGGCTGCTTGCCTTCCCCGGACTGCCGCCAGTGCGGCGCGCCCGACACGGCGTTACACACGCTTGTCGAGTGCGCCGCATGGGCGCCGCAGCGTTTCGAACTTGAGACGCACGTAGGTCCAGTCGACTCGCTCTGCGACTTGGTCAAGGCCATGCTGCAGAGCAGCGACAATTGGGGGGCTGCGGTTACTTTTTGCGAGACAGTAATGTCACTCAAGGAGGCCGCAGAACGAGACAGGGAGAGAAGTCCTGCAGCGCGTGCCAATGCGTCTTCTCGAGGTCGCCGGCCTTCAGCTGGCACCCGGAGAGGCAGGTACGCGCATTACTTCCCTCCCTGAGTTAGGTTCCGTTTACCGCGGGGGCCTTTAGCTTGCTAGGAGAGCAAAGGACCTTCTACCCCCGCACAACGAAGTGGGGTGTGTTCTCCCAGGGCACACTCCAGGCACTTTATTGCGCTGGATCGGCTGGGCGTAACTATGTTCTAAATCTCAGCCTTTCCAACACATACAAAGCGCAGGGTCGTCAGGGAGGAGGGGGTTTTTAGTGGGTATTGGGGTTGCTCGCTCGTGTAGCAACGCTCGGAGTCTTCCACACTATTCTGTGACGTCGATCGCGGACGGAGCACTGCCAAGAGCATACTATTGCTGCAGTGTTATCGCCCCCGACCGACGCGTGTCGTTCCCCTAGCAACGACCCAGTTTGTGCGTAAATCGGTTAAGCATTTTCCCTCGCCTCAAAAACAAACAAAAAAAGAGCTCATGAACTTTTTATTGATATTATGTGAATGGGCCAGCATATAAGGGATGTCGCAAGCAGAAAAAGACACTTTTGCTCAAATTACAGATAAAATTTGTAGTCATTACATAAAGTTAAAATTTACATGTTACAGAACAATTATTATTGTTTATTGCATCTCAATGGCTTTGCGAAGTAATTGTTTGTTATAAATTGCGTTTTATTCAATGGGATTGAACAAAACGAATAGTTTTAAGAGATAAAAAGAGGATATAAAGTTTACAAAAAATAAAGTGATATGCAGAATGCCAAACTAGAAGAAGGTATTGTTTTGCATTTCAGTTCAATACAAATGATAGGAAACCTCTCCTTGTGTGCTACATATGTGGTGCACTGCTGAGAAAGTCACATCAGTTGATGAAGAGGGCTCAGAAGGCTGAGGAGTTGCTCACAACTGTCATTAATAATGAATCTAAAGTAAGCTTCTATGGCAGTGAGTTCTATACTTTAAATATGTTTTTATATGTAGTGTAATGCATGATGAAAGAATGACTAAACAGACATACAATGCAAAATTGGATGGATGCAGAAGTCGTGGAAGGCCACAACACACCTTCCATGATCAAATTGATCGTGTACTAGCAGAAGGTGATGTCAGGAGCCTTAAGAACAGACGAGCGTGCATGACAAGAGTTATGAATGTCAAAGAAGCAAGTGAGGTGTGTAAGAGTAAGCCTGAATGGTGCTCTGTTGTTCGTTCCTACCCCGCAAGGGAACTGGCGTGAAGTTATGTATGTATGTATGTATGTAAGCTACCTATTTATTGACACTAAGTGATATAGTACAATAACAAAGTTTTTTATTGTCTGAGTTCAGCAGACAGGCAGACAGCCCACATGATGGAAAGCTGTTACCATCAACTATGGACATTTGCAACACCAAAGGTGCTACAAATTTGCTGCTGCTCTCTTAAGGGAGACTGGAATCTGCTCATTAATGCGGGAACACAAATCAAGGTTGATATGGCGGCACACCTTAGACCAGGGGTAGGAGCCATCCAGTCGGGCAAATATTCTACCACCTGCCTGTGGGTTGTTTTGTCGCCTCTTACAATAGGCTTCCCGGCCGCAGGAAATTGTGTTTTCTTCTTTTTTTTTAGTTTTTCTGTTTTTTTGTTATTTCCCATTTAAGATCAAGTTAAAAATAACAAATTAAGTATTAGAATAGACTAGAATATAAATTAGAATGTTACCAGTAAATTATGATTTCATAAACATATTATTTGGTATTATTCTTGTAAAGTTTTTTTAAAACAGCATGATTAGTCAAATTTTGACATTTTCTTCACTAATATTGTCAGTACTTATCCTAATTTATTGACACTGTTATTTGGAGAGTTGTCAGATGTCTGGTTTTTTAACCAGGCAGTCTGATTTGTTTATGTTTTCTGTTCAAGAAAATCTTGATAAACCAAACAAATAATTGAATAGTTTTAAAGCAAATTAGTTAACCCTTTAGCGCACTATTAGCACATATGTGTCCACAATGAGAGTGCAGGTCGCGTTTGTGCATGTGATCGTTAATTGTGTTGTTGTCTCACTCTGTTTATTTAGGAGTTGTATGATTTGTATGAAATGGGTATATTTTCTTGGTATATTACGAGATAGGGATAGTGTTAGTCTTGCGGCTTTTTGGTATATCGATAATTGTCTTAAGGATTAATTATGCAGAGAACTCGAAGGAATACTCAATTGTTTCGTCCAATGCACCATCATCCTGAATTGTGCTGTTTCAATATAACTGCTAGTTGCACAAATCCAAAGATACCATCTCAGGAGAAAAAACTTTATTAAAAGCATTGGCATTGAGTACTAGATATATGAAAAAGTAGATTGACTCTTAACTTAGCATTCAATGCAAATTTAGTATTTAATAAAGTTAGTTTTCAGTTTTATAAGTTAATTAAAAAAATTTAAAACTTGTCTGGTTTTTTTTCAAACCCTGGCAATACTAGTTATATCTAACAATTTACTTAACCCTTAAGACAATTATCGATATACCAAAAAGCCGCAAGACTAACACTATCACTATTTCGTAATATACCAAGAAAATATACCCATTTCATACAAATCATACAACACCTATATAAACAGAGTGAGACAAAAACACAATTAAGGATCACATGCACAAACGCGATCTGCACTCTCATCGCAGACACATATGTGCTAATAGTGAGTTAAAGGGTTATTAAGTAGATAGGTAGGTTTTGAAAAATAAGTCACATTTTTTGTTCCATACTTATTAACATACGGAAGGTAGATAATTATTAGTAGGAATTTTTAAATACTTTGGTATCTCATCCTCTGTGATTGAGCAGGCTAGGCCTTTGCCGGCTTACCTCACTGCAACACAGGCTCTGTGTTTGATTTCTGGCATGGTAAATTTCGGAAACTAGTGTTCTCTGTTATTTACTGTGGTCAGGGTGCCTGGGATTGGCCCCAAAGTATCTAGGATAATTGGGGATATATAATATGTGTGTCCCTCTGCCAATTATTATTAATATAAAATCAGTCTTCATTCTCTTAAAAAAATTAATTCTGCTGGAAACACTATTGGTGTTACTAGTAAGAATTTCATATTCTGCCAACACACTTTTCGAACTATTTTCTTCATCTTCTTGCCCTTGTGGTGATTAGCCGTGGGACAGAAGTCATAACTAAACAATAACTTTCTAACTTCATCAACTTTTTTACTTATGTTATTTTTTTAGAGTTTTGCTTATTCCTTTTTTCTGAGCATTATTTATTCTATCTCAACCAGCTGCTCATTGTGAAGGTTTGCTTGTAATGGTTTCTTTCATTTTGCACATGATACTTATAACACTATGCACATTATTATGATGTTTTTAAATTTCAGCAATCACAGAAAGCAATATTATTAGTAGCCAGTCAGACGCATCATTTTAATTACAAGTATTCCATTGGAGAAATGTGTCAGTTGGAATGTAAGCAGTTTGAGGGATATACTGTGGGGGAAATTAAAAAAGAAAATAAATGCAGATATAAAACGGACAATGGAGACCAGAATGACATTAACATCAAAGAAGAGGCACTAGGCAATACTGAAGCCGAATTAGAAGAAAAAAATGTAGGAGAAAACGAAGAGGGCAATGAAGAAGAGAAAATTAACATCAAAGAAGAGGCAGGGAGCAATACTGAAGACGAATTTGAAGAAAAAAATGTAGGAGTAAATGAAGAGGGCAATGAAGTAGTGAATGACATTAACATCAAAGATGAGGCAGGAGGCAATACTGAAGGCGAATGTGAAGAAGAAGAAAATGCAGGAGTAAATGAAGAAGAGAATGACATTAACATCAAAGAAGAGGAAGAAGGTAAGGTGCCTGTATACATTAATACCGTTTTATTTGTTTCTGCACAGATATAATGAAATCGCAAATCAAAACTAAATCTGTCACGCAGTTGCAGTAATAGTATTGATACATGTCTTGTCTCTCCATACATCTTTTAACCCCAATCAATGTAGAAAGAAACATAGGTTTGATACGAAAATTAATTAGTTATATTGTGCTTCTTACTTTCAGGCGCATCAGCAAAAAAACGCAAATCAAATGAAGTACCGCAAAAAGTTAAGGGAATTAAGCTCAACAAAACAACTGAGGACAGAAAGCCATCAACTGATGTCGATTTGATAGACCTGCCAAATAATAATTGCAAAGGGGCAGTTATAAATTATTCTACAAATATATCTATCAGTTTCAATGAAGAAATTTTTAAGAGAAAACACATAAACTCAACAATTAACCGCTATCAAAAAAATGAGATATCACCAAAAGTTAATACTCTACCAACACATAAGATACAAGCCAAAAATATGATTAAACAAAATGATAAGATATTTGATTCTAATATTTGTGAATGTGAAATATTTAAACAATGCCTTCCGAACAGTACAGATGCTGCTGTTGCAAATACTTCGTTAGTTGGAGATGTTGAAGGCAATATATCAAATATTGGTAATAGGCAGGAATCAGTAAAACGCTTTTCGTGTCATATATGCCAGTACAAATGTATTAAAAAAAGTAATTTGACTGTACACCTTCGTAAACACACTGGAGAGAAACCGTTCATTTGTGATTTTTGTGATTATAGATGCACACTAAAACATAATTTAAGAAGCCACATCATGCACAGACACAGAAAAGAAAAAACAATGTCGTGTCATATATGTCAGTTCACAAGTGTCACAAAGTCGCATTTAAAGAGATACCTACGTACACACACTGGGGAGAAACCTTTTCTTTGTGGATTTTGTGATTATAGATGCACACGAAAATATGATTTGCAAACACATATAAAGCTTAAACACACAATGGAAAAGAACTTCTCCTGTCATATATGTCAGTTTAAATGTGTCACAAAGCCACAGTTAAATAGACACCTTCGAACTCACCCTGAGGAGAAACCGTACATATGTGATATTTGTGATTATAGATTTACAGAAAAAGGTAGTTTAAAAAGTCATATAAAGTATAAACACACAATGGAAAATAATTTCACATGTGATATATGTCAGTTGAAATGTGTTGCAAAGACAGATTTACAAATACATCTTCATACGCACACCCAGGACAAATCTCTATGTTGTGATTATAGATGCGTACGAAAGTATGTTTTGCTAAGACATATAAAGCGTAAACACACAAAGGAAAAGAACTTCTCGTGTCATCTATGTCAATACTGCGTAAACACACTGGGGAGAAGCCGTATAAATGTGAAATTTGTGATCAAAGGTGTGGTTCTCGTTCCAATTTAAATGTACACATAAAACGGAAACACACAAAGTGAATAGTAAGATACTGCTCGTATCTGGGCGGCCAAAAATTGTGTGTGAGAGAACTTTGGTGGTGGTAAACTCTGTTTGAAAACGTTAGGCCAAGTGTTTTTTTTTTTTTTTTTTTTTTTTTTTATTGCAGGAGTTCAGCAGACAGGCAGACGGCCCACTAGATGGAAAGCGGTTACCATCGCCTATGGACATTTGCAACAACAAAGGTGCTACAAATGCGCTGCTGCTCTCTTAAGGGAGACTGGAACCTGGTCACTAATGCCGGAACACAACACAAGGTTGTTATGGCGGCATACTCTAGACCAGGGGTGGTCGCCATCCAGTCGAGCAAATACTCTACCACCTGGCTGTGGGTTGTTTAGTCGCCTCTTACGACAGGCCGCCGGGCCGCAGGAAATTGTATTCTTTCTCCGTTCCTGCACGGATAAAAGTAAAAATAAGTGTGTGTTGATCCATGCACAATGAAAGGGTCATTTGGCTGTGAAACACTAAAAAAGGCATTTCTAAACAGCCGGTATCTCAAACAACTGATCAGGTCTTATTGGTACTTACTGACTTATGACTTTTGTTATTTTACACATGGGATATATAGCCATTTTGTATATACATACATAACTTCACGCCAATTCCCTTGCGGGGTAGGCACGAACAACAGAGCGCCATTTAGACTTATTCTTACACACCTCACTTGCTTCTTTGACATTCATAACTCTTGTCATGCACGCTCGTCTGTTCTTAAGGCTCCTGACATCACCTTCTGCTAGTGCACGATCAATTTGATCATGGAAGGTGTGTTGTGGCCTTTTGTCACAAATTAAATTGTCAGTTTATGCGTCTGTTTGTATGCAGCGCATTCCATTAGTAGCTCGCAACACCCAAAAATGCTCAGTTAGCCTTTCCATATGACGACCACCGTGGTTATGGTCATGGCGAAAACATCACTTATGACGTCATCATATTCAATCACACAACGCTCACAATGACCCATGTCAAGAGGTGACTCGAATAACCATTTCACTTGGGTTTACTAATGTAATGCTGGCAAGCAAGTGGAACAGGCAAAATCGTGGTCGATGTGAGTCCCTAATGGAATGTAGCCATGTCTATGCATGTTACAGCTAGTTTTCTCAGAAACTACTGGTTCTGTATTGATGTAACTTGGTAGGAGTGAGTGTTATATATGTAGGTATCCCATAATATAATTAAATTGAAAAAAATAATGATATATGGCTTCCATACATGTAACACATTTTCATATACCATAAAAAGGGTTCAAATGTTTGCACTGACTACTAAATAAAGATTTTCAAACAAGGAGAATAATAAGTATGGGAGACTTCATGCTCAACATTAATCCTACTTAAAGCAACTAGTAGCAAAGTATTTAATAAATTTAAAGATAGCTTTTTGCTCGAAATTAATATATAAATAAACAAATATCCAAAATGTTATTTATTTACAATACCTTATAGAATTATGTCATCCAGTATGCCATATCTCAGGTGGGCAGCAGAAAATGTAACATCATGATAAGCAGAAAAAATACCCTCTATCCCGTTAATCTTGTTCCTCTTATCTCGTCGCCTCCACCCCATCCTGGAAGCTGGAAATACGTTGGCAGCATAAGAAAACATTACTCACAGATAATTCGTCTCTAACTTTGATTAATATAAATATAATTCCTTTAGCCTACATTCGTCAACATAGTTATTCCCTTTCAATTTTTCACTGTATTAGCCTAAAAAATATTATTAGTTTTTTTCGGCCCAAATTGGACCTATGTTTAATCATCGGTCTTATTGACTATTATCTGCTGCACAATGTAAAACTCTTAGATCATATAAACATGTTATATCTCAATGGTAAAACTCTTATCACCTTCGCTCGCAGGTAGTCCTTTAAATTTATGTGTTTATCTGTTTTTAGTGTCACGTTTTCATTTTATAGAAATTTCAATCACAACCATTGTAAAGAAGTTTCACTTTAATAATTAAAGAAAACGGCCTAGCATCACCCCTGGAGTTGTGAGTCTCATTACACGACGGTTTCGGTCAAGTTTTTCAAAATTCAGTTCCGAGCCCGCGCTTTAAAATATTGACACGACGCATTTATATAACTTGTGTTATTATTTAGGTTTTTGACTTGGCAGCTAGGCCGTTAAGCCAGACCTTGATTACAATAGAGTTTCTTCATTTCCAAGCATAATGTATAGCTCAGTTGAATTGTAAGTTATTAACTGACGCTATTCAACGAAGTTCTTGTGACAACTCGAAAGGCTACGTTTGACTATACAGTTCATATCACAAACTACTATGGATACTACGTATGTTCATATTTCTGACGAAAACGTAATTACTACTCAAAAACTATCAATATCCTACAATTACTGTTCATTTTAGAGTATTTTTACACATTAAAAAAAATTAAGCTGCACAGTACATCTCTTTTCCGTTCCCACCAAAAACTCTTTTCTAACCTTTTTTATTTAATGTTTATGGCTTGGCAACTAGGCCTTTAAGCCAGGCGCAGATGTAGGCTACATTCGACGGAGTTCTTGTAAAAACTCGAAAGGCCACATTTGGCTATATAGTTCATATTTCTCATAAAAACACATAATTACTACTCAAAAACTATCAATATCCTACGACTATTGTTCATTTTAGAGTAATTTTACACATTTTTAGAAAATAAAACTGCACAGCACAACA
Organism: Dendrolimus kikuchii; assembly: GCA_019925095.2. Classification (NCBI taxonomy): domain Eukaryota; kingdom Metazoa; phylum Arthropoda; class Insecta; order Lepidoptera; family Lasiocampidae; genus Dendrolimus; species Dendrolimus kikuchii. The sequence goes on from JAHHIN020000030.1 coordinate 1,140,367, forward strand.
TCTTTCAGTTCCCGCCAAAAACTCCCCTTTCCAACCTGTGTTAGTAACATCACAGACTATTAAGGCTAAAGTATATAGTTCGATGCACCTCCGTGCAAGCAGGTCCACTGGTGGACCGAGGAGCTGGGCGAGATGCGAAAGGCAGTTCGCATCATCAGCCACAGACTCAAACGCTGCAGGGCGCGCCGTCCACCGGACTACGTCGCGGAAAATGGACTCGTGGGCGAGTTTAGGTAGGCCAGAAAGGCCCTTTCGATTGCAATATTGCAAGCGAAAGCCCGGGCTCGGGCCGAGCTCCTCGAGACGCTCGATCGGGACCCTTGGGGGCGTCCGTACCGTAGGGCCCGCAACACGTTGCGGCCTTGCACATCCACGGTCACGGAAACGCTCGAACCCGAGGTGCTCCGGTTGGTTATCGACGGGCTCTTCCCGGATCCGGGAAACTTCACTCCCCCCAGTATGGGTCCACCCGTTCCCGACACCCCCACGGACGAGGAGCCTCACTCCATCTCCGAGGGGGAACTAGACGTTGCCCTGGACCGGCTCCGGGGCAGGAAGACGGCACCGGGACCCGACGGGGTTCCAGGTCGACTCCTCTTCCTGGCCGCTAAACATCTACGCGGCCAGCTGCGGGAACTGTTCGAAGCCTGTATTCGCGCAGGTCGGTTCCCAAATGGAAGGAGGGGCGTTTGTGCCTGATTCCCAAAGGAGGTCGGCCTCCTAACGATCCGTCCGCCTTCAGGCCCATAGTGCTGGTGAACGAGGTCGCTAAGGTCTTTGAAAAGATCTTGGCGGAGCGGCTCGTGAAGCATCTCGACGCTGTGGAGCCGGGGCTTTCAGAAACGCAGTTCGGGTTTCGGCGGAGGCGCTCCACGATGGACGCCTTCGAGACACTGCGAACGTTGACGGACGAAGCCGTCCAAGCGAAGGATGTCGTTCGTGCGGTGTCGCTAGACATAGCGAACGCCTTTAACAGCCTCCCTCATGAGACGATCAGGGAGGGGCTCCGCGCGCATGGAGTCCCCTCGTACCTCACGAGGCTATTGGGCGCGTACCTGCAGGATCGACATATCCTTTGGGAGGGCGGTGAGCCCGGCAATCCCGTGTTAGGTCGGCGACGCGTCGCGTGCGGCGTTCCACAGGGGTCGGTCCTCAGGCCGATTCTTTGGAACGTAGGTTATGACTGGATCCTTCGGGTTCCGGTCCTGCCCGGGGTAGAGCTGAACTGCTTTGCGGACGACACCCTACTCACGGCACGCGCTGCGTCATTTGCGGAATCCGTGGACGTCGCCAACGCCGGGTTGGCGATTGTCGTAGATCGAATAGCTAGGCTGGGCTTGAGGGTCTCCCCCGCGAAAACGGAGGCCGTCATGTTCCATAGGAAATTTCGCAATCCCCCGCGGACTTGACCGTTTCGGTCCAAGGGGTGGCGATTAGAGTAGGGCCCCAGATGAAATATCTGGGGCTAGTTCTCGATGGGAAATGGCTGTTCAAAGCGCACTTTGAGCAGCTAGTTCCCAAACTCGTCAAATCCGCGGGCGCACTCTCGAGGCTGCTTCCCAACGTGGGGGGCCCGGGGGGTGCGACGCGGAAACTTTACTCTGGCATCCTGAGGAGTATAGCGCTGTAGGGTGCACCCGTCTGGTCCACTGCACTTCACCGCCACAACAGAACCCTGCTGCACCGGGCGCAGCGGGTTCTGGCCGTGAGGACCATACGGGGGTATTGCACAGTGTCGCGGACGGCGGCCACCCTCCTGGCAGGCGATCCGCCCTGGCATCTCCAGGCGAACGTCCTGGCAGAGGTGCGTCGCACCCGGCAGGATGCCCTAGCTAGAGGCCTGACCATTTGTCAGGTCGAAATCGAGGCGATCAGGAAGCGGGAAACCGCCTCCATGATCGCCGTCTGGTCTCAAGAGCTCGACAACCCTGCGGCCTATGGCGGCTACACGGTGGATGCAATCAGGCCACAGCTGACGGAATGGGTCAACCGCACCAGCGGCACCCTGACCTTCAGAACGACGCAGATACTTACCGGACACGGATGTTTCGATAAGTATCTGTATCGCACTGTGGGCTGCTTGCCTTCCCCGGACTGCCGCCAGTGCGGCGCGCCCGACACGGCGCTACACACGCTAGTCGAGTGCGCCGCATGGGCACCGCAGCGTTTCGAACTTGAGACGCACGTAGGTCCGGTCGATTCGCTCTGCGACCTGGTCAAGGCCATGCTGCAGAGCGGCGACAATTGCGGGGCTGCGGTTACTTTTTGCGAGACAGTAATGTCACTCAAGGAGGCCGCAGAACGCGATAGGGAGAGAAGTCCTGCAGCGCGTGCTAATGCGTCTTCTCGAGGTCGCCGGCCTTCAGCTGGCACCCGGAGAGGCAGGTACGCGCATTACTTCCCTCCCTGAGTTAGGTTCCGTTTACCGCGGGGGGCCTTTAGCTTGCTAGGAGAGCAAAGGACCTTCTACCCCCGCACAACGAAGTGGGGTGTGTTCTCCCAGGGCACACTCCAGGCACTTTATTGCGCTGGATCGGCTGGGCGTAACTATGTTCTAAATCTCAGCCTTTCCAACACAAACAAAAGCGCAGGGTCGACAGGGAGGAGGGGGTTTTTAGTGGGTATTGGGGTTGCTCGCTCGTGCAGCAACGCTCGGAGTCTTCCACACTATTCTGTCACGTCGATCGCGGACGGAGCACTGCCAAGAGCATACTATTGCTGCAGAGTTATCGCCCCCGACCGACGCGTGTCGTTCCCCTAGCAACGACCTAGTTTGTGCGTAAATCGTTTAAGCATTTTCCCTCGCCTCAAAAAAAAAAAATATAGTTCGATGCAAATTGCAAACTTAATGGCGGCTCGGAACATCGCACTATACCAAGAAGCTTATACACAATGGAGATTTCGTTCCGAATACCTAACTGAAGACCAATAATTTGTCCTTGAATGACGTCACTTATGTCTTTTATCTCTTTCTTTAGGGTGACAATACTTTCTTTTAAAAATATGGATAATAAATTACTTTTCGTTTTTGTATCACGTTTGCCATGACTGATTTTGCTTAACAATTAACAAAAACCTGATAGCTGCCATTTTTTAACCCCCGACGAAAAAAGAGAAATTATAAGTTTGACCGCTGTCCGTCTGTGGCACCGTATCTCTTGAACGAGTCAACCAATTCGGATATAATTTTTGTATCCCGCAAACCCGCAGCAAACCTTATCGTGCCAATCTCTATCGAATTTGATGGCTCAACGATAGGTATTATTTTCGACTTTTTAAATGTTTACTTTTCTTTTTTGTTGGGTTTTTTTTTATTTAATTTTGTAACAAACATGTCATCCCTCTATAATTTTTATACGAGGATACGGAATACATTGTTCAGTACCTCGTCATACTGTCTGATAGATATTCTTTAGAAAATATGCGGGATGATCACTACCCAAATGACGATACCAAACATGATCGTCGAAACTTTAGGATTACTTATTTATTTAATACTTTATAATTTTTAAAACTTCTAATTATTTATAATAATCAACAATAGAGATTTTCGGTAAATAAAATTACAATTAGTTTTTGTTATTTCTAGATTTAATTGATAGAGTATGTGACGCTCACCCCCTGATTCAAAGGTCTAGGAATGACATACCAAAGCCGAAGCATTGAGAGGGATATGGAATAAAAGAATTTATATAGTGAAAATTAATAAAATTTATTAAATGAATAAAACATAAAATATTGCCCATAAATCGTAATCATCTAGTGTTAGGAACCCTTCGCTGCAAAACCGTTAACCCTATGTTAACAAGGTAGGTTATATAGAAGTGCTGATCAAGAAACAGGTAGACTTATTTTTCTTAAAAAGTTGTATGCTTTCGGCGAATAAAAGTGCAAAGTCAATGCAAAAGCTTTGATGTCAACACTATATGTAATTTTTTTTCTTGTTTACTCTACTAACTTTCTGAAAATTTTCACAAATATTAGCAGTTACTTCGCAAAATATTTTCAATTTCAGACTGTGATGTATAATCCTGGACCACATTTATGAGCGATATCATATCACTAATTTTTCGCTCTTGTCTCTTCACCTTTTACTGCAATATTTTTCTACTCGTCTCTAAAGATTGTTCACGTGATGTCTTGAAGTTTACTTGAACATTAAAATCTTTCAAAGCACGCCGTTTGTATGGTGGTTAATTTTCAATATCCTGTCGAAAGTTAAAATTACTTTAGAGTCAAAAATGTCCAATGGAGATTTCACTTTCATTGTTTTTATTTTCATGAATGGAAACTTATAAAAATGTAATTCACAGAATACTGTCTATCTAATAAGATAATTTGCTAATATAAAAGTTTGTTCACTTACAATATCTTGTTTTGGAAATAGCATTAGGGGAACATTATCATTGACAGCTGTATGTGATTGAGTCCATGAAGTTGATGGGACATTAACACAATCCTGAAATTAAAAATGATTTATAGAGGTATACATTTTTCATAAGAACATAATAATATATACTATAAAGGTAACAAATGTTCTTATCCAACACTTACCACCACATTGCAACATTTACACAATTGATATGAGTAGACTGGTACAGCATCTTTTAGCAGACAACCTGGCCTGCTAGACGGTTTGTCACATCTGAGGATATTAAATAATTAGATGAAATAACTTTAACTATGATTTATTGATATTAACTTAATACTAGATATGATATGATATGATGTATGAGTAACACGTACGCGAGTCGCGGTGCTTCTACGTGAACTGTCGATAATAACGCGTGCTCGCGTAAATGCTGATTGTGCGTTCTGTACGGTTACACCGTACATGTTCCCGCACAGCAAGATGAGATATGGAAGATGAGCTAACCTAATCACAAGATGAAAAAAAACAATAATCCTTAAAACTAAGTACAAAAACGACCCCGATAATTATACTTCGATCTTAAAACTACGCTTCATTAGAATAGGTGACGTGTTGATAGATTCAGTAGAACGACACTTAGCACACTGATTGTCTGATGGCCCTACATTTTCGCTATCACTCACGCACTCTACACTTGTGTCTCTTTTCACATTTGCACTATCACTTACGCACTGTACACTGCTGCTGATGGCGGGCTGGTGCGCGACCGGCGCCGGGGAAAAGCGCCGCCGGTAGGCGCAGCCTAGGCCCACTGCTGCTGTCAGTCCTGCCGCCGCTAGACAGTAAATGGCTACGTAGTGGTGTACATCGTGATAAGACACGTCATCCTGGTCACCCTGAACCTGATCCGATGCCGCTTTCATGTCTTCTATTCGCTTACCGAGATTCAATAGCGAGTGATTTATAGAACTATAGTCTAGCTCTGGTCTGATGTTAGGTATCGATATGTTGATAAAATTGTTGACAGGTGCGATTTTCGGAGCTAGTATCTCCGGCTCAATATTAATTTGATTTATGAAATCTTTGTGGGATGTGATGGTGGATAAATCGCTTTTGATGACACATTCATTCCACAAAGTGATGACATTGAGGCCAGTCACCTGTTCGCCGGTAACTTGATCACCACATATAAATCTAAGGGGACATTGTCCGCAACAGCTGATTATAAAAATATTGGTTTTAATTGTTATCCACGTCGTCTCACATTCACTTAGTGTAATCTTACACACGTGGCTTTGTTTACTTGTAACACACAGGTTATCATCTGAGTGTCTGCGGTAGACGGGCGTTTGAAGTTCGCAAAGATAAGTATTTGAGTTGTACGATATACACTTATCAAAGTCGCTAGTAGACATAGGTATAAATGTATCCTTTTTTAAGTTCATCGCTATATGACTTGATACAGGAATGATGTTCACCATGTGTTTGTCTATTTGATGTGGAAGTGGAAATGTTTTGTAAATGTCATAATTCTCTCTATTTATTAAAGGAATTTGTATTTGAAAAATAAAGTATTGTTGCGTCATTCTAACTTTAACTTTTAGTATTTTATAGATATTTTGTAGATCGGTTTGCAGATTATCTAATGGAAGTGCCAGATCCTTTGGGAGCTGTCCTCCTATGATGCTAAGTTCATTTTGTAGTTGGGAAGGAGTAAGAAGATGAATATTGAAGTGCTTGAGGTTCGTGATAGTATCTAATAGTGCGTCTTGGATATTTTTTAGATTCAAAAGAATGTTGTTAGCTATTATGCTTGTTAATATGAAGTCGCTTGTAGTTTCTACTTTAATTATCTCTTTCTTCACATTATTGGTGACTTGATCTAGATCATTGAGGTGTTGATTAAAGATTTTGTGTTGCTTCTCTATCGTATTTTCTATTCTTTGTAGTAAATTATTTTCTGCTTCTATAACTGATGTTTGGTTCTTCCAAAGATGTAATAAATGATTCTGATTAGTTTTGACTAAATTAATATCGCGCTCGTACTGTTCAGCAAAACGCTCGTCTAAGACACCGAACAATGTATTCGCGATATAGCCGATTCCGTTTACAAGGCCTCGTCGCATGCGCCTCGGAGTATCGAATTTCTGATTACGTAACATTCGGTCATAGAACTCTAATTCCTTGTACCCGTGACGTAGTTGGAGTAAAACAATGCTACAATGGTTGTTGTTTTCTGAATGAATGCACATTTTATCCAGATGAGTAATATAGCTCGTAAGCACCTTTGATCCTTGCCAATAGGGTTGCATATCGTAGTATGCAATTAATTTCCATTGGTCTTGAATTAAGCGCATATCTCCCACGTTGTCGAAAAATATATGTTTATTATTATTTAGTTTTGTGATATTGTATTCGCTACTTGCGATTACAGCTGAAGTAAGGAAAAATATTAATAAAGTAATAAGGGATATAGGATTGATTCGTAAGACACTGTTTAAGTTTTGATGTTTATGTGTGCTTGTGGATGATATGCTGGTTTTTTTATTTGATTCTGGATTGTTTGTTGGAAGCTTTGATAATTTTATGATGGGTCTCTTGATTATCCCTTTTTTGGTTTTTACACTGACTACCCGGACGTGGTCATCCGTTCCCGGATGTAATTCGATAACACGTCCCAATGACCATTTTCCTGGTGGTAGATTGGCGTCATGTATTATTACGACGTCATTTAACTCTATATTAGACTGTGAAGTTCGCCATTTACTTCTGGCAGATAATTGCGTTAAATATTCAGCGCGCCATCGTTTCCAGATGTCATTGAATATTTTTTGCGTAAGTTGCCACCTAGTTCTTTCATCTCTTTCAGTCTCTACGATTGTCAATACTGGACCGCTCGCTAAGAAATGTGAAGGAGTAAGATAATCCAAATCTTGTGGATCTTCGGTTAATGTAGTTAAGGGTCTCGAATTGAGACAAGCTTCAAGCTGAGAAAGCAGAGTTGTGAACTCTTCATATGTTAACTTTTGATCACCTAAGACTCTACGTAAGTGGTATTTTAAACTTTTAACAGCTGCTTCCCATAGCCCTCCAGCACTAGGCCAAGAAGGCGCATTGAAATGCCATTCGATTTTCATTTGATTAAGTTCCGCGTAGAAGTCTTCTGATAGTATTGACTGATGGTTAATAAATTCTTTCGCTAATATTTTGCTTGCTCCTACAAAATTAGTGCCGTTGTCACTGTATAGGTGACGTGGGATTCCTCTTCTAGCCGATAATCGACGTAATGCTGCTAAAAATGCTGAAGATGTAAGGTCGGATACCAACTCCAAATGTACCGCCTTTGTAACCATACAGATAAATACAGCCACATACCCTTTGGTAGATTTGATGCCGCGGCCTTTGCTAGATTTGACATCTACGTAGCCTGTATAGTCTACTCCGCTATGATAAAAAGGCCTCGTGGGGTTGCTCCTAGCCTCCGGAAGGTTTCCCATGAGTTGTGTATGCTTGATGGGATTGTGTCGCTTGCATAGTACACAACAACGCAATCGTTTTTTAACTGCTCTATTCCCGCCTACTATCCAGTACTGATTACGAAGGTAAGAGTGAGTTAATCTCGCTCCTCCATGAAAAGTCGATTTATGTGCAAAGTCAATCAATAAATTAGTTAGATGGCTGTTATGGGGAATGATATAAGGATGTTTCATGTTGTAAGATATATTGCTATTTTTTAGTCTACCACCAACTCGCAGTAGACCTTCGCTGTCTATAAACGGATTAAGACATAACAGCTTGCTTTTTTGATCCACCTTATCCTGTGTTCGAAGATCATTCATCTCCTTTTCGAACTCTAAACTCTGCGCAGCCCTAATGATTTTCAATTGACTACTGCGCAGTTCATCTGTTGACAAAAATGATTTTTTCTGGCGGTCACGAGAAAATGCTCGCATTATCCATGCAAGTACGCGTGACGCCCGCGTGAAATTACTATACTTATTTATAAAATCGCTGATGAAGTTTAATTGCGTATTATCGTTTTTTATAATGACATTTGATAATATTTTCTTAGACTCTAAATCCGTTTTAAATATAGATTGCTTTTGATATGCTTGATGATCGTATAAAGGTAACCAAGAAGGACCTTTCCACCACAGTTCATGTTTTATTAAATTTTCAACAAACGTACCACGACTGGCACAGTCAGCTGGGTTTTCGCTAGATTTGATATAAAACCAGCACTCTGGTTGTATAATTGCAGTGATTTCTTTCACTCGATTGGCTACAAAGGGTTTCCATCGACTCGGATCACCTTGTAACCACCCAAGGACTGCAGTAGAGTCGCACCATGCTATAATTTGTACATTATACTCGCTTAAGCTTTGCTTGATTTTTGTCATTAGTTTTGAAAGCAAGAGTGCGCCACTTAATTCAAGCCTGGGCAATGATATGTCACTCTTTTTTGATGCGGAAGTTTTGCTGATCGGTACTAGTTTAGTTTTTGCCGCTAAGAGTGTGATTTTTACTTGGTTTTGACGAACTATTCGCGCGTAGACAACGCATGCGTATGCCGCTAGGGATGCATCGCAAAAACCATGTAATTCGATAGTATCATTCTGCTCGCTTCCTATCCATCTTGGAACTTCTATATCCTTTATATTTTCGATATCTGCTCTCAGTCGGATCCATCTTGTGTACATATCCTCTGGTATGACGTCATCCCATTTGAGATCTATCGACCACACGCTTTGGAACAATAATTTAAGCTGTACTACTGCCGGTGCTAACCATCCAAGTGGATCGAAAATTTTGGATATTTCGCCTAATAGTACTCGCTTCGTTGGCTTCGCATCTGGCTGCGTAGTTAACTTACACATGAAATTAAACTTATCCTGTTGAGCATTCCACGTAAGACCAAGTGCTTTTGTAGACGCTTGATACTTAAAATCATACGTATTAGGTATGCTTTCTGCTTTATCAACACTCTCTAATAATGCTATCTCGTTCGCTGACCATTTACGAAGGTTAAATCCTCCTGATTTGAGGAGTTCTATAAGATCCTTTTGCAATTGCTTTGCCGATGTGATGTCAAACGCGCCACTAAGTACGTCATCCATGTAAAACTGCTCCTCTAAAACTTTTGCTGCTACTGGATAACGACTGCGTTCGTCTATAGCTAACTGTTTAAGTGTCATCATTGCTAAATATGGTGCAGCTTTAGTGCCATATGTTACAGTCGCTAGAGTATAGTCTTTGAGGTGATGATTGGGATTTTCGCGCCAAACGATTTGTTGATAACGCTGGTCTTCTTTATGTACGAAAATCTGCCTAAACATCTTTTCAATGTCTGCAGTAAAGGCATATTTGTATTTCCTCCATTTTAATATTAATGATAAAATATCCTGTTGCAAATTTGGACCCCGATACATAAGATCGTTAAGACTTAAACCCGTATCTGTTTTTTCCGATGCATTAAATACAACTCGCAGTGACGTAGTATTCGAATCAGCGCGATGTACACCGTGGTGCGGCAAATAGTAGGCAGGTTTCATATTGCTTATTGTTGTTAAGTGCATGTGACCCATATCGATATATTCATTTATAAATTCTCTGTATTTATTTGATAATGTGTATTCCTTTTGCAATTTTTTTTCTAGCTGATAAAATTGGGCACATGCTTTTGGTTTAGATAACCCTAGCTTTTCCTCTGCATCTGGGTGTAGAGGAAGGCGAACAACGTACTTCCCGTCTGGCTGACGAGTAGTCGTGGATTTATAAAGCTCAGTACATTGATAATCCTCATCCGAAATATCTATTTTTTCGTTGATATCTTCGATAGACCAAAACTTATGCAAGTTTTCTACATCAAGCATGACTACATTACATTGGTATGATTTCACGTTGCCACATAAAATCCATCCCAGTCGTGTTTGCTGGGCTACCGGCAATGAGTCGTTTTCTTTGATAATTCCTCCCATGATAATAGATGAGTAGATGTCTGCACCTAATAACAGGTCTATGGATCTACGACGATAAAATTCTGGATCTGCTAATTGTATATTTTCTATAAAAGACCAGTTTGGCTTGGAAAATGATTGATTGGGTAAATTGTTAACTGCGTGTTTCATTATAAAAACTCCGGTATTTAGCGAATAATCGCTATAGATAGAAGATATTGTGACATTCATGATGCCTTTGCAAGTATTTGCCTGCGCTCCTAATCCTAAGATTACTCCTTTACAATGCTGGCGTGGGATACCTAGTGTTTGAGCTGCGTTTTCTGTTATAAGCGATGTCTGTGATCCTTGGTCGATGAGAGCACGCATGATAATCTTAGTGCCATCTGCGGCTTGCACTGTCACCAGGGATGTGGCTAAGAGAATTTCCTGCGTGTCCTCCAGCGACACGTGTGCGCTGCTTTTCGATTGTTTATGAAAGTTATCCGATATTGCGAAATTTTGCGATGTCATCGGTGAAGTAAATGCTTCATGAACAATAGTATGATGATTTGCATGACACTTATGACAATTTTTGTTCGAAAAACAATCTCTACCGTAATGATTATAAAGGCAGTTTTTACATAACGATAACTTTGCAATAGTTTGCCTTTGTACCTCAGGTCGATACCCTACGAAAATGTCGCAATTCGGTACGACATGATTTTTATTGCAAACTGGACAATTTTGCACTGTTGCCGAGGTATTTTTCTTATTGTTTTGCGATTTAAGTAATGGATTTTGATTGCTAATAAATGATTTAAATTTGTATGATTTTTTGAATGCGTTTGATGAAGATATTTGCTGATGTTGCTGGATAGGCTTTGATTGATCTTGCTTACGTTTTGATGATTCTAAGGCGGTAAATTTCGCCTCTAAAAATTTTAAAAATTCCTGTAAGGATGGCAACTCCCTTGGATTTTTTAATGACTCGATATAGTCATTGTGGCTCTCTTGGTCTAATTTTTGTGATAAGATATAAACTATCATCGGGTCCCAGGTATCAATAGCAACCCCTAGGTTTTTTATAGCATTTAAGCATTCATTCGTTGTGTCGTGGATCCTTTTGATTGCTGATGCTGATTGTTGCGGTATCATCGGAAGATTCATGATAATATGCATGTGAGAGTTGAATATTAGCTTAGGGTTACTGTAGCGATGATCCAGTAACTCCCAACAAGCAGTATAATTATCAGAGCTTATATTTAGATGTTGCACCAATTTCTCAGCTTCGCCCTTAAGCTTGCTTTTTAGGAACTGCATCTTCTGTGCGTTCGATAGGCATCTGTTTCTGTGAATAGTTTCTAAAAACAGATCCTTAAAGGATACCCACAGATGATAACTGCCGCTGAACGTCGGGATGTCGATATGTGGAGTAGACTTTTCGCGATGACTTTCTGACCACATCTTGCTATTTATGTCTTTTTTGATTTGAAGATACCTTTGCTCACACGAGTTGTATGCTTCTTCATATTCTTCATTCTCTTCGTAGAGCTCGCTGTCAATTTCCCAATGCAGAGCATCAATAACGGACCATCGTGTCTGCACTGAGGTCATTGCGTCTTCAAATTCCCATTTTTGGGAAATGATTTCCAGGTCTATGCTCTTGATAGTTCTTTGGAACGCTTTAAAATTACTACTTTGCTTTCTTAATAATTCTTCCAGTCTACTAGGCGAACCTTGAGTCTTCGGAACCTGAAAGGATGTTTCGGAACGCGCGGATGGTTGAGGCGTCCTGTCTACCCCCTGCGCATGTCTCTGATCGCTTGATGGTGGTTGTGTTAAATGCCCTGGCGTTTCAGGTCTGATGATACCTTTCTCCTTAGATTCCGATGGCAAATAATTAATCATATAGGCACGTGTTTCTGAATAAAAATTTGACGTTCTTTCATAATACCTATTTATAAAATAATCATGTGATTTATTTTCAAATTCACAAATTTTTATGTGGTTACACTGAAACTCTTGCCAATACGTTTCCAATGTGCTTATCCGCTTTTTTATATGAGCCGGAGTCTTGCGTTCGACACCGTCTTTTTTGAAATTGACCAGGAGTTGTTCCATGGCTCCCATGATTTGATTTTGTGTTAGAACGAGATCTTCCATTTTCTCGTGATAGTAACGATTAGATTTCTTAGATAAGATTGACAATGTGGACTCACCGATGTTGCTAGCTCACTTACGTGGCAGTTCCTACCGCGCTGGTACTCCTATTATGTATCAATCACTCGCGAAGTAGGTCCTGCTTAACGTAAAGCTCGAAGGACCATAAAGATGTACGGTTTGTCACATCTGAGGATATTAAATAATTAGATGAAATAACTTTAACTATGATTTATTGATATTAACTTAATACTAGATATGATATGATATGATGTATGAGTAACACGTACGCGAGTCGCGGTGCTTCTACGTGAACTGTCGATAATAACGCGTGCTCGCGTAAATGCTGATTGTGCGTTCTGTACGGTTACACCGTACGTATCCGGTTTTCTTAAACTAGTTTATATTACTACTATTATTATTTAGACTTCCTACGGATCCAATTGTAGCATATTGTTTGAGAAAGAGATGGATTTTGAAAGAAAATATTTTGAATCATTTTCGGAATTATTTTTGCACTATGTTTTTTATATTTTCTTATCAACGGCACAGTTGTATTGAAATAAAGTACCTGAAATAATTATATATGATCGTGACCGATAAGATGTAAGTTGTGTGAAGGATAATTAGAAAATTTAAGAATACTTAACCACCATATAAAATTATTTCTAATCTAATCTTAGCGCTTTGGACAATATAAACTTTTTAATGTAACCTTATGACGTTTGACATAGAATTGACGGAATGCGTGCTGCAAATATCGTCAAAGAGTATGTAAAAAAAACTGAATATCGTTTAAAGCAGATGCTTCGGTCGGAGTTATCTGTACTAATATTATAAAGAGGTAAAGTTTGTAAGTTTGTGACGTTGTAGGGGATAATCTCGGGATATACTAAACCGATTTTAAAAATTCTTTTACTGTTGGAAAGCTACGTTAACAGGGAGTGTCATAGGCTATATAACATGACGCTTTATACCACGGGAACGAGACAGACCGCGGGTGAATCCGCTCCGGGCCGCTTGTAATATTATAGATAACTCTTTATTGTCATAATTAAGATATTAAATTTTGTCTATGTTCTGTTAGCTGCATCTCCATTAATTCCTAATAAAGAAATAATTTAATGTATTAATATGATAAAAAACAAATTTTAGTTCATCAAATAATCAAATTAAACTAGTTTCAATAAAAACTTTTGGATATGAATATTTTTATTTTTATAATAGCCCTTTTCAAGTGGTTTAGTTGCTCTTAACTCCCTGCATTAAACTATCCCGTGTACCTACCCCGTAGTTCCTACTACTGATATAAACTTTGGATTACACATAAAGCCTACTACCCAATATAAACCTATCGAATCGTTCCAAGTCTACTATTACAAATGATTTCACTGACTTTTAGCGCAAGATAATCTTTGGGTTATAAATAGTCATCTAATAACCTTCGTGAACATGATGTGTAACACAAAAATAATGTGCTAAAATGTGTTATGAATTCATTTGTGCATGTATTTTTTTATGGTTCGTTCGAAGACACACAACTTTTGTTGCTAATACTTTATTTAAAAAAAACTAAAACCTCTGAGTAATATTAAATTATATCACATAAAGCGATTAAATCATAACGATCATTTAAACTTTTCACTTACATAAAAAAATATTTAATTATAAAAAATAGGGTATATTTTTTTCCTGATATCCCGAAAACGCAGAGTGAATATAGCAACGCTTCGCGTTTTTGATGCCGTTTTTGCAGGTGTTTGTTGTTGTTTGTTAGCAATGCTCTCTCTAGACATGTTATAACTCAATGAATTCAACTTACTTGTAGAATTTCACGCCTGATGTTGGATGCCAAACACTTTTGCAACCACGAACTATACAACTCATTCTAGAATATCACTTAAACACACCATTTATCATATAAAATCTCAGCTATACGATCGAATTAGACGAAACTCATAAACTAACTTTTTGATAGGAAGCCATATCTAGTTTCAGTGTTGCCAAAGTAGATTTTTAAATTTTGACGAATGCTGGGGACAACTTTGTGAAATAATATTGTTATAATATTTTGAATCAAAGGAAAATTTCCTTCTTATTTAATATGTAGACGGTTCACTGAAACGTCACTGTCATAGTGTCAAGAATGATATGTTGTCAATATCACTCTCGCGGAGCGTCGTAACTACGGAAGCGGGGCGGCGAGAAGAAGGAAGATATAACCTAATAACCTCTTCCAGAGAATGGTCGCCAGCGCACCAAGTATTCAACGAACTGCGATTCATAGCCTTAAACAAAGTGAATTAAAACGTAATCAGTGTTAATATCAAGAGAGATGATTGTTTCATTAATATACCCACATTTTTTTTTTTTTTTTGTTTTGAGGCGAGGGAAAATGCTTAACCGATTTACGCACAAACTGGATCGTTGCTAGGGGAACGACACACGTCGGTCGGGGGCGATAACACTGCAGCAATAGTATGCTCTTGGCGGTGCTCCGTCCGCGATCGACGTCACAGAATAGTGTGGAAGACTCCGAGCGTTGCTGCACGAGCGAGCAACCCCAATACCCACTAAAAACCCCCTCCTCCCTGTCGACCCTGCGCTTTTGTTTGTGTTGGAAAGGCTGAGATTTAGAACATAGTTACGCCCAGTCGATCCAGCGCAATAAAGTGCCTGGAGTGTGCCCTGGGAGAACACACCCCACTTCGTTGTGCGGGGGTAGAAGGTCCTTTGCTCTCCTAGCAAGCTAAAGGCCCCCCGCGGTAAACGGAACCTAACTCAGGGAGGGAAGTAATGCGCGTACCTGCCCCTCCGGGTGCCAGCTGAAGGCCGGCGACCTCGAGAAGACGCATTGGCACGCGCTGCAGGACTTCTCTTCCTGTCTCGTTCTGCGGCCTCCTTGAGTGATATTACTGTCTCGCAAAAAGTAACCGCAGCCCCCCAATTGTCGCTGCTCTGCAGCATGGCCTTGACCAAGTCGCAGAGCGAGTCGACCGGACCTACGTGCGTCTCAAGTTCGAAACGCTGCGGTGCCCATGCGGCGCACTCGACTAACGTGTGTAACGCCGTGTCGGGCGCGCCGCAGTGGCGGCAGTCCGGGAAAGGCAAGCAGCTCACAATGCGATACAGATACTTATCGAAACATCCGTGTCCGGTAAGTATCTGCGTCGTTCTGAAGGTCAGGGTGCCGCTGGTGCGGTTGACCCATTCCGTCAGCTGTGGCCTGATTGCATCCACCGTGTAGCCGCCATAGGCCGCAGGGTTGTCGTGCTCTTGAGACCAGACGGCGATCATGGAGGCGGTTTCCCGCTTCCTGATCGCCTCGATTTCGACCTGACAGAAGGTCAGGCCTCTAGCTAGGGCATCCTGCCGGGTGCGACGCACCTCTGCCAAGACGTTCGCCTGGAGATGCCAGGGCGGATCGCCTGCCAGGAGGGTGGCCGCCGTCCGCGACACTGTGCAATACCCCCGTATGGTCCTCACGGCCAGAACCCGCTGCGCCCGGTGCAGCAGGGTTCTGTTGTGGCGGTGAAGTGCAGTGGACCAGACGGGTGCACCGTACAGCGCCATACTCCTCAAGATGCCAGAGTAAAGTTTCCGCGTCGCACCCCCCGGGCCCCCCACGTTGGGAAGCAGCCTCGAGAGTGCGCCCGCGGATTTGACGAGTTTGGGAACTAGCTGCTCAAAGTGCGCTTTGAACAGCCATTTCCCATCGAGAACTAGCCCCAGATATTTCATCTGGGGCCCTACTCTAATCGCCACCCCTTGGACCGAAACGGTCAAGTCCGCGGGGGGTTTGCAAAATTTCCTATGGAACATGACGGCCTCCGTTTTCGCGGGGGAGACCCTCAAGCCCAGCCTAGCTATTCGATCTACGACAATCGCCAACCCGGCGTTGGCGACGTCCACGGATTCCGCAAATGACGCAGCGCGTGCCGTGAGTAGGGTGTCGTCCGCAAAGCAGATCAGCCCTACCCCGGGCAGGACCGGAACCCGAAGGATCCAGTCATAACCTACGTTCCAAAGAATCGGCCCGAGGACCGACCCCTGTGGAACGCCGCACGCGACGCGTCGCCGACCTAACACGGGATTGCCGGACTCACCGCCCTCCCAAAGGATATGTCGATCCTGCAGGTACGCGCCCAACAGCCTCGTGAGGTACGAGGGGACTCCATGCGCGCGGAGCCCCTCCATGATCGTCTCATGAGGGAGGCTGTTAAAGGCGTTCGCTATGTCTAGCGACACCGCACGAACGACATCCTTCGCTTGGACGGCTTCGTCCGTCAACGTTCGCAGTGTCTCGAAGGCGTCCACCGTGGAGCGCCTTCGCCGAAACCCGAACTGCGTTTCTGAAAGCCCTGGCTCCACAGCGTCTAAATGCTTCACGAGCCGCTCCGCCAAGATCTTTTCGAAGACCTTAGCGACCTCGTTCAGCAGCACTATGGGCCTGAAGGCGGACGGATCATTGGGAGGCCGACTTCCCTTGGGAATCAGGCACAAACGCCCCTCCTTCCATTGCGACGGGAACCGACCTGCGCGAATACAGGCTTCGAACAGTTCCCGCAGCTGGCCGCGTAGGTGTTTGGCGGCCAGGAAGAGGAGTCCACCTGGAACCCCGTCGGGTCCCGGTGCCATCTTCCTGCCCCGGAGCCGGTCCAGGGCAACATCTAGTTCCCCCTCGGAGATGGAGTGAGGCTCCTCGTCCGTGGGGGTGTCGGGAACGGGTGGACCCATACTGGGGGGAGTGAAGTTTTCCGGATCCGGGAAGAGCCCGTCGATAACCGACCGGAGCACCTCAGGTTCGAGCGTTTCCGTGACCGTGGATGTGCAAGGCCGCAACGTGTTGCGGGCCCCACGGTACGGACGCCCCCAAGGGTCCCAATCGAGCGTCTCGAGGAGCTCGGCCCGAGCCCGGGCTTTCGCTTGCAGTATTGCAATCGAAAGGGCCTTTCTGGCCTCCCGAAACTCGCCCACGAGTCCATTTTCCGCGACGTAGTCCGGAGGACGGCGCGCCCTGCAGCGTTTGAGCCTGTGGCTAATGATGCGAACTGCCTTTCGCATCTCGCCCAGCTCCTCGGTCCACCAGTGGACCTGCTTGCACGGAGGCTGCCGCTTGGAGACGCGAGGCATCGCCGCGTCGCAAACCCTCGTCAGGGTCTTGCGCATGTGCTCTGCCTGCGACTCCAGGTTCGCGAATTCGGCTGGGTAGGCCCAGCTTTCCGTGAGTGCCCACTCCTCGGCCTGCTCCGGATCGAGCTTGGTAAGGGCCCAACGCGGGAGGAGAGGGGGGAGATGAACAGGGCTTGGACCGGAGGAGGGGATAAGCTCAAATCTGATGTACCGATGATCAGAGAGCGACTCCACCTCCTCCAGTACCCTCCATCCGACAACTCTGCGGGCGGCCGCATGAGTGGCGAATGACAGGTCGATGACCGATCCACCCCGCGCGCGCACGCAGGTCTGGACCGATCCCTGATTCAATATGGTCAGGCCGGATTGAAGAGCCCATTCCTCAACCGTCCGGCCCCTAGGTTCCGTGAACGCATTTCCCCAGGAACAGTGCTTTGCGTTAAAGTCGCCCATCACGAAAATCGTTTTAGGCGACAGTCTGCCTATGGCAGCCCTGATGGCGTCCAAGGGAAGCTCGAACTCCGCCAGGGGGCGGTTGCGCGAAAAGTAAACGCCTATGACGACGATACTCCCGCTCTCCGCCACCGCATAGCCCTTTCCTCTTTCGAGACATGTAAGCGTTGTGCCAGATCCAGCTCTGGCCACCACCGCTACCACGTCGTCGAGGTCGCCCACCCAATTGCCGCAAGGCGGCACGTAATAAGGTTCGCTTATTACGGCCAAGTTCGCTTGCCACTCCACCATCGCCTGCAGGCACAAGTCCTGAGCGGTGAGGGAGTGGTTTACGTTCGCCTGAAATAGTGCTGTTACGGGCGTACTAGGCATTGGAGGTGTCCATTGCGCGTACTCCCGATGCACCCGTGCGTTGTTTCGTCCTCGGATGGACGAATTTGCCCTTCACGTAGGGAGGCTGGCAGAACCTCGCTAACGTGGCGTGGGCAGCGTTGAGTTCCCCCGCCGCGCACGCCGCGCAGTGGGGGTTCCGAGCCGTGCAGTCCGGCATCTTGTGTCCGCTCTTACCGCAGCGGAGACACAAGTTAGTCCGATCCGGGCACGTGTCCGGACAGGTCTGGGTGCCATGGTCGACGTTGTAACACCGGTAACAACGTATCGGTCTGGCCTCCAGTGCCTCCACCCTCGCCGAGGTGAAGCCTACCACGAGGTAGCCCAGCTCGACGATGGCTTTAGCAGCAGCGACGGGGCACATCACGTACGATGCGCCCAAACCGCCCGGTCCTGCACCGATGTGCTTTACGCGCACGTCGTCCCGCCGGCAGCCGCCGGCGCGCGCGGTCGCGTCACGAAGCCCATCGACCGTAACCGATTCGTCCAGCCCAGAGACGTAAAGCTCCCCACGCTTTACGGGGCGGACGACCTCGGCCATCCCTACAAGGGCTCCGCGCAGAGCCTCGGCGACGCGGTCCGCCTTGGCCGCGCTCTCGGGTCCCGGCTGGAACTCGAGGAGACGCGCGTCCCTGACGGTCCGCACCACCTTCAGCCCCTCGCGGAGGCCCATGGCCGCGATGTCGACCACCGTCGAGGCCTTTGCGAAGACCTCGCGATAACCGACACCCTTCGCGGCCGCTGCCGGCAGCAGTTTAACGATAACTGCGGCCGACTTCGGCTCGCGGAATACGACCGCAGGCTTCGCAGCCTGTTTCCGCTGTTGCTGCCCCCGCCCCGTCGGCAGGGGAGCAGCTTGCGCCTGGGGGGAGCGAGGGGGCCCGTCGGCCCTCGCCCCCTTACCCTTTTTCCGCTTGACGACCGTCGTCCACGTCCCCTCCGGGACGGGGGCGGGGGCCACGGGCGCCGGCGGCGGCGCGACGTGCGCGACGCGAGCGCGGACGACGGGCGCCGCGACGACCGGTGTCGCGGCCGCGGTCGCCGCCCGCTGCCTAGGGGCCGGCCTAGGTGCCGACATCACAGGCACGGGTGCCGTGGCGGGGGCCGTTAACGCAGCGGCGGCGTCGCGTGCCACTCTCCGCTGCATTTTCAGCCTCCACTTCACCCCCCCTCTATTCGTCTTCTTTTTAGGAGGGGCCGGTGACGGTGGGGAGTCTGTCACCCCGACAGCCGAGGCCGCCACCACCTCCATCGGAACCGGGGTACTTGATTCCCCCGCAATCCGCCGGACGGCGGCTGCAGCCGTGGCCGCTTTTGGCCTAACAGCCACGTTTGGTGCCGGTCTGGTTGCCGGCGCCTTGCCTCGGTCGGCCGCTAGCGGTGGACGGAGGGTCGGCGCGGCATTCAGCCGGTCCTCGATACCGGCGAACCGGGCATCGAGTATGGGGGCGACGACGTCGATCACGGCACGCACAAACATGTCGTAATCGATGCCGCCGAGCCCCGGTGGAGCGGGTGTCGGCGCGGCCCCGTTGGCGGCCGCCGGAGCTCGCTCCGTCCCGACGACGGGAGCCGGTGTCGGCCCTGCTACCGCAGCAGGGGCTGGACGCGATTTTTTAACCGCAGCGGGTGCGGCGGGCGGTTCTGGTACCGCCGCCGCCTCCGCCGTGGCGGCTTGGGCCTTCCGCTTGACGGGTACGGGGGTCGGCGCCGCCATTGCAGCAGGCGCCGGCTCCGCAACCGAAGCGGAGGCCTTTAGGGCCTTACGCATGTCTTCAAACTCCCTGCGGTAGGAGCGGTTTTCCTCCCGCAGCGAGTTTAACTCCATGCGTAGCCTGGCATTCTCGTTACCGAGCTTCCAGGCCTCGGATTCCGGATTTCGCGTGACCAGTGTGTCGACGATGTCCGACACCCTGGACGCGGCCTCCTTCAGCCGGCGCACGTAGACCCCCTTCAAATTGCCCGACGTTTGGGCAATATGAATTATCTCAGTGAGCTGGGCGCTCGCCGCTAGGCGGAGCTCCCCAGGGCCGAGATCCGATACGTCCCCGACGAGGGTGGCGCACTGGCTAGCCGCGGCCACTTTGGCGGCGGTTGCCTTGCGCGCCTTGCGCCCCCTTTCACCCCCCTCGGTATGGAGGTAGGCCTCCGCACCCGCGAGAACGCTAGAAGCCGCCGCGGGTGCGCCCCCCGTGGGGCGCAGAGGCGAGCGCGCGCGCACTGGAGTGGAAGCACCCGACGTGCTGGCCGAATCGGCGCCGCTGCTCTGGGACCGGTCCCAGAAGCGCGACCTCGATCCGGGAACGAACATCGGGGAACACGATATCGGCACCGTTGCCGTTGAAGACGTGGACGGCGTCGCCGAACCCGATGCCGAAGACGGTGAGGCTGCGAACGAAGACGACGACGTGCCCGCTGCCGCTGCCGCTAAGGACGAAGACGTCGCCGCAGCCGAAGACGCAGGCGCCGACATCGCGACAGCGGCTCCCGTCCCAGTAGGGAAGGAAGTCGAAGGGGTCGCCGCTGCCGCGCCTACTAAGTCCCTATTCACGACCCCGGCCGAGGGCGCGAGTGAAGCTGGCGCGACAACCGGTGTCGTGGGACGGCTGCTCTCGACGTTGCAGCCCGAAAGGTTGCAAGTCGATGTCGTAGGCACAGGTGAAGCCCGTGCGCTATACGACACCGTCGTCGTAGGGCACACATCCCCTGCCGTCGCTGAACCGGCCGCCGTGTATACCGGACTACAGGCAGGCGCTTCAGGGCGGGAATAACTATGATCGCGAATCGCACCGTAGAGCGCGTGCTCCAGCGAGTCTGGGACGCTGCCGGACGGTGGGATGTCATCATATTCTACGTAGGCGCCGCTCCCTTGCACGAGTGAGGCTCGCGCAGAGGTGGGTGGCGCCATGTAGGCGTATTGAACTATGGTGCTTGCAGCGCTCACGGCCAGGCAAAAGGCCGAGTTCGCTGCAAGCAGCACGTTCCTATCTATCTCCGGGTGTGCTGCGCTCCTGCGCACGGCACGCCCGGATGGGGCCCTAGGCGCCATGGGAACCGGAGTCGGTCCCATCGCGCCGCACCTATCCTCATGCGTGGCGGCGGTGAGGTCTACCACCACCGACGCACTCCCTACCGAGGCGGGCACATCGGCAGCCGTGAAAACGGCATTATCCGTGTGCCCGGGACGCGGCCCGGCAGCCGACCTGCTGCGACGGGCCGATGAAGAAGACATCTTCTACACACGCGTCTCCCCGATCTCGGGCATCATCAAACCATCCTTGGCCTTCGTGTGGTTCCGCTTGCGCGGGACACTCGAAGGCCTCGGGGCCTTCTGGGGACCTGGGCCATCCATTACTGGAGGCCCGTTCCCTTGCCGAGACCAATCGACGCGCGTGAATATCTATCGACACAAACGACCGTTATTGCGTAATGCGCCTAGGCGCGCCGAAATGAACAAGCGAATAGAGCTTAACAACTCACCCCAGTCGAAAAACAACTTATTCGCGCCGGAATCGAACTAAATAACACTGTACACTATCACTACACAACTATTGTCGCAATTTGTTGCCTTTTAGGAGCGAAAAAGCGTGGAAAATTGCAATTTCCGCAAAGAGCACGGGCATTTGCGACTGCTTCGCACGGATGCCCTCCAGGAACTGAAATATACCCACATACATCATGCCATGTCATAATGAATTCTGATTGGGCTCGTCATGAGCTTATATGGCTCTGACAAGCTTACATCAGAAGTGGGATCCACTCATGCTCACAATGGAAGTAATACGAGGGGAATCGGTTCATGCTCATGATGGAAAGCATGGCAGTGTGATCAAGACGTGCCGATGGATTATCGGATGCTGCCGATAACGATAACAATGGAGGATTGGCTTGTCGCGGCCGTGCGCGGGATTAGCAGCGGCGTAGTGGTAGTGTGGTGTGTTGAGGTTGCGATAGGGTTCGGCGACCCCGTCCACGTCTTCAACGGCAACGGTGCCGATATCGTGTTCCTCGATGTTCGTTCCCGGATCGAGGTCGCGCTTCTGGGACCGGTCCCAGAACAGCGGCGCCGATTCGGCCAGCACGTCGGGTGCTTCCACTCCAGCGCGCGCGCGCTCGCCTCTGCGCCCCACGGGGGGCGCACCCGCGGCGGCTTCTAGCGTTCTCGCGGGTGCGGAGGCCTACCTCCGTACCGAGGGGGGTGAAAGGGGGCGCAAGGCGCGCAAGGCAACCGCCGCCAAAGTGGCCGCGGCTAGCCAGTGCGCCGCCCTCGTCGGGGACGTATCGGCTCTCGGCCCTGGGGAGCTCCGCCTAGCGGCGAGCGCCCAGCTCGCTGAGATAATTCATATTGCCCAAACGTCGGGCAATTTGAAGGGGGTCTACGTGCGCCGGCTGAAGGAGGCCGCGTCCAGGGTGTCGGACATCGTCGACACACTGGTCACGCGAAATCCGGAATCCGAGGCCTGGAAGCTCGGTAACGAGAACGCCAGGCTACGCATGGAATTAAACTCGCTGCGGGAGGAAAACCGCTCCTACCGTAGGGAGTTTGAAGATATGCGTAAAGCCCTAAAGGCCTCCGCTTCGGTTGCGGAGCCGGCGCCTGCTGTAATGGCGGCGCCGACCCCCGTACCCGTCAAGCGGAAGGCCCAGGCCGCCATGGCGGAGGTGGCGGCGGTACCGGAACCGCCCGTCGCACCCGCTGCGGTTAAAAAATCGCGTCCGGCCCCTGCTGCGGTAGCAGGGCCGACAGCGGCTCCCGTCGTCGGGACAGAGCGGGCTCCGGCGACCGCCAACGGGGCGGCGCCGACACCCGCTCCACCGGGGCTCAGCGGCATCGATTACGACATGTTTGTGCGTGCCGTGATCGACGTCGTCGCCCCCATACTCGATGCCCGGTTCGCCGGTATCGAGGACCGGCTGAATGCCGCGCCGAACCTCCGTCCACCGCTAGCGGCCGACCGAGGTAAGGCGCCGGCAACCAGACCGGCACCAAACGTGGCTGTTAGGCCAAAAGCGGCCACGGCTGCAGCCGCCGTCCGGCGGAATGCGGGGGAAGCAAGTACCCCGGTTCCGATGGAGGTGGTGGCGGCCTCGGCTGTCGGGGTGACGGACTCCCCACCGTCACCGGCCCCCCCTAAAAAGAAGACGAATAGAGGGGGGGTGAAGTGGAGGCTGAAAATGCAGCGGAGAGCGGCACGCGACGCCGCTGCTGCTTTAACGGCCCCCGCCACAGCACCCGTGCCTGTGGTGTCGGCTCCTAGGCCGGCCCCTAGGCAGCGGGCGGCGCCCGCGGCCGCGACACAGGTCGTCGCGGCGCCCGTCTTCCGCGCTCGCGTCGCGCACGTCGCGCCGCCGCCGGCGCCCGTGGCCCCCGCCCCCACCCCGGAGGGGGGGGGGCGTGGGCGACGGTCGTCAAGCGGAAAAAGGGTAAGGGGGCGGGGGCCGACGGGCCCCCTCCCCCCCCCCCCCCCCCCCCCCCCCCAGGCGCAAGCTGCTCCCCTGCCGACGGGGCGGGGGCAGCAACAGCGGAAACAGGCTGCGAAGCCTGCGGTCGTATTCCGCGAGCCGAAGTCGGCCGCAGTTATCGTTAAACTGCTGCCGTCAGCGGCCGCGAAGGGTGTCGGTTATCGCGAGGTCTTCGCAAAGGCCTCGACGGTGGTCGACATCGCGGCCATGGGCCTCCACGAGGGGCTGAAGGTGGTGCGGACCGTCAGGGACGCGCGTCTCCTCGAGTTCCAGCCGGGACCCGAGAGCGCGGCCAAGGCGGACCGCGTCGCCGAGGCTCTGCGCCCTTCTGGAGCCCTTGTAGGGATGGCTGAGGTCGTCCGCCCCGTAAAGCGTGGGGAGCTTTACGTCTCTGGGCTGGACGAATCGGTCACGGTCGATGGGCTTCGTGACGCGATCGCGCGCGCCGGCAGCTGCCGGCGCGACGACGTGCGCGCGAAGCACATCGGTGCAGGACCGGGCGGTTTGGGCGCATCGTACGTGATGTGCCCCGTCGCTGCTGCCAAAGCCATCGTCGAGCTGGGCTACCTCGTGGTAGGCTTCACCTCAGCGAGGGTGGAGGCACTGGAGTCCAGACCGATACGTTGTTACCGGTGTTACAACGTCGGCCATGGCGCCCAGACCTGTCCGGACATGTGCCCGGACCGGACTAACTTGTGTCTCCGCTGCGGTAAGAGCGGACACAAGATGCCGGACTGCACGGCTCGGAACCCCCACTGCGCGGCGTGCGCGGCGGGGGAACTCAACGCTGCCCACGCCACGTTAGCGAGGTTCTGCCAGCCTCCCTACGTGAAGGGCAAATTCGTCCATCCGAGGACGAAACAACGCACGGGTGCATCGGGAGTACGCGCAATGGACACCTCCAATGCCTAGTACGCCCGTAACAGCACTATTTCAGGCGAACGTAAACCACTCCCCCACCGCTCAGGACTTGTGCCTGCAGGCGAGGGCGGAGTGGCAAGCGAACTTGGCCGTAATAAGCGAACCTTATTACGTGCCGCCTTGCGGCAATTGGGTGGGCGACCTCGACGACGTGGTAGCGGTGGTGGCCAGAGCCGGATCTGGCACACCGCTTATATGTCTCGAAAGAGGAAAGGGCTATGCGGTGGCGGAGAGCGGGAGTATCGTCGTCATAGTCGTTTACTTTTCGCGCAACCGCCCCCTGGCGGAGTTCGAGCTTCGCTTGGACGCCATCAGGGCTGCCATAGGCAGACTGTCGCCTAAAACGATTTTCGTGATGGGCGACTTTAACGCAAAGCACTGTTCCTGGGGAAATGCGTTCATGGAACCTAGGGGCCGGACGGTTGAGGAATGGGCTCTTCAATCCGGCCTGACCATATTGAACCAGGGATCGGTCCAGACCTGCGTGCGCGCGCGGGGTGGATCGGTCATCGACCTGTCATTCGCCACTCATGCGGCCGCCCGCAGAGTTGTCGGATGGAGGGTGCTGGAGGAGGTGGAGTCGCTCTCTGATCATCGGTACATCAGATTTGAGCTTACCCCCTCCTCCGGTCCGAGCCCTGTTCATCGCCCCCCTCTCCTCCCGCGTCGGGCCCTTACCAAGCTCGATCCGGAGCAGGCCGAGGAGTGGGCACTCACGGAAAGCTGGGCCTACCCAGCCGAATTTGCGAACCTGGAGTCGCAGGCAGAGCACATGCGCAAGACCCTGACGAGGGTTTGCGACGCGGCGATGCCTCGCGTCTCCAAGCGGCAGCCTCCGTGCAAGCAGGTCCACTGGTGGACCGAGGAGCTGGGCGAGATGCGAAAGGCAGTTCGCATCATCAGCCACAGACTCAAACGCTGCAGGGCGCGCCGTCCTCCGGACTACGTCGCGGAAAATGGACTCGTGGGCGGGTTTAGGGAGGCCAGAAAGGCCCTTTCGATTGCAATATTGCAAGCGAAAGCCCGGGCTCGGGCCGAGCTCCTCGAGACGCTCGATCGGGACCCTTGGGGGCGTCCGTACCGTGGGGCCCGCAACACGTTGCGGCCTTGGTCACGGAAACGCCCGAACCCGAGGTGCTCCGGTCGGTTATCGATGGGCTCTTCCCGGATCCGGGAAACTTCACTCCCCTCAGTATGGGTCCACCCGTTCCCGACACCCCCACGGACGAGGAGCCTCACTCCATCTCCGAGGGGGAACTAGATGTTGCCCTGGACCGGCTCCGGGGAAGGAAGACGGCACCGGAACCCGACGAGGTTCCAGGTCGACTCCTCTTCCTGGCCGCTAAACACCTACGCGGCCAGCTGCGGGAACTGTTCGAAGCCTGTATTCGCGCAGGTCGGTTCCCATCGCAATGGAAGGAGGGGCGTTTGTGCCTGATTCCCAAGGGAGGTCGGCCTCCCAACGATCCGTCCGCCTTCAGGCCCATAGTGCTGCTGAACGAGGTCGCTAAGGTCTTCGAAAAGATCTTGGCGGAGCGGCTCGTGAAGCATTTAGACGCTGTGGAGCCAGGGCTTTCAGAAACGCAGTTCGGGTTTCGGCGAAGGCGCTCCACGGTGGACGCCTTCGAGACACTGCGAACGTTGACGGACGAAGCCGTCCAAGCGAAGGATGTCGTTCTTGCGGTGTCGCTAGACATAGCGAACGCCTTTAACAGCCTCCCTCATGAGACGATCAGGGAGGGGCTCCGCGCGCATGGAGTCCCCTCGTATCTCACGAGGCAGTTGGGCGCGTACCTGCAGGATCGACATATCCTTTGGGAGGGCGGTGAGTCCGGCAATCCCGTGTTAGGTCGGCGACGCGTCGCGTGCGGCGTTCCACAGGGGTCGGTCCTCGGGCCGATTCTTTGGAACGTAGGTTATGACTGGATCCTTCGGGTTCCGGTCCTGCCCGGGGTAGGGCTGATCTGCTTTGCGGACGACACCCTACTCACGGCACGCGCTGCGTCATTTGCGGAATCCGTGGACGTCGCCAACGCCGGGTTGGCGATTGTCGTAGATCGAATAGCTAGGCTGGGCTTGAGGGTCTCCCCCGCGAAAACGGAGGCCGTCATGTTCCATAGGAAATTTCGCAATCCCCCCGCGGGCTTGACCGTTTCAGTCCAAGGGGTGGCGATTAGAGTAGGGCCCCAGATGAAATATCTGGGGCTAGTTCTCGATGGGAAATGGCTGTTCAAAGCGCACTTTGAGCAGCTAGTTCCCAAACTCGTCATATCCGCGGGCGCACTCTCGAGGCTGCTTCCCAACGTGGGGGGCCCGGGGGGTGTGACGCGGAAACTTTACTCTGGCATCTTGAGGAGTATGGCGCTGTACGGTGCACCCGTCTGGTCCACTGCACTTCACCGCCACAACAGAACCCTGCTGCACCGGGCGCAGCGGGTTCTGGCCGTGAGGACCATACGGGGGTATCGCACAGTGTCGCGGACGGCGGCCACCCTCCTGGCAGGCGATCCGCCCTGGCATCTCCAGGCGAACGTCCTGGCAGTGGTGCGTCGCACCCGGCAGGATGCCCTAGCTAGAGGCCTGACCTTCTGTCAGGTCGAAATCGAGGCGATCAGGAAGCAGGAAACCGCCTCCATGATCGCCGTCTGGTCTCAAGAGCTCGACAACCCTGCGGCCTATGGCGGCTACACGGTGGATGCAATCAGGCCACAGCTGACGGAATGGGTCAACCGCACCAGCGGCACCCTGACCTTCAGGACGACACAGATACTTACCGGACACGAATGTTTCGATAAGTATCTGTGTCGCATTGTGGGCTGCTTGCCTTCCCCGGACTGCCGCCAGTGCGGCGCGCCCGACACGGCGTTACACACGCTTGTCGAGTGCGCCGCATGGGCGCCGCAGCGTTTCGAACTTGAGACGCACGTAGGTCCAGTCGACTCGCTCTGCGACTTGGTCAAGGCCATGCTGCAGAGCAGCGACAATTGGGGGGCTGCGGTTACTTTCTGCGAGACAGTAATGTCACTCAAGGAGGCCGCAGAACGAGACAGGGAGAGAAGTCCTGCAGCGCGTGCCAATGCGTCTTCTCGAGGTCGCCGGCCTTCATCTGGCACCCGGAGAGGCAGGTACGCGCATTACTTCCCTCCCTGAGTTAGGTTCCGTTTACCGCGGGGGGCCTTTAGCTTGCTAGGAGAGCAAAGGACCTTCTACCCCCGCACAACGAAGTGGGGTGTGTTCTCCCAGGGCACACTCCAAGCACTTTATTGCGCTGGATCGGCTGGGCGTAACTATGTTCTAAATCTCAGCCTTTCCAACACATACAAAGCGCAGGGTCGTCAGGGAGGAGGGGGTTTTTAGTGGGTATTGGGGTTGCTCGCTCGTGTAGCAGCGCTCGGAGTCTTCCACACTATTCTGTGACGTCGATCGCGGACGGAGCGCTGCCAAGAGCATACTATTGCTGCAGTTTTATCGCCCCCGACCGACGCGTGTCGTTCCCCTAGCAACGACCCAGTTTGTGCGTAAATCGGTTAAGCATTTTCCCTCGCCTCAAAAACAAAAAAAAAAAAAATGCCGGGCAGCATGCCGGCTTGCCGAGTTCCTGAGGCTGGCGCTTTGACGGTGCCTGTAGCGCGATAACGTATTTGCCTGAACGTGATAGTATTGCCGTTGGTATCATTGGCCTACGGTGTGATGACAAAAGGTCGATACTGATGCTAGTACTGTAAGTGGAAGTGCTTATGGATCGTGATTGGTAAGCTACAAATTATGTGCTTATTCCACCAGGCACAGAGGGTATGTCATTACTATTATTATTTTAGTGAGCATTATGCAAAGTAATATAGTGAGTTCTTCTTTATTTTTTTGAAGGAGTTATGGCTCAACTTAATCTGCATTGTTTTGGGCAATATTGCAGTAGGTGGTAAAATGTCAGTTGCATGTAAAAATATAAAGACAGAACGAAAAATTAGACCAGTAATCTGCTAAATCATTTTCTGAACTCTTAAAGACGACACAAAATATGAACGTTACACTAACTACACTATAAATAAATGTTATTTATTGTTACATTTTTTGATAATGTATGTACATGACTACTATGAGCTGGGTTAGGAGAATTTGAATTGAATTGACCAGTTGGGAAAAATCTTTGTGTAAGATACTGTAGAGGGCAGTAATTTTAAGAGTTTATAATAATTTTGTATTTGGGAATCTGAATAGCTGAATCAACAGGACCACCTTGAGATAATCTTAATGCATTGGTAAAAAAAACTGAAGGTGGTCTGGCCAACGGTCTTGCATAATTTTACAGAGTGATTAGCATCTGCAATTTCTTTGTGAATATCTAGGTTTAGAAAAACAATAGATTTATTAATAAGACTTTCAAATCTGAACTCAAAAAGAAAAAAAATAAGATATTTATAATAAAAAAAAATGTCAGATCAGAGATCTACTAGGTAGTTACTTTCAAGAAGTGGAAAACTTTTGTGAGTATAATAACTAGATGTGTAATTAATTTGATAGACTTGCTCTAAGACAGGAATTCCCAAAGTGGTCAATATCAACCCCCTGGGGTCGAAATCAGTTTCCCAGGGGTCAACATAAACAAAAACTGATTTTGGTGATCAGTGAGGTCCAAAAACTGACCCCTATTAATTAAAATAAGTTCTTATTCAAAAAAATCAAGATACTGTTAAGTTGTGTTACATGTACCAACTTATTAAGTATCATTGCTGTATGATTAAAAATACTAGGAATAGGATTTTTTTTAAGTAATTTGGCTATGGGGGTCTGAGGTATCAGTTTATTTTGGAAAAAGGGGTCTCTTGCCCAGAATAGTTTGGGAATCTCTGGTCTATGATGTCTTAAAGGAAATAATCTGAAAACTCTATCACTGTGTAAAAAAATCTGTCCGATAGAAGCTGCCTGCGGAGAATAATACCCCAATCTATACACAACCTGGAAAGTATTAGTTGGAGAAGAATTCATTGCGCTTGTAGAGTGATCTTCTGTAGGCTCTTGGCTTGAATGTGATCCAGTTTAATAGAAGCGGATTTATTGCAGAATTCCAATATGAAACAAGCATAGTCATAGTGGCTGCGGATGATGGCATTATAAGAGTTAATTTGTGCCACAACAAGCGCAATCTGAAAAGACGAGACTAGTCACATGATACTGAAGTTCATCACATACTATGGAGGAAAAGACAACCATGACTTGCTACACCTGTTGTCAGTTTGAGGACTGGATGACTGCTAGCCCAGGCAAGAAGGGATGTGGCGGAGCAGTGGTCAAGAATATTTATCAGTATACACACCAACCTACTCGGAGTACCTGGCAGATATTTTCTCGTGAGCAAATTCCTTTTTATTTGGTGGCAGATCATCTTGTTCTAAAATAAAGTTAGTATGACAAACTGGCAGTTACTATGCACATAAACCTTGTTTATTTAAGTGGTACAGGTGGTGAAAACACTTAATTCACTACTCAAATGCAAAGCAATGTAATTATAATTGATGAACAAGATATTCTGCAATCATAGATATCTTTAGAATGCTTTTAATTTTGTTGATCGATTAAAGTTGGAACCTGTATAGCAACAAGCGTGGTTACTGATTGCATTCACTAGACTAATCCGGAAGCGAAGTGGTCGATTCTGGTCACGGGGAGTGGCATTCGGGCGCTATACCCAGCAGGGTTAGTATGATGGATGCATTCCGCCAGGTTAAAGGGACAGTGTACTGGTCTGGTCTAAAAGGTTGTGGAGAGTGTCATTTGGACCCTATACCCAACAAGGTTAGTTTGATGAATACACTATGCCATGTTAAGAGGCAAATGTCATTCGGGCGCTATACCTAACAGGGTTAGTTTGAAGAATACACTCTGCAAGAGGAAAGTGGCATCCACGCCATACCCCGAGGGAATGGTTGGAAGGATCCACCTGTCGAGTTCAGATATGCTTATTCGGTTGGCTAGCCAAAAGGATAGTGACATCCGGGCCACACCCAAGGGGGTTGGTTGAAAAGATTCACTCGTCCGGTTCAGACGTTGGTTCAATAGACCAAAGGATAGTGACATCCGGGCCACACCAGGAAAGGTTGGTTGAAGGGATTCACTCGTCCGGTCTAGATGTTGGTTCAATAGACCAGACCGATTACGGAAAGTTGAAAGAATCATTTACTCAGTTTAACCACTTTATTCCGGGGGTCTTCGTGGTTGGGGTCGGAATTACGCTTGTTTAGTTATTGCTAAATGTAGTTATTGTTACTTGCTCATGAACGCGAAGTTAGATTTAAAGTTCAATTAGTTCCATATAGAATGATATAATTTCAGAGAGTGGTATTTTAAATGCCCGTGGGTCATGTATCAGTCGAAGTCAATGTTAATGATGATAATAATGAGATAAAATTTTGGTGTGATCTCTGGTAAAGTACCTTATTGGCCGTTTTGAGATAGATTGAGAGACCGAGAGATATGCATAAGACTCTGTAAGAAGTCTGGTTGGGGATCGTAGTCTGAAGAGGCAGTATGAGCATTGAGTCAGCAGCAGGTGGACTCAAGTGAGAGCAATGCTATAGCTGATTGGTCGTGGCAATAGAGGTCCTGCCTTGAGAGGTTTTAAATCAAGAAGTTCTAAAAGTTATATTGTATTGGTTTTAATAGTGAAAAGAAGCGACTGTGATACATGGCTCTGGCAAATAATTTTGGGGTTCTGATTTAGTATTCTTTGGGTTCTGACTAATGATTTTTATAGCTCAGAATAATACTTTTAGTATTCTTAATCATTTCGGCACTTAGAGTTGTCATGCATAGATCATTAAATTATGATATCATATTTGAAATAATAAGTGTTGAAGATTAAAATAAAAAAAATCTTTAATTATTGAAGATTGTAAAAGTTAATTCAAGTAGAGTCATCCAGTAGTGGCAGGATGGACGAGCGGATGTCCTGGTGATTGGAAGTTGTTTGTTTCAGAAATACAATAACGCCCGAGGACGGTCGTATGTCAGTCTGGCCGTGTAGACGGTTCACTGAAACGTCACTGTCATAGTGTCAAGAGTGATATGTTGTCAATATCACTCTCGCGGAGCGTCGTAACTACGGAAGCGGGGCGGCGAGAAGAAGGAAGATATAACCTAATAACCTCTTCCAGAGAATGGTCGCCAGCGCACCAAGTATTCGACGAACTGCGATTCATAGCCTTAAATAAAGTGAATTATAACGTAATCAGTGTTAATATCAAGAGAGATGATTGTTTCATAAATATACCCACATACATCATGCCATGCCATAATGAATTCTGATTGGGCTCGTCATGAGCTTATATGGCTCTGACGAGCTTACAAATAAAAGATTCCATTACATAAAACTAATCTCTGTCTATTGTTTGCAAATAAAATAAAAACTTTTCAAATTTTATAATAATTTCTTAGAACTGATGGAAATTGACGAATTTTTTTACTTTTGTATATATGTCGGCGCGAATATGTCACTTAATTTATAGATGACGTAAGAATAAGGATAATCTAAGTTCTCTCATCTAAAATCAGCAAACTGTCATACAGCATTGTGAATAGCAGAGTTGGTGTTAGTAGACCACGAAGTACACATCATGATCAAATAGAAGTGTTAAAAACAGGTCACGTAAAAAGCATCTCAAATAAACGTGCGTATATGAAGAGTTTAATGAAAGTAGATGAAGCGAAACTTGATTGTCAAGATCGTCGGAAGTGGAGATCCATAGTCTCTGCCTACCCCCATGGGAATAGGC
This sequence comes from Dendrolimus kikuchii, assembly GCA_019925095.2. NCBI lineage: Eukaryota > Metazoa > Arthropoda > Insecta > Lepidoptera > Lasiocampidae > Dendrolimus > Dendrolimus kikuchii. The sequence goes on from JAHHIN020000030.1 coordinate 1,172,967, forward strand.
GTGATAATATATATGTATGAACAAATAATTGATTAACAATAATAAAAATATTTATTTTGTACAGCGCACGTGTGTTAGTTTGCTTTTATGTAGGTGCAAATTATCAAATGATACCATAAAAGTAATAACAGGTTCTTTAATTTTATATCGATTATTGAGCATTTGTTTAATAATTACCGACCTGGACCAGATGCATTGGACACTGTGCCTCGAGTCTTGGAGCAGAGAGCCCCGAATTCTACTCGGTGTTTACTCATTTATTTACTTTGTCTACTTATAATTATTATTTGAAAATTATTTTTTAACAATTGTAATCTTTAATAGATTATTTGAAATGTTCTTGTGATTTATTATTTGGAAGGAGTAAACTATTCTACTATTACTATTTAAGGAATTACTGACTTTGGCTATAAAAGCTGACGTTCCTTATCTTTGAAAAAACTCAGTACCGCCCTTTCTATTATGACATCTAATTTGCTTGCAGAAAAGTAAACCTACAGCTTCTATATTATGCTAATTTATTCGATATTAATATTATATTTTGCTATTTTTTCGTCATTAATATATAACAAGATAATCGAAGAAAGTATTATTTGGGTGCAATTTTTTTTTTTTTTGTTTGTTTTGAGGCGAGGGAAAATGCTTAACCGATTTACGCACAAACTGGGTCGTTGCTAGGGGAACGACACGCGTCGGTCGGGGGCGATAACACTGCAGCAATAGTATGCTCTTGGCAGCGCTCCGTCCGCGATCGACGTCACAGAATAGTGTGGAAGACTCCGAGCGTTGCTGCACGGGCGAGCAACCCCAATACCCACTAAAAACCCCCTCCTCCCTGACGACCCTGCGCTTTGAATGTGTTGGAAAGGCTGAGATTTAGAACATAGTTACGCCCAGCCGATCCAGCGCAATAAAGTGCCTGGAGTGTGCCCTGGGAGAACACACCCCACTTCGTTGTGCGGGGGGTAGAAGGTCCTTTGCTCTTCCTAGCAAGCTAAAGGCCCCCCGCGGTAAACGGAACCTAACTCAGGGAGGGAAGTAATGCGCGTACCTGCCTCTCCGGGTGCCAGCTGAAGGCCGGCGACCTCGAGAAGACGCATTGGCACGCGCTGCAGGACTTCTCTCCCTGTCTCGTTCTGCGGCCTCCTTGAGTGACATTACTGTCTCGCAAAAAGTAACCGCAGCCCCCCAATTGTCGCTGCTCTGCAGCATGGCCTTGACCAAGTCGCAGAGCGAGTCGACTGGACCTACGTGCGTCTCAAGTTCGAAACGCTGCGGCGCCCATGCGGCGCACTCGACAAGCGTGTGTAACGCCGTGTCGGGCGCGCCGCACTGGCGGCAGTCCGGGGAAGGCAAGCAGCCCACAATGCGACACAGATACTTATCGAAACATCCGTGTCCGGTAAGTATCTGTGTCGTCCTGAAGGTCAGGGTGCCGCTGGTGCGGTTGACCCATTCCGTCAGCTGTGGCCTGATTGCATCCACCGTGTAGCCGCCATAGGCCGCAGGGTTGTCGAGCTCTTGAGACCAGACGGCGATCATGGAGGCGGTTTCCCGCTTCCTGATCGCCTCGATTTCGACCTGACAGAAGGTCAGGCCTCTAGCTAGGGCATCCTGCCGGGTGCGGCGCACCACTGTCAGGACGTCCGCCTGGAGATGCCAGGGCGGATCGCCTGCCAGGAGGGTGGCCGCCGTCCGCGACACTGTGCGATACCCCCGTATGGTCCTCACGGCCAGAACCTGCTGCGCCCGTTGCAGCAGGGTTCTGTTGTGGCGGTGAAGTGCATTGGACCAGACGGGTGTACCGTACAGTGCCATACTCCTCAGGATGCCAGAGTAAAGTTTCCGCGTCGCACCACCCGGGCCCCCTACGTTGGGAAGCAGCCTCGAGAGTGCGCCCGCGGATTTGACGAGTTTGGGAACTAGCTGCTCAAAGTGCGCTTTGAACAGCCATTTCCCATCGAGAACTAGCCCCAGATATTTCATCTGGGGCCCTACTCTAATGGCCACCCCTTGGACCGAAACGGTCAAGTCCGCGGGGGGATTGCAAAATTTCCTATGGAACATGATGGCCTCCGTTTTCGCGGGGGAGAACCTCAAGCCCAGCCTAGCTATTCGATCTACGACAATCGCCAACCCGGCGTTAGCGACGTCCACGGATTCCGCAAATGACGCAGCGCGTGCCGTGAGTAGGGTGTCGTCCGCAAAGCAGATCAGCCCTACCCCGGGTAGGACCGGAACCCGAAGGATCCAGTCATAACCTACGTTCCAAAGAATCGGCCCGAGGACCGACCCCTGTGGAACGCCGCACGCGACGCGTCGACGACCTACCTCGGGATTGCCGGACTCACCGCCCTCCCAAAGGATATGTCGATCCTGCAGGTACGCGCCCAACAGCCTCGTGAGGTACGGGGGGACTCCATGCGCGCGGAGCCCCTCCCTGATCGTCTCATGAGGGAGGCTGTTAAAGGCGTTCGCTATATCTAGCGACACCGCAAGAACGACATCCTTCGCTTGGACGGCTTCGTCCGTTGACGTTCGCAGCGTCTCGAAGGCGTCCATCGTGGAGCGCCTCCGCCGAAACCCGAACTGCGTTTCTGAAAGCCCCGGCTCCACAGTGTCGAGATGCTTCACGAGCCGCTCTGCCAAGTTCTTTTCGAAGACCTTAGCGACCTCGTTCAGCAGCACTATGGGCCTGAAGGCGGACGGATCGTTGGGAGGCCGACCTCCCTTGGGAATCAGGCACAAACGACCCTCCTTCCATTGCGACGGGAGCCGACCTGCGCGAATACAGGCTTCGAACAGTTCCCGCAGCTGGCCGCGTAGATGTTTAGCGGCCAGGAAGAGGAGTCGACCTGGAACCCCATCGGGTCCCGGTGCCGTCTTCCTGCCCCGGAGCCGGTCCAGGGCAACGTCTAGTTCCCCCTCGGAGATAGAGTGAGGCTCCTCGTCCGTGGGAGTGTCGGGAACGGGTGGACCCATACTGGGGGGAGTGAAGTTTCCCGGATCCGGGAAGAGCCCGTCGATAACCGACCGGAGCACCTCGGGTTCGAGCGTTTCCGTGACCGTGGATGTGCAAGGCCGCAACGTGTTGCGAGCCCCACGGTACGGACGCCCCCAAGGGTCCCGATCGAGCGTCTCGAGGAGCTCGGCCCGAGCCCGGGCTTTCGCTTGCAGTATTGCAATCGAAAGGGCCTTTCTGGCCTCCCTAAACTCTCCCACGAGTCCATTTTCCGCGACGTAGTCCGGAGGACGGCGCGCCCTGCAGCGTTTGAGCCTGTGGCTGATGATGCGAACTGCCTTTCGCATCTCGCCCAGCTCCTCGGTCCACCAGTGGACCTGCTTGCACGGAGGCTGCCGCTTGGAGACGCGAGGCATCGCCGCGTCGCAAACCCTCGTCAGGGTCTTGCGCATGTGCTCTGCCTGCGACTCCAGGTTCTCGAATTCGACTGGGTAGGCCCAGCTTTCCGTGAGTGCCCACTCCTCGGCCTGCTCCGGATCGAGCTTGGTAAGGGCCCAACGCGGGAAGAAAGGGGGGCGATGAACAGGGCTCGGACCGGAGGAGGGGGTAAGCTCAAATCTGATGTACCGATGATCAGAGAGCGACTCCACCTCCTCCAGCACCCTCCATCCGCCAACTCTGCGGGCGGCCGCATGAGTGGCGAATGACAGGTCGATGACCGATCCACCCCGCGCGCGCACGCAGGTCTGGACCGATCCCTGGTTCAATATGGTCAGGCCGGATTGAAGAGCCCATTCCTCAACCGTCCGGCCCCTAGGTTCCGTGAACGTATTTCCCCAGGAACAGTGTTTTGCGTTAAAGTCGCCCATCACGAAGATCGTTTTAGGCGACAATCTGTCTATGGCAGCCCTGATGGCGTCCAAGTGAAGCTCGAACTCCGCCAGGGGGCGGCTGCGTGAAAAGTAAACGCCTATGGCGACGATACTCCCGCTCTCCGCCACCGCATAGCCCTTTCCTCTTTCAAGACATGTAAGCGGTGTGCCAGAACCGGCTCTGGCCACCACCGCTACCACGTCGTCGAGGTCGCCCACTCAATTGCCGCAAGGCGGCACGTAATAAGGTTCGCTTATTACGGCCAAGTTCGCTTGCCACTCCGCCATCGCCTGCAGGCACAAATCCTGAGCGGTGGGGGAGTGGTTTACGTTCGCCTGAAATAGTATTGTTACGGGCGTACTAGGCATTGGAGGTGTCCATTGCGCATACTCCCGTAACACCCGTGCGTTGTTTCGTCCTCGGATGGACGAATTTGCCCTTCACGTAGGGAGGCTGGCAGAACCTCGCCAACGTGGGGTGGGCAGCGTTGAGTCCCCCCGCCGCACACGCCGCGCAGTGGGGGTTCCGGTCCGTGCAGTCCGGCATCTTGTGTCCGCTCTTACCGCAGCGGAGACACAAGTTAGTCCGGTCCGGGCACGTGTCCGGACAGGTCTGGGCGCCATGGCCGACGTTGTAACACCGGTAACAACGTATCGGTCTGGCTTCCAGTGCCTCTACCCTCGCCGAGGTGAAGCCTACCACGAGGTAGCTCATCTCGACGATGACTTTGGCAGCAGCGACGGGGCACATCACGTACGATGCGCCCAAACCGCCCGGTCCTGCACCGATGTGCTTCGTGCGCACGTCGTCGCGCCGGCTTTTGCCGGCGCGCGCGATCGCGTCACGCAGCCCATCGACCGTGACCGATTCGTCCAGCCCAGAGACGTAAAGCTCCCCACGCTTTACGGGGCGGACGACCTCGGCCATCCCTGCAAGGGCTCCGCGCAGAGCCTCGGCGACGCGGTCCGCCTTGGCCGCGCTCTCGGGTCCCGGCTGGAACTCGAGAAGGCGCGCGTCCCTGACGGTCCGCACCACCTTCAGCCCCTCGCGGAGGCCCATGGCCGCGATGTCGACCACCGTCGAGGCCTTCGCGAAGACCTCGCGATAACCGACACCCTTCGCGGCCGCTGCCGGCAGCAGTTTGATGATAACTGCGGCCGACTTCGGCTCACGGAATACTACCGCAGGCTTCGCAGCCTGTTTCCGTTGTTGCGGCCCCCGCCCCGGCGGCGGGGGAGCAGCTTGCGCGGGGGGGGGGGGAGGGGGCCCGTCGGCCCTCGCCCCCTTACCCTTTTTCCGCTTGACGACCGTCGTCCACGCCCCCCCCTCCGGGGCGGGGGCGGGGGCCACGGGCGCCGGCGGCGGCGCGACGTGCGCGATGCGGGCGGGGGCGGGGGGGGGCGCGACTACCGATGAGGCGGCCGCGGGCCCCGTCCGTTGCCTAGGGGCCGGCTTAGGAGCCGACACCACAGGCACGGGTGCCGTGGCGGGGGCCGTTAATGCAACCGCGGCATCGCGTGCCGCTCTTCGCTGCATTTTCAGCCTCCACTTCACCCCCCCTCTATTCGTCTTTTTTTTAGGGGGGGGGGGCCGGTGACGGTGGGGAGTCCGTCACCCCGACAGCCGGGGTCGCCACCACCTCCATCGGAACCGGGGTACTTACTTCCCCCGCATTCCGCCGGACGGCGGCGGCAGCCGTGGCCGTTTTCGGCCTAACGGCCACTTTTGGTGCCGGTTTGATTGACGGCGCCTGGCCTCGGTCAGCCGCTAGCGGTGGACGGAGGGTCGGTGCGGCATTCAGCCGGTCCTGGATTCCGGCGAACCGGGCATCGAGTATGGGGGCGACAACGTCGATCACGGCCCGCACAAACGCGTCGTGATCGATGCCGCCGGGCCCCGTTGGAGCGGGTGTCGGCGCCACCCCGTTGGCGGCCGCCGGAGCTCGCTCCGTCCCGACGACGGGAGCCGGTGTCGGCCCTGCTGCCGCAGCACGGGCTGGACGCGATTTTTTAACCGCAGCGGGTGCGGCGGGCGGTTCCGGTACCGCCGCCGCCTCCGCCGTGGCGGCTTGGGCCTTTCGCTTGACGGGTACGGGGGTCGGCGCCGCCATTACAGCAGGCGCCGGTTCCGCAACCGAAGCGGAGGCCTTTAGGGCCTTACGCATGTCTTCAAACTCCCTGCGGTAGGAGCGGTTTTCCTCCCGCAGCGAGCTTAACTCCATGCGTAGCCTGGCGTTCTCGTTACCGAGCTTCCAGGCCTCGGATTCCGGATTTCGCGTGACCAGTGTGTCGACGATGTCCGACACCCTGGACGCGGCCTCCTTCAGCCGGCGCACGTAAACCCCCTTCAAATTGCCCCACGTTTGGGCAATTTGAATTATCTCGGCGACCTGGGCGCACGCCGCTAGGCGGAGCTCCCCAGGGCCGAGAGCCGATATATTCCCGACGAGGGCGGCGCACTGGCTAGCCGCGGCCACTTTGGCGGCGGTTGCCTTGCGCGCCTTGCGCCCCTTTTCACCCCCCTCGGTGCGGAGGTAGGCCTCCGCACCCGCGAGAATGCTAGTAGTCGCCGCGGGTGCGCCCCCCGTGGGGCGCAGAGGCGAGCGCGCGCGCGCTGGGGAAGAAGCACCCGACGTGCCGTCCGAATCGGCGCCGCTGCTCTGGGACCGGTCCCAGAAGCGCGACCTCGATCCGGGAACGAGCATCGGGGCACACGAAATCGGCACCGTTGCCGTTGAAGACGTTGACGGCGCCGCCGAACCCGATGCCGAAGACGATGAGGCTGTGAACGAACATGACGACGTCGTCGTGCCCGCCGCCGCTGCCGCTGAAGACGAGGACGTGGACACCGCCGCAGCCGAAGACGCAGGCGCCGACATCGCAACAGCGGCTCCCATCCCATTAGGGAAGGAAGACGAGGGGGTCGCCGCTGCCGCGCCTACGAGGTCCCTATTCACGACCCCGGCCGAGGGCGCGAGTGAGGCTCGCGCGACAACCGGTGACGTGGGACGGCTGCTCTCGACGTTGCAGCCCGAAAGGTTGCAAGTCGATGTCGTAGGCACAGGCGAAGCCCGTGCGCTATACGACACCGTCGTCGTAGGGCACCCATCCCCTGCCGTCGCTGAACCGGCCGCCGTGTATACCGGACTACAGGCAGGCGCTTCAGGGCGGGAATAACTATGATCGCGAATCGCACCGTAGAGCGCGTGCTCCAGCGAGTCTGGGACGCTGCCGGACGGTGGGATGTGATCATGCTCTACGTAGGCGCCGCTCCCTTGCACGAGTGAGGCTCGCGCAGAGGTAGGTGGCGCCATGTAGGCATATTGAACTATGGTGCGGGAAAAATCACTCACCAAGAAGAAAAGAGTGATATGTATATTTTTATACAAAGATATATATCACTCTTTTATATCTTTAACTCTTTATCTTTACAGTGAATAGTGTCAGTGTCAATTGCAGACAAAATGAGTTATTATCTGTGAGTGATATACTGATAAACTGATATGAAAAAAATATAAACAAATAGAGTGAAAAATATAATAAAATTAATTACATTAAAACAAAATTACACCATAAAACTACATTGTTACGATTTATTTTGGCTTGCTATTATATTCGGTTTCCTCTTTCACTTCCTACGCATGCACAGTGCGCGGGCTAATCATTCTTTCTAGTCTAGTTTCTTCTCATTCGGATCTATAGTCATCGCGTGGAACAGGAATGAACTAAAGAGTTAAAGATATAAAGACACATTTTGAATGCAAGTGATACACAGATCTAATCACTCTTCGCGTCGGATATATATCTTTTGAGTTAATCACTCAGTATTTCTAGAAGTATGGGAAAAGCTAACCAACACTAAGGTGAGCTCGTCAACTTAGTTCCTGGAGAGCATCCGTGCGAAGCAGTCGCAAATGCCCGTGCTCTTTGCGGAAATTGCAATTTTCCACGCTTTTTCGCTTCTAAAAAGCGACAAATTGCGACAATAGTTGTGTAGTGATAGTGTACAGTGCTATTTAGTTCAATTCCGGCGCGAATCAGTTGTTTTTCGACTGGGGTTAGTTGTTAAGCTCTATTCGCTTGTTCATTTCGGCGCGCCTAGGCGCATTACGCAATAACGGTCGTTTGTGTCGATAGATATTTACGCGCGTCGACTGGTCTCTGCAAGGGAAGGGGCCTCCAGCAATGGATGGCCCAGGTCCCCAGAAGGCCCCGAGGCCTTCGAGTGTCCCGCGCAAGCGGGACCACACGAAGGCCAAAGATGGCTGGATGATGCCCGAGATCGGGGAGACGCGTGTGAAGAATATGTCTTCTTCATCGGCCCATCGCAGCAGGTCGGCTGCCGGGCCCCGTCCCGGGTACACGGATAGTGCCGTTTTCACGGCTGCCGATGTGCCCGCCTCGGTAGGGAGTGCGGTGAGGTCTACCACCGCCGCCACGCATGAGGATAGGTGCGGCGCGATGGGACCGCCTCCGGTTCCCATGGCGCCTAGGGCCCCATCCGGGCGTGCCGTGCGCAGGAGCGCAGCACACCCGGAGATAGATAGGAACGTGCTGCTTGCAGCGAACTCGGCCGTTTGCCTGGCCGTGAGCGCTGCAAGCACCATAGTTCAATACGCCTACATGGCGCCACCCACCTCTGCGCGAGCCTCACTCGTGCAAGGGAGCGGCGCCTACGTAGAGCATGATGACATACCACCGTCCGGCAGCGTCCCAGACTCGCTGGAGCACGCGCTCTACGGTGCGATTCGCGATCATAGTTATTCCCGCCCTGAAGCGCCTGCCTGTAGTCCGGTATACACGGCGGCCGGTTCAGCGACGGCAGGGGATGGGTGCCCTACGACGACGGTGTCATATAGCGCACGGGCTTCACCTGTGCCTACGACATCGACTTGCAACCTTTCGGGCTGCAACGTCGAGAGCAGCCGTCCCACGACACCGGTTGTAGCGCGAGCTTCACTCGCGCCCTCGGCCGGGGTCGTGAATAGGGACTTAGTAGGCGCGGCAGCGGTGACCCCTTCGACTTCCTTCCCTACTGGGACGGGAGCCGCTGTCGCGATGTCGGCGCCTGCGTCTTCGGCTGCGGCGACGTCTTCGTCCTTAGCGGCAGCGGCAGCGGGCACGTCGTCGTCTTCGTTCGCAGCCTCACCGTCTTCGGCATCGGGTTCAGCGACGCCGTCCACGTCTTCAACGGCAACGGTGCCGATATCGTGTTCCCCGATGTTCGTTCCCGGATCGAGGTCGCGCTTCTGGGACCGGTCCCAGAGCAGCGGCGCCGATTCGGCCAGCACGTCGGGTGCTTCCACTCCAGCGCGCGCGCGCTCGCCTCTGCGCCCCACGGGGGACGCACCCGCGGCGGCTTCTAGCGTTCTCGCGGGTGCGGAGGCCTACCTCCGTACCGAGGGGGGTGAAAGGGGGCGCAAGGCGCGCAAGGCAACCGCCACCAAAGTGGCCGCGGCTAGCCAGTGCGCCGCCCTCGTCGGGGACGTATCGGCTCTCGGCCCTGGGGAGCTCCGCCTAGCGGCGAGCGCCCAGGTCGCTGAGATAATTCATATTGCCCAAACGTCGGGCAATTTGAAGGGGGTCTACGTGCGCCGGCTGAAGGAGGCCGCGTCCAGGGTGTCGGACATCGTCGACACACTGGTCACACGAAATCCGGAATCCGAGGCCTGGAAGCTCGGTAACGAGAACGCCAGGCTACGCATGGAGTTAAACTCGCTGCGGGAGGAAAACCGCTCCTACCGTAGGGAGTTTGATGATATGCGTAAGGCCCTAAAGGCCTCCGCTTCGGTTGCGGAGCCGGCGCCTGCTGTAATGGCGGCGCCGACCCCCGTACCCGTCAAGCGGAAGGCCCAGGCCGCCATGGCGGAGGCGGCGGCGGTACCGGAACCGCCCGCCGTACCTGCTGCGGTTAAAAAATCGCGTCCGGCCCCTGCTGCGGTAGCAGGGCCGACACCGGCTCCCGTCGTCGGGACGGAGCGGGCTCCGGCGACCGCCAACGGGGCGGCGCCGACACCCGCTCCACCGGGGCTCGGCGGCATCGATTACGACATGTTTGTGCGTGCCGTGATCGACGTCGTCGCCCCCATACTCGATGCCCGGTTCGCCGGTATCGAGGACCGGCTGAATACCGCGCCGAACCTCCGTCCACTGCTAGCGGCCGACCGAGGTAAGGCGCCGGCAACCAGACCGGCACCAAACGTGGCTGTTAGGCCAAAAGCGGCCACGGCTGCAGCCGCCGTCCGGCGGAATGCGGGGGAAGCAAGTACCCCGGTTCCGATGGAGGTGGTGGCGGCCTCGGCTGTCGGGGTGACGGACTCCCCACCGTCACCGGCCCCCCCTAAAAAGAAGACGAATAGAGGGGGGGTGAAGTGGAGGCTGAAAATGCAGCGGAGAGCGGCACGCGACGCCGCCGCTGCTTTAACGGCCCCCGCCACGGCACCCGTGCCTGTGGTGTCGGCTCCTAGGACGGCCCCTAGGCAACGGGCGGCGCCCGCGGCCGCGACACCGGTCGTCGCGGCGCCTGTCGTCCGCGCTCGCGTCGCGCACGTCGCGCCGCCGCCGGCGCCCGTGGCCCCCGCCCCCGCCCCGGAGGGGGGGGCGTGGACGACGGTCGTCAAGCGGAAAAAGGGTAAGGGGGCGAGGGCCGACGGGCCTCCTCTCCCCCCCCAGGCGCAAGCTGCTCCCCTGCCGACGGGGCGGGGGCAGCAACAGCGGAAACAGGCTGCGAAGCCTGCCGTCGTATTCCGCGAGCCGAAGTCGGCCGCAGTTATTGTTAAACTGCTGCCGGCAGCGGCCGCGAAGGGTGTCGGTTATCGCGAGGTCTTCGCAAAGGTCTCGACGGTGGTCGACATCGCGGCCATGGGCCTCCGCGAGGGGCTGAAGGTGGTGCGGACCGTTAGGGACGCGCGTCTTCTCGAGTTCCAGCCGGGACACGATCGCGCGCCGGCAATTGCCGGCGCGACGACGTGCGCGCGAAGCACATCGGTGCAGGACCGGGCGGTTTGGGCGCATCGTAGGTGATGTGCCCCGTCACTGCTGCCAAAGCCATCGTCGAGCTGGGCTACCTCGTGGTAGGCTTCACCTCGGCGAGGGTGGACGCACTGGAGGCCAGACCGATACGTTGTTACCGGTGTTACAACGTCGGCCATGGCGCCCAGACCTGTCCGGACACGTGCCCGGACCGGACTAACTTGCGTCTCCGCTGCGGTAAGAGCGGACACAATATGCCGGACTGCACGGCTCGGAACCCTCACTGCGCGGCGTGCGCGGTGGGGGGACTCAACGCTGCCCATCCCACGTTAGCGAGGTTCTGCCAGCCTCCCTACGTGAAGGGCAAATTCGTCCATCCGAGGACGAAACAACGTACGGGTGCATCGGGAGTACGCGCAATGGACACCTCCAATGCCTAGTACGCCAATCATAGCAGCACTATTTCAGGCGAACGTAAACCACTCCCCCATCGCTCAGGACTTGTGCCTGCAGGCGATGACAGAGTGGCAAGCGAACTTGGCCGTAATAAGCGAACCTTATTACGTGCCGCCTTGCGGCAATTGGGTGGGCGACCTCGACGACGTGGTAGCGGTGGTGGCCAGAGCCGGATCTGGCACACCGCTTATATGTCTCAAAAGAGGAAAGGGCTATGCGGTGGCGGAGAGCGGGAGTATCGTCGTCATAGGCGTTTACTTTTCGCGCAACCGCCCCCTGGCGGAGTTCGAGCTTCGCTTGGACGCCATCAGGGCTGCCATAGGCAGACTGTCGCCTAAAACGATTTTCGTGATGAGCGACTTTAACGCAAAGCACTGTTCCTGGGGAAATGCGTTCACGGAACCTAGGGGCCGGACGGTTGAGGAATGGGCTCTTCAATCCGGCCTGACCATATTGAACCAGAGATCGGTCCAGACCTGCGTGCGCGCGCGGGGTGGATCGGTCATCGACCTGTCATTCGCCACTCATGCGGCCGCCCGCAGAGTTGTCGGATGGAGGGTGCTGGAGGAGGTGGAGTCGCTCTCTGATCATCGGTACATCAGATTTGAGCTTACCCCCTCCTCCGGTCCGAGCCCTGTTCATCGCCCCCCTCTCCTCCCGCGTTGGGCCCTTACCAAGCTCGATCCGGAGCAGGCCGAGGAGTGGACACTCACGGAAAGCTGGGCCTACCCAGCCGAATTTGCGAACCTGGAATCGCAGGCAGAGCACATGCGCAAGACCCTGACGAGGGTTTGCGACGCGGCGATGCCTCGCGTCTCCAAGCGGCAGCCTCCGTACAAGCAGGTCCACTGGTGGACCGAGGAGCTGGGCGAGATGCGAAAGGCAGTTCGCATCATCAGCCACAGACTCAAACGCTGCAGGGCGCGCCGTCCTCCGGACTACGTCGCGGAAAATGGACTCGTGGGCGAGTTTAGGGAGGCCAGAAAGGCCCTTTCGATTGCAATATTGCAAGCGAAAGCCCAGGCTCGGGCCGAGCTCCTCGAGACGCTCGATCGGGACCCTTGGGGGCGTCCGTACCGTGGGGCCCGCAACACGTTGCGGCCTTGCACATCCACGGTCACGGAAACGCTCGAACCCGAGGTGCTCCGGTCGGTAATCGATGGGCTCTTCCCGGATCCGGGAAACTTCACTCCCCCCAGTATGGGTCCACCCGTTCCTGACACCCCCACGGACGAGGAGCCTCACTCCATCTCCGAGGGGGAACTAGATGTTGCCCTGGACCGGCCCCGGGGCAGGAAGACGGCACCGGGACCCGACGGGGTTCCAGGTCGACTCCTCTTCCTGGCCGCTAAACACCTACGCGGCCAGCTGCGGGAACTGTTCGAAGCCTGTATTCGCGCAGGTCGGTTCCCGTCGCAATGGAAGGAGGGGCGTTTGTGCCTGATTCCCAAGGGAGGTCGGCCTCCCAACGATCCGTCCGCCTTCAGGCCCATAGTGCTGCTGAACGAGGTCGCTAAGGTCTTCGAAAAGATCTTGGCGGAGCGGCTCGTGAAGCATCTCGACGCTGTGGAGCCGGGGCTTTCAAAAACGCAGTTCGGGTTTCGGCAGAGGCGCTCCACGATGGACGCCTTCGAGACACTGCGAACGTTGACGGACGAAGCCGTCCAAGCGAAGGATGTCGTTCTTGCGGTGTCGCTAGACATAGCGAACGCCTTTAACAGCCTCCCTCATGAGACGATCAGGGAGGGGCTCCGCGCGCATGGAGTCCCCTCGTACCTCACGAGGCTGTTGGGCGCGTACCTGCAGGATCGACATATCCTTTGGGAGGGCGGTGAGTCCGGCAATCCCGTGTTAGGTCGGCGACGCGTCGCGTGCGGCGTTCCACAGGGGTCGGTCCTCGGGCCGATTCTTTGGAACGTAGGTTATGACTGGATCCTTCGGGTTCCGGTCCTGCCCGGGGTAGGGCTGATCTGCTTTGCGGACGACACCCTACTCACGGCACGCGCTGCGTCATTTGCGGAATCCGTGGACGTCGCCAACGCCGGGTTGGCGATTGTCGTAGATCGAATAGCTAGGCTGGGCTTGAGGGTCTCCCCCGCGAAAACGGAGGCCGTCATGTTCCATAGGAAATTTCGCAATCCCCCCGCGGACTTGACCGTTTCGGTCCAAGGGGTGGCGATTAGAGTAGGGCCCCAGATGAAATATCTGGGGCTAGTTCTCGATGGGAAATGGCTGTTTAAAGCGCACTTTGAGCAGCTAGTTCCCAAACTCGTCAAATCCGCGGGCGCACTCTCGAGGCTGCTTCCCAACGTGGGGGGCCCGGGGGGTGCGACGCGGAAACTTTACTCTGGCATCCTGAGGAGTATGGCGCTGTACGGTGCACCCGTCTGGTCCACTGCACTTCACCGCCACAACAGAACCCTGCTGCACCGGGCGCAGCGGGTTCTGGCCGTGAGGACCATACGGGGGTATCGCACAGTGTCGCGGACGGCGGCCACCCTCCTGGCAGGCGATCCGCCCTGGCATCTCCAGGCGAACGTCCTGGCAGAGGTGCGTCGCACCCGGCAGGATGCCCTAGCTAGAGGCCTGACCTTCTGTCAGGTCGAAATCGAGGCGATCAGGAAGCGGGAAACCGCCTCCATGATCGCCGTCTGGTCTCAAGAGCTCGACAACCCTGCGGCCTATGGCGGCTACACGGTGGATGCAATCAGGCCACAGCTGACGGAATGGGTCAACCGCACCAGCGGCACCCTGACCTTCAGAACGACGCAGATACTTACCGGACACGGATGTTTCGATAAGTATCTGTATCGCACTGTGGGCTGCTTGCCTTCCCCGGACTGCCGCCAGTGCGGCGCGCCCGACACGGCGCTACACACGCTAGTCGAGTGCGCCGCATGGGCACCGCAGCGTTTCGAACTTGAGACGCACGTAGGTCCGGTCGATTCGCTCTGCGACCTGGTCAAGGCCATGCTGCAGAGCGGCGACAATTGGGGGGCTGCGGTTACTTTTTGCGAGACAGTAATGTCACTCAAGGAGGCCGCAGAACGCGATAGGGAGAGAAGTCCTGCAGCGCGTGCTAATGCGTCTTCTCGAGGTCGCCGGCCTTCAGCTGGCACCCGGAGAGGCAGGTACGCGCATTACTTCCCTCCCTGAGTTAGGTTCCGTTTACCGCGGGGGGCCTTTAGCTTGCTAGGAGAGCAAAGGACCTTCTACCCCCGCACAACGAAGTGGGGTGTGTTCTCCCAGGGCACACTCCAGGCACTTTATTGCGCTGGATCGGCTGGGCGTAACTATGTTCTAAATCTCAGCCTTTCCAACACAAACAAAAGCGCAGGGTCGACAGGGAGGAGGGGGTTTTTAGTGGGTATTGGGGTTGCTCGCTCGTGCAGCAACGCTCGGAGTCTTCCACACTATTCTGTGACGTCGATCGCGGACGGAGCACTGCCAAGAGCATACTATTGCTGCAGAGTTATCGCCCCCGACCGACGCGTGTCGTTCCCCTAGCAACGACCCAGTTTGTGCGTAAATCGGTTAAGCATTTTCCCTCGCCTCAAAAACAAAAAAATTGAGGTGAGGGAAAATGCTAAACCGATTTACGCACAAATTGGGTCGTTGCTAGGGGAATGACACGCGTCGGTCGGGGGCGATAACACTGCAGCAATAGTATGCTCTTGGCGGTGCTCCGTCCGCGATCGACGTCACAGAATAGTGTGGAAGACTCCGAGCGTTGCTGCACGAGCGAGCAACCCCAATACCCACTAAAAAACCCCTCCTCCCTGTCGACCCTGCGCTTTTGTTTATGTTGGAAAGGCTGAGATTTAGAACATAGTTACGCCCAGTCGATCCAGCGCAATAAAGTGCCTGGAGTGTGCCCTGGGAGAACACACCCCACTTCGTTGTGCGGGGGTAGAAGGTCCTTTGCTCTCCTAGCAAGCTAAAGGCCCCCGCGTTAAACGGAACCTAACTCAGGGAGGGAAGTAATGCGCGTACCTGCCTCTCCGGGTGCCAGCTGAAGGCCGGCGACCTCGAGAAGACGCATTAGCACGCGCTGCAGGACTCGTCTCCCTATTGCGTTCTGCGGCCTCCTTGAGTGACATTACTGTCTCGCAAAAAGTAACCGCAGCCCCCCAATTGTCGCTGCTCTGCAGCATGGCCTTGACCAAGTCGCAGAGCGAGTCGACCGGACCTACGTGCGTCTCAAGTTCGAAACGCTGCGGCGCCCATGCGGCGCACTCGACTAACGTGTGTAACGCCGTGTCGGGCGCGCCGCACTGGCGGCAGTCCGGGGAAGGCAAGCAGCCCACAATGCGATACAGATACTTATCGAAACATCCGTGTGCGGTAAGTATTTGCGTCGTTCTGAAGGTCAGGGTGCCGCTGGTGCGGTTGACCCATTCCGTCAGCTGTGGCCTGATGGCATCCACCGTGTAGCCGCCATAGGCCGTAGGGTTGTCGAGCTCTTGAGACCAGACGGCGATCATGGAGGCGGTTTCCCGCTTCCTGATCGCCTCGATTTCGACCTGACAAAAGGTCAGGCCTCTACCTAGGGCATCCTGCCGGGTGCGACGCACCTCTGCCAGGACGTTCGCCTGGAGATGCCAGGGCGGATCGCCTGCCAGGAGGGTGGCCGCCGTCCGCGACACTGTGCGATACCCCCGTATGGTCCTCATGGCCAGAACCCGCTGCGCCCGGTGCAGCAGGGTTCTGTTGTGGCGGTGAAGTGCAATGGACCAGACGGGTGCACCTTACAGTGCCATACTCCTCAGGATGCCAGAGTAAAGTTTCCGCGTCGCACCCCCCGGGCCCCCCACGTTGGGAAGCAGCCTCGAGAGTGCGCCCGCGGATTTGACGAGTTTGGGAACTAGCTGCTCAAAGTGCGCTTTGAACAGCCATTTCCCATCGAGAACTAGCCCCAGATATTTCATCTACTACTCCCCTACTCCTACTCTAATCGCCACCCCTTGGACCGAAACGGTCAAGTCCGCGGGGGGATTGCGAAATTTCTTATGGAACATGACGGCCTCCGTTTTCGCGGGGGAGACCCTCAAGCCCAGCCTAGCTATTCGATCTACGACAATCGCCAAAACAAACAGACACTTGCCCCAATCCAAATGAAAATTGTAGTCATTGGTTATAAGTCAAAATTTACATGTTTATAGTTCTACAAAGAAAGGAATAAACAATAATTACTGTTCAATGATTATTGTTTATTCCTTGCATCTCAATGGCTCTGGGAAATAATGTTTATCATAAAATTTGTTATAAAGTACATTTTATTTACTGGGGTTGAACAAAGACCCTTGTTTCTATAAAGAAGACAATTTTGAGAGAAAACAAACCTTACAAAAAAAGTAATATGATATGCAGAATGCCAAAATAGAAGAAGGTATTGTTTTGAATTTCAGTTCAATACAAATGATGGGAAACCTCTCCTTGTGTGCTACATATGTGAGGCACTGTTAAGAAAGTCGCATCAGTTGATGAAGAGGGCTCAGAAGGCTGAGGAGTTGGTCACAACTGTCATAAATAATGGGTCTAAAGTAAGCTTCTAGAATATTAAGTTCTTAATTTTATTTTTTTATATGTGTTGTATGTTACTCGCTTGCCATGATCTATTTTTTCTCAGAGTATGTCAACACTAGAACTGTTTTACAACGCTAGTCCAACTTGTGTCACTGCCCTGGCTATAATAGATCTTACATCGTTTATTAGAATAGTAGTGGTTCATACAGCTGCCAAATCTAGGCATGGAAAATACATTGTCTTACTGTGGTGCTCAAAAATGTGCTGAGTGTGAAGGTTTTCATGTATCCTTTCACTTTGCACTTGGTACTTGTATACATTTACATATATGTACATTTGGTTTTTAAATTTCAGCAATCACAGAAAGCAATATTAATGGCAGCCGGTATGATGCATGATGTTGATTATAATTATGCCATTGGAGAAGTGTATCAGTTGGAATGTAAACAGTTTGAGAGAAATACTGTGGAGGAAATTGAAGAAGATACTGAAGAGGGCAATGAACAAGAGATTGCCATTAACATCAAAGAAGAGGATGGAGGCGATACAGAGAAGGAAACTAAAAAAGAAAATGTAGGAATGAATGAAGAAGGGATTGATGTTAACATCAAAGAAAAAGAAGGAGGCAGTACAGAGAAGGAAATTAAAAAAGAAAATGTAGGAATGAATGAAGAAGGGATTGATGTTAACATCAAAGAAAAAGAAGGAGGCAGTACAGAGAAGGAAATTAAAAAAGAAAATGTAGGAATGAATGAAGAAGGGATTGATGTTAATGTCAAAGAAAAAGAAGGAGGCAGTACAGAGAAGGAAATTAAAAAAGAAAATTTAGGAATGAATGAAGAAGGGATTGATGTTAACATCAAAGAAGAAGAAGGAGGCAATACAGAGAAGGAAATTAAAAAAGAAAATGTAGGAATGAATGAAGAAGAGATTCATATTAACATCAAAGAAGAGGAAGGAGGTAAGATGCTAGTATAGAGTAATGCACCATTTTATGCTTGGTTTTATATATTTACACTTAAAGCTGTTGGGCACTGTTTATACATATCATATTTACTGGGATCTAAAGTATCTTATGCTCAACTCTGGTCTCTGAAGCACTTGTATACCAAACAAGACACTGTACAAAAGAATAGATTTTCATAGAATTTGTGCAGATTACCTCATTGCAAAAATAATGTCTTATTTTGAAAATTGTCATGTTATTAAAAGCATCTTCGAAAAGATAAATGTTACTATACCTACTCTTTCAGTGCTACATTAGCTTGCTATATATCACGTAGAATATTCTACATTTATGGTGCTGCGTATCATCATAAAAAACAATTAAAGTTACATCCATGAATTCATGAGAGTTTTATCTTTACTGTTATTAAAGTAACCATTACAGTTATAAAACTACATTTTAACGGTTTTAAGCGCGGTAATTTTATTTGATTTTGGTTTTTCCGACGTTTCGGCCACTTTTCAGTGGCCGTGATCACGGAAGACAAAGATGTCAAGTGTCAACGAGTATTGTTAAAGTTTTATTTAGCCTACCGCATTTACTCTATGAGAGCCTAATCTAATTTACTACCGCTTGGCAACATGTTATGGCTTGAAGAGAAGAAGCGGCGCAAGCAACTCTTCCGCAAACATGCCTAGCTCTAATAATTTTATATAATATTAAAATGGGTGGAAGGAAAAATAAAAATAATTATTTACATTAAAAGTCAAATTCTAGTGAAACCTTTTGTGTTTTAAACAAATTCACCCTGGCAAGTAAATTTTACCTATATATCTATACAAATCTCAATCAAATCTTTACAAATAGTTAATTATAAAAATAATCTTTATTTCCTGGTTATCGAATCTGATATAGTGGTTGGGTTTATCCAGCGTGTGAAGCCTTAAGAACAGACGAGCGTACATGACAAGAGTTATGAATGTCAAAGAAACGAGTGAGGTGTGTAAGAACAAGCCTGAATGGCGCTCTGTTGTACGTGCCTACCCCGCAAGGGAATTGGCGTGAAGCTATGTATGTATGTATGTAAAATATGAAACAGCAAATTAAATAATTAAATAACAATCTAAGTATTGAAATTTTTTCTTAGGTATTCACATATAAATCTTTTCTCAGATTACCCAGATTCAAGTCAGGAAGAAAATCTAGACATCATTGATGTTGAGTCAGAACTATCTTCAGGTGAAAATATGCCTCAGAAGAAAACACTGAAAAGAAAGACTGTAATTATTTTAAAGAAGATTGATATGGGTAAGAGGTTCCATATTTTTTTTAATTGATTCTATTTCTTTCTGTTGACACAACACACAAACAATTGTTGTTGAACAACCATTTGTGTCTCTAAGACTTTGATCTTCCAGAGTGTGGAATAGTTTTTCAACGCTGAAGCCCACCAGCAACGGCTACATCATCATGTAAATCCTTCCATCCAATCAATTCCAATTCCATCCAATCCTCCATGTAATCCTCCTTGATAATACAGAGTTATTAAGAAGACTTAAAAGGACAAAACCATTTGAGTTAGTCTTATAATACTCTCGTAATAATAAAGTGTAGTGCTATGTGCTAAGCATTAAGAAAGAACACATGAACAAAGTGTCTTCTCCTTAATAAAGACAATAAGAAACGTGTTATTGGACACATTCTTAGTTTAAGTTATATCTAGTTATTTTAGGTCAGATTTAAATTACTCATTTCATTTATGGAAAAAAAATTGTGATGTGACATAGCACAAGTGAAAAAAATATTTTTCCATTATTTTAATAAGAAAGATTAAATCAATTTGATACAAATTTTAGTGAGTTACATGCTTTCAGGTATGTCAGCGAAAAAAAACAAATTGAACGAAGTACAGCAAAAAGTTAAGCAAATGAAATTCGAGGAAGCAACTGAGCATAAAGAATCCTTAATTCATGCTTCTCAACTTTGCCAAATAATTATTGCGAAGTGTCAGATACAAACTTAACAGTTAGCTGCTATCAAGTAAACAAAATTTCACCAAAAGTTAATATGCTACCAAAACATAAGATTCTAGTGACAAACACTGTTGATGAAAACAATAAGAAACATTCTCCTAATAACTCTTATAATAATGTTGAAAATGAAATCTTCAAATTTCTTCCAAAGAGTATGGATACTGCTGCTACAAGCACTTTGTTAGATGAAAGCGATGAAGGAAGTAAATCAATTATTTGTAATAAGAAGAGATCAGAAAAACGATTTACTTGTCATATATGTCCATACAAATGTTGTACAAAAAACACTTTGAATATTCACCTTCGTAAACACACTGGGGAGAAACCGTACACATGTGATTTGTGTGATTACAGATGTTCACGAAAAGGTAGTTTAGAAAGCCACGTCAAGTACAGATACACAAAAGAGATGAAATTCTCATGCCATATATGTCAATATAAATGTCTTACAAAGAGCACTTTAAATGTTCATCTTCGTAGGCACACTGGGGAAAAGCCGTACGCATGTGATTTTTGTGATTATAGATGCGCACAAAAAGGCTGTTTAATAGACCATATAAAGGCTAAACACACAAAAGAAAAGAAATACTCATGTCATATATGTCAATTCAAATGTGTTAAAAACGAAGACTTAAATAGACACCTTCGTACACACACCGGGGAGAAACCGTACATATGTGGTTTTTGTGATTATAGATGCGCACAAAAAGGTAGTTTAGTAGACCATGTAAAGGCTAAACACACAAAAGAAAAGACATTCTCATGTCATATTTGTCAGTTCAAATCTGTTAAAAAGAAAGGCTTAAACAGACACCTTCTTACACACACCGGGGAGAAACCGTACATATGTGATTTATGTCTTTATAGATGCATACAAAAAAGCAGTTTAATAGACCATATAAAGCTTATACACACAAAGGAAAAGAACTAATCTCATATATGTCAGTACAAATGTGTCAAAAAGAATGAATTAAATATAAACCTTCATTCACGCACTGAGAAGAAATCATTTTTTTTCTATTATTGGTCTTTTTATCTACGATCGGAAATTGTACCATAAGCAGATGATTTGGTTGGCTTGATGATGTTTAAGAAGGCAGCATCCAATTATTTGCTTTCTTTAATTTAATTAGAGCTATATTTTGCATCCAGGTCGAGAATGTGCACCCGTTTTAGGCGTCTTTGTGGGATGCTATGCAGCAGCTTCTGGGCAAGCTTATTTGGTTGAACCATTAGACGTTCCTCATATCGGATGCAGGTATTGGCAATCTCCTCCCTTATTGTGTGTGGGAACTGCAGAGTACTTGGGCTTCGCATTGGTTGTGAACCAGCGTGCTTTGACTTTAATATGGTACTCTGGAACCGTTGGACGATTTCTATATTGGAGTGGCTAGCACTCCCCCAAAGTTGTATGCCATAAGTCCAAACAGGCTTTATAGCTACTTTATAAACAAGTAGCTCATTTTCCATTGATAGCTTGGATGATCTTCCTAGAAGCCATGACAGATTTCTATATCTGTGGTTCATTTCATCTCTTTTCGCTTGGATATGTTTCGCCCAGATGAGCTGTCGATCTAGTTGAAGGCCCAAATACTTGATGGAGTCTACATGTGGTAGAGTTTCATTGCCTAGTGCAACTGGAGGACAGTTTCCCTGGCGGAGGGTGAAAGTGCCCTGTGTGGATTTTGAAGTGCTGGCTTTTATCCTCGCATTTCTTTAGCCACAAATCGAATTTATTCCGCTGTGTCTGTACCATTGCTGAGGCTACGTCAAGTTGTTTGTTGTTTGCAAGAATGACTGTATCATCAGCATAGGTGGCTGTTGTAACAAAATCGGTTTCAGGTAGGTCGGCAATAAACAACGTATATAGATATGGGCCTAGTACTGATCCTTGTGGGTCTCCTGCTTTTATATCGTGTAATTCAGACCTAGCGTCCTCTTCCTTTACTTGAAATATTTTGCCTTCGAGATAAGATTTCAAAGAAGGAATGAGGGAGGTACGTTTTAATTTTGCAAAGCATTCCTTTCTACCACACCCTGCAAATGCCTGTTCAACGTCCAGGAACACCGAAAAACAGTATTCTTTGAGTTCTAGGGCGTTACGTATCTTGTCGCAAACTGTATGGACCTGCTCAATGGTAGAGTGTCATTGGCGGAACCCAAACTGGCGGTCTGGAATAACTATTAGTTCTTCAAGTACGGTTACTAATCTAGCCAGGAGAATTTTTTCACACACCTTAGATATGACTGGCAGCAAACTTATTGGTCGGTATAAAGAAGCTAAGTCAGGCGGATTACCTGACTTGTAGATCATTACAATCTGGGACACTTACTAGTGGTTTGGGTAGTAAGATATTCTTATAACCGCCTTGATCAGCATAGTGATGAGAACAATTGCTTTTCTAGGAAGTTTCCTTTAGCACTCTCGGAATGATGAGGTCATATCCTGGAGCAGATTTTTCCTTGAGATTTGTAATAACTCTTTTAACTTCAGCGGGAGTTGTAAGCTTCATTGGAAATGCCAACTGAAAGTCTTGGTTTAATGTTAAGTCTATCGAATTCTCATCTGAATTTGGATCAGCAGGATTTGGAGTGAAGATTTTTCAAGGTGTTTAGCAAATGTATCTGCTTACTTTTTACATGTGCGAGCCCATTTATTGTCTGTTGTTTTAATGGGTGGTTTAGGGGCTGGTGGCTGGTCGAAGTGTTAAGTTGCCTTCCACAAAGAGTAATTGGATACTTTGTTGCACTTAGGGACTCTACATACTGCTGGAATTTTTCCTCCTGTGATAGTTTGATAGAATCTTTCAGCAGTAAACTGGCTTTGTTAAAAGCTCTTTTATCAACAGGGTGTCTGGTGGTATGCCAGATTCGTTTCAGCCGCCTTTTTTCTTCAATTTGAGTTTTCAAAGCAGTGGTTGAGACATTTGCGCCCGTTTTTATGGCTATAATGTCCGGCGTAGAATTCCAGGCTGCTTCTTGGATCAACCACGACCAGTTTTTCGCAGTTTCTTCAGCTCATATAAATGTGAAATTAGTTCGATTTTAAATTCACATATTATAAAAAGAAACAAAGTGAATAATGAGTGTTCATATCTGACAATGTAAAGGTGGTTAGCAACTTTTTGAGAATATTCTGCCAAATCAATCCACACCCAGTGTAAAGCTCCATTAGGATATTATGTTATTACGAACATTACATCAGACCAACTGACTTCGATAACGTGCCTCAGACAACCTTGGCAAAGCTATCAAACCAAGTGCGCGTTGCACTTGAAGGGGGGTACTATGGGAGCGTCATACGTCTGGTCATCGCAGCGGACAACGAACTACTGGCTAGCGCAAGGCGGAAGCGCACATATTAATAGTTACTCTATCTCGCTCGCACATCACATCATCCGTCTTGCTCACACATTGTGCTGTATATTGTACTAGCTTGTTCATATTTGTACTTAAGCTTACCGTTTCCAAAATAAGTTAGTTCACATGAGCACTCGACAGTGAATACTACTCTCTGCCATCTGAAGTATCATTCAACCTCTACCTCTGGCTGCTACAGAGTTGTTGATTTTGAGGCTGATCTCTAGGTTGTTTTAAAAAATAATATTAGTCAATTTCGATATACTTCATTTTTTTTTTTAAATATCCACAATCAGTCGCAACCCGACTTTAAATGAATGGTTTGTGCAAATTTTTTATTAATGAGTGTGTTCTCCATTGAGAACACTACTCTTTGTTTTATGGAGAAGTCCTCTCCTGTAACTTTTGGATATCATGCCTTTTCAGCCGAGATGGGTACGTACGCTGCATTAACATGGCTGCCAATTTATTTACATGCAGAGCCAATCGACATTGGTAGCTCTTAGCAAGTTCTCGAATTTCTTCTTTTGTTGTTTTTACTCCGAGATGTTCGTGAATCTCGTTGTTTCTTATATACCAGGGTGTACAATCCCCAACGTTGGGATTGCACCTAAGCGGACTGTATTATTGCGAATTGTTTGCGAAAAACCATTAGTTGGCCAGTGAGAATAAATCTTACAACGAGTAGGTCAACTCACCTTGCAAAGATCGGGTTCGAGTCCACTGGTCGGCGCCGACTCCTTTCTTCGTGAACACAATTTTGTTTAAAACGAGTAATTTCACAACACTCGTGACGACGATGCAGCACTGATGCACTGGTTGGCGACAATTGCGAATATTTTACACAAAATACGAAACGAGTCTCTTATGAGGTGGATTTAACAACGAACGACTTCCGACAATGTCCGTACACGACGAGCGCAGCGAGTGACTCTCGCCGCAATTTCTACCCTCACTGGCTCACGCGTCAAATAAAAATATATACTAATCTAATTCAAACAAAATTGTCGCTAATTTATCAAATACAAAATGAACTTGAACTATTTAATGTTATTTAATGCTAATTTATATTAAATTAGTTATAAAGGAAACGGTTTGTACAAATCCGCCCACCAAAATACGATGATGTATTTTAATTATCTAATGGCAGTGGGCAGAGCTTTACAAGAGGTCTCTGCAATTCACCTAATTGCATTTGAATCATGATTTTGTCACGTTCAAGATACAGTGAGATGATGCGACCGAACAACGAATATAATGGATTCAGCCGTTCGGCTTTGACTACAACTAATGTAAGAATTTTAGGCAAGCTAGCAATAGTATGCCATTTTGCGCGTACGTTACTGATGTATAAATATTCCAACGAGCAACGATTCCAGGTGTTCAATTCAAATCGCATTATTTGTATTGTATGAGGTATAGTAACAACAGTCAGTTGGTCAATAAATATTGAGGAATACACACGTCGCCGTTTTCTTTAAATTTAAACCAGAATTACAGTCCGCAGTAAATTGAACGCTATCGAACCCAACATATGGTCCTTCGAGCCGGATTAAGTGGACAGACCAGAGATACAATTCATTGCCGGCCGCATCGGAACAAAAGATACAAGTCATTAGTGAATTAAATAGTCGTCGTTTAACTAAAATAATATGAATTTATGTTTGATATGGAGGTATAACAACGCAAATAAGTGCACATTAGAGGAATTTAAATGTATTTGAAGGATATTTATATACAATGGAACACTTGACAGTCCTTGAAGATATTGGAAATAAATTAAAGAGGAATGAGGTGAATTTAAAGAAATGCCCAAAGCAAAGGTTAACGATCGGTTATATTGAATGCAAACTGGAATGTATTAGTGAGTATTGGAGTAATTTTAACAAAGCTCACGCGGCACTTATCAAAGCGATACCTAAAGATAAACATCATTCTATTCCGTATTTAGCGAATGATGAATATTGCGTGATCGAGGATTTATATTTATCTCTGAAGGGATATTTGAAGGATATGTTGAACCAGAGTGGAACTTCGTGTACAACGACGTCAACTTCAGTTCCACAACAACCGCATCAGATATTCGCAAAATTGCCGAGGATAGAACTACCCACTTTCGCAGGAAAATATGAAGACTGGAGTTCGTTTAATGATTTATTTACTACACTGGTACACAATAATAAGTCCTTGAGTAAAGTACATAAACTCCATTATTTAAAGTTAAGTCTCAAAGGTGACGCTGAGTTATTGCTTAGACATATACAGATTACTGAAAGCAATTATGAACAAGCTTGGAAAATACTCAATAAAAGGTACGGAAATAAAAGATTAATTGTAAATGGATTACTACAAAGATTATTTAGTCAAAAACGATGTACTAGCCAAACAGCCAGCCAAATAAAAATGCTTTTAGACACTACGGAGCAATGTTTAAATGGGCTAACAAATGAAGAAATATTTGTAACATCTTGGGATCCGGTTATAATTTATCATGTGGTACAAAAATTGGATATTGAGACTCGTAAATGTTGGGAAGAACATGCATATAATTTAAAAGGGAATGATTTACCTACCTGGCATGATTTAAAACTATTTCTGGAAGGACAATATCATACATTTGAACTCGTTTACAACACCAACTTCACATCAGCTACTAGAGAGAAGAACCACACGTTTAAAGAAAAATCGTGTCATGTGGCATCTACCTTAACAGTTCTAGTTTGTCCAAAATGTGAAGAAAATCACAACTTAAGTCACTGCAAGAAATTCAGCAAACTAGAACCTAAAGATAGAAGTGATTTTGCCAGAAATAAAAACTTATGTTTGAATTGCCTGGGTGACGGTCATTCCGCATTCAAATGTCGAGTTTCATCTTCATGCCACATCTGTAAAAGACGACATCATTCTTTACTTCATGAACAGAGGACCTCCAAGTTATCAAATAAATCACAAGCTCAGCATAGACAAAGAAGTCAGAGGGATAGCCAAGAAGAAAACGTTGAAGATACAAGCAACCAGATAGTCTCCAATTTTGCAGCAGCGAAATCAACGGCCTTGCTTCCTACAGCATTGGTGCCCGTTCGAAATGAGAAGGGTTTCATCATAACCTTGTGTGCCTTATTGGATACTGGTTCGCAGGCCAACTTCATTAGTAAAATTTCAGCACAATCATTGAACATCAAGAAGATACCTGCAAAAGGAAAAATCACAGGTGTTGGTTTAAAGAGGACTACAAGCAATCACGTGGTCAATATTGAGTTACTTTCAAGGCATGAGGACAATTTCAAGCTCAATATCGAGGCACATATCATGACCACGCGACCAACCACACACCTACCTACGAGGACTATTCAACCCCCTATACATGGTTGGACGCATTTAAAAGGACTACATTTAGCGAATCCAGATTTCTACCGAAAAGAAAGAATAGACTTGCTTCTAGGAGTTCAAGCATGTTCACAAATTTGGAAGGATAAAATAATCAAAGGACCTCTAGGTTCCCCGTGTGCACAAGATACAAACCTAGGATGGATCCTATTTGGAACAATGCAAGAAACATGTCCAGAAGAAACCGTAATCATGGATCACAGCAAGTTAAACAGCATTTTAGGAATAAAACCTGAAACAAAGAAAGAAAAACAGGTAGAAAATTGTCAAAAAATGTTCAATGGAAACTACAGTAGAAATAAAGAAAGGAGGTATTTAAATAAATTGTCATCTAATATAAAACAGGATATATCAAAGGATTATTATTATAGAGATTACTCTATAAGAGAATTTAAAAAACTTGAAAGATATTTGAAGAAAAATTCAAAATGTAAAGAAGAACATTTAGAAGAATATAACAAGCAGTCATTTAGAAAAGTTTTAAGTCAAGACATAAAAAATTCAGCAATGTGTTTTCCACCAGATTGTTGCATAAAAGAAAATAAGAAAAAGAGGATATACTCAGTTTCTAAGATGTGAAAAGGAAATCAACGCTCAGAGGAACCAGCTAGTTTACTCCTGCCTGGTAAACTACAAAACTCATAAACTAAAGGCAAATATATAAACATAGATGAAAGTACAGCCAAGAGGATTCTGAAACAAAGGGATAATTAATCATGAAAATATACTATAAAAATTTAGTACAACTTGGACAAGACAACATATTTATAAATTAAAGAATCTAAAGTTTATTTATATTTTTTAAGAAGAGGATACATTTAAAGTTTATTAAAAAGTTATGATATGATAAACTGAAACTTACATAGGATATTTGATATACTTACCTGAAGGTCCATGATGATTATGAAAATATGGATAATTACTTAATAGTTTGGTCAGCAACATACCTGAAACAAAATTGAATTAAATAGCAAGTTTCAGTGAAGGATTCTGAATTGTTAGATTTAAGGTACCAAGTTACCTGAAACAAACATTAAATTTAAATTAATTAATGTGTAAAAAGTTGAATTTAAGATATATTGCAAATGAAAATATAAATTAATAATTTACTTGCCAAATGTGAAAAAAGAAGAACGTTTGCCTTATTAATTGTTGCAAATTGACATGGAAGCATAAACCAAGAAACGTACACAAAGATAGTGAATGGTACACAAGAATATTGGAAATTTAAAAGAATTAAAATATAGCACACAATTAACTTACCCATGGATAGTGCGTCCTGCAGCCACTTGTATGCACATCTTTGCTAAGAATGTATTTTATTTTATTAAAATTCAATATTATGTAATGTTCATTCATGAGTACAAATTTCTTTAATTGAATTGAATTGTATAATGTTTATTATCTGTTACTTATTACACAATTTGTTATAGATTTGTGCTATACATTTTGTAGTATTGTATACATTTAATGATATTTTAAATAATCGAATTGTATTGAGCAATGTTTAATATGAATAAATCGTATACCCAAAGTAATTCTTTGCAAAAGTTAATATCTACTTGTTAGACGATTGTTGAGGTTTATAACTCTTGCTTGAAACTTTACTTTTGTGATATAATAATTTAGCTAATTTTTCATCAATTTGATATACCTAGTTTTTACTATAACAATTTTGATTGTTGTGATTTTGTTAATAATGATTCAGGAGGTTTTAATTCATAAAGTGTATTAGTAATATATAATTTGTGGTATTTCGATTTCTTATGAATGAGCTAATTTGTTAAATATAATTATTTTTTGTTGTAATGGAAAATGATTGAAAAGGCTTTTGCCGCCTTTTGGGGGCCGGTATGTTCAATTCAAATCGCATTATTTGTATTGTATGAGGTATAGTAACATCAGTCAGTTGGTCAATAAATATTGAGGAATACACACGTCGCCGTTTTCTTTAAATTTAAACCAGAATTACAGTCCGCAGTAAATTGAACGCTATCGAACCCAACACCCGGATTTATTATGAAACGTAAGCGAAAATTCAATAATATTTCTATTTGTTGTATTAAAGTAAGTAATTGTTCATGAGCCAGGAATTTTATTTCAACGATACGAATTATGGATATTGCAAAAGTACGCGATCTACTATCACAATATGATGATAATCGATATCCAAAAAATATATAATATTTGATACTTTTAGCGAAGCTACTAATGCGGCGTGACCATAAATTTAAATAATTTCGAATTTTAACGTAGTTAAGGACACAAACACGAGGATGACAATATTCCTGGTGAATTTCAACGACAACGAAAGAAGTAAAACGGTGTTGGCTAGAAAGTGTCAAAAGCAACGTGTAACTATAATCCAAGTCAGAGTGAGCAATACAACCGCCCACCTTGGCACGATCCTTTTTGGTGAAACACTTATCTAACGTTTCAGACATGAATGTCTTATAAAAGAGCGAACCTTGTTTTAAGACCTGGGATTGAACGAGTTTTACGAGGCACGATATCAGCTCCTTCAGCTCAGTTTCGACAAGATGTTCTGAATAACGATACTCATTATGGGTATAATTACAAAGAACTAAATATTTTACAACTACAACGATATGTGAAATCTTCTTAAGGGTCGAGCATTCGTTTAAGAAGCCGTCAGATTGTTGAAGTTGAACGAAAAACGAGATTTCTAACTCGACTACTGCAAGAGATTTCCAGTGCGAGGATGGCGGTCGACGCCACGAGACGCCGACTGTGTAGTCGAAGCCGCGCAGAATTTGGTTATTTGTGTTTGTCACAAACTTAATGACATGCCATAGCAAGGCAGCGACGCAATGTTCAGAACGAAGAATTCGAATTCGTTTCTGTGAGACTACCTTTGGCTGAGTTGCTTTAAGATAAAGAGTAGCAACGTGATTCGAGATGCGACCTACCAATGAAGCAATACGCGTGGCACAAGGTACATGTATGTGATTTTTCGAATACGACGATGGTTTCGAAAATGAGTTATTCGACAAATTATTTTCTAAAGCCAAGCGAGATATTTGCGCTAAACGAATATTCCGAAAGGGTGATGCAGCAAGAGCCTCCAACGAACGAATTTCAGGAGCCTTGTGCGAGTCGGACGACAACGAAGTTGGGAGTGGTGGAGTGTCTACATTTCCCATCACGATCCAACCAAGTTTGGTGCTTAAGGCGACTGGACCTTCAGTACCACAAACGATATGTTGGCCCAAAAGGATGCGACTAAATATGTCAACACCTATCAAGGCATCGATGGATCCTGGCAAGTGAAAACCAGGATCCGCCAGACGAATCGACTTCAAGTCTGACCAGCAAGAAATATCTAATTTGCGAGAAGGCACTTCACTACAAATTTCTGGCATAGTAAAGGCCTTGATATCGATAACGAAACTAGGTTCCCCACCGAATATACGAAAGACGGTGGAGTCAGTAGCGACAGACGACGACCGACCGATACCTTCGACTGGCATGGTTGTCGTATGTAATGGTAGTCCGAGTCGAGAAGCACACTTCTTTGTAATGAAGTTGAGTTGACTGCCACTATCAATCACGAGACGAATTTTACGAAGTTTGCCGAAGTTATCCAAAACTTCAACAAATGCGGTTGCGAGAAGAGACGAATGCGATAACGAGGCCTGACCAGCCATGAGGGCGACTGGAGGCTGATAGTGTTGACTGCGCGACGAATCGCAGTCAACTAAAGGCGAGGTTTCTGAAACCGAATGTTTCAGATTCGCAGTTGTCTCAGTTGGAAAATTTGTATTTTCCGAGGGAGTAGTCGAACGAGTGGAATCGAAGTGTAGAGTTGTATGATGTGGTAAATTGCATTTAAAACAACGAGATTTTGATGGACATGATTTGACGACATGACCCGAGCGAATGCAATTCACACAAAAGTTATTTTCCTTCACGATGCCGAATCGATCGCGAGGAGATAACTTACGATACAAAGGACAAGATAATAAGACATGGTTTGCCTTACAATGTGGGCAAGATAAGTTACTAGCGATGGCGCGAGCGACGAGAGCATGAGAAACCGATGGATTGCTGCTCGCGGCGGCACGCCGAGTGCGCGCCACTGCGGGATCAGGCACGGTCGGCTCGGCGAGCTCGAGCGCTTGACCAGCCTTGTTGAGGAAATCCAACAACGAGTCGAAAGAAGGAATATCACTGGATTCGTTCTGAAGTTCAAATCGACGTCGTGTTTCTATATCGAGTTTATTTATCAACAAATAAAAAAGTGGAAAATCCCAGTTTCTAACTGGCAAATTTAAATTTCTCAACACTGCAATGTTTTCCTTGAATGTATCTACGAGACGACGTAACTCACGAGGGGAACTCGAGTTCAACTTTACGTTTTGTATTTCTTCCCAATGACGAAATGCTATTTTGCGTTTACATTGATAACGATCGACAAGTGCCGCGTAAGCATCTAAATAATTATTTTCAGACAATGGAAAACCTTTCAATAATTGCAATGGTTCACCGCGAAGCAAAGAAATTAAAATTGAAAAACGTTCTATATTCGACAAACTACGATTTTGATGAACGACTGTATTGAACATGTCATAAAATGTTCCCCAAGATTTCAAGTCACCGTCAAAATTTAATAAGTTCAGACGCGGTAATTTGATAGAAAAGTTCGAAGTATCGCGTTCCAAAACACTAGAATTAATATTACAAGATGTTAACAAAGAATGTATTTCGATAACTTCGAAATGTTTGTCATCGAATTTTCGACGAATTTCATCCTGGATCTCCATTTCATCGGGATCCGTGATTTCCGAACATAACGATAAATGATTCGATTCAAAACTAGAACAATAACTTTCGAGTTTACTATACCGCGACATAAAAATAGGTATACGCGAGCTATCATTTTTCGCTTCTAAACCAGCAGAGAGACATTCATTTATGCGACTGACCGCCAAGTCGCGTTTTAATTCATAGTTACGACGAGTGCATTTCGACATGTTGAATGAATAAAATCAACAGGCGATTGAAGTTAAAAATCGATAATGTATGTTGTAGTAATTGTATTAATAAGGTGAAGTTATGAAAGTACCAGAAAATGTAAGATTTTAACTAATTTTGAGTAATATGAAAGCAAACGTGCTATATTTTTAATGAAGAAGATAAAATAAACATTTATACGATGATTTCAAAATTAAAAAATATTAATTTTGACTAAATTCCTACAAAATTAATTAATACAAATACAAATATTTTGTTTCGATTAACAATCACTAGTACGATACACAAATACGAACTAATAGGATAATTAGAGTCAAAATATAAGAACATTAAAATCAAGTTATAAATTAGAAATATCGAAATTACACAGTTTTCATAATATGACTGCGACATGCGTGAATCGCTCACCCGATCGGTGTGCGATGGACGAAACGCCGGCGCAGAGGCAATTCAAAGATAGCGATTTTGAATGAACTAATGAACGACTAGTATTATACGGACAAATTAAGAATGATGTTATGTGACTTACTATTGCGAACAAGCTAATACAATATTGAACACGTTTTAATTTGAACAGTTTATGTACAATTGCATCATCTAACCGCCTGCCAACGTTGAAATTATATGAAATTGTATGATTAAAATAAGAAATATTACGAGTTATTGACCAATTATATAACGATAAATGCGAAGTTTAGGGTTTAAACTTGCTATATTAATGTGTAAATTTTCTTGAAATAGATTAATTAACGAGAAAATACAATGGCAAAACGAGCTTACTATGACGATGACGACGCGAATTATGACAAGTTTTTACGACAAGTTAAGCAAATTAGCGACATTTTCGACAACTAATTAGGCGCGGTTCGATCACCATTCTATCAGGGAGCTGAGGCAAGGCTCCGACCTCCCAGATAGAAGGCATCCACGGTGAGATGGACCAAAATGTACAATCCCCAACGTTGGGATTGCACCTAAGCGGACTGTATTATTGCGAATTGTTTGCGAAAAACCATTAGTTGGCCAGTGAGAATAAATCTTACAACGAGTAGGTCAACTCACCTTGCAAAGATCGGGTTCGAGTCCACTGGTCGGCGCCGACTCCTTTCTTCGTGAACACAATTTTGTTTAAAACGAGTAATTTCACAACACTCGTGACGACGATGCAGCACTGATGCACTGGTTGGCGACAATTGCGAATATTTTACACAAAATACGAAACGAGTCTCTTATGAGGTGGATTTAACAACGAACGACTTCCGACAATGTCCGTACACGACGAGCGCAGCGAGTGACTCTCGCCGCAATTTCTACCCTCACTGGCTCACGCGTCAAATAAAAATATATACTAATCTAATTCAAACAAAATTGTCGCTAATTTATCAAATACAAAATGAACTTGAACTATTTAATGTTATTTAATGCTAATTTATATTAAATTAGTTATAAAGGAAACGGTTTGTACACAGGGTACACCTGAGATAGTGCGTAGTATGACATTTTGCAGTCTTTGGATCATAGAAATGTTAGAGTTGCTTGCACTACCCCAGATTTGAATCCCATATGTCCATATTGGCTTTAGTACCATATTATATATAAGCAGCTTGTTGTCTATAGACAACTTACTATTACGTCCAGGTAACCAAAACATAGTCTTGTACTTTAGATTCATCTCGTCCGTCTTGGTTTGAGCATGATACTTCCAAGTTAATCTGCCGTTAAGATGCATTCCCAGATATTTAACTCTGTCACTATGTGGTAAAATATTCTCTCCAAGATGTACAGGAGGACAGTCTCTATAAAGAACAGTAGCGGGTCTCCGACAGGGCTTTCGGTGGAAGCCTGTAGGAGGCGCTGGCGGGATATGCCGGTGGAAATAATACACCAGTCACTCTTACGGTTCACGTCGTTTATTTGAACGCTACTGAGTTGTATTTACAATCAAATAACCATTGGCTATATTAAAGCCGTAATCGGTACACTCGTACGTTGACTAAGTTGTATAGACTCTAACCCGCTGACTACTACTTTTAATACACTGACTTGCAATACACTATTAGACACAGTAACCCGCTCTCTAGTTACTGATTATACACACACTGGTAATACACTATTAGACACAGTAACCCGCTCTCTAGTTACTGATTATACACACTCTCGTAATACACTGACTTGTCTTGGCGGATCACTCACTACTTATACGAACGAATTTATTAAAAAAACTAACATTTTGCGGCAGCTTCCCACGATTTCTCCGGCCTGGACCCAACCCTTCTGGGAAGATGCGACCCCTGTCCATTAACTAATAAATTGTTCCCTCACTAAATTAAAACAAAGCATGCAGTTAAACTACACAACTATTTTCTAAAATATGTACATACAATGGCAATGGCAGATGTCAGGATCATCTTTCTTTGACTCAAATGGTCTTACAAAGGACGTTATTTTAAACTATTACCGAAATTCTCGAAAATATAAAACAATGGAGGACATTACGGGGGACGTCATAAATTATTCCATATCCCAGCATCTGCATTGCCTTCGTGGGAAACAACTTTCTAAAAACTATCTACAAACTATTTTGGCATCGTTAACAGTCTCCTTTCCTCAATGTGAATGTTATGTGTAGAGATTTCGATGGACTCGACCTTATTTTCCATTTGTTAAGCCAACGCCATATTTCGTCTAGTCCTTTTTGTAGCTGTTCAGATGCAGAGTTAAGATCCTTGCTAGTGGCTAGTAGTGCAGTATCGTCAGCAAATGTAGCTGTCATTACTCCAGCAACCTCTGGTAGGTCTGCAGTGTATATAGTATAGAGCACTGGACCCAAAACTGAACCCTGGGGTACTCCTGCTTGGATCTTATGTAGTTCTGAGCTTTCTTCTGATTCTTGAACTTGGAATAGTCTATCCGATAGATATGAATGCATGAGCAGATGGTAACTATGCGGTAAATACATTTTTAATTTAGATAACAGTCCTTTATGCCACACTTGCGATATACTTCATAAATCTATATATAAAAGAAAGTCGCGTTAGTTACACTATTTATAACTCAAGAACGGCTGTACCGATTTGGCTGAAAATTGGTGGGAAGGTAGCTTAGAACTAGAAGACGGACATAGGCTACTTTTTATCGCGTTGGGACCGGCAGGTGGCGCTGAGATCGGCTTCTAGAATCCTAATCACCTGGAGCGATTTTGGTGACTTTGTTTTTGTGTTTGAGTGAGTCCCCGGATGATTTAAATGCACAATCGGAACCGGTAGGTGGCGCTGGGATCGGGTTCTAGATTTTTATTTATTCAGAGCAGGAGAATGTCTGCCGGGATTGCTAGTTATATAT
Source organism: Dendrolimus kikuchii (assembly GCA_019925095.2). Taxonomy (NCBI): domain Eukaryota; kingdom Metazoa; phylum Arthropoda; class Insecta; order Lepidoptera; family Lasiocampidae; genus Dendrolimus; species Dendrolimus kikuchii. Next base: position 1,207,818 of record JAHHIN020000030.1, read on the forward strand.
AAAAAATTAAGTTTGACAATTAAGTGTAATTACACAAGAGCATGTTCTAAAATACTATTTAGTGTGCACAAGGCAAGTTTAATTTAAGAAAAAAATCTATCAATTAATTGTTTACTTAATAAAACTACGTTTTAACGGTTTTAAGCGCGGTAATTTTATTTGATTTTGGTTTTTCCGACGTTTCGGCCACTTTTCAGTAGCAGTGATCACGGAAGACAAAGATGTCAAGTGTCAACGAGTATTGTTAAAGTTTTATTTAGCCTACCGCCAACTTATTAATTTTAATTATTTAATTCTTAATTTTGTTTATGGTTATTATTTAATCTATGGGAGCCTAATCTAATTTACTACCGCTTCGCAACATGTTATGGCTTGAAGAGAAGAAGCGGCGCAAGAAACTCTTCAGCAAACATGCCTAGCTCTAATAATTTTATATAATATTAAAATGGGTGGAAGGAAAAATAAAAGTAATTATCAGTCAAGTTGGTTTGTGTTCCGTTGTACGCAGAAAGAGCTCACAGTGTCTTGAGGTCTGGCAGCTGGTTTTTGCTGTGTTTGGGTCTTAATAGTTTTGATAATTGGATCCCAAACAGGTGGTACTTGCCAACCATCTTCTCTATTGAAATTTGGGTGTTTTTTGATTTCAATAGCCTCACGCATCATTCTAGGTATGAAACGATTCTCTTTCGCGAGGATTTGTGGGTTATCGAATCTGATGTAGTGGTTGGGTTTATCCAGCGTGTGTTCACTGATCGCAGACTTCGTAGACCTTGTGTGTTTCATGTCAGCAATGTGTTCTTTTACTCGTGTTTTTATGCTCCTCTTTGTTTGCCCAATGTATGACAATCCACACTCACAATCAAGCTTGTAAACCCCTGCATCCTGGAGTGGGATATTGCATTTCGCAGGTCTCAGAAATTGGGTAATCTTTTTCTGCGGCTTGAAATATGTTTTGATTGAAGCTCGCCTGAGGATGTGACCAATTCTGTCTGTGACCCCCTTGATGTAGGGTAGGGTAGCAGGGCACCGCTCAACTGAAGGTGGTTTGGGGCCTTTGTGACGTTGGTGTGGAGTCTTCAGCTGATTGCGTTGTAGAACTCGCTTGACATGCTGAAGCTCTCCAGCTATGTGGTTCTCGTCACAAATTTTCCGTGCTCTCTGAAACAAAGATTTGCCCACGGTAGCTAACTGACTAGGATGGTGGTGAGACGAACCATTAAGGTATTTATCTGTATGGGTAGGTTTCCTATACACCGTATGACCAAGAGTATTGTCAGGGTTCCTTAGGATGAGCACATCTAGAAAAGCTAATTTATTATTTGCCTCTAGTTCCATAGTAAATTTAATATTACTGCTAATGGAATTGAGATGATCTAGAAATGCAGAGACTTTATCGTTTGGGAGGACGGCAAAAGTATCGTCTACGTACCTTTTATACATCTTCGGCTTAGCCGGAGCGGTATCCAGTGCCTTCTGCTCGAAGTCTTCCATAAAAATGTCAGCTACGACTAAAACCGTTAAAACGTAGTTTTATTATGTATACAAGTCGCGAAAACTTAAGAAAATATTAATTGTTTACTTATTTCTAATCCTAATAGAAAACGTTATCGTTCTCAATTTTTCTGATGTAATGTGTCTCATTTACTAGGTACTAATATTGAAGATGCAAAAGAAAGCACATATGAAAGCCCTCAATAAAGACTGTATTAAACAGTTAAGGTTTCTTACACAATTTTTGCTCAAAACAAATACCATAAAACTATTATTATTCATTTCAACCAACGATTCTCCTGATATTAGACATCTCAACCAAACTGAATCAATTGAAAATACAAAACTGATAAGACGAGATGGTAATGATGTAATGACGGTAGGACATTAAATGATTCAAGTCTGTGTTTATATGGGTCACTAGTTGACTCCTCTAAATTGAAATACAAAAATAAATCTTTTAATATCGGCTTTATTATTGTTCGCCTTTAATTTACCGCCAACGTATTTGTCGTTTGTAAATATGGCTTAACATTCTTTGTGTACATAACCTACGTCGCGTATATTTTTAACTTTATAAGATTTAGTGGTCTTATTTTTTGAGGTACCATAAAAAATACCTTTGTTTGGTGATTCAAACTGGACCCAGGTATACGTATAAAAATTGATATGAAAAAAACTGGGCTTAAAGGATTCTTACCAAGCTAAGACAACCCAAAAAACAAACTGCACTATTGGCAACTTCGGCCTGGCTACGAACTCTTGCTTAACAACACTAAAGGATGCGATTGACGAAGGCGGCTACAGCCCCAAATTATAGGCATCTGGATAATGAAGGTACACAAAACCGCAAATTATCGGACATCACTTTAAGCCGTCCTAGAGCGTTCGGACGTTTTCAGTGCTACCAACTCTCGTTAGAGAGAACGCGCCGTGTCAACTCTTAAAAAGCGCAAGATTGTGATGTAATAAACGTATAGTAATGACACAAAATATTAATTGGATTGTTAAGAGTACTTGTTTTTTGAGAATTACAATACATGCCAGTATTTTGGTGATTTAAAGGACGAACCAAGATTCCTTCCCCGGCTTATGTCTAATAGCTTGAGTATATCCAAGTACCTATTATTGGCGCCTGTCCTCTAGTTACAGAATACTAGTTTTCTGTGCGCCTGTCAGCCAAGACCGTATCCGTATCCCGCATCTTACAATATGTTGGAAGCTTTACTGTGTTTTATTCGCCAACCCTTAGCTAGCTAGCGAATTGACGACTACGGCTTACGGCTACGCCGTAAACTTGGCAGTTGTCTATTTTATTCGACAAAATAAGACAGTTTGCGAAGTGGTTGATAAATTTCTCATGGCTATTTTGTAAACAACATCCAATAGACGCTTGATGGCTAATGGAGGCCCCAGCCATTTTTGCCACTTGTTAAAATTCACAGACAATTTTTAGCCTCTATACAAATATATTAAACAATTTCACGAAATTGTGAAAAAACTGAAGTGATGGATATCTAAAACAGACTTGGCTTAAAGGTCTAGACAGCAGTACTTTTAGTCTAGACTCCAAGCCAGCCAGCGAGAAGTTTTTGGCGGGAACTGAAAGGAGATGTTGTACTGTGCAGTTTTATTTCCTAAAAATGTGTAAAATTACTCTAAAATGAACAATAGTTGTAGGATATTGATAGTTTTGGAGTAGTAATTATATGTTTTGTGAGAAATGTGAACTGTATAGTCAAATGTGGCCTTTTCAGTTGTCACAAGAACTCCGTTGAATGGCACTAGCTCATAACCTCCAGTTCAGCTATGCTACACATAGGTTTAATAAAATGAAGAAACTACATTGAATCTAAGATCTGGCTTAAAGGCCTAGCTGCCAAGCCATAAAATCCAAAAAAAAGTTGTTTTTATTGTGTTTTGATCACTGAAGTAGGAAACCTATGGAAATGAAACGTCAATAAAAAATGCGTGCCACTGTGACGTCATCTGGCCACTAAACATGGCGGTTTTAGTGCTGCCCAGAAGATTTTAATGTTATTAGGTTTTATCGATAAATGTCCTTGGCTTATTTTATTTTAAATATTATTGAGTATTAATTATTTGTAGAATTTATACTTTAATAGGAAGTAAGTATATTGTTATGTGCAAAGATACTTTGATTTAGATGTGTGAAATCTAAGAAAAATTCGTGTTTCAAATTTATCAAGTAAACGATATGACGATTTTTAAAAGTTGCTACACTGATTTGATAAATTTGTCGTTTGACAACTCAGTGACCACAAAACATAAACATATGGCATAGTACAGTGCCATCTGCCCATCTCTAGCATGCTAAATTTTATCGTCGTTTCGTATGTTGCCGTCTCGCTCGCACTTGCGTATATGCCGGAAAGGGAAGAAAGCATTATGTCGGCGATAAAACGTTAGCATGCTAGCTAGCTATGCTGTTTTGGATATCAAAATAAGAGTACGTGTTTTACCTAAGAAAAACACGTACTCTTATTTTGATATCCAAAACAGATTAATTAGATTGTAATAGAGAGGTAAGTAGTCTAAACTACTTACCTCTCTATTACAATCTATTTTAATTGTGTTGAAGTCCGTAACACATTACCGCAACACACCTCAAGATAGGTGCGGTGCGCTGCACCATAAGTGAGAGTGATTCAAATTTTAAACTTATCAAGGGACCGCGTGATAAAAAAAAAACACCTTCAGAACATTTATTTAATTACAAACGTTATTCCTTACGACTTCCGAATTTACAATAGTTTTTATTAAAGTAAAACTAATAAAGGCATAAGTTTATAATATGAGTTTTATTTGTACCTTAGATGTTTTACATGCAATACAAAATTCAAAGAAGTGACACCATCAGTTTTGGTTTATTCCTCTAAAGATGTCAAAGCATATTACTTTTATCTAAGTAGGTTCAATAGCTTCACTATAAAGAGTCTGTATATACAAAATGTAACATCTTCTCTTGAAGCTAAGAAACAGCAGAGTCCTTAAATGTGCAGCATTTACCAAGGTAGAGGTGTCAGGACCGGCCAAAACAGGAATTGTTTCCAACTGGTTTCTTTTAATATGCCAGATTTATGTTGGCTGGCATGTCGCTGCAAAATATTGTAATATTAGTTTAGAATAATTGTGTCCACAGCATTTTTTTCATAAAATTTGCTTAAATTATGACATTATCATTCAAATTGGGCAAATACATTTCTTGGATGGAATCACAGCCACAAAACCCATAAGTTTTTCTAAAATAGTTGTATAGAATGCGAATGACATAGACTACAACTAGTCATAACTAGCATATCAGTAATAATGTAGCAGCAACAAGTATATCAAAGGCTAAAAGTAAAAGTACAAATTTCAATTATACGAGCAGTCTCCATGAGGGTGAGAGGCACGAGAAGACATATTAAGGCCTTCGACTGCGAAGACGGAGCAGGAATTATATAATAAGCCGACAGTCCAACGACTATCCTGCTGATCATCGTCGCACCATACAAAACTTGTATATTAATTTTGATCCTTTTATAGCACGTTTTGTTGTTAAATAATATGTATGTATTAAACTATGTATATAATAAAAAAAAAAGTATATCAATACTAACTATAAAAGTATATACAGTATTAACTTACTCTTACAAATTTGAAGGGCACGGCATCATCTCGTAGTCGAGTCACATCCAGAGTTTTGTTTAAACATTTATCATCAAAATGTAGCGAGCAAATATAAATATATTTTGCATTTGGCTTTATATTTTCCATTCCAATGGCTTCCAGCCACTTTTTTTTTATACGCTCATTTCTTGGGATCCTATAAAATATGTTTTAATTATTATTTTTGTATGTTTTAAGCGGGGTAGCATGATAAAATAAGAAATTTTATATAAGCAATCATATTATATCGATATCAAAGTCGATAAATAATGTACAACCCCAGCAAATAAATTAACATTATTTAAGCGTAAAAATATAGTTAAATAAGTTAAATCCATTCATGACCTATAACTGCACATAAGAACCTTGCTAATTATAATGAAAATCTTCCTTTATTTTCCCGGCAACATTAACAATAAGCAATATTTTTAATGTTATTTACAGCGTACCTGTGTATGGTTAAAGATGACTGATTTAGTGTTTTTCTTATGCCGCACCCTATTACGCTGCACACGGGCATATCTGCGGGTAAAATTGCATAAAGGCGGAACCTGAAAATTACGCATTTTTTGTATTCAAAGACTTTACATACGGTTTTCTATGGTACAATAACGGCACTAAAATCATCGGTAAGCCATCATTTAGGCAAAAAATTAATAAGCAATACAATTAATTAGGTACGAAATACGAGCATTATATCGCGAGAAATAATGTTAAATTTTAGCGTGACGACTTACCTACTAATTATAATAAAAACACAATTATTTTAATTTTGGGATTAGTCTGCAAATGTAACATATATGACATGATCAAAATAATTAATAATTATAAAATCAAATATTACGGCATTGCTAAAAAATCACGACATTTTGTAATTTGTAAGTAAAACCTCAGATTAATAATATTGAGAGACAAAGTTTTTACCTCACTTTGCTAAATGTCAGGCAAAGGAACTAAATCCGTACAGCATGAATATCAATATTATTCAATCAAACTGAACATCTTTGAATGACATAAAAATAAGGAATTTTAGATTTTTCACATTATTGTGATTAAGATCATTATTATATTTTTGTAGTTTGTATATATAATTACCGACAACATGCAATACTAATGTTAGACAAACAATATATAGGTGTGAGGGGTGTTCGAAGGTTATGGCAAGGACAGTGGGTTAGGTTAGGTTATCTTTAGACCAAAGCCCACGAGCCGAGCGAGCGAAGCGAGCGTGCCACGGTAGCGGCCGGCGAGTGGCAGAACCGACTTTAACTTTTATTAAAATTATCAACGAATAAATGGAAACCACTCGGTTCTGCCACTCGCCGGCCGCTACCGCGGCACGCTCGCTACGCTCGCTCGGCTCGTGGGCTTTGGTCTAAAGATAACCTAACCTAACCCACTGTCCTTGTCACTGGTTACACCTTCGACCACCCCTTACACCTATACTTTGTTCTGCTTACATTGGTATTGCATGTAGTCAGTATTTATATATACAAACTAGAAAAATATATTAATTATCTTAGTTACCATAATGTGAAAAATCTAAAATTCCATACTTTCATGTCATTGAATGAATGATCTTCAGATTGATTGAAAAATATTGATATTCATGCTGTATGGATTTAGTGTTTTTGCCTAATAAGTAGCAAAGTGGCAGAACCGACTGCTTACCATTAATTATGGTCAAAGTCGATTCTGCCTGCGGCTTTGGTCTGAAGCTAACCTAACCTAACCCATTGACCTTCTCATTGGTCGCAACCTATTTTTTGTGTTGCTAACATTGGAATTGCATATTTGAGCTCTAGTGTGAAGCTAACCCAACCTAAAGAGTGGCAAGCAAAGGAAATAAATCCAAACAGCCTATTTTTTATTAAGAATACATCAGACAACGCTGTATGGATTTATTTCCTTTGCCTGCCACTCTGATGAACTAAATTACAACAAAAAGATTTGTCTTTAGCAGTGTAGTTTACTTTATGTAGCATGGCGGTTTTATCTGGGAAGTGTTTTGTAGTTTCTAACCTAATAAAATGTGCTTTAAAATTTAATAAAGTAAGATATTGATTGTTTTTAAGTTAACTTATGTGTTTGTGCTCAAAATCACAAGTGTTTAGCAACTTGCCCTATTTACAATAATAATATTAGCATAGTAGGCAGTCTGTGTATATTCTAAGGTAATTGTATTGTTTATTAATTATGTGCCTAAATGAAGGCTTTCCGACAATTTTAATTTCTTTATTGTACCATAGCAAACCATAATTATAATCTTGTATATAAAAAAAACGCATAATTTTCGGGTTCCGCCTTTATGCAAATTTACCATTTTTATTTATACGACTTTTTGACAAGACAAGTACCGGCTGCACCAAGAAGCTTACACACAATGGAGATTGCAATGCTAACATTTTTTTGAAGACCAAAAATATGAACTCCATTGACCTTTGTTATGTCTTCCATCTCACTCGCTCTATCGTTCGGGTTACCAAGGCATACGGTAAATTTCATCCAAATAATCCTTTTTTCGTTTATCTTGTTGTACATTAATAACGAAAAATTAGCAAAATATAATATTAATATCGAATAAATTAGCATAATATAGAAGCTGTAGGTTTAATTTTCTGCAAGGAAATTAAATGTCATAATAGAAAGGGCGGTACTGGGTTTTTTTAAGATAAGGAACGTCGGCTTTTAAAGCCAGTAGTAAGTAGCCAATAGTAGAGTAGTTTACTCCTTCCAAATAATAAATCACAAGAACATTTCAAACAATCTATTAAAGATTACAATTGTTACAAAATAATGTTCAAATAATAATTATAAGTAGACAAAGTAAATAAATGAGTGAACACTGACTAGAATTCGGGGCTCTCTGCTCCAAGACTCGAGGCACAGTGTCCATTGCATCTGTTCCAGGTCGTTAATTATTAAACAAATGCTCAATAATCGATATAAAATTAAAGAACCTGTTATTACTTTTATGTTATCATTTGATAATTTGCACCGACTAACATAAAAGCAAACTAACACACGTGCGCTGTACAAAATAAATATTTTTATTATTGTTAATCAATTATTTGTTCATACATACATACATATATATTATCACGCCTATTCCCATGGGGGTAGGCAGATACTATGGATCTCCACTTGCGACGATCCTGACAATCAGCTTTCGCTTCATCTACTTTTATTAAACTCTTCATATACGCACGTTTATTTGAGATGCTTTTTACTTGACCTTTTTTTAACACTTCTATTTGATCATGATGTGTACTTCGTGGTCTACCAACACCAACTCTGCTATTCACAATGCTGTCATACGTTTGCTGATTTTAGATTAGAGAAATTAGATTATCCTTTTTCTTACGCCATCTATAAATTAATTAATATATTCGCGCCGACATATATATAAAGTAAAAAAAATCGCCAATTTCCATCAGTTCTAAGAAATTATCATAAAATTTGAAAAGTTTTTATTTTATTTGCAAACAATAGAGAGAGAGATTAGTTCTATGTAATGGAATCTTTTATTAAATAAAAAGGAAATTTTACTTTGATTCAAAATATTATAATAATATTATTGCACAAAGTTGTCCCCAGCATTCGCCAGAAATTAAAAATCTACTTTGGCAACACTGAAACTAGTTATGGCTTTCTGTCAAAAAGTTAGTTTATGAGTTTCGTCTAATTCGATAGTATAACTGAGATTTTATATGATAAATGGTGTGTTTAAGTGATATTCTAGAATGAGTTGTGTAGTTCGTGGTTGCAAAAGTGTTTGGCATCCAACATCAAGCGTGAAATTCCACAAGTAAGTTGAATTAAATTCTTATTGAGTTACATTAACGTTTTAGGGAAATTAACACTAAAAGTCTTGCAATTTTATAATAACACATACAGAAATTAACAATACTTTCTTTGCGTCAAATCCCACAGCGAATTATTTTACTAATATGGAGTTAAATACGATTTATTGTATTGTAAACTATACATAAACAAGAGGAGTAGGGTGAGAAGCTTCTTATTCTTAAAAATTGGTCTAATGATAAAAACTTCCTGTTTAAAGTATTTACTGATATGTAGTGCTTGTAGTTTTGACGTACCTTTTAATCTACATAATGAAGACCCAAGATTTTAAAACATTGAAAATTAAATGAGCAAAATGATTTATTAAAAACAGTTTATAGCCTAATTTTGGACATTTCTACTATTTTTCTTTTTATTTCTATTTACAGTTTCCCTAAAGATCCAAACAAGAGGAATGCTTGGTTATCTGTAGTACCATTAAAGGGAAAATTTTATGAATCTGCGAAGATTTGTAGTCTTCATTTTAAGAATGCAGACTATAACTAGCAGGCCAGGTTGTCTACTAAAAGATGCTGTACCATTCTACTCATATCAATTGTGTAAATGTTGCAATGTGGTGGTAAGTGTTGGATAAGAAGATTTGTGATCTTTATAGTATATATTATTATGTTCTTATGAAAAATGTATACCTCTATAAATCATTTTTAATTTCAGGTTTGTGTTAATGTCCCATCAACTTCATGGACTCAATCACATACAGCTGTCAATGATAATGTTCCCCTAATGCTATTTCCAAAACAAGATATTGTAAGTGAACAAACTTTTATATTAGCAAATTATCTTATTAGATAGACAGTATTCTGTGAATTACATTTTTATAAGTTTCCACTCATGAAAATAAAAACAACGCAAGTGAAATCTCCATTGGATATTTTTGACTCTAAATTAATTTTCGACGGGATACTGAAAATTAACAACCATACAAACGGCGTGCTTTGAAAGATTTTAATGTTCAAGTAAACTTCAAGACATCACGTGAACAATCCTTAGAGAAGAGTAGAAAAATATTGCAGCAAAAGGTGAAGAGACAAGAGCGAAAAATTAGTGATATGATATTGCTCATAAATGTGGTCCAGGATTATACATCACAGTCTGAAATTGAAAATATTTTGCGAGGTAACTGCTAATATTTGTGAAAAATTTCAGAAAGTTAGTACAGTAAACAAGAAAAGAAAAATTACATATAGTGATGACATCAAAGCTTTTGCATTGACTTTGCACTTTTATTCGCCGAAAGCATACAACCTTTTAAGAAAAATAAGTCTTAACTGTTTCTTGATCAGCACTTCTATATAACCTACCTCGTGAACATAGGGTTAACGGTTTTGCAGCGAAGGGTTCCTACCACTAGATGATTACGATTTATGGCCAATATTATATGTTTTATTCATTTAATAAATTTTATTAATTTTCACTATATAAATTCTTTTATTCCATATCCCGCTCAATGCTTCGGCTTCGGTATGTCATTCCTTTGGATCAGGGGGTGAGCGTCACATATTCTATCAATTAAATCTAGAAATAGCAAAAAGTAATTGTAGTTTTATTTACCGAAAATCTCTATTGTTGATTATTATAAATAATTAAAAGTTTTAAAAATTATAAAGTATTAAATAAATTAGTAATCCTAAAGTTTCGACAATCATGTTTGGTGTCGACATTTGGATAGTGATCAGCCCCCATATTTACTAAAGAATATCTATCAGACAGTATGACGAGGTACTGAACAATGTATTCCGTATCCTCGTATAAAAAGTATAGAGGGATGACATGTTTGTTACAAAATTTAATTAAAAAAAAAACCAACAAAAAAGAAAAGTAAACATTTAAAAAGTCGAAAATCATACCTATCGTTGAGCCATCAAATTAGATTGAGTAACACTTATATATGCTTTAATTGGTGGATGGTACGATAAGGTTTGCTTGTTGAAATGGCGCTATAATGTCAAGGCGGGATACAATAATTGTATCCGAATTGGTTGACTCGTTCAAGAGATACGGTGCCACAGACGGACAGCGGTCAAACTTATAATTTTTCTTTTTTTCGTCGGGGGTTAAAAAATGGCAGCTATCAGGTTTTTGTTAATTGTTAAGCAAAATCAGTCGTGGCAAACGTGATACAAAAACGAAAAGTAATTTATTATCCATATTTTTAAAAGAAAATATTGTCACCCTAAAGAAAGAGATAAAAGACATAACTGACGTCATTCAAGGACAAATTATTGGTCTTCAGTTAGGTATTCGGAACGAAATCTCCATTGTGTGTAAGCTTCTTGGGGTGCACTGACTGATAATGACATTTGGTGCGCTAAACATGGCGGATTTTCGGCCTCATTAGGTATTTACGTATATTCATGTTCCACTTTATGTACGCACTGAAATACTGTTATATTGTTTTCCTGCGAGTTACAGTGCTGAGTAAGAACGAGATAGATATATGTTTATGTGTGTGCCTTCAAAATGGATGCTATTTGTATATGCAATTGTACGTATAGAACAATATGTCGCGTCCCTATTATAGAGGTTCATGGTTTTGATTGATTTGTGAAAATAAATCTTCAAAAAAGGTATTAAATATTAAAATAATGATGATAAGCGATCCAGATCCTCAAGAAGGCTGCAGTAATCTATCCAATTACAGTTCGAATATGAACGTAAAAGACGAAATGAAAGGTGACGAAGATGAAGACACATTCAACACCATGTAAATAATGCATTATATTTGATTAACCCCTATTTAAAAAGCTGTATAATATCTTTGCTTTACAATCAGACGATGAAAATAGTGAAATAGCTAGATTAGACCGGGCCCCGAGTTCTCGCAGTGAAGCCGGCTAAAGAAAGCTGATCGCGCCGCAGTGCGTTATGAGAACTTATGTAGTATTAAATAATCGAATTAGTATGGATAAACATGGAAGTTTCCAGTGGATATATTAGTGAACAATCAAACAAAACAACTCTTCCGTAAATATAATGTAAAGTACTTAACACCATTAATAAAAACTTTCCAGGGCATTCTTAGAACTGGCAAGATGCGTCCAAGCCAACCAAGAACCGTTAGATTACAACCCAACGGACGCCCTGGTCAATCCAAAGACCAATCTGATGGTGTGCCTCTACTGCCTGGATGAGTTTGACCCTCAAATGCTATCGGAGCACTTGATGAATGTGCACAACTATCGGAGAGTTATGTTCAAGTGTCACTACTGTGGGAGTGTTTTTCAGGTGAGGAATTACATTACCTTATCTATACTACAATATTATAAAGAGGTAAAGTTTATGAGTTTGTTTGTGGGAAGTAATCTCTTGAAGCACTTAACCAATTTTGAAAATTCTTTCACCAGTAGGTAGCTATATTATTCCTGAGTGACATAGGCTATATTTTTATTTTGAGATATTTTATACGATGTTCTACAAAATGGGCACAGGTGTTTGTAAGAAGTAATCTCTTGAACTACTGAACCAATTTTGAAAATTATTTTATCAATAGGAAGCTACATTATTCCTGAGTGACATCAGATGAGCTGACATAAGTTTTTTTTATTATACAATAATAAAATTGCAGTGTTAACTTTCGTTAACCATACTCTAGAATCATTAACTGACACATTGATTTCAGGAGAAGAAACTCCTATACGTCCACAGAGCTGATTGTAAACCCCCTCCGAAGCGAAGCAAGAGAAAAACGTTTGCGCAAATAATGCGAGAAGTCGAAGATAAATACCTGGGAGAAGACCAGAATCAATATGAGACGGTTACATGCCCTATATGTGTGCTAGAAATACCGAAATACTGCCTCAAAGAGCATTTACTAACGTTACACAAGAAAGTTGATGTCAGTTGCGATTGTCCGCATTGCGGGAAAACTTTCAAGTCAAAATTGACTTTACGGTGAGTTTCTGAGAAGTAACATCGTTGGTCTACTGAGTAGACCCAGTAGACCATTGAAGTATATAATTATAAACTTGGTCTACTGAGTATACAATTGATTTTTGCACTTGTTAATTACCTTCAGTACAAGTTTAATTGAACACTCATAGTATTGTTAGATATAGTCTGTGTTGATGACGATTTATTGTGTTAAAGGATACAGTTACCACACAAATACTTGAGCAAAGTCATTTATATTATTTCTTGGCCATTTCACGTGATTTCTCTCGTACTGTTGTTGATTATTTTACATAATATATACTTATTAGCGAAAACATAAATAAATAAAATTCGCTTCTAAAACATTATTATTGGATGGCCTCTGTTGTTGAGCGGGCTAAGCCTTTGCCGGCGTACCTCATTGCAACGCAGAGGTTCCGGGTTCGATTCCTGGTATAGTAAATTTCGGAAACATATTTTCTCCGTTATTTACTATGGTCTGGGTGTCTGGGGTCGGCCCCAGAGTAGTCCGTTGTATATTACCCATAACACAAGCGTAACTTGCTTAATTTGGGGATATACAATGTGTGTTTGTCTGCCGATTATTATTATTTTTATTATTATATTGATTTGCCTTTACAAAATTTTCTTACAAGTGATATAAACAAAACAGAGAAATGATATTACATATAAATTTAAACGTTGAAAAATAATAGATTCTAAAAAGTTTCAACACGTACATACTTTACATTTTTATTTGAAATGTACACCAAAGAAAATCCGGTGGTTTTATTTATTAGACCATTGTTCTTTTCAGCCCAGGATATATTTTTGTCTGTTAAATACATATAATATAAACACAGGTTTCCATTTTGATGTAAATACGTTCGGTCTACTGAGTAGACCGCGGGTCTTTTCGTTAATTCCTGATCCATTGTCATAGGGAACACGTGAAGTTAGTTCACGAAGCTATTGAAGATTCGGTGGCCTGCGAAAAATGTGGGCAAAAGTTCAGATCTATGAAATATCTGTCAAACCACAAGAGGAATGTTCATCCCAAAGGTTAGTTATTATATTCCCCGTTCACGATAACCTGGGGCGCAGGGTTACCAAATTCTAAAAATTAACATCACAGTATCGTCTTATAAAATGGGTTATAAATAAAGATTATTACAAAGCATAAATTATTCTTAATTTTTGTTGGATTTTTCTAGTAATTATCGCGAGTTTAGGTGTTTTTGACTTTAGCTTAAGGTGTTAATATTTTTGACTGTTGGTAAATCTGCGCATCAAGTTATTGTGAACGGGGTATAGTTGATCCTTAATAGGCCATATTTGACATCTGTCAATTGTACATAGATATGGTGGCCAACCATACCCTAAATTACTTTTTTTTTTCTTTAATTGCAGGAGTTCAGCAGGCAGGCAGACGGCCCACTTGATGGAAAGCGGTTACCATCGCCTATAGACATTTGCAACAGCAAAGGTCCTACAAATGCGCTGCTGCTCTCTTAAGGAAGACTGGAACCTAGGTTTAAAGAACTTTATTTCTCATAAGAACAGGTAGTTCACTTACAATGAGATTAAGATAATAATTAGTAAGTAATACAGTATAATTCTTAACACTAATGTGGTCCTATGCAGTCTGCGATAGAATTATGTTGTGATTTATTGTTTTACATTTATTTTAATAAAAGATTTTTTAGTTTTATCTTGAAAAAAGTTTGTATTTTTACATTTTTGTAGGTCATCTGGTAATTTATTAAATAAGTGCACACCTTCAAACATAATATTTCTTTTCCCGTAGTTTGTTCTTGGTACACTTAATTGAAATTGCTTTTTCTTCCGGATATTATATTTATATGTTTTAGCAGGAAAGGATAGCTTGGAGTGTATATTTTTATTAGTTATTTTTTTTATTAATATGCAGGTGTTGTGTGTGTATATTTGAAAAATATTAAATAGCTTAGTTTTAGAGTATAAATGTTTAGTTGGAGTGAGATAATCTAGATGGTATAATGTTTTGACAATTTTAATTTGTGTAATTTGTAATAGTAGTTTAAGTTTGTTTTAGCGGCTGACCCCCATATTTCTATTAGATATTCAAGATGAGACTTTACAAGGGAATTGTAAATGATGAGACGTACTTTTTGAGGTCACTAATACCGGAACGCAACTCAAGGTTGTTATGGCGGCCTACTCTACACTAGGGGTGGTCGCCATCCAGTCGGGCAAATGCCCTACCACCTGGCTGTGGGTTTAGTCGCCTCTTACGCCAGGCCGCCCCAACGCAGGAAATTGTATTCTTTCTCCGTTCCTGCACGGATAATAACATATTTTTGAATTCTCACCACCAGAGCACCTGAAACAGTCCGAGCGCGAATGAATGAATTTTTAGTTGTAAAAGTACAGGTAATACTTGTACATGAGATAGTAACAAGGTCGAATATTGTTATTATTACCATATATTCCATTTTCTTATTCATTTTTGTTAATCCCTATCCCTATTATCCCTATTAATATTATAAATGCGAAAGTAACTCTGTCTGTCTGTCTGTCTGTCTGTCTGTCTGTCTGTCTGTCTGTCTGTCTGTTCCGTTTTCACGTAAAAACTACTGGACCGTTTTGGCTGAAACTCAGTATATATATATTTTCGATGCCGAGAATGAACATAGGATACTTTTTATCCCGGAAAATGGGATAGTTTCCGGGATAAAAGTATATTTGTCTTTTTGTTTGTTATCCTTTTATGGAAAGACTATTGGACCGATTTGGCTGAAACTCGGTACATATATAATTTGAATACCGAGAGTGCCCAAGGGATACTTTTTATCCCGGATAATGGGATACATTTTGGGATAGATTTATGTAAAGTTTATCCCGGAAACTAGGACAGGTTTTGTGATTTTGTCCATTTCGTCCACTGGGTCCACTGGGTCCCCTGGGTCCTTTGGGTCCCCTGGGTCCCCTGGGTCCACTGGGTCCACTGGGTCCACTGGGTCCACTGGGTCCACTTTGTCCACTGGATTCACTGGGTCCAATTGGTCGACTTGGACCATGTTATCTATTTTGTCATTTTTGTCATTTATGTAGTTTACATATAGACGGGTGTGGTATAGTTTGCGATATAATGTAACCTGTACCAGTTGCTTTTTAAACAAGAGATACGCACTAGAGGTTGACCCGCGGCGCAGCCGCGGGGTAAACTCTAGTATTTAATATATGTGTATAACGTTCTTCTTATTTTGAGTAATAAACACATATGTGCAGAGTAAACTCCATATAACGACACAGAAGCGACCGTGCATTTTATGGCGTTATATAGAGTTGTCGTTAAATGGAGAGAAGACTGTTGTTTTTGTCTGACGTCTTTTGCTGCGCCAGTAATTTTGTTGTATTTTTTTACTTATTCATATCTTTCGATATTGAGGCATCTTGGAGGTAAAGGAAGTATTTAGACTGTACCGTACACGGCGGGATCGGTGACCCGACGGCACAAACCCACAAGGTAAATTCTGGTACTTATATTCTAGGTACTTACCTGTTACCCCAGCCGGCGGTGGTGGGAATAGGAACAAGGGGGAACACTAATCTGTCAGTATTTTAAGGGAGGGCGCCCTTGAGAGGAAATATATAAAATATCCTACGAATATATTAACTATTATAATGTTCCACACACTTGGAAATACGTGAAATTCGCAATAAATAATCTAATATTAAATATATTGCGCGAGAGCAATTACCGTGCGTCTTCAATGCAAATCACGGACATACCCGCTTTTCGACGCGATAAAAAAGGTACCGCGTAACAATCGAAAACCGGCGCTCAATATCTGTATTCCGAACAGTCCCCCGCCCCAGCCAGGAGAAACCTGGCTGATTCCAAAGCCAGAGAATCAGACAGAATAAACTAATCGATTGGGAGCCTTGACAATCCAGATACAGCTCTCTTTAATACAGTGTCTCCCACCAAGACCTCAGCCACTCGTGGAGTACCATCGGAACCGAAGAATAGCTGCACAATACGACCTCGTCTCCAAGACAAAGGTGGCATATTCACTTCTTTTACAAGAACAAGGTCCCCTATTTTAGGTGGATCTGTTTTATCAGACCATCGAACACGCTGCTGAAGAAGATGAAGGTACTCCAAATTAAACCTCTTCCAAAAATTCTGTGAGAGTTGTTGCAACAATTCAAAACGGGACAGCCGGTTAATTGGAACATCAACTAATGGATACTCAGGAAGAGCTGTCAGTGGACCACACACCAAAAAATGACCAGGAGTCAAAACTTCCAGATCATTTGGGTCAGACGAGACAGGACAAAGTGGCCGGGAATTTAGAACTGCCTCAATTTTGCAGAAAACAGTAGCCAACTCTTCAAATGTAAGAACTGTTTCGCCAATTACTCTATAAAGGTGAGTCTTAGCTACCTTGACAACAGCCTCAAAAATACCACCCCAGGAAGGACATGCGGGGGGACTGAATTGCCAAGTGATCCCACGACGAGACAAATTTGTGCCAATATTAGTTTGGTTATCTTCCAATAATTTGTAAACTTCTGATAAGTATCTATCGCTACCCTTATAATTTGTCCCGCAGTCGGACCGAATCAAGCTCGGTAACCCACGACGACTGACAAAACGAGACAAACAAGCAATGAAAGCTTCAGTGCTAAGAGCAGAGACAACTTCCAAATGTACGACCTTAGTGGCAAGGCAAACGAAAACGCACAAATAGGCCTTAACTACTCTAGCATTACGCACTGAAGAAACCTTTACCGAGAATGGACCTCCAAAATCCGTGGCTACTCCAGAAAAGGGTCTAGAAACTGTTACCCGATCTGGAGGAAGGTCCCCCATTTGAGGTTGAGTTATAGTTGCCTTTAACCTATAACAAGCAATACAACGAAATATCACATTTCTAATTGCACGTCTAGCCGACAAAATCCAAAATTCCCTATGAAGGATGGCTAAAAGTGAGTTCAATCCAGCGTGAGCGTTCTTCAAATGACGGTCAGATATGATAAGTCTTGCAAGAGGGCTCTCCTTTGGGAGTAATAGAGGATGTCGTGTCTCATAGGGCATCTTGGCATTACGTAGCCTGCCTCCTACACGTAAAAGACCCTTATCGTCGATAAACGGGTTGAGGCGAGCAACAGCACCTTTCAACTTAGTGCGGCCTCCTTTTAAAGTCGAGAAGACTGGTTCAAAGTGCTCAGCCTGAACAAAACGAATCCAAAACATAAGAGCTTCCTGTCTCTCTGAAGGCGACAAGACGGAAGACAAATCTCTATTAAGAGGGTGTCGTGTATTGAGAATAAATCTCTTCATCCATCCCGTTACACCTAACAATTTATCAAGGGAACTAAATCTATTGAGCAGAGACTCGAGATCATGCGGCACATCCTTTGTAACAGCGAGAGCTCTTAATCCTGGTAAGGGCTCAACGGACTCAACTATAGAGTGAGGCCAGCTATCTGCAGGCTGAGATAGCCAGGCTGGTCCCCACCACAAAGGATGATCTATCAAATTTGGAGCCGCACAGCCACGTGAAGCACAGTCTGCAGGGTTCATTTCACCCGGAACGTGTCTCCAAATCAAGGCAGTTGCCGAATTCTGTATCTGAGACACCCTGTTAGCAACAAAAACTTCTAATGCATGAACAGAAGCTCGCAACCAAGAAAGAACTATCTGACTGTCAGTCCATGCAAATACAGTTTTAATATCCAAAGTCAGACCCAATGTTGACATTAAATGATTCAGAAGTCGAGTTAGGAGAGCAGCTCCTGATAATTCTAATTTGGGTATAGTAAGTCGTGATCGAACAGAAGCGACCTTAGTCTTTGCAAGAACAAGTTTACTTCGCACAACCCCTGTATTATCTACAGTACGAAGATACACGGCAGCTGCATATCCATTTTCAGAGGCATCACAAAAGCCATGCAGCGTAGCTTTATATTTACCAGGAGGTAGAAAAGCTCTATCCAATTTAATCGTTTGGATGTCAGGGAGAGACGAAACATAATTAGTCCAAATTGACAGCAAATTTCCTATAAGAGGGGCATCCCAAGTTAGACCTTCTAACCAAAGTTTCTGAACGAAGCATTTTGCCCAAAACACGACAGGACTCAACCAACCATTTGGATCAAATATCCGTGCTACAGTGGACAATACCAGTCGCTTTGTCCATGTTTTGAAAACATCTAAATCTTGTACACGAAATGTAAAGACATCCGGTATTGGTTGATACTGCACGCCTAATACAGCAACAACATCAGGATTGTTAACATTGTGAAATATATGTGGATCCTGCTGATGCTCTTCTGGCAAGCCATTAAGTAAAGCTTGAGAGTTGGATATCCACTTCCTGAGCTCATAACCACCAGCCTTCAAAAGGCCTATTAGCTCATTACGCAGTACTAATGCTTCTTCTTCACTAGCAGCACCTGTACAAATGTCATCAACATATGTATCGGTAGACACAACAGCCGAAGCTCTAGGAAAACTTAGTCTCTCACGTTCAGCCAACTCTAACAATGCTCGAATAGCAATAAAGGGGCTCGACTTTAGCCCGTATGTATTAGTATTAAGCTCGAAAACCGTTATAGGCTGAGATTCATCTTCACGCCACAGGATGAGCTGATATTTACGATCGTCGGGATGAATTAATGTCTGACGAAACATCATTTTAATATCCGCTACAAAAACGACATGATGTCGGCGAAAGTTTGTCAGAATATCAGAAATATCCCTTTGCAACTTGGGACCAGAATGCAAACACTGATTTAAAGATACTCCATTAGAAGTAGGAGCTGAGCCGTCAAAAACTACTCTAATTTTGTCCCCTTTAAATACTGCATGATGAGGAATGAAGTAGTGCTCATGAACACGCCAATCTAACTTTGAAATAGACATGTGTCCCAAGTCCAAATATTCACGCATAAAACCAATATACTTCTGTCGAAACACTGAGTCTCGCTTCATACGTCTCTGCATCGAAGCTAACCGCTTTTCCGCTAGCATCCGTGAGTAACCAAATTGAGGCCGAGACGGCAAGAAAGGCAACCTCGTCATAAACCGACCTGAACGAAGACGACCTGTATTATTCTGAAAGAATAATTCGCATTCCAGATTTTCCGGGCTGTCACGAGTAGCAGTTGGGGGCTCTTCCACTTCCCAGAATCGCTGAACCGCTTCAGCGAGGGAGAGACCCACATACGAGTCACATGGTTCGACAGTTTGAGAACCAGGAGAAAATATAGGTCCCATAATGACGTCACCAAGATCACTCGAGACCGTAACTAGACCACCGTGTTGCAATAACCTCGTGTTACCAAACTGGAACAATCCTAACACGTCTGCACCTAACAGTAAGTCAACAGGACCTGGAAAGTGAAAGTCCGGATCTGACAATACTAAACCGGATGTCAAATTTCTCACTTCCGCAGGTAAGGCTACTAGTGGATGTCGACCCATAATATTATTTAGAACAACAGCTGAGGTAACAACAGACGGACGAGAAGATCGTAAAGGAGAAAAGGGTAGTAAAACCTGTCCTACCAAACCAGAAACCTTTACTCCACCTATACCTCGAATGAAGTCTGCGCCACGATCCAGGCGCAGTTTTAAACGCTCCACCAAACGTGATGATGCAATACATCCCTGAGATCCCGTATCCAAAATTGCGCGTGCCGTTACATATTCACCCCGAGGAGAACAGACGCGAACCTGGGCAGTAGGTAATAAGACAGTCAATAGAGAGGGAGCCGACACAGGTGGAGATTGCGATACTAGTCAAAATGACGCACGAGAATTCTGATGTTGGTACGAGGTTGACGGACAAGAATAACCTCGCATAAGCATAGGATTCCACTGTGAATAAGTTTGCTGCGGTAGAAACGCAGTCATATAACGCCTATCCAAACGAGGCCACTCGGCATATTGATGTGACATATCCGAAACAACTCGACGTGCTTGATCAACAGCAGCGTGAGCCATACAAGGTGCTTGTCGGAAACCCCCGCCCGTAGCGGGACTGGAGCGATAGGTATTATTAGAATGTCCTTGAATAGCAAAATTATTGACTGAACTACTTCTTGGTGGGACTGCCTGTACACCACCAGCCCATTGGTCTTCCAAAATCACCTGATTCTCTTCAACAACGTCCATAGATACCGGAGCAGCCGGTTTTGGAGATCCACCGTCACGGTTGCTACAAAGAAGATGGTGATGATTACCCTGACACTGATGACAGGGTCGAGTAACTTGACATTGGGACACAAAATGATTACCGAGGCAACCAAAGCACCAGTTACGTTGCCGAACTATGTTACGTCTAGCCTGCCAACGTAATTTTCTAAATGCAGGACAAGAAACAACAACATGTTTATTATTTTTGCAATATGCACACCGAGAACCCTGGTGAGGTGTAGAAACCGCATTAAAAGCACGAACATCACGCTTCTCAGATATGCGGCGATCCATTCGCACTTGTTGCAGCTTAGGCCTACTATTAATAATTTCGCCAAATCCAGGAGGAAGAATATTCTCTAAACGACGACACTCATCTTCCATGAAGGTAACTAGATCATCAAACTGTGGTAGATGAGTGGCAGAGTCTCCACCATACTCCTGTTCAAATCTGTTCCGTAACTCAAGTGGAAGTTTATTTAACACAATGTGTACCAACATAAAAGACCAACTCGGAATAGGTAAATCTAATCCCTTTAATCCATTAACGGCAACTAATAAAGGGTTAAGAAGTCGGGTACGTAACGTCTGATTTGCACGTAAAGTAGGCAAATTTAAAATGGCCGACATGTGGGTATCCGCTAAACGTCGAACATTTTGATAACGCCGCATAAGCAAAACCCGGGCAATATCATAGTTTGCATCAATAAGTTCTAAATGTTGAACGAGTCCTTTGGCCTCTCCTCTAAGGGATGCTAACAAATAGGCCAATTTCTGAACGGGAGTTAAGTCGTTGCGAGAATGTACAAGGCTCTCAAATAAATTATTAAATGCAACCCACTGACCTAAGTCCCCATCAAAATGGGGTAAATCCAACTTAGGCAGTCGACCTACCAGTGCAGGGGAACATTCGCTATCATTCTTATAAATATTTTCACTATTCGACTTTTTTAATATAGTACCCACAGCTTGGCGGATTTGATCCGCTAAGTCATCGGCTTGATTTACATCCGCATTTATTTTGTCTAAAAACTCCGACTCTGGACTCAGTTCCAATAGCGCGCGGTACGCATCGTATAATTCGGACATCTGATCGTTTAAGGCCTCATGACGTGATATTAACGCCTGCTCTCGATCCTTACGCGATATATTCAAAACGGCAGATCCGAGCCACCGTAACACACCGGCTATCCGGGCGGAATATTTACCGGCCATACTAACCGCGAATTAACAAATATACTCAAATAAATCGATCGATACGCAAAAAAAAACAATAAAAAAAATCACGAAATAAAAGTTACCAAAATTACCGAAAGTTACAAAAACCGATATTTGAAACTAAAACCACGCTCTGCTACCAAATTTTGTACCGTACACGGCGGGATCGGTGACCCGACGGCACAAACCCACAAGGTAAATTCTGGTACTTATATTCTAGGTACTTACCTGTTACCCCAGCCGGCGGTGGTGGGAATAGGAACAAGGGGGAACACTAATCTGTCAGTATTTTAAGGGAGGGCGCCCTTGAGAGGAAATATATAAAATATCCTACCAAAGTACTACTAAGGGAAACACTACGGGGGTTGGATAAAATGTCTGTCCAAATACACCCGCGCCTCGTCCTATTTTGTCACAACCACTTGTTCACTGAATATATTAACTATTATAATGTTCCACACACTTGGAAATACGTGAAATTCGCAATAAATAATCTAATATTAAATATATTGCGCGAGAGCAATTACCGTGCGTCTTCAATGCAAATCACGGACATACCCGCTTTTCGACGCGATAAAAAAGGTACCGCGTAACAATCGAAAACCGGCGCTCAATATCTGTATTCCGAACATAGACATTTTGGTATTTCGGAATTTCTTAGCAATTTCGGTATGCATGATGCCGACAGTCGAGTTATTACGAGCTTGGAAAATAAAAGTTGCCGAGTACAGCTAATATGTATATAAATACTCATCATACTTATATCCGCATTTATTAATTGCTGTAGTTATAATAACATGGATAAATTCACTTTGTTTACATGTCAGTGAGATTGCTAGATGAAAAAAATTGTTCATGTTCTAGACATTATGGCCAGGCTTTACATTTCTAGATGACCAAGTTCACAAATGTCACGTGTGCGGTAAAGAATTCAAAAGCCGCCTATGTCTGCACCAGCATACGAAATATGTACATCCACCGGCTGAAGCGTCGGCCGCATGTCCCCACTGCGAGAACAAGGTGCGTAATATCAGAAAAACCGATGGTCTACTTAGTAGATTGGCCATTTATTGAGTAGATAGATTAACGATCTTTTGCGCAACCCTACGGTCTATTGAGCAGACCAGCGGTCTATCGAGTAGACCAGTAGTCTATTGAGTAGACCGTGAATTTTTTCATGTCATTTTTATTGTGATTAAAATGTATTATTAGGATCTAGTGCGATGAAAATATATCTTGGGTAATAATCGTTTTTCCCGGGTTTTTCTACACTAAATTATAATACAGCCAATAGTACCACAGTTTTTAATACAATATTCGAATTCAGTACTCTGTGGTTGTTCGTGGTGTATGGCACTTTATTAAGTGGGCTGTACCCGTCAATTGAATACTACATTATCTGTAGTACATTTTACTTGGGGAGAAAATACAAAACTTTATGGCCGTGAACTGCTAAAGTATCATCCTAATTTCGACAACGTATAAATTTAGACGGATTATACCGCCAAAAATTATTTTACGTATGTAATTTTAACAATTGTTTAATTTTGCAGGTATTCAAAACGAAATTCTACTTACAACAGCATCTTAAAGTGTCGCATGGAATATACAAAAAGAAAATCTCCACGTAATTGTTTAGCGTACATTCCTTCTTTGTCATGTAAAAAATAAAATACAAGATAAAAAGAAAAAAAACAATGTAATATTTTTCTTCTAATATGGCTATCATTCTGTTGATAATGACTTGGATATTATTTAACTAAAAGAATATTTAGTATACACATTGATAAGTTAAGTTATACTCAATATTCAACCGTTGTAGCATGCGGTCTACTCGAAAGACCACTAGTCTACTTAAAAGACGACTGGTCTACTCCGAGGTCCATCAATCTGTATTATGAATAATTTATTTATTCGAAATGTCACTAGTCTCATACGTAAATACATTTAAAAGATATACGATAGATTACAAATACTATGGATTAATAAAAAAAGACTGTCGTATTATATATACATTTATGAAGAAGGTTGTTGGTCTACTCGAAAGGCTGGTGGTCTATTCGAAAGACCAACGGTCTACTCGAAAGACCAGTGGTCTACTTGAAAGACCGCCATTGTGGAAAGACATTGATTTTGATCAGATCTTTTACTTGCAGGTTTTCAAAACAAAAATCAACTTACAACAACACCTAAGAGTTTCTCATGGAATTCACAAAAAGAACAATTTTAACTGAATGTTGCCAGAATACATTTGTAACGGATTTATCGAATGCAATTTAAAGCTGTTATGTAATTTGCATAGAAATCTTTTTTAAATTTATTGTTATTGACTTTGATATTTCAGTGTCGCAGGTAAACTTATTTTCATTAAATAACAAAAGCGATTATTAAAGTTATTTGTACACAAGCAGAACTATAGGCGGGTCCTATTCATAGTATGGACTTCGTTATAGAGTAGATCAGATATGCAGTTATAAAACCCTAGCACGTGCTTTTTAAGAAATTTTGTACAGCACCAAAATATTTCAAAATAAACTTGTTAAGTATCACTTTCAATTTTTCATTGTTTTAGTCTAAAAAAATTTATTCTGTTTTATTTCGGTCCAAATTGGACTTATGTTTAATCATCGGTCTTATTGACCCTGATCTGTGCCGCACAATGTAAAACTTATCTCATTCTCTCGCAGGCTTAGTCTTATAGACTTGTGTTTATGTCTTTTTAGTGTCGCTTTATCGTTACATTGAGTTTCAGTTCACAACGGTTCTAATGGAGTTTCATTTCAAAAATGTTAAGAACTTTAACAATATATATAGTTTGTAATGTCAAAGTAAAAATGTGATAAAAATCGATAAATACAATTTTTAGAATTTTTGTCTGTCTGTCTGAATGTTCCGGCTGATCTGTGAAACGGCTGGACCGATTTTGACGAGACTTTCACTGGCAATTAGCTGATGTTATGAGGAGTAACTTGGCTACTTTTAAAATTAGGGTTCAGCGCGGACGAAGTCGGCGGGCATAGTTAGTCTTACTTACATAAATTGTCTCAAGGCTGTACAGTTTGTACACTTGTTCTTGCTTGTTGTGGTGGATGCAGGCAGTTGTTGTTGGAGTGCTGACGCTGTCTTGTAGTAGGATGAAGAAAATACACCTTGTTGCTTTCGGGTATTTATTCTGGTAGTTTTATATTTTTTTATTTTTATTGCGTGAGTTCAGCAGACAGGCAGATGGCCTACTTGATGGAAAGCGGTTACCATCGCCTATGGACATTTGCAACACCAAAGGTGCTACAGATGCGCTGCTGCTCTTTTAAGGGAGACTGGAACCTGGTCACTAATGCCGGAACACAACTCAAAGTTGTTATGGCGGCATGCTCTAGACCAGGGGTGGTAGCCATCCAGTCGGGCAAATGCCCTACCACCTGGCTGTGGGTTGTTTTGTCGCCTTATACGACAGGCCGCCCCAAAGAAGGAAATTTTATTCTTTCTTGGATGCTGAGCCCTGGGTTCAACTTAGTGGTAGTTGAAGTCGTATGTTACGACTAATAGCAGCTCGTAGCGACTTGATTGCAACTTGTTAGCAACTCGATCACAATATATTTGTGAGCGTTATTTATAGTGATGTTATTATATTAAAGTAGGCCGCGACGTCAGCAAACCGCTGTACGTTGAACCGTACAAAGACAATAAATTCCAATTGTGAGAAGTTACTCGTTCGAAAATGTTCCATCAATAGTCTAAAATGGACAAACGTAAATAATAGGTTGGGGAAAAAGTCTTTTCGCATATAGTATGTATGAACTTGTAATGAGATCTCTTTGGCTATACCATTCGTATCTGGCTGGTTTTGGTATCATTAAAAAGTTTTAATTCTAAGAACACAATTCCAAATTCAAATTAGGGAAATGTGTGATTTTCATTTGTTTTTCTTATTGTTAAAATGAGTAATGAAGAAATTCGATACATTTTAAAAATTTTCTACAAAAAAGGTAAAAATGCAACACAAGCCGCGAAAAAAATTTGTGATGTTTATGGACCAAATACAGTATCTGTTAGAGTAGCGCAAATTTGGTTTCAGCGTTTTCAATCCGGAAATTTTGATATCAAAGATGCACGTCGTTCTGGTCGCCCTGTCACGGACAAAATTGATGCCATTTTTGAAAAAGTGGAGCAAGATCGGCATATTTGTAGTTACGATGTAGCTGGAGAACTAGGAAATGACCACAAAACGTCTGGCGCATTTGAAAAAAGCTGGGTACACAAAAAAGATGGATATTTGGATGCCTCATGAGCTCACTGAAAGAAACCTAATGAACCGTGTACTCATTTGCGATTCTTTATTACGACGTAATAAAACCGAATCATTTTTGAAGAAGCTGATAACTGGTGATGCAAAGTGGATCACGTATGACAAGAACGTACGAAAAAGATTGTGGTCAAAGGCAGATTCAGGCTTCACAGACTTTGGCGAAACCCGGGTTAACTCGCAACAAGGTGATGCTGTGTGTATGGTGGGATTGGAAGGGCATTATTCATTATGAGCTGTTACCGCCAGGCAGGACCATCGATTCTGAACTGTACTGCGAACAACTGATGAGATTAAAGCAAAAAGTTGAGAGAAAGCGGCCGGAATTAATCAACAGAAGGGGTGTGGTTTTTCACCATGATAACGCTAGACCTCACACATCTTTAGCCACTCAGCAAAAATTACGAGAGTTTGGCTGGGAGGTGTTAATGCATCCGCCGTATAGTCCTGACCTTGCACCTTCAGATTTTCACCTGTTTCGGTCTCTGCAGAATTCCTTAGGCAGTGTCAGGTTAACATCACGAGAGGACTGCCAAAACCACTTGTCGCAGTTTTTTGATCAGAAGCCCCAAAATTTTTATAGCAATGGGATCACGTCCCTACCTACAAGATGGCAAAAAGTTATCCAACAAAATGGCACCTACATACTTTAGTCAAATGTAAATAAACTTTATAAAAAAACCTTTTGAATTTTTGTTTGAACTTTTTTTTTAAACACTATAAAATGCGAAGCAGACGTTGACCTGCTCTGAAAAAATAAAAAAATCTAGGACCCGATCCCAGCGCCACCTACCGGTTCCAACGGGATAAAAAGTATCCTATGTCCGTCTCCTGGTCCTAAGCTACCTCCCCACCATGAGTTGTGTTCCGGCATTAGTGACCAGGTTCCAGTGTCCCTTAAGAGAGCAGCAGCGCGTTTGTAGCACCTTCGGTGTTGCAAATGTCCATAGGCGATGGTAACCGCTTTCCATCAAGTGGGCCGTCTGCCTGTCTGCTGAACTCTTACAAAAAAAAATCTGTCTTCCGGCTACTGAAGTGGCCGAAACGTTGGAATAATAAATATCAAATTAATTACCGCGCTTAAAACTGTTAAAACGGAATTTATTGTTAATTATTATGCTTATACTGCATAAGAATTATTTGTATAAGTTTTGTTGTTTATAATAAATTATTTGTTGTATATTATTTAGAAGAAGAAGAAAGAAAAGAAAGAAAAAAATATTTATTTAGGACAAGATACAAAAAGACTTATATGATAATATATATAACAATTAATGATGTCCTAAAAAGGCTCTTGCTCGGCATATTACTAGTTTCACAACCAGCGCTGATCTTCCGCAAGTACCTGTAAGTGATGCCACGGCTTAGCTCCACAAAGCAAATTAAAACGATAAACATTTGTTATAAAGTTATACAAAATAAATTACTAATTATTTGAACATTGTTCTATTACAAATAAAAGAAAATAAATAAAAAAACTGGACAGAAATGACACAAAAATAATAATAAATTGATAATGGTTTGTCATATCGTAATAATTGACATATTATAAAATACTTGTGTCGTATTTAAGGTCTCTCTGGCGAAATTGATGGTCAATTAAGAATTTTTTTAAGTTAGTTCGGAACCCAAAAACAGACTGCAGCTTCCTTATCGGCGGCGGTATGTTATTCCAGCACTTCGATGCAGCGTAACGAAAACTCCCCCTGAAGGCAGCCGAACAATGCTGCTGAGTAGCGAGCTGCACCGAGCCTTGCCTACAACCGAGTGACCTTCTTGTTGACATCCACGAAAGCTTTTCGTAAAGATATAAAGGTGTTTTATTATTTATAACACCAAAAAGCAAGCAAGCTAAATGTAATTTTTGACGATGTTTCATTCTTAATATAGAATGCTTGTTTAGGAATGGTGTAACGTGACCTCTTAACGGAACTTTGAAACAAAACCGTACACAAGCATTCTGTACTCTTTGAATGAGACGCTTAGTTTTAGCAAGAAGCCGAGGACCAAAAATCACATCTGCGTAATTTAGATGTGATAGAACAAGAGATTCCACTAGTTGAATGCGTAATGCTTCATTTATAAATGGTCTTATACGGTATAAAATTTTGAGCTTATAGAAGCAAGTTCTAACTGAGTTAGCAATATGTTTCTCAAACTTTAAATCGCAATCTACATACAACCCTAAGTTACG
This sequence comes from Dendrolimus kikuchii, assembly GCA_019925095.2. Lineage (NCBI taxonomy): Eukaryota > Metazoa > Arthropoda > Insecta > Lepidoptera > Lasiocampidae > Dendrolimus > Dendrolimus kikuchii. The sequence continues at coordinate 1,236,621 of JAHHIN020000030.1, forward strand.
AGCTACGTAAACTTGTTCTACGGGTTCACCCCCATGAGCATTACTTTTGCTGATGGGTGAAGAATATTGAGTTGATGTTTGGAACCAAAAACGAGATATTTAGTTTTAACAGGGTTAAGAAGTAAGGAATTAGATTCAGACCATTGAGCTATTCTATAGAGATCTTCGTTTATTTTGTTTATTGCATTATTTATCTCGGATGGTTTAAATGAAATATATATCTGTGTGTCATCGGCGTAAAAATGAACTTTACAATGTCTGATATGTGTTGCTAAGTCTGCAGTGTACAGGATAAAGAGAATTGGTCCTAATATTGATCCTTGCGGAACGCCTCTATTGATTGGCAAATTTTCAGAAAGCTGTGAGCTACCATCAATATTACTGAGCTTAACTTGCTGGTATCGGCTAGTAAGAAAACTGAAACCATTTAACAGTTTTTGCTTTGAACCCATAGTAACTTAGCTTAGAGAGTAACAAATTAATATTGATCGAGTCAAATGCCCTTGAAAAGTCTAATAAAACTAATAGCGTACACAACCCATTGTCCTGCGCGACGAGTATATTATCAATTACATCTAATAGTGCAGTTGACGTACTGCGCCCCTTCCTAAACCCCGACTGGGCTTCAGGGAGAATGCGATTTGCTTCAAGGAACTTAGTTACCTGAAAACTTACTATTTTCTCCATAATTTTAGACAAGCATGGTAAAATACTAATGGGTCTTAAATCTTTAAGAACACATGGGTTAGAAATTTTAGGTAGAGGGCGAACAATAGCATGCTTCCACATATCCGGAAATGTGGACGTGCAGATTGAGATATTTATAATAGATAGTATTAAATTTATACTGTGAGGAAACGTCATTAAAAGCATATTCAAACTTATGTCATCGCTACCAACTGCGTTCGATTTCAGACTTTTAAATGTTTTTTGTAGAGTTTTTAAATCGATTGGTTCTAAATCAAACACTGCGTCACTAAAACTATGAAATACATAATAAGTTAATAAAGAGAAACTAACCTCAGCTGTGCCTGGTATATTTAAAAAATGATTATTAATGATATCAGCATTATTAAAGTGTGGAGGAAGATCTACATTATTTTTTGGTAAAATAATATTTTTCAAATTTGTCCAGAGAGCTCTTGGTTCACGTATTTTGTTGATAATATTATGTTTGAAATATGCTGACTTTTCAAAAAAGAGTGCTTGGTTTACTAGTGATTTCAGACTCTTATAATAATCTTTTTTACTGACCGATTTATTTTTATGATAGTCTGCTGCAGCTTTATCTCGTAAATTCATCATTAGTTTAATGTTATCAGTGAACCAAGGCGGAGAATAATTCTTAGTAAAAAAACATTTGACCGGAGCATGATAGTCAAATAATAACAGGACACTCTGGTTAAAAGCGTTAAGCATCTCGTTAACACTACCGAGTGTAGCGATAGAGTCCCACGGAATTAAATGAAGATCGCTGCTAAAGTTGTGTAGATTAATATTCTTTATGGGACGATAAACTATAGTCTGCCTAAGAACTTTACTATGTTTAATATTAAATTCACAAATTACCATGCAATGACCATATAATGATCCGACTTGATCTGACTCTATTTTCTTAGCAACTAAATCTGTGCATATAACATCGATCAGGGTTTCCGATGTTTCTGTAAAGTGTGTCGGAGAAGAAACTATTTGAGATATATTAAAACAAGTTAAAAATGTATTGAATTTTTCAGTTTTCGGATTATTTACGTCATTAAAATTAATATTAAAGTCTCCTAATAAAATTAAATGATCATGGCTATTATGTAAATTAATTGAATCAGTAATCGCGTCGAAAAATAAATCAATGTCTAGCCATGGAGGGCGATATGCAGTGCCAATAAGTAACCGCACTCCGTTGAGGTTCATTGTGATCCACATTTGTTCTACAGACACACGCGAAGGGTCTACTGGATGAGACCAAGTGCGTAGTTGAATGTCACGTTTGATATAAAAACCGACACCTCCACCCCTCGACCGAACTTCTCGTGGTCTAGGAATGTGACGCAAACGATATCCTGTAACAACAGGCGCACGACCGTCTTCCCCAGCTTTAAAGGGCCCCACAGATTAACAGTCCGCCTGCAGTTTCTGATCCTTTCGGGCGGCCTGCCGTCCTAGGCTGATAACGTCTACACACTAAAGCGATTATTGCCTGCCGGCAATAGCCTGGCACAACCTCTGCGACTACACACTATCATTTGGAAGTCCGCAGTTTCCCATCCTAGCACCGCGCGTCGGCAATGCTCTGATACCGGTGTGAGCGTCCACACACTACAGGCGGTAGTCGTTCACAACGCAGCAGCACTGTAGCGCGTAGTTGTCAGCTTTTAGCGTTACCGTTATGTTTCGTAAAAGACGATGTGCTCTTTTACTACTTCATTTACTTTCATCATCAGAAAGGAGATATTGGATGAAAAAGTGGCTTCAACAAAGAGAATCTAGATCGCACATGACATTGGTCCGTGAACTAAGGCAGTCGCATCGGGAAGATCTATTTAATTACTTGCGAATGACTTCTGAAACTTTTAACATCTTGTTAACGATAGTTAAACCGTACATCAGTAAAATGAATACAAAAATGCGCCAATCAATAAGCGCAGAAGAAAGATTAATAGTAACTTTACGGTATTTGGCAACTGGACAAAGTTTTGAAGATTTGAAATTTCCTACAAGAATTTCACCACAGTCCCTTGGAGTAATCATACCTGAAACTTCAAAATATATTTTTTTTTTGCTGAAAGATGTATATATGAAGGTAAGAAAACATTTATTTAATTTTTATTTTATTTTATTTTAGTTAGAATAAACAAATATAAAAACTAGTAACTAGTAGGTAAGTACTATTCCAGATTTTTAAAAATAATAAATTGTGACAATTCTCCTGATTCATTGTAATCATCAGAATTAATCATGGCTGTTTGTGATGGCTGTTGGCAATCGTTAATGGGAATAGTTCGAAGTTCTTGAGAAGACTTTTGTAATATAGATTGAGACAAAGACGAGATTGTTGCTTGTTCTCTGTTTGAAATAGTAGGTCTTGGGAGTGTAGATATTCGAGCTGCCTTTGGTGACTGTGATGAGGGAACTGGATGTGCAATTTGGAGCTGTGTGGACACAAGACCAGTAAAATTAGTTTCTTCTTGCAACTTTTGTTTGATACCGTACAATAATACTTTATTAATTAATGATTCTGCGTGTAACCTTTGGTCTTCGTTCATACGGCGCAACTTACATGCCACATTCAATCCTATGCCATCATATTCATCATCTTCTTTTAAGGCTTTATAAGCTTCATTAATTAATGTACGTTTCCTTTTATTTACTGAAGATTTTGTCGACGACACTGACGGCGTTGTTTCACGTATTTGGGTCGAAGAGTGTGAGGGCAAGGGCGAGTGTGATGATAGCGGTGAATGTGATGATAGCGGTGAATGTGATGGCAGCGGCGAGTGTAATGGCGGCGACAAATGTGCCGACAGCGGCGAGTTATCATCTTCGAAAAACTGTAACAATAATACATTGTTTTTTTTATTTTTGTTCCAGTTACCAACATCTATAAAAGAATGGAAAGAGATTGCAAAGAGTTTTGAAAATCGATGGCATTTTCCTAATTGTGGTGGTGCCATCGATGGAAAGCACATTAGAATTCGGAAACCAGCAAACAGCGGATCTTACTATTACAATTATAAACATTATTTTAGTATTGTACTAATGGCAGTTGTGAATGCAGACTATGAATTTATATATGTTGATTTCGGATGCAATGGAAGAGTATCAGATGGAGGTGTTATCGAGTCTACTACGTTTTATAACAAGTTGATAACTAAGCAATTAAATTTACCGCCAAATAGTATGAATAAAAACAATATGAACTTTGTATTTGTGGCCGATGACGCTTTTGCTTTACATGAAAATGTAATAAAACCATATCCACAAAGAAATTTGACTCGAGAACAGCGTATCTTTAACTATCGCTTGTGCAGAGCTCGTCGCACAGTAGAAAACGCTTTTGGCATATTATCCAGTCGATTTAGAGTTTTTCACACTGAAATTAATATGAAACCAGAAAAAATTGACTACATAGTTTTAGGTACATGTTGTCTTCACAACTTTTTGAAGAAAACAGAGAAAGCTAATTATTTACCTACTCAAGCATTGATCACAGAAGATTTAGATTATGGTAGGGTTATAAATGGAGATTTAAGTGAAGATAGTCCCCTAAACGGTTTACAACAGGGGTATATCAGAAACGTTTGTGAAAATGCAAAATTAAACCGCGAAAAATATAAAGACTATTTTGTGCAAGATGGAGCTGTATCGTTTCAAAATAATTTCGTTAGTTAAATAAAAAATAAATATGCAAACGTACTGTTTCATTCTGATCTAAATCCACAATACTTTCACTTGAAATACTATTTCTTGGCATTTCTTGATCTGCTGTGAACATCAAAAGGTCAAAATACCATAAATTAGACACATAGTTATCATCAGCTGACGACCCTGATTTTTGAGTTTTAACCTGAAAGTAGATGGATAATTAATAACATTTCATTCTAAGTTCTTGATAAAACGATTACGAACTGCATTAAATAAATTTTACCATTCGACAGCGTACTATCAAAAGTAGACCTACCACAGAATTATAGTAGGTAGCCATCAATAGAACTTGTAAACAATCTTAACAAACCGCTTGTGTCGAATATATGAAAAGTTTGTTTGTTTACATTATTTAGGTACAAGTTCTATTGATGGCTAACGTATCGACACCTACCTTGCGTAACTACCTACCAAAAAGAGTCGTAAAAAAGAATAAATTCATATTTACTTACCTTCTTTAGTTCTTTTCTAAATGTGCTTTTAAGGTTATTAATTTTTCTTTTCACAGTATCAATTGTGGCTGATGGTATTGTGATTTGATAATATGCTAACAATTTATTGTAAGCGTCATCCTTTAATCGCTTATTGTGATAAGAATCGTCTTTCACCTTCCATAAACATGGAAAAGTTCTATATAGTTCTATAAAAGTAGACACAAATTGAGGTTTGTTGTCCATTTTGTCGAAAAAAGTTAAACAAGTCGAAAAACATAAAACTGAAGGTGCTCGACTGACACGAGATGACGATCGACAGGCCGCCGACCGACTACCTGCTAATGTGTGTTTATTTAGCCTCAAGACTATGGACTGTCCGGCCGACATCTATCGACGCCGACTGGAATCGTCAAGCGGTCACACACTCTCAGTTCGTATTAGTCGTCAGTCCGAAATCTTATACGGAACTGTTAATGTGTGACCTATTGCGATTAACAGACAGACTGATATCGTCCGGTGAACTGTTAATCTGTGGGGCCCTTTAGCCAAGTTTCGTTTATCGCTAAAACATCAAAGTTATGCTGTGTGACACATGCTACAAAGTTATCGTGATTCGTGCCTAAGGAACCTGCATTCAGCAAACCGATTTTCAAGCGTTTATTAACCATTAGAGATAACCAAAAATATCACATATAAACAATGAAAAGAAACAAGACACACAAACCAGAAAATAATACAATGAAAATAGAAAAGTGAGATAAAGTGCAGTATACATTATAAACAAGAAGCAAAAATAAAAAATAGCACAATGCACAAATTTAAAAACAAAGAATTTTTCAATATAATCTAATGATACAAATATATATGTTATTGGAAATTTCGTCATTTTTTTTATTCTAAAAAGGACATAGAGTAAGTTAGAATTATGACTAATACAATTATATAAGAGTACGATATAAGCAAAACTAAATAAGAAGATACTGAAGCCGTGGTTATTCGAAAAAAAATAAGTAATATGAAGTTCAAACAGTATTCGACCCAAAAACACGTAGAATATCTGCTTCTGAACGAACGCCGTATGATCGCTTTCCGTCACCCTCTCGAATGTATACGCGTCCTTTTTTTGTCCAAGAGTACCTCCAGTTCCGCTTGCGACATTCCTCGCGCGCACGATGAAATAGCAACCGATTAGTACGGGTCAGTCTTTCATTGATATAAACACGCTGCGATGCTCCAGCTATTCCCATGTCTGTAGATGTGAGGTTACGACGCACGCGTGCTGCACGGATCATTTCATCCCGAATGTGACGACGAGTCAAGCGCACGACAACGCGGCGCGCGCCTTTTGCTGACGTGTCATCGCCCGACACAGGTTTCAGGGCCCCAACACGTTCAGCAAATACAATGTCTCGCTCCTCAATCTTGACGCCTAGCTTGGTACCCAAAACAATAATTGTATGAACTACGTTTTCCCCCCTTTGCTCTGGAAGACATCCGATATCCAAGTCCGACAAAAGCGCCTCCTGATCGCGGTCATTCAGTTCAAGCTTCAGTTGTGTTATGTTATTATTATATTATTTGTTATCCCCAGTTCATTAATAGACTTATCCCGGAAACTTTCCCATTTTCCGGGATAAATTAAATTAAATTGGCAGACAAACACACATATTGTACATCCCCAAATTAAGCAAGTTACGCTTGTGTTATGGGTAATATACAACGGACTACTCTGGGGCCGATCCCTGACACCCAGACCATAGTATAACGGGTTGGTATTGGTAGTGTCAACAAATAAAACTGAAAAGCAATCTACTCAAAATTCTTATTATTTCTTGCCTCCAAAATCTAATATAATACACTCTAAAAAATGTTAAAAACCATACAATCCGCCTCCTGTCACCTCTCCTCTCCTCGCCTCTCCTTATCTCATAAACTTAACGGCTTGGCTTGTCTGTCTTTTACAGTCGGCCACCCTGAAACAATTGCACCGCAATTGGTGCATGCAATAATTTAACTTTCCAATAAATCAATTAGGTCATCTCGAGTCACAACTTCATCATCGCTGCTAGTTTCACTGCACTCAGGTGCACTTCGATAGGTTCGCAGTGAATCTGCAGCAACTACTCCGGAGAACTTCTTATAACCCCTCATGCCCTTTACACTCTTAATTTCATAACGACCATTATTAAGTACCTTATTGATAGTATAAGGGCCTGAGTATAGGACCTGCAATTTATTGTTTACATCCTTGACCTCACCCCCAGATGGTCCTTGTTTCCACAAAACTAAGTCCCCCTTTTTAAAGACTTTCTCTGGCTTATGACGTTTATCATAGTAATGTTTCAATAATTTTGCACGATCTTCTAGTCGACTAGAAGCATTTTGTCGTTTTCTGTGTACTGATGCAAACTCACCATTGCCTATTAGATCTGGTATCAACCTACCTTTATGGCTAAACATTATCTCATAAGGATGATAACCTAAGCTTTCATTCATTGTGTTGTTTATGCCCCAAATACAATCTGGTAAACATTCATTCCACATATTGGGATCTATATTACGTGTACGCATTGCATCTAACAATGTGCGATTGTAGCGCTCAACTTGACCATTTGCACGTGGGCATGCTATGGCATTTAGTGTATGATGAATCTGGTATTGAACTGAAAATGATCTGAAGATTCTACTGGTAAATGCTAAGTTCCTATCGGAAATCAACCTTTTTGGATAACCAAATAAGCTAAACACATCTTTGAGGACAGTAACAGTCTCCACAGAATTAATGGTTCTGGTTGGACGGGCTATAAGAAATTTCGAGAATGAGTCTACAATCATGAGGATATATTGGTAGCCTCTCTTAGTACGGCAAAATGGGCCTAGATGATCAATATGGACTACTTCCATGGGGATAGAGGGCTTTGGTATTGGATGTAACTCTCCACTTGGCTTTCCATAGTTTCCTTTACTGTAACTACACTCCAAACAAGAACTAACATATTTTTTTATAAAACGTGTCATTTTAGGAAACCAATAATCTGATTTAATTAATTCTTCACACCTTTTGATCCCTACATGGCCTATTTGATCATGAAATTTCTGCATAAATTTCCATCTAGCGAAAGCTGGTACTACTAATCTATCACCATTCAAAGTCTTTCTATATAATCTATCATTCATAATCTTGTAATTATTGGCAACATCCTCACATGCATTGCCTTCAGTTAGCTGTTTAATAATATTGTTCAATTTGTCATCTTGTAGTTGTATAGTTAAAAACCAGTCATCACTCGAAATCATATTTATGTTTACAATAGGTATTAACGATTCTATATTATCAGTAACTTTGAATGAGCTATCTACAGGTGGATTGCGACTCAAGGCATCAACATGCCTCATTCGCTCCCCGGGTCTATATTCAATTTGAATATCATAATCTTGGATTGTGAGCCACCAACTAGCTATACGAGGCACTAGATCTTTTTTTAATAAAGTATATCTCACAGCAGAACAATCTGTAACTACTTTAATTGATTTTCCGAATACATAAACTCGAAAATGCTTTAATGAATCAACAACTGCTAAAGTCTCAAGTTCATAGCTGTGATACATGGATTCCTCACGAGAAGTTACCCTGCTATAATAAAATACTGGCTTTAATTCAATGTCATTGTGTTTCTGAAATAGAATACCTGCTATACCTACTTTGCTAGCATCTGTATGTATCTCACAAGGCAGAGAAGGATCATACAATGCAAGAACTGGTTGCGAGCACAGTTTAAGTTTTAATTCATTAAAACAATCATTTTGTTTACCTTGCCAGACCCATTCAGAACTCTTTTTTGTTAAGTCAGTTAAGGGTTTCGCTATAAGTGCATAGTTTTTTATATATTTTCTAAAGTAGCTACATAAACCTAAGAACTGACGCAGTTGGTGAATGTTATTTGGTTTTGAAAAGTCAGATACTGATTTTATTTTTTGATTTCCGGGTCTTATACCCTGTGCACTTATTTCATAACCTAAAAATGATATCTCAGACATTAGAAAAGAACATTTTCTCATGTTTAATTTTAAGTCCGCTTTCTGCAACTCAATTAAGACTTTATCTAATAGTACTATACCATCAGATACATTTTCAGTTGATAGTAACATATCGTCCATGAAAAAGACAATATCATCACTACCCACCAATTTAACTAGTTTTTGAATTACTCTCATAAATACTGATGGGGCATTCGCTAATCCGAATAGGACTCTCAAGTATTCATATAAGCCATCTGGTGTAACAAAGGCTGTTTTGTGTATAGAGTCAGGGTGAATTTTTATGTTGTGAAACCCAGAAAACAGATCAAGGTTCGTAAAATAATTTTTACCAGCTAATTGTGATAACTGGTCGTCAATATGAGGCATGGGAAACCGATCTTTGACAGTTATCGCATTTAAATCCCTATAATCAACACAGAGTCGATAGTCACCATTTTTCTTTTTTACAAGAATAATCGGGGATGCATATTGAGAATTAGATTCCCTAACAATACCACTGCTGATCAGGTCATCAATTATTTTTGTTACTGCTTGTCTCTCAGAATGAGCCAACCTATATGGTTTTCTTACAACAGGCTTATTAACATTAAGTTGAATTGTCATTTCTCCTAAATTAGTACAACCTATTTCTTTATTTGTATTGGCAAAGCAATCTTTATGGTGTGTTAATAATTGTATTAGGTTACTTAAGTCATTGGCCTGAATATCTCCTACCTTTATATTTTGTAAGGTTACTTAAGTCATTGGCCTGAATATCTGCTACCTTTATATTTTGTAACTCAGAATCAAAATTATTCCCACACTCAACTCTCCTCAAGGTTAAAAGATTAGAACTCACCTCTATATCTGTGCATCTGTCAGCTCTGGCTACCATCATTCCTTTTTTCCAAGATATAGGGCCTGTGCCAATATTACAGACCCTCACATATCCCTTTCCATTTCTAAGCATTGTGCTGGCAACCGCATATACAACATTGCCCATGCTATACTGCCTTGGCCTCGTGCAGAAGTCATCAGAGTGGTCTCCGGCGATATTGACCTTCACCAAGTTATCACCAATAGGAATTGTGATGTCTTCTGTAAGTTCAACTCTGAAACTACTTGCTTCACCACAGATGTCTATGTTCATTAAGTCACATGTGGCTCCAGTAACCATAGATAAGTTAACTCCATTTTTAGAAACATTCAGTATCACATCTTCTCGGTTAATTACTGTCTGACCTATGATTAAGACAACATCTCCCAAATCAACATCGGTGGCAACGGCTGTAGTTTTAATTTCCACTTTATCAACTAGGAGCTCAAACTCAACTTGTCCTACCGCACGCACCAAACTATTGTTGAAGCCTTTCAAAATAATCTCAACAGGGGTAACCTTTAGTTTTATAGCGTCTACTGCTGCCTTAGAGATCACATTAAGTTCACTGCCTGTGTCTAAGTATGCTTTCATATAAACACCATTTACTGTTACAGTCTTCTTATATAAATTATTGTAATGTGCCAACAGTTGGATCCTTTTTATATTGTCCAGTGAGTTGCAGGAAGTAGCCACATGTCCAGTTTTACCGCACCTAAAGCACTTCCGCTTGTCAGGTAATTTACAAACAGTTGCTATATGACCTACTTCATTACAGCGATAGCAAATGGATGGCTTCTTTGCACTTAAGTCCTTTTGCGAGTTGTCACTAAATGATTCACCAACTCTAGGTGTCCCAATTGATCTTGGCATGGTATTTAGTACCTTTAAAGGGTTTGTTTGTGACAGTATGAAAAATATAGGCAGATTTTTATATATATCATAGATTACGATCTAAATATGTCAAAAATAAATGGTTTTAATTAAAATAATAAATATTAATTTATATTTTTGAGAAATAAAATCGTTACATTGCAGCCATTAGTCACGTGACAATGAACGCCAATCAGAGCGCGTGACGTCATAGTGTGCAAAACACAACAAGTTGATAATGAATTCTCAGTGAAAATTCATCGTTTTCCAGTAATTTTGCTGTAAAATAATAGTATTTCCATTGTTATACACTGTGTTCATACCACTACAACAACCAGTTATAATAAATGCAAGTTTTATAAAAGCAAATACCAGTAGGTAATTTGCCAAAAATCGACGTTGTTATGCTGGGTGCCTTTTTCGCAACTAACACCATGCTGGATGCCTTTTTCGCAACTAACACCAATTTGTGCTCTTAAAACTTCTGTGTAAGTATATAACATCACAAACTACTATGGATACTACGTATTATAACATTAAACAATAGCACTTAGTGTTAAAATTGTGATTAAGATATGGCAAAGTATTATTTTTTAATAATTATTTTTGAGGTTATGATAATTTTAATATTCGTAAATGTTGATGCTAATGGTGAAATTTCTTTTGTAGATCATCGCGAGTATGTTATGGAGATGACGCCATAAGTTATGTGCATTTGAAACGTGATTGCAAACTCCTGTATTGTAAAGTGTAAAATATACCCAGATCATAAAGTGCTATCGAAATTATCGTCATCGCAGGAGTGAAGAACCAGTATGCACTTCTGCGGACTGTTATTGGAAAAAATCGAAGCTGTCACAACTGTGAACCAGTTTAAAATATGTAGTAGTAACCCTAGTTTACCATCAAATTCAAATGTACTTATAAGTTTTTAGAAGAAGGACGAAAAATGAAACTTGAGGATTGTGCATTATTTAAATATCAACATAATTCTGTTCTCAGTGATACAGCCAGCACTTTAATGTATCAACTTGTTTTAAAATATAATGAAAAATGTGAGTCATTTTTAAGAAATACAGTAATATCAGATGCTGTCATTAAAAAAATTAAGTGGAAACAAGGGAGTAATTTAAAAGCAGTCTTTGGCATGAATTAAGATATGGATGGATAACAGCATCACAGGCTTTTGAAGTAAGTAGATGCAAGACCCACAGTCAGAGAAAATTTGGAGCTGAAACTTCATAAAAAAAATTAAGAAATGTGGTCTCATATTAAGTCAACAATATCCAATGACTGCTGGTTCACCGGATGGTACACGTGAAAATTGCATAGTAGAAATTAAGTGTCTCTACAGTACAAACCATATTCAAACTATATTAAAGATGGGAAGCCTACAAACAAATATACTCAATTACAAATATGAATATATTTGACTGCTGTGGAAACATGTATATTTTGTGTAACGGATCTAGATTTTTCTAATAGTAAAAAATTTAAACTTTCTGTGTAGCAATCAGTTATGAATATGTTAGTGATCTTATTACTGACAACTTGTTACCATTTTGGAAATGCCATGTGTATCCATTACTTTATCAAAACATATAAAGTAACCACTAGGTAGGTTCTGATCTCATCATTTTATAATAAAATAAAACACAAAATGATTTTGGAGTTTCATTTAATGAGGCAATCTTATAAATTAACTAAACTACCATGCTCTAGGGCTAGGGTAACTAGGTTAGTTCATGACTACTTAAGGCCGGTTCCTATATCTTACTATTCACTCACCCAACCATCAGTTGAATTTTGACATTATTTGTATGAAGCTTATGTCAAATTTTAAGCGATGGTAAGGTAAATGAACTCTATAAGATATAGGAACCAGCCATTAGTGGACTTATCATCTATAAAGTAAAATTGTTCATGGAAAGGATATTTATTTACATATTTTTTATTTGCATGAAAGATTTGATCTGGATGTGTTGAGTGGAATGGTGACAGTGAGGACTCTGTGTGAGTAACGGATGAAGTATATAAAGACAGTGTCACAGTGACTTCTTCCATTATTAATTTCTTTGAAACTGCTTATACTGGATCCAAATGGCCTTAATGATTTCACAGAATATTTCACTTAAAATGGAAATGAAGAAACTGATTTTTGTGAAGACTACTAGTGATCCTGCCTGGTCCACAGTCTGGCTTAGCTTAATACTGGATTGAGTAGCTTTACTTCTATATTTATGTGTCATCAGTACTTAAAGATTTATTTGCTGTTTTAAGACCTTGTAAACCTTCTTCCTGGGGTAAAACTGAAAATAACTTGACAATATTATTATTAGATTGTTTCAAGAAAATTAATATTGGATCTACTCACTATTAATGTAAGAACCTGTGGTTGTGTTGGAAGTATTTTCAAGAATTAAACTAGCACCATTGGTACTGGCTAATACAGTACTACTTTCAACTGATTTATTTACACACTTTCTTAATAGCATCATCTTTTGTTGTTTATTGGGTAAATTTGCATAAACGCGGAACCTGAAAATTACGCATTTTTTGTATTCAAAGACTTTACATATGGTTCGCTATGGTTTAATAACGACACTAAAATCATCGGTAAGCCATCATTTAGACAAAAAATTAATACACATTACAATTAATTACGAAATACGTGCATTATATCGATAGAAATAATGTTCAATTTTAGCGTGACGACTTACCTACTAATTATAATAAAAACACAATTACTTTAATTTTGGGAATAATCTGCAAATGTAACATATATGACATGATCAAAATAATTAATAATTATAAAATCAAATATAACGGCATTGCTAAAAAATCACGACATTTTGTAATATGTAAGTAAAACCTCAGATTAATAATATTGAGAGACAAAGTTTTTACCTCACTTTGCTAAATGTCAGGCAAAGGAACTAAATCCGTACAGCATGAATATCAATATTATTCAATCAAACTGAACATCTTTGAATGACATAAAAATACGGAATTTTAGATTTTTCACATTATTGTGATTAAGATCATTATTATATTTTTGTAGTTTGTATATATAATTAACGACAACATGCAATACTAATGTTAGACAAACAATATATAGGTGTGAGGGGTGTTCGAAGGTTATGGCAAGGACAGTGGGTTAGGTTAGGTTATCTTTAGACCAAAGCCCACGAGCCGAGCGAGCGAAGCGAGCGTGCCGCGGCAGCGGCCGGCGAGTGGCAGAACCGACTTTAACTTTTATCAAAATTATCAACGAATAAATGGAAACCAGTTGGTTCTGCCACTCGCCGGCCGCTACCGCGGCACGCTCGCTTCGCTCGCTCGGCTCGTGGGCTTTGGTCTAAAGATAACCTAACCTAACCCACTGTCCTTGTCACTGGTTACACCTTCGACCACCCCTTACACCTATACTTTGTTCTGCTTACATTGGTATTGCGTGTAGTCGGTATTTATATATACAAACTAGAAAAATATATTAATTATCTTAGTTACAATAATGTCAAAAATCTAAAATTCCATACTTTCAGGTCATTCAATGATCTTCAGATTGATTGAATAATATTGATATTCATGCTGTATGGATTTAGTGTCTTTGCCTAACAAGTAGCAAAGTGAAGTAAAAACTTTGTCTCTTAATATTATTAATCTGAGGTTTCACCTACCAATTACAAAATATGGTGGTTTTTTAGCAATGCCGTAATAGTTGATTTTATAATGATTAATTGTTTTGGTCATGTCATATATGTTACATTTGCAGATTAATCCCGAAATTAAATAAGTGATTGTGTTTTTATCACAACTAGGTGAGTCGTGACGCTAAAATTGAACATTATTTTTATTTATGATGCAGGTTTTTAACGTAATTAATTGTATTCTTTTTTAATTTTTTACCTAAATGACGGTTTTCCGATAATTTTAGTGTCCTTATTACACCATAGAAAACCATATTTATAGTCTTTAAATACAAAAAACGCATAATTTTCAGGTTCCGCGTTTATGCAAATTTACCGTTTATTGTTATATATGGTCGATTTAGACTGCTACAAGTTCACTTTCTTCTATCTGGCTTACAATCAAATTCACTAGGTAAACAGCTTGGTTTCAAACGTAAGTGTGATATAGATCCCATTATTTGATATTATACGTAATTTTCCATATCATTTAGTAACGTAGAATTATAAATAGGGCTGATAAACACTTACATCAAAATGATCTTCACAAAAATGTGGCCACTTTCTCCTTATTTGTTTACCCGTTAGACATGTAAAAAAACAGTTTCTATGGTGTTTTTATCGTTGTACTGATACATCGCGGCACTATATAGTACTTGTAATAATTAGTATTCATTTTTTATGATGTATTTTTTAAACTTTTGATAACACTTCAACCAAACAGATGTTTGTTTTGCACACCGTGACGTCATGCGAGACGCCATGACAGCTTGACGCGTTTTCGTTACGAAATGTCAAAATATTTATAAAATTCCTAAATAAAATATGTTAATGTTGTTTTTTTACTGAAATATTAATATTTTGGCTAAAATAGACCATAAGGCACAATATAAACCTGATTCTCAAAAAGTGTCATCTACCGAATTGGCATCTGTAACACATAGCTACTTTTTCTTGAAAGTATTTGGTCATTGATTCTGTAGACATTTTCTTCCTTCCTATAAGCTCTTCTAAAAGGGTGGCATAGTCATTGTGCCGTGGAAAGGCCCTAGTTATCATGGTTTTCCATTCATCCCAAGAATGGTCATGTGACTCTAATCTATTGAACCAAAGCCTGGCTTGGCCTTGTAGTTTTGACTGTAGTATGAATGACTTTGTATCATCATTCCATCCATATATATTGCCTAATTGCTCTATTTTCTTAATCCAGCTTCTAATGTTAATGTCTCTGTTTTCAGGATCAAAGTCAGGAACCAATTTTTCTGTGTTTTGTAGCTTATTAATGCCGGTTGGAACAATATGACTTTCGTCGTAAATTGACCTTTGTATTGCTTCATCAACTTTTCTTTTTATGAGTTTGTCGACACGCTTCGAAGATTGTGGGACAGACTCACTCACCTGTGATCGGTTTCTTTTGGATCGTACATAGTACCCTTGTTCTTTGTATCGCTTCATTGTGGGTTTTAAAAGCGTTGTCGATTTTGAAAAGAGAAATCCCACTTCTGATTATAACGGGTTGGTATTGGTAGTGTCAACAAATAAAACTGAAAAGCAATCTACTCAAAATTCTTATTATTTCTTGCCTCCAAAATCTAATATAATACCATTGAGATATAACATGTCTAGAGAGAGCATTGCTAACAAACAACATCGCCAAAAACGGCATCAAAAACGCGAAGCGTTGCTAAATTCACTCTGCGTTTTCGGGATATCAGGAAAAAAATATTACCCCATTTTTTATAATTAAATATTTTTTTATGAAGTGAAAAGTTTAAATGAACGTTATGATTTAATCGCTTTATGTGTTATAATTTAATATTACTCAGATGTTTCAGTTTTTTTTTAAATAAAGTATTAGCAACAAAAGTTGTGTGTCTTGGAACGAACCATAAAAAAATACATGCACAAATAAATTCATAACACATTCATAGCACATGTAGTAATTTTAATTCGCAATAAAATGTCTGTACAGATATTAGTACATATTTATAAGTCTGTTAATTACCAATACTAATGTAATAATTCTAAAAAAACTATTCATAATGGCAAATTATTTTTGTGTTACACATCATGTTCACGAAGGTTATTAGATGACTATTTATAACCCAAAGATTATCCTGCGCTAAAAGTCAGTGAAATTATTTGTAATAATAGACTTGGAACGATTCGATAGGTTCATATTGGGTAGTAGGCTTTATGTATAATCCAAAGTTTATATCAGTAGTAGGAACTACGGGGTAGGTACACGGGATAGTTTAATGCAGGGACTTAAGAGCAACTAAACCACTTGAAAAGGGCTATTATAGAAATAAAGATATTCATATCCAAATGTTTTTATTCAAACTAGTTCAGTTTGATTATTTTCTGAACTAAAATTTGTTTTTTATCATATTAATATATTAAATTATTTCTTTATTAGGTTTTAATGGAGATGCAGCTAACAGAATATACATACATACATACATACATAACTTCACGCCAGTTCCCTTGCGGGGTAGGCACGAACAACAGAGTGCCATTTAGGCTTATTCTTACACACCTCACTTGCCTCTAACAGAATATAGACAAAATTAATATCTTAATTATGACAATAAAGAGTTATCTATAATATTACTAGCGGCCCGGCGCGGATTCAGCCGTGGTCTGTCCCGCTCCCGTGGTATAAAGCGTCATGTTATATAGCCTATGACACTCCCTGTTAATGTAGCTTTCCAACAGTAAAATAATTTTTAAAATCGGTTTAGTAGGTCCCGAGATTACCCCCTACAACGTCACAAACTTACAAACTTTACCTCTTTATAATATTAGTACAGATAACGCCGACCGAAGCATCTGCTTTAAACGATATTCAGTTTTTTTTACATCCTCTGACGATATTTGCAGCACGCATTCTGTCAATTCTATGTCAAACGTCATAAGGTTACATTAAAAAGTTTATATTGTCCAAAGCGCTAAGGTTAGATTAGAAATAATTTTATATGATGGTTAAGTATTCTTAAATTTTCTAATTATCCTTCACACAACTTACATCTTATCGGTCACGATCATATATAATTATTTTAGGTACTTTATTTCAATACAATTGTGCCGTTGATAAGAAAATATAAAAAACATAGTGTAAAAATATCTCCGAAAATGATTCAAAATACTTCTTTTCAAAATCCATCTCTTTGTCCAACAATATGCTACAATTGGATCCGTAGGAAGTCTAAAACGTAATATAAACTAGTTTAAGAAAACCGAACACACAAACATTACATGTCTGTTTTCTATAGATTTTATCAATTATTCATATTTCATAAATTAAAAAAACCGTCGTAACAAAAGTCCCCAAATTTTGGAAAATAAGTCACACTTCTTACCTGACAACATCAATCAATTCGATAACCTTGAAAATGTCGAAATTTAATTTCACGTTTTTACAAAGAAATCATGAGAAAAGTGTTAAGTTTTCCGATTAAATGACATCTCATACTTATCCTTTCCCGTTTTAAAATAGTTCCGACACATTTTAATCGCGCAGGCCGGCATAATTATTTTTTTTGCGAGAGCTCTAACCATTAAAGTAATCGAAACGACACTAACAGGCGTGGGAAGCCATTGAAGCCAGTGCACCAATTTTGGTGCACTGTTTTTGGGCCGTTTTTGTGCAATTGATGCGTGATCTAGACGTTTATATGATCTAAGTATAATACACTCTAAAAAATGTTAAAAACCATACAATCCGCCTCCTGTCACCTCTCCTCTCCTCGCCTCTCCTTATCTCATACTTAACGGCTTGGCTTATCTGTCTTTTACAATAGTAAATAACGGAGAAAATACAATTCCGACTTTTACTATACCAGGAATCGAACCCGGAGCCTCTGCGTTGCAGTGAGATAGGCCGGCAAAGGCTTAGCCCGCTCCACCACAAAGGCCGTCGATAAAAATATCCTGTGTTAATTAAATAAATAGACAACATTTACTTATAGACTAGCTGTGCCGGCGACGTCGTCTGCGTGGTTTTTTTTTAAGTAGCCTATGTTACTCCTTGTAACACCAGCTATCTGCCAGTAAAGTTCCGTCAAAATCGGTCCAGCCGTTTCAGAGATTAGCCAGAACAAACGGACAGACATCCAATTTAAAAATAAAAGTTTTTTTGGTATATTAGTACCGTAAACCGTATATACTTCGTATGCATTTAGTTAAAAATTGTTATTTTGACATTACAAACACATAAAATTTTCTTAAGTTTTCGCGACTTGTATACATAATAAAACTACGTTTTAACGGTTTTAAGCGCGGTAATTTTATAACGTCGGAAAAACCAAAATCAAATAAAATTACCGCGCTTAAAACCGTTAAAACGTAGTTTTATTATTACAAACACACTTCAATTTTTTTTTATTTGTATATATATATATACACCGGGTGTTTGGCACATGGACCGACAATTTTTCTTGGGGGATTGGGTGGATCAAGAGCTATCTTTAACCCATAGATCCCTATGTCCTAAGTGTCACTGTAATCGAGATACGATTTTTTTGTTTGTTTTTGAAAATTACCTGGTTCATCGTCTTTAAAACGACATATTTTTCTAGTTTTTTGTTGTAATTGAACCAAATAACTTTTATTGCAGTCTTTAATGTATGATTATTCTAAATTAAACTAAACTAATTGAACTGGATTTTTATGTTTGGGGGCGCGCAAAAGAAATTGTTTACGCGACAGAAGTACGGACAAGGGAAATTTTAAAGTGACACTTAGGCCATAGGGATATATAGGTTAAAGATAGCTCTTGATCCACCCAATCCCCAAAAAAATTTAGTCGGTCCATGCGCCAAACACCCTGTATAGATATTACGAATGTTGCAACAAAAAAATGATTTCTGTATAAACAACATACTTTCATACATATTCCAGTCACTTGTATCTCATCAGCAGCTTCTTAAATAAAAATCAACATTTTATTAAATATTCATTTATTTACTATAAAATTTCATTTGGTTTTTCCAAAGTTGCTTTGTTTTGTTAAGTATATGCGCGACCGGTCTGAAACAAAGAACTAGGTTAACTGATGCGGCCAATGTTGACCGCGCGATTTCAGCGCCATCTATTTTGCTAATCGTAATTCTATGAAAACGACGCCATCTATCGGGATAAAATGTATCCTAAGTGTTTACTCGGGTTATAAGCCAGCACTATGTCGAGTATGGTATAAATCCGTTCAGTAATTTTCACGTGATACTCTAACCGAAAAAAATTTTGGTCCCTGAAGGAAATCTTAAAAGGGAAATATCCTCTTCACCCAAAGAAACACCTGTATCTTGCCTACTCTTACATATGGATGCCAAACGTGGACATACAACACTTGAATAAAAACTAAACTAGTAGTGTGCCAGAAAGCAATGGAGAGAAGCGTACTGAAATTAAGAAGAACACAAAAAGTAGAAAGCGAAAAAATAAGACAAAAAACGAAAGTTATAGACGCCTTACAATATGCCCTAAAACAAAAGTGGCAGTGGGCAGGACATATAGCAAGATACATAGACAAAAGATGGACACTAGAGACAATTATATGGAAGGACCAAGAGGAAAAAGAAAAAGAGGGCGCCCAAGAAAGAGGTGGATAGAAGATATAAAAGGGATAGCAGGAAGCGAATGGAGAAAGAAAGCTATGGATAGAGAGGTCGGCCTTTACCCGAGAAGGGGTTCCGATCAATAGTACGAAAGAAAGTAACGAAAGCGAGTAAAAGAAAAAAAAAACAATTTTATATATACATACATTTATATTTAAAATCACTACACGTTATATTGTAACTTAACATATTAGGAGAAGCATGTAATAGCAACTGTAGATTGGAAATAAACGGGCTTTATTATTATTATTATATGTCTTTCAAGACCACGGGCCATTAAATGGCCCGGAGTTTTGGAGGGCTGCCGTGGGGCCATGGGAAGGCCAACACGTAGAGGGGCCCCTTGACAAATTTAATGTAAATGTGGCGTGACACTGACCGGCGATTGTCCCTGTCCACAACATATTGTGATGCACCCAAGGACAAGCCTCGGCCAGTGTAGGACTATTGTGGGAAATGAGAAAAAAGCACCGGGCTACTGAGGTGAACTGCTAGTGATACTAGGGGTCTGAGAATATGGGGACTATGGCGTCTGCCCGTCGCAATGTTCAGGGAACATGGAAAATGGGCAGACGGTGACTCGCCACTCCCTGCATGGGCAACATGGGTGTGGGTGGCTAAGGGGTGGCGAGAGGTGGGCTGCAGGTTCACCGAAGCTACTTCTGACGTGATGCCATTTATCACTTCCACCCCTGGAGCTTGAGTCTTAGCTCTAGCGATCTCCACTCCGTGCCGGCTGGTTAAGGCAAGCACGGAGGCGGGGGCCTTGCCTTGGCCCCCGGAGTCAGGTACGAGGTGTCGCTACTCACCTAAGGCTTCGCCACAAAGCCCCCCTGCGGGTTATTATTATTATTACTCTAACCGAAGACAGGCAAAAATTCTAAAAATTACATTTTCGGAATCCGCTGCTCCGAATTATCTCTCCTGATTTTATTCTCATTTTTAAATATAGAATACATTCGAACCATTTATAGATTTGTTACGTCATAGATAACTAGATAGCGCTGTACAGAATCGTAACTCGCTATGGTGTGCGTCGTGCTCGCACGTAAGAGATTAACTCGGTACTAGACTCCGCGACTCACGAACTATGTTTTGCTGTGCATAAGTTCGAGTTTGTACAATGCGATTTAAAAAAGTATTTTTAGAGGCTCGCAGGCGTATTACCACGCTAAAGAGATTGTTAAATGCTTAGTAAACTAGTCATGGGAATAATTTGCTCAAATACACACAAACAAAACCACCAAAATCGCTCCAGGTGATTAGAGGAGGATTCCAGAACCCGATCTCAGCACCACCTACAAATAGGGGTTGATCGTAGAGGGGTGAAAATTTAGGGTTGTATGTATTTTTCAATGCTGTATCCTAAAAAAATAAAAATTAATCTAAAAATTAAAAAAAAGTTAGGGGTGTACTACCCTTAACATGATGAAAAATAGATGTTGTTCGATTCTCAGACTTACCCAATATGCACATAAAATTTCATGAAAATCGGTCAAGCCGTTTCGGAGAAGTATGGTAACTAACACTGTGACATGAGAATTTTATATATTAGATTAGTATTACTCACAACAGACTTACTGCTGAGCGTTAAATAGTCAGGCTCTGTATTCGACCGGTTTGCCCCCTTGTATCACTAGGGAGGTACCGGGTTCGATTTCGTAAACAAATTTTCCTCTATTTACTACGGTCTGGGTGCCTGGGATCGATTCCAGAGTGATCAGTTATATACCACCCTTAACTCACTTATCTTGGGGATACAATATGTGTGTTTGTATGTTGATTACGTATATAAAATACAGGCTTCTTACTTTGGTCTTGAGATGAACTGATTTGTTGTGGTTGTAGAGGGCGGCCTCGTATCCGAAGGCCGAGGCGCAAGGGGCGCAACGGAAGGGGCGCTCCCCGCTGTGAGAGCGCATGTGCCCCTCGAGGGATTTCTTCGTCTACAAACAGTAACAGCAATTGTAAAAAAAAAAACAAATACTGATCGTATAATATTAAGCGGGTAGTTTGTACAAACTGCGCCACTGCTCGGGGTCGTTTGTGCGTGCTTGTATATCTGTGAGCAAAAGTATTTTTGTGCCCGTGCGCAAATATTTCTGCGTGTGTGCAAGTATATGTGTGTCCGTGCGCAAATAACTGTATATGTGTGTCCGTGTGCAAGTATATGTGTGACTGTGTGCAAGTATATGTGTATCCGTGTGCAAAGAACTGTATGCGTGTACAAGTATATGTGCCCGTGTGCAAATAACTGTGTGCGTTTGCAAGTATATGTGTGTCCATGTGCAAGTATATGTGTCCGTGTGCAAATAACTGTGTGCGTATGAAAGTATGTGTGTCTGTGTGCAAGTATGTGTGTCCGTGTGCAAATAATTGTGTGCGTGTGCAAGTATATGTGTGTCCGTGTGCAAACAACTGTGTGCGTGTGCAAGTATATGTGTGTCCATGTGCAAATATCTGTGCGGGTGTGCAAGTATATGTGTGCTCGTGTGCAAATATCTGTCCCCGTGTGCAAGTATATGTGTGTCCATGTGCAAATATCTGTGCGGGTGTGCAAGTATATGTGTACTCGTGTGCAAATATCTGTCCCCGTGTGCAAGTATATGTGTGTCCATGTGCAAATATCTGTGCGGGTGTGCAAGTATATGTGTACTCGTGTGCAAATATCTGTCCCCGTGTGCAAGTATATATGTGTCCGTGTGTAAATATCTGTGCGCGTGTGCAAGTATATGTGTGTCCGTATGCAAATATCTGTGTACGTGTGCAAGTATATGCTCGCTCGTGCAAGTATTTGTTTGCACATGCAAATATGTGTACGAATGTGTCGTGGTGTGAAAGGCTATTTTAATTGTAAGTGACCTTTGGATAAGGTGTCGGGACAAGAGTTGAAGTTTTATAAAACCCAAAAGAGACACCATTATTAATAAACTATGTATATTATGTTACCTTTATTAACTACTAGCTGATGCCCGCGACTTCGTCCGCGTGCTGCGGTTTTTTAACTATCCCACGGGAACTCTTTAATTTTTCGGGATCAAAAGCATCCTATATGTTGACCAGGGATATAAGCTACCATCATACAAAATTTCATTTGAACAGTCCAGTCGTTTCGGAGGAGATTAGCCAGTACAAACAGACAAACAGACACACAGACAAACAGAGAAATAAAAAATTTGAAAAAAATCTGAATTAGTTCTATTTCACTTCTTACAACCCCCTGACTCGGTTTTTAGCATTTTTTTTCATTGTACAGAAATTCGACCTCTACAATTTTATTATATGTATAGATGTATTGTATACATATATTATCTAATCAAATGTATTTAACTGTAGGTTTTCCGTAAATAAATAAATCCCTATTAATATTATAAATGCGAAAGTAACTCTGTCTGTCTGTTCCGTTTTCACGTAAAAACTACTGAACCGATTTGGCTGAAAGTCAGTATATATATATATATATATATATATATATATATATATATATATATATATATATATATATATATATATATATATATATATATATATTTTCGATGCCGAGAATGAACATAGGATACTTTTTATCCCGGAAAATGGGATAGTTTCCGGGATAAAAATATATTTGTCTGTTTGTTTGTTATGCTTTTACGGAAAAACTAATGGGCCGATTTGGCTGAAATTCGGTACGTATGTGAATTAAATACCAAGGGTGGACATGGGATACTTTTCATTTTGGCCTTTTCGGTCATTTTGGCCATTTCGGTTATTTTGGCCATTTTGGTCATTTTGGCCATTTCGGTCATTTGGCCTTTTTGGTCATTTCAGTCATTTTGGCCTTTTTGTTCATTTTGGCCTTTTTGGTCATTTTGGTGATTTTAGTAATTTCGGTTATTGTGGCCATTTTGGTCATTTTGGCCATTTCGGTCATTTGGCCTTTTTGGTCATTTCAGTCATTTTGATCATGTCGATCATTTTAGCCTTTTTGGTCATTTTGGGCATTTTAGTAATTTTGGCCTTTTTGGTCATTTTGGCCTTTCTGGCCATTTCGGCCGTTTTGGCCTTTTTGGTCATTTTAGCCATTTTGGCCATGTTGGTAATTTTGGCCTTTTTGATCATTTTGGCCATGTCGGTAATTTTGGCCTTTTTGATCATTTTGGCCATGTCGGTCATTTTGGCCTTTTTGATCATTTTGGCCATGTCGGTCATTTTGGCCTTTTTGGTCATTTTGGCCATTTCAGTCAATTCGGTAATTTTGGGCCATTTAGGCCATTTTGGTCACTTTGGCCATACTTTTTATCACAAAAATAAAACTAAAATGAAAGCGTTAGTGAGAAACTAATCATTTCTCAAGTTTATAGGTATAATAAAAATTAACCCCTATCCCTATTAATATTTAATGTCCCTATTATCCCTATTAATATTATAAATGCGAAAGTAACTCTGTCTGTCTGTCTGTCTGTCTGTCTGTCTGTTCCGTTTTCACGGAAAAACTACTGGACCGATTTGGCTGAAACTCAGTATATATATATTTTCGATGCCGAGAATGAACATAGGATATTTTTTATCCCGAAAAATGGGATAGGTTCCGGGATAAAAATATATTTGTCTTTTTGTTTGTTATCCTTTTATGGAAAGACTATTGGACCGATTTGGCTGAAACTCGGTGCATATATAATTTGAATACCGAGAGTGGCCAAGGGATACTTTTTATCCCGGATAATGGGATACATTTTGGGATAGATTTATGTAAAGTTTATCCCGGAAACTAGGACTGGTTTTGTGATTTCGTCCATTTCGTCCACTGGGTCTACTGGGTCCACTGGGTCCACTTGGACCACTGTGTCCACTTGTTCCCCTTGGTCCACTGGGTCCACTTGGTCCACTGGGTCCACTTGGTCCACTTGGTCCACTGGGTCCACTGGGTCCACTTGGTCCACTGAGTTTACTGGGTCCACTGGGTCCATTTGGAACACTTAGCCTACTGGGTCCACTGGGCCCACTGGGTCCACTTAGACTACTGGGTCCACTGTTCCCACTGGGTCCACTGGTCCCACTGGGTCCACTGGGTCCACTTGAACCACTGGGTCCACTCAGTTTACTGGGTCCACTGGGTCCATTTGGAACACTTAGCCTACTGGGTCAACTGGGTCCACTGGGTCCATTTGGAACACTTAGCCTACTGGGTCCACTTGGTCCACTGGGTCCACTTAGACTACTGGGTCCACTGGGTCCACTTTGTCCACTGGATCCACTGGGTCCAGTTGGTCCACTGGGTCCACTGGGTCCACTTGGTCCACTTGGTCCACTTGGTCCATGTTATCTATTTTGTCATTTTTGTCAAGTTTTGTCATTTATGTAGTTTACATATAGACGGGGGTGGTATAGTTTGCGATATAAAATGAAGTGAATCTTTCGAGGGCAAATACATACAAATTTAATACAATGTAACCTGTACCACTTGCTTTTTAAACAAGAGACAAGCACTAGAGGTTGACCCGCGGCGCAGCCGCGGGGTAAACTCTAGTATTTAAATAAATAAATATACTCCTCTCCGCTCCTCTTATAATGTTACTTTAAAAATATCTGCACACGCTTCTACATTCTACATCAGCTCCTTCGTTGAGCAGGCAGTCCGATTGTGGAACTGTTACAAAGTCTTTTAAGTAAATTGAAATTGAATTGTATTCTATACAATAACCATATTTTGTCTATGCCATTAGCACTCATGAGGTTTTACAACAGGAACTCATTGCCCAAAATCATAAGACAGGAAAAATCGCTCAACATATATAAAAAAAACTTCTAAATGAATATTATCTTAATATTTTCTTAAGTTTTCGCGACTTGTATACATAATAAAACTACGTTTTAACGGTTTTAAGCGCGGTAATTTTATTTGATTTTGGTTTTTCCGACGTTTCGGCCACTTTTCAGTGGCCGTGATCACGGAAGACAAAGATGTCAAGTGTCAACGAGTATTGTTAAAGTTTTATTTAGCCTACCGCCAACTTATTAATTTTAATTATTTAATTTTTAATTTTGTTTATGGTTATTATTTAATCTATGGGAGCCTAATCTAATTTACTACCGCTTCGCAACATGTTATGGCTTGAAGAGAAGAAGCGGCGCAAGAAACTCTTCAGCAAACATGCCTAGCTCTAATAATTTTATATAATATTAAAATGGGTGGAAGGAAAAATAAAAGTAATTATCAGTCAAGTTGGTTTGTGTTCCGTTGTACGCAGAAAGAGCTCACAGTGTCCTGAGGTCTGGCAGCTGGTTTTTGCTGGGTTTGGGTCTTAATAGTTTTGATAATTGGATCCCAAACAGGTGGTACTTGCCAACCATCTTCTCTATTGAAATTTGGGTGTTTTTTGATTTCAATAGCCTCACGCATCATTCTAGGTATGAAACGATTCTCTTTCGCGAGGATTTGTGGGTTATCGAATCTGATGTAGTGGTTGGGTTTATCCAGCGTGTGTTCACTGATCGCAGACTTCGTAGACCTTGTGTGTTTCATGTCAGCAATGTGTTCTTTTACTCGTGTTTTTATGCTCCTCTTTGTTTGCCCAATGTATGACAATCCACACTCACAATCAAGCTTGTAAACTCCTGCATCCTGGAGTGGGATATTGCATTTCACAGGTCTCAGAAATTGGTTGATCTTTTTCTACGGCTTGAAATATGTTTTGATTGAAGCTCGCCGGAGGGTGTGACCAATTCTGTCTGTGACCCCCTTGATGTAGGGTAGGGTAGCAGGGCACCGCTCAACTGAAGGTGGTTTGGGGCCTTTGTGACGTTGGTGTGGAGTCTTCAGCTGATTGCGTTGTAGAACTCGCTTGACATGCTGAAGCTCTCCAGCTATGTGGTTCTCGTCACAAAATCGTCTCACCACCATCCTAGTCAGTTAGCTACCGTGGGCAAATCTTTGTTTCAGAGAGCACGGAAAATTTGTGACGAGAACCACATAGCTGGAGAGCTTCAGCATGTCAAGCGAGTTCTACAACGCAATCAGCTGAAGACTACACACCAACGTCACAAAGGCCCCAAACCACCTTCAGTTGAGCGGTGCCCTGCTACCCTACCCTACATCAAGGGGGTCACAGACAGAATTGGTCACATCCTCAGGCGAGCTTCAATCAAAACATATTTCAAGCCGCAGAAAAAGATTACCCAATTTCTGAGACCTGTGACATGCAATATCCCACTCCAGGATGCAGGGGTTTACAAGCTTGATTGTGAGTGTGGATTGTCATACATTGGGCAAACAAAGAGGAGCATAAAAACACGAGTAAAAGAACACATTGCTGACATGAAACACACAAGGTCTACGAAGTCTGCGATCAGTGAACACACGCTGGATAAACCCAACCACTACATCAGATTCGATAACCCACAAATCCTCGCGAAAGAGAATCGTTTCATACCTAGAATGATGCGTGAGGCTATTGAAATCAAAAAACACCCAAATTTCAATAGAGAAGATGGTTGGCAAGTACCACCTGTTTGGGATCCAATTATCAAAACTATTAAGACCCAAACCCAGCAAAAACCAGCTGCCAGACCTCAAGACACTGAGCTCTTTCTGCGTACAACGGAACACAAACCAACTTGACTGATAATTACTTTTATTTTTCCTTCCACCCATTTTAATATTATATAAAATTATTAGAGCTAGGCATGTTTGCTGAAGAGTTTCTTGCGCCGCTTCTTCTCTTCAAGCCATAACATGTTGCGAAGCGGTAGTAAATTAGATTAGGCTCCCATAGATTAAATAATAACCATAAACAAAATTAAAAATTAAATAATTAAAATTAATAAGTTGGCGGTAGGCTAAATAAAACTTTAACAATACTCGTTGACACTTGACATCTTTGTCTTCCGTGATCACGGCCACTGAAAAGTGGCCGAAACGTCGGAAAAACCAAAATCAAATAAAATTACCGCGCTTAAAACCGTTAAAACGTAGTTTTATTATGAATATTATCTTTTTTTTTAATGTTTATAGCTTGGCAACTAGGCCTTTAAGCCAGGCGCAATTGTATTGTAGGCTACAATCGACCCGTATAACGGAGTTCTTGTGAAAAATCGAAAGGCCACATTTGACTCTACAGTTCACATTTCTCACAAAAACACATAATTACTACTCAAAAACTATCAATATCCTGCAACTATTGTTCATATTAGAGTAATTTTACACATTTTTAGAAAATAAAACTGCACACCATGACATCCTCTTTCAGTTCCCGCCAAAAACTGAATATTATCTCAGACTTTAATAAATATTAGGGCTGTGCGAATATCGTTCTAATCGAATCGAATATTAATATCGAATTTCGAAAAAAAATATCGAATAATTCGAAATTCTCTCCTCACTAAATCTTAAGACAAAACATGGAGATAAATTATGTTTACGCCATTTATAGTATTTAATTAATATTAAAGGTAAAATCCACATTTTATACATTCGATATGTGCAATTGTGGCAGTATAATAAATAAACCGTCGCCTCATTATTTATTTAAATACCATTGCTTGAGTGCATGACGTGTAATTATCCATCCCTTTCTTTCCTTCATAATTCCCTATATTTGAGCCAAATATACCTTGCTCACTGGTGAGAAATCGACGGAAAGAAAGGAGGTAGTCCAATTGTGCTCTGTGCGTAAGTCGAAATTAAGTGAAATTAATATTACAAAATACTTCAAGTAAAATTGTGTAGTGCTACAAATGTTCTAAATATTTATCAGACAATAATAGTAGCCAGAAGATAATAGGTTGGGGAAAAAGTCTTTTCGCATATAGTATGTATGAACTTGTAATAAGATCTTTTTGGCTATACCATTTGTATGTGGCTGGTTTTGGTATCATTAAAAAGTTACAATTTTAAATAAGACAATTCCAAATTCAAATTAGGAAAATGTGTGATTTTCATTTGTTTTTCTTATTGTTAAAATGAGTGAATTGTGAACCTTTTGTGTTCATGGATGAATGAACTAAAGTTCACTACGTAACCAACGGTCATCCTGCAGGAAGACAATGTTCTGTTTTGAACTGGAAATTATGAAGAAGACATATATAGTTGGGGATGTTGAGATCTACATTAGGATTATCCAGGAAGCACTTCAAAGTATTCATCAAATGCCATTTTTAACTGGTTTTGGTTGAAATCAAGATTTCAACGCCCGCGGGCATGTTAAGAAGCGCCTGCCTAATTTTACATACCAATTGTGGTTACATGCGTTTTACAGGCGTTTAATATTAACGGCCTTTTTTTGTATCCACCGTCATAAAAAATATATTTTCTCTCTCTCTCTCTGTACATCGATTACAAGGAAGAACAGTCTGTGAAATATTGGTTTTTAATTTTATCCTGTCTCCGCAACACGTCTTACTTTGACTCAAATGGTCTCGCAAAGGGCGTTATTTTAGATAAATATCGAAATTCTTGAAAATGTTAAGCAATGGAAATCACGGGAGGCGTCACAAATTAAACTTAATTAAGCTCAAAACGGATAGACCGTCACCCGTCGATATGTGTGCGTGTACAAGTGTATGTATGTGTGAGCGTGTGCAAAAGTGGACGCGTGTGCAAGGGAGAGAGCAATCGCTCACCGTGTAAGCCTTCCCGCAAGTGTGGCAGACGTGGTTCCATTGCGCGCGCGCGTTCCTGTGCACCATGCGCACGTGCGTGGGCAACACCGGCCGCGACGAACACGTCTGCAACGAATCGACATAACCATGTTCATAAATTACATACCCTACGACGCATGCGCAGTAAAATATATTAAGAAAATGCCGTCGCAGCTTAATGGTCAGCGCACTCAAAGGGCGCGGGTTCGAAAGCATGCACTAGTTAGGCAATTTTCTGACCTAATGTTGTACATTAATACAATTAACATTTTATGAAATATGGATGCCATTCAAATGTAGCACCCATTCTAGTGGTGATAATATAAGTGACGGCATCTAGCGGTGCAAATGTACTCACAAAAGTACACCCCTGCGTGGTACAATATAGAAGTGAGGGCGTCTAGCGGTGCAAGTGTACTCACAAAAGTACACCCCTGCGTGGTACTCGATAGAGGTAAGGGCATTTAGCGGTGTAAGTGTACTCACAAAAGTACACCCCTGCGTGGTACTCTATAGAGGTGAGGGTATTTAACGGTGCAAGTGTACTCACAAAAGTACACCCCTGCGTGGTACTCGATAGAGGTGAGGGCATTTAGCGGTGCAAGTGTACTCACAAAAGTACACCCCTGCGTGGTACTCGATAGAGGTGAGGGCATTTAGCGGTGCAAGTGTACTCACAAAAGTACACCCCTGTGTGGTGCAGTGGATCGGTTTCGCGTTGAGGTGCACAGCCACGTTGTGCTCCTCCAGCCTCTTCGCCTTCGCGAACTTCTTCTCGCACAACTCGCAAGCGTACCTGAAACGGAGGCCCGAAAACATCGTAAGCGCCACACGATATAGGCTACGTTCCACATGAGGCTCACAACGACCACATTCACGACGCGATTTTTCCCGTTAGACTTGGTTGCAGGCGTTATAATTATAAACTCTAGTGGAACGGATTATGGATTTAGATTATGTAGGTATTCAACTGATAGTTGTAATAGGGATTTTACACATGAGCTACTTTACGTTTGCCAACTTCGCAAGAATTTTTTTGTTAAGTCAGTGAGTACTTACTATTCACTTACTTGAGTTTCGATGGATCTATGTGCTTCAAATTATACTTAATATGCTGGTTGTACGACATGCGGTTTTTGAAATTCATATCGCACTGAAAAATGGAAAGGCATAATTTTATTAACAAAAACGGCCTAAAGCGCCATTTATACGCAGAGAGTTTATCGCACGTTTTGGGGCGAAAATCGTATACTATTTTCTTAGGCAATACTCTTTAGACAATAATCGCATTGACATATTTACATTGAACCAAAACATACAAAAACTCGCCAACGAGTATGTCATACGATAATCGTAAGGTAATTATCGCCAAGAGTTTTGTTTACACTACGACAGAAAACGCATTGCGATATTTGCCTACGATTTGTCTAAACTAAAATTAAAACTAGAATTTATCCGTACAGAAATGAAGAAAGAATAAAATTTCCTGTGTTGGGGCGGTCTGTCGTAAAACTTTGGTAGGGTATTTGCTCGTCTGGATGGCTACCACGCCTGGTTTAATGTATGCCGCCACAGCCGTGAGTTGTATTCCGGCAACAGTGGCCAGGTTCCAATCTCCCTTAAGAGAGCAGCAGCACATTTGTAGAACCTTTGATGTTGCGAATGCCCATAAGCGATGGTAACCACTTTCCACCAGTGGGCCACCTGCCTGTCTGCTGAATTCATGCAATAAAAAAATACTAGAACGCGTATGACACTTTTTCGAGTTCATGCGAGTATCGTACAAACCAGTTTAAACCGCTTTAAATGCTTGCCTTTTGAGCTTGGTGATGAGCATGGTATTTTGTATATCGTTTACACAGAGACGTCAACGTTCAATGACCGGGCGACTATCGGCCTTCTAAGTACGAAATCGTATGTTTAGTTTAAATGATAATATTTTTACCTTGCTTTCGACAATCGTATCTTTGAGGCAAGAAACTCTCTCTATGTAAACGGCCCTTAAAGCTTTGACGCTTTTGAATAAATGAACTTAATCATTGCAATGTTTTTCATAAGTGACGACCCTAACTGCTTATTTGAGCAGTTAAAAATACCATTATATTTCTTAATAGTTAATTAGTTAATACATATATCACTTATGATTTTTTTGTAAGGATTAAATTCATTTTTAAACGAGTTAAAAACAAAGGAAGTTCTCAATCCGTGATGAATTAATTTGTGTGTCCGCATATTTTTATCTGTTTGTATATGAGTGCGCCTGCATATTTATGTGTGCTCATATATGACTGTGCCCGCATATTTACATGTGCTCATATAAGAATGCGCCCGCATATTTGTGTCTGATTGTATATGAGTGCGCCTGCATATTTATGTGTGCTCATATATGACTGTGCCCGCATATTTACATGTGCTCATATAAGAATGCGCCCGCATATTTGTGTCTGACTGTATATGAGTGCGCCTGCATATTTATGTGTGCTCATATATGACTGTGCCCGCATATTTACATGTGCTCATATAAGAATGCGCCCGCATATTTGTGTCTGATTGTATATGAGTGCGCCTGCATATTTATGTGTGCTCATATATGACTGTGCCCGCATATTTACATGTGCTCATATAAGAATGCGCCCGCATATTTGTGTCTGATTGTATATGAGTGCGCCTGCATATTTATGTGTGCTCATATATGACTGCCCGCAAATTTGTGTGTGTCCGCATATGAGTGCACCCGCATATTTGTGTGTGTCCGCATATGAGAGTGCCCGCATATTTGTGTGTGCTTGTATATGAGTGCGCCCGCATATTTGTGTGTGTTCGCATATGAGAGTGCCCGCATATTTGTCTGTGCTTATATATGAGTGCGCCCATATATTTGTGTCTACTTGTATATGAGTGCACCTGCATATTTGTGTGCCCATATATGACTGTGCCCGCATATTTGTGTGTGCTTGTATATGAGTGTGCCAGCATATTTGTGTGCGTCGGCATATGAGTGTGCCCGCATATGTGTGTTTGCGTCCACGTGCTTGCGCACTCACCTGGTGGCAGTAGATGTGTGCGGAGGCGTCGTGAGTGACCATGTGCACCTCCATCGTCTTCTTGAACAGGAACCGCTTCCCGCAACGCGGGCACGATTACTCCTTCTCGCCCCTGTGTATGCTTAAAAGCGGAAAACGACAATAACATTTTACAAAAATTACATTATATTTTATCTTCTTTGTGAGTTTGTATGCATTATGCAACCCTTAAGTGTGAATATGCACCTTGTGATTGATTACAAAATTTTACTTTCAAAATCGACTTTTCATTTGGTACGGACAACACGCAGTTAAATGTTACTAGATCGGATACCATAGTAACACACGCTACAGAGTACATACACATAACCGTTCCGTGTGGGTGTCTGTGCCTGTGTGAGTAAAAGGATTGATTAAAGACTTAAAAATACAAAATCATACATTCTTCTTCTTCTTCTGCGAACGGACGGTTTCCGCAACTCGACGTCAAAGCGCCTATTTTGCGTGGGAGGGTGGATGAGGGAAAATCATACATTAATTTAATTCAAAACAAGGAATCACAAAGGCCACTCACAACAGGTGCGTTCTCAAAGACGCCCTGTCCCGGAGCGTCTTCTCGCAGAGATCGCACTTCGGCCTCTCCCCGTGGTTTTTCATGTGATTTCTCAATTTGCCGAGGGAACTGGAAATTTAATTAGCAAACATACAATAATTAATATTCTTAAATATGAAATACACAAAGGATGCATATATCAATCAAGTTTAAACTAAAAAATAATTTATTATCAATCAATCAAGTGCGGGACTCAAATTAAAAATGCCGTTGGAATTACTATAGAATTTATCAGAACTATATAAACACGTATAACTCAGGTACAAATATAACTGAACACAATCAGTCCAAACGCCGATCTCTCCATTGAGCCATTGCATGCAATATGTCTACCTGGCAAGCGTCGCCACAATTTCCCAGAAAACATAATCCACACGCCTGCAAACGGCCATAAACGAGTACAATACACAATAGGCTGTTTTCTAATTACAATTTTTAAACACAAAGTAAACAAAAGAAGATAGTTATAAAACAGTTTCAATGTTATTAGCTGAAACGCCGGCGGGTAATAAATGTGCTTTGTCTACAAGTATGCAGGTGGCCTAACTTTTAACAATATTAATAAATGCGAAAGTAGCTCTGTCTGTCTGTTCCGTTTTCACAGAAAAACTCCTGCACCGATTTGGCGAAAACTCAGTATATATATATTTTCGATGCCGAGGATGAACATAGACTACTTTTTATCCCGAAAAATAGGAACTATCCCATTTATCCCGAAAATTATTGCGGGATAAAAAATATATTTGCCTCTCTGTTTGTTACGCTTTTACGGAAAACTACTGAATCGATTTGGTTGACATTCGGTATTCGGCACTATTAGTAAAAAAAGAAAAACCTTCGTTTAAAAAAAAACAATTTCAAAAACTAAAAAGTATAAAATAACTTATTTATAAAGCTATTTGAAATTATAATATGATATTATAATCAAAAATAGCTTTAGAAAGTTATTATATACTTTTTAGTTTCTGAATTTGTTTTTTTTATTTGTTACTTTTTAGCGTCTAGCTATGGGTAGGCTTACGAAAGGTGCTGCGTGCCTTAACAAAAAAAATGTTCATAAAATGAAAACTACTGGGCCAAACTATGTTAAATTTTTAGGGGACCAAATGGCAACTATTCCGCATCAAACTAAACAAGAATCACGTAAATCGGATCATAAATCTCAGCGTAATCGGTGTACATACATAAGAACAAAACCTCCTCCTTTTTGAAGTCGGTAAAAAATATAGGCCAATTTATGATTACTTGTCGCCCATTAGTCGAAATTCGAGCATAATTAATTTAAATTATAAGTTTGAACATTATTAAGGTTCTGTTTTTTTTTATTATTATTAACAACTCTACGGACTCGAGTTCCGTACCCTTTTTTACAACTTAATTTCTAGATTTAATTTTTTGAATTTAACACGCTTATTAGTTATTTTGGTTCATGTGTGTGACATTAATTTATTGATTTTTGTGTTGAGGTGTATGTGTCTTACGAGTAACTTATTATATTAATTTATTCTAGTTTTAATACTAAACTTATACTAATGTAGAGTGTATCTGATACACGCTGGTGTTGTGAGGAAGTGTATGTGCAGTGTGGGCCTTATATCTATACTTATATTGTCCTATCTAGTGCCATGTGTGTTGTTTCTTCTTGTCTGTGCCTGGCTTATTAATTTTTAGGCTCTTTGTGTGTCTTGGTTTGTTTGTGAAGTGTGTATTAAGGTTCTGTTGTCAAAGATTATATTACCACCACCACTTCTATTGATCGTGTACTAGCAGAAGTTGATGTCAGGAGCCTTAAGAACAGACGAGCGTGCATGACAAGAGCTATGGATGTCAAAGAAGCAAGTGAGGTGTGTAAGAATAAGCCTGAATGGCGCTCTGTTGTTCGTGCCTACCCCGCAAGGGAACTGGCGTGAAGTTATGTATGTATGTACTTCTATAACCAGCTCAGATTTCGCCAAGGCCACAATAAACAGAAGAGTATATACATATGCGTGTGTGTGTCCAATACATGGTAGTGTGTGTAATGTTTTTTTATTGGTTTAATGTATTTTTTATCCATAATTTAAAAAAATATATTAGCATTCTGCACTCCTTTATATAAACCATAATTTCATACTCCTTCGTCCGCGGCAACGGGTACAAAGATTTTGCTTCACGTATTAATATGATGAGTTTTTAAATTTATGTTTGCATAAATTTTTTTAAAACTATATTTATGAATTAGTACGTGAAAACTAGGGCGGGTAGGCTACATTTACTACGTTACTACTAGGTTAAAACTGCCAAAACTACCACAACTATGAAAACTACCAACCAAAACTCCCACAACTACCAAAACAACCAAAATTACTGTAACTAGCAACCAAAATTACCATAACAACCAAAATTACTAAAACTACCAACCAAAATTACCACAATTACCAAAATAAGATATACGAAAAAATCCTTTCAATAAAAGATTGTTGCTCTAGTTCGACATTTTGTATCGAAGCAAATTTAAATTGTATTTCTATTCAGTAAAATATTTTGTCTATGTCATTAGCATAAGGAGGTTTTACAACACGGCATATAGTACGGGTGGTCACCCAGGGAGGAAGGGGGGTAAAAAAGAGGCGATACAAGTTACGGAATTGAACCCACTGACCTCTCCCTGTGGCCGCACAGCTTGCAGGTGTGCGTCGGCGACGGGGCTCCGTGGGCCCTCGCGACGTGGTCGGCAGCCACCGGAGCCCTAGACGACAGGTCCCCGCACACACAGCAGCGCCACCTGTACCACAATCTATAATTTGATACATTTGTATATATAGACGGTATCTTAGTAGTTTATACATACATACATACATAACTTCACGCCAGTGTCCTTGCGGGGTAGGCACGAACAACAGAGCGCCATTCAGGCTTATTCTTACACACCTCACTTGCTTCTTTGACATTCATAGCTCTTGTCATGCACGCTCGTCTGTTATTAAGGCTCCTGACATCACCTTCTACCACCACCATCTTAGTAATTTATATACAATACAAATAACCTCTATGAATAATATTATTACGTGCAAGCGGGGGTACGCACTTGGGATTGGAATTAAACACCAGTTCTTTTAAGTAACGCCTTTATTGACTTACACAGCCTCACGTAATATCTCTTATACGATAAGGTGTCTCACTCACAATACCACCTCCTGCTACCGCAGTCGAAGGTGAGCCCTCCGATATTACCGCGTGTAGCTCGCCTCTGGTCCATCTCTCGAACTACGCTTCACTCCTCACTCACTTAACTGTCCACTAGACTTGTCACTAAATTCACCACTTAACTCGTCACTGTCTTCTATTAAACTTCTCTTCCAACTCTTCCGTATTGCACTTGCTGCTTCGCTGTCTTGAACTGAACTCAACTCTAAACTGCCCAGTAGGCGCGCTTTACGCTGCTTATATACCCGGAAGAATCTTCTAGAACCTATAATTTCGTTATTCTTTAATTTACTATCTGTCCCTTTCTAAACATCTATCTATCTCTGTCTTTTTCTTCCCGAACCTTCTATTCGAGAACATTCGTTCATCGTCTATCCCTTTCTAAAATATATCCGTTTTTGTCTTTTCCTTCCATAATTTTCGACCTTTTTCTAAAGGTCTTGTTCTGCTTGCAATTCTGCCCTCGGTCGCCACAATATAAACGCGAAAGTTTATAAGAATAGATGAAGGTTTGTTACTCTTCCACGCAAAAACTACTGAATGGATTTGGATGAAACTTTCCAGTAATATAGCTTACACGTCAGAATAACACATAGGCTATAATTTATAAAGATAGAGTGTGAATTATCCAAAATATAACGATTTTCCAGTACCACGCGGGTGAAACTGCGGGCACAGCTAGTATACGATAAGTGGAAATAATTACTAATACCACACGAAACAATATCCATTGTAACAATATATCGTAAGTAGGATATGCCCGCGACTTCGTCCACGCTCGACTTGAAATTCCCGCGGGATTCCCGGGACACAACGAGGTACAACTAAGTTAGCTTCGAGACGTTTTCGCGTTTGTTGTAATATTTGTATATTTACGGGACTTCTAAACTTGAAATTTAGTATTAAAATCGCATTAAACACTGTTAAAACGTAGTTTAACTATACATTTTCGAACCATACAGTGTGTTTTTTTAAGATTTGGTATTCGGTATTCGGCCGAATACCAAATAGTTAAAAAAGTGTCCGAATACCAAATAGTTAACTTTTTACCCTGATAGATACAAGATATTTGCAAAGTGTGCAATAAAGGGAAACGATGATACCTTACACGATACCTCCTCTTGTGGGCCCTCAAAGCGCACTCATCCTTGCACCGTATCCTGCACACGGAACAAACCACACTCCCAGCGCACTGCGAAAGAACACAACGACATTTTCCATTTTAACCTAATCCTCAGCACTCAATGTTCATATTGTGTTAGAAGAAAAGAAGAGAACACAGACAGTTACTTTCGCATTTATAATATTACTAGCGGCCCCGGCAGACGTTGTCCCACTCTGAAAAAATAAAAATCTAGGACCCGATCCCAGCGCCACCTACAGGTTCCAATTGTGGATTTAAACCTTCCAGGGACCCAGTCAAACATATAAAAACAAAATCACCAAAATCGTTCCAGGTGATTAGGAGGATTCTAGAACCCGATCTCAGCGCTACCTACCGGTTCCAACGGGCTGAAAAGTATGTCCTATGTCCGTCTCCTGGTTCTAAGCTACCTCCACACCAATTTTCAGCCAAATCGGTAAAGCCGTTTTTGAGTTATAAATAGTGTAACTAACGCGGCTTTCTTTTATTATATAGATTAGGGATTGTGAACCTCTACTTTTTTAAAGTCGGTTAAAAAAAAAGTTTGAACAGAGTAAAATTATGGACACGGATTAATTAGATTACCTGGTCGTGTTTCTTCATATGGTTATCCAACTTGAACTTGTGGTTAAACCCAATAATGCAGTCGTTACATTTATACTTGTGACGGATGTAAGCGATATCCTGCAGTGCTTTCTGACGTTCCGCTTCTATCTGAAATGATCACAGATTCATAAATATTTCCCTTTTCTGCAGGAGCTCAGCAGACAGGCAGACAGCCCACCTGATGGAAAGCGGTTGCCATCCTCCCATCCCATCCCATTAAAATTTAAGTGCACTTTTAAAATATTTGATATTTAAATAAATTTTTAAGATGTAAAAATAAAAGTATTTTTAAGATTTTAAAGTTCAACAGAGTTTTAAGATTTTAAAGTTCAACAGAGTTTTAAGATTTCAAACTTAAATGTATTTTAAATATTTAAGTGCACTTTAAAAATATTTAAAATTTAAATATATTTGTAAGATTTGAAATTTAAATGCATTTTAAAATTTCGTATTTTATTGTAAAAATTTATTAAAATTGAAAAACGCAGAAATTCTAAGGACTCATAACCAAATGATTAGTTTACCGTTACAAGCGACATCTTTTCTTTTCACTTTCTTTCTTTCTCTTCTTTTTGAAATTAAGCGGCTCATCATCAGACTCATCGAAATCTTCTTTATCACTATTATTGTTAATTTTTACATTTGTTGCAGTATTCGAGAATTCTACACTCGTTTCGATTTTAAAAAACTTCTGAAAAAAATAATACGAATATAACAAACAAACCTATACATATAATAAAATTGTAGAGGTCAAGTTTCTGTACAATGAAAAAAAAAACGCTAAAAACCGAGTCAGGGGATGTAAGAAGTGAAATAGAACCAATTTAGATTTTGTTCAAATTTTCTGTGTGTCTGTTAGTACGGGCTAATCTCCGAAACGACTAGACCGATTTAAATGAAATTTTGTATGGCTGTAGCTTGTATCCCTGGTCAACTTATAGAATACTTTTGATCCCGAAAAATTAAAGAGTTCCCGTGGGATAGTTAAAAAAACTTAAATTACTTAATTCTCCCGTGTAAGTCAGCCAACCAACCTATTTGTCCATGTTCCGAATCAGTTTACGTTGAATGTCGTCTATAAAGAACCATTATTGCGATATATAAAATTTTAATTGAAAGAATAATAAATACCAAGCGGACGAAGTCGCGGCCATCAGCTAGTTAAATATAAAAAAGCCATGCAGCTTAGCGGTCAGCACACGCGTCCGACATTCAAAGGGTGCAGATTCGAATCCTGGCTGGAAATCATGCACCACTTAGGCAGTTCTCTCACCAGATGTGCATATTGTTACAACTACCACATGCTAACAGTGAAGGAAAACATCGTGATGAATTCTTGCATAGATTACCGGTGTGTCAAACTCGCCAATGCACCTAGGACAAGTTACATACATACATAACTTCACGCCAGTTCCCTTGCGGGGTAGGCAAGAGCAACAGAGCGCCATTCAGGCTTATTCTTACACACCTCACTTGCTTCTTTGACATTCATAGCTCTTGTCATGCACGCTCGTCTGTTGTTAAGGCTCCTGACATCACCTTCTGCTAGTACACGATGAATTTGATCATGGAAGGTGTGTCGTGGCCTTCCACGACTTCTGCATCCGTCCACTTTTGCATTGTATATCTGTTTAGTCATTTTTTCATCATGCATTCTTTCCACATGCCCGAACTACCGGAGCATTCCTTTCCTTACCTTCACCCCGACACTCTCTTTCAGACCAACTCTCTTTCTTACTTCGGTATTAGGAACGCGGTCCGCGAGCGTCACTCCGCAGATTTTGCGCAGTGCTCGCATCTCGACCGCGTTTACTCTACTTTCATGCTCTCTCTTCCATACCCAACTCTCGCTTCCATACGTGAGCGTAGGTACCAGCACGGACAAGTTGGACAAGTTATTCCCCTATATATAGAAGACCCGGCAAACTTCGTACCGCCCCAGAATCAATAAATAAAAAAGCTGAATGATAATTGCAAAATGTTTCAACTTTAGTAAAAAATGTGGTCAAGACTTAACCGGAACGAACATCAAACGTTTGACATTCAAAATTAAAAAAAAAGAAAAAAAATCACTTTTAAATTTAATTTGATTTCTGAACGACTTTTAAATTTAACTGATTTCTAAACGACAGGACGAACATCAAATGTTTAACAGGTAGGAATAGTTTCTAAGGGAAAGCGAAATTATTGTTTTTACTATATTCCAAGCATTTTTTTCATATTTACTCACCTTTTAAACCTTCCCTGGACTACCACAAATAATTCAAAACCAAAATTAGCCAAATCAGTCTAGCCGTTCTCGATCAAATTGATCGTGTACTAGCAGAAGGTGATGTCAGGAGCCTTAAGAACAGACGAGCGTGCATGACAAGAGCTACGAATGTCAAAGAAGCAAGTGAGGTGTGTAAGAATAAGCCTAAATGGCGCTCTGTTGTTCGTGCCTACCCCGCAAGGGAACTGGCGTGAAGTTATGTATGTATGTAACGAACAGCAATTGATTTTTATATATATAGACAAACAACGTAGAGCATAGTGAATGCTTGCTGTGTGGGAGCACCTTTAAAGCGATCGAAGCCCGGGCAAAAGCTTTATAATAAACTAGCTGTGCCCGCGACGTCGTTCGCGTGGAATTTGTTTTCAAGACCTCCCGATTTTGAAACATTCTTCATTGGTGCTCCGCTCCTATTGGTCTTAGCGTGATGATATATAGTCTTATAGCCTTCCTCGATACATGGGCTATTTAAAACTGAAAGAATTTTTCAAATCAGACCAGTAGTTCCTGAGATTAGCGCGTTCAAACAAACAA
This sequence comes from Dendrolimus kikuchii, assembly GCA_019925095.2. Lineage (NCBI taxonomy): Eukaryota > Metazoa > Arthropoda > Insecta > Lepidoptera > Lasiocampidae > Dendrolimus > Dendrolimus kikuchii. The sequence continues at coordinate 1,277,547 of JAHHIN020000030.1, forward strand.
ACTCTTCAGCTTTATATATTAGTATAAGATATAAGAGAAATGTGTTATTAATTTGAATGTGACGCTTTTACGCTTTAATGGCATAACAGATCGTCATATAGTTTTAGGTACACGTTGTAAGAGCATATAGCTTCATCCAGAAACAAAGTACTGTTCCCGAGGAGAGGAATAGATGAATGTAGCCAAAAAGATAGCGCTGCGATCGCATGTATTAGCGTGACCAAGAAGCTTATACACAATGGAGATTGCGTTCCGAATACCTAACTGAAGACCAATAATTTGTCCTTGAATGACGTCACTTATGTCTTTTATCTCTTTCTTTAGGGTGACAATACTTTCTTTTAAAAATATGGATAATAAATTACTTTTCGTTTTTGTATCGTTTGCCATGACTGATTTTGCTTAACAATTAACAAAAACCTGATAGCTGCCATTTTTTAACCCCCGACGAAAAAAGAGAAATTATAAGTTTGACCGTTGTCCGTCTGTGGCACCGTATCTCTTGAACGAGTCAACCAATTCGGATACAATTTTTGTATCCCGCAAACCCGCAGCAAACCTTATCGTGCCAATCTCTATCGAATTTGATGGCTCAACGATAGGTATTATTTTCGACTTTTTAAATGTTTACTTTTCTTTTTTGTTGGGTTTTTTTTATTTAATTTTGTAACAAACATGTCATCCCTCTATACTTTTTATACGAGGATATTGAATACATTGTTCAGTACCTCGTCATACTGTCTGATAGATATTCTTTAGAAAATATGGGGGATGATCACTACCCAAATGTCGATACCAAACATGATTGTCGAAACTTTAGGATTACTTATTTATTTAATACTTTATAATTTTTAAAACTTCTAATTATTTATAATAATCAACAATAGAGATTTTCGGTAAATAAAATTACAATTAGTTTTTGTTATTTCTAGATTTAATTGATAGATTATGTGACGCTCACCCCCTGATTCAAAGGTCTAGGAATGACATACCAAAGCCGAAGCATTGAGCGGGATATGGAATAAAAGAATTTATATAGTGAAAATTAATAAAATTTATTAAATGAATAAAACATAAAATATTGCCCATAAATCGTAATCATCTAGTGTTAGGAACCCTTCGCTGCAAAACCGTTAACTCTATGTTCACAAGGTAGGTTATATAGAAAGTGCTGATCAAGAAACAGGTAGACTTATTTTTCTTAAAAAGTTGTATATATCACTTCACTTTCGGCGAATAAAATTGCAAAGTCAATGCAAAAGCTTTGATGTCAACACTATATGTATTTTTTTTCTTGTTTACTCTACTAACTTTCTGAAAATTTTCACAAATATTAGCAGTTACTTCACAAAATATTTTCAATTTCAGACTGTGATGTATAATCCTGGACCACATTTATGAGCGATATCATATCACTAATTTTTCGCTCTTGTCTCTTCACCTTTTGCTGCAATATTTTTCTACTCTTCTCTAAAGATTGTTCACGTGATGTCTTGAAGTTTACTTGAACATTAAAATCTTTCAAAGCACGCCGTTTGTATGGTGGTTAATTTTCAATATCCTGTCGAAAGTTAAAATTAATTTAGAGTCAAAAATGTCCAATGGAGATTTCACTTTCATTGTTTTTATTTTCATGAGTGGAAACTTATAAAAATGTAATTCACAGAATACTGTCTATCTAATAAGATAATTTGCTAATATAAAAGTTTGTTCACTTACAATATCTTGTTTTGGAAATAGCATTAGGGGAACATTATCATTGACAGCTGTATGTGATTGAGTCCATGAAGTTGATAGGACATTAACACAATCCTGAAATTAAAAATGATTTATAGAGGTATACATTTTTCATAAGAACATAATAATATATACTATAAAGGTCACAAATGTTCTTATCCAACACTTACCACCACATTGCAACATTTACACAATTGATATGAGTAGACTGGTACAGCATCTTTTAGCAGACAACCTGGCCTGCTAGTTATAGTCTGCATTCTTAAAATGAAGACTACAAATCTTCGCAGATTCATAAAATTTTCCCTTTCATGGTACTACAGATAACCAAGCATTCCTCTTGTTTGGATCTTTAGGGAAACTGTAAATAGAAATAAACAGAAAAATAGTGGAAATGTCCAAAATTAGGCTATAAACTGTTTTTAATAAATCATTTTGCTCATTTAATTCACAATGTTTTAAAATCTTGGATCTTCATTATGTAGATTAAAAGTTACGTCAAGACTACAAGCACTACATATCAGTAAATACTTTATACAGGAAGTTTTTATCATTAGACCAATTTTTAAGAATAAGAAGCTTGTCACCCTACTCCTCTTGTTTATGTATAGTTTACAATACAATAAATCGTATTTAACTGCATATTAGTAGAATAATTCGCTGTGGGAGATGATGCAAAGAAAGTGTCGTCAATTTCTGTATGTGTTATTATAAAATAGCAAGACTTTTAGTGTTAATTTCCCTAAAATGTTAATGTAACTCAAAAAGAATTTAATTCAACTTACTTGTGGAATTTCACGCCTGATGTTGGATGCCAAACACTTTTGCAACCACGAAATACACAACTCATTCTAGAATATCACTTAAACACACCATTTATCATATAAAATCTCAGTTCTACGATCGAATTAGACGAAACTCATTAACTAAATTTTTGACAGGAAGCCATATCTAGTTTCAGTGTTGCCAAAGTAGATTTTTAATTTTTGACGAAAGCTGGGGACAACTTTGTGAAATAATATTGTTATAATATTTTGAATCAAAGGAAAATTTCCTTCTTATTTAATAAAAGATTCCATTACATAAAACTAATCTCTGTCTAATGTTTGCAAATAAAATAAAATCTTACAAATTTTATAATAATTTCTTAGAACTGATGAAAATTGAAGAATTTTTTTTACTTTTGTATATATGTCGGCGCGAATATGTCACTTAATTTATAGATGACGTAAGAATAAAGATAATCTAAGTTCTCTAATCTAAAATCAGCAAACGTATGACAGCATTGTGAATAGCAGAGTTGGTGTTGGTAGACCACGAAGTACACATCATGATCAAATAGAAGTGTTAAAAAAAGGTCAGGTAAAAAGCATCTCAAATAAACGTGCGTATATGAAGAGTTTAATGAAAGTAGATTAAGCGAAAGTTGATTGTCAAGATCGTCGCAAGTGAAGATCCATAGTCTCTGCCTGCCCCCATGGGAATAGGCGTGATAATATATATGTATGTATGAACAAATAATTGATTAACAATAATAAAAATATTTATTTTGTACAGCGCACGTGTGTTAGTTTGCTTTTATGTTAGTCGGTGCAAATTATCAAATGATAACATAAAAGTAATAACAGGTTCTTTAATTTTATATCGATTACTGAGCATTTGTTTAATAATTACCGACCTGGACCAGATGCATTGGACACTGTGCCTCGAGTCTTGGAGCAGAGAGCCCCGAATTCTAGTCAGTGTTCATTCATTTATTTACTTTGTCTACTTATAATTATTATTTGAAAATTATTTTTTAACAATTGTAATCTTTAATAGATTATTTGAAATGTTCTTGTGATTTATTATTTGGAAGGAGTAAACTACTCTACTATTACTATTTAAGAAATTACTGACTTTGGCTATAAAAGCCGACGTTCCTTATCTTTGAAAAACCCAGTACCGCCCTTTCTATTATGACATCTAATTTTCTTGCAGAAAAGTAAACCTACAGCTTCTATATTATGCTAATTTATTCGATATTAATATTATATTTTGCTAATTTTTCGTCATTAATATATAACAAGATAAACGAAGAAAGTATTATTTGGGTGCAATTTACCGTATGTCTTGGTAACCCGAACGATAGAGCGAGTGAGATGGAAGACATAACAAAGGTCAATGGAGTTCATATTTTTGGTCTTCAAAAAAATGTTAGCATTGCAATCTCCATTGTGTGTAAGCTTCTTGAGCGTGACAGTCGCAGTTCACTTACAAACACATCGTTATAGCAACGTCAATGACGACGCAATTTTAATGTGTTGTAATATGAAATAAAATTTATTTATTTAATTTGTTTGGGAAACATACAATAATTAATATTCTTAAATATAAAACACAAAATTAATACATATATCAGTCAAGTTTCCACTAAAGCCTAAATGGCACTCTATTGTCCGTGCCTACCCCGCAAGGGAACTGGCGTCAAGTTATGTATGTATGTAAGTTTCCACTAAAAAATAATTTATATAATAAAAATAAAAAATTGGCTCAAATAGTTAATTACAACAACAAAAAAAATACAATTATACGAAAATATGGTTTGGTACAATAATACAAATGTGTTCATTTTTTCATAATCAGCTGATTCAATTTCTGACAAGGGTAATTGAATTTTCAAAAATCTAATAATACCACTTCAGCTTTCATCAAAATCACTCCCGAGACTCCTTTGAATATCTCATGCTAAAATAATCTTATATATAAAAATGAATCTTAGACATATATGTACACACATAACTTGAGAACGACTTTACCGATTTTGATTAAACTTTTTGTGTGTGTTTGGGTGCGTCCCTGCATGGTTTAGATTCACAATTGGAACCGTTAGGAAGGACTAGAATCACGGCCCTGATTTTTATTTTTTCAGAGCAGGACAATGTCTGCCGGGACAGCTAGCTAAAAATTGCAGACATAAGCTCATAGCCAGGATTACCCACCAGCAACATGCCCTTTAATATGGTGTTGTGGAAACAGGAGGTGATTTATTATATTACTAATACTGCTGGTGCCTACGCTCACGTATGGAAGCGAGAGTTGGGTATGGAAGAGAGAGCATGAAAGTAGAGTAAACGCGGTCGAGATGAGAGCACTGCGCAAAATCTGCGGAGTGACGCTCGCGGACCACGTTCGTAATACCGCAGTAAGAAAGAAAGTTGGTCTGAAAGAGTGTCGGGGTGAAGGTAAGGAAATGAATGCTCCGGTGGTTCGGGCATGTGGAAAGAATGACTAAACAGATATACAATGCAAAAGTGGATGGATGCAGAAGTCTTGGAAGGCCACGACACACCTTCCATGATCAAATTGATTGTGTACTAGCAGAAGGTGATGTCAGGAGCCTTAAGAACAGACGAACGTGCATGACAAGAGCTATGAATGTCAAAGAAGCAAGTGAGGTGTGTAAGAATAAGCCTGAATGGGGCTCTGTTGTTCGTGCCTACCCCGCAAGAGACCTAGCGTGAAGTTATGTATGTACATTTTGACGAGACTTTGAGCTTTGCTCTTTAAATATTTGTTGCTGGAAAAACGATTAACAGACTTTCATAAATTTCACGGAAGTTAACGAGATCGTTAACATATTTTTAAGTTAACTTAAAAGTTAATCCATTACTCGAAATGTTAACTTCCTTAATTAACGATTAACGGATTAACAAGTTAATGCCCAGCTATGGTTATATATATTTTCTATATTGTCAGATTTTTTGACATAGGTGGACTGTTCAAAATTGGAACCCTGCTATGAAGCAGGTTTTGCCAGGTGGTAGGGCATTTGCCCGACTGGAAGGCTACCACCCCTGGTCTAGAGTATGCCGCCATAACAACTTTGAGTTATGTTCCGGCATTAGTGACCACTTTCAAGTCTCCAATAAGAGAGCAGCAGTGCATTTGTAGCACCTTTGGTGTTGCAAATGTCCATAGGCGATGGTAACCACTTTCCATCAAGTAGGCCGTCTGCCTGTCTGCTGAACTCCTGCAATAAGTTAATACAGTAACTGAGATAACACTATTACACTAGCCTTTGCGAATTGTAAGAACTGTAACTAAATATGCAGCATACTGTAATGACCAAACTCTGTAATTGCTTTTTTAAAGGAAACAAAAAATAATTTGAATATATTCATATAATATAAAAGAAAGTTGCTTTCCATGTCTGTCTGTCTATGTATTGAAATATAATATTTGTAGATTGTCAGTAGCTTACCACACACTGTAGCAAGTATTCACTTGCAAGTTTCACCCTCTCTCTGAATTGAATAAATCTCTTTATGATTGCACTGCATTCCCAGCATAATAATATTGTTTGTGTTTTTTCCTGCAAATATAAGAAAGAGAAAAACAGTACATATTAGTGAAAAAATAGATGAGGTTATAGATAGATAGAAAGATAACACTTTATTGTACACCATTACAGAAAACTCAGAAAATCTTATAGCCTAAAAATATTCCAAATGTGCACAATGGGCGGTCTTATCGCTAAGAAGCGATCTCTGCCAGGCAACCTGTGGCAGGAATAAAACAAATTGTATTGGTCAAAGGTGGTATAAATAAATATTAGAGGTTATGCAGTTACTTACATATATTTTATTTATTTATAAACATGTCAAGTATGTAAAATATTATATAAGTAAGAATTATACTTAATAGACATATATAAATACACCTATTGATATCACATACATAAATATATACATACATATATATACATATACATAAATATACGTAAAAATATCAAATATCACTATGTTGTAGGTAGTGCTTTTTTGTCATGTTCTTAAATATTGTTAGTGATTTAGCTTGTCTAACAGTACCTTATACACATCGAGATATAACATGTGATCTAAGCTTATACAAAAATAATGTTTACCTTTAATTATGTTTATTATTATTATTATAATTATTGTTATATTAATTATTTTTATTATGTTATGTTTAATTATGTTTACCAAAAATTAATATTTCAAGAACTCCGGACCCTAGGAGTTGCAGTACTTATAATTCGCGTACCGGATATCGGAGTCGCAGCACAACTTTCCCTTGGGAAAGGATAGTAAATCCCATTACATCTTCTGTTATTAATTTATAATTTAGTTTTATATACTACCTAAACTAAATACTTACGAAAGAATGTATTAGTTCGCTAAATATTGTAGTAACTTCGGGCTGGTTTAATTAATTCAATTTCCTTTCAGAACTTAAACAGCCAGCTCATATTGTATTTGTATACAATAATTTATCCTCGACATTCATTATAAATGTGCTAAAATTAATTAAAACCACAAACTACTATGGATACTACGTAATCAAAACACTAAACAAGAAAGTCCTGTTTGTTTTGCTCATGGACCTCTATAATAGGGACGCGACATATTGTTCTATACGTACAATTGCTTATACAAATAGCATCCATTTTGAAGGCACACACATAAACATATTCTGATGTCTAAAGATGAGAAATGTTGAAGAGAGGTAGTGGTCAATGTAAAAAACATTTAAAACAGTCTAAAAACGCAGACTAAAGCCCACAAGCCGAGCGAGTGAATCGAGTGTGCCATGACAGCGGTCAGCAAATGTCACAACCGATTTGTAACCATCATTTAAATAGATATCAATGAATAAATGGTGACCAGTCGGTTCTGGCACTCGCCGGCCGCTGCCGCGGCACGCTCGCTTCGCTCGCTCGGCTCGTGCGCTTTGGTCTAAAGACTAACCCAACCTAACCAACTTACTGTTTTAATCACTGGTTGCGACTTTCGATCACCCCTCACAACCTTAGTGGCTATAAACTGTAAGGATATCCTTAACTCAAATCACCATTAATTTACCTCCCGTTTATCTATATCAGACCCAAAACTTAAGATAGAGGATTTCGCCAAAATCCAAAGTCCAGTGAGAAAGCCAGTTAACATAAAAATATTCAATATAACCGAAACAGCGCAAGTCGTCGAAAAATCCATAATAAAACACAAAGTATATTCATATAACTAAAAGAGAAATGGAATAAAAAGGCGGCAAATAGGGTATAGCAAATTATACATCGTTTTTTTTTAAATGAAAATAAATCGTTTAAAAACATACTACTAAAACAGACTCGCAATATATGAGCAAAAAAAACCATTTTCGTATTTAATCGATATTATTGACATATCGAATGGTTATTTTTTTTTTCTTATGCCTATTATCGTCATCAAGAAAAAAAAAGTGACAGTACTGTGATTTATTATTATGAACGTTAAAATTATAGGTAAAATTGCATAAAGGCGGAACCTGAAAATTACGCATTTTTTGTATTCAAAGACTTTACATATGGTTTTCTATGGTACAATAACGACACTAAAATCATCGGTAAGCCATCATTTAGGCAAAAAATTAATAAACAATACAATTAATTAGGTACGAAATACGTGCATTATATCGCTAGAAATAATGTTCAATTTTAGCGTGACGACTTACCTACTAATTATAATAAAAACACAATTACTTTAATTTTGGGAATAATCTGCAAATGTAACATATATGACATGATCAAAATAATTAATAATTATAAAATCAAATATAACGGCATTGCTAAAAAATCACGACATTTTGTAATATGTAAGTAAAACCTCAGATTAATAATATTGAGAGACAAAGTTTTTACCTCACTTTGCTAAATGTCAGGCAAAGGATCTAAATCCGTACAGCATGAATATCAATATTATTCAATCAAACTGAACATCTTTGAATGACATAAAAATACGGAATTTTAGATTTTTCACATTATTGTGATTAAGATCATTATTATATTTTTGTAGTTTGTATATATAATTAACGACAACATGCAATACTAATGTTAGACAAACAATATATAGGTGTGAGGGGTGTTCGAAGGTTATGGCAAGGACAGTGGGTTAGGTTAGGTTATCTTTAGGCCAAAGCCCAAGAGCCGGGCGAGCGGAGCGAGCGTGCCGCGGCAGCGGCCGGCGAGTGGCAGAACCGACTTTAACTTTTATCAAAATTATCAACGAATAAATGGAAACCAGTTGGTTCTGCCACTCGCCGGCCGCTACCGCGGCACGCTCGCTTCGCTCGTTCGGCTCGTGGGCTTTGGTCTAAAGATAACCTAACCTAACCCACTGTCCTTGTCACTGGTTACACCTTCGACCACCCATTACACCTATACTTGGTTCTGCTTACATTGGTATTGCATGTAGTCGGTATTTATATATACAAACTAGAAAAATATATTAATTATCTTAGTTACAATAATGTGAAAAATCTAAAATTCCATACTTTCATGTCATTCAATGATCTTCAGATTGATTGAAAAATATTGATATTCATGCTGTATGGATTTAGTGTCTTTGCCTAACACGTAGCAAAGTGGCAGAACCAACTGCTTACCATTAATTATGGTTAAAGTCGATTCTGCCTGCGGCTTTGGTCTGAAGCTTTTTTTTTTTTTTTTTGGTTTTGAGGCGAGGGAAAATGCTTAACCGATTTACGCACAAACTGGGTCGTTGCTAGGGGAACGACACGCGTCGGTCGGGGGCGATAACACTGCAGCAATAGTATGCTCTTGGCAGCGCTCCGTCCGCGATCGACGTCACAGAATAGTGTGGAAGACTCCGAGCGTTGCTGCACGGGCGAGCAACCCCAATACCCACTAAAAACCCCCTCCTCCCTGACGACCCTGCGCTTTGAATGTGTTGGAAAGGCTGAGATTTAGAACATAGTTACGCCCAGCCGATCCAGCGCAATAAAGTGCCTGGAGTGTGCCCTGGGAGAAGACGCATTGGCACGCGCTGCAGGACTTCTCTCCCTGTCTCGTTCTGCGGCCTCCTTGAGTGACATTACTGTCTCGCAAAAAGTAACCGCAGCCCCCCAATTGTCGCTGCTCTGCAGCATGGCCTTGACCAAGTCGCAGAGCGAGTCGACTGGACCTACGTGCGTCTCAAGTTCGAAACGCTGCGGCGCCCACGCGGCGCACTCGACTAGCGTGTGTAACGCCGTGTCGAGCGCGCCGCACTGGCAGCAGTCCGGGGAAGGCAAGCAGCCCACAATGCGACACAGATACTTATCGAAACATCCGTGTCCGGTAAGTATCTGTGTCGTCCTGAAGGTCAGGGTGCCGCTGGTACGGTTGACCCATTCCGTCAGCTGTGGCCTGATTGCATCAACCGTGTAGCCGCCATAGGCCGCAGGGTTGTCGAGCTCTTGAGACCAGACGGCGGTCATGGAGGCGGTTTCCCACTTCCTGATCGCCTCGATTTCGACCTGACAGAAGGTCAGGCCTCTAGCTAGGGCATCCTGCCGGGTGCGGCGCACCACTGTCAGGACGTCCGCCTGGAGATGCCAGGGCGGATCGCCTGCCAGGAGGGTGGCCGCCGTCCGCGACACTGTGCGATACCCCCGTATGGTCCTCACGGCCAGAACCTGCTGCGCCCGTTGCAGCAGGGTTCTGTTGTGGCGGTGAAGTGCAATGGACCAGACGGGTGCACCGTACAGTGCCATACTCCTCAGGATGCCAGAGTAAAGTTTCCGCGTCGCACCTCCCGGGCCCCCTACGTTGGGAAGCAGCCTCGAGAGTGCGCCCGCGGATTTGACGAGTTTGGGAACTAGCTGCTCAAAGTGCGCTTTGAACAGCCATTTCCCATCGAGAACTAGCCCCAGATATTTCATCTGGGGCCCTACTCTAATGGCCACCCCTTGGACCGAAACGGTCAAGTCCACGGGGGGATTGCGAAATTTCCTATGGAACATGATGGCCTCCGTTTTCGCGGGGGAGACCCTCAAGCCCAGCCTAGCTATTCGATCTACGACAATCGCCAACCCGGCGTTAGCGACGTCCACGGATTCCGCAAATGACGCAGCGCGTGCCGTGAGTAGGGTGTCGTCCGCAAAGCAGATCAGCCCTACCCCAGGTTGGACCGGAACCCGAAGGATCCAGTCATAACCTACGTTCCAAAGAATCGGCCCGAGGACCGACCCCTGTGGAACGCCGCACGCGACGCGTCGACGACCTACCTCGGGATTACCGGACTCACCGCCCTCCCAAAGGATATGTCGATCCTGCAGGTACGCGCCCAACAGCCTCGTGAGGTACGGGGGGACTCCATGCGCGCGGAGCCCCTCCCTGATCGTCTCATGAGGGAGGCTGTTAAAGGCGTTCGCTATGTCTAGCGACACCGCACGAACGACATCCTTCGCTTGGACGGCTTCGTCCGTCAACGTTCGCAGTGTCTCGAAGGCGTCCACCGTGGAGCGCCTTCGCCGAAACCCGAACTGCGTTTCTGAAAGCCCTGGCTCCACAGCGTCTAAATGCTTCACGAGCCGCTCCGCCAAGATCTTTTCGAAGACCTTAGCGACCTCGTTCAGCAGCACTATGGGCCTGAAGGCGGACGGATCGTTGGGAGGCCGACCTCCCTTGGGAATCAGGCACAAACGACCCTCCTTCCATTGCGACGGGAGCCGACCTGCGCGAATACAGGCTTCGAACAGTTCCCGCAGCTGGCCGCGTAGATGTTTAGCGGCCAGGAAGAGGAGTCGACCTGGAACCCCGTCGGGTCCCGGTGCCGTCTTCCTGCCCCGGAGCCGGTCCAGGGCAACGTCTAGTTCCCCCTCGGAGATGGAGTGAGGCTCCTCGTCCGTGGGAGTGTCGGGAACGGGTGGACCCATACTGGGGGGAGTGAAGTTTCCCGGATCCGGGAAGAGCCCGTCGATAACCGACCGGAGCACCTCGGGTTCGAGCGTTTCCGTGACCGTGGATGTGCAAGGTCGCAACGTGTTGCGGGCCCCACGGTACGGACGCCCCCAAGGGTCCCGATCGAGCGTCTCGGGGAGCTCGGCCCAAGCCCGGGCTTTCGCTAGCAGTATTGCAATCGAAAGGGCCTTTCTGGCCTCCCTAAACTCTCCCACGAGTCCATTTTCCGCGACGTAGTCCGGAGGACGGCGCGCCCTGCAACGTTTGAGCCTGTGGCTGATGATGCGAACTGCCTTTCGCATCTCGCCCAGCTCCTCGGTCCACCAGTGGACCTGCTTGCACGGAGGCTGCCGCTTGGAGACGCGAGGCATCGCCGCGTCGCAAACCCTCGTCAGCGTCTTGCGCATGTGCTCTGCCTGCGACTCCAGGTTCTCGAATTCGACTGGGTAGGCCCAGCTTTCCGTGAGTGCCCACTCCTCGGCCTGCTCCGGATCGAGCTTGGTAAGGGCCCAACGCGGGAAGAGAGGGGGGCGATGAACAGGGCTCGGACCGGAGGAGGGGGTAAGCTCAAATCTGATGTACCGATGATCAGAGAGCGACTCCACCTCCTCCAGCACCCTCTATCCGACAACTCTGCGGGCGGCCGCATGAGTGGCGAATGACAGGTCGATGACCGATCCACCCCGCGCGCGCACGCAGGTTTGGACCGATCCCTGGTTCAATATGGTCAGGCCGGATTGAAGAGCCCATTCCTCAACCGTCCGGCCCCTAGGTTCCGTGAACGCATTTCCCCAGGAACAGTGTTTTGCGTTAAAGTCGCCCATCACGAAGATCGTTTTAGGCGACAATCTGTCTATGGCAGCCCTGATGGCGTCCAAGTGAAGCTCGAACTCCGCCAGGGGGCGGCTGCGCGAAAAGTAAACGCCTATGACGACGATACTCCCGCTCTCCGCCACCGCATAGCCCTTTCCTCTTTCGAGACATATAAGCGGTGTGCCAGATCCGGCTCTGGCCACCACCGCTACCACGTCGTCGAGGTCGCCCACCCAATTGCCGCAAGGCGGCACGTAATAAGGTTCGCTTATTACGGCCAAGTTCGCTTGCCACTCCGCCATCGCCTGCAGGCACAAATTCTGAGCGGTGGGGGAATGGTTTACGTTCGCCTGAAATAGTATTGTTACGGGCGTACTAGGCATTGGAGGTGTCCATTGCGCGTACTCCCGTAACACCCGTGCGTTGTTTCGTCCTCGGATGGACGAATTTGCCCTTCACGTAGGGAGGCTGGCAGAACCTCGCCAACGTGGGGTGGGCAGCGTTGAGTCCCCCCGCCGCACACGCCGCGCAGTGGGGGTTCCGGGCCGTGCAGTCCGGCATCTTGTGTCCGCTCTTACCGCAGCGGAGACACAAGTTAGTCCGGTCCGGGCACGTGTCCGGACAGGTCTGGGCGCCATGGCCGACGTTGTAACACCGGTAACAACGTATCGGTCTGGCTTCCAGTGCCTCTACCCTCGCCGAGGTGAAGCCTACCACGAGGTAGCCCATCTCGACGATGACTTTGGCAGCAGCGACGGGGCACATCACGTACGATGCGCCCAAACCGCCCGGTCCTGCACCGATGTGCTTCGTGCGCACGTCGTCGCGCCGGCTTCTGCCGGCGCGCGCGATCGCGTCACGCAGCCCATCGACCGTGACCGATTCGTCCAGCCCAGAGACGTAAAGCTCCCCACGCTTTACGGGGCGGACGACCTCGGCCATCCCTGCAAGGGCTCCGCGCAGAGCCTCGGCGACGCGGTCCGCCTTGGCCGCGCTCTCGGGTCCCGGCTGGAACTCGAGAAGGCGCGCGTCCCTGACGGTCCGCACCAGCTTCAGCCCCTCGCGGAGGCCCATGGCCGCGATGTCGACCACCGTCGAGGCCTTCGCGAAGACCTCGCGATAACCGACACCCTTCGCGGCCGCTGCCGGCAGCAGTTTGATGATAACTGCGGCCGACTTCGGCTCACGGAATACTACCGCAGGCTTCGCAGCCTGTTTCCGTTGTTGCTGCCCCCGCCCCGACGGCAGGGGAGCAGCTTGCGCCTGGGTGGGGGGAGGGGGCCCGTCGGCCCTCGCCCCCTTACCCTTTTTCCGCTTGACGACCGTCGTCCACGCCCCCCCCCCCCGGGGCGGGGGCGGGGGGCACGGGCGCCGGCGGGGGGTCGACGTGCGCGATGCGAGCGCGGACGGCGGGCGCCGCGACGACCGATGTCGCGGCCGCGGGCGCCGTCCGTTGCCTAGGGGCCGGCTTAGGAGCCGACACCACAGGCACGGGTGCCGTGGCGGGGGCCGTTAATGCAACGGCGGCATCGCGTGCCGCTCTTCGCTGCATTTTCAGCCTCCACTTCACCCCCCCTCTATTCGTCTTTTTTTTAGGGGGGGGGGGGCGGTGACGGTGGGGAGTCCGTCACCCCGACAGCCGGGGTCGCCACCACCTCCATCGGAACCGGGGTACTTACTTCCCCCGCATTCCGCCGGACGGCGGCGGCAGCCGTGGCCGTTTTCGGCCTAACGGCCACTTTTGGTGCCGGTTTGATTGCCGGCGCCTGGCCTCGGTCAGCCGCTAGCGGTGGACGGAGGGTCGGCGCGGCATTCAGCCGGTCCTCGATTCCGGCGAACCGGGCATCGAGTATGGGGGCGACAACGTCGATCACGGCCCGCACAAACGCGTCGTGATCGATGCCGCCGGGCCCCGTTGGAGCGGGTGTCGGCGCCACCCCGTTGGCGGCCGCCGGAGCTCGCTCCGTCCCGACGACGGGAGCCGGTGTCAGCCCTGCTACCGCAGCACGGGCCGGACGCGATTTTTTAACCGCAGCGGGTGCGGCGGGCGGTTTCCGGTACCGCCGCCGCCTCCGCCGTGGCGGCTTGGGCCTTTCGCTTGACGGGTACGGGGGTCGGCGCCGCCATTACAGCAGGCGCCGGCTCCGCAACCGAAGCGGATGCCTTTAGGGCCTTACGCATGTCTTCAAACTCCCTGCGGTAGGAGCGGTTTTCCTCCCGCAGCGAGCTTAACTCCATGCGTAGCCTGGCGTTCTCGTTACCGAGCTTCCAGGCCTCGGATTCTGGATTTCGCGTGACCAGTGTGTCGACGATGTCCGACACCCTGGACGCGGCCTCCTTCAGCCGGCGCACGTAAACCCCCTTCAAATTGCCCGACGTTTGGGCAATTTGAATTATCTCGGCGACCTGGGCGCACGCCGCTAGGCGGAGCTCCCCAGGGCCGAGAGCCGATATATTCCCGACGAGGGCGGCGCACTGGCTAGCCGCGGCCACTTTGGCGGCGGTTGCCTTGCGCGCCTTGTGCCCCTTTTCACCCCCCTCGGTGCGGAGGTAGGCCTCCGCACCCGCGAGAATGCTAGTAGTCGCCGCGGGTGCGCCCCCCGTGGGGCGCAGAGACGAGCGCGCGCGCGCTGGGGAAGAAGCACCCGACGTGCCGTCCGAATCGGCGCCGCTGCTCTGGGACCGGTCCCAGAAGCGCGACCTCGATTCGGGAACGAGCATCGGGGCACACGAAATCGGCACCGTTGCCGTTGAAGACGTTGACGGCGCCGCCGAACCCGATGCCGAAGACGATGAGGCTGTGAACGAACATGACGACGTCGTCGTGCCCGCCGCCGCTGCCGCTGAAGACGAGGACGTGGACACCGCCGCAGCCGAAGACGCAGGCGCCGACATCGCAACAGCGGCTCCCATCCCATTAGGGAAGGAAGACGAGGGGGTCGCCGCTGCCGCGCCTACGAGGTCCCTGTTCACGACCCCGGCCGAGGGCGCGAGTGAGGCTCGCGCGACAACCGGTGTCGTGGGACGGCTGCTCTCGACGTTGCAGCCCGAAAGGTTGCAAGTCGATGTCGTAGGCACAGGTGAAGCCCGTGCGCTATACAACACTGTCGTCGTAGGGCACCCATCCCCTGCCGTCGCTGAACCGGCCGCCGTGTATACCGGACTACAGGCAGGCGCTTCAGGGCGGGAATAACTATGGTCGCGAATCGCACCGTAGAGCGCGTGCTCCAGCGAGCCTGGGACGCTGCCGGATGGTGGGATGTGATCATGCTCTACGTAGGCGCCGCTCCCTTGCACGAGTGAGGCTCGCGCAGAGGTGGGTGGCGCCATGTAGGCATATTGAACTATGGTGCTTGCAGCGCTCACGGCCAGGCAAACGGCCGAGTTCGCTGCAAGCAGTACGTTCCTATCTATCTCCGGGTGTGTTGCGCTCCTGCGCGCGGCACGCCCGGATGGGGCCCTAGGCGCCATGGGAACCGGAGGCGGTCCCATCGCGCCGCACCTATCCTCATGCGTGGCGGCGGTGAGGTCTACCACCGCCGACGCATCCCCTACCGAGCCGGGCATATCAGCAGCCGTGAAAACAACCTAACCTAACCCAACCCACTGACCTTCTCATTGGTCGCAACCTTCAACCGCTCCTCACAACCTATTTTTTGTGTTGCTAACATTGGCATTGCATATTTGAGCTCTAGTGTGAAGCTAACCCAACCTAAAGAGTGGCAAGCAAAGGAAATAAATCCAAACAGCCTATTTTTTATTAAGAATACATCAGACAACGCTGTATGGATTTATTTCCTTTGCCTGCCACTCTGTTGAACTAAATTACAACAAAAAGATTTGTCTTTAGCAGTCTCAACACTTTTTAGCAGTGTAGTTTACTTTATGTAGCATGGCGGTTTTATCTGGGAAGTGTTTTGTAGTTTTTAACCTAATAAAATGTGCTTTAAAATTTAATAACGTAAGATATTGATTGTTTTTAAGTTAACTTATGTGTTTGTGCTCAAAATCACAAGTGTTTAGCAACGTGCCCTATTTACAATAATAATATTAGCATAGTAGGCAGTCTGTGTATATTCTAAGGTAATTGTATTGTTTATTAATTATGTGCCTAAATGAAGGCTTTCCGACAATTTTAATTTCGTTATTGTACCATAGCAAACCATAATTATAATCTTGTATATAAAAAAAACGCATAATTTTCGGGTTCCGCCTTTATGCAAATTTACCGTATTCCTAAATACAAATCAAACTTTTTTTCAACAAAAGTGACATAACTTTGTTTATCAATCGTATTTTTGTTTTTCCCATTATTCGTTCAAAACTTGTTAGTGGACCCTAAAAACATGTTTCCTAGCCCAAATAACAAGTATAGTGTCTATATATAAGGCGTCTGTATACCCCTAAACTTAATTTCCGTTAATCTGATGACACTCTGTGCAAAAGTTTAGCCTATTTTTACGCTTAAATAATGTTAATTTATTTGCTGGGGTTGTACATTATTTATCGACTTTGATATCGATATAATATGTTTGCTTATATAAAATTTCTTATTTTATCATGCTACCCCGCTTAAAACATACAAAAATAATAACTAAAACATATTTTATAGGATCCCAAGAAATGAGCGTATAAAAAAAAAGTGGCTGGAAGCCATTGGAATGGAAAATATAAAGCCAAATGCAAAATATATTTATATTTGCTCGCTACATTTTGATGATAAATGTTTAAACAAAACTCTGGATGTGACTCGACTACGAGATGATGCCGTGCCCTTCAAATTTGTAAGAGTAAGTTAATACTGTATATACTTTTATAGTTAGTATTGATATACTTTTTTTTATTATATACATAGTTTAATACATACATATTATTTTACAACAAAACGTGCTATAAAAGGATCAAAATTAATATACAAGTTTTGTATGGTGCGACGATGATCAGCAGGATAGTCGTTGGACTGTCGGCTTATTATATAATTCCTGCTCCGTCTTCGCAGTCGAAGGCCTTAATATGTCTTCTCGTGCCTCTCACCCTCATGGAGACTGCTCGTATAATTGAAATTTGTACTTTTACTTTTAGCCTTTGATATACTTGTTGCTGCTACATTATTACTGATATGCTAGTTATGACTAGTTGTAGTCTATGTCATTCGCATTCTATACAACTATTTTAGAAAAACTTATAGGTTTTGTGGCTGTGATTCCATCCAAGAAATGTATTTGCCCAATTTGAATGATAATGTCATAATTTAAGCAAATTTTATGAAAAAAATGCTGTGGACACAATTATTCTAAACTAATATTACAATAATAAAACTACGTTTTAACGGTTTTAAGCGCGGTAATTTTATTTGATTTTGGTTTTTCCGAGGTTTCGGCCACTTTTCAGTGGCCGTGATCACGGAAGACAAAGATGTCAAGTGTCAACGAGTATTGTTAAAGTTTTATTTAGCCTACCGCCAACTTATTAATTTTAATTATTTAATTTTATTTTTAATTTTGTTTATGGTTATTATTTACTCTATGGGAGCCTAATCTAATTTATTACCGCTTCGCAACATGTTATGGCTTGAAGAGAAGAAGCGGCGCAAGAAACTCTTCAGCAAACATGCCTAGCTCTAATAATTGTATATAATATTAAAATGGGTGGAAGGAAAATAAAAGTAATTATCAGTCAAGTTGGTTTGTGTTCCGTTGTACGCAGAAAGAGCTCACAGTGTCTTGAGGTCTGGCAGCTGGTTTTTGCTGGGTTTGGGTCTTAATAGTTTTGATAATTGGATCCCAAACAGGTGGTACTTGCCAACCATCTTCTCTATTGAAATTTGGGTGTTTTTTGATTTCAATAGCCTCACGCATCATTCTAGGTATGAAACGATTCTCTTTCACGAGGATTTGTGGGTTATCGAATCTGATGTAGTGGTTGGGTTTATCCAACGTGTGTTCACTGATCGCAGACTTCGTAGACCTTGTGTGTTTCATGTCAGCAATGTGTTCTTTTACTCGTGTTTTTATGCTCCTCTTTGTTTGGCCAATGTATGACAATCCACACTCACAATCAAGCTTGTAAACTCCTGCATCCTGGAGTGGGATATTGCAGAAATTGGTTGATCTTTTTCTGCAGCTTGAAATATGTTTTGACCGCGCTTAAAACCGTTAAAACGTAGTTTTATTATGTATACAAGTCGCGAAAACTTAAGAAAATATTAATATTACAATATTTTGCAGCGACATGCCAGCCAACATAAATCTGGCATATTAAAAGAAAACCAGTTGGAAACAATTCGTGTTTTGGCCGGTCCTGACACCTCTACCTTGGTAAATGCTGCACATTTAAGGACTCTGCTGTTTCTTAGCTTCAAGAGAAGATGTTACATTTTGTATATACAGACTCTTTATAGTGAAGCTATTGAACCTACTTAGATAAAAGTAATATGCTTTGACATCTTTAGAGGAATAAACCAAAACTGATGGTGTCACTTCTTTGAATTTTGTATTGCATGTAAAACATCTAAGGTACAAATAAAACTCATATTATAAACTTATGCCTTTATTAGTTTTACTTTAATAAAAACTATTGTAAATTCGGAAGTCGTAAGGAATAACGTTTGTAATTAAATAAATGTTCTGAAGGTGTTTTTTTTTTTTTATCACGCGGTCCCTTGATAAGTTTAAAATTTGAATCACTCTCACTTATGGTGCAGCGCACCGCACCTATCTTGAGGTGTGTTGCGGTAATGTGTTACGGACTTTAGAGTCAGCAACACAATTAAAATAGATTGTAATAGAGAGGTAAGTAGTTTAGACTACTTACCTCTCTATTACAATCTAATTAATCTATTTTGGATATCAAAATAATAGTACGTGTTTTTCTTAGGTAAAACACGTACTCTTATTTTGATATCCAAAACAGCATAGCTAGCTAGCATGCTAACGTTTTATCGCCGACATAATGCTTTCTTCCCTTCCTGGCATATACGCAAGTGCGAGCGAGACGGCAACATACGAAATGACGATAAAATTTAGCATGCTAGAGATGGGTAGATGGCACTGTACTATGCCATATGTTTATGTTTTGTGGTCACGTGAGTTGTCAAACGACAAATTTATCAAATCAGTGTAGCAACTTTTAAAAATCGTCATATCGTTTACTTGATAAATTTGAAACACGAATTTGTCTTAGATTTCACACATCTAAATCAAAGTATCTTTGCACATAACAATATACTTACTTCCTATTAAAGTATAAATTCTACAAATAATTAATACTCAATAATATTTAAAATAAAATAAGCCAAGGACATTTATCGATAAAACCTAATAACATTAAAATCTTCTGGGCAGCACTAAAACCGCCATGTTTAGTGGCCAGATGACGTCACAGTGGCACGCATTTTTTATTGACGTTTCATTTCCATAGGTTTCCTACTTCAGTGGTTTTGCTTGATTTTTTTTTTCTAGATTAAATCCATAGAAAATCAAATCTGCATTCTGCTCTGCGTCGCGCAGTTGCGCTAGCTCACTTTATTTCAGTATAAAACAGTAGACAAACCTTAATGAAGCTCGCTTTCAGTACATTAGTTCAGTTTGAATGTATCCTAGATTGCGTAATAATGATACATTGCACTATTCAAGCATTTGATGGAACGTATACCGTATATATTAAAACGACAAAGATTAATGAAATTCATTTCTTGATCTTCTTTGGCTCTACTTGAACGCGGCCTTACTCGTAACTCATTTCAGCGCAAAAATTGTTATAACTCACCATACACGATCCTGCAGTGGGCGCGGGCGGGGATTGCAGGACTCAGGGGCATACTGTTATGTGTTGTAGGAAGCAATGCAAGTTGTAATGATGTTCTGAGTCCTGCATTACTTGGTGGACTGCAATGCAAGCCGTGAATGGGCCCCGTAACTTTTAAAGATATTGTTAATGTGAGAGTTTTTTGGCGTGAACTGAAAGGAGATGTTGTGCTGTGCAGTTTTATTTTCTAAAAATGTGTAAAATTACTCTAAAATGAACTATAGTTGTAGGATATTGATAGTGTTTGAGTAGTAATTATGTAATAAAACTACGTTTTAACGGTTTTAAGCGCGGTAATTTTATTTGATTTTGGTTTTTCCGACGTTTCGGCCACTTTTCAGTGGCCGTGATCACGGAAGACAAAGATGTCAAGTGTCAACGAGTATTGTTAAAGTTTTATTTAGCCTACCGCCAACTTATTAATTTTAATTATTTAATTTTTAATTTTGTTTATGGTTATTATTTAATCTATGGGAGCCTAATCTAATTTACTACCGCTTCGCAACATGTTATGGCTTGAAGAGAAGAAGCGGCGCAAGAAACTCTTCAGCAAACATGCCTAGCTCTAATAATTTTATATAATATTAAAATGGGTGGAAGGAAAAATAAAAGTAATTATCAGTCAAGTTGGTGAACTGTATGTCAAAGTTGGGACCGTGGAGAAAACACGTGCTAGCGCCATAAACTTAAATAAATAATAATTATTGTTAATGTCGTTTTGTTTTGACGTTAGATTTTTTGTGAAGGCCTGTGCTTGCTTTCAGTTTTCGCTTCAATAGTTTCAAATAAGTGCAAAAAAGACTGTCAAAGTTGGGACCGTGGAGAAAACACGTGCTAGCGATTTTGACGACATAAAACTATTAATTAACTTAATATATTTAAATTTCTCCTTGTTCTTTTATGTGCTTCTTATTCTGTGTTAATGTGACGTATATATTATTTAATAGAATCTGCTTTCTGTATGCTATCTATTTCTTTCGTCAGACTTATTATATATAACCTCTCAGGGTAAGTCTTTTTATCATTACCTTTCCCCGGGGTGGGGTCTTCGACCATGTCGAAGATCCCTCCGGATCCGCCGGATCCTCCACCAGATCCTCCACCTGACGCTTGTATTCAAATTGAATCTAATAAATCGCACATTATTGAGACTCGTGGAACTCAGTCGCGACCTGCAGATATTAGAAAAAGAGCTGCAAATGTAGAAATTTTTAACGACCCTGCTAAAAAATCTACGTCTGACTCCAATATCGATAAAAATATCTGGATTCATCCTTGTTTAGATGTACCTTATAAATACACGGAGGATGATAAAGGTCCATTCATCGTCCACGTACATAAGACAGTCCAACATAAGACAGAACATTGTCCCAATTCAGGAACTTCTATAAACAAAATGCAATTTGGTAAATTTTTATTGAATTCCAATGTGGGCAAAATTACCCAACAAGGTGTAAAAAATGTAGGCAGAAACAGAATTTCAGTTGAATTCACATCTCCTCAGGATGCTAACAATTTTGTTAACAACCCGGTACTATTGACGGCTAATTACAAACCAAGTATTCCGACTTTCAACGTCACAAGAATGGGGGTTGTTCGCGACGTCCCAGTAGATTGGTCTATGGAGGAGTTTGTGTTGCAGTCTGATATTCCCCTGGGATTCGGACACATACTTAAGGCCAGGAGATTTAATAGGAAGGTCCGGAATCAGGATGGTTCTACCGAATGGTGCCCATCCACAACAGTTGTTTTAACTTTTTATGGGCAAGCTTTACCAAAACATATATATTGCTGCTATACATCTCTCCTCATTGATCCTTACGTCCTCCCAACTATACAATGTTTTTCCTGTTGTCGTTTCGGTCATGTGAAAGACAAATGCAGATCTAAGCCACGTTGTTTTAAGTGTGGTCAAATGCACACAGGCAACTCCTGTTCTATAACTCCAGATAATGCCTACTGCTGCCTTTGTACTGGACAACATTTTGCTACTGACAAAAGCTGTCCTGAATTCCACAGACAGAAATGTATTAAAAAGAAAATGTCTGACGACAATGTTTCTTATTCAGAAGCTGCAACCCTCTTCCCTCCCTGCGCCCGCTCTTTTTCTGATATTACTCGTACAATGTTCTCCCCTGCTCAAACCTTTACTCCTCATATTATTACTTCTAGACCCTCCAAAGATCTAACTTCCCCTACCTCCCCCAGGTCACCTCAATCAACTAGTTATAGACGCACTGTCTACTCTTCTCCTAAGCCTCGTGCTCCTCTAGCTACGGGCTATGATAGGTTTGCCCATCAGGCCTTAATTAACCATTATAATCCTCCTCCCCCACAAAATGGTGCCGCTTTCCTAAACAATCAAAACAACGGTGATGGTAATGATAATCTTTTGGATGGCCTACTTACTATGCTTATTAACATAATTTCAAAATTTGATGATCATCAAGCACCGTCCAACGTTGCCTCTAAATTGACCCAGCTTTTCAATATCATTAATAAAATTCAACCTTATCCAATGGAATAGTCGTAGTTTATATCCCAAAAAACATGAGATTAGCCAAATGATTCGTGCCCATGACCCTAGTATCTTTGCCATTTCGGAAACATGGCTTATTCCTGGTAATCATTTTCGGATACCTGGATATGCCTGTTTGCGAAATGACCGGGGTGATGGTTATGCTGGCTCGGCCATTTTGGTTAAATCCTCTCTTACTTACTCTCTTCTCCCTCTCCCGTCTCTTCCAGATTCTATTAATATTGTAGGATTGAAAATTCAAAATTACAACTTGTCTATTTTATCTATATATATCCCTCATCCTACTCCAAATTTAATTCCTATTCTAGAATCTATTTTTTCTTCGCTTTCGGGCTCATTCTTGATCTTAGGTGATTTTAATTGCTCACACTTGATGTGGGGTAGTTCGCACTATGATTCATTTGGTTGTGACCTAGTTGATATTTTAGATCGCATCAATATTTGCTTCTTGAATGATGGTTCGTCAACTCGTAGGACAGTTCCAAATGCTCCTCCCAGTATTCCAGACCTTTCCTTCTGTTCTCCAAATCTCCGCTCTATCGCTTCCTGGACGGTACTAGAGGATTCTCATGGCAGTGATCATTTTCCAATCCTCATTTCTTTGCCTCATCTCACAATCCCTACGCGACAATTCTCTCCGCTTCTGAAGTATAACACCAATAAAGCTAATTGGGATGCTTATAGCATCGAAACTGACAAACAAACCAAATGTATCCCAGAGTTAACTAACACTAACTTTTTGCATGCCTACGATAAACTCGTAGAAGCGTTACACTCTGCTGCTCACTCTTGTATCCCCATGAAGAAAAATGATCCAAACAAGCGTTACTCTCCGCCATGGTGGGATGTTGAGTGTACTGAAATCTATAAAAAACGCAAGGCAGCAGAAAAACAATATAAGTCAGACATGACTATTTCAAATTACATAAACTTTAGGCAAATCATGGCGGCTTCAAAAAGACTATTCAAAAAGAAAAAGAAATTATCCTGGGTTAGATTTACTGAAAGCCTTTCTCCCCAAACCCCATCTCCTTTGGTATGGAAAGCAATAAAACGGTTCCGTGGCTCTTGCCTTCCATCTAACTTCACGTCTAATGATCACTCAGTATGGATTAACTCTTTTATTAATAAACTAGCACCTCCTTCGGTTCCCTCTCATTCCTCTCTTCCATCACCTTATCCTTTATTAATCGCTTCCCATAAATTTAATGATCCTTTTACCATGCCCGAGCTTTCTCGGGTACTACATCGTCTGAAAGATTCGTCACCTGGCCTAGATGGTATCCCATATTCTTTTCTTTCCAAGTCTGGTTGCTTCACTAAAAATATAATTCTCAAACTTCTTAATAAATCCTTTGAGTTGGGTGTAATCCCCGACTCGTGGAAGACCCAACTAATCATCCCCATTCTCAAATCAGGCAAAAATCCTTCTAACCCATCCTCTTATCGTCCTATAGCTCTATCTTGCACTTTAGCAAAGTTAATGGAACACCTTCTCAAGAACCGTCTTGAGTGGTTCCTTGAATCTAACTCCGTTCTTGCACAAACCCAATTTGGTTTTCGTAAAGGTTCAAGTACTCTGCATAACCTCTCGATACTGACCACGGACATTAGGATCGCCCTGTCTAAAAAGCAAGTTCTGGCAGCTGTCTTCTTGGACATTTCAGCTGCTTATGATAGTGTCTTACTTCACCACCTCAGGCAGAAATTGCAACAGCTGAGTGTCCCCGTGAGGTTGACACATTATATATGTAACTTCTTAATGGACAGAACGGTCGTTACTAGACTTGATGGTTCTATTCACTCCACTCGCCGTGTATGGAAAGGTCTCCCTCAAGGTTCTGTGTTGAGCCCTCTTTTGTATAACGTCTACACATTCGACTTAGATCGGACAGTAACATCCTTCTGTAGTATTCTTCAATACGCTGATGACATAGTTCTCTATGCATCAGCTGAGTCAACGTCACAAGCTGAATCTATGTTGAATAAAGCATTATATTATCTTTCCAATTGGTTGCTGGAAAATGGTTTAGAACTATCTCCAGAAAAGAGCAAAGCCATAGTATTTTCACGAAATCGCAGTCCTCCAACAATCAAAATATCCTGTAATGAACATTTAATTCCTGCTTATGATTCTGTTAAATTCCTTGGAATTATTTTGGATTCCAAGATGTCAGGACTTTGCCATCTGCAGCATATTACCAAAAAGGCAGAAACTAATTTAAACATCTTAAGATGCCTGTCAGGTGTCTGGTGGGGAGCTCACCCTTATACGCAGAAGCTCTTATACAATGCTTTAATCCGCAGTGTCATAGATTATGGTGTTTTTGTTCTTGAACCCTGTCTAAAAACAGCCTTAATAAAATTAGATAAACTCCAGTTTAGATGCCTCAGAGTAATTTTGGGAGCCATGAAATCATCCCCTACAAATGCTCTACAAGTTGAAGCTCTAGATCCCCCTCTCCCCCTTCGCCGTCAATTTTTATGTGATCGATTTTTATTCAAAACCATTCAATATACTTCCCACCCCCTAATCCTGAAACTTGAGACCCTTTCTACACTCATGCCTAATAACCCGTACTGGCACGTTAAGGAACCACCATGTCTAATTAAGTCTCTTAGAAAAGTATCTCACTTAAATAATTCAGTTTTCCAAATACCTAAACCTGCCCCGTTTGATTCCTCATATGAAATCCTAATATATCAACCAAAAATTCTTTTAAATTTTAATATCTCCAAAAACGATCACAATGCAAATCAACTTTTTAATCAGAAGCTTTTGTTAGAATGGTCTGACTGGCGCCCAATTTACACTGATGCTTCTAAGCTAGCTCAAGATGGTTCTGTTGGTGCTGCAGTGTGGTGCCCTTCATACAAGCTGGCACTTACTTTCAAGTGTCCCCCTTTGACCTCTATATTTACGGGAGAATCAATAGCTTTGTTGGAAGCTGTTAAGTTTATTATATCTAATAAAAATAAATTTAGCAAGGTACTTATTTTTTCTGACTCATTAAGTTGCCTTAATTCAATCGTTTCAGAAGACATATCAATTAGTATGCGCTTTCCTCTACTTCTCAAAATTAAAGAACAGCTCCTTTTATGTCAATCCTACAATTTAGAAGTCATACTAGCATGGATTCCTAGCCATTCTGGCATATCTGGGAATGAAACAGTAGACAGCTTGGCTAAGTCTGCTGTGTCGACAGGATGCCCCGATTATACAGACGTTCTGTCCCAAGATCTCTGTTCTAAAGCCTATTTAGATCTAAGGACCGATTGGTTAGCGGATTGGAAAAGGTCAAGTCAGTTTAAAGGCAAATTTTATAGCGATATTTCTCCCGAGATCCCAGTTAAGACATGGTTCAGCAAATATCGTACAGCTGATAAACGAGCTACATCTGTGATCTGTAGGTTGCGACTGGGTCACGCGTGCACTCCGGTGCATCTGTACAGGATTGGTGTGAGAAACACTCCTATTTGTGATTGTGATACAGAGGAAGGTACTATTGACCATATTTTCTTCAACTGCCCATTATACCCTACCTCCCTTTATGATATACTACCTATTAATGTTCCAAAACCTACTAATTTCAAAACCTTACTGGTCAACATCTCCAAACCATTTATTTTCAATCTTATATATAAATATATATCTTTAAATAGTATAACATTGTGATGTCCGTACTATAATTATCCATGTTTCTGTATTTGTATTTGCCTTTTATTTTACAATTATTTGTGTTGCTTACAGGTGGTGGTTATCTGCACATCTGAACAAGTTTTTTATTTTTTTTTATTATTTTTTCACACTTGTTTTTTCCTTATTACTTATCACCTAATCACTATTTAGTAGACATTGTTTTTTTTCACACCTGACACTGGCAGTAATGGTGGTTCGATAACGTCCTTGGCTCATTTTATTTTCAATATTATTGAGTATTAATTATTTGTAGAATTTATACTTTAATAGGAAGTAAGTATATTGTTATGTGCAAAGATACTTTGATTTAGATGTGTGAAATCTAAGACAAGTTCGTGTTTCAAAGTTATCAAGTAAACGATATGACGATTTTTAAAAGTTGCTACACTGATTTGATAAAGTTGTCGTTTGATAACACAGTGACCACAAAACATAAACATGGCGTAGTACAGTGCCATCTGCCCATCTCTAGCATGCTAAATTTTATCGTCGTTTCGTATGTTGCCGTCTTGCTCGCACTTGCGTATATGCCGGAAAGGGATGGAAGCTTTATGTCGGCGATAAAACGTTAGCATGCTAGCTAGCTATGCTGTTTTGGTTATCAAAATAAGAGTACGTGTTTTTCCTATGAAAAACATGTACTCTTATTTTGATATCCAAAACAGATTAATTAGATTGTAATAGAGAGGTAAGTAGTCTAAACTACTTACCTCTCTATTACAATCTATTTTAATTGTGTTGCTGACTCTAAATACCGTAACACATTACCGCAAAGCACCTCAAGATAGGTGCGCTGCACCATAAGTGAGAGTGATTCAAATTTTAAACTTATTAACGGCCGCGTAATAAAAAAAACAAAACACCTTCAGAACATTTATTTAATAAAAAACGTCATTCCTTATGACTTCCGCTCTAAAATCACTTAATTATTAAAAATTTAACGAATTTACAATAGTTTTTATTAAAGTAAAACTAATAAAGGCATAAGTTTATAATATGAGTTTTATTTGTACCTTAGATGTTTTACATGGAATACAAAATTCAAAGAAGTGACACCATCAGTTTTGGTTTATTCCTGTAAAGATGTCAAAGCATATTACTTTTATCTAAGTAGGTTCAATGGCTTCACTATAAAGAGTCTGTATATACAAAATCTAACATCTTCTCTTGAAGCTAAAGAACAGCTGAATCCTTAAATGTGCAGCATTTACCAAGGTAGAGGTGTCAGGACCGGCCAAAACAGGAATTGTTTCCAACATGTTTTCTTTTAATATGCCAGTTTTATGTTGGCTGGCATGTCGCTGCAAAATATTGAAATATTAGTTTAGAATAATTGTGTCCACAGTATTTTTTTTTTATAAAATTTGCTTAAATTATGATATTATCATTCAAATTGGGCAAATACATTTCTGGGATGGAATCAAAGCCACAAAACCCATAAGTTTTTCTAAAATAGTTATATAGAATGATAATGACATAGACTACAACTAGTAACTAACATATCAGTAATAAGGTAGCAGCAACAAGTATATCAAAGGCTAAAAGTGAAAGTACAAATTTCAATTATACGAGCAGTCTCCATGAGGGTGAGAGGCACGAGAAGACATATTAAGGCCTTCGACTGCGAAGACGGAGCAGGAATTATATAATAAGCCGACAGTCCAACGACTATCCTGCTGATCATCGTCCCACCATACAAAACTTGTATATTAATTTTGATCCTTTTATAGCACGTTTTGTTATAAAATAATATGTATGTATTAAAATATGTATATAATTAAAAAAAAGTATATCAATACTAACTATAAAAGTATATACAGTATTAACTTACTCTTACAAATATGAAGGGCACGGCATCAGCTCGTAGTCGAGTCACATCCAGAGTTTTGTTGAAACATTTATCATCAAAATGTAGCGAGCAAATATAAATATATTTTGCATTTGGCTTTATATTTTCCATTCCAATGGCTTCCAGCCACTTTTTCTTTATACGCTCATTTCTTGGGATCCTATAAAATATGTTTTAATTATTATTTTTGTATGTTTTAAGCGGGGTAGCATGATAAAATAAGAAATTTTATATAAGCAATCATATTATATCGATATCAAAGTCGATAAATAATGTACAACCCCAGCTAATAAATTAACATTATTTAAGCGTAAAAATATAGTTAAATAAGTTAAATCCATTCATGACCTATAACTACACATAAGAACCTTGCTAATTATAATGAAAATCTTCCTTTATTTTCCCGGAAACATTAACAATAAGCAATATTTTTAATGTTATTTACAGCGTACCTGTGTATGGTTAAAGATGACTGATTTGGTGTTTTTCTTATGCCGCACCCTATTACACTGCACACGGACATATCTGCGACGTAATTATTTATATTTGGCTTCAATTATTTTAAATCACAAGCAAAATATTGAAAGATAATTAGTTATTTTGATTTATACCACGACTTTTTGACAAGACAAGTACCGGGTGCACTGACTGATAATGACATTTGGTGCACTAAACATGGCGGATTTTCGGCCTCATTAGGTATTTACGTATATTCATGTTCCACTTTATGTACGCACTGAAATACTGTTATATTGTTTTCCTGCGAGTTACAGTGCTGAATAAGAACGAGATAGATATATGTTTATGTGTGTGCCTTCAAAATGGCTGCTATTTGTATAAGCAATTGTACGTATAGAACAATATGTCGCGTCCCTATTATAGAGGTCCATGATAAAGAACGAGCCAATTGCCATTCAATTTAAAAAGTCAAGTCAAGTCAAGTGCAAAAAATGAATAAAATTTCGAAAACTAACATTTAATCATAATAATTTTCATAATATTATATAATCTAGTAATAGTAAAATTAATTATTGTTGTCACAATGGACGGTTTGTGCACGACTTGTTTGTGTAAAGGACGTAAACTGTTTACATTAGAAGCGACTGGATTATACGAACTATTTTCCCAGATTTTGAATGAAATATCGGTAATTATTAATACAGTATAGATACTAATATAATTATCTAACTCTTCTTCGTTAAAATTTTGAAAATCTTTCGGAAAACATCATGACTATGGAGTATAATTATTGTTTTTTTTTGTTTACATAAACATTTGTAATAGTTTAATTTTCTTACAAATTTATCTCTATGTCTAAAAATCCTTCTCTTCCGAAATAGTTGATTACTTTGATGTTAGTTGTTTCAATTTATTTGTTAAATCTAGTGTACCATAAAAATGAATTAAGACATGCCTACAAAATTTTATAGAATTATATGATAAGATTTAAGACATTCAAAACATTTTGATGCTTTCAGATAAGTGATGTGAAGAAGGAATGTACACATATATGCTGGGAATGTTTTGCAAAGGCAAAGAACTGGAAAAAATTCAGTAATCAAGCACAGAATTCATACAAACTGCTAATGGGGCATACACAACAGGTAATCAGCATAGAATTATTTAGTTACAAAGAATTAGAGATTGTTAACAATGCCAAAACAGTTTGTAGATAGTTTTTAAAAAGTTGTTTCCCATGATAGCAATGCACATGCTGGGATATAGAATAATTTATGACGTCCCCGTAATGTCCTCCATTATAATATTTTCTTAAGTTTTCATGACTTGTATTTGTTTTTCCTTCCACCCATGTTAATATTATATAAAATTATTAGAGCTAGGCATGTTTGCTGAAGAGTTTCTTGCGCCACTTCTTCTCTTCAAGCCATAACATCTTGCGAAGCGGAGGTAAATTAGATTAGGCTCCCATAGAGTAAATAATAACCATAAACAAAATTAAAATGAACAAGTTGGCGGTAGGCTAAATAAAAGTTTAACAATACTCATTGACACTTGACATCTTTGTTTTCCGTGATCACAGCCACTGAAAAGTGGCCGAAATGTCGGAATAACAAAAATCAAATAAATTACCACACTTTAAACTGTTAAAACATAGTTTTATTATAGCCTCCGTTGTTTTATATTTTCAAGAATTTTAATATTAGTTTAAAATAATGCCCTATGTCAGACCATTTGTGTCAAAAAGAGACGATCCTGACATCTGCCATTGCCTTAACCTTCGTTGTGCAAGTACTGAGCTTTAACCCTTAACCCTATTTTAAGACAAATTATCAATATTACCAAAAAGCCACAAGACTAACTATCACTATCTCGTAATATACCAAGAAAATATACCCATTTCATACCAAATCATACAACTGCTATATAAACAGAGTGAGACAACAACACAAAAACGATCACGTGCATAAACGTGATCTGCACTATCATCGCAGACACATATGTGCTGTTACCGAGTTTAAAAAACATATTCACTCATAGTTTTTTTCTTTTTCCAGGCTGCACATACCCTTATTTCATACACAACATTGACAACGCATCATATAAAACACATAAGTTATCCAGATAATGCAATAAAACCGAAAAACTTCTTTACCGATGATGAAATAAAGAGTGAGTTGAAGATCAAGAGTGAAGAAGAAACAGAACATTGTGAACCAGAGACCTTTGTCAATGAAATAAATATGAGAATACCTAAGAAGAAAGAGAAAGAAGAGGTCAGTATATCCATTGGGTTAGATTATTATATTAAGTGGTAAGTATGATTACCAAATCAATAATATTGGAGGATTGTTTGTATTGATTACCCCACTGTTCTGCTTGCTCCATTATGGCTTTGTTATAGTAGTGTGTAGACATTCTTTAATGCTTGAGTTTAACACAGGCAGAGAGCCTACCTGAAGGAAAGTGGTTACCATCACATATAGACTTTTGCAACACTAAAGGTGCTATCAATGTGCTGATGCTCTCTAAAGATAGACTGGCACCTGGCCACTAATGTTGGAACACAACTCAAGGTTGTTATGATGGCATACTCCACATCAGGGGTGGTAGCCATCCAGACGGGTACATATTCTACCACCTGGCTGTGGGTTGTCGTCTCTTACAAAAGGCCGCCTGACCGCAGGTGATTGTATTCCTTCTGCCTTCTTGCACAGATAAAAGACACTCTGACTCCAACTTTGGTGAGGTGTGCACGTCTATCAAGTCAGCTCTATGGTATCATTTTAATCTATAATTAAATCTATTTAATTATTAGATCAGCATTCTAGTAGAAGTATGCTCAGAAAAAATATGATTTGTAAATAGGTATGGTATACTGTTTTATGGTCTGATAATAGCCATGCTGACATTATCTACTATTCATTGCAAGTATAGGTTGGTAGTTCCAGCATCCATCATGTTACTGATGAGGAGAGTGCTGTGATTACTGGTACCTAGGATCTACCTAATTAGTTTTTTAGCTTTTAATGTATGTCTACATAATTGTTATCTTGCTTTTCAATAAAACCCTTTAATTTAAATAAAACTATTTTATTTTCATTTATTTAGTTTTTTATTTCGTTACGTACTGGATTCTACTAGTCAAAGTCTATCATCTGATATCTGCCATTTTGTTGGCAGTCATATTGGTTTGGATTTTTATTATAATATTAACAACTAGCATGTATTATACTGTATTCAGTAAAATACATGCTGAAACGGGTGAAATGATTGGGCCCTAGATCAGTTTGTCAACAGGGATAAAATTTCAATTACTAAATTTGATCCAAACACAACAACAAATTGGGCAAAATACATAAAGCCCTTTGTAAACCCATTGTGCTATACTAACTAAATACAATAAACGTGCAAAGCCATATTTGAAAAAAGTATTTATAATTTCAATTATATTCTTACAGACTTTAAAAAAGCTCAGAAAGAAATTGAAAGGCCATAAATTTAAAACTACCCGCAAAAAGAAAACATTAACAGACAAGAGCCATAAGCCTAGTCCATCACCTGTAGATGACATAGATGATTGTGAGAATGGATTAAATGACGCTATAGATAACAAAGATGACATGAATGATCTAGAGGAGTATACTGTTGGACATGATGAAATGGACAATAAGAAAGATGAAAGATGTGTTAAGGTTTGTAAAAAAAAAAGCAGTTTTATTATGGACATGGATAGAGAACGTAAAGCATTGTCAGTCGGGGCAAATGTTGGCCCGCAGATTTGTTTAGTGTACAGAGATGGTTAAAATCGAGTTGTTTAAGTCTATACTGTACTTCTTCTCTGTACTTGGCAAGTCTGTGGTTCAAATATACCCAAAGGCACATAGGGATAAGCACATAAGGCACACTGCACATGCACGTCCTCACACTAGCATGTAACAGATACACTCTACATTACACACACACAATACATTAATAATTTATTCTTAAGGTACACCACAACACAAACATGCATTCATTAAATGTCACACACAATAACAAACTAACAAATAAGCGTGTACAACTTCCTAACTTCTGTTTAAATTTGTGGCCTTCCGCCACATTAATTAATCACACCGTCGTCTCAGCATGTCATAGATACGCAAACGACGGAGATGCGCGAGCGCAGCCCGCGGCCGGGTGCGCCTGCGCGACGCGACGGGTATTGCCCGTGGACACGCACCCGATTCGTTCGATCGGCAGTGCGACTGAATGACCTTGTGTAGTCTCACGCGCATATACCGTCGTTGGAATTATAATAATTGTATTTTTGTCGTGTATTTTGTTGTGGTGCACATTATATAATAAATTCATACAACTGGTTCATTTACTTGATATCCGCTAATAAACTTAGCAACCTTCTAATTTGTGGGCGTTATTGGTGTTGAAACCTTGGAAGGCTACCCCGACGCCGTACGACCTCAACACGCCACGGACCCCTACATTGGTGACCCACTCTTGGACACATACAATGAGTCAATCAAGCATGGAATCAGGAGACAGCCACAGGTCAGTAGTATCGGCAAACCCAAACGTAACAAAGCGCCGAACCAAAAAGAAAATGTGCGTTTCCACTGACCCATCCGTCACCCGACAATTAAATTTAAAAGTTCCACCGTTTTCTCCGAATGACCCAGATCTATGGTTTGCGCTATTGGAAGGTCAATTTGAGACCTTAGGAATTGTCGATGATGCCACAAAATTCACTTTCGTCACCACTAATTTGGATATTTGTCACGCTAAAGCAGTGAAAGATGTTATTGTCAACCCGCCACTTAGATTTAAATATGACAAAATCAAATGCGAGTTGATACGGCGATTGACAATGTCCCACGAGAAAAAAGTGCGACAATTATTAACGCACGAGACTTTAGGTGACAGAAAGGCCTCACAATTCCTTAGGCACCTACAAGACCTAGCAGGACCGGATGTTCCGGAAGATTTTTTGAGGTCTATCTGGAGCAGTCGCCTACCTCAAAGTATCCAGACCATCCTAGCATCGCAGCCCACACACTCTCTTGGACAACTTGCTGAACTGGCCGACCACATTCAGAAGATTGTGGCGCCAGGAGTCATGGCTGCAACTTCATCAGATTTCCCTGCACCAAGCTCCTCGTCAGCGAATCCCGGCTTAGAAATTGCAGAATTACGAAAGATGGTAGAAGTCCTGACAATCAAGGTCGACCAGCTCTCTCGGACGTCTGCAGATAGCAGCGGCCGCGGACGACGAAGATCCTCGCAGAGACGTACATCTTCCAGACCACGATCGAGATCGAACTCAAGCTATCGGAAATATCCGCTATGTTGGTATCACGCCAAGTTCGGAAATAAGGCGTATAAGTGTATTAAGCCGTGCGACTTCGATAAGGCGGGAAACCCAATGGGCAGTCGCTGATGGCGACTGACGATTGCCCCACTTCTGCAAGTCGCCTGTTTATCACGGATCGAGACTCGAAGGTGCAATATCTCATTGATACGGGTAGAGATATCTGCGTGTACCCCCGTTCAGCTCTTCGTGAGCCTCGTGCAAAAACGAATTATCAGTTATGTGCGGCTAATGGAACATGTATTAGTACTTATGGTTTTTTAGAATTAGTTCTAAATCTAGGTTTAAGACGCAATTTTCAATGGCGGTTTACTGTAGCCGATGTCACCAAGGCTATTATTGGAGTTGACTTTCTTAGTCATTTTAATTTAATGGTTGATTGTCGTAATTTGCGCCTTGTTGACAATACTACAGCATTGACGTCACACGTTTCTAGGTTAAATTCAGTTAATCTTTTTTCTGTTAAAATTTCTACCGGTGACTCTAAATATCATAAACTATTACAAAGTTTCCCTGATATTATTAAACCGTCAGGCATTGTTTCTTCACCTAAACACAATACTATGCATTACATAAAAACCACTCCTGGTCCTCCTGTATATTGCACACCTCGAAGGCTTGCCCCGGACAAATTAGCTATTGCCAAAAGGGAATTTCAACTTATGCTCAATAATGGTACTGCACGTCCATCTGACAGCCCATGGGCATCTCCATTACATTTAGCCCCTAAAAAAGATAGCGGCTGGCGGCCTTGTGGCGATTATCGTTTATTAAATTCACGAACGATACCAGATCGCTATCCTGTTAAACACATTCATGACTTCTCCTACAATTTAAGTGGATGTACTGTGTTTTCAACCATTGATCTCGTGCGCGCGTACAACCAAATACCTGTTTACCCTGATGATGTGCCCAAAACGGCCATCACAACACCTTTTGGTTTATACGAATTCCCGTATATGACCTTTGGTTTACGAAATGCCGGGCAAACATTTCAAAGGTTTGCTGATGATATGACGAGAGATTTAGACTTTTGCTATTGCTTTGTCGACGATTTCTTAGTCTTTAGTAAATCCGAGGCAGAACATTTACATCACCTCGAACAACTTTTTACTCGTATGAAGCAATACGGTATCCTCGTCAATACCTCCAAATGTGTTTTCGGTGCTCAAGAAGTATCATTTTTAGGGTACAGTATCTCAGCATCGGGCACCAAACCTTTGAAAACTAAAGTCCAGGCTATCACAGATTTTCCCACACCAAAAACGGTCAGGCAGTTACGGCGATTTCTGGGCATGTTGAACTTTTACAGGCGATTTTTGCCTAATATCGCCCAAGTTCAAGCCCCTCTTAACGCCTTACTTACTGGTTCCGTTAAAGGATCTCAGCCTGTGGATATCTCTAGCGATGCACTCTTTAGTTTTGAGAATTGTAAGGAAAGCCTATCTACTGCAGCACTACTCGCACACCCAGATTGTGATGCCAAACTAGGTCTGGTGACAGACGCGTCTGACGTCGCAATGGGTGCAGTTTTGCAGCAATTTAATGATGGCAATTCGCAACCACTCGCATTTTTTTCGCGAAAATTAAGCCCTACTCAACAAAAATATTCGCCATACGATCGTGAACTATTAGCCATTTATGAGAGCATAAAATATTTTCGGTACATGTTAGAAGCGCGACACTTTGTTGTCTACACTGACCACAAGCCGCTCGTTTATGCTTTTCATCAACGTAAAACTAATTGTTCACCGCGTCAATATTGGCATCTCGATTTTGTATCGCAGTTCACGACCGATATTCGTCATATCTCAGGCAAAGACAATATAGTCGCAGATACATTGTCCCGAGTCGATAAACTGCAGATACCAATTGATACGGAGACACTTTCCAAATCACAATATATAGACCCTGAGCTGGCTCAACACATCAATGGCGAATCATCACTCCGTTTGATGAAATTGAGATTACCAGGCAGCGAGTCACAAATTTATTGCGATGTTAGCATGCCTTCTCCTAGACCTTTTGTACCGCAATCATTGCGGAAACAAGTATTTGACAGCCTCCACAGTTTCAGTCATCCTGGCGCTAATGCTACCGCTCAGTTAGTAGCCCAGCGTTTTGTTTGGCCTGGAGTACGTAAAGACTGTCGAAAGTGGTCTCAAGAATGTCTTCCGTGTCAAAGAGCCAAGGTACATCGACATGTGTCTGCTCCTTTGGGCACATTCGATTTACCTCGAGCTCGTTTCCAATTTATCCATATGGATATAATCGGACCTCTTCCTCCATCGCAAGGCAATAAATATTGCTTGACGGTAGTAGATCGCTTCACCAGGTGGCCAGAAGTCACGCCTATGGCCGATATCACAGCTGAGACGGTCGGTAAGGCATTGATATCGTGGATATCCAGATTTGGTTGTCCATTTGATATAGTTACCGACCGTGGCCGTCAATTCGAATCCACACTTTTCCAATATCTCGGGAAAATGATAGGGTTCAAACATCGACCAACAACGGCATATCATCCGGCTGCCAACGGCATGGTGGAGCGATTCCACCGCCAGCTCAAGGCAGCAATTATGTGCCATGCAGATTGCCATTGGGTTGATAATTTACCACTAGTGCTCTTGGGAATTAGGACCAGTTATAAGGAAGACCTTCAGTCATCCTCAGCAGAGTTAGTTTATGGTGAGCCATTGCGTCTCCCAGGGGAATTCTTTTCATCACCTCCCCCTGGTAGCACCGACTTAACTAACTTCACTACACGTTTACGATACTTTACTAACAAGATTCGTCCTGTACCCGCTGCACGTAACAGCAAGCACAAAATTTTCATTTTTAAAGACTTAGCTACATCTAAGTATATCTTTTTAAGAGATGACAGAGTTAGAGGATCTTTAGAACCTCCCTATTCTGGGCCATATGAAGTTTTAGCTCGTGGAGATAAGACTTTTGATATTTTATACAAAGGAAAAAAGGTCACAGTATCTATAGAAGGAATTAAACCGGCCTACATACTGTCTGATCCATCACCTTCTTCTAACTTCCATTTACCCACTACTAATCCTATAATCCCTTCTCCGTCTAATTCTATTCCTGTCCAAAAGACACAAGACACAAAAATTACTCGCTCGGGGCGAACTATACGGTTTCCCGATTTTTATCGCCCGTAGTGACGGTCTCTGGGGGGGAGTGATGTGGCCTTCCGCCACATTAATTAATCACACCGTCGTCTCAGCATGTCATAGATACGCAAACGACGGAGATGCGCGAGCGCAGCCCGCGGCCGGGTGCGCCTGCGCGACGCGACGGGTATTGCCCGTGGACACGCACCCGATTCGTTCGATCGGCAGTGCGACTGAATGACCTTGTGTAGTCTCACGCGCATATACCGTCGTTGGAATTATAATAATTGTATTTTTGTCGTGTATTTTGTTGTGGTGCACATTATATAATAAATTCATACAACTGGTTCATTTACTTGATATCCGCTAATAAACTTAGCAATCTTCTAATTTGTGGGCGTTATTGGTGTTGAAACCTTGGAAGGCTTTTTTTTTTTTTTTTTTTTTAGCCAGGGGAAATCCGCTTGAGGACCATAAGCCGCGACAAGGGCAGAACCTTGGGGGGATATTCGCGACCTGTGTGTGGGATTCGCCAGATCGGGGGTGGCACCAGCATGCCCAGTCAGAACTGGTGCCATGCTGTTGCCACCCCCGGTTAGGGATACCCACTAAAACCCCTGGGTGTTCCGTCCTTCGCCTTATGCCAGGGCTACGGGTATATGACCTAGCCTCTCCGCAGCCCTGGCAGGCGTGGGCCCCCCTCACGAGGCCTCTTCCATTGCCGGGGATTCAGTCCGTAGTTGTTAAATATATATACCCAGAGCTTACAATGCCCTACGAGTCCAATACAATAACTCCCTCAGGGTGCTGTTGAGACGACCTCATTTCTGCAGTGCGTCGCCTGTATTCACCGAAGCACACATAGATGGCTTTGATGCTTTGTGGCGTAAAAAAAACAGCGTCGTTACTAAGCAGATTGCGTGGTAGCAGCAACAGCATCCTGAAGGGAATAGCTGATAAATTTCTCTGCCCACTGATTGGGTCCTTCATTAGGAGGACAGTGCTAGTCATTAATTACTAACATAGACAAAGAAAAAAATTACTAATAACATTATTGTTTGTGTTTTGTAAATATGTACTGGACTGTGTTGTCTTGGAATAAATGAATAATTATTATTAATATAAAAGGAGACATATACATGAGTTATACCCATTCACGGTAACTTGACGCGGAGGGTTATCAACAATCAAAATTAAAGACAGTTATATAATTTAATCATTTCTGCCTGCTATCTAGATTTAACCTTAGAACAGCTGAATAAGCTTGAGCGGCTTCAGAATTTTTGTATCAGGTTCATATTTGGATTGCGAAAATATGACCATGTTTCCATATATCGTAAAAGACTCAAGTGGCATTCTATTCATTTTCGCGGGAATACTCACATTCTCACTATCCTGTATAATATATTATTTACTCCTAATAGTCCCCAGTACCTTAAGGAACGTTTTAAATTCCTTCGCCCTTTGTACATACATACATACATACATACATACATACATAACTTCACGCCAGTTCCCTTGCGGGGTAGGCACGAACAGAGCGCCATTTAGGCTTATTCTTACACACCTCACTTGCTTCTTTAACATTCATAACT
Organism: Dendrolimus kikuchii; assembly: GCA_019925095.2. Classification (NCBI taxonomy): domain Eukaryota; kingdom Metazoa; phylum Arthropoda; class Insecta; order Lepidoptera; family Lasiocampidae; genus Dendrolimus; species Dendrolimus kikuchii. The sequence goes on from JAHHIN020000030.1 coordinate 1,316,256, forward strand.
CTTGTCATGCACGCTCGTCTGTTCTTAAGGCTCCTGACAACACCTTCTGCTAGTACACGATCAACTTTCCTTACCTTCACCTCGACACTCTTTCAGACCAACTCTTTTTCTTACTTCGGTATTTCGAACGCGGTCCGCTTTGTACATAACTAGATATAATTTTAATCTTTAAGTTCATGTTTGTATTGGTGTATAATAAAGTGTTATCTATCTACCTATTATACTAAATCATAGTGTAGCTTGTCAGGATCAACTTCTATGAAGGAATGTCAAACAGCAAACCAAGGGAATGGGTCGTTTTTGAACAAAATGTTGTTTGCCAAATGTTATATGTATAATGCAAACATTATATGAAAGAAATTATCAGTCAAGTTAGTTTGTGTTTCGTTGCACGCAGAAAGAGCTCACAGAGTCTTGAGGTCTGGCAGTTGGATCGGATCCCAAACAGGTGGTACTTGGTATCATCAAAACTATTAAGACCCAAACCCAGCAAAAACCAACCGTCAGACCTCAAGACTCTGTGAGCTCTTTCTGCGTGCAACGGACCACAAACCAACTTGGCTGATAATTTCTTTTATTTTTCCTTCCACCCATTTTAATATTATATAAAATTATTAGAGCTAGGCATGTTTGCTGAAGAGTTCCTTGCGCCGCTTCTGCTCTTCAAGCCACAACATGTTGCGAAGCGGTGGTAAATTAGATTAAGCCCCCATAGAGTAAATAATAACCATAAACAAAATTAAAATTAACAAGTTGGCGGTAGGCTAAATAAAACTTTAACAATACTCGTTGACACTTGACATCTTTGTCTTTCGTGATCACGGCCACTGAAAAGTGGCCGAAACGTCGGAATAACAAAAATCAAATAAATTACCGCGCTTAAAACCGTTAAAACGTAGTTTTATTATGTACTAGCTGTGCCGGCGACGCCGTCTGCGTGGAATTTGTTTTCAAAGCCCCCCCGATTTTGAAACATTCTTCATTGGTGTACCGCTCCTATTGGTCTTAGCGTGATGATTTATAGCCTATAGCCTTCCTCGATAAATGTGCTATCCAACACTGAAAGAATTTTTCAAATCAGAACAATAGTTCCTGAGATTAGCGCGTTTAAACAAACAAATAAACTCTTCAGCTTTATAATATTAGTATAGATACAAGTCGCGAAAACTTAAGAAAATATTATTATATGGAAATCAATTCTTTAGGAATTAATTCCTGTAGTTTTGAAGGTCATGTCATTTTTGTGCTGTGCTTTCATATATCTTTGAATGCAGTTGCTAGGTATTGAAATAGCACTTCTGTACTATACTATAATAATTTACAGATTCCACCTAAATCCAAGAAGAAAATGAAGGTAGAAAAATCTAATACTACCCGCAAAAAGAAGTTGTTAAAAGAAGACACTGTCAACAGTAATCTAGCATCTGTAGATGACTGTTATAATGGTTTAGATGCCATGTTAGACGATAAGGTTAACAGCAAAGATGTGGAAAATCATCATGATGATCTTGTCAACGATGAGAAACAGGAGACCAAGGAGATGGTAAGTTTTGAGAAATTGTATTTTATTATTGCATGAGTTCAGCAGACAGGCAGACGGCCCACCTGATGGAAAGCGGTTACCATCGTCTATCGACATTTGCAACACCAAAGGTGCTGAAGAGTGGAACCTGGCCACTAATGCCGGGACGCAACTCAAGGTTGTTAAAGTAGCTTACTGTAGACCAGGAGTGGTAGCCATCCAGACGGGCAAATGCTACCACCTGGCTGTGGGTTGTTTTGTCGCCTCTTACGACAGGCCGCCCCAACGCAGGAATTAGTATTCATTTTCCGTTCCTGCACGGAGAGCATATATTTAAACTATATATTTCGCCTCCATATTCCTTCTGCTTATGGCAGAGTTGTGGAAGGGGCTACCAGAGTCTGTTTACCGAAGAGTACAATCCGGGAAGCTTCAATTCTGTTGTTTTTTTTTTGTTCGTTTTCTTATATTTCTAATTATAACAATGTTCATCCTACTTATACTTAATATATAAAGCGGAAGAGTTTGTTTGTTTGAACGCACTAATCTCAGGTTCTACTGGTCTGATTTGAAAAATTCCTTCAGTGTTAGATAGCACATTTATCGAGGAAGGCTATAGGCTATATATCATTTTATACTAATATATAAAGCTGAAGAGTTTGTTTGTTTGAACGCGCTAATCTCAGCAACTACTGGTCTGATCTGAAAATTTTATTCAGTGTTAGATAGCCCATTTATCGAGGATGGCTATAGGCTGTATATCATCTTATACTAATATATAAAGCTGAAGAGTTTGTTTGTTTGAACGCGCTAATCTCAGCAACTACTGGTCTGATTTGAAAATTTTATTCAGTGTTAGATAGCCCATTTATCGAGGATGGCTATAGGCTGTATATCATCGTATACTAATATATAAAGCTGAAGAGTTTGTTTGTTTGAACGCGCTAATCTCAGCAACTACTGGTCTGATTTGAAAATTTTATTCAGTGTTAGATAGCCCATTTATCGAGGATGGCTATAGGCTGTATATCATCTTATACTAATATATAAAGCTGAAGAGTTTGTTTGTTTGAACGCGCTAATCTCAGCAACTACTGGTCTGATTTGAAAATTTTATTCAGTGTTAGATAGCCCATTTATCGAGGATGGCTATAGGCTGTATATCATCTTATACTAATATATAAAGCTGAAGAGTTTGTTTGTTTGAACGCGCTAATCTCAGCAACTACTGGTCTGATTTGAAAATTTTATTCAGTGTTAGATAGCCCATTTATCGAGGATGGCTATAGGCTGTATATCATCTTATACTAATATATAAAGCTGAAGAGTTTGTTTGTTTGAACGCGCTAATCTCAGCAACTACTGGTCTGATTTGAAAATCTTATTCAGTGTTAGATAGCCCATTTATCGAGGATGGCTATAGGCTGTATATCATCTTATACTAATATATAAAGCTGAAGAGTTTGTTTGTTTGAACGCGCTAATCTCAGCAACTACTGGTCTGATTTGAAAATTTTATTCATGTTAGATAGCCCATTTATCGAGGATGGCTATAGGCTGTATATCATCTTATACTAATATATAAAGCTGAAGAGTTTGTTTGTTTGAACGCGCTAATCTCAGCAACTACTGGTCTGATTTGAAAATTTTATTCAGTGTTAGATAGCCCATTTATCGAGGAAGGCTATATATCATCACGCTAAGACTAATAGGAGCGGAGCACCAATGAAGAATGTTTCAACATTGGAGGATTCTGAAAACAAATTCCACGCGGACGGCGTCGTGGGCACAGCTAGTATTAATATTATAAACGTGAAAATTTGTAAGAATGTATGGATGTATGTTTGTTACTCTTTCATCCAAAAACTACTGAATGAATTTTGATGAAACTTTCCAATAATATAGCTTACACATCAGAATAACACATAGGCTATAATTTATAAAGATATAGTGTGAATGATTATCATTATCACAATTTTCTGTCACCACGCGAGTGAAACCGCGGGGCGCAGCTAATATATCTATATATTAATACATGAGGCAAAAACTTTGTACCCCTTCTTACGAAAATTGCGCGGACGGAGGAGTATGGAATTTCGCACACTTATCTATATATATAAAAGGAAGTCGTGTTTGTTACACTATTTATAATTTAAGAACGGCTGTACTGATTTGGCTGAAAATTGGTGGGGAGGTAGCTTAGGACCAGGAGACGGACATAGGATACTTCTTATTCCGTTGGAACCGGTAGGTAGCGCTGAGATCGGGTTCGAGAATCCTCCTAATCACCTGGAGCGATTTTGGTGATTTTGTTTTTGTGTGTTTGAGAGGGTCCCCGGATGGTTTAAACCCACAATTGGAACCGGTAGGTGGCACTGGAAACGGGTTCTAGATTTTTATTTTTTCAGAGCAGGACAACGTCTACTGGGGCCGCTAGTAGTTTATATAGGGAAGGAGTGCAGAATGCTAATATTTTTTTTAAATTATACAAACCGCTTCCGGGAAAATTCTCGCGGGATTCCTGTGATAATTTATTGAATAAAATTGATATAAAAACCATGAAATTTACAACGTTTTTAACTTGTTTCGTTCTTAACCAAATTGTATCTACACCAACACATTTTACAGACACCTCGCAGACCCTTATTGACGTGGTCTGCACCAATTTGCAGCCTAAAAAAAAATATTTGCTTAGATCATGTTGACGACGACGAACATTAATGTGTGAAGCTCACCGACCCGTCTAAACAGGCGATAAGAACATAGGTATAATTTGCTAAGCCTTGTAGATAATATAGACGCGACCGTTAAACGCAGGAAAGAGACGGGTCGGACTGAGACAAATATAGTTTATTTTTGAACAGTTATTAATTTGAAATTTAATAAATAAATTATTAGAATTAAATGTATAAAATGTATAATAGCCTTAAGTTGCTAGGAAATAAATGTTATAGCGTTTGTTTTTCATTGAAAGTAGGACCCCTATGTTAGATCCTGGTAAATGAGACCGGGCTACGGGCGTGCAGAACGCCGCCTGGAGCCCGGGACTCAACATGAAAAGGGAACCGGGTTACAGGCGTGCAGAACGCAGCCTAGAACCCGGGACCCAAAGGGTAGCGGAAACCGGGCTACGGGACTGCAGAACGCAACCGGAGCCCGGGATCCGTGAGGTATGCCTGCACTACTGCCTACTCCGAAAGCGAGCGGGCCATAATGATAGTGCAGGCAGAGGTCCGCGCGCGACAGCGCATGGTTTTGGAATAAGGTAACTGTATTTTTTTTATTGGACTTGACTTTATGTTGTTGGTCCGAAGACCTTACAACTTTACCGGGGTTTTTGGGGCGAGTGCCTTCGCGAAGCGAAGGCGCTCGAGCCCGGGGGGGCAACTTGCTCGAGGGAGCTCCCTAAGGAGTTTTACCTCGGCTGGACTGTTGCCATGAGAGGGGGATGAATTTAATGATGCCCACCATAGGGCGACACAAAGCACTAATTGAGAACGGGCGACGGGTAATATAAAGCCCGAGGGGAAGGATCCCGGCGGGCCGGGATCGGCGGTTCGCGGCGGCCTACGCTATCTTACTGCCGTTTCGTAACGTGTTATGGCTGGGAGAGAAGAAACGGCGAAAGAAACTTCCCAGCAACACGCCTAGTCTATCCTGTGGGGGGGGGGGCTATGTCTCCTAACGTCCCTCGCAGGGACGTGGAGAGATTTTGATTGGCGGCGCCTGAGACGCCGCCGTCTGTGTCTGTCTGTCCGTGCCTGCCAGCCTGCCGTCCTAACCGCGGGCGGGCTGATCCGGGCCAGCCGTTTTGTGATAACGTCGACCCTGTCCGTGAGGACGTTACGCGGTCGTCGTACGAGAGCCTTTCGCCGAGGCTTATAATCGGACGCGGACACGACGAGCGGATTTCGATGATGCGGCGCGAGATCGAAATACTTACGCGAGAGCGACGTAATGTAGTTTTTGATGGAGGGAAGCTCCAGATCGCGGTGGAGGTCGACGTTACGCATATAGAGGGGAGCACCGACGGCTCTGCGCATGAATTTATTCTGCACGATTTGCAGTTTATCTAATAGGGCAGGCTTGGCATGGCCGAATACCACACTCGCGTATGTCATGATCGGGCGGATGCATGTTTTATACAGAGTAAGCTTGTGTCTGAGGGACATTTTGCTTCGTTTGTCTATCATGGGTGCTAAACGACCCATCACAAATCGCGCTCTATTTCGGACTATAGTGATATGCTCGTTGAAGCGCAAGTTCCGATCTAGGGTGACACCAAGATATTTGGTGTACTTTGCCCAGGGGATTTGTTGGTCGTAGAGCGAAATGGTTTTTAGGCGAAGGCTAGCGCGTTTGGGGGAGCGAAGCGTGCCCGGGGAAAAGAACATTGCTACGCTTTTCTCCGGGTTTACCTCTATCCTCCATTTGCGAAACCATTCGCCTAGCTCTGTGACAGCTGCCTGCAGCCGGACGCAAGCCATTTGTCGGTTGTGATCTGATGTATAGAGTGCGGTGTCATCCGCGAAGAGGGCCAACTCCACATCTGGAGTTTTTGGGATGTCGCTGGTGTACAGCGTGAAGAGTAGTGGTGACAGGGCCGAGCCCTGTCGTACACCGGCTGTGAGTGGGTGAGGGGACGAGCGCGTTCCCTCCACTCGAAAACGGAAGCTACGACCTAGGAGGAAGTCTCGCAAGATGAGCACGAGTCTGTCTGGCACACCGAACTGGTACAGCTTGTAAATCAAGCCGTTGTGCCAGACCTTGTCGAAGGCTTTTGCTACGTCTAGGAACAGTGCGGCTGTTCCTATAGGGCGGGGGCGATGGGCAAAGTGAGATAATATGTGCTCCGTGATGCGGTGCACCTGTTGGACGCATGAGTGTCTGGCACGGAAGCCAAATTGCTCATCGGGTATTAGATGTTTGCTGAAGGCAAAATCTCTAAGTCGAGAGAGGATGACCCTTTCGTAAAGCTTGCTGAGTGCGCTCAGTAGGCTGATTGGACGGTAGCTGGACGGTTTATTAGCCGGTTTTCCCGGCTTGTGAATATCGATGACATCTGCCTCCTTCCAGATCGCGGGAAAGGAGCAGTTTGTTATGGCGGCATTGAAGATGCTCACCAGGATTATAATTAGATGGGCGGGTAGAAGTTTTAAAACGCGATTGTTGATGCCATCGGTCCCTGGGGCCTTTCGCGGTTTGAGAGACTTGATCAGATCTTGCACTTCTTCGACCGTGACCGTGTCGAGTGTGGTTTCCGCTGGTAAGGAGGATCTACGTTCGACCTCGGAGTCTACCTCCGTCAGGTGTGACTGGTCGACGTTTTGCGTAGTGGGGGAGCATTGAAGCTCTAGACTCTGAGCAAGGCACTCGGCCTTCTCCTCGTCATCGAACGCCTCGGTGTTGTCGGCTCTTTCTAGCGCGGGTATGACAGTAAGGGTGTCTGAATTGAGAGCTCTAGCCAGCTTCCAGTAGGCCTGGTGAGTTGGTTCGATATCCCTCAACGTTCTGTCCCAACGTTGTTCCCTGACTTCCCGGATACGTAGTTTGACCTCGCGCTCTAGTTCGCGGAGTCGGACTCTGTTATCCTCGGTGGGATATCTGTCGTGAGCTCTGGAGGCGGCTCTCTTTTCCCTCAGCAGTACCCTCACCTCGTCCGGCAGGCATAAGTGGCGGTCATCCTCCACTGGCACCTGCCTGGACGAGTTCCGCACTGCGGATTGAAGGTGGCTGGTGAGGCCCTCGATTGCCGTCTCCGTGTCTTGGCGGGACACGATGTGGTCCGGGATGCGGTCCAGGTCTTGTGAGCTGGTTGCCTTGAGGAGGGTCTCAAGTCTCAACCAATCCACAGAGGTCCTAGTTTCAGATGTCTGGTCTGTCTGTGGTCCTAATCTGAGGATAACCGGACGATGGTCCGAGTCGATATCGTCCATCGTTTCGATCGAATGGAACTGAAGGGTTACGCCCCTCAGTAATGCTAAGTCGAGAGTGTTTGGGGTCCCCCAGTCGCGGTTGGGGGGGTATCTTGTGGTGGTCATGGGAGTTAGTATATCAAACAAAAGATTGTCTGATATATTTATTAGGGCTCTGCCATTGGGGTTAGTGGTATTGCAATTCCACTGCTCGTGTTTGCAATTCAGATCTCCGGCTATAATAACAGCCGGGCCTAAGTTGAATAGGGTTTCTAGGTCTTTCTTAATGAGGGTTTTTTGGCATGCGAGGTATGCTAAAACTATGACTAGAGGTTGGTGGCCAGTCATTGCTAGTCTGCAGGCGGATACTTCCATACCTTCTAGTGGGGGGGTGACTACAGGCATGCAGTGTAGGGATCTTCTGAAATAGATCAGGGTGCCGCCACCACGGCCTACCCTGTCATGTCTAGTGATCCGATAGTTAGAGATCTTTGGATCTCTATTACTCGGTTTCAGGAAGGTCTCCTGTACTAGTAGTATATCTACTTGATTGGTAACCAGGAAGTCATGGACCAAGTCGCGCTGGTTTCGAAGGCCATTGGCGTTATAAGTCGCCAGAGTCAATGAGCGTGGTTTATTTCTACCTACATGCGCCATTTGTTACCGGTAACAATAATTTGTACTAGGTTGTTTAGTTACAACGATCTAAGTATTTGGAGGAGGTACGCGTGATCCATTTCGATCACGAGTTGATCCCGGAGGGAGGGTTGTGTTGACTCTGAAACTTGCCTCAGTTTCCGAGCCAAGAGTTGGACCTCTTGCAGTTCGAAGGGCAAGTTCTTGGCGAATTTAGTCGCCAAAGCTAAGTCCTCCGCTATAGAGTGGTGGGCCGATGGCCCTGAAGGTCCCTTAGAAATGGGGGCGAGGGCGGGGGCGGGGGTGACCGAGGGTAGGCCGGCCATAACTGGGGCACGCGTCCTTAGCGGAGGGAACGCTTCCGTCGTGGGAAGACCCGTCCAGTGGTTTACCACTGGGGGGGGGGGGGGGGGCACGAATGCAGGTTTGTTCGGCACTTTTCTAGTGCCTTTTTGGGCATTGCCCTTTCCGACCTTACGTTTGGGTCGGGGGGCGGCAGGGCAGCCTCTGTAGTTAGCGGGGTGACCCGCTTGGCCGCAGAGGATGCAGCTCGGTGGCTCCGGGGAGTCCCGGGTGCGAGTGCACTCCGAGGTCCCGTGGTCGCCCAGGCACTTGACGCACCTGGGACGGGATTGACAATGTAGGGCAGAGTGCCCATAAAGTTGGCAGCGATGACACTGCCGCAGTGTATGTTTTTCGTGTGGACGTTCCACACGAAGGCCAGAGAGGCCACAGACCTTCTCAAGTTCGAAGATCTTTTTCCCCTCTGGGGAGAGGTCGAGGACAACCAATACTAGGTTTAGAGGGGACTTTTTGGCGTCGCCTCTGTGCATACGGTGCACTTCGTGCACTGGTAGGGCTTGGGACTTAAGGTCCTCTAGAATATAGGAACTTTCAATTTCCTGAGGAAGTCCGCGGATTACAGCCCGAAGGCGTTTTTCTTCTGGCAGGGCGTAAGTGTAGTAACCGATTTTACGGTCACATAATAAAGTAGTTAGGGCGCGGTGGTCACTTGAAGACGTGACCATAACTTTGATGCCGTGTTGAGTATCACGGGCTTCTTTTATGGAGATTGCCTTACCTGGCAGTTCTTTAGCGAGTTGAAGCCAATGGGCTTTCTCGCGGATGGTCAGGGGTGGCGGCGGGCGTTGTGAAGGTGGCCCAGGGCGGCTGAAAGGTGCCGCTGTCGGTGTTGTGCCCGCTGTTGGGGCGAGGTTGGGGGGGACCTCCCTCTGGGTCTTACGTTTTTTAGTACGATTAACGGTTATAAAACCGTCATCGTCTTCGCGGTCTAAGGGGATGTTCGCGGGAGGCGCGACATCCATAGGGGTAATTTCATCGGCCGGTGGAAGAGGGGCATCCCTGAGGTTTTGCGGACCTTCAGAGGATAAGTCGATTTCTCGACGAGAATCGATTACGCGATGGATGGGCGAACGTGAACGCGATGTCGTCGAACTCGCAGAGCTCGAATGCGGTTTTGTCGATGCGGAATCGCGAGAAAACGAGGCGCGCGACTTTGGTGCCACTCGATGGGCATCGTTGAGCGGGGGTGCGGGCGGCGGACGCACTGGTAACGCGGCGGGTATGGACGCGGGGGGCGCGGGCGTTACGGCAGAGCGCAGGTGGACCGCGGTAAGCGCGGCGGCGGGGGTTGCGGGGCGTGCGCTAGTCGCGGCAGGTGCGATGGTCGCGGCAGATGCGGGTGCGGGGAGGGGGGCCTGCGCGGGGGCCCTTTGTACGTGTGACTCGCGGGACACAGGTTTCTCGGAATTAAGTTCCGAAATAACGGACACCATTGATTGGGACTCCGGAGTCCTCAAAAATTGGTCGAGAGCTTGAGGGAATTGCTGTCGTAAAAACGACAGCAAACCCTCTAACAACGATGGGGAGGGCTCCACGCCGTCCATTGTCCCTGAGGGGGACGAACGATTTGGTGGAAAAACCACCTGATGACGCACTTTTCACTGCACTGTCACAGAAAAAACACAGATCGACCGGGTGAACGAACGAACACAACGAACACGAATAACGGACTGCCGAGGCGGTCGGCGACCGGTGTGAGTGTGGGATTCGCCAGATCGGGGGTGGCACTAGCGTGCCCGGTCAGAACCGGTGCCACGCTATTGCCACGCCCCAGTTAGGGATACCCACTAAAACCCCTGGGTGTTCCGTCCTGCGCCTTATGCCAGGGCTACGTGAATGCGGGATTCCCAACTCCGCGTGCCCTGGCAGGCGTGGGCCCCCCTCACTGGGCCTCTTCCTATGCCGGAGGACGTATCCCCCGGCTACTGCTGAGTCTATTCCATGCGTGGGGCGGTCTGTAACGCGCCCCACGGGAAGAGAGATGAGCGCGCGCGGAACACTCGCGCTCTCATCTCGACGGCATGTGCGGGTGAGTGAGAACCCCTATACCCCTAGGGGCCCCACCCGCGCCGCCCGCTTACGGCGGCCGAAGGTCACTGTCTGACCTCCGGCGTCGGCGCGTCCTCCTTTGGCGGGAGCGGAGCAGGGAATTACGCTCACGCTCCCGTTCCGCCTCCTCCTTCGCGAACATGACTTGCTCGCAGAAGGAGGAGACGGCGTCCCATCCGGTGGAGCTCCCGACCATGGTGCGTACCACGGCCGGGAGCGAGGTGTCAAGTCCGGTATGGGCGACGAGCTCCCGGCGCTGCTCCGTCCAGGCTGGACATTCCTGGAGAGTGTGCAGCGCCGTGTCCTCGTCGCCCGTGTCACAGTGATGGCACCCTGACGTGGCCTCGCGGCCGAGGCGACACAGGTACCTTCCGAAGCAACCATGCCCCGTCAGGACCTGCGTCAGCCTGAACGTCAGGGTGCCGTGACTTCGTCTGATCCAGTCGTGCAGGACGGGCCTCACCGCCTCAATGGTGGCGGGGCCCGCGCTGGGGCGTCGTAGGCGATCTTCCCAGACCCCCACGGCTACCTGGCGGAGCTCCGACCGGCACGCCTCGATCTCGCGAGGCGCGGGTCTGGTGCCCCTAGCCAGGGCCTCTTTGCGCCACACATACAGTGACGCCAGGACCCTGGCTTCCAGGTCCCATGGGGGGGATCCGGCCAGTAGCGAGGCCACTTCGAAGGACACCGTACGGTATCCTCTTATTGCCCTGACGGCCAATATGCGTTGCGCTTGACGCAACAGCGCCGCGTTTTTGGCCGTCAGGCGGTCTGACCACACAGGGGCCCCGTAAAGGGCCATCGAACGTACGATGCCTTCGAAGAGTTTCCGGCACGTGGCGTTGGGCCCCCCGACGTTGGGGAGCAGGCGCGAGAGCGCACCGGCTGCCCCCTTGAGTCTGGGGAGCAGCTGCCGAAAGTGTGCCGAAAAATCCCATCGGCTATCGAGGACCAATCCCAAGTATTTCATGGTTCCACCGATGCCGATGCGGATGCCTCCTACTATGATGCAACTGTCCGGAGGTGGACGATTACGAGGACCGTGAAACATCACGGCCTCGGTCTTCTGTAACGCCACCTCCAGACCGAGACGCCGGATCCTGCCTACTATCGTCGACACCCCAGCCGTGCCTAGAAGGCACGCCTGCCGATGGGTCCTCCCGCGCGCGGCGATCAGCGTGTCGTCTGCGTAACATACGACGCTGACGCCCGGGAGGACCCGACACCTCAATGTCCAGTCGTATGCGATGTTCCACAGGAGGGGACCTAGAACCGACCCCTGTGGAACACCGCACACCATGGCTCGCCGATTCCATCCCTCGTGGACCGGGTAGATGACGGCTCTGCTGTTTAGGTATGCCCCGACTATACGGCGGAGGTAGGTCGGCACCCCGAAATATCGGAGTGCCTCCATGATGCATGCCCAGGGCAAGGAATTGAATGCGTTGGCGATGTCTAAGGACACCGCCAACAGGACCTCGCCCTGGGAAACTGCTTCCTCCGCCAGGCTTCTCAAGCGCATGATCGCGTCAATCGTGGAGCGCCCCGTGCGGAAACCGAACTGGTTGTCCGCCAGGTCCGGCCCCGTCGTCGATAGATGCTGGACGAGGCGGTCGACGATGATACGCTCAAAGAGCTTACCGACCTCGTCCAGCAGCACAATGGGCCGGTAGGCGGACGGTGAGTCCGCGGGGCGCCCCTCCTTCCGCAGCAGGACCAGCTTTCCTGTCTTCCAACGTTGTGGAAACTGGCCCTGCTCTAAGCATGCGCCGAAAAGCCTCATCAGTCGGGGCTCCAGGGCGTCGTAGGACAGAACCCACGCACGCCCTGGTATGCCGTCAAGGCCGGGAGCAGCGTTCTTGGCCTTTAGCCGTAGCATAGCCACCCCCAGCTCTACCCGGTCCACGGTGGGCACAGGGTCTCTATCCGCGCTGGGCTCCGCCTCTGGCGGTGCCATAGCAGGAGGCATGTGCTCAGCCCGTGAAGGGAACAGAGCGCCAACAACGTCCTGAACAACGTCCCTGGGGAGAGACTCGGATAGCGGGGGCGCCCAAGCCCGGAGCTTATTCCGAGCCATTTTGAAAGGGCGTCCCCAAGGGTCTTGATTTAAACTATCCAAGAGCTCCCCCCAGGTCACGTTCTTTGCGTTACGGATTGCAATTCGTAGTGTTCTTCTGGCGCTTCTGTACCCCTCGTACAGCTGAGCCTCTACGGTCGCTGCGTCTGCTGTGCGGCGACGCCGTCTTCTATGTCTGGTGTACTGGCGGCGCGCGCTATTGCATGCGCGCCTTAGTCCCTCGAGTTCGGGACTCCACCAGTACACCTTTCGAATGGGCCGGAATCGGCCCCTCCTCGGCATCGCCGCATCGCAGACGCCAGTAACGAGCGACCGTAGGTTTTCTGCCTCCTGCTCTACATTTATATCGGGAGGGTTCATCTCGCGCCCTGATGCCCAGGTGGCGACGATCAGGGCCTCTTTGAACGCCTCCCGATCCAACTTTTTCAATGCCCAGCGCGGACAGTCTCCTACCGGGGGCTCTTGGGACGGAGGGTTCGGATTCCTGGCGGAGACGCTAAACCGAATATATCGGTGATCTGAGAGCGTCTCCACCCCCGCGGCAACCCTCCAGTCCTGCACACGGCGCGCCAGTTCAGGGCTGGCAAATGTGACGTCTACTATTGAGCCGCCCTGCTGGCGCACACACGTATGTACGGAGCCCCGGTTGAGGACTACGAGACCCTTTTCGATGGCCCATTCTTCCAATGCGTCGCCACGCGCGCACGTACTCGGGGATCCCCAAGCCACGGATTTTGCATTGAAGTCCCCGAGCACGAGCACGGGGCGAGGCCGGCTGCGGGCCACTACTGTGCCCACTTCCTCGATCCATCCCTCGAAATCGGCGAGCCTTCTGTTCGGGGAGAAGTAGCCACCGACGACCACTATCTCCCCGATCGTTGCCGCTACATAACCCCTTCCCTGCACCACACCGGCTAGGGGAGGGCATGCAGCGGCGGTCCGGACAATAATAGCCACCGAGCCATCGAGATCCCCCGCCCAGTCAGAACGGGGGGGGACGTAGTATGGCTCGGCGATTACGGCCAACTGGATGCCCCACTGCGCCAAACTCTGCACCAATAAGTCCTGGGCAGCGGCGCAGTGGTTCAGGTTTCCCTGGACCACTAGGAGAGCCATTGGAACGACTGTTTATTCCTCCATCCTAGTGGTCCCGGGCGCTGGCGACGGCGGCGGTGGCAGCGAACGCGGTTTGGGCTGCGGCCGTTGCGGCTGCGGCGGCAAAGAAGTGTTAGTAGCCGCAGCCTGCGTAGAACCTTTTTTCTTCTTCTTCTTTTTTTTCTTTTTTCCCTTCTTCGGCGGCATCTTTTCGCCGCCTTTTTCTTTGTCCACCTTTTGGTTAGTGGACCTAACGGTGGTGGGAGGGCCCGCGCTTTTACGCGCGGCCGGTACTCCCCTGCACATCCAATGTCCTGCCGCTCGGCCAGCCGCGCTGCAGATGCTGCAGTGCGGCGCATTCTGGCACGTAGCGGCAGGGTGTCCAGGTTGACCGCAGCGGTAGCAGTCCTTGCTGCGGTCGACAGGGGAGGAGCAGGTGCAGGCGACGTGTCCTGCCACGAGGCAGCGCCAGCATCGCTCGGACCGACTCGGCAGGATTTTAACGTCCGCCGAGGCCCACCCCACCATCACTCTTTTTCGGTCCTTCAGTTTAATGGCCGCCGCCACAGGGCAGGCCAGGATAGCGTATCCCAGCCTATCCGGGCCCAGACGTATGGCGCTGGAATTAATACGTCCAGCGGCGACGTCCGAGACCCGGGCGACGGCGGCCACGACCTCTTCTACAGTGGTGAAATCGTCCAGACCCGAGACGCGCACATTGAAGCATCTCTCGGGCCTGGACACCTTCACTTCGTCCTCTGGTAGGACATCTTTCAGCCGCGCGGCGAGGGCATCTGCCTTCTCCCCGCTATCCTTTCCAGGTAGGAGGAGCATGCGGGCCCCCGTCCGCGCGGTTTTAAGCTTGACGCCTGTGATGCCAAGCTCTCCCAGCTTGATATTGGCCTTCGCCTTCTGCATAATGTCCGCGTAGCTGGTGCCCTTTTCCACCGCTGCAGGCAACAAGGTAAGAATTACCGCAGTGGTGTTGGGCACCCGCATACGCGGACCCTTGTTCGCCGAAGTTTTTGGCGGTTTCGCTCTCGGCTTTGGCTGGGGCGTCCTGCCCGCGCCGCTGGGTTGTGTCGGTGTCTTTTTCTTTTTTGGCTTCCGAGCCACCACCGACCAACCTTCTTCTATCCTAGGAGGCGCCTCAGGGGCAGATGAATCCGTCCTGGCTGGCCTCTTCGGTTTAGGGGTGCTCGCGTCTCCGTTATTGCCTTCTCCGGCGCCCCGTTTCCTTTTAGGGGTTGGCAGCGCGGGGAAGTTTTCGGGAGGGCGGTTAACCTCTCTTCTCCCAGGTGCAGGAGTTTCCTGCGCAATCGCCCGCCGGGCGTCCATTGCCAACGGCGGGCGGACTCGCTTTTCTGGGAGAAGGCGGTCATCTAGGGCGGCTAGCTTCGCGTCCATCATGGCCCCGAGAGACAGGGTCAGATGGCGCAACAGCTCGTCTTGATCTTCAAACCGCCCTCCCACAATAGGCCTGGATGCAGGCGGCGGCGGAGGTGGCGGTGGATTCGGCGTCGACGTGGTATTGGGTGGTGCAGGTCGGGAACGGACAATCTCGGTCCGTAGGCTGGCCAGCTCCTTCCTCAACTCTTTCATTTCTGCCTCGAGGCGTCGGTTGGCCGCCTCGAGTCGCCTAATTTCGTCGGACTCCGTACGGCCGCGCAACACCTCGAAGGCGTCGCTGATTATGCTCACGGAGTCGTTGAGGGACTTCATGAACGTCCCTTTCAACCCTCTGGGGACTTTTGCCACGTGGCGGATAACCCCCAGGGCGTTGCGGACGTCCGTTTCTATCGCCTGAGCCGTACGGGCCCCGGCCTCGTCTGTGGTTGTGACCGACCCTGAGCATCTTAGAAGTTCTGGGGCCCGTCGAGCGATACGCGCCTCCTCGGCGACTCTAATCAGCTCGACGGTGCTTTCTTCATGATCCATCTCAAGGTCGGTAGTCCGACTTGCTTTAGCGACGGTTTCTTTGGCTCGTGCCAAGCTGGCGGCCTCTTCGGTGGCTCCCGTAGAGGATGGAGACACCCTACGGCAGGTTTTCGACGCCGCCGTCTCTTCGTCGCTTGATACCAGCGATACTTTTTGGGGGCCTCGGTACGGCGCAAGCCTCCTCCGCTTCTTCTGGACGCGCCAGTTCGACGGGTGCGAAGGCCCGGCTTCCGGTTCAGTGCGTATACCGGGCCCTGATCCGGAGCGTGAGCGCGTCGGTGAGCGCGATCGCGTCGGTGAGCGCGACCGCGAATGCGAACCTGTCCTAGAGCGGGACCGAATGGAGAACATTGAGAGATTGGAGTCTGACTCATCAACAGCTCCACTCAAGGCCCCGCTTATGTTGCCGCTTCTGACGCCACTAGCAGCGGATGTGCGGCCGCTCATCCTGCTGCTGCTTCGCGTAAACGTAACTTCTCCGCCCATCCCGGGCATCTTCTCCTTGGACAAAGTCCAGACGTTTGGTAAGCAAGTATTCGTTCCCCCCCCAGAATACGATGGGGAACAGCTGACCTTACCATAGGTACCGGCATCGGTGCGGGATTCGCCCTCCTTTTTTTTTTCGGCGGAAGATCGACCCGCCTGGGGTAGTTGCTCTTGAATAGTTGCCTTCATGATTTTTTTTCGAACTCCTTGCGGAGTTATTAAAACTAGTTTGTCGCCGGCGAGGGAGACCATCTGAATGCTTATAAACTAAATTGTGAGCGACGTGCGAAGAGCCTGCAGGGTGCAGAAACCCCACACGCCGCCCACAGGGCGCTAGCAGCCAGGATGACCCGCCTAGCATGCAGCTGCAGGCACGCCCAACCAAGCTTCGGGTGGGTAGGGGGTCCGATTTGCCTTAAGGGCAAGCAAACCAGAGAACCCTCTACCCAGAACCATCTGATAGTCTTCTATCTCTTCTTCCGCGGTGCGGGTGCGGTCGGGTAGAACCGCCGCCACCACACCCCACATCGCGCGACGGTGGCGAAGTCTGAAAAGGGGCGGACCGCCCTTAGGCCCACTCCGTCGCCGGCCCGGGGATCGGCAAAACGCCCGGCCGCCGGACCCGTCGCCGCCACATCGCCAGGGGCCTTTCCGCTGAACGGAGAGGTGCGAGTGGCCCGTCAAACAAGGGAAGGATGGGTAGTTGTGAAGGAGGGACACAAGGGAACCTTTTAAGGAACGGAACGAAGGTGGGACACCACTGTCACGGAGAGAAAGGGGGAAATGTGACAGTGGCCGCTGGGGCCCCGGACCTGGTACTTCAAATGCATGCCCTTCTTTACTGACATACTACAATAATGACAAATTTAGTGATACAATTTTTAGTATGAAAATGATCACTACAGATAAAAAAGTCATTAGTAGTCTAAATTCCAATGCAAAGGGCTGTGACTTGATTACTCTAGATATGCTTCTAATACCAATAATATAATAACCTTACAGTTTGGAAACTTTAAAGTATATCGTAAATACTTCCATTAGTACCTCCACCTTTCCTGACCTTTGGAAGCTTGCAATTGTTCGTCCTATCCCCAAAACCTCTAATCCAGCAAACTTAAAAGATCTTAGGCCGATAAGTATCTTACCCTGCCTGTCTAAAGTATTGGAAAAAGTGGTATGTCAGCAATTAACAAGTTATTTGGAAACCAACCTTATTCTACCTGAGTTGCAGTCAGGATTCAGGAAAGGACGCGGCACAGTGACCGCGCTACTCGATGTCACTGACAATATCCTCTGCGCTCAAGATAAAGGTATGTGTACCTTGCTTGTATTGCTTGATTTTTCCCGGGCTTTCGACTCAATTAACATTAATTTGTTACTGTCGAAATTACGGTATTATGGGTTTGATAGCAAATCAATACTATGGTTCCATAGTTATCTTGATAATCGTCAACAATTTGTAAGCCTTAATAATGGTAACGGTTCTAACTCACTATCTGACAGGTTATTGGTCGATAGAGGGGTTCCGCAAGGATCTATACTTGGTCCTAGTCTCTTTATCCTGTATTCGGCTGACATTATACGCCACATAAAGTACTGCAAGTTTCACATCTATGCTGACGATACTCAAGTCTATATTTCTTGCAAACCGTCAGAGATTGACACGGCTATTAGAAAATTAAATGATGACCTTACAAGAATAGCCACGTGGTCCAAGCAAAACTGTTTGTTACTTAACCCGACTAAGACCAAATACCTCATCTTTGGAAGTAAATATCAGCTTAATGGTTTAAATCCTTCAATAAACGTAGAGCTCATGGGTGATTTGGTTGAAAGAGTTTTTGAATC
Source organism: Dendrolimus kikuchii (assembly GCA_019925095.2). Lineage (NCBI taxonomy): Eukaryota > Metazoa > Arthropoda > Insecta > Lepidoptera > Lasiocampidae > Dendrolimus > Dendrolimus kikuchii. The sequence continues at coordinate 1,334,185 of JAHHIN020000030.1, forward strand.
TCGTAGCTTGGGACTATATATTGACAGTGACCTTAGGTTTGAAAAACATGTAGCAGTCTGTTAAAACATGTTTTTACAAGCTTAAGGTGTTATACCAAATCAGACCATATCTAAATCAGAGTCTCAGAATTCGATTAGTTGAGTCATTAATCTTATCACAGCTCAATTACTCTGATATAGTTGTCGGTCCTCGTCTTTTAGTAAGAACACAGAAACTCATCCAACGAGTTCAAAATGCATGTGCCCGATTCTGCTTTGAAATACAATTTAGAGGACATGTGCCCCGTTCTTAAATGATTATTCTATGCTTAAAATGAAACACCGCCGCAAGCTTCATCTCGCGTGTCTACTTTTCGGTGTAATTAAAAACAAAGCACTTAAGTATTTATTTGAAAAACTTTTATGGGCAGGCTCACATAGATCTACTAATCTACGACAATGTGCAGTACAGCTTATTACTTTGCGACACCATTCAGCGGCTTTTAAAGGCAGCTTCCGGTATTCAGCTTCCAGGTGCTGGAACAATATTCCGCCACCAATAAGAACCGCTCGAAGTGCATATATTTTTAAAACTAAACTGAAAGTGTTCCTGTACGAACACCAGAGGCAGGAAGCAGATCTCGCACTTGATACAAGCGCCTTTTAGTAAGCCTAGTTGAGTCTTTTTTATACTTATAGTTCTATTTAATTTAATTTCTTTTTGTTCGTAATACCTATTATTATTTTTCAAAATCATTATTTTCAAATTTCAATAATTATTACATAACATATTATGCACTTATATTAAATTATTCAAAATATGTCTATTCTTTGTTTCATGGTGTTCTAATTATAAATAATATTAAATGTTCCTTAGTTATTTTATTATTTTTTCTTCTGTGAAGGTGACGTCACTGCCTGGCACTAACGGAAGACCAGCGTTGGTTGTGATCAACCAGCATTTGCTGAGTTAGGGCCTGTTTAGAGTTAGTTAAGTTTTGGCTTTTATTAAACTGCTTATGTATACTTTAATAATTTTAAATAACTCTAAATAAAAATTATTTTCTTTCTTTCTTTCTGATAAAAAATATTATTATTATTACATTAGATTTTTTGAATCTTGCCATTTTAAATCGTTCCCATAAAAATTCCCAGGATGAAAAGTAGCGCAGATTGTAAGTCTTAGTATTGGATGTCGATCAGCGAAATTCGCATCGAAATCGGCCCAGTAGTTTTTACGTGAATCCCAAACAAACAGACAAAAACTCTATCGAAATTGCATGGTGTTCTCCGTCACTTATATAGTGTAGTCCAGTTGTTTTTATTTAAATAGTTTCAATGTACAGACGCGGTATATTTCGAATTGTATAATATTATACATAAGATCTGTTCTGTTACGTGTAGAATATAACATAGACCGTGTGGTATATTGTTTAAAATACATTTAGGGATGACGTCCCGACTAGGTGCAAGGGCGAGATGAAATGCTCCTCCTTCTCAAAGAAAGATCCTCAAGCGAGGCAATTGTTGTACCTCGCAGGCCGAGGCCCGTCTATTATTATTGGAAATTTGTATATATTCTTTGTACGTTTCGGGAATCGTTTGCGTCCTCAATTATTGCACAGCGCTATCTATTGGCTTGTAAGTGTTCCACTACACACAACTAACGTAAGAAAAACTTTATTTGCAAAAATAGCGACGTAATAACATTCCTCATACATTTTTATACACGGAGCATATTTTGAGAATTTGTACGCCGCAATTTCAGCAAATGCGCTCAGCATATTGCTGTGCCGGAATTATATCCGACACAACGTTGATTTTCATTGCAAACCTTCCTTTTGGCGTAAGACCAAAACGACCCAATTTTGTTAATAAAATAATAAATAATAATAATAATTAATAAAACTAATTCTACCTATGTAATATTTAATTCGTAAAACAAATAAATAAATTTTAATAAAACCAACAATAAGTACGTTACTTCAAAATTAAAATAAATACTCGTATAACAACTTGTATCGAATCATTTATTCGAATACAATTCGCTAGAGTGCTTGCCGAGTACTACCACATTCTGTGTGCCGCGTCACTGACATGCAACAAATGACATTTTACTTCATAACCTATAAAATATTCAATGTGTTATTTTACTGTAAAAATATGAAATGTTTAATATATTGTTACGACCGACAAAGACCGATTCACACCTGCAGTTTATTACCTTCCCGCATTTGGACTTCTTTTGTTTACTTTGTGTTTAAAATTTGTAATTAGAGGGGCGGCCAATTGTGTATTGTAACCTTTATGATGGTCGTTAGCCAGGTGTGATTCTTGGAAATTCAGTCCACGCCGTCGAGTATTGTGTCGAGATATATTGTATTTGTATATATAAAGCAATGCCCGAACGGAGAGGTGGGCCAGTCAAGCGATTACGAGGCAAGTCGTGTGTACATTCGATAATCGATATAGTGACGAACTTTGCGCGTGTTATTGAATCGTGCATTACGTTTGTACTGGTTGTGTTCAGTTATATTTGTACCTCTATTATCCGTGTTTGTATAGTTCTAATAAATTCTATAATAATTCCAACGGTATTTTATTCGAGTCCTGTAACTCGTAACAATATTATAAATTAGACCTGCTCTCTTACGTGTAAAATATCAGAATTTATTGTAACATAACATAGACCGTGTGGTATATTGTTTAAAATACATTTAGGGATGACGTCCCGACTAGGTGCAAGGGCGAGATGAAATGCTCCTCCTTCTCAAAGGAAGATCCTCAAGCGAGGCAATTGTTGTACCACGCAGGGCGAGGCCCGTCTATTATTATTGGAAATTTGTATATATTCTTAGTACGTTTCGGGAATCGTTTGCGACCTCCATTATTGTACAGCGGCATCTATTGGCTTGTAAATGTTCCACTACACGCAACGTAAGTAGTTGCTAATAAAAACCAATCATGGTCGCACTTGTGTTTTATTCACAACAGGCCGCGTCCCTATTGTGTAACCATCGGCGAACTCGTCATGTATCCGATAAAAAATCTGCAACGAAGTCAATTCGTTTGTGTTACAGGTGTCGGAGGAAAACAAAGATATCTACAAACAAGTGTTTGCGAATAAAAGTGTGTTGGGAGAGAAGCCCCAGTGCGTTGAGTGCGGAAAGATGTTCAGCTCCAAGAAGACCTTCAGGTATCATTGGAAGTAAGTATGTGCATTCGTGTTACCTTTGGTGTTGCAAATGCCTATAGGCGATGGTAACCGCTTTCCATCAGGTGGGCCTGTCTGCTGAGCTCTTGCAATTAAAAAATAATAATAAATAGCAAATGAACAAATTAAATAGCAAGGCAATAAGTTAAATGGCAAGAAAGTAAGCTAAATAGCAAAAAATAAGTTAATTGGCAAGGAAATAAGTTAAATGGCAAGAAAATAAGTTAATAGCAAAAAATAAGTTAATTGGCAAGGAAATAAGTTAAATGGCAAGAAAATAAGTTAAATAGCAAAAAATAAGTTAGTTGTCAAGGAAATAAATTAAATGGCTAGAAAGTAAGTTAATTGTCAAGGAAATAAGTTAAATGGCAAGAAAATAAGTTAAATACCAAAAAATAAGTTAATTATCAAGGAAATAAGTTAAATGGCAAGGAAATAAATTAAATGGCAAGAAAATAAGTTAAATAGCAAAAATAAGTTAATTGGCAAGGAAATAAGTTATTTAACTTTTTTGCCATTTGGCAATAAAATAAGTTAAATAACTATAGTAAATAATTTCTTTCTGCATGCACCGGAACACACCCCAACTTGATTGATAATCTTCTCTTTATTTTACTTTAATATTATATAAAATGTTAGAGCTAGGCATGTTGCTGAAGAGTCTCTTGTGCCGCTTCTTCTCTTCAAGTCACAACATGTTGCGAAGTGATGGTTAAATTAGATTAGGCTGCCATAGAGTAAATGATAAGCATAAACAAAGTTTACAATGAACGAATTGGAAGTAAGTTAAGTAATAACTTTAACATTGCTCTGTTAGAGTTTGTATATCCAGACTCTTTATAGTGAAGCTATTAAACCTAGTTAGATAAAACTAATATGCTTTGACATCTTTAGAGGAATAAACCAAAACTGATGGTGTCACATCTTTGAATTTTGTATTCCATGTAATACATCTGAGGTACAAATAAAACTCATATTATAAACTTATGCCTTTATTAGTTTTACTTTAATATGCTCGTTGACACTTGACATCTTTGCCTTCCGTGATCACAGCTACTGAAAAGTGACCGAAATGTACAAATAGAAATCAAATGATATGCCGCGCTTAAAACAGTTAAATCCTACTAATATTATAAACGCCAAAGTTTGTAAGAATGCATGGATGTATGTTTGTTACCCTTTCACGCAAAAACTACTGAATGGATTTTGATGAAACTTTCCAATAATACAGCTTACACATCAGAATAACACATAGGCTATAATTTATAAAGATATAGTGTGAATTATTCAAAATTATGATTTTAGTGAATAAGTAGTTTGTTTGTTTTTGTCTCTCCTCAAGTTTTATTTTTTATGGTCTCTTAGTATTTTAAGGAAATAATGAGAGTTTTTGGCGGGAACTGAAAGGAGACGTTGTGTTGTGCAGTTTTATTTTTTAAAAATGTGTAAAATAACTCTAAAATGAACAATAGTTGTAGGATATTGATAGTTTTTGAGTAGTAATTATGTGTTTTTGTGAGAAATGTGAACTGTATAGTCAAATGTGGCCTTTCGAGTTTTCACAAGAACTCCATTGAATGGTGTGGATGTAGCCTACAATACAACTGCGCCTGGCTTAAAGGCCTAGTTGCCAAACCTTAAACATTAAAAAAAATTAAGGAAATAATTTTTCATGGTTTTTTTATTTTTCTAAATTGAACAGCGTTCTGCACAAGGGCCAGAATAGATACCCCTGTCCGATATGCGGGAAGGTGTACCAGTGGAAATCGCCGGGATCGGCGGTTCGCGGCGGCCTACGCTATCTTACTGCCGTTTCGTAACGTGTTATGGCTGGGAGAGAAGAAACGGCGAAAGAAACTTCCCAGCAACACGCCTAGTCTATCCTGTGGGGGGGCTATGTCTCCTAACGTCCCTCGCAGGGACGTGGAGAGATCTTGATTGGCGGCGCCTGAGACGCCGCCGTCTGTGTCTGTCTGTCCGTGCCTGCCAGCCTGCCGTCCTAACCGCGGGCGGGCTGATCCGGGCCAGCCGTTTTGTGATAACGTCGACCCTGTCCGTGAGGACGTTACGCGGTCGTCGTACGAGAGCCTTTCGCCGAGGCTTATAATCGGACGCGGACACGACGAGCGGATTTCGATGATGCGGCGCGAGATCGAAATACTTACGCGAGAGCGACGTAATGTAGTTTTTGATGGAGGGAAGCTCCAGATCGCGGTGGAGGTCGACGTTACGCATATAGAGGGGAGCACCGACGGCTCTGCGCATGAATTTATTCTGCACGATTTGCAGTTTATCTAATAGGGCAGGCTTGGCATGGCCGAATAACATTTTGCTTCGTTTGTCTATCATGGGTGCTAAACGACCCATCACAAATCGCGCTCTATTTCGGACTATAGTGATATGCTCGTTGAAGCGCAAGTTCCGATCTAGGGTGACACCAAGATATTTGGTGTACTTTGCCCAGGGGATTTGTTGGTCATAGAGCGAAACCATTCGCCTAGCTCAGTGACAGCTGCCTGCAGCCGGACGCAAGCCATTTGTCGGTTGTGATCTGATGTATAGAGTGCGGTGTCATCCGCGACTTACTGACGCGGTGGTTGGTGGCGGGGAGTGCGGGGAGGGAGTCGCTAGCGACTCACTCCAGCGCAGTCGCTGTGCAACCGCCGAGCGGAGGAGTGCGTTATAAGCCATGTAGTTGGTGTTTTATTCGTGTACATACAAACCGAACCCTACAAGTGGCGACCCTGCCAGGATCACAAAAGTGCAAGGTATGTACCAATATGGCAATAGTACAATAAATTAAAAGGTAAATCAGTAACTTATCAGTTGTTGCTTATTGAAATAGTGTCAATATAATTTCTTCCTTGCTGTTTAATTAAGCTACGTACATAATTATAAAATTGGATGTGAAATAAAGTAAATAAAATTCTGCTAACCCCAAAGTAGTCAAAATCAATAACTTAGGTACTTATTTTACTTTATTATAACCAGTTGCCTACTGGTAACTGGGCACCGTTAATCAAATAGTTAACTTCGTTAATCGCTAATCCGTTACTGAAAATTAACTTCGTTAAAAGTTAAAGCGTTACATTTCGGAAAATTAAACGCAAGCTAACGTTAATCGTGAATCCGTTAACGGATGATAAAAAATTGCTTTTTATAAAAACTGTTAGTTCTGGAAGTTAACAAAAAAAAAAAAAAAAAAGAAGACGGGTATAATTATTAAAGTGTTTAATATAGGCATGTTGACAAACAATGTTTTTCATTATTTGGATTAAGATTTAGAATTTATTTTATTACTAGCTAATGCCCGCGTTTTCGTTCGCGTCACGACCGCGACGTAGAATACTACCAGCGCCATCTAGTTTATTTAATATGATGACGAAATACGCTATGCTAGACACTGTTTATGTAAGGTTTTACTTTTTCGCGGAGTCTCGTCTTTTTAATGTATAAATTGTTTAATTGTATGATGATACCAGCAATATCAATACTTAATTAGGTGCATAAGTTGTATAATAAATAATAAGCTGTTTAAGTCTGGCCCGTGTAGTAAAGACGTTCAATTTCAGCGCTTGAGGGTATAGCAGTATTATATTTAATATACAGATTTGCGAATATGTGTTCCCCGAGGAATACCGCATCATTTAGAGTCTTTCGACTTTATGTCTAGTCACATTTTGAAAAGACTTTGAGCTTTGCTCTTTAAAGATTTGTTGCTGGATAACGATTAACGATAACGACTTTGGGAAATTTAACGTAAGTTAACGAATCCGTTAACATATTTTTAAGTTAACTTAAAAGTTAATCCGTTACTCGAAATGTTAACTTCGTTAATTAACGATTAACGGATTAACAAGTTAATGCCCAGCTATGCCAGTAGGTATTCTGATTACACGCGTCGTGTCATAAAAGGAGTGTTCCAAAATGAACCCGATTTTGTTACTTGGTTGGTACCTAAATACCCGATGTTGACAAAACCTGTACATCAAAAATACCACGAATTAAGTTGTTGACAGAAAGAAATTGAGTATCAAAATTCTGTATCTGTATTCTGTAAATCAGTGTTACGAAAATTACTGTACTATACAAATAATGAAAAATAAGTGCATTTTTAAATACTTATCTTACCTATTTGTCTATTGTAATGTTCTGAATATTATCTATGTTTACGCAAATAATTAATCACATAAATAACATACAAACTTCCCATTTTGCATACATATTTCCATTCCCGTATAAATATATTCTTACTTTAAGTGAACAATATTAGCTCAGGTTACTTACCTGTCTGTGTACATTTAGATCTGTTTTGTTCTTTATGTTCTTTTACATTAGCAACATAAAAATAAAATTACATTGACTTGATAAGTCATCGTTATTAAGCAACTCACTGTGACTTAGTAGCTGTATGTATTAGTTATTTTACTTCTGTTCTGTCAACAATAACGAGGTGATAAGAGGTAGTTTGGATAACTAAACGGTACCTAAAAGGTAGTTTGGATAACCAAACGGTACCTAAGAGGTAGTTTGGATAAACAAACGGTACCTAAGAGGTAGTTTGGATAACCAAACGGTACCTAAGAGGTAGTTTGGATAACCAAACGGTACCTAAGAGGTAGTTTGGATAACCAAACGGTACCTAAGAGGTAGTTTGGATAACCAAACGGTACCTAAGAGGTAGTTTGGATAACCAAACGGTACCTAAGAGGTAGTTTGGATAACCAAACGGTACCTAAGAGGTAGTTTGGATAACCAAACGGTACCTAAGAGGTAGTTTGGATAACCAAACGGTACCTAAGAGGTAGTTTGGATAACCAAACGGTACCTAAGAGGTAGTTTGGATAACCAAACGGTACCTAAGAGGTAGTTTGGATAACTAAACGGTACCTAAGAGGTAGTTTGGATAACCAAACGGTACCTAAGAGGTAGTTTGGATAACCAAACGGTACCTAAGAGGTAGTTTGGATAACTAAACGGTACCTAAGAGGTAGTTTGGATAACCAAACGGTACCTAAGAGGTAGTTTGGATAACCAAACGGTACCTAAGAGGTAGTTTGGATAACCAAACGGTACCTAAAAGATCTATCATTGATAAACCAACATGTGTATGTCGACAAATGTCGATTAATTTAGATCTAGAGGTAGTTCAATGGAAATCAAAACGGAACCTATAAAAGGATACTACGAGGTCATTAGATTAGTTTGGGTTACCAAACGGTACCTAAGATGTAGTTTGGATAGCCAAACGGCACCTAAAAGATCTATCATTGATAAACCAACATGTGTATGTCGACAAATGTCGTTTAATTTAGATCTAGAGGTAGTTCGATGGAAATCAGAACGGTACCTATAAAAGGATACTAATCCTTTGTTACAGGTAGTAAATATATAAAGATTAAATGAATGGGCTACAAATGGTCGCTCGTGGTCTAATTTTCTAAAGGAATTTAAGTCCTTGTGTCCGCAAAAGATTAACTTCGCTCAAATTCTACATGAGGTCATAAACACCACGTTCGAGAAGTTTCCATCACACGCAGAATACGCGCGTCGTTCTTTATCAAGATTACGAGTAATAAGAGGTTTAAGCGAAGACCTCATGGTTCAAATAATAATTTACGGCGTCAACGATGTACAGGTGCGCGCAGCGGCTACCAATTCCGATCTAACAACCGAAAACCTAGTTTTCTTTTTAGCTACTTATCTAAAGCCTACTCGTAAGTTTGAAAATCGTAACTTCGATAAATTTGTGCCATCCGGTAATATGGCTAAAAGGCGAAGTTTTAACGGTCCTACTAAGTCCGAAATCAAATGTTTCTGTTGTGGCCGAGCAGGGCATAGCAGAGCACAGTGCCCAAGAATCGTAATGATAAGGGCGATGCGCATAATAGTGTTAAACCACTCGTCTGTTCTTTCTGTAAGAAAGTAAGGCATAAAGAGAGTAACTGTTTTGCTAAGGCCGGATCTGGGTCCCAAGGTAACAATAGCAACCAACGCAAAGTTAACTTGTGTAGCGAACCTTCAAACGTGAAGGATAAAAACGATATGAGTACAGCCGTGATACAGGGTATACCCGTTGACGTTCTTATAGATAGTGGAGCGCTCAATGTATCCTTAATATTGTCAGCAGTAGTAACTTACTTCGCCGGTTCGCATAAACAAATTAAATGTTCTTTGAAAGGAATAAGCGATAAAGAGATTGTTGCTCGCGAGTATATCACTTTAACGGTCGAATTTAGGAATATAGCGCTTGAAGTAGATTTTGTCATAGTACCCGCCTCGTGCATGAATACGCCCATTATCATAGGGACTGACGTACTTAATCGCGATGGCGTTACGTTTATTCGCACGAAACACGGACAGTACTTAACTACGCCAAACAGCGTATTAAAAACAAACTCTGTAGGTGTTACCAACCCCAACAAGATAAATACACCTCTCGAAGGGGCGGAACTTGTAAAGTTGATGGCAGTGGTAGATGAATTCTCTCCGTTTTTGATATCCGGTACAGCCACCACTAACGGGAATACTGGTAAAATGCACATCAACTTGACAAGTGACGTCCCTGTGTCATACCATCCGTATCGTTTGTCGTACCAAGAATAGCTAAAGGTGCGTGAGATATGTCAGGATCTGTTAGACAAAATATTAGGGAGTCGGACCCCGAATACGCAAGCACGGTCATTTTAGTTAAGGAAAAAGATGGTTCGGACAGAATGTGTGTAGCCTTTCGAGCTTTAAATTGCATTACCGTCAGGAATAGGTAACCCCTACCCCTGACTGATGATCACATTGACCGGCTTGGGGACTCAAAATTCTTTATATCTTTATATATGACGTCGGGTTTTCATCAAATCCCTATTGATGAGGACTCGATCCATAAGACAGGCTTTGTAACTACGGAAGCTCATTATGAATGTTTAAAATGCTGTATGGGTTATGCAATTTCCCCCCCCACTGTGTACCAACGTATCATCAACAATACCTTGTGTAAATTTATAGGAACAGGGAGTGTTCTAGTATAGATTGATGATGTACTGATCCTATGTTCAACGGTCGATGTCCTGAGGACATTGACAGAAGCCGGGTTGTCCGTTAAGGTACGCAAATGTTTTTCTTACTACCGAAATAGAGTACCTCGGTCGCGTTATTAGTCATGGTCAGGTTAGGCCGAGCCCGCACAAAATCATTGCGAGTGGTGTCTTGAGAGTTGTGCTGCATTTTTTGAAAGTGAATTTTAACCGAACCTTTTAATGATTTTTTTTATGTTCCACGTATGTCGTGCGTGCCTGTGAGTGCAAGACAAGTGATTGTCTTGTGGTTAGAACGGATAGTTGGAGCAGTCCACATGCAGCGCGTTCCGGTGCGGCCCGCGTACAGCGCGTCCCGGTGCAGCCCGCGTGCAGCGCATTCCGGTGCGGTTCGCGTGCAGCGCGATCCGGTGCGACCCGCGCCTGGTTCCAGAAGTCGTGTACTATGTATACGCGGTGGCGTTGTCCCGGTTGGGCGTTGTCCCGGAAGTCGCATGTGTATGCGCGGTGGGCGTTGTCCCGGAAGTCGTGTACTGTGTATGCGCATCGGGCGGTTGTCCCGGAAGGCGTGGTCTCTGAACACGCATCAGGAGTTGTCCTGGCAGGCGCAGGCCTGGTAACACGTTTTAACGTGTGAACTGATGATAATTGTAAAGAATAACAACATTTATCTGATTCAGTACTATGTTAATGTTAAGTATTATAGTATTGCGATTCTGGTGACTGATGAGTATGTTACAACAATAATTTCTATTTTTCAAATTTTGTAAATGGTGGATAAGAACAACGGTGATGACAATTGAAAAGAATAACTGGTTAACATTTATCTGATTCAGTACTCTGTTAATGTTAAGTATTATAGCATTGTGATTCTAGTGACTGATGAGTATGTTACAACAATAATTTCTATTTTTCAAATTTTGTAAAAGGTAGATATGTAGAGTATTATATTTAATAAAGTCAGCGTGCTTACTGACGCGGTGGTTGGTGGCGGGGAGTGCGGGGAGGGAGTCGCTAGCGACTCACTCCAGCGCAGTCGCTGTGCAACCGCCGAGCAGAGGAGTGCGTTATAAGCCATGTAGTTGGTGTTTTATTCGTGTACATACAAACCGAACCCTACAGCCACCTTATGGGCAAAGTTGATTCTCCCAACTGCCTACTGTCAGGGCGTTCCACTAGTAGCTCACAATGTCCAAAATGGTCCGTTAGGCGACCGCGGTCGTTGTGCTCGTGGCGAAAACGTCACTAATGACGTCATCATTTTCGATCACACAACGACCCATGACAAGAGGTGGGTCGAATAGCCGTTCCACTTGGGTTTACGATTTTAACGCCGGCAAGCAAGTGGAACGGGCAAACTCGCGGTCGTGAACGTGGTCGTTGTGAGTCCCTTTTTTTATTTTTATTGCAGGAGTTCAGCAGATAGGCAGACGGCCCACTGGATGGAAAGCGGTTACCATCGCCTATTAACATTTGCAACACCAAAGGTGCTACAAATGCATTGCTGCTCTTTTAAGTGAGTCTGGAACCTGGTCACTAATGCCGGAACACAACTCAAGGTTGTTATGGCGACATGCTCTAGACCAGGGGTGGTAGCCATCCAGTCGGGCAAATGCCCTACCACCTGGCTGTGGGTTTAGTCGCCTCTTACGACAGGCCGCCCCAACTCAGGAAATTGTATTCTTTCTCCGTTCCTGCACGGATAAAATGGAACGTAATGTAATGTAGCCTGTGTGGAACTCGTGAGGATGTCCAACATCTTTTAATGGAGTGCAGCAAAAATAAAGATGGCAGAGAACAACTGATGAGGGAGTTGGGACTGAATCGTTTTAATGCAGGTATTTTGATAGAAATTCTGGCAGAACCAGCCTCAACGAAGGCTAGTTTGTTAGCCAGCTTATTATTTAACATTTAATGGATGAGTTATTGTATGTTTAGGAGATGATGGGGCTGACATGCCTAGGTGGCAAGTCCCAAATAAATAAAGATAAAAAAAAAAGTATTACGATAGTTGTTTGGTGTTAACTTAGCTATTTTCACAGTCAAACGGAAAAAGGGTAAGGGGGCGAGGGCCAACGGCCCCCCCCCCCCCCCCCCCAGGCGCAAGCTGCTCCCCTGCCGACGGGGCGGGGGCAGCAACAGCGGAAACAGGCTGCGAAGCCTGCGGTCGTATTCCGCGAGCCGAAGTCGGCCGCAGTGATCGTCAAACTGCTGCCGGCAGCGGCCGCGAAGGGTGTCGGTTATCGCGAGGTCTTCGCAAAGGCCTCGACGGTGGTCGACATCACGGCCATGGGCCTCCGCGAGGGGCTGAAGGTGGTGCGGACCGTCAGGGACGCGCGTCTCCTCGAGTTCCAGCTGGGACCCGAGAGCGCGGCCAAGGCGGACCGCGTCGCTGAGGCTCTGCGCGGAGCCCTTGTAGGGATGGCTGAGGTCGTCCGCCCCGTAAAGCGTGGGGAGCTTTACGTCTCTGGGCTGGACGAATCAGTCACGGTTGATGGGCTTCGTGACGCGATCGCGCGCGCCGGCGCCTGCCGGCGCGACGACGTGCGCACGAAGCACATCGGTGCAGGACCGGGCGGTTTGGGCGCATCATACGTGATGTGCCCCATCGCTGCTGCCAAAACCATCGCTGAGCTGTGCTACCTCGTGGTAGGCTTCACCTCGGCGAGGGTGGAGGCACTGGAAGCCAGGCCGATACGTTGTTACCGGTGTTACAACGTCGGCCATGGCGCCCAGACATGTCCGGACACGTGCCCGGACCGGACTAACTTGTGTCTCCGCTGCGGTAAGAGCGGACACAAGATGCCGGACTGCACGGTCCGGAACCCCCACTGCGCGGCGTGCGCGGCGGGGGGACTCAACGCTGCCCACCCCACGTTGGCGAGGTTCTGCCAGCCTCCCTACGTGAAGGGCAAATTCGTCCATCCGAGGACGAAACAACGCACGGGTGTTACGGGAGTACGCGCAATGGACACCTCCAATGCCTAGTACGCCCGTAACAATACTATTTCAGGCGAACGTAAACCACTCCCCCACCGCTCAGGATTTGTGCCTGCAGGCGATGGCGGAGTGGCAAGCGAACTTGGCCGTAATAAGCGAACCTTATTACGTGCCGCCTTGCGGCAATTGGGTGGGCGACCTCGACGACGTGGTAGCGGTGGTGGCCAGAGCCGGTTCTGGCACACCGCTTACATGTCTCGAAAGAGGAAAGGGCTATGCGGTGGCGGAGAGCGGGAGTATCGTCGTCATAGGCGTTTACTTTTCGCGCAACCGCCCCCTGGCGGAGTTCGAGCTTCACTTGGACGCCATCAGGGCTGCCATAGGCAGATTGTCGCCTAAAACGATCTTCGTGATGGGCGACTTTAACGCAAAGCACTGTTCCTGGGGAAATGCGTTTACGGAACCTAGGGGCCGGACGGTTGAGGAATGGGCTCTTCAATCCGGCCTGACCATATTGAACCAGGGATCGGTCCAGACCTGCGTGCGCGCGCGGGGTGGATCGGTCATCGACCTGTCATTCGCCACTCATGCAGCCGCCCGCAGAGTTGTCGGATGGAGGGTGCTGGAGGAGGTGGAGTCGCTCTCTGATCATCGGTACATCAGATTTGAGCTTACCCCCTCCTCCGGTCCGAGCCCTGTTCATCGCCCCCCTCTCCTCCCGCGTTGGGCCCTTACCAAGCTCGATCCGGAGCAGGCCGAGGAGTGGGCACTCACGGAAAGCTGGGCCTACCCAGCCGAATTCGAGAACCTGGAGTCGCAGACAGAGCACATGCGCAAGACCCTGACGAGGGTTTGCGACGCGGCGATGCCTCGCGTCTCCAAACGGCAGCCTCCGTGCAAGCAGGTCCACTGGTGGACCGAGGAGCTGGGCGAGATGCGAAAGGCAGTTCGCATCATCAGCCACAGACTCAAACGCTGCAGGGCGCGCCGTCCTCCGGACTACGTCGCGGAAAATGGACTCGTGGGAGAGTTTAGGGAGGCCAGAAAGGCCCTTTCGATTGCAATACTGCAAGCGAAAGCCCGGGCTCGGGCCGAGCTCCTCGAGACGCTCGATCGGGACCCTTGGGGGCGTCCGTACCGTGGGGCCCGCAACACGTTGCGGCCTTGCACATCCACGGTCACGGAAACGCTCGAACCCGAGGTGCTCCGGTCGGTTATCGACGGGCTCTTCCCGGATCCGGGAAACTTCACTCCCCCCAGTATGGGTCCACCCGTTCCCGACACCCCCACGCACGAGGAGCCTCACTCCATCTCCGAGGGGGAACTAGACGTTGCCCTGGACCGGCTCCGGGGCAGGAAGAAGGCACCGGGACCCGACGGGGTTCCAGGTCGACTCCTCTTCCTGGCCGCTAAACATCTACGCGGCCAGCTGCGGGAACTGTTCGAAGCCTGTATTCGCGAAGGTCGGTTCCCGTCGCAATGGAAGGAGGGTCGTTTGTGCCTGATTCCCAAGGGAGGTCGGCCTTCCAACGATCCGTCCGCCTTCAGGCCCATAGTGCTGCTGAACGAGGTCGCTAAGGTCTTCGAAAAGATTTTGGCGGAGCGGCTCGTGAAGCATCTCGACGCTGTGGAGCCGGGGCTTTCAGAAACGCAGTTCGGGTTTCGGCGGAGGCGCTCCACGATGGACGCCTTCGAGACGCTGCGAACGTCAACGGACGAAGCCATCCAAGCGAAGGATGTCGTTCTTGCGGTGTCGCTAGACATAGCGAACGCCTTTAACAGCCTCCCTCATGAGACGATCAGGGAGGGGCTCCGCGCGCATGGAGTCCCCCCGTACCTCACGAGGCTGTTGGGCGCGTACCTGCAGGATCGACATATCCTTTGGGAGGGCGGTGAGTCCGGCAATCCCGAGTTAGGTCGTCGACGCGTCGCGTGCGGCGTTCCACAGGGGTCGGTCCTCGGGCCGATTCTTTGGAACGTAGGTTATGACTGGATCCTTCGGGTTCCGGTCCTGCCCGGGGTAGGGCTGATTTGCTTTGCGGACGACACCCTACTCACGGCACGCGCTGCGTCATTTGCGGAATCCGTGGACGTCGCCAACGCCGGGTTGGCGATTATCGTAGATCGAATAGCTAGGCTGGGCTTGAGGGTCTCCCCCGCGAAAACGGAGGCCATCATGTTCCATAGGAAATTTCGCAATCCCCCCGCGGACTTGACCGTTTCGGTCCAAGGGGTGGCCATTAGAGTAGGGCCCCAGATGAAATATCTGGGGCTAGTTCTCGATGGGAAATGGCTGTTCAAAGCGCACTTTGAGCAGCTAGTTCCCAAACTCGTCAAATCCGCGGGCGCACTCTCGAGGCTGCTTCCCAACGTAGGGGGCCCGGGAGGTGCGACGCAGATACTTTACTCTGGCATCCTGAGGAGTATGGCACTGTACGGTGCACCCGTCTGGTCCATTGCACTTCACCGCCACAACAGAACCCTGCTGCATCGGGCGCAGCAGGTTCTGGCCGTGAGGACCATACGGGGGTATCGCACAGTGTCGCGGACGGCGGCCACCCTCCTGGCAGGCGATCCGCCCTGGCATCTTCAGGCGGACTTCCTGACAGTGGTGCGCCGCACCCGGCAGGATGCCCTAGCTAGAGGCCTGACCTTCTGTCAGGTCGAAATCGAGGCGATCAGGAAGCGGGAAACCGCCTCCATGATCGCCGTCTGGTCTCAAGAGCTCGACAACTCGTGGATGCAATCATGCCACAGCTGACGGAATGGGTCAACCGCACCAGCGGCAACCTTACCTTCAGGACGACACAGATACTTACCGGACACGGATGTTTCGATAAGTATCTGTGTCGCATTGTGGGCTGCTTGCCTTCCCCGGACTGCCGCCAGTGCGGCGCGCCCGACACGGCGTTACACACCCTTGTCGAGTGCGCCGCATGGGCGCCGCAGCGTTTCGAACTTGAGACGCACGTAGGTCCAGTCGACTCGCTCTGCGACTTGGTCAAGGCCATGCTGCAGAGCGGCGACAATTGGGGGGCTGCGGTTACTTTTTGCGAGACAGTAATTTCACTCAAGGAGGCCGCAGAACGAGACAAGGAGAGAAGTCCTGCAGCGCGTGCCAATGCGTCTTCTCGAGGTCGCCGGCCTTCAGCTGGCACCCGGAGAGGCAGGTACGCGCATTACTTCCCTCCCTGAGTTAGGTTCCGTTTACCGCGGGGGGCCTTTAGCTTGCTAGGAGAGCAAAGGACCTTCTACCCCCGCACAACGAAGTGGGGTGTGTTCTCCCAGGGCACACTCCAGGCACTTTATTGCGCTGGATCGGCTGGGCGTAACTATGTTTTAAATCTCAGCCTTTCCAACACATACAAAGCGCAGGGTCGTCAGGGAGGTGGGGGTTTTTAGTGGGTATTGAGGTTGCTCGCTCGTGTAGCAACGCTCGGAGTCTTCCACACTATTCTGTGACGTCGATCGCGGACGGAGCGCTGCCAAGAGCATACTATTGCTGCAGTGTTATCGCCCCCGACCGACGCGTGTCGTTCCCCTAGCAACGACCCAGTTTGTGCGTAAATCGATTAAGCATTTTCTCTCGCCTCAAAACAAAAAAAAAAAAGCTATTTTCACAACTGTCGCGTTGTTAGTTCAAGTCAGTAATAAAATACACCTTATGCAGTTAACACGTATTTCATTGAAATCCCATAAAAGTGTTTACATAAAAATAGACCTAAAGTACCAAAACATATGGTCGAATATCGAGCCGGACGATAATAGTGAATTTACCTGCGTGACTCACCAAATCCGACGCAACAAAGTTGGGAACAATATAAAGCGGGCCGTTTTATGAATTATGTTGAAGAATAGTGGGATTCGTAAATAAACGACATTTATCATTGTTTCTTGGTGATCACTGTGCAATATGTCGGTTACTAAAGAACAACAGCAAATTATGTGTGTTTTGGAAGACACCGCCACTTTGTTATAAAAAACCCAAATAAACCTTGAAAAATGTCCTAAAGCAAGACTTACAAAGGGATACATAGAAGCC
Source organism: Dendrolimus kikuchii (assembly GCA_019925095.2). Lineage (NCBI taxonomy): Eukaryota > Metazoa > Arthropoda > Insecta > Lepidoptera > Lasiocampidae > Dendrolimus > Dendrolimus kikuchii. The sequence goes on from JAHHIN020000030.1 coordinate 1,351,391, forward strand.
CGTATAAATATAATTGATGGTTATTGGAAAACATTTAAAGAGACACATCAAGAATTAGTAAAGATAACACCCAAAGAATTGAAAAGAAACGTTGCCGTATTTTTTAAATGAAGAGTTTTTTGTTTGCGAAGAATTGTATAATGTTATGCAGGGAGATTTAAAAGATATGTTATCCTCGATGGCTGAAGCTTATATAAACGCGAAATCTTTACATTCGTTTCACAATAGCAGCCAGCAAAGTGATACATTGGTACATTTGCCTAAAATACAAATACCTACATTCCACGGCAATTATGAGGTTTTAAGGTAGTAGTAGTAGTAAGGTAGTAGTTGGTAGTGATTTTGACTAAAAGTCGCATCTCGTTTTTTATTGCTAATTTGGCAAACAGGCAGACGGCCCACCTGGTGGAAAGTGATTACGGTCCCCTACAGACGTTTGCAACACTAGGAGCGAAGCCAACGTTGCTTCTTCTTCTTCTTCTTTCTTGCTTCTTATTACCAAATCAGAAGTAAACACTTGAATGATGATAACAATTCCTCGACTCTGCTCCTATTTTTGATATGACATCAATATTGTGTAAATTAATTTTTTAAATGTCACTGTGTATTATAACCTAATGTAGTTTACACGACTCTGTGGCAAGAATAAGACCTGTTCCAGAAAGGGCGAATTCGCCGCGAAACGTTTCGCGCGAAATCATTCGCACGTTAGTGTTCATTCACGTTGACTCGCGGGCGCGGGGGCGGGCGCGGTGACGGGGGCGGGCGCGGCGGCGGACGCGGGGGCCGGGGCGGGGGCGGGCGCGGTGGCCGGCGCAAGGGCGGGGGCGGGCGCGGTGGCGGGGGTGGGCGCAGTGGCCGGCGCGGGGGTGGGCGCTGTGGCGGACGCGGGGGCGGGCACGGTGGCGGGCGCGGACGCGGTAGACGTAGCGAGTTTATGTTCACATTGGCCGCCAGGCGTTTGCGCGAGTTTGACGTGTTTTCAGAGATTGAAAACATGGACGACGATCTTTTATTTTTAACCGAAAATTCATACCTAAAGTGGGAGATGATAAAAATTAGAATTGGTGTGCATGAAATTAATAAAGAAAGAGAACGGTATGGTGAATTTCATACTTTATATAGTAATTTGAGAGATCATCCTTCAAGATTTTTTGGATATACCAGGATGACTGTTAACTGTTTTGATTACATATTGGATTCAATAAGGAGTGAGATTTCAAAAGAAGACACAAATTTTCATAAAAGCACCTGGCTAAATTGTTGTTTTATTTACTTATTATAAACATTTTTTGAAAAGGCTTTTGGAAATTGCAGGAGTTAAATTATTAACTCCCGCAATTTCCAAAAGTCTAATATAAAAATCAAAATAATACTGGACGCCCTGGACGGTTTTTGCCGTTGTATTGTGTCGTATACCGATAAAGTGCGTTAGTATATATATTACGACTGTTGACTCTATACCCGTATATATAAAGTACTCTGTCGTTCATACTGGTTGAACTTAGCTGTCGTCGCGAGTGAATCGCGCGCTTCGCCGCTAGTTCGACGTGAACACACGCATACAACTCATGCGTTTGATATTGCCGTGAGCGGAACGCGCGCGCCAGTCGCTAGCTTGCCCGCTACTTAGACCGCGCGTGCATTTCGCAACGGGAACACTTGGATATTACGCCATATGTTTGTTATTTCGCGATCGCGCCCACGAGTCAACGTGTTTGAACACTTAGTGAGATACTAGGCACCAACACATCGCGCGAATTCAAAATACGCGCGTAAATCGCGTGCACTACGCCAGACTCTCGACTCGCGCGCGATTCTATATTTATATCGCGAGTCGAGATAGATAAATCTTCTTTAATGAATAAAAGTAAATCGTCAAATGTTTTCACGGACATACGAAAATAGTTAAAAAATTCTTCTCGTGTTGTCTTAATTTTGGATTCAAATTTACAAACATACTATGTGTCATTCTATCATTAAGAATTGGATGTACTAAATACATTCTATTTCCCCTCCGTTTTTGTCTCTACCAGCAACGGTAAGTTGATCAAGTTGACCGCTTCGTTCAACTCCATGTTCCGTACTGACTAAATTCGTCCCCAAATGCTCGCGCGTAGGTACGCCGGTCGCGCGTGATACGCACGAGAGAATCGAGGCGAATTGGCTCGTTTATGTGCCATAGTCGAATATTTTTATGTATACTAGTTAGTCACCCGTGGTCGAAATTCGACCATAATAATTAATTTCAATTATAAGTTTGAACATTATCAAGGTTCTGTTGTCAAAGACTATACTTCTATAATCACAGATTTCGCCGAAGCTACACTGTTAATTTGACTTTAACAATAAATGTATTAAATACATGTTAGTATGTGTAATGTTTTTTTTTATTGATTTAATGTATTTTTTATGCATAATTTAAAAAATATATATTAGCATTTTGCACTCCTTCTCTATATAAAATATAAGTGTGCGAAATTTCATGCTCCTCCGTCCGCGCAATTTCCGTAAAAATGGGTACAAAGTTTTTGCTTCACGTATTAATGTATAGATTCATGTAAGCATATTGGAAAAAAATATTAAAAAGAAATAATAATTGGAAAATGTGAATAGTTTTAAATATTTAATCCGTGTAGGGACGGAGAAGGGCGGTAGGGTTGCCCCTCTGGATGGCTACCACCCCTGGTTTAAAGTATGTCGCCTTATGGCGACATACTTTAAGGTTGTTATCAACCTTGAGTTGTGTTCCGGCATTAGTGACCAGGTTCCAGTCTCCCTTAAGAGAGCAGCAGCGTATTTGTAGCACCTTTGGAGTTGCAAATGTCCATAGGCGATGGTAACCGCTTTCCATCAAGTGGGCCGTCTGCCTGTCTGTTGGACTGGACTCCTGCAACAAAAAAGAAAGAAAAATGTATTAATTTTCTTATGTTGGTGTACAATAAAAAGTATTATTATTGTAACTTGTGGACGGCCCCCAATTTCCGAGTTTTTTTTTCTATAAATACCTTGTGCTTATTAAAAAATATTGTATTGGAATGATTGTTTTGGTTGTAAGGCGCGCGATTCGGGCGAGCTGTACTGCGAACTGTGCGACAAACGGTTCGCATCTGTCGCCACTTACAAGCAACACCTGAGGGTGTCCAGGCGGCACGTCACCGAGAGTGAGTTCAGGTAAGTTTGGTGTTTTTTTTATTTTTATTAAATCGTTTCTAGCCGACCCAAAACCTCCCTTTTCGATGTCAATTTTTAAAGATTTATATGAAAAAATCAAAGTCGTTTTGCCACTTGTCCGTTGAAGTTTTTGCCACTTGTCCGTTACGATTCGTTTTGCCACTTGTCCGTTGCGATTCGTTTATTTAATAAAAATATGACGCTTACGCACGTACAAGGTCATAGCAGAGTCGGAGAAACTGATAGGGATGGAGCTATCGATAAACGTAACACGATAACAGACCCGATATTTTTTTACAAAGTGTAAGAAACTAAACTATTGCCGGATAATTTTGTACAAATTTATTAACTAATATTACATTTCATTACAAGATGTAATTATATTATGTTGATTCTTTATTTATTTATTTTAATCAAAATCTGATGAATCGTCACTGTCACTCGATGAGCTCTCCCCAACATTTATTATAAGTTCCTGTACTTCTATATTATCGAATGCCACATGAATTTCCCAATCCGACGCTATAATGTTTTGGGTTCTTCTCACAATTTTTTCCCAGTGTTCGGCGGTTACTTCCGCACATGCATTTTTTAATAAATCTAACATCTTGTTTGCCGTAAAAGGGGGATGGGTATTGTTTCGAGCGGCGTGTCCTTTGATTTGTGCCCATATTAGTTCTATAGCATTGTACTGGCAATGATACGGCGGAAGTCGAAGAACCCAATGACCACATTCGGCAGCTATTTCGTCGGTAATATATCTTTTAGGGAGGCTTTTTTTCGATTTTAAAATATTCACTAATTGTACTTTTAATAAAGTATTATCCACATTTTCGCCATGACGTTGGAGCCAGTCAATTATCTCTTGTTTTTTATTGGCCTGCGTCGGCATTTTATCAATTTGTCTGGAGTGATATGTAGCGTTGTCCATAATAATTATCGACGGTTCTTCCAGAGATTGCACCATTTCTTTAAACCATCCTTCGTAAATCTCCGCGTTCATTTCTTCGTGGTAGTCCACTGTTTTCTTGGATTTAAAGGCCAGTAAAGCATCTGACACGAATCCTTTCGTAGACCCTGCATGGCATATGATAAGGCGTTCACCTTTTCCCATTGGCACTGAACTAGTGGAAGCGGCGGTGTCGTCAGTCCAGTTCTTAGATACTGTGTGGTTTGCATTTAACCAAGTCTCGTCAGTGAAAATAACATTTGACCAATCTGATATCTTTTTGGCTTCGATCAAAAATTCGCAGCGAGCCATAGCAACGTCGTGACGCTCCATCAATATTTTACGTTTGTCCGATTTTTTATAAGAAAATCCAATTTCTTTCAAAACCAAGCTTAATGACGATTTTTGGCCATGGAACAAACCACATTCACGTAAAGAAACAACAAGTTTTTTAAGTGTTGGAATTTCTTTGCGCAAGTAATAGTCATATATATGACGGCGAATAGCGTCAGCGTCGAAGTTGTCAACCGATGTCACACGACGTGGTTGGCGTTTTTTCTTCGGCGTACGAAGCTTATTTTCCTGCATGCCGCTTGTACCGTAAGCTTCGGTAGTAATTTTTGAAACAGTAGGTCCACTAATTCCTAATGCGGCCGCAACACGCTCTCGCACTTGCGACAGTGGTAATAGCGGGCCACCATTTTGATACTCTGCTTCAAAGTAATTACGAACCTTGATCACCAGTTCTCTCGCCTGCCTTTTCAGAACAGATCCTTTAGGCATTTTGATATTTGACAGCTGGGCAGCAATCAACACGGAGGAACACAAAATACACAACGTAACGTATGGATAATGTGAAAAAACTCAGCGAACAGAAATGTAGTGACTATATAGCACGACCGTCTTGTTGCGAGTGACAGATTAAAACAAACACAAAATGGCGGTGGGCCATTGAGTGTTCCCAGCTTGAAAAAATATATTTGAATGTTTTTGTTGTATTTGTCTTTGTTCAAAACATAATAAATATATGCGATCGATAATATTACTTGTTTGGTCACAACACATTGTTGTATTGTGATTATTATTCAGGTGTTACGGATTTAAAGTACAAGCTGATTCTAGGAAATTCAGTCCACGCGGCCGGGCGGACATTATTGCATGCGTGGAGTATAAAGCGATGGCCCGATTGAGGGAGCAGGGAGTCGAGCGATAACCACGAACGAAGCGAGACCTGTATACTACAATCGGGAATGTAATAAGTAGCGGACGTTGCGCGTTTTATTGAATTACGACCTTCTGCATTGCGTTTGGACTTGTTGTGTTCAGTGATATTTGTACCTGTGTTATACGTGTTTGTATAGTTCTAATAAACTCTATAATAATTCCAACGGCATTTTAATTAGAGTCCCGTAAACTCGTAACAATATAATACAATGTAAACTGTATTAACGCCTGCTCTTTAAACAAGAGGTACGCACTAGAGTTTAAAGGCCAGATGTTTGTGGCAGTTTTTACAATAAATGATATTATATTCTATTCATTCATATTAATGTTGAGTTTGTTTGTTAGTTTCATGTGTAACGAGTGCGGGAAGAAGTTTGTTAGTAAAACTCGCCTGCGGGACCACATCGATTGGGAGCATCTGAAGAAGATCAAGTTCAGATGCCACCTGTGTCATAAGGTGAGTTTTTACTCGCTTCCCGAACTGGAAAGGGCGCGAGTTCGAATCCTGGCCGGAAAGCATGCACCATTTAAGCAGGTTTACTGACTAACAAACTAACTAGAACTACGTTGTAGCGCCTTGACTCGCCACTGTATTTTTTTATTGAGTGTAGCAACACTGGAGTCGATGGACAGTAGGGTTGACAAAAAAGGTTACGTAAATAGTTGCAATAAATTAATTATTTGAATTTATTATTGTATATACTATACATAAGTATATACAATAATAGTAAGTAGTCATCGGCAAAATTAATGCGCGCGGCTTATACTTCTAATAAAGTTTGTGATAAATTCAATGGCATTATAAATTCACACCCCACAAATTCGTAACAATATGTATGTCTACTTGTGTGTGTTGATTGAAGTATAATTAAAATTTGTTTGTTTGTTCCAGCCTTTCATAGGTCGCTGGTTACGCGGCGACAACGACCATAGGTCCGTTCATATCCGGCTTGAAGGACCAAAAAACTGTAGTGTGTATACAGTTTTAGTTTAGGCGGGAAGGGTAAAATTTAAGAAATACCAAACCCAACGTACGCTGTAATGACACTGATTTTATTACGGAAAATATACGAATATAAATGTATTGTTAAGCATTAGGCCGCAGTTGTTTATGCGGGACTCACTCACGCGCGAGTGATGCGGGACTCACTCACGCGCGAGTGATGCGGGACTCACTCACGCGCGAGTGATGCGGGACTCACTCACGTGCGAGTGATGCGGGAGTCACGCACGCACGAGTAATGTTGAACTTACTCACGACCGAGTGATATAGGACTCGCGCTAATGATGTTATACTTACATACGAATGATATGGGACTCACTCACGCGAATGATGTTACACATACACACGAGTGGTGTTGAACTCACTCAAGCACGAGTTTAGTTTGAATCACTTACGTACGAATAATATTGGACTCATGCACGAGTGACATTGGATTCACTAGCACACAAGTGATGCTTAACTCATGCACGGGTGGTATTTGACTACTCATTTACGCTCGAGTGATGATGGATACACTTACACACGAGTAGCTAGGAATAGGGGGTTCTGACTCACACATGAAAAAGTGTAGTCTCCATACAAAATGTATGGGGAAATGAGTTTACCAACCGCAAAAAGCGAGTTTAAGTTGGTAAAACTCATGACGTCACACATGTTCCTGTCGTGGTCCGTTTGTGCGCCGCCTGTTGTTGTTGTTGGTGGTAAAGATGATGTGTGTACGTTTTCTGCAGCCGCCTGTTGGTGTTGTTGGTGGTTGTTGCGTCTGTTGTCGGTGCGTGGAGGTTCTCTGCGCCTGTTGATGGTGAGGGTGTGTTAAGGTGTGGTGAAGGTGCTGCGGCGGTTGTCGGTGCGTGCGCCGGTGTTGTTTTGGTGGTAAAGGTGTGGGGCGGGTTGCTGCGACGGTTGTCGGTGCGTGCGCCGGTGTTGTTGGTGGTAAAGGTGTGGGGCGGGTTGCTGCGGCGGTTGTCGGTGCGTGGACTCTACGCCGCCTGTTGGTGGTAAAGGTGTGGAGGGTGGTAAAGGTGGGTTAAGGTGCGGCGTCGGTGTTGTCGATGAGGTGGTGCCCCCGGTTATTTTGATGATGGCAGGGGTCATAGAGCTCTGGTGCTGGTCGCTGCGGTGTGGACCGGTCATATTCACTGATAAGGGGTAGAATGGTACCTATTGATAAGCAGGTACATGAGTATACAGAACAAAAGATTTTTGCACAACAATGTTTCATATCTATCTGGAACGGATATTAGATTTTTAAATTCTCTTTATAGAGAGGCTCTAAAGTCTAATATGATTTGATCGAGTATATAAGCGTGCAGAAAATGATAATTTTATGCATTCTGCAAAATGTTGTTAGCAAGTATTTTACCTTGGGTAACACTGCTTCACTTACAGCGTAATAATAATAATATTAATGTGATAGTGAAAAACATAACAGGTTCAATGAATGAAGACTTGAGCCATTTATGTTTAACCGATTTGTGGTATTTAAAAAAGGTGCAGCTCTTAAATGAAGAAGGTGGTTTGATGAAAAATTGGCAAATGATTTTTTATATGAACGATGAAAATGATGTCATCCCAAAGCAAGTAGTTTTAAATTATGAAGATGAAATTGATCTCTGTTTATGCAGTGCAACTAATAAATTATTATTGTACAAGCTGGAAATTATAAGATTTTTGAGTGAACGTGTAAAGCGAGACGGCTATGTTGTAAAGAACGCCATGCATCAGACTTGGTCATCTGAAATCTATGAGCAGACCTATAAAGATGAGAATGGTTTGATGATCTCAGTGAAATTACCTAGGAAGGATACAACATCCTACTTTTCAACGACAACTTCAACAACACCTTCAAGTACTACAATTTCAAGCTATCCTATAAGTAAGGAATGTGAGCGGTATAAACAGGGGATGAAAAGAGTTGTATCGTATGCTCAAAATCAAATCGATAATTTAATGAAAGGTAAAATTCCCGAAGAAGGATGCGATCCTCATTTATTTTCCACAGTTGTTTAAACCAATAAAAAATATTATTTAACCACAATATATATTCCCACAGTGCACCCCATCACTAAGGTATGTGATAAGGACTATTATGTTTTTAATTACAACTAGTGTCATCATCCAGGATGTGGAATAGGCAATCATTGTTTATTATGGTTAGGCGTGTTCCTTATCAATATGATAAAGACAAAGTTGTCTTTTATTTTCCCACAAAAGCTATGTGGGAATAAATAATTATTTTGTAATGTGTACCATATAAATACCGCGTGAACTGCCCTCCACACTCATACTTCATTTATTATAGTTAGAGAGACGAGACAAAGGTCTATAAAGTGCTTCAATATTAATTATATTACCTAAATATTCTTCGAAAAATAGTCATATTTGTAAGTGTAAAATTTTCATTCATTTTTTCAAAATGTCTTCAAAGGAGGCTTTGATTAAACTCAACTGTTGTGGGAGTAAATGTTGGGTAAAAACCGGTGAACTAAGAAGTAAATAAGCCGTACAAAATTGTGGAAGTTCAAAGAAGTGCTTCAAAATACTATCCTAACAAAATGCAAACTATATTACAGTTACATAACGGTTATACTGTTGCATTACCCTCAAGATTTGATGATCTAAGTAAAGAAATGTTTGAGAAATTACAAACAGGGATTAATATAATCAATAAGGGTCCGAGTGGAAAATCATTTACGATTAATTTTGAAGAAGATTTACAAGAATGATAAGGAAGAAAAATTTAACATATATATTTTTTTATTGCAGTTAAAATGAACAATGTAAATAACCTGAACGGTCTGCTTGATACATTCCAAGATGATTGCAAACGAGATTGGTTCAATTTCTTTAAAAGTAATGTAATGTTGCAGATGTGGAGACTTTCAATACCACTAAGTAAATTACACGGTGATGTTCATCGAGTTTTGATTTACATATACCAAGAAAGTCAATTTAATGATAATAACATTTTTACATTAATATCTTTGTGGGAAAATATACAAACTTATCAAGAAGACACTGTAGGAGATATCAATCTCGAATTTAAAGAGTGGTTAGATCTTTGGTATGACATCTCAAACGAATGTTTTGAAGATTATATGTTTACGGAGAAACTAGGAAACTTAATGGTGAATGTTTTACTAGCTTGTCTGAGTGAAGGTTTATGTTTTGTTTAGACAAAGGTGCTAAAGAATTAGCAGGTTTTTTTTTTATTGTGTATTGTATTTGTGTAGAATGGATATTACAAACATGAAGTATGTTATAGATATAAATGGGTTCCCTGTAAAAGATAAAATCTATATTAAAGAAATTGCAATCTATAACTTAATAAACGGGGGAGTAATGCTATTTCACGTACGACTTCCTGATTGGTTATTATTATATAGAAAAAGTAGAACGATTCATTTTTGTGAAAAAAATATACATGGCTTACCATGTGAAAATAAAATGTCTGACATTACTTACAGTCAATTAATATATAAACTTAAAATGTTAAATGGAAATAATAATAATAAATATCAATGGTGTTATAAAGGAGGGACTGTAGAAAAAAAACTTTTAGATTTCTTAAAATTTTTCTTATTTTAATATAGAAGAACTAGGTTGTCCCAAAGTGGAAAAAATTATACCTGAATTAAATTTACAATATTTAAAAAATTGTGAAAGACATATTTTGTTTGATAATAAGACGCGAATGTGTCATTGCAGTGGTGTAGAGGTTATAGCTTTTGCTTTATGGTTAAAAAAATACTTAAATTCTTGTTGAGAAATTATGTGACAAAAATACATTATACCATTAAGTAAATTACATGGAGATGTTCATCAAGTTTTAATTTACATATACTAAGAAAGCCAATTTAATGATAATAACATTTTTACATTTGGGAAAAATATACAAACTTATCAAGAAGACACTATAGGAGATATCAATCTCGAATTTAAAGAGTGCTTAGATTTTTGATGTGATGTTTTGAAGAATACAATATGTTTACAGAAAAAAAATTAGGAAACGTAATGGTGAACGTTTTACTAGCTTGTCTGAGTGAAGGTTTATGTTTAGTTTAGACAAATAATTAACAGGTAAAAAAGTTTTAATTGTGTAGAATCGTATGAAATAAATGTTAAATGGAAGTAATAAATATCAATGGTGTGTTATAGGGGGGGGGACGACTGTTGAAAAAAACTTTTAGATTTCTTAAAATTGTCTTCTTTTAATATAGGTTGTCCTAAAGTGGAAAAAATATAACTGAATTAAAAATTTCGTAAGACATATTATTATGTTTGACAATAAGATGCGAATGTGTAACCATCGCAGGTTATAGCTTTTGCTTTAAAATATATAATTGAATTGTGTGTCTGTGTATACTTTATTTGATAAAAGCGAATGTAACATATATATATTAATTAAGTAAATTGAAATAAAACACTTGCTTATTGTATGTTGTTATCTTTATTTATCCAACTTGTAGAATTTATACCGAACCACTTTACAAGAACTTTATTACCCTTTCTTTTCAACACTTTCTCCACTAAGTATACATCGGGATATTTAACTTTTTGCAATTCATGCTCGTAGAATCCTCCTGAGATGGGATGCTTCTGTTCATCTTGTAGGTGATAGGTTATTGGATTGGTGATATTACTTTAACTATTCGAAATATTTCCGCACTCCAATTTCCGGTATAACCTTTGGAAAAAGTTGATTTATATTTACTGATTCGTACATAATCACCACATTTGTACTTTGGTTTAGAGCTCACTTTGATATGGTTGTAAACGGTAGATAAGAGGGCGCCGGCGTTAGCATGATTCACACTCGCTGGGGCAACCCCGATAGTGCGATGTATTTTTTTATTATATTTATTCATTATATCAGTAAGCTCTTGACCAATCCATTTGTAGGAACCATTATAGGTAAAGCGCTGCCAAAGCCAAGTTTTTATCGTTCTAATGAATCTTTCCGCAATAGAGGCCTTCATCACACTGTACGTTGAATAATGATTTATGTTAAACTTTCTCATTACATCCTGGAACTTTTGATTGAAAAATTCTCTCCCATCATCCGACTGAATGTTTTTGGGCTTTCGTGTGTGGGTTAACATGTTGAGTATGCCCCGAGTCACATCTTCGGCCGATTTACTTTTGATGGGTTCAGCCCACGCGTACTTTGAAAATGTGTCAATACACACCAAAATGTATTTGAACCCTCTATTGTATTTAGCATACTTTTGCATATCAATCAAATCTATCTGCCAGGTGTCATCAAAACCTTTTTGTATGAAGCGTCTTCGTGGGAAATTTTTACGAGCACTTTTATGGAGCTCTTGAACAACTTGCCATTTGCTCATTTCGGTTTGGAGGTGGTAGGTTTGTTCAGGGCTGGTGTGGTCGGTACCTGCAGCGGTTTGGTATGCTCTGCACGATTCAGGGCTGGTGTGGTCGGTACCTGCAGCGGTTTGGTATGCTCTGCACGATTCAGGGCTGGTGTGGTCGGTACCTGCAGCGGTGTGGTATGATGCTCTGCACGACGCTTGCGGGAGACTTCCTTAATTTTAAGTAAACATTGATTCATAACCTCATCGAGTTGCTCTTTTATAATGACGTCATTTTTCAGGATGCCTCTTTTAACGTTTCTCAAAATACGATTTTCAAAGTCCACTTGATGTTTTTTAATATTGAGAGGGGGGTGTGATGATTTTACTTTGTAATCTTGCAAGTAACGTCCAAACTTGTCGATAGTCATTTTTATTTTAAAGCATCAATCGATGATGGCTCAATTATATTGGATTCTGTCAACTCTTCTATTATCGCTATAATCTCATTACAGTGGTTATTGTTACCAGCATTTTTTGAAGCTATTAGCAATCGTAACCTGTCAACCAACTCATTAGGATCATCCCAGTATTTGTAATCCGTATTCGGGTAATAGTTTTTCATTACGAGACCTCCTCCAGTTTTAAGAAAATGCTTTATATAGTTTATGTACTTGAGACTCTTATCACCCTGTATTTGCCCACCGGAAGAGTAATTACGTCTATGAGCGTTTGTCATTACTATTATTTTGTAATAGTTCTTTCCATCCATCGGGTGGATGAGCGATGTATTAGGATCCTTTTTAAATAAAAGCTCCATCAGACCAGGTGTGCACTTGAATTTTTCGTTCTGGATTTTCAAATGACTCTTATCAAACTCAATACGAGTATTACCTATGTAGTAACCATCTGACGTAATATAAACACCTAAGGGAATTTTTTTAATCTTGTTAATGATCATATTATCTAAGTATTTTTGTGCCAACGGGTTGATACTTTCTTCCGGTTCGCCCTCCGCTTTGCCCTCATTTAAACGTTTTATTTTCTTTTTTACCACGCTTACAGATTTAATGAGTTTACGTTTAGTCTCTTTATCACCAAAGATCTGCACCGTTGGAGAGCTCATGATGGAATGTGGTTGTACAATTTATATCTATAATATTATAAAGTCATCGAAACCCCTGCGGTATCTGCCTTTACTCATTTCAACATCTTTGTTAATCACTATGAAACCGTACTTATCCTTCCAACATGTTTTACACATTTCCAGGAACACATCCTACGACATATCCGTATTTACATGATCATCATACGCATGTCTTACATTCATCTCATCCTGTTTGAAGAGTATAATAAAGTTTGCGTTATCACGCACCAACTGTTTAGGTATTTTGCTATAGGTTTGACATAAATAAAAACAATCCAACCCTTTGTGTCTACCCATGGAGAAATGCATTCGAATTGGTTCTTGATCTTCCATCGAGACATCATCGAATATTATAATGCTATTGTTGTGAGCCTCTTCCGGTGAAATCACCTCATTCTTATCTGAGAAGGTGTAGTAATTCACTTCGGGCACATGTTTGAATACTTTATCCAAAAATATGTATTTTGGTTGGTTTAACGAATTAGAATACAGGTAAATACTTTCAAAAATTACACCTTTCGAATCCAAGAGTAGAGTGAGCAAAATATTAGTTTTACCACACCCCGACGGACCGCATATCAAACTTCTTATATTGTTGGGTAGTAATACACCGTGTCTCGAAACACCACCACCACAATTATCACCCTTCATATCCCAACCTTTGACTGATAAACAAGTCGTTTGTTTCTTGAACTTCATTCTGTCGAAAGATAATAGAAACGTGTGAACGTGTCTTAAATACGAAAAATGATTGATCATCTTCTCAGTCAACCAAGTGCTTCTGCAAAAGGCGGAAGTGGTTTAATTAATACACTTATCGATAATTTACCGATTGAATTGCACCTACCCGGTTACAATTTCTGTGGGCCTGGGACAAAATTGAAAAAACGTTTGAAAAGAGGTGATAAAGGTATCAATCCCTTGGATGAGGCCTGCAAACACCACGACATTGCATACGCTTAAAATTCATCCTTAGAGCATCGACACACGGCTGATTTAGAGTTGGCTTCAGCAGCGGAGAAGCGTTGGCGTGAGTCTAAGGATTTGTCCGAGAGGGTGGCGGCACTCGCTGTCAATAAACTAATGAAGTTCAAAGTTAAACGTGGCATGGGACTCACCAAAGTTATAAAAGCTGCTCGTAAGCACCGTTGCAACAACAAATTGGTGAGCGCTGCAATAAAGGCTGCCAAAAAAAGTTTTAAACATAAGGGCGGTGTGAGAAAGCCGAGAGTTATAGCACTACCGAAGAAAGGGGGCTTTTTACCATTGCTACCGATTTTAGGAGCTTTGGCTGCCGCTGGAACTCTAGCCGGAGGGGTCACAACCGCTGCAAAAAATATTTATGAAATGGTGAAAAAGAAAGATTCAACACCCATGGCTGTGGGTAAAGGAATGTATATGGCAGCCTACAAAAAAGGTATGGGCCTCTATCTTGCACCATATCAAAAAAACTAAACATTGCCCTGCCGAATCGCGCTCTCCTCGACTATGAGCTCACAACATACGCTAAACAATTAAATATACCGCATTTTCGAGGTGTGGTTATGCGGGATGAGTTACCCTCGAAGCGCTCTTGGAGGTGTGAAACGGGGATCGTAAATTTAGATGATACGCGTGGGGCTGGAACACACTGGGTGGCGTATGTGAAAAAGGATAAACACTGTGAATATTTCGATAGTTATGGAGACTTGAGACCACCACAGGAAGTGATCAATTACATGGGTGATGACATCACTATTATCTATAACTATAATGATATGCAGAAAGATAAGAAATACAATTGTGGACACTTGTGTTTACGTTTTCTGTCAAATGTTTGTGAACATATGTTTAGTAAGAAATAAAATACATCTGTCGTGTGGAAAACGTTTCATTTCTCACCTCTATGCTACATTGTGATAATGTCTCTTACCTTATCGCTGAGCGGTGACGACTCCACGTTGAGTGTCGATTTCCTTCCCCCCATAGAATTGGGTGAGGGTGATTTTGAGTGCGCGCTAATATACTTTAAAACATTCAATTCGATACCTAACGTAGACAGCACTAACAATCTATTCTATTATGGAGATAAAGAGGTTATCGCGATTCCCGAAGGCTCATATGAACTGGAAAATATAATAAAGTATCTGGAAAAGGAGATTGAGGAGCGGGCAGAAGGCGACCCTTATAAAATCTTTGATATAGAAGTGAATTCAAACACAATGAAATGTTTATTTTATTCACCAAATTACGATATTCATTTTGATAAAGAGAACAGTGTTGGTAGTATTTTTGGGTTCTCAAAAAGACTGTTAAAGAAAAAGCAGCTGCACACATCAGATCAAGCGATAAATATTCTAATCACCAACTCTATAAGAGTGGAGTGTAATATTATTCGAGGCTCATTCGTTAATAACCAACCATCACACATCCTACACGAGTTTTTTCCATCAGTACCGCCTGGATATCAAATTATAGAGTGTCCAGCAAACCTAGTCTATTTACCATTGAAGGTGAATGTAATTCAAAATCTCCAGGTGCGTGTGGTGAATGAAGAAGGGCATCTTGTAAACTTTCGAAAAGAGAACATTTCGCTTCGTCTCCATATTAAAAAGATAAAATGATTATATATAAAACCAATAGCGAAATAGTGGCGGCTCATACTCTCTCCAGTCCTACGTCAGTGACAACATCTAAACCGCAACAATTAAGACCAGATAACGCCCTATTTCTACAATCACTAGGATTAAAATTAAAATAATGTCGTCAATTCTAAATATAGGGGAGAGTGTGTTATTCGATAACTCTATAGAGTCTGTTGAATATCACACGTACACATCATACAACGACTCATATAAGAACAATGATGAGATTCGTATCCGCATCAACGATCAAGATTCCATAGTGCTGCCATGCGAGAGTCAACTGATTGTTGAAGGTACAACTACGAAAAATTCTACTTTCATCAACAATGCACCTGTTCACCTGTTCCAAGACATTCGTTATGAATTGAACGGTGTCGAGATTGATAGGATAAAAATCTGCGGCGTCACCACCACCATGAAGGGTATTGTATCCTACGGTGAGGAGGAGGGTAAAGCCTTGGAAATAGTGGATAGAACATTAATGGGTTTAAGGAGTTTGAAGGGGAATTCTCCTTCACAATACCACTTCGACACCTGTTGGGCTTCGCCGAGGATTACAACAAAATGATTGTGAATGCGAAACATGAGCTGATTTTGAACCGAAGCTCTTCAAATTTGAACTGTGCGGTTCTCAAAGATGTGGCAAAGAAGATTGAAGTCGATATTCATCGCATAGTGTGGCGTGTACCTGTCATCAAAGTGTCTGATAAGGAAAAACTGAACCTGTTGAAATATGTGGAAAATGACATACCCATTCCGATTGCTTTTCGTTCGTGGGATCTGTACGAGTATCCGGTGTTGCCTACATCTCAAAAACACGTGTGGTCTGTGAAGACAACCACTCAGTTGGAAAAACCTCGCTTCATCATACTAGGATTTCAACATTTACGGAATAATGAAGCGAGTAAAGATAAGAGCCTGTTTGATCATTGTAATTTTTATAATGCGCGCTTATATCTTAATTCACAATACTATCCCTATGACTCATTCGCTAACGACTTTGAAAAGGGAGTGTACTCACTACTCTACGAGGCCTTCGTCAACTTTAAGAGATCATACTATGGATCGAAGAGCTTCAATGTGCAAATCGCTCCGAGTCACTTCAAAACAAAGAGCCCCTTGATCGTCATCGACTGTTCCCGACAAACAGATACACTTAACTCGGGTGTCAACGGTGTGATTGATATCAAATTAGAGTTGGAGTTTAAAAAACCAGTTGCAGATGGTACAACCGCCTACTGTCTCATTCTGAACGACTCCCTGTTTCAATACAGTCTGTTGACCAAATCAGTTCGAAAAATAACTCAATAGCACTTGAGGAGACATTCAAGAGCTTTCAATGTGCAAATCGCTTCCCAACCAGTTCAAAACAAACAGCCCCCGAACCGCCTACTGTCTCATTCTGAACGACTCCAAGGCAGAAAAAGAGCCCCCGAACCGCCTACTGTCTCATTCTGAACGACTCCAAGTCAAAACAAAGAGCCCCCCGAACCGCCTACTATCTCATTCTGAACGACTCCAAGTCAAAATAAAGAGCCCCCGAACCGCCTACTGTCTCATTCTGAACGACTCCAAGGCAAAACAAACAGCCCCCGAACCGCCTACTGTCTCATTCTGAACGACTCCAAGGCAAAACAAAGAGCCCCCGAACCGCCTACTGTCTCATTCTGAACGACTCCCTGTTTCATGTCGACCAAATCAGTCAATAGTACATCATCGACATTTGAGGAGACAAGATGTGTTCATACACCCCGTCAATCCCATGTTTCAGTTTTGAAATATGTAAAAGTATATACCACCTCCCCGCACCGACGATACCCTATATTTCGATGTT
Organism: Dendrolimus kikuchii; assembly: GCA_019925095.2. Classification (NCBI taxonomy): domain Eukaryota; kingdom Metazoa; phylum Arthropoda; class Insecta; order Lepidoptera; family Lasiocampidae; genus Dendrolimus; species Dendrolimus kikuchii. The sequence goes on from JAHHIN020000030.1 coordinate 1,368,658, forward strand.
TTTGAAATCATCAAGTCAGCTGAATGGAGAAATGGAGGTGTGTATTGATATCGGTGGGCGTTTATTGTTGAGGAAACAGGAATGGAACACCATATTCATGGAGAACAGTGTTGAAATCAAAAAATTCTTCTCAAGCGGTTACGTGCCACCTGAGCCGCGTACGGCGATCACTTTTGTAAGCGGACCTAAAGATTTCATCTTGATACACACGGAAGGGAATAAAATGAGCATCTCCAGTGAAGAATGGAGGTACCTAAACCATATGCTATGCTGTATTGATATACGTTTACAACAATTACAACGAGCGAGGGAGTGTTACGAGAACCGAATGAATTTCTTTAGAAGGCGATTTAAGCTTAGCCGGGTGAAGACGTTGCACGAGGCTTATATTTTAATGGATAACATTTATGATAGAACTTCTATTGTCGACCATGAAATTAAGTGTTATTTAATTGAATATTTGTTTTATTCATGTTTACTTTAATAAACAATGTAACATTCAACCCACGCAAATATATATAATAAACAATGTAACCTTCTATGTATTATGTTTTCATTCAACCCATGCAATATAGAAGATAAGAGTGTGCGGTTTATATTAAAATTAAACAGTTTCCAACTGTCGGTAAACATGTATCGTTGTGAGTTCTGTAACTGAGAGGTTCCCAGCAATCAATTAATTACTCATTCCAGAACGAAGAGACACAAATTGCTGTGTAAACAAGAAGGTGGTGATTATTTTACATACATTGTCGAGTCAGCGTTCAAGTGTAGAATTGTATCATATAGGATAAATGGTGCTTCATCGATTTTGAACCCTCGAGAATATTTAGAAAAGGCTTCGTCTAAGGTAAAACAGTTAATTGCACTCGAGTTAAAAACATATAAACACATTAAAGCGAATTTGGAATTGTTTTGCACATTTATTATTCTAAAAGCAGACGAGGAAGTGATTAGAGACTTGAAGTCTTTCAACACGAAGAATTTTAATTTAGATATTTCCTCAAACCTATCGTCTTTTTATGAGGATATCTGTTCCAACATTTTACAACAATGTGAAGATTTTCAAGAAAAGGATAGTGGATGGGCTTTGGAAAAGATAGAGTTCATGGACGTTAACATTAACAAAAATACACCTATGAAAGCGTCCTCCTTCATACCACTTCCAAAATGGATTCAGGATAAGCATGCATGCGTGAATGTTAAAAACCGAGATAGTGCATGCTTCTTTTGGGCGGTGGTGAGTGCCCTCTATCCTGCAGATGCAAATTTGGATCGTCAATCGTCTTACCCACACTACGAGACCGTTCTCAATACGGGGGGAATAAGCGTTCCTGTAGATTTAAAGGGAGTGAAGCATTTTGAAACTATGAATAAACTACGGGTGAACATATATGGAGTGGAGAAGAAAAATATTGTGCCGTTGTATATATCCTCAAGATCATATGAACGTTGTATAAGCCTATTATATTTTGATAATGAGAATAAATCCCACTACTGTTGGATTAAAAACATATCCCGACTAGTTCGTTCACAGATTACGAAACATAAGGAATTTTTTTTTTGTGTGATAGCTGTCTAATGCATTTTTCAACTGAGTGTAAATTGAAACCTCATAAGACAAGAGGTTGTGAAAAATCGTTAATTACATTACCCACTATAGAAAATAAGTGTATAACTTTAAAAAACTTTCATAATCAATTGCCCGCACCATTTGTTATTTATGCTGATTTTGAATCGTTGCTCTGCCCTCTTAACGACACACATAAAAATAATACGTATTTTAGTCATAAACATGTCCCTTGTAGCTTCGCTTATTATTTACATTGTAACTATGACGCGTCTCTGTCAAAATTCGTCACATATCGTGGTGAAGATTGTGTAAAAAAGTTTATAGATAACATTTATTCAGATGCCAACCGCATTGCCAATATTTACTCGCAGATAGTACCGTATGACAAGAACAATTTAACTCCTAAAATCACATCATTACCCAACTGTCATATTTGCGAACAACCTTTTCAATCAACGGATGTTAAGGTGGTTGATCATTGTCACTTTACGGGAAAAATTAGAGGAATGACGCATAATAAATGTAATGTAATGTCTTTTCCAAACCAAATTATATCCCCATATTTTTCCATAATTTAAGCGGTTATGATAGTCACTTATTTATCAAAGAGCTGGCAGATAAGGACACTGAACGCATTGAATGTATCGCCAGCAACAAGGAAAAATACATAACATTTAGTAAAAAGTTATATTTCGAAGAAGATGATGGTAAAAGTGAAATCACTTTACGATTTGTTGACTCTTTTAAATTTATGTCCTCAAGCTTAGATAAACTAGTTAGAAATCTCTCTAAAAACAAATTAGAAATACTATATAATCACTTCCCTAACCCCGAACAACAGAGCTTATTGACTCGAAAGGGTGTCTTTCCCTATGAATATGTCGACTCTTGGGATGAAAAATGGATTAGTATGTAAAAAATTCATAGGATTTTGTCTTTTAACCAATCACCTTGGCTCAAATCCTACATTGATTTAAATACTTCAATGAGAACCGAGGCAACGAGTGTATTTGAAAAAGATTTTTATAAATTAATGAATAACTCAATATTTGGTAAAACTATAGAAAATGTAGCTAAACGAGTCGATGTAAAATTATGCAACACGTGGAGTGATAAAAGTAGTAAAACCAAGTGTAGGTACGGTGCTGAGAGATACATTGCTCGCCCCAACTTTCATAGTTGTAAGGTCTTTTCGGAAAATTTTGTAGCGATACAAATGAATAAAACCACTTTGTTATATGATAAACCTATATATGTAGGATTTACTGTACTAGAACTTTCAAAGTATGTTATGTATGATTTCCACTATTCATACATGCAGCCTAAATATAATACAAATATACAACTGCTCTACACCGACACCGATTCCTTTATATATGAAATTAAAACAGACAACTTTTATGAAGACATCAAATGCGACTTGATGGACAGATTCGATACCTCCGATTTTCCCCTAAACAATACCTATAATCTACCTCTAGCAAACAAGAAGGTTGTTGGTAAAATGAGAGATGAAACCAACGGATGTATCGTTAAGGAGTTCATAGGGCTTCGATCTAAAATGTATGCATATATTTTCCAAAACGATCTACTCGTTAAAAAAGATAAAGGAACGTCTGCAGCAATTGTTAGAAAGTTGAATTTTGAAAATTATAGAAAAGCTCTAGGGCAAGATTATGAGTTATATGACAATATGGTTACTTTTACTAGTGATAAGCATAATATTTATACACAAGTGAAAAGAAAAACAGTCATATCAGGGAATGATGATAAAAGGTATATTTGTAATGACAATATAAACACATTGGCATGGGGGCATTTTGAAATAAATTCTAATAGTTCTAAGTAAATAAAAAAATGCATTCTTTGTATTTAAACTTGTTTTATTTCCTCTGTTTTACATAAACACACTGGTTAAACCATTGCACATGTTGTTGCCATGGATCATCTTCAGGCTCCCAATCCTTTAATCCTCCACCACACTGGAAACATAGCACCTTATCACCTTGCCCGGTGTAGAAGAAACCTGCCGCGGCAAGATCAACAGGCCGCTGTCTCATACATCGAGGCCAATCGATAAAACTATTTAAACGCATGATTTTGCAGCTGTACTTTGGATGTGTTGTTTCCAATAATTCAGTTTTAAATGGTCCACACTCGTCAACACCCCCTGTTTGCATTGTTTCAGAATTGTAGAAATTAATACACTCGATGAGAAAGGTAATCAACGATCTCTAACACTCCGCTTCACAACACATTATGCTTAATAATACTCAATACCCGCTAATATATATATACAAAATCATCATGCTTTAAAAGCTAGCCGACAATGTTTTAACCGTTACAACGCTTCTTACGTAATATTCTTATCTCCCCACGAAGATTTATCCGGAAATCGTTACAATATAATACAATAGATTGCATTAACACATACTCACTCTTATCAACGGAACATATCCGGTCCACACCGCAGCGACCAGCACCAGAGCTCTATGACCCCTGCCATCATCAAAATAACCGGGGGCACCACCTCATCGACAACACCGACGCCGCACCTTAACCCACCTTTAACACCCTCCACACCTTTACCACCAACAGGCGGCGTAGAGTCCACGCACCGACAACCGCCGCAGCAACCCGCCCCACACCTTTACCACCAACAACACCGGCGCACGCACCGACAACCGTCGCAGCAACCCGCCCCACACCTTTACCACCAAAACAACACCGGCGCACGCATCGACAACCGCCGCAGCACCTTCACCACACCTTAACACACCCTCACCATCAACAGGCGCAGAGAACCTCCACGCACCGACAACAGACGCAACAACCACCAACAACACCAACAGGCGGCTGCAGAAAACGTATACACATCATCTTTACCACCAACAACAACAACAGGCGGCGCACAAACGGACCACGACAGGAACATGTGTGACGTCATGAGTTTTACCAACTTAAACTCGCTTTTTGCGGTTGGTAAACTCATTTCCCCATACAGTATGGAGAATACACTTTTTCATGTGTGAGTCAGAACCCCCTATTCCTAGCTACTCACACGAGTGGTGTTAGGGAAGATTTATATTAGACCGGGCCGTGTCCGGGCCGGGGCGGGGCCGGAGCGGAACCACTCCGTGCTGCACGTTTATATTACACCGGGTGCTAAACGGGCGATACAAAATATATGTAACGTTTCAAATTCGTGCCCCGTCCGGGCCACGTACACGGCACGCCCCGGACACGGCCCGGTCTAATATAAATCTTCCCTTAGACTAAAGTACATACGAGTTATGTTGGACTCACTCATTTAGGCACGAGTCATGTTGGACATTACTTATTTAAGCACGATCATTTAGGCACGAGTGATGTTGGACATTACTTATTTAAGCACGAGTGATGTTGGACTCACTCATTTAGGCACGAGTGATGTTGGACTCACTCACGCACACAAATTAATGATTTAAAATGTACTCACTGACGCATGCGTACGAGTGATATTGTTCTTTAAGGATAGTGATTGGTATTATTGCATTCACTGATGGAAGCTTGTTACCGTCGCCTTTGAACATTAAACACCAAACTACCAATGTGCTGCCGCTCTTTAAACATGACTCAAGGTTATTATGGCGGCATACTCTGGACCTGGGGTGGTAGCTATCCAGGCGGGAAATACCCTACCTGGCTGTAGGATGTTTTAATCGTTTCTTACGACAGACTTTACAGCAGGAATTAGTATTATTTCTCCTTTTCTACACAGACATATTCACTCGCAAGCTGTCATCGGCGAGTGAGTGCTCACTGCTAGTGCCACTCACACATATGCGTGTTTGCTCATTACAGATGAAACTCCAGCCAAAAAAGTCGAGTAAGAAATCGAAGAAATTGGAAATGTTGCCAGCTCTAATGAGCCACCAGCAGTCAGGCATGCATTTGCCGGGGCCTGCTTGAAATTCTCTTTCGCAATATTCCACATTGAGATTGCCGATGTACGAAACTTGCCAATTCAGTTTGGAAGAGTGACCAGTTCACTAGGATAAGGAGTCCGGAAATCATCACTGGGATGTTTGTGTTAATACATATAAGGGGCGGTTCACAAATTACGTCACACGAATTTCATGATATTTCGATCCCTCCCCCGTCCTTGTCACAAATTCAAATGAAATATTAATTAAACTTTATTAAAATTAAACTTAATTAAAATTAAACTTCATTAAAAATTAAACTTAATTGAATGACGTTCTATTAATTTCATATATACTCGTATTATTTATTTTATTATTTCGTTTTTTTGAATATAATGTCTTTTATATTTAAAATGTATCACGATTTTTTTATGACATGACAATTATGACTTAAGACTGATATAGATAAATAGACATATTGTATAGTTTTTTAAGTGGTTTTGTATTATTTAATTCTTTTTTTTTTAGTTTCCAATATTGTATCACATACTGTCGAAAATACTATATATTTATAATTAAGAAAAGCCTAATATCAAGATTTAAATCTTCACATTTATGATTTCGACGTGCGCCACTAGATGGCGTTGTTCAATTTAGATACACACAATAGTTTAATAATCGCCATCTCGTCGGACTTCGGATATTTTTCATAATTATGGTTCGCTTTTTGTGACCACGGCGGTGGCAATATAAGTTCCATAACAAGTGTGTGTGTGTGTGCGTTTTATTTTTGTTCGTAAGTGAAATCAACACATACAATACAATATTACATAGAAAAAATACACAATAAACTTACTAAGGGTCAGCGCAGACAGAACGGAGCGCAGCGGAGAGGATTTATTAACGCACTTGAAAACAAACTTTAAAATGATTACAATAAAGTGCATAAATGCTCGAAGCTGACAAACGCGTCCTCGAAGACACGCGGGAATCGTCGCGCGGCATCGAGTCGGCGCCCGCGTCGTACTTCGTACGCGTACTCTCAGTGTTGTCACTGAGTTTAAAGAGGGATGACGCCATTTACATAACGAATAATAAATATGACCATCATTATACATTTATGAAGTTACTTTGTTTGTTAAAAATAATCTACATTTATACAAAAACCTTCAAAAACCACTTTGTTTCAAAACAGTCTATTCTGTATAGCGACTAAATTTACAATAAATTACCACTGAAAATTAAGGAACTCAACATCAAAAGCTTTAAATTAAAATTAAGACAATTATTAATAAATAAAGCATATTACACAATACATGTATTAAATTCACCAAAACTACACCTTTCTTGCCAACATTCCTCGACCCATGTTATTCGTCTAACATTCTGACGCCTTATTTTATTAACATGTTCTTCCATTTCTTCTTCCTCCGCCAAAAGCACAATTATAGTCGTATCCCAGTCCACCACCGTTGACGAACTTTCGCAACAAACTGGCATGTTTAATGTAGAGTGGTAACCCAGAACGGTTTGTTCGCGCAGGCTCGCGAGGTCGGCCTGGGGGGAGATGTTGGTCAGTTTGAATGCAGACCCGTGGGGGCGTCCTTTTAAAATGGCGCGGAATAAGCTCCGCGCCTGGGCGCCCCCGCTGACTGAGTCTCTCTCTAGGGACCTCGTACATGACGTGGTTGGCGCTCTGTTCCCCTCTAGGGCTGAGCACTCGCCTCCTGCCATGGCCCCGCCTGATGCGGAGACCAGCGCGGATGAAGACCCTGTGCCCACCGTGGACCAGGTGGAGCTGGGAGCTGCGATGTTACGGCTGAAAGTCAAAAACACCGCCCCCGGTCTTGACGGCATACCGGGGCGTGCGTGGGTTCTTTCCCACGACGCCCTGGAGCCCCGATTGTTGCGGCTTTTCAACGCATGTTTGGCTCAAGGAAGGTTCCCGAAAAGGTGGAGGACTGGGAAACTTGTCCTCTTAAGGAAGGAGGGGCGCCCGGCGGACTCACCGTCCGCCTACCGGCCCATTGTATTGCTGGATGAGGTGGGTAAACTCTTCGAGAGGATCATCGCGGATCGCCTCGTCCAGCATCTGACGATGACTGGGCCGGATTTGGCGGACAATCAGTTCGGTTTCCGCTCAGGGCGCTCCACATTGGATGCCATCATGCGTTTGAGAAGCCTGGCGGAGGACGCAGTTTCCCGGGGCGAGGTTCAAAAGGGCGGCGGGAGCGCTTTCGCGCCTGCTGCCAAACATTGGGGGGCCCGAAGCCACGTGCCGAAAACTCTTCGAAGGTATCGTGCGGTCTATGGCCCTATATGGGGCCCCCGTATGGGCTGACCGCCTGGCGGCCAGAAATATAGTCTTGCTGCGGCAAGCGCAGCGAGTACTGGCCGTCAGGGCGATAAGGGGATACCGTACGGTGTCCTTCGAAGCGGCCTCGCTACTCGCCGGATCCCCACCATGGGACCTCGAAGCCAGGGTCCTCGCGTCGCTATACCAGTGGCGCAAGGAGGCCCTGGTCAGGGGCACGAGACCGGCGCCTCAGGAAACAGAGGCCTGCCGGTCGGAGCTCCGCGACGTCGCCATGGTGGTCTGGGAAGAACGCCTCAGACACCCCAGCGCGGGCCTCGCCACCATTGAAGCGGTGAGGCCCGTCCTGCTAGACTGGATAAAACGTAGACACGGCACCCTGACGTTTCGGCTGACACAGGTCCTCTCGGGGCATGGCTGCTTCGGGAGGTACCTGTGTCGCCTAGGCCGTGAGCCGACGTCAGGGTGCCATCATTGCGACACCGGCGACGAGGATACGGCGCTGCACACACTCCAGGAGTGTTCTGCCTGGACAGAGCAGCGCCGAGACCTCGTCGCCGTCACCGGATTTGACCTCTCGCTCCCGGCCGTGGTACGCACCATGGTCGGGAGCTCAACCGGATGGGACGCCGTCTCCTCCTTCTGCGAGCGCGTTATGCTTGCGAAGGAGGAGGCGGAGCGGGAGCGTGAGCGGACATCTTTGCTCCGCTCCCGCCAAAGGAGGACGCGCCGACGCCGGAGGGCGGATTTCGACCTTCGGCCACCGTAAGCGGACGGCGCGGGTGGGGCCCCTTGGGGTATAGGGGTTCTCACTCACCCGCATATGCCGTCGAGATGAGAGCGCGAGTGTTCCGCGCGCGCTCATCTCTCCTCCCGTGGGGCGCGTTACAGACCGCCCCACGCCAAAGAGAGCATGATGATGCCGGAGGATGAATCCCCGGCAATGGAAGAGGCCTCGTGAGGGGGGCCCACGCCTGCCAGGGCTGCGGAGAGGCTAGGTCATATACCCGTAGCCCTGGCATAAGGCGAAGGACGGAACACCCAGGGGTTTTAGTGGGTATCCCTAACCGGGGGTGGCAACAGCATGGCACCAGTTCTGACTGGGCATGCTGGTGCCACCCCCGATCTGGCGAATCCCACACACAGGTCGCGAATATCCCGGTACCTACGCTCACGTATGGATGCGAGAGTTGGGTATGGAAGAGAGAGCATGAAAGTAGAGTAAACGCGGTCGAGATGCGAGCACTGCGCAAAATCTGCGGAGTGACGCTCGCGGACCGCGTTCCTAATACCGAAGTAAGAAAGAGAGTTGCTCTGAAAGAGAGTGTCGGGGTGAAGGTAAGGAAAGGTATGCTCCGGTGGTTCAGGCATGTGGAAAGAATGACTAAGCAGATATACAATGCAAAAGCGGATGGATGCAGAAATGTCGTGGAAGGCCACGACACACCTTCCATGATCAAATTGATCGTGTACTAGCAGAAGGTGATGTCAGGAGCCTTAAGAACAGACGAGCGTGCATGACAAGAGCTACGAATGTCAAAGAAGCAAGTGAGGTGTGTAAGAATAAGCCTAAATGGCGCTCTGTTGTTCGTGCCTACCCCGCAAGGGAACTGGCGTGAAGCTATGTATGTATGTATGTATTGTGTTTCCGAAATAAATAAATATATTTTGAAATTAATAGTTTTAAATTCAATTATTCTGTAAGCTACATATGTGGCAGGATACAGTGAACACCTAAATTGTTATAATTATGGACATCATATTCAAACCGGTATACACAAAATAAATTACTTTGATTTTGAATGTGACGTCACGACATTTAGGACCCCTCCCCATTTACGTGGGACGAAGTTTGTGGGTAGCCCCTAATATTGAGTATACCCTATTATTAATATAAGCCTGAAACCATAAATGACTTTTATATACATAATAAAAATTATGAATTAATAAAAATCAATAATTTTGCATAAATTTCTTTCATTTATTCCTTACAAATACATTATTTACATTCTTTACCATAGTAAACATATTTCGGATGTAGTTTGTACGGTGAATTTAAAAAATGAGAAAGAGGGGGCGAATTCCAAAAATACAAATTATAGAATTTTTGTATAATCTGTCCCGAGCATTATGTGAAAAGTACTGCAGTTTTTAGCAGGAACTAGAAGGAGATGTGCTGTGCAGTTTTATTTTCTAAAAATGTGTAAAATGACTCTAACATGAATAGTGGTTGTAGGATATTGATAGTTTTTGAGTAGCAATTATGTGTTTTATGAGAAATGTGAACTGTATAGTCAAACATAGCCTTTCGAGTTGTCATAAGAACTCCGTTGAATGGCGTCAGTTGATAGCCTATAGTTCAGCTAAGCTATACATAGGCTTAAGAAAATGAAGAAGCTATATTGGTTACGTTCCATCAGGGACTCACAACGACCACGTTCACGACCGCGATTTTACCCGTTCCACTTGCTTGCCAGCGTTACAATCGTAAACCGAAGTGGAACGGCTATTCGACCAACCTCTTGACATGGGTCGTTGTGAGCGTTGTGTGATCGAAAATTATGACGTCATGAGTGACGTTTTCGCCACGACCACAACGATCGCGGTCGCTTTGTGGAACGGCTAATTGAGCATTTTGGGCGTTGTGAGTTACTAATGGAACGCCCTGATTATAATCTAAGATCTGGCTTATGATGTATAAGTCTTCGTATAGTAGCGCAGTTGTATTGTAGGCTACAACTAACGCTATTCAGGGAGTTCTTGTGAAAACTCGAAAGGCCACATTTGGCTATATAGTTCACATTTCTCGCAAAAACACATAATTACTACTCAAAAACTATCAATATCCTACAACTATTGTTCATTTTAGAGTAATTTTACACATTTTTAGAAAATAAAACTGCACAGCACAACGTCCCCTTTCAATTCCCGCCAATCCAAAAGGTATATAAGACCTTTACAGCGCTCTACATGTTGAAGAAACTGTATACCTGAAAGTAATTCTTAGGTTACATTTGCAGAAAATTAAAAATGTTTTTATATGGCAACATTTTGATATGGCTTCGCAAGGCTTGTGCATTTTGATATCTGTTGATGTTGACGTCTTAAGAAGGTAATATAAATAGGCAATATTCAAGTAGGTATGTACAGGCATAACAAATATAAACTAAACTCGTATAAAACCCAAACCCAATGTGTTGCTTGAAGACAAAAATAGGAGACAGATAAAAAGTAAGATAACAGTTATATAAATCTTATTTAGCTACCTAAATGGATTTTACTATCCCGCTTGTGCTTTATTTTTAAAGAAATAATTTTTTACACAAAATTAATAAAAAAAAAATCACAGTTATGTGATTTTTATTTCATGTACATTTCTGTATACAGACATCAATTCTAGTGAATAAAAAATTGTGTCTGTAACCTTGTCTGAACCAAAATATTTTTTATGAAATTAATTAAGCGTTAAGATTTGTGTAATACGGATTTGTCGTAAGTAAATGTTGTCAATTTATATCTCTAAAAATGTGGTGATGCGTGAGCGAGGTTACGAATTCCATTTACGTAGCTCCTTCAATTGATGAATTGGGAGGGAGTTTGGTACCATATGTACTTTTCTCTTTGAAACAGCAATAATATATTAGCCCTCTAAAAATATATTCAGGAATGCCATATTTAAAAGTTATAACAGTAGAAAAAACTTACCAAGTCCGTAGTTTTTGTGTGAGCCTGGTATCAATCCTGGCAAATCAGCAATGGCCACTTGTTCGTAATCGTCGTATGGGACCATACCTAAAACGATTGGTTACATGATACATATTACAATAAATAATAGTTCTAAAATTATTGCGATACAAACGTTCAAAATAACGCCGTTAATGATTAGCTACATTATTGTATGTTGCAGGAAAATGACGAAAACCGGAATTTTATGAAATCCCTAAGGGAGATCATCAATTCACGCAAGATCTTATAATAAGAACTCTGTGGATTATTTCCCTGAAGAAAGTTAGTAATTTGATGAAATCCCTGAACTGTTTTACTGAAATGAACAAGTTACGACTCGCACCTTTATCTCACCGCCCCACTCCTGCAACCATGTCAGCCAACGGTGCGCTTCTGATGTGACAACACAATAATGCAGAAGTCGTGAGGGGCGGTCGAAGGTCGCGACCAGTGACTAGAACAGTGAGTTAGGTTTGCTTCAAATCAAAGCGCACGAGCGAGGGAAACGAGCGTGCTGCAATAGCGGCCGGCGAGTGCCAGAATAGATTGGTCACCATTTATTCATTGATAACTATTTAAACGTAGGCTACAAGTCGGTTGTGACACTCGCCGGCCGCTGCCGTTCAGCAGTCTTGCAGTAATATAAGGTAACTTACCTATCCTAGCAGAATGTGCTTGTTGATAAATAGTTACGTTAATAACTTCAGATTTTATTTTTAATAAGGATCACCTACAGTTTTGTACATTTAATCAGTTACTAGACTTATGACTAAGGTTTACAATGCGATGTAAAAACTAATTATAGGTGAACACAACTTGCAGTATTATTTCTTCACTGTTATTTACTTAGACTCTAATAATAAATATAACAAAAATGTGCAGGGTATTGAAATTAGTCTGTCCGTTAGTCTGTCTAATAAATGTCCTATTGGGCTAAACGAATCTTTTTATAAAATGAATTTTTGGGTCAAATTTTTCTGAGTCAAAGTGAATGTCAGTAACATCACTGCTGCTGTTGAGAATTCTACGCATTCTAGAGATAGAGGAGTTTGCACCTAGTACTGTTGTTCTTAATGGGGGGAAGAGGGTTATAGGTTGTCGCGGGGGTTCAATCTTTTCTGGTATGATGTTTCCTTCTTTACCCTATGCTCAGTAAAAGAAAGATGCCACAGAAACCTCTTTTGTATGCGTTCATACATTATCTGTGAATGTTAAACGTCATTAACAATTAATAACTACTAGTGGTCGCCCGTCGTTGAAATTCGACCATAATAATTAATTTAAATTATAAGTTTGAACATTATTAAGGTTCTATTGTTAAAGACTAGACTTCTAAAATCACAGACTACGCCAAGGCCACACTGTTAATTTGACGTTAACAATAAACAAGAGTATATTATGCGTGTGTGTGTCAAATACATGTGTGCGTAATGTTTTTATTTATTGATTTAATGTATTTTTTATGGATAATTAAAAAAATGTTAGCATTCTGTACTCCTTCTCTATATAAACTATAAGTGTGCGAAATTTCATACTACTTCGTCCGTGCAATATTCATAAAAAGGGGTACAAAGTTTTTGCTTCACGTATTAATATATAGATATCGTATCACAAATAATGCATTAAACTCATTGCTATATCTGCGTGAAATGGTCATTAACACTAACATTATCCCAGACATAGCAGTAACATAAGGAAAACATAATTTATATTTACCTATATGTGGTCTCAAAGTCGTGAAGGGATACGGTGCAACAGTAGGCCTAGCTCTAGTCAGAGCCCTGAGTAAGGTGCTCTTCCCAGCGTTGGGGAAACCTATCAGGCCGATGTGGGCCATGGACCTAACTTCTAGAGTGTAGGTCTGCGTTTCACCACTGGCACCTATTTCAGCTATATCTGGAGCCTGCAAAAAGAAATATCTCATTTAAATGTTTATAACCAATGAAAATGCAAAATATTTTATGTAAAAAAATAATTAAAAAAAAAATAGTTTGTTTTCTGAAAAGTAATGTTGCCAAACATAAAATTCATTAAAAAAGTTGTTCATTGTGTTTAATTGCAGCAAACAAAAGGCCTGCCTGCCTGCCTGCCTGCCTGCCTGCCTGCCTGCCTGCCTGCCTGCCTGCCTGCCTGCCTGCCTGCCTGCCTGCCTGCCTGCCTGCCTGCCTGCCCGCCCGCCCGCCCGCCCGCCCGCCCGCCCGCCCGCCCGCCCGCCCGCCCGCCCGCCCGCCCGCCCGCCCGCCCGCCCTCGCCTGCCCGCCCGCCCGCCCGCCCGCCCGCCCGCCCGCCAGCCTGCCTGCCTGCCTGCCTGCCTGCCTGCCTGCCTGCCTGCCTGCCTGCCTGCCTGCCTGCCTGCCTGCCTGCCTGCCTGCCTGCCTGCCTGCCTGCCTGCCTGCCTGCCTGCCTGCCTGCCTGCCTGCCTGCCTGCCTGCCTGCCTGCCTGCCTGCCTGCCTGCCTGCCCTGCCTGCCTGCCTGCCTGCCTGCCTGCCCGCCCTGCCCTGCCTGCCTGCCTGCCTGCCTGCCTGCCTGCCTGCCTGCCTGCCTGCCTGCCTGCCTCCCTCCCTGCCTGCCTGCCTGCCTGCCTGCCTCCCTGCCTCCCTGCCTGCCTGCCCGCCTGCCTGCCTCCCTGCCTGTCTCCCTCCCTGCCTGCCTGCCTGCCTGCCTGCCTGCCTGCCTGCCTGCCTGCCTGCCTGCCTGCCTGCCTGCCTGCCTGCCTGCCTGCCTGCCTGCCTGCCTGCCTGCCTGCCTGCCTGCCTGCCTGCCTGCCTGCCTGCCTGTCTGCCTGTCTGCCTGTCTGCCTGTCTGCCTGTCTGCCTGTCTGCCTGTCTGCCTGTCTGCCTGTCTGCCTGTCTGCCTGTCTGCCTGTCTGCCTGTCTGCCTGTCTGCCTGTCTGCCTGTCTGCCTGTCTGCCTGTCTGCCTGTCTGCCTGTCTGCCTGTCTGCCTGTCTGCCTGTCTGCCTGCCTGCCTGCCTGCCTGCCTGCCTGCCTGCCTGCCTGCCTGCCTGCCTGCCTGCCTGCCTGCCTGCCTGCCTGCCTGCCTGCCTGCCTGCCTGCCTGCCTGCCTGCCTGCCTGCCTGCCTGCCTGCCTGCCTGCCTGCCTGCCTCCCTGCCTGCCTGCCTGCCTGCCTGCCTGCCTGCCTGCCTGCCTGCCTGCCTGCCTGCCTGCCTGCCTGCCTGCCTGCCTGCCTGCCTGCCTGCCTGCCTGCCTGCCTGCCTGCCTGCCTGCCTGCCTGCCTGCCTGCCTGCCTGCCTGCCTGCCTGCCTGCCTGCCTGCCTGCCTGCCTGCCTGCCTGCCTGCCTGCCTGTCTGCCTGCCTGCCTGTCTGCCTGTCTGCCTGTCTGCCTGTCTGCCTGTCTGCCTGTCTGCCTGTCTGCCTGTCTGCCTGTCTGCCTGTCTGCCTGTCTGCCTGTCTGCCTGTCTGCCTGTCTGCCTGTCTGCCTGTCTGCCTGTCTGCCTGTCTGCCTGTCTGCCTGTCTGCCTGTCTGCCTGTCTGCCTGTCTGCCTGTCTGCCTGTCTGCCTGTCTGCCTGTCTGCCTGTCTGCCTGTCTGCCTGTCTGCCTGTCTGCCTGTCTGCCTGTCTGCCTGTCTGCCTGTCTGCCTGTCTGCCTGTCTGCCTGTCTGCCTGTCTGCCTGTCTGCCTGTCTGCCTGTCTGCCTGTCTGCCTGTCTGCCTGTCTGCCTGTCTGCCTGTCTGCCTGTCTGCCTGTCTGCCTGTCTGCCTGTCTGCCTGTCTGCCTGTCTGCCTGTCTGCCTGTCTGCCTGTCTGCCTGTCTGCCTGTCTGCCTGTCTGCCTGTCTGCCTGTCTGCCTGTCTGCCTGTCTGCCTGTCTGCCTGTCTGCCTGTCTGCCTGTCTGCCTGTCTGCCTGTCTGCCTGTCTGCCTGTCTGCCTGTCTGCCTGTCTGCCTGTCTGCCTGTCTGCCTGTCTGCCTGTCTGCCTGTCTGCCTGTCTGCCTGTCTGCCTGTCTGCCTGTCTGCCTGTCTGCCTGTCTGCCTGTCTGCCTGTCTGCCTGTCTGCCTGTCTGCCTGTCTGCCTGTCTGCCTGTCTGCCTGTCTGCCTGTCTGCCTGTCTGCCTGTCTGCCTGTCTGCCTGTCTGCCTGTCTGCCTGCCTGCCTGTCTGCCTGTCTGCCTGTCTGCCTGTCTGCCTGTCTGCCTGTCTGCCTGTCTGCCTGTCTGCCTGTCTGCCTGTCTGCCTGTCTGCCTGTCTGCCTGTCTGCCTGTCTGCCTGTCTGCCTGTCTCTGCCTCTCTGCCTGTCTGCCTGTCTGCCTGTCTGCCTGTCTGCCTGTCTGCCTGTCTGCCTGTCTGCCTGTCTGCCTGTCTGCCTGTCTGCCTGTCTGCCTGTCTGCCTGTCTGCCTGTCTGCCTGTCTGCCTGTCTGCCTGTCTGCCATCTGCCTGTCTGCCTGTCTGCCTGTCTGCCTGTCTGCCTGTCTGCCTGTCTGCCTGTCTGCCTGTCTGCCTGTCTGCCTGTCTGCCTGTCTGCCTGTCTGCCTGTCTGCCTGTCTGCCTGTCTGCCTGTCTGCCTGTCTGCCTGTCTGCCTGTCTGCCTGTCTGCCTGTCTGCCTGTCTGCCTGTCTGCCTGTCTGCCTGTCTGCCTGTCTGCCTGTCTGCCTGTCTGCCTGTCTGCCTGTCTGCCTGTCTGCCTGTCTGCCTGTCTGCCTGTCTGCCTGTCTGCCTGTCTGCCTGTCTGCCTGTCTGCCTGTCTGCCTGTCTGCCTGTCTGCCTGTCTGCCTGTCTGCCTGTCTGCCCTGTCTGCCTGTCTGCCTGTCTGCCTGTCTGCCTGTCTGCCTGTCTGCCTGTCTGCCTGTCTGCCTGTCTGCCTGTCTGC